>OZ012735.1:741876873-743324696 GCA_963859935.3 Lathyrus sativus | reverse complement strand
AACCTGCATTAAAAATGCTCTAATGAAGGATGTAAAATTGAGGATAAAAAACTACTTTTTAAATAAAAAACTAAAAGTTAAAAAAGTTGAGTAATTTATAAAATAAAAAACTAAAATATAAAAAAACATTAAACAATAAAAAACTTTTAAACTTAAATTTATTAAATGTAAAACAAATAACACAATAACGCGCACAACCCCTACACTTTTAAACTTAAATTTATTAAATGTAAAAAACTATCAACTATCTTGAACATTTTTAATATATATATATATATATATATATATATATATATATATATATATATATATATATATATATATATATATATATATATATATATATATTGTTCTGGCCTGGGCCCAGCCTCGTGGTCCAGCCCAATAACGCGCAAGGCCTAATAAGTGGAGCAGTTTGACCGGGCGCACAACCCCTACAAGACGAGCAGGATACGCTCCCTGCCGAGCCGGACGACTTGCCTCTAATCGTCCTCGGCGCTTCCCCTAGTCGGACAGGACGACCTTCGCGGACAGAATCCCCCGGCCAACGGACACGACGATACGTCCGCCTCGCTCTCTTGTGCTCCCCCCACCGGGGAGAGCCACACACCGCCCGGGAGTCCCACGAGCTCCCCTCCGCGGGAGAACAACGTGCTCTCAGGGAGTCCCTCGAGATCCCCTCCGCAGGGAGGACAACGTGCCCTGTGCGCGTTCTCCACGTGCTCCCCTCCGCGGAGACACGTCATCCTCCCAACTGCCCACCTCCGAAAGAGCAGGTCAAACCCACTTTCCAGAGATCTCGGGGCAGTTGGACTAGGGCGAAGACCACGTCCTGGTCTTCACTACGCCACGTAAGCCCTAGCAGTCACCTGGGTTGGGCCTGGCAATCCAGCCCAACGCAAGTGACCGTTGGCCCAGCGCTAGGGTCTCTCTATAAATACCCTCTTCCTCAAGAGGGTCAGGTAATTCACTTCTTACCCACTTTCTGTACTTTGCTCTCACTCTGCCCAACTCCTTACTTTGGCATCGGAGTGTTTTGCAGGTACACCCCCTTTCTCTTCCTCATCACCGGTGAACAGGTAGCAGTCCAACTGCGCGTGGCCAGTCCGTGATCCCCTTCTGATCAGGTCAAATCAGTGGCGCCGTCTATGGGAACAGAAACTTCCCCGTTACTCCGAGCAGAAAACCAAAGTTTCACCAGCACTCCATGATCATGGCTAGCCCACACCACGACGATACCATGCACGACTTCGTGCTCAACGCCGCCGCCAACGGAAGCAAGTAGATGGAAACATCACGACCGGCAGAGACCGACGAGAGAGACGGCCAAACTGCCTCACCGTCATCCGCAGAGCGGCTACACCAAGCCGACCGCCGATCCCCGAGCCCGACAGCATTCCAACCCGTTCCTATCCCAGCGGGAGCAGACCCAACGGTGGCCGCCCTCTTTACGGCCATCAACCAGACGAACCAACTGTTGTTCCAGCAGAACACAAGGATTGGAGCATTGGAGCGCGTCGGCACTCCGAGGTCCCCCCCCCCCCCCCCCCCCCCCCCCCCGTGGGAAGACCAGAACGGAGGCTCGAGGAGTCCCTCCCCTCGACCCAGAAATCGCCGACCCCGGCCGGAGAGACACCACACGCAGGTGGTGCGAGAACGCACCAGGTCCCCAGCAAGACAAGTTCGCGAGGGGCGCCAGAACACTGCAGCGATCCTAGCCAGGGATCCCCACGGCGAAAACCCGGCAAGGAGGTCGAGAACCCGAAACCGGGGGCCTATTCCGAACGGCTCGTCTCCTCATCAATTCCCGGCTCCCAGCGACGAGGACGATTATCACACTCCGCTGTCCCGGGAAATCATGGCTGCCCCCATCCCCCACGGGATGGAGAAGCCCCTGACACTATCGATGTACGACGGTACATCCGACCCAGACGATCACTTAGAGGACATCGAAGCCATGCTCGACTACCGAAACGTCCGGGGAGCTATCAAATGCAGGCTATTCCCGACGACCCTGAGGAAAGGCGCCATGACATGGTATAAAAGTTTGGAGCCCGAATCAGTCACATCGTGGAGAGTCCTGAAGGACCTGTTCTCCAAACACTTTACAGCGTCCCGGCGGCACCCGAAGATGGAAGCCGTCCTCGGGGCAATAATCCAAGGCCCCGACGAACCTCTCCGAAAGTACATCGAAAGATTCACCCGGGAAGCGGTACAAGTGACAACGTCAGACGAGATGAAGTGCTACCTAATGGAGCAGGGTCTACGCCACGACCCCAAATTCTATGAAGTCGTAGGCATACACCGGCCAACCTCCCTCCAGGATTTCCTCAACAGAGCCGCGCATTATATCCGATTTGAAGAAACACAAGCGGCCAACTCCGCTCGAGACACCCGAGACAGGGAGGCCCTGGCGGGCACCGAGACGGCGGAGCCTCGAGCCACCGACGGGGAGGGGACCACCGTCGCGAAGATCGCCCCCGCAAGCCCCGCGAGCAACGCGGCCCTGCCGATCGATTCACATAGTACACGACCCTGGTTGCTTCCCGCGAGCGCATACTGGCCGAATGCGCCAAAACCGAATTTGTCCAGGGAGGTGTCCGTTTTCCGCGACCGACACCCCCCAAACCCAATGTGGACAAATCAAAATACTGCCGATTCCACAGGAGCCATGGGCACGTGACCGAAGACTGCATCCATCTCAAGGACGTGATCGAAATTCTGATCAAAGACGGTCACCTGAAAAGATACACCCGGGGAGGCGAACCACCTAGGAAAGAGGCCCCAGAGGCCAATAAAGTCGAGGAACTCCCCTCTCCAGAAGACAACAGCAGGCTCCAGGTCGCACTTTGTGTCAGCCGCCCCGAGGATTGGTTCGCGGACAGAGAATTCGGCCCTCCCGAAGGACCCAACCCAGTCGGCGAACCAATCCGACCAACCAGCCGATGGGAATACTTCGCCAGAGCCATGGTCATCTCAGGTGGAACCACGAGGAGCCTATCCGTAGGATCAGTGAAAAGAAAGTTCGACGAGCTTATCACGAACAACTCCGGGAAAATGAGCACGCTCGAAAGATTCCAAGGTCGATCCAATCCGATCACATTTTACCTCGAGGAACTCCCCGGGGGATCCCCCAACTCCAACATTCCCCTGCTCATACGAGCAAGGATGGCGAACTTCGACGTCAGGCGCATCCTCGTCGACGGGGGCAGCTCGGTTGACATCATGTACACGCACCTGTTCACGACCCTCCAACTCGACGAATCCAACCTTTCCCCTTACGTAGGCTCTGACCTTCAGGGGTTCAACGGGACGACGACGAGACCTTGGGGGTACGTAGTGCTGAAAGTCGCCTTCGGGGAAGAAGAAACAGCCAGGGAGGCCAGCATCCGTTTCTTGGTGATCGAGTGCCCGTCCCTCTACAACTGTATCCTGGGCAGAACAACGATAGCAGAACTCACCGCGGTACCTTCCACCGTCCACCTGAAGATGAAATACTACACAAAACGGGGGGGCGTGGTAACCCTTAACGGAGACATCGAGGCCGCCCGGAGGTGTTTTGAGGCCGCACTGAAAGGCTTAGACTCCATCGCTCCAACGACCATGCAGACAACTCTAATCGTAGCGCCGAAAGGCAACCCAAAGAAGCTGGTCGGGTCCGTGGACCTCGACAGTCACTTCACCGAGGAGCACGATCCCGAAATAAAGACCAGCAAGGAATACGGGCAGGCCACCCACCAAGCACGACCCATCCCGGACGGAGAATTCGAAATCCTCACACTCGAGGAAGACACGAGTAGAACCGTGAAGATCGGCGCCAGACTCCCAGACCTCGCGAAAAGACAGCTCCAAGCCTGCCTCCGAGAGAACGCGGACCTCTTCGCCTGGAGTGCCGCAGAAATGCCCGGACTCAACCCCGAGGTCGTCTGCCACCAGCTGTCCATCAGCCCGACCGCGAAGGCCGTTGTGCAACGTAGGCGTCGACACTCCCCCGAAAAATCGGCAGCAGCCGAGAAAGCTGTAAAAGACCTCCTAGAGGCAAATTTTATTTCGGAAGCCCGGTATTCAACCTGGCTGTCTAATGTTGTACTCGTTAAAAAGAATAATGGAAAATGGCGCATGTGTGTTGACTATACTGATCTCAACCGGGCATGTCCTAAGGACGCCTACCCCCTCCTCAACATCGACAAGCTCGTCGACAACTCCGCGGGCTTCAGGCTCTTATCCTTCATGGACGCATACTCGGGATACAACCAGATCCCGATGGCCGAGCACGATAAATAGAGCACGGCCTTCATGACAGCGTCGGGCAACTACTACTACAACGTAATGCCCTTCGACCTAAAAAACGTCGGGGCCACGTACCAACGAATGATGAACAGCGTCTTCAAAGACGAAATCGGCGACATGCTCGAAGTATACATGGACGACATGATCGTCAAATCTTGCACAGAGGACGACCACACGGCCCACCTCAGGAAGGTCTTCGAGACCGCAAGGACATGCCGAATGCGCTTCAACCCAGAGAAATGCACCTTCGGTGTCCGCGTCGGCAAGTTCCTCGGCTACTACTTGACCGAACGGGGGATCGAAGCCAATCCGGACAAATGCCACGCCTTCTCAGATATCACCACGCCCACCACGAAGAAATCCATCCAATCCCTCAACGGCGTGCTCGCCTCCCTTTCCCGGTTCATTGCCAAGTCCGCCCAGCACGCCCTCCCCTTCTTCAAACTGCTCCGAAAGGAAACCAAGTTCGAATGGACAGACGAATGCGAGCAAGCCCTCTGCCACCTCAAATGCGTCTTGTCCGAACCACCAGTACCGACACGACCCGTGACGGGCGAAACCCTATACCGATATCTGGTCGTGGCTAACGAAGCCGTCAGCGCCGTCCTCGTCAACGAAGCCGGGGAGGGCCAAAAACCCATCTACTTTACTAGCAAAGCCCTCCACGGCCCCGAAGTCCGATACCAGCTGATCGAGAAGGTCGCCCTAGCCCTCATCATCGCAGCACGATGGCTCCGACATTACTTCCTCGCACACACCATCGTGCTCTGCACCGACCAACCCGTCTGCCAGCTCCTCGGCCGTCCCGACATGGCCGGACGCATGCTGAAATGGTCATTAGAACTGTCTGAGTTCGACATCACCTACGAGGGTCGGCACACCATCAAAGCTCAAGCCCTGGCAGACTTCGTCGCCGAGATGACCCCGTCACCCGATCCCACCACCAGGAGCCACATCTGGACCATTTTCGTGGACGGCTCCTCCAACTCCACGGGAAGCGGCGCCGACATCGTCCTCGACAACGACGAGGGCACCCTCATCGAAGTCTCCCTCACGCTGGCCTTCCCTACGACTAACAACCAAGCCGAATACGAAGCATTTCTGGCCGGACTCCGCTTGGCATCTGACCTCGGGGCCAGAGACATCCGAATCTACACAGATTCCCAACTAGTCACTTCGCAAGTACGAGGAAAATATCAAGCGAAGAACGACAACCTCGCCGAGTACTTAGCACTTATCACCGAAAAACTGCAAGGTTTCGACTCAGTGGAGATTCAGCACGTCCCGCGTGAGAAGAACACCCGTGCCGACATCCTCTCCAAGTTGGCAAGCACCAAAAAGCGAAGAGGCCACAAATCGGTCATCCAAGAAGTCTTGTCGCAACCGAGCACCAGCGCGACCACTGCCCTTCTCGACATCAACGCCATTGGGGGATACTGACTGCTGGATGACCCCACTCCATGCCTACCTCAGCACCGGCCACCTTCCAGCCGACCCTAAAGAGGCTAGCACAACCAGACGACGAGCATGCTCGTACGTTCTCCTCGAAGGTAGGCTGTATCGCCGGGGCTTCACGATCCCACTCCTCAAATGCATAGATAACTCTCAGAGCGCAGTCGTCCTAGAGGAAATCCACGAAGGCATCAACGCGCAGCACCTCGGAGGAAGATCCCTAGCATGAAAGGCTCTACGAGCAGGCTATTACTGGCCCTCGATGCAATCGGACGCGAAGGAACACGTCAAACGATGTGACAAATGCCAAAGACACGGGGACATGCACCTCACCCCTCCAACCGAGCTCACATCCCTCTCCTCCCCGTGGTCGTTCGCCTGGTGGGGGTTGGACATCCTCGGACCCTTCACCCTAGGGTCCTATCAGAACAAGTACCTCATCATGGGCGTCGACTACTTCATCAAATGGATCGAAGCCGAAGCTCTGACCAAAATCACGGCCCACAACATACTCCAATTCTATAAACGAAACATCCTCGCGAGATTCGGGGTCCCACTCGCCATCGTCACCGACAACGGCACACAATTCACGGACAAAAACTTCCGCGACTTCGTCACTAAGCTCGGAACCAAACACCACTTCACCTTGGTCGAGCACCCTCAGACAAACGGCCAGGCAGAATCCGCGAACAGGGTCATCCTCAGGGGACTCAAACGACGACTCGGTGACGCAAAGCGAGCATGGGTTGAGGAGCTCCACAACGTCCTCTGGGCGTACCGCACCACTCCCCACTCAACCACGGGGGAAACCCCATTTCGCCTCACGTATGGAACCGAAGTCGTGATACCAGTCGAAATACGCGAACCATCCAGACGAACGGAAGCTCCCTTGGACACCGACGACAATGCCGTCGCCCTACGAGAAGAGCTCGACCTCATCGAGGAAATTCGCTCAGGAGCCGCCCTCCGAGAAGCCCGACTGAAACAACAAGTAGCACTTCGCCACAACAGCAAAGTCCTAAAACGCGACTTAGTTCTGCGCAGAAACCAGAAAGACTCACACGAGGGCAAACTGGTTGCAAACTGGGAAGGCCCCTACCGTGTCCGCGACAAGACGGAGCACGGGGCCTATTACCTCGAAAACCTGCATGGGGAACAACTAGCTCGACCATGGAACGCCGCAAAACTTAAGCGGTACTACAGTTAAAACACTGTCTGCGACGACCCATCATCCCGACCACTGGGGGGCGACATGGTACCACCGCACTCCCACGCGTCCACTAACAACCAGAGAAAAGCAAGCCTTGCCTCTTGTGTGCGCAGGCAGGAGGCCTTGCTCGGTGGGGAACACCTCGACCGAGACTTCCCACCGCTGTACCAAAACCGGCAAGACGCCCAACTCGCGATGGGACGTCCACGCCACAGGGAGAACTACCCCCGAAACGGTCAGGCCACACCGCCGGCCAAACCGGCCGGTTCCCTTCACCGCCGGTAACAAGTTTGTCGAGCTAACACCCGGACGGGCCCAGAAAGCATACCAACACGTGCATATCAAACATAATTCAAGCAAACAAATAAATGCGAAAATAAGACGAGCATAAACATCATGCAAATAACGAGCGCACACTTAGAAAATTCTCAAAAGACATATTAAACAAAAGCGGGCACCAACCCAGTAGTCAATATTACACGAACGGGGGCACGCAGGCCCAACAAAGAAAAACAAGTTACAAAATATCGGCACGCAGGCCAAGAAACTACGAGCACGCATGCCCGGGAAACCTACACAACTTTGCCCTCCTGCTCAGCAACCACGAGACCGTCGTCGGGAACGACAAGCTCGGGGTCAACCACCTTCCCGTCGACGATCTCATGATACGGCCCGATCCCTTACACGATCAACGCCGCACCGGGGTTGACAACTTGGATCTGCGCAACGGCGCTCTTGAACCCGACATCGACAGCATCCAGACAATCGCCTTCCAACACCTGAATCCGAGCGACCAAATCAGCGTGCGTGATCATCTGTTGGTCCTCCTCAGTCTCATCCTCGGCCGGAAGAAGTGCGTTGTCTAGGACTTCCATGCGAACTTTCAGCGCCTGCACCTCGGCCACTGCCGCCCCCAACTTCTCCTCCACCAAGGTCACCTTTTCCTCAGCACCCTTCGCTCGCTTGCGCTGGTCAGCAGCGTCTTTCCGACTCTTCTCCAGCTCCTCGGTAAGCTTGGCTAGGCGCGACTGCATGAAGGTGAGGTCCCCCTGCAATTTGGATAGCTCAGCGGCAGAGCAACCCTCTTCATTCAGGACAAGAGCTGTCGTGAACGTCCACATCAGCGCGGCCAAATCCTCCGCCAGGATACGTCGACGAGATTCTCAATCGGCTTCACGGACAACCTTCACTTCCCCAGCAGAGACGGTAGGAGAACGGGCCCCGTGAAAATAGCCCAGATGTTGGTGACACGGCGGAACGACATAGCCCTCCTCGGCCGAGCCAGTCGTCAGGTCAATCAAGCCTCTGGGCTCCTCGGATCTCGGCCTCTTCACAGCTCCCTGAGACGTAGGAGACTGGCTCTCCTGAGGAGAAGAGGACGAACTCTGGCCTCCCGACGTCACGACCTCCTGCTCAACCAGTTGACTCACCCGTGTCTTCGGGACCGCGGCGACCCTTGAGGCACGCAGCTTCTTCACCCGTTCCTCGATGGAAGACATGTTCACTGCAAAAACAAACAGAGTTAGCGACAAACGAAACATACGATCACGAGAAAGAAGAAACGTCATCTACCGAGATATTCCAGAGTGTCCGCCCCCGTGGCACAGTCGAGCAGGGTCTTCGTATTAATCAGCTTTTTCTTCGTCCGCACATTCCCCTGCGCGTCGAGGATGTACCGACCGTCGGGCGTCACCAGTTTCGACGGAGGGAGATCCCGCACAAAGGCCACTATTTTTATATAGGCGGTCATATCCCTCTCGTCGAGAGTCCCAGCCCGCACGATATACCGATCAGTACCACGGTTGAAGTGCTCCGAAGTCCACAGTAAATGCACCTGGGGGAGCCACGCAAGGAACCGCTGGCCGTCTACCGTTCGCTCTCCCTCGATAAAAAGAGTATCCGAGCCTTCCTGGGTGACCGGTTTAACAAGGAAGAACCGACCCTTGAAGTCTCGAACAGAATCGTTGTACGTCTTGAAGAGCTTGGTCGGCTGCTTAAACGAGACCCACCCCTGTCGGCCATTCACTGACTGACGTTGCAGGTGGAAGATGCGAAAAAATAAAGGCACCGTGGCCTCCACCTCGAGATAATAACACACCACCTCGAACGCACGGATAAAGGCCAAAGCATTGGGATGCAGCTGGGACGGGGCCAAACGCAACCAGTCGAAAAGGCCCAAGTGAAAAGCGGAGAACGGAAATCTGAGCCGGGCCTCTTTGAAGTAGAACTCGTGCATGGGAAACATCTGCCACCCATATCTCGAGCAGATGCGATGATGCTCCTTCGGGTGATACGCCTGCCAGTGTTGCGGCTCCCCTTCCCGCCTATCCTCCACGGTAGCGTAGACATCGGACGCGTCGAGCACGAAGCAAGAAGGGGTGGACAACGGCTCTTCGGCCACCCACTCTTCGACGGGGAGGACCCGCTCGTCAAATTCCGGGATCTCGGTATCACTGTCTTCGACCATCGTCCCCGGTATCAAGGCCGACATGTACACCTGAAAAGCAGAGGATAACAGTGAATTCGATAGCCAGGATCAAATCCACCCTTCCACCGCAGGTCAAGTGAAAGGGCAACGACGACGGGTGAGCGAGCAAAAGACGAGCACCCGGGCGGCCCCCGAGGGACGCTCCCCGCCACTTCTCCACGGGGCGTTCAAAGCTAATCTATCGTCCCTCCCCGGGGTACTCATCGGAGAACGCACCCGTCCCCGGGGCATTCATCAGAACAATCGATCCTCCTCGGGGCATTCATCTAAACAAACCTAAGAAGCCACCGGATACGGCGGAAACTCGCACCTCTCCTCGGGGCATTCATCGTGCCCCGACCACGGACCCAAATCAAACGGCGGAAATAAAAGAAGAGAAGGAGAAAACTCACCTTGTAACAGCGACGAACGGAGTGCGAAACTAACGGCGCGGCGGCGATTCACAGCAACGGCGGACGGGGAGGAATCACAGAACTTCGCAGGTGAGAAAGCAAGGTGAAAAGTAAAAAATGAGCGGGGACCCTCATATTTATAACCCGGCGCGGAACTCGAAGCGACACTAGGCTTTTGAGTGCCCTAGGGTAGCCGCCCTACTACCCACTCAACGTGCGACACGTGGCGGTAACCTGACGGTCGCGTCCCTTCATGTGCCTTCAACCCACTCCCCCGGCGACAAGAAGATCCTTGCGCGTGCCTGCGTCCCATCGGGCACAAGACCGACGAGCCACCTGCATCGCTACCCCTTCTTCCGAGGCAACGACCTTAAGTCCTCGCTCTTCCGACACAGAGCTTCGACTTGGGGGGCTCCTGTTCTGGCCTGGGCCCAGCCTCGTGGTCCAGCCTAATAACGCGCAAGGCCAGATAAGTGAAGCAGTTTGACCGGGCGCACAACCCCTACAAGACGAGCAGGATACGCTCCCTGCCGAGCCGGACGGCTTGCCTCTAATCGTCCTCGGCGCTTCCCCTAGTTGGACAGGACGACCTTCGCGGACAGAATCCCCCGGCCAACGGGCACGACGATACGTCCGCCTCGCTCTCTTATGCTCCCCCCACCGGGGAGAGCCACACACCGCCCGGGAGTCCCACGAGCTCCCCTCTGCGGGAGAACAACGTGCTCTCAGGGAGTCCCTCGAGATCCCCTCTGCGGGGAGGACAACGTGCCCTGTGCGCGTTCTCCACGTGCTCCCCTCCGCGGGGACACGTCATCCTCCCAACTGCCCACCTCCGAAAGAGCAGGTCAAACCCACTTTCCAGAGATCTCGGGGCAGTTGGACTAGGGCGAAGACCACGTCCTGGTCTTCACTACGCCACGTAAGCCCTAGCAGTCACCTGGGTTAGGCCTAGCAATCCAGCCCAACGCAAGTGACCGTTGGCCCAGCGCTGGGGTCTCTCTATAAATACCCTCTTCCTCAAGAGGGTCAGGTAGTTCACTTCTTACCCATTTTCTATACTTTGCTCTCACTCTGCCCAACTCTTTACTTTGGCATCGGAGTGTTTTGCAGGTACACCCCCTTTCTCTTCCTCATGACCGGTGAACAGGTAGCAGTCCAACTGCGCGTGGCCAGTCCGTGATCCCATTCTGATCAGGTCAGATCATATATATATATATATATATATATATATATATATATATATATATATATATATATATATATATATATATATATATATATATATATATATATATATATATATATATATATATATATATATATATATATATATATATATATAAGAGATTCTTTTTTTCTATTCAAACATAACTTTGTCGCGTGTACTAGTCTTCTACCACTTTCTCTCTCCCATGTGCAGTTTTTTTTCTTCTAATATCCATAATGAAAAAAGATGTGTCAACCTTTCATGACACTATTTTTGACTTCGGGTATTACTTTTCACAAATTAAGGTTCATTAGTTGGTATATTATTTTTTAATTTGGATAACATTTTCTATTCCAATCAAATTTTTAGAACTTTGAAGATAAAATTCAAGTGAACCTGACGACAATAATAGAGGGGTAAAATATAATTTAGAAAGTATATTATTAGTTATTAGTATTGTTATTGAGCTATGGTTGTATTTAGGTTTTTAATTCATTATCCATTATGAGCATTATATATGTTGTGTCTTTGACACATTTTAGGAAATCAAAAGAAATCAAATGAAAGTTTAATTTTATTAGTTTAATTTTATCTCTCTCTTAGTTTTATTTATCTTCTTCATAGTTTAGAACTTTATAACTTTTATTAGTCTTGTTAGGATTCTTATTTTAGCATCCTAACACTCTTTCACTTATTCAGCGCTCTTTCAATTTTCTAATTTATTTTCTAACACTTTCTCTTATTCAAGAACAAAACTTAGTTACGTCTTGTGATTCTCAAAATTGTTCTCGAAGTTATGGTAATGTTGAGAAATCCAATTCACAGTCTATTTCAACTTCCTCGTCTCTTATTTTTATAAGGATCCTTTTATCTAGGCACATTGGAAATTTTCTCCAATTCAAGACCATATTTCTCTTCGCCATTCAACTTCTATTATAGGCAATGAGACTAATGTTTCTTTAGTCTCGTTTGTTTTATCACTAGTGTACGTTTCACATTGTTGCCTTATTCGATGTAAGGTGGTGTGATGTAGTATGTAAACTAATGTCCTAATGTGATATCTCATTGAATCGTTTTAGGTGTTGTTGGGCCTAGTGTGGTTTTAGCTGGTACTAGGAAAGGTAGGTCAATTATGGTGTTATGAGGATGATAACTCGTAACTTGTGAGAGATTAAAGCCTTCGTTCCTTGATTTTATTTTATGATAGCAAGCTTTATTAGATTAAACTATGTAGATTTTTCTATTTTAGTTCAATTAGTATATAATGCACTAGGTTCTCTCTTTTGTGATTTTTATGTGTTTGTTTCTTATGTAGGACTGCTCTATGATAAGTTCTAGAATAATAAAATTGGTGTATCGATTAAACCTCACTCCCCAACAGACCTTAGAGCCAGAAGATGTTATAAGGAGTGAAGGCATTCAACATTAGGCCAAACGTGGCGTGAGTGTGAATATGAAGCACATGCTAGCTGAAAAAATTGAATGGATAAGATTAAACGCTACATGACAAAAACATGCAAAATATGTTGAATAGAGAATTAGCGAGTTGTTTGTCTGTCTGCGTAGCAGAGCTGCCACAAGACACGCTATACCTTGCACACTGAGTTGTATTACTTGATGCTGATTTGAAGGAAACGAGAAGGAATATGTTGGTTTCCTTGGGTCAAAACAATGAATGTTCACAAGGCCCATGATCCAATAATAAGACAAAAACCCTAAAACTTAGAGGATATAAAAGGGACATCTTTGAAGAAATGAAAGAGGTTCAGAAGTTGAGAGACTTGAGAAATTACTTTAAAAAGTATCTTGCTCAAGAAGACAAAGTCTAAACCTGTAGTGAAGAGTTTCTTTCATCCTTCCATTATTGAATATGTGTTAAGCTTCCGGGCATGACAGAACTTGCCTCCTGTTGATTGGACGATTGAAAGGCGTAGAGCATCAAACTTAGGTTTACATTTTCTTTTCATTTGTGTTTTAAAATGTTGATTGTAAAATTTGTGTTGTTGTATTTCTTTTGCTCACCATGAGTTAAACTTGTTTATATTAAGCAATGTGAATTTTAATGAAAACTATATATTATTTTGTGTTTAAATGGTGTGATTTGAAGTGATGCTTTTTCCTATGTGAAATAATGCTATACATTTTTTTCTTTGCTTGATCACCTTAAAAATAGGTAAAAGTTGGTAAATGATTGAGAGATCTGTTAACTAATGGAATTCATAAGTAAATGTGGCTGAAAATAGTAGAATATACATATTCATTAGATTAGTTATTTTATAGATAAATGACTACAACCATATGGGAAATCAAAAGTTAAAAAGGGCATGCTTTATTGTTATAGTGAGGCCTCAAGAGTTGTTCCCTTGATTTAATGCATATGTTATGATGTTGTATACATACACTACTAGATCACCTTCTACCTCATTTGTCACGACATATTTCATCAAACACACACACACACACACACACACACACACACACACACACACACACACACACACACACACACACACACACACACACACAAAATATATGAACTTCATTGAATGGATCGTTGTCTAACATGACTCTCATGATTGATTTAACTTCTCTTTTATTATTTATTGTTATTTAACATGAACCTATGACAACCCATTACTAATGTGACCTTTTTTTCTCATGACTATTCATAAGATTTTACTGTGATAATCAACTTAAGTTATTACAATCTCTATAAGATCAATACTCTTATTTTTACATCACTTGCTACTATTATGTATACTTACACATATAAATAGCACACCAACTTTTTAGCATCGTTGTTGGGGATTGTATCAAGAACACTTTGATTTTCTAAAAAGTTTATGAAAAGTTCATAAGAGTTTTTTATTTTCTGTTTTTTTTTTAGTGGCACGATGTGTACGTGTATGCTACATGCGTAGGTTGCCGACTCTAGTATACAGAGGAGACCCTGAGCCAAAAAAACACTCAGATTACTCAGTATATTTTAAGCTATCGGTCCCTTACCAAGAAGCCCTCCTCCAACTCTTGTGTTTGAAGTTTTTAAAGAACACTTTAAAGATCCCTTTGAAGAACTCTTTGAAGAATTACAAGTGGAGCAAGAAGGATTCATAGCAGAAAATGAAATTATTGGCATTGCAAATGATGGATCAAGAAACATAAGGGATTATGTTATGTTTGATCCTAATTCCATGAACACAAGAATCATACGACTAGAGATCACAATGGCACAATTTTAGTTCAAACCTATGATGTTCCAAATGTTAGAAACCATTGGCCAATACTCAAGAGCTACTAATGAAAATCCACATTTACACTTGAGGTAATTTCTGGAAATTGTTAGTAACTTCAAAATCCTTAGAACTACTGATGATGCTTTTAGATTGAGTTTGTTTCCATACATCTAATGGATATAATAATTATTTGGCTCAATTCCTTAGAACCTAATTCCATAGCCACATGGAATGCCTTGGCTAAACAAATTTTAGCTAAGTATTTTCCTCTTGTCAAGAATACAAAAATGAGAAATGAAATCACTTCATTTAGGCAAGGAGATGATGAGTCTTTGTTTAATGCTTGGGAAAGATTCCCATAATTTTTAAGGTAATGTCAACACTGTAACACCCTATTTTCCCGACTTGGTATTTAATAAAATAATTCAATATAACTCAACAAATAGAGTGTCACACATGCTTCACCATAACATAGTATAACCATGATTAACACTTTCAGAAATAAGAAGCGGAAAAACCAAAAGTTAACATATCAATCTCAACAACAATGAATGAGAAAGTGGTTCAAAAATCCTCAAACAAAATAAGACATGCAACAACAAAATAATATAACAGAATGCTCCCCAGGTGTTATATATCAGAGTGACTCCACTAAGAACTAAAAGATAAATAAATAAAGAGGCACAACTCCATTCTCTAGCATCAAGCATCTACTTTTGTACCTGATCATCTATACCCTAGAGGAGCACAAACTTAACAACAAACAGAAAGGGGTGAGAATACATTCATATATAGATAGCGTGCATAAACAACAAGGATAGATAAGCAACATGTTATCAGTCTTATAACTCATATCAACCACTAGAATATCATCAATAACATAAACTCATACAAAACACCCTCAACCGCCAACACCAAAGGCAGACATCATGGGATCAGAGCCGAAAAGTTTGTGTAAGTTTCATAAGGTCAAGGATCACCAATAAAGGACTACCTTCAGCTCAAGAATGAGATATAACGCGTAATCTAGGAAAGAAATTTGAAGAAATGTATTAAGCATTTCCCCAGTTAAGGGACATGGGGGTCTGATTCCTAGGGGCGAAATAGCCACGAGAGTCCCCGAGCCAATAAGGGAAAATAACCAAGTGGGAAGAAGGGCGACATGATTATCCACCACACGCTCAACACCATTGTAGGAGGATTTGCAGGAGGCAGGGAAACTAGTTCCGCTTGAAAAAGATACACTCGCCAAATCCTGACCATCAAAAGTCCTCCTGTTGACCACCAAACAGGCAACACCACTGATCCAAGGTCAAGATCACCTTCTGCGAGGAAGACATGATCATCATTCACCTGCATAATGATGACCCCATGGTAATTTTGGTTTGATGTGACGAATAGCAAATCAATAGAGTCCTGATTGATCAGAGAGGTTCTGCCTAGATTTGGACGATCTTAATCTCTTTTAGGGATATTTGGTAGGGTTCTCAGGCGAGATGGTGCCAAGTAGGTCAAGGTAAGATATTTAGTCATAGACACACCTTCATCTTATAATATGATCATAGGGCGACCAAACTTTAACCAGTCGGGGCTCTCAATATAAGGGGGTCAGGAGATTGCTAGAAAATATTATATAGAGAGCTTAAAGCTGAAGAATGTCAGAACAATAGAGGTGAACACCATGGACACGAAGATGAAGATGCAAAGAAAAGCTTCTGTAGAAGAAGACCTTATCGTTCCAAAAGAGGAGAACGTGAAAGATGATGAAGAAAATTGCTCGCAAAGAAGCAATAACCAAACCAGTGGATCTCATTTAGTTAAATTTGTTTGATGTATGCTTTAGGTTAGCTATTGTCTCGGTCGCGTTTGTATGAACAATGATGTTTCTGTGAGGGTACTCTTTTGCTGTGTTATTAGGGTGACATATGATTTTCAATGAGACCCTAACTTAATTTATGCAAGTATTTGTATTACTATTATTTTATGTGCAGGTCATCTCGGAGCAAGAGAATATTATCATTACCACCCCTCAAAGCGATTACAAGTTGGATCCTCACGTAGGAATCCTTTCCACCCCTCAAGGCGATTACAAGTTGGATATTCACGTAGGAATCATTTCCACCACTTGAGGCGATTACATGTTGGATCCTCATGTAGAAATTCTTGTTTCCCCTCTAGGCGATTACTTGTTGGATCCTTACATAAGAATCCTTTCCAACCCTCGAGGTAATTACAAGTTGGATCTTCATGTAGGAATCCTTTCCACCCCTTAAAGGAGATTACATGTTGGATCCTCATGTAAGAATCATTGTCGCCCCTCAAGCCGATTACATGTTGGATCCTTACGTAGGAATCATTTTTTACCCTTGAGGTGATCAGCTCCTCAAGGCGATTACAAGTTGGATCCTCGTGTAGGAATCCATGTCACCCCTCGAGGCAGCTGCATGTTAGATTCTCACAAAGGAATCATTGTCTCCTTTCTTGGCGAGTATATTAAGCATCTGCAATAGGGCCTATGCCGCAAGAAGGCGCCATAACACTTATGGAACAATAAAGGCATATCCAAAAGAAGGCCTTCGCCCCAAAAAGAAAATAAATAAACATTGGCAAATCTTCTATAAGATAATATAAATATATAAATTACGAGAATACTATTGATTAGAGATCCAAAGAGGGACAACAAATTACAAAAAGAAAAAAAAGATAAGTGCGAGACCCTGGAATTATTAGTCCTCTAGAGGATCGCCGATGCTGATGGCGTCGCCTGCCCGGGATCTGTCTGATAGGATGTTCTCGTCTTCCACCAGTTGGCCTCCCCGAACTACCTTAAATAAATCCATTCGGCTTAAGTACATGCCCTAATAGATAATATATAATAACCACTTCTTCTTTCGCCCACTTGAAGTATAAATCAGAATTATCTACCAAGTCGTCTTTAAGGGTAGATACTTATTCCTCGAGCTTCTTGATATAATCAATAGCCTCATTCAAAGAGCATTTTATCCTATTAGCAACAATAGCGTAAGTTTGCACCTCTAATGCCACCGTTTTGAGTAACACCTTTAGACCATCTTTCTCTTGTGCCAAGATCTTTATTGTCTCTTGGTGTTGCATGATGACTTCCTAAGTCTTGGCGAGTTTGAACTTCAGGTCCTTGATAGCTTTGCCATGCTTCTCCCGTTGAACTCGTTGAACTCACCCGATCAGGAGAGTCCTCAACAAGTGTGGCACTGTCACATTAGATAACTCCTTAGATGATCTATTGTAAAAGTTCATATAATCTTAAGGAAATTTCTTGGAAAATGGAAGACAACTCTCAGTAAACTTAGCAACATCAAAGAGAGCGTCCCTCTAGAGAAATGAGGATAGTACCATCCTTAATTAGTCAGATCTCGCCCATATCTCTTCCATCCAAAATAGCCATTAAATATTTATCCCCAAAAATTTGAAAAGAATTTTCTCTTTATATAGGTTATCTAACTCTAGGCTTAATTTTTGATGGATAATTTGACTCAGTCCACCTCTTCTTAATATCCTCTTTCTTTTCTTATTATATTATATGTGACCTATAAGTCATCATTTTGTTTTGAATTTTATCTTTAGTTTCCTATTTTACAAAAAAAAAATAACAAAAATTATAAATATTTTATTTGTTTTACTTTATACTATTTATTATTCAGTTCAACAGTTATTATAAATTTATTTTGCTAATTTTTAAGATACCAACTATTTGTTGTAAACTAGTTAGTTAATAATATCCTTTATGGTAAGATTTCTTTCCTAATTCTAAACTCTAAATGAGTCTAGAAAAATCAGAGTCAAAAAACACTATTTTACCACATTAAATGAAGTCAAAGTTATACCAAAAAAAAAACATTCTAAGCAATTTTCATTGCAAAATAACAGAATATAATAAATTTTATACCATTTTGGTACAAAAACAATATTTGTTTTTTAATGCATAAAGTTTAAAGTAAAATAAAAAAATAAAAAATAAAAAAAAATCGGTGAAGAAGTTTCCTCACATCATCAATCCAGAAAGAAGAATTAAACAAGACTTGAATTTGAAGGCAAAAAGATCAAAACTTTAATAGAAAGAAATCGCAATTGAATCAAAAACGTTTCCTTTTTGTTCTTTCGTTCATAGTTTGATTTCTCCGCACAACAATCTTGCTGTGCGTTTTCCCAATTCACTATATTGCAGGTATTCTTTTTCTTAGATCTTTCAATCTTTAAATTTCATAAAAATTATTGGGTTTGTATTTCTATGCTATGATAATTGTTATTGCTGTGATAGGCCTTTGTTTTGTTGTTAGAATTTTGAATATTTTGGTGTTTGAATTGTAAAGATTAAATTTTTTCTTGTGATGATGGTGGTTGTTGTAGAAAAGATTATTGAATATCGACTTAGGTGATTTGGGTATGTTAGTAGAGGTATAGATTTCGGAGAAATCAATAGTTTAAAAATGGATATATCTTGTGAATGATGTTGGTTGTTGGTTGAGAAATGGATGAATCTCGACTTAGGTGGTTTGGACATGTGTATCAGAGAAATAGTATTGATTTGATAGAGTGTAATGGTTTGGCAAGAGATATAATGTACATCTGACAAATTCTCATTTTATGTTTTTTGTTTATTTTTCATTGTGGCTGTGGTGGTGTTTATTTTCTTTGTTCTCTTTTTGTATGTTTGATTGTGGTTTTGTTTGACTTTGTAGCTATGCGGAGCCACATTGTGTGTAGTGGGTGTAGGAACATGTTGCTTTACCCTAGAGGAGCAACCAATGTTTGCTGTGCATTGTGCAACACGATTACTCCTGTTCTTCCTCCTGGTACGTTTTATTTTTCTGTTTCTGTTATCAAGATTTCAGGATTCGAGGAACTTTCTTGCTCCATGCTTAGTGTGTTTAGTTAACTTGATTGCGCGCTTGGGTTATGTCGTAAGCTTTTAGCTTTTGCAGTTATGGAAGCCACCATGGTTTTCGGTTCTTCCAAGGGTTCTAGCTAGATTAGATGTTCATTTCTTGTTGGGTTTAAACTTAGTGGTTACATCTGGGCATCTTTAATTTCCTAATGTGCCTGCAGGAATGGAAATGTCACAACTTTATTGTGGAGGCTGTAGGACATTGCTAATGTACACACGTGGCGCTACTAGCGTGAGATGTTCCTGCTGTAACACTATAAATCTTGTAACAGGTATAATATATTTACAATCATGTGTTGCCAGATTTATACAGCTTTTTAGTTTAATATGAACCTTGTTGCACTGCATGTTGATTTGTTGATAAATGCACCTTTCTAATTTGTAACTATAGTCATGTATTTTTAGTTTTCTTGGTCATTAAATACACTTAATTCATTTATGGTGATCCGAAATCCTGGTGTAGGTTCAGTAGGAGCAGGGGGAGTTTTCTCTCCTTTCCTCTATTCCTTTGCTGTATAGTTTTGCATAAGCTATATGTTGATGTCTATTAATAAATGCAAGCCAATTATATGTACACCATACTCAAACAAGTATTTGTCGTCTACTTTCAGTGATCAACGGACCTAAAAGAGACCGTGGTGTGTAGTGAAATATCATCAATACTTTTTATATCTCACCCACATTTCTTTGTCCAAGAACCCTTTGCGTTTGAAGTGTGGAGTTGTGTACAATGTAAAAACCCACGCTCCACTTTATGCTGAAATTCAGTTTTATTCAGAAGAATGGGAGTGACAAGGGTTGAATGTTTGATTGGTTGGTTGTAGTATTTGATGCCATGTCGACAACCAACCCTTCTAAAAGCTTAAGATGTTTGGTTAAAGGCTCAAAATTGGTTTTTGTGTCTCTAACAACTAAACAGTCCGGCAAGAAATATCCAACAAACATAATATCTTCTGATTATTCGTAGGACAGCATATGTCTGATCACAACTCTTCACAGTAAATCAACAAAATTTGTGGTAAAGTTGAGACATTGTTTTTAGCATATGGTTCTCATATTCCCTTACCAACATGGTATCAGGGCCAAAAAGGAGACTCTAAAAATCGTGCATACTTGACTGACTGTGTTTCAACTTCGTTGTCTGCTCTCTACTTTGTTCAGGGCTCAGCTCTGGTGCAGCCTTTTCTCTTTCCTCTGTATTGGTGGAGCCGTGGAGCTGTAGTTCTTATTGTCTGAGCATTATCTCCGCTGGCCTACCCTGCTGTCATCCTTACTATCCTTACTTTATCCAGTGCACCATTTTACACCTCAATTGTGTAGATATTTGTGTAGATATAATAATTATGAATCTTATATCTTTAGGATGCTTGGTGTTAAAGAACTGTCATTTAATCAGCTCCATTTTCTTCTTCTTATGTCACTTCAACGATGGATATCTTATTTTATAGTAATAACTAATCTCATCAATCATATATGCTAAATTGTTTACTGACTTGTTCTTGGGTTGTGTCTGTATCAAAAAGATTCTAATCAAATGAGCCATATCCATTGTGGGAACTGTCGAACAACACTCGTGTATCCTTACGGAGCTCCCTCGGTCAAATGTGCAATATGTCACTATATTACTAATGTCAGTGTAAGTATACATTGATGGACTTATATTAATCCATGATTTCACTTTCTATTTCTCTGTGCCCGCCTCTCATCTGATATCACAATGACATGAAAATTTGAAAATATGATGTGAATCTTGTGCTTCGTTGTCCTTCTGTAGATGACCAATGGAAGGCCACCGGTTCCTGCACAGAGACCTAATGAAACAACCAGTTCCGAAACGGTATCTTATATTGCATCATTATTGCTTTTGATTTTTCTTTCAGTTGGTTATTATTCATAGTACATACCATTGGTTTATTGTTATGATATCTAACAAGTATATAAATGATCGTATTACCCTGCAGCCAAGACCCCGCTTTGAGAGCCAAACTGTAGTAGTAGAAAATCCTATGTCCGTTGATTCAAGTGGAAAATTGGTAATTACTATCTCTTCTCTTTCACTGATTTTTCTGCGATTTTTTAGCAAAACAAAGTCTAATTGTAAGAATGTGAACTGGCACAGGTAAGCAATGTTGTTGTGGGCGTTACAACAGAGAAGAAGTGATGAATACTTAAAAGTTGTTGGTGCATGTGATGTTTAGGCCTGCAATGATTGAATTAAAATCTAAACTCTTCTCCATCAAAGGTTTTGTCTGATTTCATGTATTTGTATGTATTATACAAGGTTGGACAAGTAAAAAAAACAACACAAAGCTTGTCATTGATGTGATTGCTACAGCCTACTTTTTTGGCTTCATTTGTATCTAAAGCTAAAATCAATAGGTGCTTTTGATGTTTATAATTTGGTGACTTATCAAAGCATGATCACTAGAACGATGTGTTAATTTTCTTTCTTGTTTTCTTATTTTCCAACCTGTGTGTGTTTGCTATTTGAAAATTTATTTTCTGTGATTTATTGGGTTTGGTTTCTGTGAAGTTTAGTCCTATGAGAATGAAGTGTGGTGCATATGCCGAAGATTTTATAAAATGGGACTCAGGATTCTATTCACGATGAATATTAGAAAATCTTTGGAATGTTAGCTTGGAAATTGAATTGGATTTCTTGAATATCACTGCATTGATCTAAACTTGTGAAACGTCAAAAGCAGTAGAGTTTACGTGTCTTTTATGTTAAAGAACCATTGAAAAAATCTTGTTCATGGTTGGTAAAGGATACATGAGCAAAATTTGAGATTTGACGAGTTTTCTAATAACATAAAATAAAGTGTGATTCTGATAGGATCTGGTAATTGTTATATGGACGATTTGTTACAATAGAAATGTCTCATTGCAATAGAAAATATTACGCATACACAACAGTGTCGGTAACTACCAATTAAAAAGAAATAACTAACACAATAATAATCAACCTCTAAGAATTATAGTGTAGTCTCTTCCTTGACCAAATCATAATTAACAACAATTCGATGACTACTAATTGTCATCTTTATTCTATTCAAAACATATTGAATAAAATAAATTTTGTCTAATTACTTGGGTTTTTTTGACTTCACGCCTAATATAAACAAACTTGATAGGAGGCCTACTAACAATACTCCCCTAAGAGTTTCATCTTGTCCTCATGATAAAAAGCTGGGAACTATTGGTTAATGGTGTCAAAGGATTTCCATGATGCTCCAAACTCGGGAATTTGCTTCCCCTGAACCAAGACTTCAACTTGACCAGCATAAATTGTTAGGACAACTTTGATATCCTGAGATTCCACCTTCAATTTCATGTCTTTAGTCAACAAATGTGGTAGGGGTTGTAGCTGAACATCGGGGGAAATCGCCTTCTTAAGTAAGGAAATATGAAAGACAAGGTGAATTTTAGTACCAGGCGGCAATTCCAATTGATAAGCAACTTGTCCAACAATTTTGATTATCTTATATGGACCACAAAATTGAGGATTAAGCTTCTTATTGATCTTCTTTGTCTTCTTTGTCAAAAACTTCAATCTCTGTGGTTGAAATTTTAAATAAACCAAATCACCAACAACAAAAGAGATGTTGCGACGATGCTTATTTGCTTGTTGCTGCATCTAACTCCGAGCCTTTTGCAGATTGACTTGGAGTTCCTTCAAAACGGTGTCACGCTCCTCTGTTAGTCAAATAACTTCAGCAAGAGAAGATAGAACAATTGTATCTTTCATAAGGTGAGGGGGTCGCAACCATACAGGACCCGAAACTGTGTCATTTTAATCGAGCCATTATAGTTGGATTTGAACCTTTAACATTCTTTCCTTTGTTTTCAAAGTCTTTAACATTCTTGCCTTTATTTTCAAAGTCTTTAACATTCTTGCCTTTATTTTCAAAGTCTTTTACATTCTTGCCTTTATTTTCAAAGTCTTTTACATTCTTGCCTTTATTTTCAAAGTCTTTTACATCTTGCCTTTTACTTTCGACGCTTTAAGAATTACACTCTTTATTTTACAACCTTGCTAATTTCCAAGTTGTTTTTGCTTTACAAAGTTTTACAGTCGAATGTGGAGTTCAATTTAGATTTTCTTTTAAACTTAGCACATGTCCTAGGATTTGTATGGTCGATCCTGCAAGTTACTCAATTTTACCCAAAATTGATAGACCAGAGGTTGTTTACCAAATTTTACAATAAACAAATTGGCACACCTAGTAGGACCCAGTGCTAAATATTCCAAATTTTGTGTTAATCATATCCATCTTCTTGAGAAACACTTCGTTGTATGTTATTAAGAAGTGGGAAGTTAGCTACAGCAAACGAAGGTATACCAAAGGGAAGATATACTAAGAGAATGACAACCAATGCTAGTCAACAAGTTGATCCTCAAGGAAGTATTTGAAACACTCAGGCAAGCAACACGGGGTCTCAAAGTACACCATCTCCAGTGTCTTCGACGGGAGGACAGACGTCACTGCCAGCAGTTGTGTCTGAACCTATGCCGTGTATGGCAAGTCCAGGATCAACGTGTGTAAGAACGTACATTCAACATGTGTTGGAATATATAGGACCACAAATTCCTAACCCACCAACACCCCCAGGAGGAAGTTCATTGCATAGGCGTTTTCCTCCTCCGGGTTTCTCATAGTCATTGCCAAGGAATTTACCTTATGGAATGCCTACGTCAATGATGCAAAATCTGCAGAGTGCTCCACCCATATTTTCAGAAAATGTAGTGTCTTCGTCAGTGTAAGGATTTGGATCAGGTGGTCGAAACAACTAAAGCATAGATGTTGGTTACTCTGTTCAAGCACCCAGTCTTACAAATACCTCCATAAACTATTTGAGACAGCAAATGGATGAAAGTAATATGCAAATGGTACATACATTGTCTCAGACAATGGGAGAAGTTTTTCAACCGTTGATTCAGAATACTACTCAAACTAACCAACAATTGGCAACACAATTAGCACGTATGACTGATTTTATGGGAGTGTCAACACTGGATCGAAGAGCAACTATTGGTGAGAATATTTCACGATGTCAGCCACGAAATGTACCTGAGGTGAACTGGGAGGATCAAGAGATGAGCGAACCTTTCAGAGTCGAACCACAAAGGAACCAGGTGTCAATCCATCGGAAGGAGGAACCAGGAGTAGTCATGGTGAATAGGAACCAAAATGCTGACCGATTCCTTAGACAGGTTCGACACCAAAATGCAGCAGAAGAAAAATATCTTACAGCCATGGTCGAAAGAATAATGACTAGAAATTGTGTAAACTTTGGCTTCACAAGGCCAAATTATACTTCGCCCATAGTGGATTATATTCTTCAGTCTAAATTACCCCCTAGGACGAAGATTCCAAAATTCAGTAAGTTCTCAGGAGATACTACTGAATCGACCGTTGAACACGTGGCTAGGTATATGATTGAAGCTGGCGAGATTGCAGGTGACGAAAGCCTTAGGATCAAAATTTTCCCAAGTTCCCTCACCAAAAATGCTTTTACATGGTTTACTACTTTGCCTAATAATTCAGTCAAAATTTTCCCAAGTTCCCAAGTTCCCAATTAGAACGTTTGTTTCACGAACAATTCTACATGGGACAAACCAAGATCATCCTGAAAGAGTTAGCTAGTATCAAACGCAAAATCACTGAGCCAATTGATGATTACCTGAATAGGTTTCGACTTCTTAAAGTTAGGTGCTTTACACAAGTGCCAGATAATGAGTTGGTCAAAATGGCTGCTGGGGGTCTTGATTATTCCATTAGGAAGAAGTTGGATATCCAGTATCTCAGAGATATGGCTCAGTTAGCTGATAGAGTTCGACAACTAGAAAGGCTAAAAGAGGAGAAAGCTTGATTCAGCAAGGGTAAAAAAGTAGCCTTTGTCGAATGTAATGAAGACGTGGAGAATCTATATGATGAAACATCTCATTTCGACGAAATTGAGGTTGATGTTGCTGAGTTAAAGCAAGGTCCACCTTACGTTTGTAAACTATTAGCTCCTTCAAATGGAAAAAATCATGTCGAATCTAATGACAAATTTCCTAAGAAAACATATACTTTTAACGTTACTAAATGTGACGAAATATTTGATTTGTTAGTTAAGGATGGGCAAATAATAATGCCTGCTGGTGCTAAAATGTCACCTTTAGAACAAAGAAAGAAAATATGTTTTTGTAAGTACCATAATGTCTTGAGTCATAAAACATCTCAATGTTTTCTTTTCATGGATTTGGTGCAAGGTGTTATCCAAGAAGGAAGGTTGAAGTTTGGGGACAAAGGAAAGGCCTAAATGAAGATTGACTCTGACCCATTGCAAACCGCAGAGGCTCTCTGTGCAGAGCCTGAAGAGGTCCAGATGGTCGAGGCCACTGAAGGGTTCAACTTTTCAGTCAACATGGTGGAAATTACTGAAGACTTCGCCACAAAGCCTGTGATGACCAAAGTAAATGAATGCTTAGACCATAATTACATGCACAAGCTGAGAGATAAAACTTCTAAAGGTTTTAACAATACTGCAAATAGTTTAAGTGGAGGAAGCACTGATCATAGTAGTCTGATGTTGATAACCAAGAAAATTGCATATAAGTTTGTTGAGATGGATAAAGCTGCTAAGGGATTAGATGTGGCAGTGAGAGGACTGAGAGTAAATGCTACTGAGGGTATTAACATGGTTGAATTAGGTGAGGAATCTGATGCTAGTTCAGATAGTATCAGCACTAATGAGGCTATGGGTAGAAAGGTTCCCAGAGTCGAAGTCGTCAAAGAATTGGAGAAAAACATGGTGTTGGTAGGGGAAACGATGGAGATGGATGGCTGCTTGTTAGAAAACTAGATATGCATGGCAGCAGAACAGTACTTCAAAACATCTCTTGACATTAAAAAGTTTAATGTTGAAACAATGATTGAAGCTGAAGATTCCACCTGGCAGAAGGTAACAAAGGAAGCAGATGATAAGTGTATGGAGAAGACCACTGAAAACCTGGAAGCTCACTTTTATAAGATGAAGCTAGAAGATAAGGTTGATGTCAACATGGTCGAGATCATAGATCGAAAGGCTGAAGAGATAAGTGAGGCAGAAAATCAAGAAGAGCGTAACAAAATGGTATACCCCAAGCAGGAAGAAACCATTGTTGATTTTCTGCATCGCTACCAAAAGAATGGATCAGGAGTGATGTTATGTCCTAGATGTAGTGCCATTTTTGATGAAAAATCTGCTCACAATTTGGAGGGAGCAAAAAAAGCCAGTGGAAAGTGGGGGCAGAAAATGAATCAAGGCCCAAGAAGTTTTGATCCCAGAAGATCCTTGACAGGGGTAAAAACACAAGCTAGGCCAAACACATTTAAACCAGCTGGAAATATACCAACAGGAAGTTGGATAAAACCTGTCGAAGGGAGAGGACAGAAGAAATGGCAGAAATTTGATGTGGAAAGGGGTTCTTCATTTGAATATCGAAAGGAAAACCATACAACTAATAAGTCAGCATACACCTCTCAAAACTACAAGGGTAAGAACCCTATGACTAGGTCATAATGGCGAAGAGAACATCGTAGACGAAAGGCCATCAGGGAAGCTCAGGTACTAAGACAAGGAGAGTCGAGTACCAATGTTGGTAATCAAGTGGGAATAGCTGAGAAAATGCCTATAAGGCGGAAGTTGTTTGCTGTTCAAAAAATGATGAGAATATGACTGACAACTTCGACAGCGAGTCAGCAGCTTCCCTTGACATTATAGTGAATGTTGTATCCGCCATGCCCAAAGAGTTTGGCCAGGTTATAGAAGTTGAAGATTTAGATCAGAATACTGAGATGGAAATGCTTGCACACAAACCTGTGTGTTATTATATAACGAACAATGGGTGTGTAGAGGAGAAAGATGTCTTCTTTGAACGCCCCACAGAGGCTATGAAGGGTCATTCAAAGCCTCTTTACATTACTAGAAAAGTGGAGAATGTGCCTGTTAACAAAATATTGGTGGACTGTGGCGCAACTGTGAATTTGATGTCACAGTTTCTACTAAGTAAGTTTGGGAAGTTTGAAACTGATACCAAGCCCCACAACATGGTTCTGTCGAACTATGAAGGAAAAGTTGGCTCCACTTTATGGGTAATCCAAGTTGATCTTACTTTGGGAACTATCACTAGGCCTACAGTTTTTATGGTTGTCAAAACTATAGTAAATTATAATTTGCTCATAGTAAGAGAGTGGATTCATGGCATAGGCGTTGTGCCTTCTTCAATGCGTCAGAGAATTTCCATTTGGAGGCCAGATGGTATAGTGGAAAACATTGAAGCTGATCAAGGATACTTTAAAATCCATATCAATCATGTTGATGGGAGATAGTTTGATAAACACCTGGTGAACATTGCTCAGTGTCCTCCAGCAGATTTTGAGTTCACAACAGACGAAGAGACATTCTATTCGTTGTATTTGCATCCTATCGAAGGTTTTAGATGGGACAAGGAGACACCAGGAGAAAGGCTTCCATGTTTAGGCTTGCCTCCAATAGACCCCATAGGGTGGGGAAGTGAATTCAGTGATCATGATTGAATTTGAAGCATTGAAGAGAATTTTGGCCTATGTGGCTGAAACAAAATTACAAGCGGCTTTAGAAGCAGCTAATGACCACATGGCTGGTGAAGCCATTTCTAAATTTCACCAAGAAGGTGGGTAAGGACTTCGACCCAGAACCTCCAGATAAGGTCCAAACTGGAGAGCAAAACCAGAGGTTTGACGCCATTTATGAAGATGAGCCTTTGGGGTTTGAGAAAGATCCGATGGCAAACAATGTTAAAATGCTAGCACAAGATCCTTTAGAAGAAATTGATCTTAGTGAGGGGGCAATCAAAAGGCCTACTTACATCAGTGCCAATTTAAACCCCCAATTGAAGTTTGAAGTGGTTCAGTTATTGAAAGAATTCAAGGACTGCTTCGCCTGGGATTATGATGAAATGTCTGGTTTGAGCAGGGAGTTGGTTGAACATAGGTTGCCTATGACGCCTGGGAAAAAATCAGTCAAGCAAAGTCCAAGATGGTTTACACCAGAGATACTTTCAAAGATTAAAGAGGAGGTCGAAAGGCTACTTCGTTACAAATTCATTCGCATTGTCAAGTATGTCGAATGGTTGGCTAATATAGTGCCTGTTATAAAAAAGAATGGTTCTTTAAGAGTTTGCATAGATTTTAGAGATTTGAATTCTGCAACTCCAAAAGACGAGTATTCAATGCCAGTAGCAGAAATGTTAGTAGATTCTGCAGCAGGACATGAATATCTTAACATGTTAGATGGATATTCTGGTTATAACCAAATATTCATTGCTGAGGAAGATGTTCCTAAAAATGCTTTTAGATGTCCCAGGGCTTTAGGCACCTATGAATGGATAGTGATGCCTTTTGGTCTTAAGAATGTTGGTGCCACTTATCAAAGGGCGATGAATTCAATCTTCCATGATTTTATAGATACTTTCATGCAAATTTACATTGATGATATTGTTATAAAATCTATTTCTGAGAAGATTCATATTGACCATCTTCGACAGTCCTTTTTAAGGATGAGGAAATATGGTCTTAAAATGAATCCTCTTAAATGTGCTTTTTGTGTGCAGGAAGGGGATTTTCTAGGCTTTGTGGTCCATAAAAAGGGGATCAAAATAAATCAAAATAAAACCAAAGCCATAATGGAGGCGAGAGCGCCATCAACAAAAAAGGAGTTGCAGTCATTACTGGGCAAGATCAACTTCCTAAGAAGGTTTATATCCAACCTGAGTGGCAAAACACAAGCTTTTTCACCATTGCTTCATTTCAACAAAGATGGTTTTGAGTGGGGAAATTACCACAGGAAGCCTTCGACAAGCTCAAGGAGTACCTAAGTCACCCTGCAATTTTGTCACCACCTTGTAGAAATAAAAATATAAGATTATATATAGCCGCATCAGATAAAACTTTAGGGAGCATGTTAGCTCAAGAGGATGAAAATGGAGTCGAAAGAGGCATTTATTATCTTAGTAGAGTTTTAAATGATGCAGAAACTAGGTATAACATGATTGAAAAGTTATGTTTATGCTTGTATTTCTCTTGTACTAAATTAAAGCAATATATAAAGCCTGTTGATGTGTATGTTTCGTCTCATTTTGATGTGGTAAAACATATGTTATCTAAACCTATTTTGCATAGTCGAATCAGAAAATGGGCATTAGCACTAACAAAATATTCTTTAACATATCAGCCTTTAAAGGCTATGAAAGGGCAAGTAGTGGCAGACTTTATAGTTGACCATTCTATAAACGAAAATGATTTAAATTATGTTGAACTGAAATCCTGGAAGTTATACTTTGATGGATCAAGCCATAAAAATGGAACAGGAGTGGGTATATTCATTATTTCTCCTGAAAAAATTCCAACAAAATTTAAGTACAGGGTCTAAGGGCCTTGCTCTAACAATGAGGTTGAATATGAAGCATTAATTGCTGACCTTGAAATTTTGTTAGAATTGGGGGCAACTAGAGTCGAAATAATGGGAGATTCAGAGTTGATTGTAAAACAAATCACAAAGGAATATAAATGCGTTAAAGAAAATCTCATTATGTACTTTGTGATAGCAAATAGGCTATTAAAGAAATTTAAAGTAGTGGCCACCCAACATATACCCAGAATAGAAAATCAAGTTGCTAATGACTTAGCTCAGATTGCTTCTGAATACAAAGTGTCGAAGAAAAACCTTCAGGAAGTAATATAAGCAAGAGGGAAAGTGGTGGTTGTTGGTTTGTGCCCATCGGATTTAGAAACAACTAAGCTTGGGTGCATGTATGGCAAAAATTTGGAAATTTTTGCTGTAGAGGGTCTAACAGAGAAAGACTGGAGAAAGCCTATAGTCGAATACCTGCAAAATCTGACGGCTTCGACGGAGCGAAAAGTCAGGTATCAAGCCTTAAGTTATATACTTATGGGTAATGAATTGTTTAAGAAGACCCCTGAGGGAGTCTTATTGAAGTGCCTTAATGAAACAAAGGCATATTTGGCTCTTTCAACAGTCCATAGTGGGGCCTGTGGAGCACACCAAGTTGGCCATAAAATGAAATGGTTTTTGTTTCGACAGGGCATGTATTGGCCTACTATATTGAAAGATTGCATAGAGTTCGCCAAGGGTTGCTAAGAGTGTCAGATTCATGCTGGCATACAGCATATCCCTGCAAGTGAACTGCACTCCATAGTGAAACCATGGCCTTTCAGAGGATGGGCTTTGGATATAGTGGGAGAGATTCGACCAGCATCTTCAAAGAACCAAAGATATATTTTGGTGGGTATTGACTACTTCACCAAATGGATTGAAGCAATACCATTGGCAAATGTAGGTCAAGAAGATGTTATTGAATTCATCCAAAATCACATTATTTACAGATTTGGCATTCCAGAAACAATTACCACAGATCAAGGATCAATGTTTACTGGTCGAAATATGCATGAATTTGCTAAAGAAATAGGTTTCAAACTTTTGACTTCTATACCTTATTATGCTCAGGAGGATGGGCAAGTCGAAGCTGCCAACAAGGTGGTGATTGGACTGATTAAAAGACATGTGGGAAAGAAGCCTAGGAATTGGCATAAGACATTAGACCAGGTACTTTGGGCATGTCGAACTTCCCCCAAGAAGGCTACTAATACTACTCCATTTCGACTTACCTTTGGTCATAATGCAATACTGTCTGTTGAGATATGTTTGCAATCTGTAAGAATTCAAAGGCATCATGAGATCCCTTCTGAATCTTATTGGGCAATGATGATGGACGAATTAGTGGATTTGGATGAAGAAAGGCTTAAAGCCTTAGAGTTACTAAGAAGACAAAAGAAAAGGGTCGAAGAATCCTACAACAAAAGGGTTAAGTCTAAATCTTTTTTCACGTGGGGATTTAGTGTGGAAAGTGATCTTGCCTATGGATCGAAAATACAGAACATTAGGCAAATGGTCTCCTAAATGGGAAGGTATATTTCAAGTCATACAAGTATTCTCCAATGGGGCTTATGAGGTTGAAGAGTTACACAAACATCAAAGAATCTTTAAAGTAAATGGCAAATATTTGAAAAAAATATAGGCCTATCTTACAAGAGGTTCATATCGAAGCATAAATTTTATTTAAAAGCATGAAAGCCAAAATAGGCCAAACAGGGCTAACATGACATACAAAGTAAAGGAGAATCAACATAACAATCTATAGATCAAGCAAATATTATTCATAATCTCTCTAATTAATGGACTTAAGGAATTCCATGTAATCTGCATCAGCTTCATCATCAGAGTCGTTGGTGTTGGAACGCCCTTTCTTGCGGATTTTCATATGGGTTTAGTTCTTCTTGGCACGAGAAGTTACTCCAGTGAAGGCTTCAGCTTTCTGTGTTTCCTTAGCCTTCTTTGTTGCCTCAGGCTTCTTTGCATCTCCAGCTTGTTCCTTGATGGTTGATTTTCCTGAAGAGTTACTCATGCTTGCTTCTATAAATGCAAGACATGGTGCTTAGGAAAGAGACTTTATAGAGGCGGAACTTGGTTTATATTGGTCAGTCAAACGGTGGAGACACGTGGATTGGTCTTGGGAGTATGCCTGAGGGCTATGCTATAAATATTATTTTTAAATCAAGAAGCTCATGCCGTTGGAGCATTAAGTAAAGCTGAAAGTTTTATGTTTTCCAAAAAGATGCAGAATGCCTTAATTGCAAAGTTGACTCAAATTTGAGGCCATAGATAAAATACACCATAATATGCGCCATAAAAAATTGTGGTTCGAAAGATTTAAGGGAGAAGTGCAAATGATTAATTAAAATTCTAAAAGCATAAGATTGTCATTACATAAAAAGCCTTAAAAGGCCAAGAAACAAAATGATAATTAAACAACATTACAAACAGAGGTCCTGAAGACATTAGAAAGGAAGCTTCGACTTCAACTGAGCAAAGGTTTCCATATGATGCTTGAGGCGAGCCTCACACAAAGATTTGTCAAGTCTAGCTGCTGCAAGTTCTCTTTCAAATCTCTGAGCTGCATCAATAAGGTCTATGACACTATTTAGCTCTTTGGCCATTTCAGGGTCGTTGAAATGTTGTAACTCAAGGTTGCGTTTTTCAGTGTTGGAAATTTTGGTTTGTAGCTCCTTGAGTTATTGCTTCCAGGCCTCAATGTCCTTCTGGTTGGAGGTTATTTCTTCTTGCGTTTGCTTTTGAGCAGCCTCCAGATTTTCAACCTTGACCTCTGACTCTTGTGCACCAGTTCAAGTTACGCTCTCACGATCTGCTGTATCTATGATGGTCTTCTAGATGGATGGGAGAAGTTTGATCTCTACAGACAGTTCGTCCACCACAGTAGTCAAGTCAATCAGAAAACTAGAAATTTCTAGATTAAGAGTTGTAAGATCAAGTTTCTAAAGGTTGTCCTTTAGAAAGAGACGTGCAGTTAGGTCTGAGGCCAGGATGTTGTGGATGTCTCCCTTGAAGAATTTCTTCTTAATGGTATGGAGAATTGGAATAACAAAGTCATCTGATGCTGGATGACCAGAAGGAGTTAAAGAACCAGAAGAAGAACCATACTTCTGCCCAAGGATCAGTTTGGCATATTCCCGAGGGTTCGACCACTTGAGTGTCACCAGTGGATCTTCAGGAGTAAGAATGGAAGTTGAAGTTTTCTCTACCACAGGCGAAGAAGTTTGGTGAAGTTCAGGCCCTTCTTGGTCTTCTTCTTCTTCTTCCTCCTCTTCCTCTTGTTCTTCCTCTTCTTCTTCTTCTTCCTCATTTCCAACTGCATCACCTCCATCATTGGTTGATGGATTGTTATCTTGGTCATTAGTTGGCTCAGGGTGTAGTTCACATGTTTCTTCATGAACAGCTTGACCAAGATTATCATTATGTGGTTGATCTATAGGACCACTTTCCTTCTCAACAACCAATTCTTCAGTATCCATGGCTTCGGTTTTATTGAGAGGTGGACTTGAAGCTTCATCGTCCCCAGAATTGGAACCATCAGCTTGAGCATGTTGGGTAGTGGTTTGAACAGGGGGAGGAATGTTTTCTGTAGCAGGAGGAATAGGTTGATTAACCTCACTTAAGCCAGAGCCAATATCCGAAGAGGGATGATAAGTTTGCTCACCTTGGCTATTGAGGAGTGTGGTAGCGAAACTACCTAAAGCTTGTGGAAGGTTGGGAATAATTGTATCAGCCTGACAACACAAGTGAAGAAGATGAGGCTAAGAAAGTTGGGTGAAAGATGTAAACATAGTGAAAAGGTGGTGTGCATACCTGAGAAAGTGAAGCAGCAGGACTTGAGTTGCCACTCCCATGGTCACCAGAAGTTTTTTTCGAGGCCACCATGGAAGGTTATCTTTCGACACCACTTGTAGTGGGTGTCTTTTCGAGAATTTTGGCCACCTTCGAGGGAGGTGGGCCAGCAGGTCCAGATGCCTTCACAGGTTTTCGTCTCTTTTTTGTGAGAATCTCCTCAGAAGACTCATCAGCATCTGAGGCAACGACAATTGGAGCATCCTTCTTGCCTTTCTTGGAAGGCGTCGGAGGTTTTCGACCAGTCTAAAAAGAGAAAAAGGCAGTACAAATGTGAGAAAAGAGTCACATGATGAGAACATATACAAGGGATGTGAAATATACTTGTTTGTCTTCTGGTTCCTTGCCACTCTGTGAAGTAGCAGCCCTGGTTGAGGGGGTTTTCCTAGGCACAGCTGAAAGACAGGAGATGGTTACAAGTTAATAATTGAATGGTTGGTTACAAAACCATAAATATAGGGCTTCAAACCTTCATATATTTCAGATTCGACACGAATATCCTGAATTCCTATATGAAGGTGCCCTTTGAAATTGTCTAGTCTATGTTTAGTCGGAACCACTTGTCGGGCTTTTAGCTGAGACTACTGTCGAAGAAGTTTTAGATCCTCACCACAAACGAACCAATCTGGAAATGGAGGGGCAAGTGCCACTCCAAAATCAGCGTTAGGCAGACGAGGGAACTTTGGAGGAAAATTTTCAAAAGCTACCTCATAACGTTTCTCACGAGGAACGTTTGAAGGGATTTTTAGTTGATCCAATTTTTGCAGAAATTTTCTCTTTAAAGTGACAGCAGCCTCATGAATGGTTCGACCAATATCATCTGGTTGATAGACAGTTTCAAAGTATTTTTGGAAAGCCTGGATTTCTTGGATATGAGTGAATTTACTCTTCTTTGTCTTGTCCTGCACATCAAGAAAAACTTGGTCAAGCAATGAAGAAAAGGTTTCCACATCAAGAAAATTTTCATTATAATGCTTCGACCACCAGTGGTGGAATGAGGGAGTGCATAAGAAAGAAGGCTCAAAAAACACATGAGAAAGAACTCCTTTCTTATCACTCCAATCGTCGAATGTGGTGGCAACCCCTTCTTCATCGAAGATGGCAGTGTGTAGAATAACTTGGCCTTTCCCAACCTTTCGAGAGACAAGGTTTGGTTGGTAGGCAATCAGCGCTGCCAGACCTCTCCCTAAGTTTAATCTGTTGACAATGAACCGAGGAATTAAAAAGGCTTCCCAAATAGCAACAGACTCATTGTCAAGCTTTTTGTGGGGATTAGGAAATGACCTTTTGAACCACACAGGGCCATATCTTGTTTCAGGAAAGTGTGTCATGCTTGGAGTGAACTCATGGCATTTGGCAAACATCATAATATAACTGATGAAGGCCCCTGTTTCACCATCATCGTTAGGAGTTAGCTTGACCAAACGGGTCCCTTCAATGCTCCTTCCTCTTATCTCAGTAGAAGCTTCATCAACTATCCCTTTTCTAGGAAGGCTAGCTTCAAAAGTTGCATTAAGCCACAGTTGAAGCAGCCAAAGAGGACCACTCAAGTGTACAAAACTGTGAGCCTCCATGTGTTTGAATCGAGAAGCTTCTTCACTGATGGATTCATAGAGGTTCGACAAAATAAATTCACTTAAGTAGACCCCTCTATTGCTATGGAGTTGGTTAGCAAGGGGCAAGTACTTCTTGGCTACTTGCAAAGATTTGGTGCAGAAAACGTATCTCAACAGCCATACAGTGAGAAACGCAATATGCTTTTCATCAGAGACGTCTTCATGGTTTTGGTTGAAGTGGTGTTTGATGAAAAGGGTGTAGGTGAGTTTGGAGCTTGAGATGCTTATGGTATCTTCAGCGTCCACGTCACGATTATAAGGGATGTCATCTGGGCGAAGCCCTGTGATGGCAAATATGTCGAAGAGTGACGGTGTAACCATTCCACATGGAAAATGGAAGGTATAGTGAGTACTATCCCAGAAGTACAAAGACGCTTCCAACAAGTTCAAGAAGTATGGGATGTTGGTCTTCGACAGCATAAGGTGATCATAGATCCCTATAGATTTCCAGTGCTCAGCCTTAACTTTTTCTAGTTTCGTCATCCAAAGGTCAAAGTCCTTAAGGGGATTGATGGCTCTCACCAGCCTAGTACCATGGGTGAGATACCTAAGGTTGATCTTAGGCAGGGGGTCTTCAGCAGCAGTGTTGGTGAGTCTAGGGAAACGTTTTTTCCCTAACGGCCTTGATCTCCAGTATGAAGGAAGAAACTCACCCAGTTTTTCGTCAGAAATTCCAACATCAGCTAGAGGACTAGAAAGTGCATATGGTTTATCAGAAATAACCAAAGGAATCATTACCTGAGATTTGTAGATGTTTCATGCCGCTTCAGTGGTGGGTTCTGGCATGCATTGGCGATTATCCACTAGTTGGGGGCCAGGAACGTTTGCAAATGGTGGAATGGATTGCTTAAATTGAGTGACTCTTCCCTTTTGGGTTTTCTTCTCGTGAATATTTGCTTGGGAAGATGCCATTGTTAAAAGAAGTAAAAGGAAATGGTGCTTTCTAGGTCTTGTGAAGAAAATTGAAGGAAGGGAGACGAGGTGCTGAAGATTCTGAGAGTGTAAAAAGTTCACAAAATGGTGAAGAAGAGTATTTATAGGCATTTGGGAATCCTAAAAGCTTTGGATCCACCGTTGAAGTTAATCGGGTAGTGGGACGCATGTCTTTCTCTGGACAAGTGATGAGTGTTAGCAGTTATGGTCAGACTGCAAAACATATGTTTTCAAGGAAAAGTGATGATGAATACGACTGAAGAGACGTTTAAGGATTTGTCATGATGGTGTGACGTCATAAGCGTGGGTTAAAGAAATTGAACAGTTAGCCACTAAATAAGTAGTGGGTTATTCAGTCAAGGCTATGCAATTTCATAGGCATATGCGTCGAAACGGTTATGAAAAATGACCTTCCTACCAAAGTTGGCGAAAGGGCATTTCTTGGGGGCAATTTGTTAGCTCTCATTTTCGACGCCAGCAAAATCAAGAGTCATCTCAAGTTAAAAACAAGCGTGTTCAAGCATAAGAAGGCTTCGACCCAGTTTTTGGTAAAGCCTGAGTCGAAGAGAGGTTGTGAAAACTTCTGAAAATTTGCTAAGTGTTGGATAGTTCTTCGACCATGAGGGGGATGAAAGAAGCGCGATCCAGTCACCACTAAGGCTGGAGAGAAAGTTCTGATATTTGAATTTCAAAAGAGAAGTTGGCGAAGTGGGAACGATTGAAGTCAAGAAAAGCGCCAAAAGACACGTTTGAAGCAACAACCGTCACTTAGTAGTTATTCTCTAACATTATAAATATGGGTTATTTCCATAAAATATGGGTGTTCATTTGTCTTGTACAAGTTACTCCAACTCACTCAAAGTACCCGCGTGTAGAGAAACGAGTTAGAGAGAATGTACATGATGCAACACCATTTCTTTTCATCAATGCAATTTATGTACCTCTATCATTTTATCTTGCATGTTCTCCTTTAACCTTTACCTTTCATGTCCTTCCTTGAAACTTTATTTTTTATCTATACTTCATGCTATTTAACTTTCTGCACTTTATCTTAACTTGCCATTTAACCTTCTGCGCTTTCCCTTAAACTTGTTATTTTCAAAGTCCTTTACATTCTTGCCTTTATTTTCAAAGTCTTTGACATTCTTGCCTTTATTTTCAAAGTCTTTAACATTCTTGCCTTTATTTTCGAATTCTTTTACATTCTTACCTTTATTTTCAAAGTCTTTTACGTTCTTGCCTTTATTTTCAAAGTCTTTTACATCTTGCCTTTTACTTTCGACGCTTTAAGAATTGCACTCTTTATTTTACAGCCTTGCTAATTTCCAAGTTGTTTTTGCTTTACAAAGTTTTACAGTCGAACGTGGAGTTCAACTTAGATTTTCTTTTAAACATAGCATATGTTCTAGGATTTGTATGGTCGATCCTGCAAGTTACTCAATTTTCCCAAAATTGATAGACCAGAGGTTGTTTACCAAATTTCACAGTAAACAGTAACCTAGATGTGATTGAGAATTCTGAATCAAATCTTGGATTATATGATGAAGCCTTAGGTCAACCTGCACCTCGACTTCCCACTCTTTCAATTCTGGGAAATGAACCATGAAGAGAGCACAAAATGTCATTTTACGGGAAAACACATGTGCAGCCTCATTATAACATCATGGCTTGTAAACAATATCAAAATCAAAGCCCATGAGTTTGAAAGTCCATTTAAATTTCTCCTCTTCCAGAGCATGTTGTTCCATCAAAAACTTCAAACTTTTTTGGTCAGTTTGCACAATGAAATGTTGTCCCATCAAGTAATGATGCCATTTTTGTATTGCCATCATAATGACCATTAATTCTCTTTCATAAACCGACTTCCGTTGTGCACAACTAGATAATGCCTGACTCAATAAGTTCTCTGGTCGACCATTCTGCATCAAAATAACACCTAAACGTTTTTTAGAAGCATCTATTTCTATCACAAATGGCAAAATGAAATTTGGAACTGTGATCACCGACAATTCGGCCATTGTTGTCTTCAAAATACAAAATGCAGTATGTGCCTCCTAATCCCAATGAAAATTATATTTCTTGAAAAATTGGAGGAAAGGCCTTGCTAAGATACCACAATTCTTCACAATGCGGCGATAATACCCCATTAAACCCAAGAAACCTCTTAGGGAGTTGAGATCTTTGGGTGTTAGCCAAGTAAGCATCGCTTCAATCTTTTGAGGGTCTACTACCACACCTTGGACTGAAATGATATGGCCTAAATAATCAAGTTGAGATTGGCCAAAAGTGCATTTCTTGAAATTCGCTATGAGTTGATTCTCCTTAAGAAGTGATAGGACAGCTTGAAGGTGAAATTGATAATCCTCGTTAATTTTGTTGTATACTAAAATATTAGCAAAAAATACCAAAGCAATAAGGTCGGAGGACGTCCATCATTAGTGCTTGAAATTTGGATAGCACATTTGTCAAACCAAAGGGCATAACAAAAAACTCATAATGGCCCTCATGATTCCGAAATGTTGTTTTAGAAACATCCTCTAGTCACATTCGTATTTGGTGATATCCTGATTTTAAGTCCATCTTTAAAAAAAAATAGTCTCCCCTCTCAACTCATCTAATAATTTGTCAATATTGGAATAGGAAATTTATTTGCAAATGTGATTTTATTCAAAGCTCGGTAATCCACGTAGAACTACCAACTACCATCTTTATTCTTCACAAGAATGATAGGGCTAGAATACAGACTTACAATTGGACGTATAATCCCCGATTTTATCATATCATCCACCAACTTTTTAATTTTTGTCTTCTAATAATGAGGGTATCTATAAGGCCTCTGGTTAGGAATGATCGGCCCCTTCTTTCAAAATAATTGAATGATCATGAACTCTTTTTTTTAATAAAGCATTAAATTTCAATAACCAAAACAAGTTACATGGGATCACTAATCTCTACCATTGATTATAGTGTTTACATGATTCGCTAGCTCTCTATGCAAGCTACTTCTAGTTACAATATTATACATAATTTTATCAATTAAAGTGGGATCCATCTCCTTGTGATTGAACAACTTATCATTCCTACATCTTCACAGTTTATACCCCTCAAGGCTACAATTTCTAGCTATAAAAAGAGATCACTCTTTCTTGCAAAAATAGAACTACGAACACACATACAAAAAGAAGTGAAACGCTCTCAATTTATATTTCATTTTCATACACAAGAGTTGTTGCTCATATTTGTGTGATCATTTGTACTTAAACTTCTATTTCATCTGCTTTATAGAAGCAAACATTGTAAAAAAATTCTTTGTATCTTCATTGAGATATTGATTTCCTCAAGTGACTAAGTGTTATTTTGTAGACTTGAGAGCGCTACGGTGTTTTTCTAAATACTTAGACGAACTTGTTGTAATATGTCTAGACTATTGAATTAGTCCTTGTTGAAGGCAAAATCACTTTGGCGGGTGGACTGGAGTAACTTCGTTAATAGTGAATCAGGATAAAAATATATGCATCTTTCTATTCATTCTTGTTAATCCTTTGTGTTAAAAAATTTTTTTAAATAACCAAAGTCTTGTCAAAAATCCAATTCAAACCCCTCTTTCTTGAGTTTTCCTTTACCTTCATAGATGGTCCATGGACTCATATGTATCACAGAAACAACAACCATAATTGTCAATCAGACCAAATTTCCTGAGTTTATCGTAAATTTAGCTCTAAGTCGCGCATGGTTATCCATCAGCATTTTCCTCCATTCCACTGGCTCTTTACTGCCTCTTAATTCTTGGTACACAGTGGCAAAGTTATACTTATCACCCCCTTGAAATTTCCCAATTCAGAACATCACATCCTTTTCAGTAATACATGTTAACCCATATGATCCAAAGTTTGTCCTTCTTAACATAGAAATTTTTACGCAGATACAACAATACCGGTAATTACCGATTAAAAAAGAATAACTGACACAATAATAACCAACCTCTAATTTTTAATTACTACTAATTATCATCTTTATTCTATTTAAAAAACATATTGAATAACATAAATTGAGCCTAATTACTTAGACTTTTTGACTTTACGCCTCGTATAAACAAACTTAATAGAAGACCTACTAACATATTCTTTCTTCCTTGTCGCATAGCATCACGGCAGTGCAATTAGGAATTGACATGTAACCTTTATCTTCCCAAAGAAATTTTAAAACAGAGTAAAATTCAACAAACTTATTATCCTATTTGATAATATAAATTTCTTGTTGAAATTCTGAAACACAAAAATCTCTCTTTCAAATCGTTTCAATCAATTGCATTTTCTATAAACACAATGAATTGTGCAATTCATTCAACATATAGCCTCTGTACCAAGCAAGATCAAACGAAATCAATTGGAACTGGTATAGAACCATCAACAAATTCAAGCTTCTTTCTGCCAAGAGCACGGCGCATTAGTCAGGCTCGCAAATGATAATTAAAGCCATTTCAAGAGTGTTGTTATTTATACTCTTAAACCTCTGTTGCCAATAGATTCTCTAGAAAATAAAACATTCACCAAGTAATATGTAATCTCACACACCTTATGCAAAGCAGTTTATTGACCACTTGAAACATTGTTTTTCATTGTGTATATATCCTAACCAAACAAAAGCCAAATTTATAAATGTTTCTTCTAGTGGTATATAGATTCGAGTCCCGCAATTATTCTCCATTTCTAACACATTCTAATGAAATCTTAACAAAATGAGGTGCAAATATTACAATTATATAGAATATATATATATAATGAATTTGTACATTAGAAAACATATATATCAACAACTGTTGCGGATCTTTATATTCTTCGGAGAGAAGCCAATCTCTTTTCAAGTTCTTCAACATCTTGGGATTCTGATCTGCACGCACAAAGCAAAACGGAAGTTAAGAACGCGACCAATAAAAGAAGTACATTTTTCTAGACAGCTTTCTCACATGAATAAGACTGAACTATATATACATACCTTGCAGCAACATTTTCAGTATTCCTCGAAGCAATCCGACCTTTCGGAGCAGAAGATAACTACAATAAGAAAATAAATCAGCATTACGCCCGATACAATGCTCATAGAAGTAATTGATGAAAGTATTTCTAGACTTTTAGGAACACATAAAAGCTCAGATCCCATGTCATGAACTTGGCTATTTCATAAACTTAAGCTGATAGGTGAAAACACAAACGATTTGTATGTTGTATCTCTAACATATTAAATCAGCATTACGCCCGATACAATGCTCATAAAAGTAATTGAAGAAAGTATTTCTAAACTTTAGGAACACATAAAAGCTCAGATCACATGTCGTGAACAAACTATTTCATAAACTTAGGCTGATAGGTGAAAACACAAATGATTTCTATGTTGTATCTGTAGCATATTAAAATATTGAGTCCAAAACCAACCTGGGATGCAATATCAACTCCAATTTCATCAAGAACCTGTCATTAATAAATGAAAATCAGATATGAAAGGGGAAACTTTACTTATGTACTAGTAAGTGCGGTTACTATATAATTAAGTTTGTCATTTACCTGGTTAGTAAGCTCTTCTGATTCTTCCTCAGCTTCATCTTTGTCTAAAGTTTCATCAATAGATTCTGACATCATCTCAATCTGCATTTAGGATAACAGTATAAATGTTTTTCAAGAGAAGTAAAAATATAGTTTAATGATATTGCTGGAGTGGAGCCTGCCTTCAGTACTACCAAGCTAGTCCACACGGCGAGGCAAGTTTCCCTTTTTATCACACCTAATGATTATAGCTTGGTAAATATATTGCAAGCAGTGGTTGTGCTAATAAAGCTCTTGCCTCACCACGGTGGAGCACAATGGATCCATTGCAGATCTATTGTAGCAACCTTTACTTTGCTGTTGCTAGACGCAGGTTCCACAAACTGAACCTGTGACAACCTTTACTTTGCAGATCTATTGGTAGGCTTATTATAATATGTCGTTTGAAGCCAAATTAATCATATGGATCTTCTGACTTTCGTTCATTTTAGTTCTTATACTTACGTCATGGATACTTCAGTTTTGGTTGCTTATTTTAGTTCTTGTACTTCACTGTCTTTCAAATCAACCTCTATTTTAGTTCTTATACTTACGTCATGGATACTTCAGTTTTGGTTGCTTATTTTAGTTCTTGTACTTCACTGTCTTTCAAATCAACCTCTATATTGCCCACAATCTTCAAAAGTCTATCAGTTATTTCAACCTCAGTTCTCCCTTTAATGTTTTTTCACGTTGCCTGATTTTTTCTATCTTTATTGAAACTTTTTCAAATAAAACTTTGTCAATGTCCAGTGCAAAAACCAACCCACTATCATTTTAGTACAGTTTCAGGTTTATTTTTAATTTTTCACTCAGCTGAAAAGTTCCATTTTCATAAAGTCCTCAATTTCATTGTTTTTGTTGCTTATCTTTAATATAAAACATGTTTCATTCATTTAACTATTAGCTTATTGTTGTTCCTTCAATTAGTTCTTTACCTGGAATATATGGTGAATTTATAACAAAATAACTGGTGAACTGATAACAGTGCAAAGCACCACACTTTAGCAGGACCAAACAATGGGAGAGACCTTAATTTTTTCAAAAAAGCTCCCGCCAGTCTAATACCAGTGAAACACTGGATAAATTATTGGCAATTCTCATGCTAACTAACAAATATCCACCCTCCCAAACAAATTCTAAAAGTAGTTATGGTGAATTTATAACAAAATAACTGGTGAATTGATAACAGTGCAAAGCACCACACTTTAGCAGGACCAAACAATGGGAAAGACCTTAATTTTTTCAAAAAAGCTCCCACCAGTCTAATACCAGTGAAACACTGGATAAATTATTGGCAATTCTCATGTTAACTAACAAATATCCACCCTCCCAAACAAATTCTAAAAGTAGTTAAGGATGGACGGATTTTGCATGAGAACATATTAGAAATTAACACAAAGTGATAAATTACCGTCATGTCCATTTGTGCTGATTGTTTTTGGAATTCCTGAATCACTTTAGCCTGCTTTGCCGGTGCCATTTGCTGCAAGAGATAAGCAAGGTAATGATTACCGTGTAATTTTAGTCGTAAGCAAAAAAGTTTTCAAAAATATAACAATCTCAGAAACACATCTTTCACATATTACGAAATTTTGGTTTAGTCCCAGCAGAAAACTGTTTGCACTTATTTGTACTTAATAGTAACCACAGATTGAAACTTAGTCATCTGTAAAACAAATCCTATGGAAGTTAAGTTACTCTTAACATATAGGACATGTTGCTTTGTTTTCTTCTTTGACAAGAGCATATCAAGAGTCCAAGACTCTACCCATTGGTTTGTAAACTGAATGTGTATATCAATAATTACCATAAAACATGAAAAATGGCATTCCTATTTTTGAATAACGGAAGTAGAAACAATCCAGAAAATATACCTTATTCATTGCTACCATTGCTTTAGTTGCACCCTTCATCCCTGTAGAGATTGAAGTGCTTGCATATAATGCCTACAAAAGAAATTTGGAAATTGTCAAATATGGAAATCCAGTTAGTACTCTTGAAAAGAAAAAAAAAAGACTTCATTTAGCACACCTGTGTGTGAGTTGCTACGCCCCTGATCTGAGCACGACTTCCCTGCAAATTGGTTATCTGTTGGCGTAACCTAACAAGTTGACGAGCCAGGATTCTTGTAGCTGCCTGTAAACAAATATTTTGCAATTCAGGATTGCTATAATGTAATATATCGAATATAATGCACTGCAAATCAGTTCATTGCTACACACACAAAGACATGGATAAAAGTTTAAATAGAAGGCTAGGTTACAACTGCAATTGGCTCCACTTGGGTAGATCCTATAATAGTGCTTGACTACATTAGACATATTCTGACTCCCTCCAATCCCCACCATAAAAGAAGACCACAATTATAATTAACATTATAATATTGCTATTTTTAAACTATTGGTTTATAATATCATATAGATTTATAACTATAACCTTCTCCCCATGATGTACAAATTTCTTTTTGCAAAAGAATTTTTAAGATTGCTATAAGGCCAAAATAGTTGTAAAAGGAAACATTCACCTTAGTGGGAAAGAAAAGTAGATAAGGGTTTGATTACTAAACATATGTTCCATTAGACATCAATTGGTAAGCGTGTTGGTTAGAGGGCTTACTTCCACAATGCAGTTTCAAGATCATATGGACAAAGAAGGGAATGATAGATATATATTCATCAACTTTGATCTCAACTAAGATGTAAACCCTCAACACCCAAATATTTATCTGAATATCATATTATTAATACTTACGCAAGACATAAACACTAAACCATATACTCTATATAGCTCATTAAAATTAAGGAAACGGATTAGCTACAAATAGATGAGAAATATACTTACCTCATTACCAGTTTTTGCTTCTCTTTTAATCTCTGCCACCAACTTCTTTTCCTGCAGTACACATGGCAGTGAAGCACTAAAAGGAAATATGAAACAGAGTAAAATCACTAAAAATATCTGATCTAGCCCTTTTACCTCCATCTGAAGCGAAGCTATCTCTCTTTCAATTCCTACAAGAAAGAAATGGTACGTAACTGCTTATTTATCTGGGCAATATTTCGTACATATTGGAGATTTCAAAAACTTTGAAAGAAAAAGAACAAAATTATAGATAATCAATCATAAAAATTTCTATCACACTAGTTTCAATTTTAGAAACAATTTATAGCTTCCCCTCCCCTCCCAAAATCCTCCATCCAAACACGTCCTTAAAAAATCTAAATATCAAAGCCCTCTATTCTAGCAATCTATGAAGCACGCACACCATAAACACAAACACGCACCTACAATGACACGTCAACATACATAATAATTTGAAAAAATAAAAAAACTAAAGATTAAAGATAAATCACAAATGTCATTCGGTTTCTGACACAAATACAAACACAAAGACATTCAATTTTAGAAACAATTTATAGCTTCCCCTCCCCTCCCAAAATCCTCCATCCAAACACGTCCTTAAAAAATCTAAATATCAAAGCCCTCTATTCTAGCAATCTATGAAGCACGCACACCATAAACACAAACACGCACCTACAATGACACGTCAACATACATAATAATTTGAAAAAATAAAAAAACTAAAGATTAAAGATAAATCACAAATGTCATTCGGTTTCTGACACAAATACAAACACAAAGACATTCAATTTTAGAAACAATTTATAGCTTCCCCTCCCCTCCCAAAATCCTCCATCCAAACACGTCCTTAAAAAATCTAAATATCAAAGCCCTCTATTCTAGCAATCTATGAAGCACGCACACCATAAACACAAACACGCACCTACAATGACACGTCAACATACATAATAATTTGAAAAAATAAAAAAACTAAAGATTAAAGATAAATCACAAATGTCATTCGGTTTCTGACACAAATACAAACACAAAGACATTTTTTCCAGAAGTGTCGGGCCCTAAAGAGCTAACAATTCATAAATAGAAAATAAAATGAAAACAATTCAATTATACTAGAAAATGCATTGATCTAAAAACTCAACAATAAAACTACACAGCTAAATCAGAATCAATTGAAGTAAATCACCTCTAGTTGCAACAGACATTTCTCTCTTACTTTGCCTCAGAGCTTCTGCAACAAACAAAAACAACAAAAAAAAGTAAACAACCACAGAATTCCAACAAGCACTAATTAGATCGAAGTTATAACACAGAAACCAATCAGTTAAATGACAAAAAGGTGAAAATCGTAAACACAAACGGCAAGAATTAGGGCAATGCGACGAGCAAAAAGGGGAGAATGAGAACCTTTGGGTGAGGTTTTCTTCTTGAAGATGTTCAGGTTCATTGTTGTGGCGGGTGAAGTAGAAGAAAATGAAAACCTAATTGAAGAAGAAGCGACGCAGAGGAAGTAACAGCAGCACAAGCTCTCTCTGTGTGCTGAGTGATTTCTGATTTTTTTTTATGAGAGAAAAAATGGCCGTTGCAAATATATGCACAAATTAGAACTCTTGTCTATCGTGTACGAATCATGTTTTTTATTTGTTTATTTATTTATTGATAAATATTAAATACTTGTAGTAAATGATTAAATCTTTATTTATTTTTTTGCTGATTTTTACTCAGTTTGACTGTCAACGGAACTCCTAGTTAAATACGGGAAATTATACTAATATTTCTCTAATCAAGAAAAAAAAATGTTTTTCTGTATTTATTTATGAAAACAGTATAATCGGAGTTCTCCAGAAAATTTAGAAACGATTTGTTTTAACTTTAAAAAAAATATTTTTTTTTTATAATTTTAAATTAGGTTTACAAAATCATTTTTAAAATATTATAATTTTTTTATATTTATTTTTCTAAAATAAAATATTGATTTTAACATCCTATAACATAAATATATATTATCAAAGATCAAAAAATAATCAAAATTGTAATTTTTTAAAAAAATTATATTTTAAAAATAATTTTTATGAAAATCTATTTAAAATAACTTTAAAATTAAGTAATTTTTTTAATTTTGATATCAAACTTTTTTTAATAAAATAATAAAATATCTTAAATAATATTTTTATAATAACTATTCAAACTAAATTTTTATTTGAAGTCTCTATCAAAAATTTCTCTATAAACTATTTTACACAAAATTAAATTACACTATAAAAATTATTTTAAAAAAAAAACAAAACAAACAGATCCTTAATATGTTAATGTGAATAAATTTAATTTTGAATAAGTTTAAGCTAACAATTAAAAGAAAAATTGTAGTATTTGATTTACATTAATCTGATCTAAAAGAATCAATTATATAACGAGGGATCCATTTAAAATTAGAATAAAATAATTCCACCAATTATTAATGAGAAGACCATTTAAGAAGCAAAACAACCAACACAAAAATTGTTTGAATCCACGACAGATGGCTATGTTGCTAAACTTTGGAGGTTGTTAGAATTGTGGACATGCTTAAAAAGGAAGATCATGGCAATGTGTCCGGGTGGAGTATGGTCGGGAAAATTCGAAATTTATTGAGGTTGAATTAAAGGATCAAGTTTCTTTATGTTTTTTGTAAAACAAATAGATGCACTGAGGTGTTAGTAAATATGGAGTGTACGCAATTACAAGATATGTTAATCTATAACAATCAAATTTTACTTATATATTGTAATGTGTGAGACAGAAAGTTGGAGTATGAGAAAAGAGAACTCGAGGAGCGTGGAACTTGTCTAACCAACTGTCATTTTCCAACTAGCCGTTGCAACTTTCTTATGTATTTTAGGAACGTTACACCTTTTATTGACTTAAAGGGTGTTTTGTTTTTGCACAAGAAAAAGTGTTAGGAATAATCTTCTTTTAGTTTTATCTAGTATTTACTTTTTTTTCTTAAATAAAACACAATGTATAATTCACACAAATGTCTTCCAATAAAAAATGTTAAAATAAATATTTGTAACATATTTCGCTAGAATTTTTTTAAAATAAATAGTAAATTTTGTCCCTTAATTCTTTTTTATTTATTAATTTATACGATATTCTTTTTGAACTTGTAGTTTGTGATATATTTGAAAAATATGTTTGATAACTTTATTTTTTTTTAACTTTCATTTTTTGAAAAATATATCTATTTTAAATTCTTCATCATACATTTTTAGGATTATGGACTACCTTTATGTATCTCTTTGTTTTTAAAAATGGTCTCCCAAGGATGATGAGAGGTATTTCCTCATATTTAGATATTTCTAAAAAAAATTAAATTTGCTAGAATTATAAATAGGGGTGTTCATAGACCAGTTTTGTGCGATTTTAAGTTAATCAGATACTTAAATCGATTAAAAATAAATTGGGTTACTTTTCCAACCCTTATGGATGTTCTCCCACTATCATGAAAAGTCACAATTGGCTCAACGTCCGGAGATGCATCTACTGACACATATTTTTTACACACTTAACAGCACAAATTGATGAGACACCTTTAATTTGTCAAAATTTAATATAGAGATACATCTCCATATGCACATGAGGTTAACCCATAGATGCATCTTCGTAAAAATCCTTAAATTAAAGTTCATTTAAAATTCAAGGAGTTGTACGGAGATACATCTTTGAACGCTTTTATTTCATATACTCGCATCAGACCCTTCCTTCTTCCTTCTTTATTTTTTAAAAAATTACTCAAAAAATCCATTTGTACTCTTTTGCTGCAAACCATTTTCAAACCCTATTTAAGGAAGTTTTTTCAAGTTCACTCACTCCATTTTACTTCATTTCTGCAAGGTTACTCACTCCATTCAAGTTTTTCATTCTCAATTTTGATTTGGTAAGTTTCTCATTTCATTATTTATTTTTTGTGTGTTTTGAATGTTGTTTTAGGTAACATAAGTTGTTTAAGTTGTATTAGATAATAGTGCAATCGAAATAAATAGTTGATATGAACATGCATTGCCATTTGGTTTGAAGTTAGGGCAACAACGGGTTTTCTTCCATGGTTGAAAATTGCGATTTCATTTGGAGATTCATCTCTAGATTATGTTTGAACTATTTTCGTAGAAGTATCTTTGAATTTGTACCTGACTGCATATTGGTTGAATTTCTATGTGACTGCATTTTGGTTGAATTTCTACGTGACTTTTTGGTTTTAACGTAGGTGCAACGACTAAAAACAAGCCTGACAAAATTAGACTCGACCATGTGTCCCAAACTGTCTATATATGACGTGAGAACGCCACATCTAGGACCACGAGGCCACGAATCGATGATAATTGTTTAATGTTTCACAACGTCGACATTCGTAACCATCCAACTCTACTTCTCATAGTCTTCTATCTCACGCCTCTACTTCACGGGGCCACGTACCCCTAAATGATGAAGCACCTGAAGCCCCTAAAGCCCTGGAGGAACCCGCTGCTAATGCCCTTGTAGAGAGTTATCTCTGAGGCCTATTTGACACCTGTTTAATTCATCTCTATGGAGACCATGCTGCTAGGCATTTCTGGGAAGGAGAAGTATATGTATTTACTTTTACATTACATATGTTTTAAACTAATTTAATCGCGATTGATGGTGATATACTTTCTTATAGGAGCGCCCATGTTTAAAACTCGTAAACCATGAAAGGAAGATTTTGGATTTGGAACAACCCCGAGATTACTGGTTCCAAGATGTTATCCGCTGCTCTAGGCTGGTCAGTTTATACCTTGTTATATACATTACCATAAACCATGGTATGTGTCATACCCTAAATTTTGACTCTAAGATCCCACAATTTTTGCATCGTGTGCATAATTTATCACATATTTCATCTTGCATAATACCCAATTTATCAGCTGAAATAAACTTGTTAGATTTACAACTGAATCGGTCAAACCAAAAATCGACTATGCGTAAAACTAGTGGACGAAAAATTTTAAAATCGAGCCTGCAAACGTCAGTGATATTAATATACATTCACTACAACAGAATTGACTTTTAGCAGCGCACACAAAGACAGCGCTTTTAGGAAAAGCGCTGCTAAAGAGTAATAAAAAAAACAGCATAGCTAAGACAGCGCTTTTTAGAAGCGCTGCTAAATGATAATAAAAAACGTTGCTAAATGGTAATTAAAAAAAAGAAAAAAAACAGCATACCTAAGACAGCGCTTTTTAAAAAGCGCTGCTAAAAAGGCTACACTAAGAAAGCGCTTTAAATAAAGCGCTGCTAAATGTATGGGCTAAGACAGTGCTTTAATAAAGCGCTGCTGTAGGTCGGACCTAAGAAAGCGCTTTTCTAAAGCGTTGTTGTAGGGTGTGCCAAAGAAAGCACTTTCCTTCAAAAAGCGCTGCTATATGGTTTTCAAAGAAAGCGCTTTTTAAGTGTTGCTGTAGGTATTAAAATTAACACAGAATTAAGTTAAAATATATTACAGAATTTTTTAAAGAACTAAAACAGAACCAGAATCGCACGTATACTTTCTTTAGTTTTTTTTTCTCCTCCAGCGAACCAGAACCCTATTTGCATTTCTCCTCCTCCGTCCGTTTCACTCCTCCGTCCGACCGACGCCCACCTCCGTCCGACACACAAAGTAGCACATTTCGTCTCCACTGTTACGGTATTTCCGCCATTGTTACGGCATTTTTCTAGATTAAAAAAATAGTATTGCATTTTTCTGGATTAGAAGATGTTAGTGTTACTTCTTTATGAGTTATTGACTTGTTTTTGTTGATACTATTGATGAGCATTACTCTTTTGATATTGGTTTGAGTTTTGTATACAAGGTGTTTGTTGAAATGTCACAATGAATTTGTTTTTGTTAATCTTGAAGTTTATTTATTTTCCATGTCATAGTTGCCAATAATGCATGCATGGAGACTACACCAAATCAAGTAATAGAACATAGCCACCTTATTCAAATTAATCAAATCTAGGGAGATAATTATTATAGAGTCATTTTGAGCATTATAAAATAGTTTAGAATAGTTTAGAATAATTTTATATGAGTATTATAGAATAGTTTAGTTTAGAGTAGTTTAGAGTCATTTTAGAGTACTTTAGAATAGTTTAGAGTCATTTTGAGCATTATAGAACATAGCCACCTTATTGATTTTGAGTATCACATCAAGTAATAGAATAGTTTAGAGTCATTTTGAGCATTATAGAACATAGCCACATTTGATGAGTATTATATGAAATAGTTGTTTTTTGAGCATTTTAGAGTACTTTAGAATAGTTTGAAATACTTTAGAGTCATTTTGAGTTGTGGAAATTATTATAGAGTTGTTTAGAGTTTGCCTTGAGGACTCTATTGCGTTAAAGACAAATATTATAACCCTTTTGACGAGTTATGAGAAGATATAAATAATTAGTTAATATGAGATGTATATGAGATTTATTAGTTAATATGAGAAAATAGATAAAATAGAAAAAATAATAATATGATTTATTGGTATTATAAAATAATTTATATTTTAGTATAATTTTTTAGAAAGAAATCAAGAGCTTTTCAAAAATAAGATCATATTTGTCGTGCATTCTTTTACACCAAAAAGATTAAATATTGTTGATTTACTGTTAGTTGAAAAATTAACTTACTCGAATAATTTCATATATTTGTTAATTTCGTTGTTGATGTTAATTTCATATATTTGTTAATTTCATATATTTACTGTTAGTTGAAAAATTATTTAATGCTGATGATATTATTAATTTTGTCTGTTATAGGGGTTACCTGTGAAGAGCAAGGTTGTGATCGTTTCGAAGCATCCTACTGTGTAGCTTTCTTAGAAGTTAGTGATTTCTTTACAGGTATTCTCCGCATTTGTTTAACTTTCTTAGTTTAGTTTAGACTACTCAATTAGTATGGATAAAAAATAGATGTCTTCCAATCGATTGTCTAAAGAGTACGAGAATGGGGTATCTAAATTCGTTAAGTTTGTTGTTGAACACGCCAAAGACCCCAGTAGGATCACATGTCCTTGCTTAGGTTGCTGTTATGGGCGTCGAATTGACGCCATTCAGTTGGAATCTCATTTAATGAGACATGGAATTGATCGAAGTTACACATGTTGGACATTACATGGTGAGATAAGTAACGAGAATGTTGAACCCCGGAATAATACGACATGTGCTTCAAAGGACAATGACAGAGATACATATGATTGTGATCGAGTCGAAGAGATTGCAGAAGCACTTGAAGAAGATCTTCAAGATTGTCCCAAGATGTTTGAGAGGTTGGTGAGCGATGCAGAGAAACCGTTGTATAAAGGTTGCACTACTTTCACAAGATTGTCCGCGGTATTAAAGTTGTACAATTTAAAGGCGGGTAATGAATGGTCAGATAAAAGTTTCACAGAGTTGTTAGCCCTACTTCAAGAGATGCTTTCGGAGGATAATGTTCTTCCCAATCGAACCTATGAAGCTAAAAAAATGTTATGCTCTATTGGCATGAGCTATGATAAGATACATGCTTGTCTAAATGATTGCATTTTGTTTCGAAATGAATATGCATCATTAAACGAGTGTCCTAAATGCGGTGTATCTCGGTATAAGAAAAAGTTGTCACCAGCAAAAGTATTATGGTATTTTCCTATAATTCCGAGATTCAGACGCATGTTTCATAGTGAAACAGATGCAAAACACCTGACTTGGCATGCAGATGATAGAATTGTAGATGGGAAGTATCGACATCCGGCAGATTCACCACAGTGGATGAAAATTGATAATGATTATCCTGATTTTGGAGAAGAAGCTAGAAACCTTCGCTTGGCATTATCGACTGATGGAATGAATCCGCATGGTCTGCAGAGCATCTCACATTCCACCTGGCCTGTAATTATTATGATTTATAACCTACCTCCATGGCTATGTATGAAGCGTAAGTACATGATGTTATCTATGTTAATTTCTGGCCCTAAACAACCAGGGAATGACATAGACGTATACCTGACACCTCTAATCAAAGACTTAAAGAGTTTGTGGGAGAACGGTGTGGAGGTTTATGATGGATATAGGAAAGAAAGTTTCAATTTGAGGGCGATGGTGTTTGGCACAATTAATGATTTCCCAGCATACAGAAATCTATCGGGGTATAGCATTAAAGGTCAATGTGCGTGTCCTATCTGTGAAGAAAACACAGATTGGACGCGGTTGAAATTTGGTCAGAAAAATGTCTTTCTTGGTCATCGTAGATTCTTAAATTCTAGTCATCACTACCGTGGATGGAGAAAAGCATTCAATGGAGATTCAGAACAACGTAAAGCTCCACCTACATTGACCGGTGAACAAATTTTTGAAAAGGTGAAAGATGTGAGTACTAAGTTTGGCAAGCCTTTTGCTCATACGCTTGTCACGCGTGGGTGGAAGAAGAGGTCAATTTTGTTTGAGTTGTCGTATTGGAAGTCCTTGTATGTAAGACATTTTCTTGATGTTATGCATATTGAAAAAAAATGTATTTGAAAGTGTTATTGGTACGTTACTCAATATACAAGGAAAGTCTAAGGATGGCCTTAAAGCAAGAAAGGACTTGGTAGCAATGGGAATAAGGAATGAATTAGGACCCTTGAAGAAAGGAAACCGCACATATCTACCACCTGCTGCTTATACTCTATCTAGAAAGGAGAAAAAGATACTGTGTAAGTTTCTGAGTGAAGTTAAAGTTCCAGAAGGATACTCTTCAGATATTAGAAGACTTGTTTCTATGAAAGACCTCAAGTTAAAAAGTTTAAAGACACATGACTGCCATGTTATAATGGAACACTTTCTACCAATAGGTATACGTTCTATTTTGCCAGAAAAAGTGAGAGGCGCAATAACTAAATTGTGTTTTTTCTTTAGGTCAATCTGTAGTAAGGTGATAGATCCTGCGATCTTACCAACATTGCAAAGAGAAATAGTTATTACTTTGTGCGAGCTTGAAATGTATTTTCCTCCATCATTTTTTGACATAATGGTACATCTAGTTGTTCATCTTGTGAAAGAGACACAATTGTGTGGACCTGCCTATATGAGATGGATGTACCCTGTTAAATGTTATATGAAAATATTGAAAGGGTATGTGAAAAACCGAAGTCGACCAGAGGGATGTATTGTTGAACGATACATTGTTGAAGAAGCTATCGAGTTTTGTACTGAATATTTGTCCAACGTTCAATCCATTGGCCTCCCAAAATCTCATGTTGTTGAAAAAATAGATGGTAAACAGTTAATTGGAAATAAAGTTGTGACAGTTTCAAGGGATGAACGGGAGCAAGTGCATTTGTATGTTCTGCATAATGACATTGAGGTTGAGTCGTATGTTGAAATGCACAAGGACGTTCTCCGAGGTTTAAATATGAATAGAAATGAAAATTGGATAGTACGTGAGCACAATTGAAGTTTTATAACTGTCATACCCTAAATTTGTCCTACCCGTGTAAATTTTATCTGTACATTCATTTTAGAAAAGTTCAAAAATATGAAGTTATTTTCACTTGAGGATGTCAGGTCAGACGTGTGGATAATGTTGAATGAGGAATGGTTCAAATCACCTGGTTGAAGCTAATTTTTTTGCAGAGTTTTAGTACAGTGCATATTTGAAGGCATTATTTTTGGTATCAAGACATTATCCCTCGTTTTCAAGGCAATGAGTTTTTGTGTCATGGCAATACGATTTCACTCTCAATTTAATATCAAGTTTGAAGATGGATTTATTATTATTCTTTCAATTTTATTCAAGGCCGATTTGGAAGTATGACTTTTTTTCTTGGCTCATTCAATTGTCATTCATTTTCAAGTTGATCGTAAATTCAAAGGTGCTATTCCAATCAAATTACAAGAATCTATAAACTTTGAAGCTCATTGTTCTAATTAAAAATAGTTCATTTCAAGAGGGTGTAATGACTCATGAGGTTTCCCAGTGGCCCATTTACGTCAAGAACTTTACAAAAAGTTTCAAGGTGCTTTGTTATTGCAAAAAAAATATTACTTGATTATATACAAGGCCCATTATCAAATTTTGAAGGAAAAAAAGACAACATGTTCCAAGCTCACATTAGAGGAACGGGCACTCCTAAATTGAGGCTCCAAAATGCATAAGGTCTCTGTCAACATTATTGTTCATGAGATAAACCATCAGTTTTGACAAATAAACACTGTCAAGGTTTTAAAAATGTGGAATTGAAATACACAGTGGATCCAACAGTTGAAGTTAGTGTTACAAGTCATGACAAAAGAACAAGACCTAAAATCTGTCAAACTTTGAATCCACTTGGGACTTCATGCCATTGCTTATTATCCAAGCCTTCATTGAACTCTAGTCAATCTGAAGTGCTGAGTTCTGCAAAGGGCCTAATGTGCCTATCATTGTCTCAATGCAAGCTCCAAGCTTTGCTCTAAGACTTGATATCCAGCTTTTATAGCTTTCTCATGGCTGCATAAGAAGAAAAAGGAAAAGGTGGTTAGCTGTTAGGGGCAGCATACAAGAAAAAACAACGAGAAAAGTTGTCAATTTCTATCTTACGAACTCATGCGAGACCGGCAAAACCTCACCTGCTACAAGCACTATGAAGAGCCTCAAAACAGTCGTAGACCATCACAACCGTGCGCGGCAATTTCACCCAAAGCCAACGACCATTACGGAGCAGCTTCGCATCCTACATGTTATACCCATAACATCAGCAAAAGAGGATAAAATGCAGCAGCCTGTGTAGGTTGTGGTGACTTAGCAGGCGACCTCAAATTTCCCGTAACATGATTGTGCCTCAAGACCTGTAAGATCTTCGGTGAAGCTTTAAAACAGCACCTCAATAGCGCACGAATCATGGTGCAATTACCCCTCACGCGTAAAAACCAGACCTACGAACAACATCGTCAAAATGACAACACAAAAAAAATAAGAAAGCTGCAGACATATATGACTCGAGATCAGTGTGAAATTTTGATGTTTCGTACAGTGTATGCCAAGAACTCTTTGTTGATGCAGTCAAGGCACATAAGGAAAAGCTGTTGCAAGAGCGTCATTGTTCTATCCTCGCCATGTCAAACCTTTGTTATGCCAAGTCTCCATGAGTGCTCACATGAAAAAAAAAAGAGATGAAGAATAATTGAGTAATTATGCAGTCAGGAAATAAGAGCAGTACAGCTAATGGGATATACCTTAAACTGCGGTTTACCGCCTGCGTTGTGATCATACCTTCTACACTGCAGCAGCTGCCACAACAATACTTGAGCACCCATAAACGCGATAATAGCAGTATGATTTACGCGTATAACGCATCACAATGACACCAACTTTGTGGAAAATCCTAGCAGCCACTTCAAAGATCCCAACCATCATGCTATGCAAAGCTGGCAGCACCAGCGTGTAATTCATGAACCGTCGTCATTTGAGGAAAATAATTATAGCAGTAATTAGCCATGAAACATCAAAGTCTACTATTGACCTGGAAGCTCTTTCGTTTTTTACGATGATAAAACCAAGATTCTGAGGGTGCTGTTTTCGATTATCATCACAACCATTCATCAAATCACATACCAAAAAATTGTAAAGGAAAACACAAGAGACAAAACCAAAACAAAAATAAACCCAGCACCCTGGATCAGACATCAGAACACAACTTGGAGTTGAACTGAACTCATTTGGCCGGAGAAAGCATCGGAGTCGATCGTCGGCCGCCAGAAACAGCGAAGACTCGTCCAGACCTGATGGGAAAAGATAACCAATTGTCTGCTATAGAAGTTGATGATCCAAAATCAACGAGTTCTGATCAGATAGTTCCCAAATTCTCTATTAATGTACTGCAGCTCTTAAAATCAGCACAAATGCAGCATGGTTTGCGCCATGGAGATTACACTCGCTATCGGAGGTATTGCACAGCTCGGTTGAGGAGGTTGTATAAATCCTTGAAGTTTACCCATGGTCGTGGCAAGTATGCGAAAAGAACCTTAACTGAGGCTAATGTCACTGAAGTAAGGTTTCTTCATGTGATTCTCTATTCGGCAGAGAGAGCATGGAGTCATGCCATGGAGAAAAGGCAGCTTCCGAACGGACCAAATGCATCTCAACGTATCTATCTGATTGGTAGGCTGCGGAAGGCAGTAAAGTGGGCTACTCTGTTTTCACAATTGTGTGCTGTAAAGGCAGATTCTAGAACATCTTTGGAAGCTGAGGCCTACGAGTCCTATATGAAGGGGAGTTTGTTGTTTGAGCAAGACCAGAACTGGGATGTGGCTTTAAAACACTTCAAAAGTGCTAGGGCTGTATACGAAGAATTAGGGAAATATGGAGATCTGGATAACCAAGTTTTGTGTCGTGAGCGGGTGGAGGAACTAGAACCTAGTATCAGATACTGCCTTCACAAAATTGGCCAGTCAAATCTACAAACCTCTGAACTATTAAACATTGGTGATATGGAAGGTCCTGCATTAGACCTTTTTAAAGCTAAACTAGAGGCTGCCATGGCTGAGGCAAGATCTCAACAAGCTGCTTCCATGACAGAATTTCATTGGCTTGGCCATAGATTTCCAATATCAAATGCCAAAACAAGGGTTGCCATTTTGAAAGCCCAGGAGCTGGAGAAAGATATACATGGTCCCTTGGCAGAAAATATTTCCGCAGACAAAAGACTGGTTATTTTTGACAAAATCTTTTCCGCATACCATGATGCTAGAGGCTATATTCGAGCTGATTTGGCCACTGCAGGAAGTGCAGAAAGTGTGAAAGATGATTTGAATGGTCTTGATAAGGCTGTCAGCGCTGTCTTAGGAGAAAGAACCATTGAGCGCAACCTCTTGTTGGTCAAGATTGCAAAAAGTAAACTTGCAAAGCGTAATGATGATAAAAATGAAAAAGTCACCAAACCTGAAGAGCTTGTCCGCTTATATGATCTCTTGCTACAGAACATATCTGATCTATCTGATTTAGTCAGTTCTGGAAGGGACCAAAAGCCAGAAGAAATTAGCTTTGCTGAAGAGTGTTCATTCAAAAGTTTGGCTTTCAGAGCAGAAAGGTGCTTTTATGTTGCAAAGTCATACAGTGTGGCTGGGAAGAGGGCCGAAGCATACGCTTTGTACTGCCGTGCTCGCAATTTAGCTGAAGATGCCTTAAGAAAGAGTCAAACATTAGATGGCAATAATAAGACTGTGCTGAAAGAATTAGAGGTCTTGTGCAATGAAGCCCGCTCCAACAGTTGTATAGAACATGCATTAGGGATCATGGAGGAGAAGAGGACTCAAGAAAATATCTCCGAAGGAATCTCAAATATATCATTGACCGGAGCTGAGCGGTCGGAGAAGTTCCTATTAGAGAAACTTGATGTATATGAGTCTGCTGTGGGCGATCCAAATGTGAAATCTGCACCCCACATTGCACCCTTCCCCCCAGCTTTCCAGGCAATTGCCCGTAACCCTATTGTGCTGGACCTGGCGTATAACACTATCGAATTCCCTGATATTGAACACAGGTTGAAACAAGGACAGATAGTCAAGATATATTGTAAAACACCCGCTGGCCAAGGATCAGCTGTTCGTTCGATAAATGGGGACAGGCCTTCATCTCAACGACCCATGCCCCCGGTGGTAATCAGATTGATGTGGCAGATGTCTCAGGTTCTACATAGTCCTGCTTTGATTGTTTTGTTGGAAGGGTTTTCACATCAAACAGGAGTTGACTCACCTGATGGCTTAAGGAACATGTTGCAACAGTTCACACAAAGATCACAGATTTGATATACCAATCTTACCTGCAGAAGAGAATTAAATGGACATCATATCAATCAGACGATTCAAAAAAATAATAATAAATTTCAAGTCCTATCCAGTCACTACGATTTAATTCACGCCATATCAAAAACCGCAACATGTTCAAAAATGAGATGTAATTTAAAGCAATACCAGGGTGTAACCAAGTTAGTCCCCACAGTGTTATTTCTATCCAATTACCCGTACCAGAAGTTGAGACCACATACAAAAGTTTTATGCATAAAACAGGAATGCAACAAACTCAGAATATAACATCAATTGCAGGGTACAGAGACACATTCACAAAAATGGCAAAAACACCAATGACAGCAGTTTCACAACAGGTTTAAACATCAAAAAAGGAATAAAGCAAACCATGGCAAAAAATACAACCATAATAGAGCAGAGATCTCAGAAGTTGTGGCAGAGATTGTCTGCTAAACCTAATTGGATTGGATATATATAGTAGCATTATTCACTCAGAAGAGAGAAGGAAGAAAAAACCCTAACCATTGCAGCAGCCATCCATCAAGCTCTGATACTTACATCCACGCCACCTTCAACCAAACCTCCTCGCCAGAAAACTTTAACAAATTTTTCTTCCTTCAACTCACAACCCTATCTACATGGAATAATAATCTTCAAACCTTCCACCATTCTCAAACTTCACCAATAACTACAGTAAATGCTCAAAGTTTTCCACACCTTTTTTCCGAAAACACCAAACTTCTATCCACAGCCCTTCATCTTTGTTCAAAAACCAAAAACCACATATCACCTATTTCTTTCTCCAACTCCAACTTCATAACCGCAACCTGATATGCATCACAGGAGGAGATTATCGCATAGCCAACAATGACAAGATGCAGAGTGTGTGTAAAAAATAACAGAACATAAAGCCCCTCACCTTTCATCTTCACAACAATCGCCGAAATCATCATCAAACAAAACCCCAAACTCCAAACGCAAATCAAACTCACAAAAAAAAAACAGACGCGGCCTCCCTTCAAATTCCTTCAACACCTTCGAATCCCCTTTCCTTTTTTTTTCTTTTTCTCTCCGGATTCGCGAACCAACCATTGAAATCGTTTTCGAAAATCCTTTCCTCCATCTTTTCCAAATCCATTTTCCGCCATCGACGTAAACCTCCAGCTAACAGCGACCAAAATCGTTACTAATCATCAATGGCAACAACCGTCTGACCCCCCTAAAACCCCAACCCAGACATTGATAAGGAAAAAGAACGGGAGATCTATTTGGATTTATTTTTAAGCGAGAGTGAACGGAGAAAGTTTGGACGAAGCAGAGAGGGTTTTAGGTTTGGAGAGAGGAGCGGCTGATCGAAGAAGAAGAGGTTTTTTTTTTATCATTTTCTCTTTTTATTATTATTACTTTTTCTATCTTTTTTATTTATTTATTTTTTGACTGATTATTGTTGGGCCCTAAAGGCCCACCGTGTCCCACTCTGTTTTTTCTTTATTGATTTCATTTTATTTTGTTTTTTTTTTTAACTTTATTTTGTATTATATATATGTATATATCATATGATTATGTATAGATATTTTATATTGGTTTTTAATATATTTTATTTATTATATTATATTATTTTCTTTTAGAATTTGTATATATTTTACCTATAGAAGTTTATTATTTTTCTATTTGAAATTTCAATTCTTTTAGATTTACATTTTAGAAGGTAATCTTATTTTTCATTTGTTATTGGGCATTTTGTCCCATTTTTATTTGAGAGGTCGATGACGAGACCTCCGTAAATCGTTATTAAGTCAAGCCATTGATAAATGACGTTGGATCTGAGACCATTTCTTTTCAACGCTTTCCATCCATTTTCAAAATCTCATTTCCTTAAAATCAATTCTTTGTATTGAATTAAAAGGAGAAGATTGGGTGTAGACCTTTTCTTCTTCGAGCGTCGGGATGCCCACTGTAGTGAGGGTGGTTTCGACGCTCGTCTTTCAATACGAAGACGTTTTCATACCATCTCTCCTAAGACCTCGGGTTCGTACCGAGTCCATTGTCAAGCCATTTTCCTAGAGCAAATCATCTTTGTATTGAATTAAAAGGAAAGGATTGGGTGTAGACCTCTTCCTCTCCGAGTGTCGAGATGCTCACTGTAGTGTGGGTGGTTTAGACACTCGTCTTTCAATACGGAGACATTTTCAACCCATTCTATCCCAAAGAACCTCGGTTTGTATCGAGTCCAGTTTTTTTTAGCCATCTTTAAATTTGATTTCTCTTTGTATTGAATTAAAAAGAGAGGATTGGGTGTAGACCTCTTCTTCTCCGAGTGTTGGGATGCCCACTGTAGTGAGGGTGGTCTCGATACTCGTCTTTTAATACGAAGACGCGACTCCCTCCACCTATCTCTTTCCACAACTCTTTCCCGAAACCTTTCTCACCTAAAACCTCGGTCTTGCACCGAGTGCATTTTCGAAATCTTTTCATAACAAATACTTGAATGGTCGTGGAGTGGTTAGGCGTAGGCCTTCTCCTATCCCGAGTGCTGACGTTTACCGTAGGGTTTTCTGTCGCAAAGCACTTACCATTCAAAACCAAAAACATCTTTAATAAGAGAACGAAGTTCTCTTTGCATTGAATTAAAGAAAGAGGATTGGGTGTAGACCTCTTCTTCTCCGAGTGTTGGGATGCCCACTGTAGTGAGGGTGGTCTCGACGCTCATCTTTCAATACAAAGACGCCTCGTTCGCTACACCCTTTTCATAAACAAAAACTTTGAGATAACGAATTGGGTACTACCTGTAGGGGTTACTATCCGATGACCTATCTCGCCCCCTGAGAACAATCCAACCAATCAAACGTGACTTCTTGCCTCGCGTGGCGAAAACTACTCAATCTTCCAAAAAGGATATGATTCGTCCGTTCTACCGCAAACAGGTAACGCCTAAGTCTCCAACGTGCGAGCAGCGAATCACCTAACTGCTAGAATGCGCACGATAGCATCATCCATAAAAAACATCAACACACCGTAGGCCGAACTACGGCTGCTCTGATTCTTTACTTTCTCAAGTAAAGATACGTAGGCACAAGGGCCACAATCCTTGCCGAGCACATTCCCCCCATATCTGTAGTTCCCCGAACTACGTCGACTCTGACTTTCTCACATCTATTGAGAATACGTAGGCATAGGACTGCGAAGTCCTACCGAGTCTGTTCTTTCTCTTTTCTTCCCCGTTCTCTCTTTCCTCCTAATTTTCTTGTTTATAACCCTTCTTTTACCCCGTGGAACACTTCTTATAGCATAATGTTTAAGCAAATAAATTCACACATCGACAAACAAAAGGTTCCCATCGAGTACGATGGATGCGAGGGGTGCTAATACCTTCCCCTCGCATAACCGGCTTCCGAACCCGTTCTTGGTCGCGAGACCATCTTATCCGTTCGTTTCTTAAGGTTTTCTCGATATTTTCCTTTCCCCTCATGGGATAAATAAAGTTCGGTGGCGACTCTTCTGTCTATCTTTTTCGCCTCCCCGTCGTTGCACGATGCATTTTTCGAGTAGCGACAGCTGGCGACTCTGCTGGGGAGAATCCTAGCGAGCCAAGCCTATTTTGTTTGTCGTATTTGTGTTTTTACTTGCTTTATTTATTTATGCTTTATTCTCTAACCGTTGGGTTTATTTGGATGGTTGGTAAGGATAAAAGCTTTCTACCCGAGCTTTCGAGTATTTACTAAGATAGGAGGTGGGTTCTTTCTGATTTGCGAGACTTAGGACTCGTTGAGTTGGATCGAATTCCACCGCTCAGATGAGACCCCGTTGGAATGATTATGTCTTACGTATAGTCGTAATGACGTCTTTATTTCGGACGTGGGAATCCGTGATTCTGAGGACCTTTGTAGAACCTTATTCCAAAGGTTGCTAAGACATGACTCTGTGTTCATCCTTTGAAGGGATTACCGTCTTACGAGTAGTCGTTATGATGGAAAACTTTTGAGGGCTAGTGCATGGGACTTTGTTTAAAAGCCTTTGGGATGCCCTCTTACAAACCAATAGATAACCCACCCGATGGGAGAGATATTTTTTGTGTTGTTTTGCAGGACCGGTGATCTTGATCTCGCTTTGTGTCCTTTATCATGTGCATTCATAAAACATTGCATTACATATCATTTTTCGCATATCAAGGGACTTAAGAGACTGTGATTATCTCAGGTATTGGTGAATACAATGACTGACCAAAGAAAGAGAAGCACAAATTCCATCAAGTTTAGAGAACCAAAGCTGGAACTAATTCAAGACATTCTGATTGACGTACCAAAGGCTATCAAGATCAACTTTCAGGGGAAGTATGGGAAATTGCTTGATCTCCTCCATTCTAGGGTCGATACTTGGGCTTTGTTCGCTATGGCTCAGTTCTATGATGCACCTCTCAGATGTTTCACTTTTCAAAACTATCAGTTGGCCCCTACTCTTGAGGAATATTCTCACATTTTGAACATCAAGATTAAGGATCAACCTATATACACAGGCTTAGAAGAAGAACCAAAACCTCCTGCCATTGCTCTTACTCTACGTATGACCAAAGAGGAAGTCAAAGAGGGTCTAACCAGTAAAGGGGGTGTTCAGGGTTTTCCATTGAAATTTCTGCTAGAAAAGGCTGCTCAATACAAGGTTGATAAAGATTGGGAAAAGTTCGGAATAAGCGTTGCTCTAATGATTTATGGGATTGTCCTCTTTCCAAATGTGGACAATTTCATAGACATCACTGCCATCGTTCTCTTCATGCAGAAGAATCCCATCCCTACACTCCTTGCCGATGTTTATCACTCTATTCATTGGAGGAGTGAAAAGAAGGCGGGAATGATCCAATGCTGCTCTCACCTACTATACAAGTGGTATGCTTCTCATTTGCCCAAGAAAGGGCCGTTCATGGAAAACAAGAAGAAATTAAAATGGTCTCAACGCATCATGTCTCTGGAAGCTAGTGATATTGCTTGGTACTCTCCTGAGTACTATGATGTGGAAATCATTTTTAGTTGTGGAGAATTCAGTAATGTACCTTTGATCGGTAGGGCCGGTTGTATTAACTATAACCCAGTCATGGCATTACGTCAGTTGGGCTATGCTATGGAGGGCGAGCCCGAAGCAGAGAAGGTTTAGAGTTTCTTTTTGCTAGCCACATCAGAGGACCCTGCGTTTGTCAGGAAGATTGCTAAGGCTTGGGGCAAGATTCATACAAAGGGGAGGAAGGAGTTAAAAGCGAAGAATTGCGTGGCAAAGGAGCCATACAACCGGTGGTTACTAGCTAGAGTAGCTGAAAGGTCGTTACCATTTCCCTTAGAGCCCTCTATGCGAGAAGCACCTCCTGCTCCCACTCATGTGTCCATAGAAGAATATGAAAAACTGAAGCTAATAGTGAAGAGATTGACTAAGGAGAACCAGGACCTTCAGAATGAAGTCCACCAAGCAAAGGTGGAGAGCGGTCAGTACAAAAGAAAGGTGGAGTTTGAACAGGATCAAGCAGCTGAGAGTAGCAAGAAGCTAAAATTAGAAACGGATCTGAGAGTCAGGTACCAACAGGGTTACGAAGGGGCTGATGCATCATTAACAACTCTCCGACAACGCTTAAAGGACACCAAAGCTTCTTGTGATAGGGCATGGCACTTCTTTGAGATAGCTTTTGCCGAAAAAAAGGAGATACGAGAGAATCTTGAGGCTGATATTGGGGATCTTGAGGAACGACTGAGAAATGCCTTGACCCTAGTGGAAAATGAACGAAGACTCAAAGAGGAGGCATTGAAAGATTCATATGTCACGTCTGACATGTGGAATAACAAATGTCAAGAATTGGAAACTGCCCAAGAAACAGCCCTTCTGTGGAGAAATCGTTTCGAGGCTTTGCAAAGAGATAGTGCGCAGTGGCTCGAGAAGGAGGCTCAGCTCAATGAGTTGTTGGACACCCATGTGGATTCTATTTGTTATTACCAGTCGACTCTAGATATGTGTCGTGCTAGGTACAACAATTTGGTGGAGCATTGCAACCTTATGATCCGTGATATCCCATGGAGACTGGAAAGCGCCATTCAAGACTTGGAAGGAAATGATATCCCCCCTTCTGTTCACCACTTTATCCAGCTCTGCGACCAAATGGTTAGGAGGTTCATGTTCGAGACGAAGAAGCTTGAAGAACGTCTCCAAAAGAGAGAATTTTAGTTATTCAGTTATTTTCTTGTAGCACGACTTGTAGTTTCGGCTTATTCAACAATTGTCTGTATGAATTTTTTTAAAAAATTTAATGAAAGATTGCTTTTTGGTCTAAATTGTGCACTTCTTTATTATTCAGTCATGATTCTATGATACCAATGATAATCACAAGCCTCGAAAGTCTCTCGAGCATTTTGCATACGTTTGCGCATTTTTCTTTTTGCATTTCCTACAACCCGACCTTACACGCCGCTTACCCCTTTCAGAAAGAGTAAAGCAAGCTGACTTCACGGCATCGGTATAACACAAGGAATAGCCAGAAGAGAATCATGGATCAGATAGAGCAAGACCAGGCTACTATGAGGAGCGAGATGCTAGGCATGAAAACGCAGATGAATCAACTCATGGAGGTGATTCAGAACATGGCTAGGAGTCAAGAGGAGATGAGGCAAGCAGCAGAGAGGAGCGCTAATCAGACTTTGGATGGTGCAATTCCCAATACAAGTGGTGCAATTCCAATTCCTGTTGAGGCCACCCCAGCCCCTGTTGGGGCAATTCCTACTTCTGCCAGCGCCGTACCTATCAACACCGTCCCTCCGCCAGTCGGTACTACTCAACCTCATGGCACTGCGATCCCAATACCAGTCCAGTACGATGAACATGAAGGCTTCTATGAGAATTCAGCTGAAGCATGTGCACCCCAAACCGCTGAGTTGGAGAAAAAGTTCAAGGCCTTACAAGAGGTGGTAAGGGCATTGCAAGGCCCCGATGTTTTGGGACTGAATGCTGCTGAAATATGTCTTGTACCCGGAGTTAAGATACCTCCAAAGTTTGTAATTCCAACCTTCGAGAAGTACAAGGGTAACAGTTGTCCTAAGACCCACATAAGGTCTTATTGTAGGAAGATGGCCGCCTATTCTGATGACGAGAAGCTACTAATCCATTTCTTTCAAGATAGCTTAACAGAGGCGTCCCTAGAATGGTATATGCACCTTGAACGATCCAACGTGAGAAGCTGGAAAGAGTTAGCAGACGCTTTCGTGAAGCATTATCAGTATAATACTGACATGGCTCCGAATCGTATGCAGCTTCAGAATTTGACTCAGAAGCCGAATGAGTGTTTTAAAGACTTCGCGCAGAGATGGAGGGGAGTAGCTGCAAGGGTACAACCTCCGCTGATGGAGAAAGAACTGACAGACCTATTCATGGGCACGCTACAAGGACCGATCTTTGAGCGGTTAGCATCCTCAACCTCCACGGTGTTTTCTGAACTTGTCATGGCTGGAGAGAGATTAGAGAGTTTCATGAAGGCGGGAAAAATTCAGAATGCAGGCGGATCTGCAAGCGGGGTCAAGAAGCCTTATCAGGGTTTCGTTAAGAAAAGGGAAGGCGAAGCTAGTACAGTGTTCACCAATGGAGGGAGAACTCACCAAGGTTATCACCACATTGCTGCCATTGCTCCACAACAACCACTTTCTATTCCGGCAAATCAGCCTGCGCCTCAGCAAAATCGACAACAACAACCCTATCAACCAAGACAAAATCAGTATCAAGGGCAGAGAAAGCCAGAAAGGAGGCTTGATCCAATTCCGTCCACTTACGCCAAATTGCTTCCGTTCTTGTTGAAAGCAGGTCTCGTTCAACTTAGGGAAATGAAAGATCCTCCGGCTGTTCTCCCATACGGCTACGATGTAAATGCGAGACGTGAATTCCACTCTGGCGCCCCAGGCCATAGCATTGAGAATTGTAAGGCTTTAAAATACATTGTGCAAAATCTTATCGATTCAAAAGCGATAAACTTTACCCGAAATACTCCGAACATCAAATCTAATCCAATGCCACCTCACCACTCAACAAACATGATTGAAGGCTCTAAGGGGATCCGATTAATTTCGGATATTGAGGAATTGAGGACCCCACTTTCCACTATTAAGGGGCAACTCTTGTTGAAAAACATTTACCCAGGATGTCCAACTAATTGCCATGTTTGCATGGACGGATCTCAAGGATGCGCTGAGCTGAAAAAGGGCATACAAAGCCTGATTGAGCAGGGTGTATTAGTAGCAGAACAACTATCAAAGATTGAGGAAGTTGCTACTCTTGAAATTCCGTTCGAAACGTTGGAGATACCATATGATGATGGATATGAGTTTTGGATCCCAGTTGACAATTCGAACCGCACACCATTGATCATACCGTGCGATGAGGAAGAATGGGACAACATGTATGGACATACTTCTATCCCACTGCAGATCCCGTATGATCCAGTTAAGATACCTATGTCTCCACCATCAATGAACCAGCTTGTCATTTCGACCCCATCTCCATTTCCGTACAAGAGCACCAAAGTTGTACCTTGGTTATACGATGAAGCTGTTTTTCTCAATGGACAGAAGGTGGCAGAAGAAGATGTATTGGAAGAAAAGAAGACTGTAGAGAACATAGTGGGAACCGGAGGCGTCACTAGAAGTGGTCGAATCTTCACTCCGACTGCACCTCCTGTCAACGGCAATGACAATACAAGGAAAGGTATTGCCGTACCCAGCACCAATGAACAGGGGCAGTCATCTAAACAGAAAGGCATCCTAAATGATGAAGCGGAGGAGTTTTTAAGAATCATTCAGAAAAGCGATTACAAAGTGATTGACCAGCTCAATCAGACACCCTCGAAGATATCCATGCTGTCATTGTTAATGTGTTCAAAGGCCCATCAAGAAGCACTGCTAAAATTCTTGAAGGCAGCTCATGTGCCAGAGGAGATATCAGTAGTACAGTTTGAAGAAGTGGTGGGAAATATTGCATCAGGTCATATTTTGAGCTTTAATGATAGTGAATTACCTCCCGAAGGTAAAAATCATAACAAGGCCTTGCACATTACTATCGAATGTGTGGATGTTGTTTTCTCTAAGGTGCTCGTCGACACTGGATCATCGTTGAATGTGTTACCAAAAAGCTCGTTGTGTAAGCTGTCAATTGAAGGACTTGTGATGAAGCCAAGTCAAACTATTGTAAAAGATTTTGATGGAGCTAAGAGAACTGTGGTAGGCGAGGTTGATCTCCCGATCAAGATTGGACCTCATACTTTCATCATTATATTTTACGTAATGGATATATACCCTGCTTACAGTTGCCTTCTTGGTCGTCCGTGGATTCATTCCGCAGGCGCTGTAACTTCAACCTTGCATCAAAATATCAAATTTATGATTAACAATCAGATGGTCATAATTGAGGGTGAGGAAGATGTTCTCGTGAGCCATCTTGCTTCTTTCCGCTATGTGGAAGTAGGAAATGAAGTGCATGAGACACCGTTTCAAGCTTTTGAAGTGATCAATGTTGAAATGATTTACGAAAAGCCGGCATCTTCAATAGTGACTTGGAAGGACGCGAGGACGGTGATAGAGGAAGGACATCCGCGAGGATGGGGCAGGGTGTTGGAATTGCCCGTCAACAAAAATGGAGCTGGTCTAGGCTACAAGCAGAAGAATGCAACTGATAAGGGCAAAGAGCTTGCAACTCCGTTGGTTTTTACTAGTGGAGGCCACCTTGTCGATGGTCAAGTCATGTTTTTGGAAACCGAAGCCGAAGATCATGAAGAGCTGTGTATGGTGTATCCTAGGGCGCCTAATCAAACTTTGAACAATTGGAGAGTCGTTGAAATCCCCGAAGTTACTCTAGTAGACGAGTAATTCCCTTTTATTTTATCTAAAAAAATCATATGCTCTGCCCAAGGCATATGGATCATGTTGTAGGGCCTTTTGCTTTTAAAGCATAACTTATCATCAATAAATAAACTTTCGCATCCAATTACGCTCTCTTTCTTTCGTTTTTACTTTTTGCACATAAAATTATCTTTGAAAGACAATGTTTTGTTTTATTTTCCTTTTTTTTGTCAACCTTTTCTAAGAATAATAAAAAATAATAAAGCATGAAGTCATCCATTCGTGCAGATCTTCCCTTGCTCCTGTCAATAACGACCCCATTATGGTCCAATATGACTTTGATAACCCGATCTACCAAGCCGACGAAGACTGCGAGGAAGATTGTGATCTCCCTGAAGAGCTAGCTAGACTATTGAAGCAGGAGTCAAAGGTCATTCAGCCCTACCAAGAAGAGGTCGAAGTCATCAACATGGGAACTGAAGAGGATGCCAAAGAAATCAAGATAGGCGCAGCTTTGGAGTCAGAGATTAAGTCAAAACTGATAATATTGCTTCAAGAGTATGTTGATGTATTTGCTTGGTCTTACAAAGATATGCCCGGTCTAGATGAAGAGATTGTGATGCACAAATTACCTCTCAAGGAAGGCTGCCCGCCGGTGAAGCAAAAGTTGAGAAGAACAAAGCCCGAGATGTCCTTCAAGATCAAAGAGGAAGTGCAAAAGCAATTAGACGCTGGTTTTCTGGCAGTATCCAACTATCCACAATGGATAGCGAATATTGTCCCAGTACCTAAAAAGGATGGGAAGGTGCGAATGTGTGTAGATTATAGAGACCTCAATAGAGCGAGTCCGAAAGATGACTTCCCTTTGCCACACATTGATGTGCTAGTAGACAACACGGCCCAATTTTCTGTCTTCTCATTTATGGATGGCTTTTCTGGATATAACCAGATTAAGATGGCGCCCGAAGATATGGAAAAGACGACTTTCATCACTCCATGGGGAACTTTATGTTACAAGGTCATGCCATTTGGACTTAAGAACGCAGGCGCAACATATCAGCGAGCAATGGTCACTCTTTTCCATGACATGATACATAAAGAGATTGAGTGTTATGTAGACGATATGATTGCGAAATCCCAGACTGAGGAAGAGCACCTCATCCACTTGGGAAAGCTATTCGCCCGGTTAAGGAAATTCCAGCTGAGACTAAATCCCAACAAATGCACTTTTGGTGTGAGATCTGGTAAATTGCTAGGTTTTATTGTGAGCCAGAAAGGGATTGAAGTCGATCCAGATAAGGTCAAAGCTATCCAGGAGATGCCAGCACCCAAAACTGAAAAAGAAGTCCGAGGATTCCTTGGGAGATTGAACTATATCGCCAGGTTCATATCTCATCTAACGGCTACTTGTGAGCCCATCTTCAAATTACTTCGAAAGGATCAAGCCGTGGTATGGAACGATAATTGTCAGAAAGCCTTTGAGAAGATAAAGGAATACCTACAAGAACCGCCGATCTTGATGCCTCCAGTGCCCGGACGACCCCTGATCATGTACCTGACTGTGTTAGAGGGATCCATGGGATGCGTATTGGGAAAACATGATGAAACCGGCAGGAAAGAGCATGCAATCTATTACCTCAGCAAGAAGTTTAATGACTGTGAAACGAGATATTCAATGCTCGAGAAGACATGTTGCGCATTGGCTTGGGCAGCAAAACGCTTGAGACAATATATGCTCACCCATACGACTTTGTTGATCTCCAAGATGGATCCTGTCAAATACATATTCGAGAAGCCCGCTCTCACCGGGCGAGTAGCTCGTTGTCAAATGGTGTTAACAGAGTATGACATCCAGTATGTTACGCAGAAAGCTATCAAAGGAAGTGTGCTCTCTGAATACCTTGCCCACCAACCTATGGACAACTACCAGTCCATGCGCTTCGATTTCCCCGACGAAGACGTCATGTTTACCAGAGATTATGCCACGCCAGGCCCAGATGATGGACCCGAACCAGGATCGCGATGGACGCTCGTGTTCGATGGTGCCGCAAATGCCAAAGGTTGTGGAATCGGGGCAATCATCACTTCTCCAACTGGCTTTCACTTGCCATTCACCGCCAGATTATGCTTCAAATGTACTAACAACATGGCCGAATATGAAGCTTGTATTTTCGGAATTGAAGCTGCCATTGATAATAGAATCAAGATTCTAGAAGTCTATGGAGATTCCGCGCTTGTCATATGCCAGATTAAAGGGGAGTATGAAACACTGGACCTCAAGTTAATTCCTTACAAAGATCATGTCTTGAAGTTAATCCCGTACTTTGATGAGATCACTTTCCATCACATTCCCAGAGGAGAAAATCAGTTGGCTGACGCTCTAGCAACACTAGCATCTATGTTTCAAGTCAAGTGGGAGAATGAGGCGCCATCCATCCGTTTGGAATATTTGGACGAACCCGCTTATTGCCTAGCGGCCGATGGGGAAGAAGCTAAAATTGATAATCATCTTTGGTTCTATGATATCAAGCGATATCTAGAGACACAAGAATATCCAGAAGGCATAACTATCACTGAAAAAAAGTATCTCAGAAAGCTCTCCTCAAAGTTCTTCCTCAGTGGTGATGTATTATACAAGCGGAATTACGATTCAGTTCTACTCAGATGCGTGGATAAACACGAAGCAGAACGTATCATAAATGAAATGCATGAAGGATCTTTTGGGACGCATGCTAGTGGTCATACTATGGTTAAAAAGATTTTGAGGGCGGGATACTATTGGATGACGATGGAAACGGATTGTTGTCTCCATGTCCAGTCATGCCACAAGTGCCAAATTTACGCAGACAAGGTCCATACTTCACCACTCCCTCTGAATGTTTTGACTTCGCCTTGGCCTTTCGCTATGTGGGGTATAGATGTAATCGGATGCATCGAGCCAACCGCTTCAAATGGGCACCGTTTTATCTTAGTGGCCATTGATTATTTTACCAAATGGGTAGAAGCGGCGTCCTATGCCAACGTTACTAAGCAAGTGGTGACTCGCTTCATCAAAAAAGAGATTATTTGTCGATATGGAATCCCGAACAAGATCATTATAGACAATGGTTCAAACCTCAACAATAAGATGATGAAAGAGTTGTGTGAAAACTTCAAAATTGAACACCACAATTCAACACCTTATCGCCCTAAAATGAACGGAGCTGTTGAGGCGGCAAATAAGAACATTAAGAAAATCGTCCAGAAGATGGTGAAGACTTACAAAGACTGGCACGAGACGTTGTCGTTCGCGTTGCATGGCTACCGCACCTCAGTGCGCACTTCCACAGGGGCAACCCCATTTTCTCTAGTATATGGCATGGAAGCAGTATTGCCCATTGAAGTAGAGATTCCCTCCTTAAGGATTTTAGCAGACGTCAAGCTAGATGAGGCCGAATGGATACAAGCCAGACTCGACCAACTCAATCTCATCGACGAGAAACGCATGACGGCCATCTGTCATGGACAGTTATACCAAAAACGATTGAAGAGGGCCTTTGATAAGAAGGTTCGCCCACGACACATCCAAGCAGGAGATTTGGTACTAAGGAAAATTCAGCCAACTCACGTCGATCCAAGGGGAAAATGGGCACCTAACTATGAGGGTCCGTATATAGTAAAGAAAGTTTTCTCCGGAGGGGCCTTGATCCTGTCAACTATGGATGGTGACGATCTCTCATCCCCTGTGAATGCAGATGCAGTTAAAAAATATTATGCCTAAAAGATAGGCCCGGTGGACCCAAAAAGAAAATCCACGCAAAAATGGGCGTCCTGGTGGACCATAAAAATGGTTCAGGCAAAATTAGGGACTAGAAAAAAAAAGAGAGTATCCTGATAGGCTGAAAACCTGAAAGGGCGGCCTAGGCAAAAGTTAGGGATTCGAAAAGGCAGAACTGCATCTTGAAAAGACGTGTGAATTATTCTCCGTAACCATCAAGCTCTCGACTGAGAAAGATCAATTCGATTTTGGCGCTCAAAAGCAAGGCGTGAAGGGTCTTCAGAGACATATGGGCCATAGCAGATTTGAAACTTGGCAGAGACCATTTTCAACATTGTCTTAGTCTTTATATTCTCTTTCAAAAGCAGTTACCTCTTTTAGGAATTGCCTCCTTCTGTAATTTTCCCATTTATGGGTTTTCATTAATAAAATTACTTTCATCAAAGCTTTTTCTGTTTTTTATTTACCCTTTGGTTGCAAGTTTCATTTATTTGATGATGGGTTTTGCATATAATGACATTATGGTAAATTAGATTAAGGGGTGACTTACCCTCTTAGGGTAACTAAAGGGTGACCATGACTCTAAGAAGTACACAGGAACATCATTCTAAATCTTGTAACGACTTGACTGACAAGGCCGTCAAACCTGGCAGAGCAGGCCTCGAGTTGACGGTATCAGCACCTCCAGGTTTTATCACATCATGAAAAGATGATGTCGGGAAGTCAGGCTTATCCTTCACTTTCCCACCACCAAAGTCCGCCATGCCGGCACCTGCATTTCCAATCACCTTCCTGCAATCATACACATCATATGCATCATACGCATCGCATTCGACTTCATAAGTATCTTGCATCATATGCAGACCTATGATCATATCGTACTTTCCCCAGCTCTTGCATCTCCGCGCATCAGCATTTGCATTTGCATTTCCATTTATGGGACACCATTATCATTAAGTGTCCTCATGCGAGATCAGATCCAGGAATCAAGTTCGAATATTTTCAAGATCATAATCAGCCTAATCAGGGGCATCTTCCGCAAGACAGTGGGTGTTCCCCACGAAGTTGTGCAACCTTCATTGGGCAAACTCAAGAGCTTCAAAGAAAAATTCATCCCGGTCAGGGTCGCCTTTTCAAGACCATGGATATTTCCCAGGACGTATTGTATGCTCATGGCTCATCAAATTTCCAAATTGACATTTAGCCCAGTCAGGGGCATCTTCAGTAATGCCATGAGTGTTCCCCACTGAGTTTTCTCCAGCAGACTTGAACGATAAGTGGCAATCTCTTCAGAGAAGCTTATCTTTCTTCTGTGATAAGTGGCAATCTCTTCAGAGAAGCTTATCCATCTTCAGCGATAAGTGGCAATCTCGTCAGAGAAGCTTATCCATCTTCAGCGATAAGTGACAATCTCTTCAGAGAAGCTTATCCATCTTCAGCGATAAGTGGCAATCTCTTCAGAGAAGCTTATCCATCTTCAGCGATAAGTGGCAATCTCTTCAGAGAAGCTTATCCATCTTCAGCGATAAGTGGCAATCTCTTCAGAGAAGCTTATCCATCTTCAGCGATAAGTGGCAATCTACGTCAGAGAAGTTTATCCATCTTCAGCGATAAGTGGCAATCTCTTCAGAGAAGCTTATCCATCTTCAGCGATAAGTGGCAATCTCGTCAGAGAAGCTTATCCATCTTCAGCGATAAGTGGCAATCTCTTCAGAGAAGCTTATCCATCTTCAGCGATAAGTGGCAATCTCTTCAGGGAAGCTTATTCCCCTACATCCTAAGGGGTGTCGGGTTTATTTGTGTCTCACTCCATCATTCTTTTGGTGGTGGGTCCATCATTCTTGTTTTGGTGTCTTTTTTTTCTCTGTTAACATCCTTTTGGTGTTAACGACTTTTTGCAAGATATCCAGTATCACGTTCCCAAGCATTTCTTTCTCTTTTGGACAAATTCAAGGTCTTCTTTGTATCTAATTGATTTCTACCTCGGGAGAATGAACGCCGCAGCAGTTCATTTCCCTCGGTCCAAGTCATTTAGATAGGGGCATCTGTCATACCCTAAATTTGTCCTACCCGTGTAAATTTTATCTGTACATTCATTTTAGAAAAGTTCAAAAATATGAAGTTATTTTCACTTGAGGATGTCAGGTCAGACGTGTGGATAATGTTGAATGAGGAATGGTTCAAATCACCTGGTTGAAGCTAATTTTTTTGCAGAGTTTTAGTACAGTGCATATTTGAAGGCATTATTTTTGGTATCAAGACATTATCCCTCGTTTTCAAGGCAATGAGTTTTTGTGTCATGGCAATACGATTTCACTCTCAATTTAATATCAAGTTTGAAGATGGATTTATTATTATTCTTTCAATTTTATTCAAGGCCGATTTGGAAGTATGACTTTTTTTCTTGGCTCATTCAATTGTCATTCATTTTCAAGTTGATCGTAAATTCAAAGGTGCTATTCCAATCAAATTACAAGAATCTATAAACTTTGAAGCTCATTGTTCTAATTAAAAATAGTTCATTTCAAGAGGGTGTAATGACTCATGAGGTTTCCCAGTGGCCCATTTACGTCAAGAACTTTACAAAAAGTTTCAAGGTGCTTTGTTATTGCAAAAAAAATATTACTTGATTATATACAAGGCCCATTATCAAATTTTGAAGGAAAAAAAGACAACATGTTCCAAGCTCACATTAGAGGAACGGGCACTCCTAAATTGAGGCTCCAAAATGCATAAGGTCTCTGTCAACATTATTGTTCATGAGATAAACCATCAGTTTTGACAAATAAACACTGTCAAGGTTTTAAAAATGTGGAATTGAAATACACAGTGGATCCAACAGTTGAAGTTAGTGTTACAAGTCATGACAAAAGAACAAGACCTAAAATCTGTCAAACTTTGAATCCACTTGGGACTTCATGCCATTGCTTATTATCCAAGCCTTCATTGAACTCTAGTCAATCTGAAGTGCTGAGTTCTGCAGAGGGCCTAATGTGCCTATCATTGTCTCAATGCAAGCTCCAAGCTTTGCTCTAAGACTTGATATCTAGATTTTATAGCTTTCTCATGGCTGCATAAGACGAAAAAGGAAAAGGTGGTTAGCTGTTAGGGGCAGCATACAAGAAAAAACAACGAGAAAAGTTGTCAATTTCTATCTTACGAACTCATGCGAGACCGACAAAACCTCACCTGCTACAAGCACTATGAAGAGCCTCAAAACAGTCGTAGACCATCACAACCGTGCGCGGCAATTTCACCCAAAGCCAACGACCATTACGGAGCAGCTTCACATCCTACATGTTATACCCATAACATCAGCAAAAGAGGATAAAATGCAGCAGCCTGTGTAGGTTGTGGTGACTTAGCAGGCGACCTCAAATTTCCCGTAACATGATTGTGCCTCAAGACCTGTAAGATCTTCGGTGAAGCTTTAAAACAGCACCTCAATAGCGCACGAATCATGGTGCAATTACCCCTCACGCGTAAAAACCAGACCTGCGAACAACATCGTCAAAATGACAACACAAAAAAAATAAGAAAGCTGCAGACATATATGACTCGAGATCAGTGTGAAATTTTGATGTTTCGTACAGTGTATGCCAAGAACTCTTTGTTGATGCAGTCAAGGCACATAAGGAAAAGCTGTTGCAAGAGCGTCATTGTTCTATCCTCGCCATGTCAAACCTTTGTTATGCCAAGTCTCCATGAGTGCTCACATGAAAAAAAAAGAGATGAAGAATAATTGAGTAATTATGCAGTCAGGAAATAAGAGCAGTACAGCTAATGGGATATACCTTAAACTGCGGTTTACCGCCTGCGTTGTGATCATACCTTCTACACTGCAGCAGCTGCCACAACAATACTTGAGCACCCATAAACGCGATAATAGCAGTATGATTTACGCGTATAACGCATCACAACGACACCAACTTTGTGGAAAATCCTAGCAGCCACTTCAAAGATCCCAACCATCATGCTATGCAAAGCTGGCAGCACCAGCGTGTAATTCATGAACCGTCGTCATTTGAGGAAAATAATTATAGCAGTAATTAGCCATGAAACATCAAAGTCTACTATTGACCTGGAAGCTCTTTCGTTTTTTACGATGATAAAACCAAGATTCTGAGGGTGCTGTTTTCGATTATCATCACAACCATTCATCAAATCACATACCAAAAAATTGTAAAGGAAAACACAAGAGACAAAACCAAAACAAAAATAAACCCAGCACCCTGGATCAGACATCAGAACACAACTTGGAGTTGAACTGAACTCATTTGGCCGGAGAAAGCATCGGAGTCGATCGTCGGCCGCCAGAAACAGCGAAGACTCGTCCAGACCTGATGGGAAAAGATAACCAATTGTCTGCTATGGAAGTTGATGATCCAAAATCAATGAGTTCTGATCAGATAGTTCCCAAATTCTCTATTAATGTACTGCAGCTCTTAAAATCAGCACAAATGCAGCATGGTTTGCGCCATGGAGATTACACTCGCTATCGGAGGTATTGCACAGCTCGGTTGAGGAGGTTGTATAAATCCTTGAAGTTTACCCATGGTCGTGGCAAGTATGCGAAAAGAACCTTAACTGAGGCTAATGTCACTGAAGTAAGGTTTCTTCATGTGATTCTCTATTCGGCAGAGAGAGCATGGAGTCATGCCATGGAGAAAAGGCAGCTTCCGAACGGACCAAATGCATCTCAACGTATCTATCTGATTGGTAGGCTGCGGAAGGCAGTAAAGTGGGCTACTCTGTTTTCACAATTGTGTGCTGTAAAGGCAGATTCTAGAACATCTTTGGAAGCTGAGGCCTACGAGTCCTATATGAAGGGGAGTTTGTTGTTTGAGCAAGACCAGAACTGGGATGTGGCTTTAAAACACTTCAAAAGTGCTAGGGCTGTATACGAAGAATTAGGGAAATATGGAGATCTGGATAACCAAGTTTTGTGTCGTGAGCGGGTGGAGGAACTAGAACCTAGTATCAGATACTGCCTTCACAAAATTGGCCAGTCAAATCTACAAACCTCTGAACTATTAAACATTGGTGATATGGAAGGTCCTGCATTAGACCTTTTTAAAGCTAAACTAGAGGCTGCCATGGCTGAGGCAAGATCTCAACAAGCTGCTTCCATGACAGAATTTCATTGGCTTGGCCATAGATTTCCAATATCAAATGCCAAAACAAGGGTTGCCATTTTGAAAGCCCAGGAGCTGGAGAAAGATATACATGGTCCCTTGGCAGAAAATATTTCCGCAGACAAAAGACTGGTTATTTTTGACAAAATCTTTTCCGCATACCATGATGCTAGAGGCTATATTCGAGCTGATTTGGCCACTGCAGGAAGTGCAGAAAGTGTGAAAGATGATTTGAATGGTCTTGATAAGGCTGTCAGCGCTGTCTTAGGAGAAAGAACCATTGAGCGCAACCTCTTGTTGGTCAAGATTGCAAAAAGTAAACTTGCAAAGCGTAATGATGATAAAAATGAAAAAGTCACCAAACCTGAAGAGCTTGTCCGCTTATATGATCTCTTGCTACAGAACATATCTGATCTATCTGATTTAGTCAGTTCTAGAAGGGACCAAAATCCAGAAGAAATTAGCTTTGCTGAAGAGTGTTCATTCAAAAGTTTGGCTTTCCGAGCAGAAAGGTGCTTTTATGTTGCAAAGTCATACAGTGTGGCTGGGAAGAGGGCCGAAGCATACGCTTTGTACTGCCGTGCTCGCAATTTAGCTGAAGATGCCTTAAGAAAGAGTCAAACATTAGATGGCAATAATAAGACTGTGCTGAAAGAATTAGAGGTCTTGTGCAATGAAGCCCGCTCCAACAGTTGTATAGAACATGCATTAGGGATCATGGAGGAGAAGAGGACTCAAGAAAATATCTCCGAAGGAATCTCAAATATATCATTGACCGGAGCTGAGCGGTCGGAGAAGTTCCTATTAGAGAAACTTGATGTATATGAGTCTGCTGTGGGCGATCCAAATGTGAAATCTGCACCCCACATTGCACCCTTCCCCCCAGCTTTCCAGGCAATTGCCCGTAACCCTATTGTGCTGGACCTGGCGTATAACACTATCGAATTCCCTGATATTGAACACAGGTTGAAACAAGGACAGATAGTCAAAATATATTGTAAAACACCCGCTGGCCAAGGATCAGCTGTTCGTTCGATAAATGGGGACAGGCCTTCATCTCAACGACCCATGCCCCCGGTGGTAATCAGATTGATGTGGCAGATGTCTCAGGTTCTACATAGTCCTGCTTTGATTGTTTTGTTGGAAGGGTTTTCACATCAAACAGGAGTTGACTCACCTGATGGCTTAAGGAACATGTTGCAACAGTTCACACAAAGATCACAGATTTGATATACCAATCTTACCTGCAGAAGAGAATTAAATGGACATCATATCAATCAGACGATTCAAAAAAAAAATAATAAATTTCAAGTCCTATCCAGTCACTACGATTTAATTCACGCCATATCAAAAACCGCAACATGTTCAAAAATGAGATGTAATTCAAAGCAATACCAGGGTGTAACCAAGTTAGTCCCCACAGTGTTATTTCTATCCAATTACCCGTACCAGAAGTTGAGACCACATACAAAAGTTTTATGCATAAAACAGGAATGCAACAAACTCAGAATATAACATCAATTGCAGGGTACAGAGACACATTCACAAAAATGGCAAAAACACCAATGACAGCAGTTTCACAACAGGTTTAAACATCAAAAAAGGAATAAAGCAAACCATGGCAAAAAATACAACCATAATAGAGCAGAGATCTCAGAAGTTGTGGCAGAGATTGTCTGCTAAACCTAATTGGATTGGATATATATAGTAGCATTATTCACTCAGAAGAGAGAAGGAAGAAAAAACCCTAACCATTGCAGCAGCCATCCATCAAGCTCTGATACTTACATCCACGCCACCTTCAACCAAACCTCCTCACCAGAAAACTTTAACAAATTTTTCTTCCTTCAACTCACAACCCTATCTACATGGAATAATAATCTTCAAACCTTCCACCATTCTCAAACTTCACCAATAACTACAGTAAATGCTCAAAGTTTTCCACACCTTTTTTCCGAAAACACCAAACTTCTATCCACAGCCCTTCATCTTTGTTCAAAAACCAAAAACCACATATCACCTATTTCTTTCTCCAACTCCAACTTCATAACCGCAACCTGATATGCATCACAGGAGGAGATTATCGCATAGCCAACAATGACAAGATGCAGAGTGTGTGTAAAAAATAACAGAACATAAAGCCCCTCACCTTTCATCTTCACAACAATCGCCGAAATCATCATCAAACAAAACCCCAAACTCCAAACGCAAATCAAACTCACAAAAAAAAAACAGACGCGGCCTCCCTTCAAATTCCTTCAACACCTTCGAATCCCCTTTCCTTTTTTTTTCTTTTTCTCTCCGGATTCGCGAACCAACCATTGAAATCGTTTTCGAAAATCCTTTCCTCCATATTTTCCAAATCCATTTTCCGCCATCGACGTAAACCTCCAGCTAACAGCGACCAAAATCGTTACTAATCATCAATGGCAACAACCGTCTGACCCCCCTAAAACCCCAACCCAGACATTGATAAGGAAAAAGAACGGGAGATCTATTTGGATTTATTTTTAAGCGAGAGTGAACGGAGAAAGTTTGGACGAAGCAGAGAGGGTTTTAGGTTTGGAGAGAGGAGCGGCTGATCGAAGAAGAAGAGGTTTTTTTTTTTTTTTTATCATTTTCTCTTTTTATTATTATTACTTTTTCTATCTTTTTTATTTATTTATTTTTTGACTGATTATTGTTGGGCCCTAAAGGCTCACCGTGTCCCACTCTGTTTTTTCTTTATTGATTTCATTTTATTTTGTTTTTTTTTAAACTTTATTTTGTATTATATATATGTATATATCATATGATTATGTATAGATATTTTATATTGGTTTTTAATATATTTTATTTATTATATTATATTATTTTCTTTTAGAATTTGTATATATTTTACCTATAGAAGTTTATTATTTTTCTATTTGAAATTTCAATTCTTTTAGATTTACATTTTAGAAGGTAATCTTATTTTTCATTTGTTATTGGGCATTTTGTCCCATTTTCATTTGAGAGGTCGATGACGAGACCTCCGTAAATCGTTATTAAGTCAAGCCATTGATAAATGACGTTGGATCTGAGACCATTTCTTTTCAACGCTTTCCATCCATTTTCAAAATCTCATTTCCTTAAAATCAATTCTTTGTATTGAATTAAAAGGAGAAGATTGGGTGTAGACCTTTTCTTCTTCGAGCGTCGGGATGCCCACTGTAGTGAGGGTGGTTTCGACGCTCGTCTTTCAATACGAAGACGTTTTCATACCATCTCTCCTAAGACATCAGGTTCGTACCGAGTCCATTGTCAAGCCATTTTCCTAGAGCAAATCATCTTTGTATTGAATTAAAAGGAAAGGATTGGGTGTAGACCTCTTCCTCTCCGAGTGTCGAGATGCTCACTGTAGTGTGGGTGGTTTAGACACTCGTCTTTCAATACGGAGACGTTTTCAACCCATTCTATCCCAAAGAACCTCGGTTTGTATCGAGTCCAGTTTTTTTAGCCATCTTTAAATTTGATTTCTCTTTGTATTGAATTAAAAAGAGAGGATTGGGTGTAGACCTCTTCTTCTCCGAGTGTTGGGATGCCCACTGTAGTGAGGGTGGTCTCGATACTCGTCTTTTAATACGAAGACGCGACTCCCTCCACCTATCTCTTTCCACAACTCTTTCCCGAAACCTTTCTCACTTAAAACCTCGGTCTTGCACCGAGTGCATTTTCGAAATCTTTTCATAACAAATACTTGAATGGTCGTGGAGTGGTTAGGCGTAGGCCTTCTCCTATCCCGAGTGCTGACGTTTACCGTAGGGTTCTCTGTCGCAAAGCACTTACCATTCAAAACCAAAAACATCTTTAATAAGAGAACGAAGTTCTCTTTGCATTGAATTAAAGAAAGAGGATTGGGTGTAGACCTCTTCTTCTCCGAGTGTTGGGATGCCCACTGTAGTGAGGGTGGTCTCGACGCTCATCTTTCAATACAAAGACGCCTCGTTCGCTACACCTTTTTCATAAACAAAAACTTTGAGATAACGAATTGGGTACTACCTGTAGGGGTTACTATCCGATGACCTATCTCGCCCCCTGAGAACAATCCAACCAATCAAACGTGACTTCTTGCCTCGCGTGGCGAAAACTACTCAATCTTCCAAAAAGGATATGATTCGTCCGTTCTACCGCAAACAGGTAACGCCTAAGTCTCCAACGTGCGAGCAGTGAATCATCTAACTGCTAGAATGCGCACGATAACATCATCCATAAAAAACATCAACACACCGTAGGCCGAACTACGGCTGCTCTGATTCTTTACTTTCTCAAGTAAAGATACGTAGGCACAAGGACCACAATCCTTGCCGAGCACATTCCCCCCATATCTGTAGTTCCCCGAACTACGTCGACTCTGACTTTCTCACATCTATTGAGAATACGTAGGCATAAGACTGCGAAGTCCTACCGAGTCTGTTCTTTCTCTTTTCTTCCCCGTTCTCTCTTTCCTCCTAATTTTCTTGTTTATAACCCTTCTTTTACCCCGTGGAACACTTCTTATAGCATAATGTTTAAGCAAATAAATTCACACATCGACAAACAAAAGGTTCCCATCGAGTATGATGGATGCGAGGGGTGCTAATACCTTCCCCTCGCATAACCGGCTTCCGAACCCGTTCTTGGTCGCGAGACCATCTTATCCGTTCGTTTCTTAAGGTTTTCTCGATATTTTCCTTTCCCCTCATGGGATAAATAAAGTTCGGTGGCGACTCTTCTGTCTATCTTTTTCGCCTCCCCGTCGTTGCACGATGCATTTTTCGAGTAGCGACAATAACATGGTTCAAGGAGCATATTTTTTCAAAGTTTTATTCTGATCCCGCTTCAATAACAGAAAGGTTGAGATGTTTAGCATATGGTCCAAGTTTGCATGTGTTTTCTTATAGCGCATGCGCAATTAATGGATACACATTTTATACCAAGGAACAAGATGATAAAAGTACAATGCAAAATAGTGGTGTCACCGTGCTTGCCGAAGCAATGCACATTTCCTCGTATTATGGGGTTATCAAGCGCATTTGGGTGTTTGATTATGAGAAGTTTCAGATTCCTATCTTTGGATGCAAGTGGGTTGAAAATAATAGTGGCATACAAATGGATAAATCAGGTTTTTTGAAAGTGAATCTTAATAAGGTGGTGTATAAAGATGGGCCTTTTATTCTAGCCACGCAAGCTAAACAAGTGTTCTATGTCACTGATCCGACAAGTACGAAATGGTCTATAGTTCTTTTTTCCAACAAAGTAATCGATGATAACATTGGAGAAAAGGGGGATGTTTATGTTGAGAATGAATCTTATATTATAGATGATCCAGATGAGAATATTAGAGCGGACGAATCATATATTAGAAATGATCATAACGAGGGAATTTGGATCAATCCATCTGTCCGTGTTGTTAAGAGACAAGTAAACCCCGTTACAACGAAAAAAAGAAAGAGATGTTAAAGGTACTTGTAACATGTTTTTCTTATTTACACATGTCTTATTTATACCATGTTTTTGTTATTTCTTATTTATACTATGTTTTTCTTATTTACACATTTCTTATGTATATATTTGTTATTTACATTTTTGCATGTCATTCATTTGATACTTTGGTTTTTCTGAATTACAGGTATATATATTATGGCCAGCAACGAGGAAACATCACATGATGGAAAACAAACAACAAAAGACGTGGAAGGCGATATTAAAAGAGGCATAACAATTATGAAAAAAATCATCCGTGCGAGAGATAAAGGAGTAAAATATGATGTCCATTGGAATGAAAGAGACCAGTTAGTTGAGCCTAACGGTGCGTTGCTAACAAGTTACATCGGAGCACTTGTACGTTCGCAAGTTCCGATTACTTGCGATAATTGGAGAATTGTTTCATTACAACCGGCTAAAGATAAGATTTGGACCGAGATTCAGGTATAATATTGGAATTGTTTAATTATTGTTGACATTTACGTCTTTAAATTAAATATACTAACATGTTATATGTATGTGTGTTTGTTTGCAAAGATCTTTCAATATTGAAGATCGTAGGAGAAAATATTGTATTCAATTGGCCGGAAAACGCTTGAGGGGATTTAGAGCGTTTTTAACAAACAAGTTTCTAAAAGATTCTGAAGGAAACTTTGTTGACTCAGAGCGTCCGATGAAGTACGCGGATTTGATTTCGGAGGAAGAATGGGAGACGTTTGTTGCAAAGCGAAGATCAAAAGAATTTGAAGTAAGTACAGAAAGGGCATCAAATCCCGCATATCCATACAGAAAGGGTTATTTTCAAACATGTCACATTTTGCGCTTACTTTTTTCAAAAATGTCACATTTTGTACTTAACTTCCACCATTGGAAGTTATGTGTTACTTTTGACTTTATTTCAAAAATGTCACTTTTTGCACTTAACTTCCAATGGTGGAAGTTAGTGTTATTTTAGGCCTTTTTCAAAAATGTCACATTTTGTACTTAACTTCCAATGGTGTAAATCGTCAACGGGTATATACTTCCAATAGTATATACTTCTTCCATGTACAGGAGTTCTGATAAACTTGTTTTTTCAGGTTGTTAGTGGCGTAAATCGTCAACGGGCATCAAATCCCGCATATCCATACATAAAGGGCCGGTTGGGATATGCACGATTAGAACAAAAAATAGTAAGTACATATAAATGCTTTAATATGATATATTTACAAAAAATAGTAAGTATATATAATAGGATACAATGCTTTATTATCCGTCTTAATGCGTAGTTGGAAGAGGAGAAGAGTGATGCGACATCTCTTCCGGACCATGTTGTATGGAAGGCTGCCCGTGTGGGACGAGATGGAGTCGTTCAGGAAGAAGTTCAACAAGTCTTTGAACAATGTGTAAGTACAACGTTATCTTTGTCAGTAACTGATCAAAAGTGTGTAATATATTTATATATGTTTTTATCTATATTTTAGGAGACTCTGTCCCAGACCATAACTCCCGCCGAGGATAATGATTGCAGGAGCTTACTGAGCCGGGTGCTGAATATTCCTGAGTATTCTGGGCGTGTGAGGGGTAACGGATTTGGTGTCACTCCTTCCAAACTGTATAAGCAGCCAAAGAAAAAAAATCCAACCAATAAAGAAGTGATGGAGACTTTGGAGGAATTGAAAGCGCAAATCCGTGAATTACAGAAGGATAAGGAGAGATACATGGCGGAAAGACGCGCTCTAGAGGGTAGAGCTACTAGTGACAAAGATAGTACCGGTTGTCCACAGAAGCTTCCAGAGGTAATTGTATATATTACATTGAAATTAATTTAGCACACTTTACTTAATTGACACATTAACTGATCATTATTTGTTTAGGGCATTTCACTTTGCCGGCTATATTTATCGTCACCTACTCATCGAATGGTTGGCAAGGGAAAGATGCATAACTTTCTGGGAGACTTACTTCACCACAAACCGCTCCCTTCTAGATTTTTGAAAGTATCTATTGATATTGCATTAGAGGGGAGTGCGTTGTTGCCTATACTAGATGATATTTCAGGCGCAACAGTGGTGGGAGACGCAGTAGGATCGTATGTGGCATGGCCGGCAAATCTGATTTGCATAGATGATGAGGTAGGTTGAATCTTTTAATACTCAAATGTTTTATGATTCATACATGAAAGTTATTCTTACATCTACATTTTCTTATTTACATGATGATCTTAGACTCCTACAAAATCCAAATCAAAAGATGATAGAATTATTGTGCGGGATACCGATTCAGCTGCATCAAAGAAACATGTACTACTACAGTTACATGACTATCTTGTTATACAATATTAATTACTGAACTTATATATGACTTTTAGGTTCATGATCAGCAGTCGCAACAAGTCAGCAAGAGTAAGATGCCTGAAACTTCCAAGGTTCCCAGAAAAGCAATTGTTCCTCGATTTAGGATGTGCCTTGAAACATATGTCGGAACATCAGATGTGCCTGAGGGCGGCGTCCGCCAAATACATATGGAGGCAGGTATTTTCGGTTTTGAATATCCCGAAACAATTGCTAAGGAGGATTTTGATCTGGTTTTAAACCATTCTGAACTGGGCGTCGGTATTATGCATTCATACATCTGGTACTTCGATCCATTTTAATTAAATAATTGAACATTTTAAAATTTGCTCGTTTAACTTAATATTCTAATGTTGATTATGTTTTTTTAGGTTCTTGTATGACAAGTTATTGGTCCCGAATGAATTGACTTCAGTATTCGCATTCTTATCTGCTAGCTGTGTCAACTCACATATAATAGACCAGTCACCAGATACATTCAAAGAGTACACAGTGCAGAGATTTATGCGCGCGACTACGGAGAAGTTGTTCTTGTTTCCATATAACACTGGCCATGGGTTAGATTTTATTCTAAATTCATTTATTATAATTGTTCGATTTTTCCCTTTCTATATATATAACATTTCCGTCTAAATTGCTGTCTTATTTTATAGTGGACATTGGTTGTTGATCGCAATTAATCCGACGAAAGAAATAGTGTATTATATAGATTCATTGGATGGCGTTACAACAAAATATGAAAATCTGAGGAACTTTGTTGATACGTAAGTGATGACATATACTGTTGTCTTTAATTATATATCTTTATTTATTATGTGACATTGTTCTAAATATGCGTTTATATTATGTTAGAGTTATACAAATATTCAGAGCACAAAGAGATGCAACGGTGCCAAAAAGTAAGGCTAACAACATCAACTGGATCATAGTAGAGGTATATTCTCGCATGTTTCTACTTGATAAAACTATTTAAACTATATATCCGGATAAATGTTCGTTTGTTTTTTCCATTTACAGTGTCCTCGGCAGCGCAATGGTATTGACTGTGGATATTTTGTATTGCGCTTTATGAGGGAAATTATTCTTTCTAGTCAACTTGAGATTCCAGTCCTGGTATGGATCAATTCATTATATAAGTTATATGATTCATTTTGATAATTATCCGATACTTCATCTGAGTAATTAGTTTTAAACTTAAATCTTATTCGATCTGTTATATTATGTAGTATTATGATGAATTCAAGTGCGCTACTTACACGAAAGCAAAATTGGAAGAAATTAAAGAGGAATGGTGTCAATTTATTCTTGGGTTGAGAATTGTATAGAGTTATCGGATTGGAAGACTTGTAATTATATGTGAATTGAATGTATTTGTGTTGTTGTAATTCTGAGGATCGAATTTTGTTGTAACATATTTAAACAGGTTTATGTGTATATTAAAATGTTTATGAACAAAGTCATGAGTTACAATGTATCCAAAGTTTTGAATTGTACATATAAGGCCAAAGTTTGAATTGTATATTTAAGGCCAAAGTTTGAATTTTATTTATAAGGCCAAAGTGCTGAAATAAAGGCCTGAATTATAAGCAGGTTTGTGTAATATAAGCAGGTTGTTGGTAAAATATACAAAACAGGGTGAATATTTTATAAAAAAAAATTTTAAAATCTGGGACATTAAACAGCGCTTTTACATAAAAGCGCTGCTAAAGGTCACAAATATTACGCTACAAAAGCGCTGCTATTGGTTTGGAAGGGGGGTCTAAGGCAGCGCTTGTAAAAAGCGCTGCTAAAGGGTGAACTATGGCAGCGCTTTTGCAAAAGCGCTGCTAAAGGGGGGTCTAAGACAGCGCTTTTTGAAAGCGCTGCTAAAAGGGGGATGGTTGGGGGAATTATGCAGCGCTTACAAAAGCGCTGCTAAAGGGCTAAAAAAGCGCTGCTAAAGGTGCTGCTGAAGGGAGCTTTTAGCAGCGCTTTTTCATTGAAAAAAAACGCTGTCTTTACCTTTAGCAGCGCCACTTTTAGCAGCGCTGCTAAAGGTCTTTTTTGGCATAGTGATTTCACATAGTTTAATCTGATGTGCTCATTTGAATTTTTCGACTGCTTTTTGTCGCTACTGCGAAAATCGGCGCCGGCTGAACAGAAGAGTCGCCACCGCGCGTTATTTATCCCATGGGAGGGAGAGGAAACGCTCAGAGTAAACCTCGCACAACACGGGAAAGGTATGGTCATCGCAACCAAAACCTGGATTCGGGAGTCGGTTACGCAAGGGGAAGGTATTAGCACCCCTCACGTCCGTCGTACTCGACGGGATCCACGCTTGTTTTCGGGTATGGATTGTTATTCTATCTAAACTGTAGGTCAAGGGTTAAAAAGAAAATAAAATGAAAGTAAAAATGACTCGGCAAAGTATCGCACTTTATGCCTACGTATTCCCGCCTGGAACGAGAAATCAGAGTCAACGTAGTTCGCCTACCTACGGGAAAGGAGGGGAAGGTTGCTCGCTAGGATATCGCATCCTATGCCTACGTACTTTCATACAGCATGAAAGATCAGAGCAAACGTAGTTCGGGCCACGTACGACACAAGCTTGTCTTGGTTGATTTTATTCCTTCTGAAAAAGGTTTTCTTGATTGACAGTCCAAGCGGACAAAAATGACGCTTTGATGAGTTCACCTTCTTTTACGGAAGAAGTGTCTTTTATTGTGTTTGAAATCTTTATTGTGTTTTTCTGTTTGTTTTGAGGAAGAAGAGACAGAACTCTAACCTACGGTTGCGAAGGGAATCAAACTATCCTAATGTTATCATGCATGGGTTAAGACCTAGTGTCTATCATGCTCCTCTCTTACACAGAGAGAAACAGAGATCCTAAGGGAATAGACGGAAACAGAAACAATATCAGATATATACAGCAAAGCAGTAAAATGCATGGATGCAGCAATACAAGCGAGGCAAGGGAGTCCCACTCAACCTCGAACCTAGAAAACAATAGGCGAAAGTGAACAGGATTCACTTTCAACCCAACAGGGTAAACAGCAAACAATACAGTCCAGAAAACCAATCAATACATCAGAAATGAAATACAGCAAAAAAAACAGCATCAGCAGCCCTGGATCAACATCTGGCTCCAAGTAATCTCCCATCAGCTATGGGCTTCAACAAGCATCAATCTCCATCTTCATGATCTTCAGGTAAGGGCTTTGATCATCAGTCTTCTATCTGCAATGGCTTTTCTTCAAGTTCAAACCTCCAGGATGAGGGATCAGTCACAAGAATGAATTGGGTGTTAAGCAATCAGTTGACTACCAAAGGTGGTGAACAGACTGCTTCTAACACAAAAGACATTTTCTCTCAAGAGTTCTATCTCTTAGACACTATCACCAAGCCTTCCAAAGGAAGGGGGTGAGTGTCTTAGAGAGACTCTGAATCACAGAGAGGAATGGATGCAGACAAGGCAATCCATGTTTGAGAAACAAACTTTCTGACCTAAAGCTCTGCCTAGCTCCTAAACCCTAGTCTCCTCAGCATCTGCTAGCAAGAATCTCCTCTTCAACTCTGGAAGTTGATCTTCAATCTCTGGATCTCCAATGGCCTTCATCTCCTCAAGTCTTCAGCTCTCCCAAATCCCCAGACAATCCCAATACCCACACAGACAAGCAATAATCCCCAGAGGGCACACCACACCAGTCAATCAGATATACAGTACAGTAATAGCAGTAGGGGAATCCTGACTTTTCTAAGGGGATCTAATAATTACCCATAGCCCCTATAGTCCCATAGCTAAACTATTCAAGCCCTAAGTCCTAAGGGAAATGAATTGAATCTCCTCAGTCATCACCTAAAACCCTAATTTTATCCCTGTTATTCACACCTACACTAAGCACCTAAAATTAATTTCTAAAAAAAGGAACTAAATTGCATCTACAAGTTTAATGTCTAACCTAAACAACCTAAAAAGAATGAACAAAAAATATTGAAGCATTTGATAGAACAAAAAATAACAAAATCATGCATGAAATGAAACTATTAAAATGCCATTTATTTAGAAAATATGGGAAAAATATCAAATAAAAAATAAAATGCAATTTTTATTTTTTATAATTTTCTTGACATCCTAAAGAAAATAATGCAAAAAGAATGAATTAAAAATATGCAATTTTTGATTTATTATGAATTTTCAAAAATGAATGAAAATAAAAGGAAATTAAAAAAAGAAAATAGAAAGAAATAAAGGGAGGGGGTGAGAATAGTAAGAAAACCAGGTTAAGCGCGTTGGGCTTATGAAACTGGGGGGTGTGGATAGCGCTCTGAGCCCAATCCCCCCAACTTAATGAAACGGTGCGTTTGGGATTTCAAAATCTCCCACCAAAACTCAGATTAAATGAGGGCCGTTCGATCCCTGGTCAAGTCAAATCTTCCCTCCAGATCCAAGGGCGCGTGGTTCATCTTCTTCCTCCCTTCGTCTAGGGTTTCAGTCCCCATTTCCATGCATGAGAATTCCACTCAATCTTTCTCCATGATTTCTTGATGAAAACAAAAAATTCCAAGCCCTAAAATACTCTATGAAACTCCAGTAATCCATGCCTAGTCTTAGTTTTCCCTAACTCTCATTACACACTCCAAACAGAGAGCACGAAATTCAGAACACACCATGCTTGCCTGAGGTCAAAGTTGCCAGAACTCAAACCTAATGATCAACAGATATTCTACATGCTTGCCTCATTATTCTATGCCTCAACACATTGATTATAACTCAACATACAGCTTGTTATCGAAGCCAACAGAAATGGTAACCTGTTATTGATCTCCATGAATCTATCCCTAAACCTCAAGAATTGATCCTCTAGGGTTTCTAAACAACATTATCTTAGCCACATGATCTCTACCAGCCAGAATAGTGAGATTCGAAGAAATCTACATACCTTGCACTTGATGATGGTGATGGTAGCTAGACCTCAATTCAACCTTTGATACTTGCTGAAAACAATCTCCAATGGATGAATATGCTTCTGTTTGCAGTGATTTGTGCTGAAACCTTGTGAATCATGCTATTCCATCCTTCATGCAAGTTGGAGTGATGAAGTGGATAGGTATGATCCTTGATCAATTCAGCCACTTCTTGGTGTGAATCCTAGGGTTTGAATGATGATGATGATGATTCAACTCAAAGATGTGAGAATTTTGAGAGGTTTGTGAGAGTTTGAGTATCTTGTGGAAGAATAAGAAAATGGATGAAAATGGAGATTTTTGCCAAATGGGAGCACCAACCCTTGCATGATTCAGCTTGCATGAATATATAGGTTGCATTAGAACCTCCTAGAACATTGGAGAAATTTCCCTTTACACTTTCCCTTTCAATTTGGATTATGTTACTTTCAAATCAAGCAACCATGGATAACTCCCAAATTATGACCTAAACTCAAAATTCCACTTTAGCCAATGTTTTTAGAATGCCTTTTCCATTCAAAATGACCTATAATTTTGCATCATTTGGCCAAGATATGAAAAATACCATTTTTAAAGCCATTTTCCTTCATTAAATTCACCAATTTTGAAACCTTGTGCTATGGACATTTCCAATCTCTCATGGTCACTTTTCTAGACTCAAAATGTCATTTGGAGCAAGTTTGATGTTGTAAGTTTTTTCATTTGAGGCCTCCTTGTATGAGTTTTGGACATAGGTTAAAATGACCTGTAATTCACAAATGACCAAAATACCCTTTGCTTGCCAAGACCATAAGTTGAGTTCCACACATCATATGAAGGCATACCATACCATTCTAGAAAGCTAAGACAATGAGGAACAATTCTTATGTTGACCATAAATTCATTTGAAATCTCCTTGAGGGGTAAAACTAGCTTGGAAGTCAAGTCACTTTTGCAGACAAAATTTCAGACACCCCAGATGACCTGTAACTTGCAAGGACCATAACTTGAGTTCTATAAATCCCCTTAATGTATTCCACCACTAAAATTAAAGGTCTTGAGATCCTCTACAAGTTTCATGTTGGCCAAGGATCCATTTGAAGCTTGCATTTTGACTTATCTTGCTTGGAAATTTGACCTAAACTAGGGGATTTTACACAGAAACCCTAGTTTAGAGACTCCCCTTCTCCTTGATTTCTCTTGAATTCTTCTTAGCATAACAACATATCCTTGTTCTCCATGTCAAATGATGAACCCCACATCCCTTCAATAGACCTGAATGCCCTTAAATCAATCAATTGACCTAGGGTTGACCTAGGGTTGACCCAGATGAAACCCTAGTTGACTATCTTCAACTGCAATTCTTGTGACTTCACCAATGACTTGTCTCCTTCTACAAATGGCTTTCTAAGTCCTCCAAGATGTCTAGATACTCCCCATGCTCTCAATTCACAACTCATAATTCCCTTGTTGATCCTCAGACACCCTCAGTTAGGAGATATACTCAGTGCTTGATCCACTGAACTCCCTGCTTTCAAATTCTTTCTTGATGACTTGAATGAGATTGAATTAGGATAATAACCTCTGGATAGGTCTCTAGAGATGAGAATAATGCTTGATCCCCTGTTGAATGACTTTCTATGCTTATGCTATGCAGATGGTTAGGCTATGTACATGACTCTATATGCAAATGCTAATGATAATGGAAAATAAACCAAGTGAATAAGGTTGAGCAAATTTTAGGGTGCAACAGCTGCCCCTATTCAAGCGACTTGGACCCGATTGGGTGAAGAGCGAACGACCTTCAAACATTCGCGGTACGAGATGGTTGAATACTAAGAAACCCGGAAATTTGCCAACCGCAGAAATAAACTGCACCCCTGTTTGGGTAACGACATCCACTGCCTGGATCTGACTGTTTGCAGCCGCTCACTGATCTCGTAACGACCACGCTGGGGATAACAGATTGCTTGCTTGTCCACATTAGGACTCTGTCTGTCATCAATACGAAGAAATCTCAACTAGAACCTGTCCACGTTAGGACTCCACTTGCTGCTAACCCAGAAAAATCTTGGCAACTCCGCTGGGGATGATCTGTCTGCATTTCAACACACTATCCACGTTAGGAATAAGCCCTTCCACGTTAGGAATAACACCTGTCCACGTCAGGGCTAACATAGTCTACGCTAGGAGTAACACTTTCCACGTTAGGAATAACATCGCTTCTGTATCTGTCCACGTTAGGACTAAACTTTCCACGTAAGGAATCTATCTTCTTCTTCCACGTTAGGAATAACTTCTTTGATCTGTCCGCGTCAGGACTAAACTCTTCCACGTCAGGAATAATCTCTTTCTTTCCACGTCAGGAATCAATCTTGATATGTCCGCGTGAGGACTCAATCTTTCCACGTAAGGAAACCCATTCTTTTTCACGTAAGGAGTCTCATCTTTCCACGTTAGGAATAAACTTCCATCTTTCCACGTCAGGAACTGAAACCTCTTTTCCCATGTAAGGAATAAACTTGTCCACGTCAGGACCCCTCTTTCGTCTTGATTTGTCCACGTCAGGACTCAGGCATCCTCGACCTGCTGAGGAAATAAGACTTGTCCACGTCCGGACTCACACCTTTGTCTGATCTGTCCACGTCAGGACCCATGCTTTGCCAACACGAAAAAAGATAACTGCTGAGAGTAACTGGTCCGCGTCAGGACACCAACACAAAGAGCAATCACTTTTGTCAACGTCATGACTTCCCATTTCACCAATTTCGAGAATCTGAATTTGCCCTCGTTAGGACTAACACACTTCACCATCCCGGGGAAATAAACCTGTCCACGTTAGGACGCCCACTTCTGAAGAAATCCCGTCAATATAGGAATAAATTGTCCACGTCAGGACTTAGTTCTCCATTGATCCCCGCCCACAAACTTCTTAGCACCACCGTGACAGCGACTTTGGGGCGGACTCTACTGGGGATATTTGGAAACCAAACTACCGGATGTCTGCTCTGATGACCGGAGGCAACTTCTGAAATTCTGATTCATGAAACCCCTTGATGACAAATAGCTCTGCTTGGAAATAAAGAGAAGCTTATCCTAGTAACTCTGTGGGGAATACTGCCGAACTGATATTATCATTGGATGTCTCACGCCGAGATCTTGAATATTTGGTAGTTCATTTGAGCAGGAGTTCTCTCCACCTAAACTGCTAAAGCACCGGAACTGCTTCAGCAAAATAAACGCTGAGGATAACGCCGACTCCGCCGGGGATAGCCAGATGCTACAGAATTATTCCAGCAAAATAAATGCCGGAAGGGTGAAGTCAACCATGCTGGGAAGTCGGGAGCTCAAACCAAACACCCTGTTGAGGTAACCCCCTGCTGGAGAAAATAACTTCGCTGAGGAATAGCAGGTATGCCAAGTATGATTGGACTTCTGCTGGAGAGTGAACTGATATTACACGGTATCCTTGACAAAATAAATGACAGGACCCACCACCAACTCTGCTGGGGAGAGCCTTGATCTCCGGGTTCCACTGGGAGGAAAGAACGTTTGCTGAAAGGAGAGAACTCCGCTGGGGGTGGGACTATTCTCTCGGGGGGAAATCCACTGACTCCGCTGGGGAAGAGTGAATGACCCTGCGGGGAAAGATGAACCTGTCTGAATACAGCCTTACGATCCTGGAATCGTCGATCCTTTTTGCACAAGCTATGACTAGCTGGAGAGTTTGATCCTTCTTCAGGAAGAACCTGCATGACCTGCGTGAAGGTTGAGTCTTTTGTTATTGCAATCTTTCGATCATCTTTCTCGTACGGTTATGAAACCTGCCACAACACAAACAAGACAAGACAAGCCTATGCAACCAAATCAACTCAGGTTAGTGACGTTATTTTCAGTTAATTCAAAGCTTTAGCAACTGTTGGCAAGGGCCAGCGACGTTATACTCATGCTAGTTTCATCAAACTTAGGCGTTAATCATGCACAAAACAGTAAAGAACAGTGTCAAGTACTGAATAACGTATTTTATTGATCGGGCCCCTGAATGGGCGGAGTTTTGTACACGGGATGTAGCTCCTGAAATGAGGAAACTACACAAAGCAAATATACAAGTATACAAGTATGCACAAGAAGCATAAATATTGACAACTTAAATTTGTACACATGTCGGCAACGGGACGCAGATGAACACCACGAACTGATCCTCCCATGACTCGTCCGACCCTAATGCCCTCCCGGTATCCCCACTTCTGAAGAGATTGTATCCGATAACTGGCTCCTCAAATGTATTCTCCCGCATTGATGCTTATTGCAATTATCAAATTCGGACCGCAGTCATTTGCTTTTCAAATCCCTAACTTTTGCGTGAACCGCCCTTTACGGGTTTTCAGTTCACCGGGATACCCTTTTTTGCCGAAGCCGCCCAGTGTAGGTTTTCAACTTCGCGGGTGTACATTTTTTCAATTTTATCCCTAATTTTTGCCCGAACCTTTCATTCTGTTTTTGGTTCGCCAGGATGCCCCATTTTTGCCTGGACTCTCTTTTTTCTATCCAGCGGGTCTATTTTAAGCAAAGTATTTTTTAACTGCGTCCGAATTCACAGGTGACGCAAAGTCTTCTCCGTCCATGGTGGACAACAACAACGCTCCTCCTGAAAAGACCTTACTGACAACGTATGGCCCTTCGTAGTTGGGGGTCCACTTGCCCCTGTGATCTGCTTGCGGCGGGAGAATCCTTTTCAGCACAAGGTCGCCCGTCTGAAAGCTTCGCGGATGTATCTTTTTGTCGTACGCTTTCTTCATTCGGCTCTGGTACAAACGACCGTATGCTAGAGAAGCTAGCCTCTTCTCATCCATTAAGCTCAGTTGGTTCAATCTGTTTTTTACCCATTCCGCCTCGTCTAGCTGAACGTCTCGCAATACCCTCAGAGAAGGGATCTCAACTTCCAATGGTAATACCGCTTCCATTCCGTATACCAACGAGAACGGAGTTGCCCCGGTTGATGTGCGTACCGTCGTACGATAACCGTGTAAAGCAAAAGGTAGCATTTCATGCCAATCCTTATAGGTCACCACCATTTTCTGAACGATCTTCTTGATATTCTTATTGGCCGCCTCAACAGCGCCATTCATCTTGGGTCGGTAAGGGGAGGAGTTGTGATGTTCGATCTTGAAATTCTGACAGAGCTCCTTCATCATTTTGTTATTCAGGTTTAAACCGTTGTCCGTGATTATCCGCTCGGGAATCCCATATCGGCAAATGATATCTCTCTTGATGAATCTGGCCACCACTTGCTTCGTTACATTTGCGTAAGACGCCGCTTCCACCCACTTGGTGAAATAATCGATTGCTACTAGGATGAACCGATGCCCGTTAGAAGCTGTCGGCTCGATCTTCCCAATCATATCGATTCCCCACATAGAGAATGGCCATGGCGATGACATTACATTCAGAGGACTTGGAGGCACATGGATCCTATCAGCATAGATTTGGCACTTGTGACACTTCCTCGCAAACTTGAAACAATCAGTTTCCATGGTCAGCCAAAAATAACCTGCCCGCAGCAGTTTTCTCGTCATAGCATGTCCACCAGCATGCGTACCAAAGGTACCTTCGTGTATTTCCTCTATGAGAAGCTTTGCCTCTTTCTCGTCTACACAACGCAACAGCACCAAATCGTGGTTCCTTCTGTATAAGACGCCATCCGGGTTCAAATAGAAATTACCCGCTAATCTCCTGAGAGTCTTCTGATCTTGACTGGATGCCCCAGCCGGATACTCTTTATTCTTCAGGAAATTAAGGATATCAAAATACCATGGTTTGCCATCAGATGCTTCATCAATAGCAAATACATAAGCTGGCCTATCTAGCCGAGAGATAATGATTCGGGGAGCTTCGTTCCAGAAGTTGACTTTGTACATGGAAGACAAAGTGGCTAGGGCGTCAGCCATCTGATTCTCCGCTCGCGGTACATGATGTAATTCCACCTTGTCGAAGAAAGGCAACAATCTCCTCGCATAGTTCATGTAAGGTATCAAATTAGGCTGACGTGTCTCCCATTCCCCTTTGATTTGATTCACCATCAGAGCTGAGTCTCCGTATACGTCTAGATGTTTGATTCGCAAATCAATGGCTTCTTCAAGCCCCATTATACAAGCTTCGTATTCGGCCTCATTGTTGGTAACTGCAAAGGTCAATCGTGCAGTAAACGGGATGTGCGACCCGTGTGGCGTGGTGATGATTGCCCCTATTCCGCTACCGTAAGCATTCACGGCTCCGTCAAATATCATCTTCCATTTGGAACCCAACTCTGGTCCCTCGTCTGGCAACGGCTCTTCACAATCTTTCATCTTTAAGTACATGATATCCTCGTCAGGAAAATCAAATCTCATAGATTGGTACTCTTCGATAGGCTGCTCCGCCAGATACTCAGACAGCACACTCCCCTTTATAGCCTTCTGCGAGACGTATTGAATATCATATTCAGTCAAGACCATCTGCCAACGGGCAATTCTACCCGACAACGCCTGCTTTTCAAACACATATTTGATAGGATCCATCTTCGAGATGAGCATGGTTGTATGATTCAGCATATACTGCCTCAAACGCTTGGCGGCCCAGGCTAGCGCGCAACAAGTTTTCTCCAGCATTGAATACCGAGATTCGCAGTCTGTAAATTTCTTACTCAGGTAATAGATCGCATGCTCTTTCCTCCCCGTCTCGTCGTGTTGACCGAGAACACAACCCATGCTTCCCTCAAGAACCGTCAAATACATTATCAAGGGTCTACCTGCCACTGGGGGTATCAGAATAGGAGGCTCCTGCAAATACTGCTTTATTTTATCGAACGCCTTTTGACAATTTTCGTTCCACGTCACAGCTTGATCTTTCTTCAACAGCTTGAATAACGGTTCACACGTGGCCGTTAGGTGAGATATGAACCGGGCAATGTAGTTCAACCTCCCTAAAAACCCGCGCACCTCTTTCTCTGTTTTAGGCGTCGGCATTTCTTGAATCGCTTTTATTTTAGCAGGATCGACCTCTATTCCTCTTTCGCTTACGATAAATCCCAGCAGTTTACCCGATCTCACCCCGAAGGTGCATTTATTAGGGTTCAGCCTTAGCCTGAACTTCCTAAGCCTTTTAAATAGCTTCAACAGATTCACCAGATGCTCTTCCTCCGTCTGGGATTTGGCAATCATATCGTCAACATAAACTTCGATCTCTTTATGCATCATGTCATGAAAAAGAGTCGTCATCGCACGCTGATATGTTGCCCCAGCATTTTTCAAACCGAAGGGCATCACTTTGTAACAAAATGTTCCCCAAGGCGTTATGAAAGTAGTCTTCTCCATATCCTCTGTCGCCATTTTAATCTGATTATAGCCTGAAAAGCCATCCATGAAGGAGAATACGGAGTACTGAGCAGTATTATCAACTAACACGTCAATGTGAGGAAGTGGAAAATCGTCTTTTGGGCTTGCTTTATTCAAATCTCTATAATCTACGCACATTCGAACCTTGCCATCCTTCTTGGGCACTGGTACGATGTTGGCAACCCATGAAGGATACTTCGTCACAGCCAGGAAACCAGCGTCCCACTGTTTCTGAACCTCCTCTTTGATCTTCATTGCCATATCTGGTCGAGTTCTGCGAAGCTTTTGTTTGACCGGCGGGCAATCTTCTTTCAGTGGCAGGCGATGCACGACCATATCTGTATCGAGCCCTGGCATATCTTCATACGACCAAGCGAATACATCACTATACTCTTGGAGCATTTCAACCAGTCTCCGCTTGATATCATCCTGCAGCGCGGCTCCGATACGAATGTTTTTCTCAACCCCTTCCGACCCCAAATTGATAATTTCGATGACCTCGTCGTGAGGCAGAATGGCTCTTTCCTCTTGCTTTACTAACCAAGACAGTTCTTCAGGAACGTCGCTATCTTCGACAACCTCTTCTTCGGCCTGAAACACCGGGTGCTCAAAGTCGGGACGAGTCATAGGTGGTTCAAGGATGTCATCTGAAAATGTTATCCTGCAAAAGGAATGGTTAAGTGCTTCAAAATGCGTATAAAGCGAATAACCACGTTGCCATTTTATTGAAAAATATAAAACAAGAAAGACAGGGATTACAGTATTTGCACATGAAAAAACGCCATTTATTTAATGATTAACACGCAATGTTTATAACAACACAGCCCTAAGCAAATCATGATGCCCCGGGCAAGACATCAGATTGTTCAACAATTAATAAAGCAAAGCATTACTGTTTAAAAGTCACAGGAACAAGCTCCTGAATAGACCAGTTGCACAGTCCTTGTCCTGGCGTGCTTGGCTGAATCCAGGCATCCATATCACAGTCGCTGTCTCCTTCGTCAGACTCTGAAGCAGCATTGATGGTTTCATGACATACTCCACTGGCAGAGATGGTGATTGGCCTTCGGAAACGGGGTGCCCCCACGGAAGGAGTTGATGACGACGGTTGGTACCCCAGCCCGAACCGGTCCATCTTCACAGGAATGTCCAGCACTTTGCCCCAGCCCTTGGCTTCTCCTGCTTCCATTAGAGCTTGAGCCTCTTTATACGACGAGACGGCTATCTCCGGCACTTTGCTCGGCCCGGGACCCTTGTCCTTGATGCGCAAACCTTCGAATGCCTGGCAGGACGTTTCGTGGATCTCTCCGTCGACTTCCACATATTTAAATGAAGATAGATGGCTGACCAGGATGTCCTCTTCTCCGCACACGGTGACTACGCTGTCTCCGACCATATATTTTAACTTCTGATGCAGGGTGGACGTGACTGCCCCTGCTCCATGAATCCAGGGTCTTCCAAGCAAGCAGCTGTACGCAGGCTGTATATCCATGATATAAAACTCAGTTGCAAACACTTCCGGCCCCACTTGCAGAGGCAAAGTAATCGATCCAAAGACTGTTCTCCGCGTGCCGTCAAACGCTCTGACTACCAAATCACTGGGCGTACACAAAATTCCTCTAACATCCAGCTTCATCATCGCCTTCTTGGGCAGCACATTCAAAGATGATCCAGTGTCGACCAATACGTGCGACATTACTGATCCTCTACACTCGACAGATACGTGCAGCGCCATATTATGATCTCTTCCTTTCGGAGTCAAGTCGAAATCGGTAAAGCCCAAGCTGTGGCCTGCATTCACATGTGCCAACACTCCTTCTAGCTGATTTACGGAGACGTCTTGGGGTACAAAAGAAGTGTCCAGGACTTTCAGCAAAGCATTTCTGTGAGCTTCCGAACACAACAGCAATGACAGGATAGATATTTTGGACGGTGTCTGCTGCAGATGCTCCACAATCTTATAATCGCTTTTTCGAATCAAGCGCATGAACTCTTCTACATCCTTCGATGCCGCTTCTTTTTCACTCGCTTGCACCGGAACATTTTCAACCACTTTCCCTTTTCCTTTCGCTAGTCTTTCAGCCTCCACTTTAGGAGATATAAAGATCCGGCCACTCCTTGTCATGCCTCCTGAGCCGACAACATTATCCACCGTCTCGGCTGGCTGTTTATTAACATTAATTTTTATTCCGTCACAATATACTTCCAACCCATATGACCATGGGACTGCTTTCGTGTTTTCGTACGGGATCGGCCCGGCCTTAGTTATGGTGATCGGTGGGCGCTGAGCTGGTGCTGCAATAGTGATCGTCTTCCGAGGAATTGTCACAGTGGCCACATCATTCTGATTATCTGCTACTGCCCCCGCGGGTTCTTCAGTGGCTGCTTGATCAAACTGCAATATACCTTCATCAATTAAAGCCTGAATGCCCTTCTTCAAATCATCACACCCCCCTGCCCGGGTCCAACAGTCTAAGCAATACTCGTTACATCCTGGGTAAACACCCCCTTGTAACAGTCGGCTCTTTATCTCGTTCAGCGGCGTCTTTAAATCTTCAACACTCATAGTCAGATTCAACCCTTCCTCAGTTAGAATGGCGTTCGCCCCATGATTAGGCATGGGTTTCTGCACTATATTCGGACCTGCCGTTCCGAAATTGATAGTCTTATTGTCCAAAAGATCCTGCACAACGTGCTTAAAAGCATGGCAACCTTCTATATCGTGACCCGGGGCTCCAGAATGAAACTCGCAGTGTCTGCTTGCATCGTAGCCAAACGGGGGAGCTCCCGTTATTGGTGCCAGAGTTCTTTTCTCTACTAGATTCAATCCCAACAATGTCTGCAACAAATCGGCATAGGTTGAGGGAGGCTTCTCAAACACTCTCCTCGGTTTATTACCCTGGAATCTTCGCTGAGCCTGCTGTGCCCCCTGCTGAGGCTGCTGCTGCTGTTGCATTGGCTGCTGCTGAACCGGTTGTTGTTGCTGGACCGGTGTTTGTTGGTACGGGATAGTAACACTCGCCACATGCTGCGGCTGACGATATTGGTTTCGTCCCCTGCCTCGGCCTCGGCCTCGGCCTCCAAATACTGCGCTTGCCTCGCCCTGACGGCGCCCACCATAAGCTTTCCTATTACTTCCAGATGCAGTTGATTCCTCGACTTGGAACTTTCCTTGCTTAATATTACGTTCAATCTTTTCCCCCATCAGAATTAGGTCTGAAAAACTGGCCAGAGACGTGTGAAACAGCATATCATGAAACAGACCTGTGAATGTGCCGACAAACATGTCATTCATTTCCTTATCTTCTACCGGAGGACGGACCCTGGCAGCCATATCGCGCCACCTTTGCGCGTACTCTTTAAAGCTCTCCCCCTTCTTTTGCGACAGCCCGGCCAACTGGACCCGATTGGGTGCCAAGTCGCTGTTATACTTGTAATGGGCTACAAATGCCTCTGCTAATTGCTTCCACGTCTTGATATCAGTTGGCTCCAACCCCATGTACCACTCTAGGGAAGGGCCCGACAGACTATCCTGAAAGAAATGCATTAGCATTCTTTCATCAGTTGAGTATGCAGACATCTTTCTGTAATAAGCTCGTACATGCACTTTTGGACATGTGTCTCCTTTATACTTGTCAAACGCAGGAGCTTTGAATTTAATTGGCACCCTTAAACCAGGTACCAAGCCCATTGTTGCCATGTCCAATCCCACAGCACTTTGGTTTAGGACTCCCCTCATCTGCTCTTCCAGCATTCTGATCTTCTGGGAATCATCCATCGGCCCTTCGAAACCTCCGCCGGAGAAAGCGTCCTCCTGCTGATCTTCTTGCCACATACCGTTTCCAGCTCCGTACCCATCATATCCATTATTACGTCCAGCTCTAATCTGATTCATCGCCGGGCCTCGACCTCTGTTGCCGTACCCTTGAATACCTCCAGCAGGACCACAAGCCATAAACCCCGCGCCGTTTCCGTTTCCAAAGCCTCCGTAACCCTGATTGGTCACACCATAACCCTCCTGCCCAAAGCCTTGAGCATTGAAGCCATACTTGCCAGTGTTATCGAATCCCTGATCGTTGAACCCAAATCCAGTATTGACAAAGCCGTTGCCTCCCATACTGTCACCCAAATTGACATCACCCAGCCCAACGTTATGGACAGCAGTCTCATTCCCAACTCCGACGTTACCATTCACAGCAGCGGTAGCGTTGTTGACATTAGCAGCAGGTGTATTGACTACAGGCGGAGCCACTGGCGTGGGAGTGCCGTCTCCATGAACAGTATCGACCCGTACAGACTGATGATCTTCATTACCATGACCAGCGTTTCGGGCCAATAGAGGCTGGACCATGGCCTGCAAATTCTCCTGCCCTTTTGCTATAGCTTCCATGGTCTGCATGAAGAGAGCGAGCTTCTCGCGCACATCTTGCATCTCGTTCTGCATTTGATCCATGATTCTTCGACAATTGGTGCGGGTAGAATAGCGGTGCGGGTGTTGATCTGCAATCCTGGAAAGTACCTGGTACAGAGCAGGGCATAAGACACTTATTCAAAGATTACCTGTAATGCAATATGTGTATGAATGCAATGCAATGTGTCTGTGCATTAGGGAAATTCATTCCCCCAGTTCTAGTGTGAAGGTGCCAGTGCAGTGACAGTGTTGACAATAGGAATATCGGAGCTGAATCATAGAAAGCCTCATATATTGCAGGGAAAATTAATAAGCCCGGAGTACAATATTACTGAGAGTACAATAAGAAGGCATGACCTCAACCAACAATCCTGGTGATGGTCAGCGCTATGCAAATAAAGCATACAAGTTACTACATGAAATGATCAAATCCTCCCAAAAGTCTGGTACTCTTCTATCAACTTGTTGGTCTCCGGATGGCTTGGTCGATCAAGCAACCCTTCAACAAGCTGGTTTCTCCTCTTAAGAACACGGCGCACGTCTTCAGCAGTTTCTTCCCATGTGGCTTCCCCGAAGCAATCTTCTAGCTTTCGCTTCTGAGACACCGCTTCATCTCTGGATTTGATTGCCTTGTTCAGTGCATGCTGGACACTATACCGGGTCATCACTTCTTCCTCACACTTCTTGATGCTAGACTTCAACTTCTCTTCGAGGTCGGAGATTTGCTGCTTCAGCTTATCTTCTCTCATCTTATTGTTGGTGAGAGTAGCATTCCAAGTCTTATTGCAAGAGGAAATTTCTCGGTGTGCTGCGTCGAGCGCCTTCTTTTTGGCTTCCAGCATGTCATGAGAGCTTCTGAACTCTTGCCCCAGACGTTCGCGCTTCTTCCTCTCCTCAGTCAACTCAGCCCCTAATCTGTTTAACAGCTCGATCTGTTGTTGGAAAGCATATACGGCCTTGTTTTTCTCACTGCGTACTCGAGCTAGCTCTTGCTCTAACCCTTCGTTGATCTTCATCAAGGCTTCCTTTTCCTTCACAACTTGCTCATAGACTTCCCTAGAAACAGTAGTTGGCTCTGCTACCGGAATAGGATCAAGAACTGGTGCATCTGGAAATGGCATCCTCAACTGACTAGCTCTTTCCTGAATCCAAACCCTATAAGGTGCATAGGCCTGACAATCATTCTTTCCTAACAACGGCTTCCCTCTGCGGTTAATACGCGTCCAGGCATGTTGCAACTCAGCTAGCAATTCTCCCTTCAAATCACCTGTGAAGTACAGAGATTCCTGTACTTCTTCCTCCTGAGGTGGATTCTTCAGTGCATATCCGAACTGGCGAATGAATAGAGAAGGGTTGTAATTGATACACCCTTTTCTTCCTATCAGCGGCACATTAGGGTACCCAGAACAACTGAAGATGAGCTCAGATCCCAACAGGTCTCGATCAAACCACTCCATTTCTTCCGACGATAGCCTCATCAGGCGCTCTGGCCAACCAGCTGGGACTGTAGTCTCTGCAACAGATCTTCTCTTAGGAAGGTGACTCTCAAACCACCTACTCAGCAAGGGTACACAAAGATGAACATTCTTCCCTCTGCCCTTCTCATTCTTGTAATGCAGTGAGTGGTAGAAATCTCCGAGTAAGGTAGGTACAGGATTACCAGCGGTAAACAAGTAGAAAGCATCGAAGTCCACAAAATCCGGTATATTGGGAAACAAAACTATGCCATAAATGCACAAAGCCAACACAGCATTGAAAGCAACCCAGCACCCGCTCTTGGCATACTCTTGGGCTTTACCCACTAAGAACTGAAGTGAGAAGCCTGGAACTCCACGGGAAACAGTAGTCACCAGTTCAGAAGCATCAATATGCAAGGCTTTTGCCAAATCCTCCGGCTTGGGCTTGGCGTCATAATGAATGAATGGAACCTGGTTCTGCACGGGCAGCTCAACATACTCAGCGTATTCCTCCAGGGTTGGTCCCATAATAAAGTCAGAGAACGTAAAGCACCTCAAAGCAGGGTCGTAGAATTGCATCAAAGCATACAGCCCATCTAACTCTACCTCTGTAGGTTTGCACACCAATCTCAATAATCTACCATAGCTCCTCCGGAAGCTCCTACAAACACCCTCATCAGCAAGAGAGATCAACCCAAGTAGAGGAACAATATCAGGCGTAGGCAATTTGTAAGCAACCGTTCTTCTTAAGCTAGTCATGATCAAACACTCAGAAGTCTGGGCACTAGAACTAGGGAAATGCAAATGCACCTGCAGCACAGACACACGTTAGTGAAATGCAAGTGGTAATGGATATGCAGGCAATGCAATGCAAGTAACATGCAACAGGGACCAAAGCTGTAGCTGAATAGCCTGGACCCAATCCAGAAAGTCCCAGACCCTCTAGAAGTCGTCCAAACCTGGTCTCGGATAGACCTCAAACAAAGCTCCAATACTGGTCTCTGATAGACCCCATAATCATAACCTGAATGGTCTCTGGCAGACCTCAAATCATATCTCCCCCTGGTCTCTGACAGACCTCAGAACACATCTCCAAATAGTCTCTGACAGACCTCGGAACACACCAACTGGTCTCTGACAGACCTTAGAACACATCTCCACCTGGTCTCTGATAGACCTTAGAACCCTCCATAAATATCCAGGATCCTGATCAAGAAACAAACCGGTGGTCTGAAGGTCTAGTTACCTGCATAACCCTGAATCCCCTCACAGGTGGGTGGCCCTATAACTGGCACAAGGTACGGCATCCTATGCGGTCGTCGGCGTCACAGACTTTCAGGGTTGATGATACGATTCCCAGAAGGAGTGGCATCATCAATTCCTGAAGAGGCCTCACTTAGCCAACTTCCAAATGATCGGTCCCCAGAGTCGACAATCCAACTAACCAGCAACCCACGCCAACCAAAGGAAGGGGCAGGAGGCCAACCAGAGGAACCTCGTCTGAGTGTAGATTTCATGGGACACCAAAGCAAGCAAAGCAAGCGGGCGCCCACTAATTTCTACTCTAATTCTAGGTGCACTCAAGCCCAGGTCCGGCTTATCTCTCAATATCAGAACACCCGTCACACCCCAGATACAACAATAATAATCAATATATAAAGCTGAAAATACAAGGTTAGAAATATAAAATAACTTCATACAAAGTCCTCGACGGGAAAACAAGCGCTAGGATTGACTCGCTCAAAGGGACGTTGGATCCCAAATGCATAAGAACTATCGCAGTCCTTAGCAGCCAGGGGACGTTGGATCCCCAACAGAGTCGCCAGCTGTCGCTACTGCAAAAATCGGCGCCGGCTGAACAGAAGAGTCGCCACCGCGCGTTATTTATCCCACGGGAGGGAGAGGAAACGCTCAGAGTAAACCTCGCACAACACGGGAAAGGTATGGTCATCGCAACCAAAACCTGGATTCGGGAGTCGGTTACGCAAGGGGAAGGTATTAGCACCCCTCACGTCCGTCGTACTCGACGGGATCCACGCTTGTTTTCGGGTATGGATTGTTATTCTATCTAAACTGTAGGTCAAGGGTTAAAAAGAAAATAAAATGAAAGTAAAAATGACTCGGCAAAGTATCGCACTTTATGCCTACGTATTCCCGCCTGGAACGAGAAACCAGAGTCAACGTAGTTCGCCTACCTACGGGAAAGGAGGGGAAGGTTGCTCGCTAGGATATCGCATCCTATGCCTACGTACTTTCATACAGCATGAAAGATCAGAGCAAACGTAGTTCGGGCCACGTACGACACAAGCTTGTCTTGGTTGATTTTATTCCTTCTGAAAAAGGTTTTCTTGATTGACAGTCCAAGCGGACAAAAATGACGCTTTGATGAGTTCACCTTCTTTTACGGAAGAAGTGTCTTTTATTGTGTTTGAAATCTTTATTGTGTTTTTCTGTTTGTTTTGAGGAAGAAGAGACAGAACTCTAACCTACGGTTGCGAAGGGAATCAAACTATCCTAATGTTATCATGCATGGGTTAAGACCTAGTGTCTATCATGCTCCTCTCTTACACAGAGAGAAACAGAGATCCTAAGGGAATAGACGGAAACAGAAACAATATCAGATATATACAGCAAAGCAGTAAAATGCATGGATGCAGCAATACAAGCGAGGCAAGGGAGTCCCACTCAACCTCGAACCTAGAAAACAATAGGCGAAAGTGAACATGATTCACTTTCAACCCAACAGGGTAAACAGCAAACAATACAGTCCAGAAAACCAATCAATACATCAGAAATGAAATACAGCAAAAAAAACAGCATCAGCAGCCCTGGATCAACATCTGGCTCCAAGTAATCTCCCATCAGCTATGGGCTTCAACAAGCATCAATCTCCATCTTCATGATCTTCAGGTAAGGGCTTTGATCATCAGTCTTCTATCTGCAATGGCTTTTCTTCAAGTTCAAACCTCCAGGATGAGGGATCAGTCACAAGAATGAATTGGGTGTTAAGCAATCAGTTGACTACCAAAGGTGGTGAACAGACTGCTTCTAACACAAAAGACATTTTCTCTCAAGAGTTCTATCTCTTAGACACTATCACCAAGCCTTCCAAAGGAAGGGGGTGAGTGTCTTAGAGAGACTCTGAATCACAGAGAGGAATGGATGCAGACAAGGCAATCCATGTTTGAGAAACAAACTTTCTGACCTAAAGCTCTGCCTAGCTCCTAAACCCTAGTCTCCTCAGCATCTGCTAGCAAGAATCTCCTCTTCAACTCTGGAAGTTGATCTTCAATCTCTGGATCTCCAATGGCCTTCATCTCCTCAAGTCTTCAGCTCTCCCAAATCCCCAGACAATCCCAATACCCACACAAACAAGCAATAATCCCCAGAGGGCACACCACACCAGTCAATCAGATATACAGTACAGTAATAGCAGTAGGGGAATCCTGACTTTTCTAAGGGGATCTAATAATTACCCATAGCCCCTATAGTCCCATAGCTAAACTATTCAAGCCCTAAGTCCTAAGGGAAATGAATTGAATCTCCTCAGTCATCACCTAAAACCCTAATTTTATCCCTGTTATTCACACCTACACTAAGCACCTAAAATTAATTTCTAAAAAAAGGAACTAAATTTCATCTACAAGTTTAATGTCTAACCTAAACAACCTAAAAAGAATGAACAAAAAATATTGAAGCATTTGATAGAACAAAAAATAACAAAATCATGCATGAAATGAAACTATTAAAATGCCATTTATTTAGAAAATATGGGAAAAATATCAAATAAAAAATAAAATGCAATTTTTATTTTTTATAATTTTCTTGACATCCTAAAGAAAATAATGCAAAAAGAATGAATTAAAAATATGCAATTTTTGATTTATTATGAATTTTCAAAAATGAATGAAAATAAAAGGAAATTAAAAAAAGAAAATAGAAAGAAATAAAGGGAGGGGGTGAGAATAGTAAGAAAACTAGGTTAAGCGCGTTGGGCTTATGAAACTGGGGGGTGTGGATAGCGCTCTGAGCCCAATCCCCCCAACTTAATGAAACGGTGCGTTTGGGATTTCAAAATCTCCCACCAAAACTCAGATTAAATGAGGGCCGTTCGATCCCTGGTCAAGTCAAATCTTCCCTCCAGATCCAAGGGCGCGTGGTTCATCTTCTTCCTCCCTTCGTCTAGGGTTTCAGTCCCCATTTCCATGCATGAGAATTCCACTCAATCTTTCTCCATGATTTCTTGATGAAAACAAAAAATTCCAAGCCCTAAAATACTCTATGAAACTCCAGTAATCCATGCCTAGTCTTAGTTTTCCCTAACTCTCATTACACACTCCAAACAGAGAGCACGAAATTCAGAACACACCATGCTTGCCTGAGGTCAAAGTTGCCAGAACTCAAACCTAATGATCAACAGATATTCTACATGCTTGCCTCATTATTCTATGCCTCAACACATTGATTATAACTCAACATACAGCTTGTTATCGAAGCCAACAGAAATGGTAACCTGTTATTGATCTCCATGAATCTATCCCTAAACCTCAAGAATTGATCCTCTAGGGTTTCTAAACAACATTATCTTAGCCACATGATCTCTACCAGCCAGAATAGTGAGATTCGAAGAAATCTACATACCTTGCACTTGATGATGGTGATGGTAGCTAGACCTCAATTCAACCTTTGATACTTGCTGAAAACAATCTCCAATGGATGAATATGCTTCTGTTTGCAGTGATTTGTGCTGAAACCTTGTGAATCATGCTATTCCATCCTTCATGCAAGTTGGAGTGATGAAGTGGATAGGTATGATCCTTGATCAATTCAGCCACTTCTTGGTGTGAGTCCTAGGGTTTGAATGATGATGATGATGATTCAACTCAAAGATGTGAGAATTTTGAGAGGTTTGTGAGAGTTTGAGTATCTTGTGGAAGAATAAGAAAATGGATGAAAATGGAGATTTTTGCCAAATGGGAGCACCAACCCTTGCATGATTCAGCTTGCATGAATATATAGGTTGCATTAGAACCTCCTAGAACATTGGAGAAATTTCCCTTTACACTTTCCCTTTCAATTTGGATTATGTTACTTTCAAATCAAGCAACCATGGATAACTCCCAAATTATGACCTAAACTCAAAATTCCACTTTAGCCAATGTTTTTAGAATGCCTTTTCCATTCAAAATGACCTATAATTTTGCATCATTTGGCCAAGATATGAAAAATACCATTTTTTAAGCCATTTTCCTTCATTAAATTCACCAATTTTGAAACCTTGTGCTATGGACATTTCCAATCTCTCATGGTCACTTTTCTAGACTCAAAATGTCATTTGGAGCAAGTTTTATGTTGTAAGTTTTTTCATTTGAGGCCTCCTTGTATGAGTTTTGGACATAGGTTAAAATGACCTGTAATTCACAAATGACCAAAATACCCTTTGCTTGCCAAGACCATAAGTTGAGTTCCACACATCATATGAAGGCATACCATACCATTCTAGAAAGCTAAGACAATGAGGAACAATTATTATGTTGACCAGAAATTCATTTGAAATCTCCTTGAGGGGTAAAACTAGCTTGGAAGTCAAGTCACTTTTGCAGACAAAATTTCAGACACCCCAGATGACTTGTAACTTGCAAGGACCATAACTTGAGTTATATAAATCCCCTTAATGTCTTCCACCACTCAAATTAAAGGTCTTGAGATCCTCTACAAGTTTCATGTTGGCCAAGGATCCATTTGAATCTTGCATTTTGACTTATCTTGCTTGGAAATTTGACCTAAACTAGGGGATTTTACACAGAAACCCTAGTTTAGAGACTCCTCTTCTCCTTGATTTCTCTTGAATTCTTCTTAGCATAACAACATATCCTTGTTCTCCATGTCAAATGATGAACCCCACATCCCTTCAATAGACCTGAATGCCCTTAAATCAATCAATTGACCTAGGGTTGACCTAGGGTTGACCCAGATGAAACCCTAGTTGACTATCTTCAACTGCAATTCTTGTGACTTCACCAATGACTTGTCTCCTTCTCCAAATGGCTTTCTAAGTCCTCCAAGATGTCTAGATACTCCCCATGCTCTCAATTCACAACTCATAATTCCCTTGTTGATCCTCAGACACCCTCAGTTAGGAGATATACTCAGTGCTTGATCCACTGAACTCCCTGCTTTCAAATTCTTTCTTGATGACTTGAATGAGATTGAATTAGGATAATAACCTCTGGATAGGTCTCTAGAGATGAGAATAATGCTTGATCCCCTGTTGAATGACTTGCTATGCTTATGCTATGCAGATGGTTAGGCTATGTACATGACTCTATATGCAAATGCTAATGATAATGGAAAATAAACCAAGTGAATAAGGTTGAGCAAATTTTAGGGTGCAACACTTTTCGGTCGCATTTTTGAACAGTTCAAGACATTTAACCGGATAAAATTAATTTTGAAATTTGACAAAACGTTGTATTTTTCCAATCCGTATATTTCGTACTGATTATTTTGGTGTATTTATTTAATTTTTTTGAGCACTTTGATACCGGTCCAATTATTCGTTTTTTTTATCATTTTTATTTCTATTTTTAATTTATAATTATTTTAATTGAATTTTTTAATTATTTATTATTAAAGTTTATTTTACTTTTTATTTTATTATTATTTTTTTTTAATTTAACTTTGTCTTTTTCTTTCTTAAGTAAGACTTAATTAAGATGTTTAAAAATAGTCTTTTGTTTTTATTTATTTTGTGAAATACCTTTCATACACATGTAACATGCATGCGTTGGACATCATAATACCACCACTTGTGTACATCGTCTCATAAAAAAAAAAAACTCACTTTATCATTCTACCATCTGTACATACATTAAAAAAAAAAAAGCCTGCTAAGTACCTTACTTTTTTTCTCTCTCTTTTTAAAATTTTAAAAATAACATGAAAAAGGGAATTTTTCACCCAAATAACTATCTTTCCACACAAATATTTCCAATCTACCCATCATTCCAATTTATTTTCCAATCTACCCTAGTTTGGGTTTTTTTTTAATTTTTTTTACAAGGGGGCGCCATGGGGGATGGAGCCTCCCTTATAACTTGTATGGGGGCGCCATGGGGGTTGGAGCCACCCTACAAATTATAAAGGGGGCGCCATACCCATTGGAGCCTCCCTTAAACGAAAATTAAAAAATATTTTTAATGTTTAATTAATTTAAAAATATTAAATAAATAATTTTTAATAAATTAAAATTTTTTTAAAAATAATAATTTTGTAAATAAATAATAATAATTAGTATTTTCATATTTTTAACAATTTATAAATAAATAATAATTAATATTTTCATTGATAAATTCTAAACAACAAATAAAAATTAATTTGGATTAAATAAGTTTAATCACATACAAATGGCTACATTTGAAAGATCTTGTACACTAATTTCTACGACTCGGTCGATTTAAATGTCCGCCTGTACCGCATCCTCGATTACGCACGTTTCTTGGTGGTCTTTGTGGTGGAGTCGGGTCCACTGTGTCGTCATCAAGCATTTGCACCACTTCGGCCCATGCAGACGGATCCATATCCGTTAAGTCATCCAAATCAAAAGAGTTGTCCATGCCTTCATAGTTAGTTTGGGGTGGTTGGCTAGACGAGGCAATGTCAGGACGATAGCCTGCCTGATCGTAGGGTGGGATGGGTGTAAATGATTGGGTGGGTATTGGTTGATTGGGTGTTTGAAACTGGGAGTATGTGTGGTATTCTGGTGGATGTTGTTGGTATTCGGATTGTGAATGAGTTTGTGTGAATGGAGTGAATTGGTTAGGAGTATGTTCATATGGCTGTGATTGCGTGAGTGGGGGTTGGAAATAGGGTTGGGTTGGGGGTTGGAAGTGGGGTTGGGATGGCGGTTGGAAATGGGGTTGGGTTGGCGGTTGGAAATAGTATTGGGTTGATGGTTGGCATTGAGGTTGGGTTGGCGGTTGGAAATAGGGCTGGGTTGGTTGTTGGGGCCTTGATGATGAATCTTGTTGGCGTGGGTCATTAAGATACCTTGGATGTGAAATGAAACCAATTGATACAGACTTATACCAAGTCATGTATTGTATAGATTGTTTCATCTCGTATGGAAACACATTGTCGGACAAAACATAGTTGGTGCGATGCCTCCATTCACGACACTCGTGTTTTGCATACTTGGTCCACGGATTATATTCCCATTGATCGGAGACTTTACCGTTGTGATATTTGTCTGGTATGCACTTTGGGGGACATGGAATATCTTGAAGCATTCCAAATTGAAGTTTCACACGATCACTGTTGTGCATTTCGACGGTGGTGAAGTTGATAATGGGCACCTTTGCACTCCACACCGCAGAATCTTGTCGTTCAACTTGATGAAATGCTTCTAGACTAAGATACGACCGCCAAATGAACTGAAGGATGAAAAAAAAGTTTAGTATTTTCTAATAATATTCAAGGTGAGTATAACATTAATAGGTAAGTGAGTGAGTTTACATCTTCTTGCGCCAAGTGATCAATAAGATTGCGGTACTGCGTTATACTGAAGTGGGGACAATTGTCATAATTCATTCCAAGCGAAGACCACCTACAAATCGAAAACAATAAAATTTATTAATAATATGCTTAATAAATAAAACACTTTGATAGATGAATGAGAATTGGAAAAAATAATTACCTTCTAGCGAATGGGAATTCAAACTGATTTTGTTGGATAGGTGCTAGATTGGTCATTCTTGACCAACCCCAAGATTGTAGAAGAACACCACATCCGGTCCAATTTCCGGTATTGGCTATTGAGTTATGACATAAAGAATGATATAGGTGCGCTAGTGTAGCGGACCCCCAACTATATTGTTTTATTTTATCTACGTCATCTAATAAAGGTAAGTACATAGAGTGAACGACGCTTCCACTTGTATCCGGACATAAAAATAACCCTATTAATAGCATTATATAAATTCGGGTTTTTCTAATTTTTAGAATTTCAGGAGAATCGGGGGTTAATGTCAATTCTCTATAAATTTTTTTGAGCCATGACATTAAAAGTTTTTGTCCCCTCAAATCTCGTGGGGTTGGTTCAACCCCCAAGAGTTCTCTTATGAAATCACCGGTAGGATTGGTTCCGTTAACCGCCTTACCATGAATGGGTAAACCCAATAACATGTATGTGTCCTCGAGTGTAACCGCACATTCACCTATTAGAAGATGAAATGTGTGCGTCTCGGGTCGCCACCTTTCTTGCAAAGCCAAAATAAATTTAGAATCAATGAGATAATTTGTTATCTTAACGACCTCTCCAAAACCTGCTCGCTCCAAAAAAGGTTGAATCAACGGATCATGTGGGAAATATTTATGCCCACGAGTACGAAATTCATGAGTATCCTACAAAAAAAATAAAACATATCATTAGAACATTGTATTTGTTACAAAAAAAAATAAAACATGTCATTAGAACATTTTAAATGCATTATAATGCAACAAATTATTACAACATTGTGAGTTATCAAGTAGGAATACTTACATACGACGAGATGTTGTTTGGTGTTCCTCGATGCGTTTCACCCATTGTTAAGAGAGACATGGCTTCTATAGTGAAATTTGAGGGGAAGTATTGGGAGAATTTGAATTGTTGAATATATTTGATGTGTTTTTTAGAATGAAGAGGAGAAGTATTTATAGATGAAATGTAGAAATTTGAAATTTGAAATTTGAAATTTGAATTTATGGTTGTATAGGTAAAAATTTAATTTGTGTAGTTGTAATATTTATTGGTATTAATGAGATAGTTGAATTTGTGTAAGAAGAGGTTGATGTGTAGAAATATTGATAGATGAAGTCTTACACATGTCCTACTGCATGCATGCATAAAGTAACTTCTTTTACACGTGTCAAAGGGGCTCCATCCCCCACGGCGCCCCCCTTGTAACTTAAAGAAGGGGCTCCATCCCCCACGGCGCCCCCCTTATATGTTTTAATAATATTTAATTCGTGGGATTTTAATATATATGTAGACATTCAAGCAAAAGATAGTATACATCCCTTAAACTATCATTCAACCATGTCTAGAACATCCAATTACATTGTTCATGCCCATTATAATGGAGAGACTTTCATCTCTGAGAATTCCGGTTTCGGGTTTCAAAATACTGATCTTACCCGATTAACCATGAGTAGAAAAGCAAATTTTGTGCATTTCAAAGAGCGCATACAGTCGAAGATTTTGGCTGGTCAAATCTCCCAAATCATTTACAGAAGTCCTGTTTTTTTTATAACAATGAGGTCAAGTATTTTCAAGAGAAAATACTTGACAACAGCGATGTTGATCAAATGTTCGATAGTCACGAACAATCTGGCCTTGACTATATCGAGGTTTATCTGTTACTCTGCCAAACTGAACATGAGGTTGGTGAAACAACGAATATAGATGAAATTGATGTTGTGGACGAGGAGGAAGAAGATCCAGAGACCATGGTTGATCAAATGGTTAATTTGTTCGGGAGCGGGGACTACACTGCAATGACTCCCCTGCAAGACATAGATGAAGAGGCCCTACCATTAAATCAAGTGTATTGTCCTCCTCAACACATGACGAACTTGCAATGCAGTGGCGAAGATACTTCCTCAGATTATTTCTACAATCCTTCTCAACAAATTGAAAGTGTCTTGAAAGTCGGAAACCAGTACCGCACGAAAGAGGAATGCATGAAAGCCATAAGAAAGTTTCATATGGATAACTTTGTTGATTTTTACATCAATCGGAACGACTCAAAACGCTATGTCGTAGTTTGTCGTAACGCAAGTTGCAAGTTTCGGTTAGCAGCGTCCTATCGGAAAAGAAGTGATTGTTGGGAGATAGGTTCGATGGATCCACCTCATAGTTGCACAACCAACATCAATCGGCAAGATCATGGAAAACTAAGCTCTCAATTGATATCCCAAGAGATTTTGCATCTTGTGGGCGCGGATCCATCTGTGAAGGTCAGCACAATTATCTCTCATGTTGTTGCACGGTTCAACTATACCCCATCGTATAGGAAAGCTTGGATAGGTAGAATAAAAGCGGTGGAACATGTATATGGGAATTGGGAGCATTCTTACCATCAACTTCCACAGTATCTACTAGCACTTCAGAAATATGTTCCTGGTACGGTTGTAATATTGGAGTCACTACCAGCATACGCTCCTGAAGGAACATGTGTTGCTGGAAGTAGGATATTTTCTCGCCTCTTTTGGGCATTTCAACCATGTATCAAAGGTTTTGAGTTCTGCAAACCAGTTATACAAGTCGATGGAACATGGTTGTATGGAAAATACAAAGGAACATTGTTGATGGCGGTAACACAAGACGGAAATAATAATATATTTCCGATTGCCTTTGCCCTGGTCGAGGGTGAGACAGGCGAAGCTTGGAGTTTCTTCCTCAAAAACCTCAGAACACATGTCGCACCACAACCCAACTTATGTCTGATTTCTGACAGACATGCTTCTATTGTGAGCGCCTACAACAATCCTGCTAATGGTTGGCACAACCCTCCTTCTGTCCATGTCTTCTGCATAAGACACATTGCTCAGAATTTTATGCGGGACATTAAAGACAGAAACCTCCGTAAAAAAGTTGTGAACGCTGCGTATGCCTTAAACCAACCATCATTCATGTATTACCGAGAAGAAATAAGGTTGTCAAGCGCGGAAGCATTAAGGTGGGTGGATAATATTCCAGTCGAGAAATGGACTAGGTCATTTGATGAAGGGTGTAGATGGGGTCACATGACCACAAATCTTGTAGAATCCCTAAACGGCGTATTTAAGGAAACTAGAAACCTCCCCATCACAGCGTTGGTAAGGGCAACGTATTACAGATTGGGGTCACTATTTGCAGCAAGAGGCAAAAAATGGAGCGCTGTACTGCAATCAGGGCAAATATTCAGCGAATCAAGCATGAAGTATATGAGGGATGAAACTTCTAAGGCGGCCTCACATCGAGTTAGACCATTTGATCGTCACGATTACAACTTCATTGTTGATGAGACAATGGATCACAACGAGGGTCGACCAATGGGACACTACAGGGTGGAACTTCATAAAAATTGGTGCGACTGCGGAAAGTTTCAAACCTTCCGCATGCCTTGTTCACATGTCATTGCCGCATGTTCAACTGCTCGTCAGGATCCATTCTTGCAGCTATCAGAAGTTTACAAGGTCGTCAACTTATTCGGTATCTACAGTAGCAGTTTTCCAGTGGTAGCTAGTGAGGACTACTGGCCAACCTATCATGGAGACACAATCTACCACAATGAAAATATGAGAAGAAACAAAAAGGGCCGCCCCAAAAGCACCCGAATCACAACTGAAATGGATACAGCTGAGAAAATGGAAAGACTGTGCGGAATATGTCGTCTTCCAGGGCATACGAGGAAAAACTGTCCAAATGTTGGAACAAGTTCTAGGTAGATTTAATTTGGTCTTTAAAATTTGTGTAATCCTGCAATTTAATATTTATATCAACTTTTCATTACCACAAAACCGAATTGAATTACTTCTACAGCATAAAACGCAAATCATTAAAATACAACGATTATTACAACATAACCTAAGATATAACAACAATCAAAGTAATATCATCAGTTCCGAACATCATAGACCTAACTTCGTTGTCATCTCTAATTCGCACCCAGTCACGCCGTATGTTTCCGTCTTCAACAGAGAAGTACGAGACAAGTCTTTCAATACTCCTGATTCTTTGACCATTTGGAATGTCTCCTTCTAGCCACCGATTCAAATTTCTTCGTAGTTGTTCTAAACTCTGAATGTTCCAAAACAACATTCTTATCGGAGGCTTCGTCGGAGAAAAAATTACATGCCCATATCTTCTAAGGAACATGACTCACTCTTCTAAATTTGGATGAAACAATGTTAGCAACATGTCTACCTATTTATAAAAAAAATTTTGGAAAACCATAATATAATATTTTAATTATATTCATTATAATATATTTAAAAAATTAATTTCGTTTACAAGGAGGCTCCAAAGGGGATGGCGCCCCCCTTTAGGGCATTTAAGGGAGGCTCCAATGGGTATATGGCGCCCCCTTTATAATTTGTAGGGTGGCTCCAACCCCCATGGCGCCCCCATACAAGTTATAAGGGAGACTCCATCCCCCATGGCGCCCCCTTGTAAAAAAAATTAAAAAAAAACCCAAACTAGGGTAGATTGGAAAATAAATTGGAATGATGGGTAGATTGGAAATATTTGTGTGGAAAGATGGTTATTTGGGTGAAAAATTCTGAAAAAGGTGCATGTGATTAGAAAGCAAAGAAGTGGTTTTCTCCCAAAATAGTCGTAAAAAAACAGACGCCTGAGGGAGAAAGAAACAAAGAAAAATCATACACCATAATAATGTCTCTCATGCTTTACGAAAAAAATCACATACCACTCAACTGAACCGCAACAACATAATGTCGACTAAGCAGCAGCTCAACTCGATAACTCAACTTGTAGCTCCGACGATGCTCGGTAACGTTTTCGCCATTGTCGGTAACTACAACCTTAAGTCTTTTTGTGTATCTGTTTTTCTGTTATACTTAAAACTTGAACGTCGATTACGAAAATGTCGGATTTTTCACGTTGAAATTTTATTTTATAGTTGTTATTTTGTGTGTGATTTTTTTTATAGATTTTTATGTTGTGATCAGCTTCATGATACTGCAATGCTTCCATGAGCAAGGTGCTTTCAAGAAATACGTTGTTGTTAATGATTTGTACTACTTTGTATGCATTCATTTATATGTATAAATAATAGCTAAAAAAGATAGTTTATGTTTGTTTATAGATTAAGTTATATTGTTTTGTGTTTATTATATATATTGGCTCATTTAATATGTTCGGGTGTTATCTCTACTGTATATGTACATAATAATCTAGATTAAGGTAAAATGTTCTTTTTTCTATTTATTTAACTTGTTTTGTGAATGTGTCATGACAAAGATCTAAATGACAAAGATCTAAAGCTTTTAAAATATACTAGCAGCAAAATCTTAATGGACACTATAGTACTTTAAGTGATCCTTGCATATCTCTATTCATACTATAATGCAGACCGTAATGGAGTTTTTTTTGTGTGGCTAATATGTCATACTGGAAATTCATATGGACTTATGTGTATGTTGTAAATGAGTTTTCCATGTTTTTTTTTTAATTTTTAATTTTATTTTATAATTTATTTTTAGATAGTTTTGTTAACTTAATTTTGTTTTAACTAGTTTTGGTAATTAGAATGAGTTAGTTCAATTAATTAATGCTAATTGATTAGACTTATCTTCTATTAATTTCTCTAATTTATTTTAATCTTTTATTGTTAATATTTTATTTTTTTTAGTTTAATTATTTATTTATTAAATGCTAAAAAAATGTTATTATTTATTAATTGATTTAAATATTTTTATTTATTATTAATTAATCTTATTAAATATTTATATTTAAATTAATTAATAATTCTTTTGTCGCCCGATTCTATTGTGATTTGTCTACTGATTACATGATGATTTCCCGTGTGTTTCTCTTGATTTTTGTTAACTGATTACCGTGATGTTTTTCCATGCGTATTTTATGACTTTTTGTCTATTTAATCTTGATCGTACCTGATCAGAGAGATCGCTGGGCTCCCACGTGTCTGAGCTGTCGAACGGTTGACTTGACGGACAGAGGGGGGTGTACCTGAAACACACTCCGATGGCAAAGTAATGGACGAGCATAGTGATAACAAGTACATAGAAAAGGAGTGAGAATTAGATTACCTGACCCTCTAGTGGAAGAGGGTATTTATAATGAGCCCCCAGCGCAGGGCCAACGGTTACTATGCGTTGGGATGGGCTGTCAGACCCAACGTTGGTGACTGCTAGGGCTGACGTGGCGTCGTGAAGCCCAGCACATGGTCTTCGCCCTAGTGTAACTGTTTCGTGCTATCCGGGAGGTGGAGGACCGAATCATCAGGACACAAATAGTTACTTGATGACGTGTCTCCGCGTAGGGGACATGTAGAGAACGTGGGGGAGGTCTGAGGAGTTTCTCGGGATGGTGAGCTATGCCCGATCGTGGGGCAGAAGAAGGCTAGTCAGGCATCTATGAAGGTCCTGTCCGACGGCTGTTGGTCTGTGTCCGACGGGAGACGATGTTCTGCCCGACAGATCTTCTGCCTGTCGATGAGGTCTTATTGGGTCTTCCAACCCGGTGGGGTTTGGGCCTGCTCGACTATGGACCAAGCGTCGGCCCAGTCCAGAACAGTAGCCCCCAAGTCGTTGCCCGTGGTTAAGCAGACTATGACTTAAAGCGTAAAAAGCCGGCAGACACGTCGCTATGTCGGGCAGCCTATGATGTAGGGGAAGCCTGCAGTCGAGGAGAGGAATCTGGAGAGTCGTAGGGAAGGCGGAGGGTCGCCACGTGTCCTCCTGTGGAGGCTACAGACTAGGTACTTGAGTGCCTAGCAACACTTTGTTTCCCGTGCTAGGGCATATATATACGGGAGTCCGACTCGTCTTTTCGTTCGTGTGTTTCTTTTGTTGCTGCTCGACTTCTTGAGTTATCTGCCTGGCGTCTTTAATCCTTCTGCTCGACATCTGTAGTTTCCCTGCTCGACGCGATAGCCTTTTCTACCACAGCATCACGTAAGTTTCTACCTCCCTTCTGGTGCTTTTCAATGTTTCCGGCGAATACGCCGGAGAGTCTTCCAAAATTAGGGTTGTGACTGAAGGTCCCCGACTCTTGCGATGAGTGGCCCGGGGAGGATCGATGAAACTTTGAACGCCCTGAGGGTAGTTGATTGGATGCCCCGGGCAAGATTGAGGGATGCGCTGAGGATAAAGAGTGTATCCCTCAGACACATCGAAGGGTTGGGCTACCCAAAATTGTCTTCTGGGCGCCCCGGCGACCACGCCCTTTCACTTGAACTGTGGTGGAATGGTGGATTTGATTTGACTATCGAATTCACCAAGTTCCTCTGCTTTTCAGGTAAATGGCCGACCATGACGTAGAGGAGACATAGTGGTATCTGTCCAAAGATGAAGAAGGTCGTCAAGATGAGTTCGTTGTGGACCTCCCGAATAGACTGGTAGCAGAGTGGGTCAGGGATGAACCGCTAAATTATATGTCGTGATTCTTCCACGACGATTCCGATGCCTTTTCCATGATTGAAGATAGGGAGGCTGGGGCTCCCCGCCAGTTTCGAGCTTGTTGACCCCGAGAGCTGGATCGTATATGCTTTCGATATGATGGGGGCCGGTTCCCCATGTATGAGTTTGCCTTCAAGGAGGCGGGGATGCACATGTCGTTCACGGGCTTCCAGAAGGGCGTGTTCAACCACTTGATGTTGGCGTTATCTCAACTCCACCCGAACTCCCTCGCCTTTCTTCGAGCCTTTGAAATCGTCTGCAATTACCTCGAACTCAGGGCCACCATCCCGTTGTTCTTCTGTGTCTTTCACCTGCAGTGTCAGATAGTGGCTGGTCAGCACAACTGGGTCTTTTTAAAAGCAGTCGACCAGGCTCTTCCGGGCATATACCAACTCGGTGCATGGGTTCAAGGATAGATGGTTCATGGTCATGCCGGTGACGGATGAGGCTTATGATACCATGTTCTGGAGAGAGGTCCCGACCAACTCGAGGAGAGCTATGAGTCCAATTTCCCCCTGGAGTGGATGGAGCTGCATTTTTGCTCTAGTACCGAGAGCTTCATCTACCGGTCTCATCGTCTGGGTGAGGAGGATAGCCTGTCCTTTTAGAAGCTGGTCGACTTCGTCGGACGTTTTCCTCCTCGGAAGTGCGTGTCCCTCGACGGGGAGTATATCTGAGGTGCTGACGGGGAGATACTGACCGAGACCCGGTGTATCAATACAAAAGTCCTGCTCGAGTGCCGGATAGAGGCCGAGGCTTACCGGTTCTTAGGTAGTGGGGTGCTTCCTCGGCTATCCTTTTTTTTGTTGACTTCCTGCGCTAACTATTTTCTTGTGGTCTTCTCGTAGGTGCAATGGGTTCAGTGGAGGAGCGCGTCACGAAGTTGCTGAGCAGGGGTGTCCGACGTCCTCAGGATAGGGCTGCTGCTATTCGGAAGGAGGCGGTCGCTGGGTCTGCCTGGACGGCTTCTTCGCTGCAGGGCAGTGGCTCCCTGGTATAGCCGCCGACTTCGAAGAGGCGACGAGAGGTTGATGTGTCCCCGATTGACCTGACGGACGGGTCCCCGGAGCGGAGCTTTGTTCTTCCTCCCTGCTGTCTCCGGCCAAATTTATTTCCGGAGGGAATGTTCCTGTGGTGGCTCTCGAGGAGGCAAAGAGCATCTTGGCTGCGGGTAAGGAGGCTCGGAAGAGGATGTTGTCCGAAAATCTAGTTGCGGTGATGAGGGCTTTTGAGACGGCCCTTGTGTTGAACGAGGAGGGGTGCTCCTCGGCTGATTTAGATACTACCCGGAGCGAGCTAGAGGTATCCGAGGAAGTCCGGTCCAAGCTGGTGGTCGATCAGAAGGAGTACCAGAGACATGATAGACTCCACCGGGAGCGGATCCAGGAGCTCGAGAAGAAGCTGAAGGACGGGGAGGAAGAGTTGGCCGGGATCAGGAGTCGAACTGATACGCTCGAGGGTCTGGTCACCCCTGCCGAGGAGGAGCGGCTACTGGAGTCTCGGTAGGAGCTGGTGGAGAGGATCCATCAGCTGAGAGAGGACTGCTTGGAGGCCGTCAAGGTGGGCTTCAAGAGTGCCATCGACCAGCTTCGGCTCATCAACTCCGGCTTTGATTTGGTCATCGACGGGATTGGCCCTTATCATCAGATCTAGGGCGACCGTATTGTTGTGCCTGGGGGCTCGAAGGACAAGGAGGAAGGCCACATTGCCAAGGACGAGGAGGACCAGCTAGATTAGGAAGCGGCGACATTTTCTTTGTCAACAACTCTACTTGTTACAAGAGAAATTTATTTTGAGCAAGAATAACATCATTCATTTCCAACTCGATAATTCTCGATATTCTTTGCAAAGTACCACAGTTGTGTTGACCTTGATTATCATTTAGTGCCATCTTACCAATGATGGACACTGCATCTACCACACTTTTTGAGATCAGAGAACCACCCACCATAGCATCCAAAAGAGTTTTATGAACGGGTTGAAGTCCAGTGCAGAAAATATGCACTTGGGTCAAGTCATCAAAACCATGACCCTTACACTTTCTCAACATAGATTTGAATATCTCGCACACTTCGTTGAGAGATTCGTTTCCTTCTTGCGTAAATACCGAAATCAAAGTCTTGGCTTCCATAAATCTAGATTGAGGGAAAAATCGTTTAAGAAACTTTTCCTCCAAAATGTTCTAATCCATCATCACAAGAGTAGATTGGTCAAGATACCACTCCTTCACCTTCCCAATTAAGGAATGCGCGAATAATCTCTTGAACAAAGATTCCTCTTCGACTTTCGGTGCTCCAGTTGCACCCACTATCTCATAGAACTTTGTGAGATGAGTAAACGGATCCTAATTGTCTATCCCCGTAAAAGGATTTTCATATAAAAGATCTAGGATTCCAATATTCATCTTAGAATGCCTTCCGTTGTTGTTATTTCCTGCAAACTGAGCGTTGTGTCTCAGACTGTTAACACATGGGGTTGAAGCAGGAGGCAGTGGTGGTGGATCTGCCATGTTTGGCGTAACAACGGGTGTAAATGAAGAAGTTTCTCCGTGCTCTCGTCTTTCTTTGGCAAGTTTCCTTCTTCGCCTAATTCTTCTATTGAGCTTCTGAGCGGTTCTTTCAATCTCAGGATAAAAAAGAAGTTGGTCTGTAGGTACAATCCCTTGCATAAACAGAATCTGCACACTTAACCAAACAAATTAAACAACACAAGAAAAATAAACAGAGGTAAGAGATCACAATACAATAATCTTAAAGTCAATAAATTATTGCAATGCTTGCAATATTACAACAATCCCCCGCAACAGTGCCATTTTGTTTGAATTGTTAGTTAAAGGGGGGATTTTGTTATCGTCTCCAAAGGGATTGTTCGATATCTGATGCTTGTCATTCAATAGTTTACCATTCTAAAAAAAAGGGTTTTCAAATTTTGTTTCATAAATTGTCACGATTTTTAGTAGCAAAGCTTATAAATTCTAAAGTCTTTGATTAACAAAGTATATTAAAAGTAGTTTCGTCTACCCGAACTTATACGTATTCTTTCAATCTTGCATGTGAATTCAGATCTGATTAATATCATCACGTATTCTTTCAATATAGTCTATCTCTAGAGAGGCATCGTGAGAAATATTGTACTCATCGCTACACAATCTCTCCATATAACAACCAATATAGTAAGTTTTAAGTTCAATACAAAACAAATATTAACCATAGACCGATCTTTCTAATCTATAAATTGATAGATGAATATTTTAGGTCAAGTTCCATAAAATATATGTCTAGAGTACAATAAGAACAAAAATATTCATCATATATTAATCATTGCTTGTTCACATACAAGGTCAATCAAAAGAAATACATAAAGCTAAGATAGACTACGTCTACCTTTGATACAAAGGAAATTAGCTACCCATAACCATGATAGCTTGCTTTACAAGTTTCTAAAGAAGATGAATGGGCATCCACGTTGTAGAATCGAACTCGAATATGAATCCAGCTTCTATTTGCAAAATCTCACTTTTTGGTGAAAAAATGTTGAAGAAATGAGTTTCTATGTGAAAATGGGGATTATGATGGTTATGATCCCCAAAAAGTGTGAAAAGTACTTATATAGTACAACTAAAGTCTGCCTAGTTCAACCATCAAACTCTTTCTTCGCCCAACGAGGGTTACTTTATGGCACCTGAAGTGCCTCTAAACAGTTAAGCCGCCCCTGGAAAATATATGAACTTGCCTAGCCAACCCTTCTTCTCCCTGCGAGCCTCTTCGCTACAAGTTCGCACAACAAACTCATGACCCTTTACTTACTGCCATCCAAGGGTTCCTCCTCGTTGGGACCTCGCTAAAACTTTGCACAACGAACACTGGCTACAAGTTCGACCAGCGAACTTAGAGTCCTTTTTCTTTCTTCCTTTAATCTGAGATGGCTCGCTGGGGTTCGCTTCTACTTCATCCAATGAATATTTTATGGCTGCTTGCTATTGTTCGCCCAATGAACATGCTGAATCTTCACATTTTCTTTGGCTTCCTTGTCAATTTCCCTTGTGTCTTACTCTTTGATGGATTATGCCTAGATCCTGCACAATAACACATAAATAAAGCAACCAAAGGTACTTGCAACATAATTGAAGAATAGCATTGAAACATGGAATAAATCCATTGAAACATAACAAATGAGATGAAAAATGTTAATTATAGTGGATCAGTTTAAAACATGTTTGACATTTAACATTTATGTAATGAACAAGTTTATGTGTCAATGTATAGTTATGTGTTATGCTGAATTTCTGCTAAGGACAAGTTTACATGTTATGACAAATATGTGTTATGTTGAACAATTGAACAATATTACAATTAAAACATTTTAAATCAAAGAACCAGAACTGATACAAGGTTTACGGTTCAGCTAAGGAATTTCAAACCCTAACTGCTACAATGTTACAATAATACAAAACAAACCATAATTGCATAAAAAATATGAGATTTGTTACAATGTTACACAAATGAAAATCAACACTGCATAATTAATCTGACAAATGTTACAATGATAAAAACCATAACTGCTACAATGTTCAAGGTTCACCTAATTTGAACTACATACTAAAACATTTCAAATCTTCATGATAAAAACCAGAACTGCTGTAACTATAATAACAATGGAGATCCAACAACTTTTCCACTTCAAAATTTTGTTCATGTCATTTTGAAACTGATACATCTCGTTCCTTAATTCTTCATTTGTCAACCTAACTTTTTCAATCTCCATTGTTACATCATCCAATTTCTTTGATAACTTTTTCAATCTAGCCATTATAAATTTCCCTTTGTCATCTTGAGCTTCATCATAAATCCATTCAAAAAATCCACACCCAGGTTGCATTATATTATGCAATTTATAATTGATTATTCAAAATTGTAATAATCATACCATGGTACATATGACTACATACCTTAAAATGAGAACACCCCCAAAAATATTTTCCATAACTCTTTGACATTGTAGACCTTTGAAGAATAGTCGTGTCTCCACAGTGACAACTCGATTTCCATGGTAGATGCGAGCTTGTGAACGCACTGGACTTCACACTTTCATGACTGTTCTGTTTCATGGATGGAGAAACATAACTCGATTTCATGAATGATGAACCCTAATCTTCAATTTTTGAGAAAAAAATCAAATTAACATGAGCAAAACCAAATGAAGGAAAGGAATACAAAACGAAAACGCAGATGATGTAGAAATAGAGAAATGAAGAAGAAGAAGAAGAAGAAGAAGAAGAAGAAGAAGACAAGCCACGTCATTTGCCACGTATGCAGCCCTAAACGTCCGTTTGGAGTAAATGGACGGAAAGAACTAATTTGCTCCACTTTAAATAATTAAGGGATTGATTTGAATATTTTAAAAATTAAAAGAACAAAATGGACCTCGAGTTAAAGTTAAGGGACTAAAAAGGATATTTTATCTATAATAAATGATATTTATTTTACTATTAAAATTAATATAATTAATCATTATCTTAAAAAAATATTAAAATATCAAAGAGAACACTTATTATCTTAAGATAGAGGAAATAATATTTAATTTCTTATTCAAACCAAAATGATTGCTAAATCATGTGAAGGTGTTGAATAAAAACCTACTAATGAAGCTTTGATACATTTTTTAAACTTACTTTTTGTTGTGTCATAGTGCCACAACAAAAATGAGAAAATGAGGAAGGATTGGGTGACTTTCAAATAAGGTAATTTTATAACTTTAGTGCAAATGAAAACCAAAATTAATCACATATTTTATTTTAATTATTTATATATTTCCTAATAACACTAAAGTCATCAAAATCGTCCTATTTAAATGTCATTCAAGGTATGGAAGTGGGGCAGATCTAGGGCTGGAAATGAGTCGAGTCGAGTCGAACTCACCTCAGCTCGGCTCGACTCGTTAAGAATTGTTCGAATTCGAGTTCGAGTTCGAGTTTGACACGAACTTTTTTTTAAGCTCAAACTCGACTCGTTATAAGTTCACGAACAGTTCGGTTCGACTCGTTAGGTTCATCTCATTAGGTTCAGCTCACATGGTTCACGAACTTAAAAACTATTTTTTAAAATATATATATTTTTTAGTATATTTGACATTTTAAATAAATATATATATTTTAAATAAAATATTAAAATAAAATAAAAGTTATCATATTGAAATTTAACTTTATCTTCGAAATCTACTAATTCAAAACCTACACAACTTTCAAGAGATACATTTGAGAGTCTAATTCAAAAACTACTAAATTGAACATTAAATTTGTCTAAGATTTGAAGTAAATATTTAAACCTAATCTTAAAGACAGTATAATTCTTTTCATATGTAATCGAGTTGACTCATGAACCTAACGAGTCGAACTATGTATAGTTCAAGTTCAGCTCATTTAGTTAACGAACTTAATTTTTCGCTCATACTCAACTCATTTGGTTCATGAACCTAGTTCAACGATTTAATTATCGAGTCGAATTCCGAACTATCTTCGAGTTGGTTTGGTTCATTGCCAGTCCTAGGCAGATCCAACATATTATGAGATCTAAAGCTAAAACTCAATTAAAGTCTTTTATATAAAGAAACAACACAAAATATATATTTTAGAATAAAACTAAATAAAAAATGAATTGATTATTCACATGAGTTAAAATAAGATATATAACAATAGAAAAATATTTGTATCGTTGTATACATATTTTATTGTAAATCAATTTTAATTATTCTTTTGTTTCATTTTCATAATATTTATATTATTCAAATTAATTTATATTTTGATATTTCTACAGTTAATTAATGTTAAGTGAAAAAGTGTAATCAATTGCATCCTTTTAAAAAAAAAAGAATGTTAGCTTAATAAGTTATACCTTATTTGTATTCGATTACCGTTGAATAATCAGTTACACTCTATTTGTAATAAGTTATAATTGTAGAATTTGTTAATTTTTAGTTTGTTACTTGTACCTCACTCAATATAATTGTACATATATTTTTGGTTATGTCACTAATAATATCACACACACACGCACACAACACACGCACTCTCTCTCTCTCTCTCTCTCTCTCTCTCTCTCTCTCCATATTAAAAATCACAACTCGTGTGGTTTCTTGTTTTAACATTTGTTATCAAGAGCCTGGTTCGATCCATCTAACACTTAGTGTGCGAAAATATTTTCATCTCTAATAAATGTATCCTTGCGAATCTCCCAATTTTCGATGCAAAGAGTTACGACAAGTGGTGCAAGCAAATGAATGTGTTGTTTGGTTATCAAAATGTTCTTGAAGTGATCAAGAACGTTGTCACTCCACTTGTAGAAGGGGCAACAATTTCATAAAGGACCTTGTAAAGGAATAGAAGACAAAAGATTGCAAGGCGTTGTACTTCATTGATCAATGTGTTGATACCGACAACTTTGAGAAAGTTAGTGATCGTACATACTCAAAGAAAACTTGGGAAATCTTGGAGAAGAGTTATGCAGGAGCTGATAAGGTAAAGATGGTGAGGTTACAAACTCACAAAATGCATATGTAATTAATTCAAATGGAGGAGAAGAAAATCATAATTTAATTTACTACGAGAGTTGCAATATTGGTAAATCAAGTAATAATGTGCAGAGAAACAATCACAGAGCAGTATGTGGTGGCCAAAATCTTGTGTTCTTTGACGTCAAGAGTTAACAGTGTAGCAGTTGCGATTGAGGAATCGAAGGATCTTGCGACAACAAGTAAGGAGGAGCTACAAATCTCTCTTGAAGTTCATGAGTAGAGAATGGAGGAAAGGAATGTTGATAAGGTAAAGGCGGAGATTGCTTTGCAAGAAGTTTAAATGAAAAAGACAAGAAGACGAATGGAAAGTGGCCCATGAACAAAGGTAGAGGAAACTTTCAGAATTTTGGTGGAAGAGAATCCCAAAGTTCCAAAAATTCAACATTCTAAAAGAGTGAAAGTAGTGGCAATAGAACTGGTGGATCATACAACTCTAGAGGTGGCCACATTAGAGGAAGAGGATGAAGTAAGTAAGGAGACAAAATCAGTGTGCAATGCTTTAATCATCAAAAGTATGGTCCTTTTGCAAGAGAGTGCAGTGCCAACAAGAAAGAATCTCAAGAAGATGAAGCTAAAAAGTTACAAGGAAAGAGTGTGATGATGAGAACACCCTCTCTTGATGATGATCACTAAAGTAGAATACAACAACAGCATGTCACAAGACAGTTGTAAGAGGCTACAACAGGATGGGAAAATGAGCTATAACCGATTACCAACAGACTGTAACCGATTGCAGACAGAAGAAAAAGCCATGGTGACTATGAAAGAGGTTGTACAGTGCAATGATCAATGGTATCTAGACTTCGGATGTTCAACGCATATGGCGGAAAGAAAAGATTGATTTTACAATCAATCGTTCCATGAAGTATAAGGTGAAGTTCGTGGATGATACCACTTTAGTGACGGAAGGGAACTGTGACATATAAATTGAGAGAAGGGATAATAAACGTTCTTTGATAAAGGATGTGTTGAATATTCCCATAGTCAATCTAAAAAGAAGCTTGATGACAAGGGAGAGCAGATGATGTTTGAACAAAATTGGTTTGTACTATATTTATAAGGTTTTTGTAATAACAAAATATTTAAAAACCAATAGGGTATACTAACAAACATTCAAGTGTGCAGGACCATAAACTATTTTTTTTGAAGAAAACCTAGTACTGGTACTGAGAATGGACATTTAAAGAGAAAATAAAGGTCCAGATTATGGAAGATCAGAAGCTAAAGAGCAGTCTCTGAATACCGTCAGTCTCTGAATGATGTCAACATTTGAAGATCCAGACTCTGAAGCGTCATACTTTAGTGGAGATCAATACGAGAAAAAGAGTACTGCAGGCTACATATTCATGATTAAAGGTGCTTCAATCTCTTAGAGCTCAAGAAAACAAAGCATTGTGTCTTTTTCATCTTGTGAAGCTGAATACGTGGTTGCACCATATGCAACATATCAATCATCATGGATAGAGATGCTACTCAAAGAACTCAAGATCACATAACCTAAGAAAATGAAGTTGTTTGGCGACATCAAGTCAACTATCGACCTGACAAATCATCCTGTGTGTCATGGGCGAAGTAAATACGTATAGACCTTGAACTGCAGAATCAAATATGGGCAATATTTATAAAGTTACATATATCTATGATGTTCAATTTTCCACTGTGACTGTTGGTTGTTTTTATGATGCCATAGGATTTTCTAAGCCATTCTCATCCTTTTAGATATGAAACCTCAATTGAAGTTGAAATACAACAACGAGCAGTTGAATACTTTGCATTGAGTAGAAAAGGTGCAGACCAATTGTCGTCACAAATAACAATTGTCTTCCTAATAGTAACGACGCTTGGAGTGGCGGTGTTCCAAACCGTCACAAATCGTGCTGGCTGGCGACATACGCTTTCATGGCAGAACAAAAATTGTTGCAACTCAAACATTGCGGCGGTTCGAACTGCTGTAACAGGAAAACAAAACGGTGTAAAAAGTTTTTTTTTCTTGTAGTGAAATAGTTGTTTCTTGTTCACATTGTTGGTTGATGCTTAGGGGTGTGCATGGATTATAAACCAAACCAAACCAAACCACATATATGGTTTGGTTTGGATCTTAAAACCATTTATATAAAACCGGTTTATTTTTTAAAAACCGGTTTATAAGTGGATCGGTTTGGTTTCAAACCGATTTTTAAAGAAAAAAACAGTTTTTTTAAAAACCTGTTTTAAACCGGTTTCTCTCAAAACCAGTTTTTTTATTTTCTTTAACAAATTTCATTAACAAAGAAATATTACTATATAAACAAACTTCATTAACAAAGAAATATTTATTTCCCATGTAACTTGTGGAGAGGTTATTTTATTGAGACAATCAGCATTCTGTCAAAGGCTAACCTTATACAAAATTCATCATGTGGCGATATTTATCTTGTTAGTGAGGCCTATATTATTATAAATGTGAATGCATATGAACATAATAAAATGTAAAAAATTGCAGTGTATTCTCTTTAATCATAAGCCATAATTCATTATTAAAATAAGAACAAATACTACCTAGTACAAAAAGCTCTTATATTGATATATGACTTGAATTTGATTCAGCTCTATTATTTTGCACAATCAACTAGCTTGAAAGAAATCAGGTAGTATAAGTTTTAAGTAGAAAAGACATATGATGGTTCAACATTGATAACAGAGGCATATGATGTTTCAGGTAGTATAAGTTCTAAACAAACATAAACAAAAAAAAGTTTCGATAAACCCATGATTGTGTTTTAGAGAATTAAGATACAAATGAGATTAAGGTTTGAAATTTAAAGAATGATGAAGAAGAAAGAGATGAATAAAATTTGGATTGTGAGGATTAAGGTTTTTGAAATTTATGTTGATCTTGATTTTTCCAAACTATTCATGAAAAAATGGTTACCAAATCTCAAACCGGTTTGGAACAAATTGTTACCGTTTTTTTTTAATTTAATAAATGGGTCACCAAATTTAAAATATAAATTTGGTTTGAATTTTAAAATTTGGATTAATTTGGATAAGAATTTGGGTTATGGTTATTGGTTATTTTGCACACCCCTATTGGTGCTTATCATGCAAGAGAATATTTTTCTTTATTTCTCATGGGAAGACTTTGGTGGATTCGAGTAAAGGTTTCTGCAAAATAAAGTTGGGAGTTGTCCTCATTCAGTGATAGAACAATCGTTCAGACAAGTCTTTGGATCAGGTTACCAGGTCTATCAAGTTTGGAGGAATAAGATCATTAAAGATCTTGAATGTTAGCCGTTGAGTAATATGCATCAATAGGAAGAATTATTATTTTAGATCCGTACTAGCTAAGGCGTTGAGTTGTTAGTGTCCGATTTGATAATAATTCATTGCATCAAAATACTTGTATCTTTAACTTTAATCATAGTAGAAGACGTTACTCTTTTCGATGGTAAAAATCATCGAGGAGTGAATTAGCCATAACAAGAACGAATTGTCGAAGCAATATATTTCCTGCATACATTTTTTTATTCTCATCTCTTTAATTTTCTGAATTATAATGTTAGGTATAATTCATAATTAAAATGTCATCTAGAATTAAATTTTTTTTTAGTGTTTTATTATATAAGTATAAGTCTGTGATGCATTTAATTTGACGAATATTCATCTTCAAATTTATGCTTTGACTCTAAATTTATGAATTTAAATTTAAATTGGTTGGTAAAGCAACTTCAACCGTAATTGATTTAATGATTTTTGTTTGAATTTTTGCATCTATGATAATTAGGAAACTTATACTAATCAACATGGTTTCCCCTACATGTTTTCTTTAACTTTGCTAACTCTATTCCGAATGCCACTTTTATCCTAAGCACCACCTTATCAATGCAACTAAAGTAAGCATGCCTCCAATCCTTCTTCAATAAAAAAACTCCAATCACAGTCCAAAATCCACTACCAAATCCAAGTAATACCACAAAGTAAAACCACAATTTCTCAACCCTATCAGGTTTACCATCACCATCATCATGATCATCTCTATTATCAGCATCACAGTGATTCAACAGTGGTGCACCACAAAGAAATTTGTTGCCAACATAAATATATGAATCATCATTAAGTGTTGACAATTGGTTTGATTGTGGAATTGGTCCTGAAAGATTGTTGTAGGACATGTTTAGGTGACTTAGGAAAGTTAAGCTAGACATGGTGTATGGAATTGGACCTGAAAGTTGATCATGTGAAAGGTCCAAAGATTCAAGTGACATCATGTCCCCTATGGTTATTGGAATTTTTCCTGATAAATGATTGTGTGAGAGATTTAAGCCTTGTAAAGCAGTAAGAAGAGTTATTCCTCTAGGAATAGGTCCACTCAAATTGTTGTTTGATAAATCCACATTGGCCACTAGTTTCAGATTTCTTGTATAATGATTTTCTCTTCCTTTAATGATCTGGCTTACATCTTGTTCATACCATTCCAAATACTTTGGATCTTCTGGAGATAAAAGAACCGATGATTTTCTTCCTTGAATCATTGATGTAAGATTGCCAATGCATTGAGGTATTGGACCTATCAACATGTTGTTGGAAAGGTCCAAGATTTGCAAAGCTGAAAGTTTGCAAAGTTGTGATGGAATGTAACCTTGGAACTTGTTTTGTGTTAACCTCAAAATTTGGAGTGAGGAGAAGATGTCTCCAATCCATGAAGGTATATTCCCTGACATTTGATTATCTCCAATATCCAAGATTAACAGTTGCTTTAAATTCTTCAAGAATGATGGAATCTCCCCATGAAGACTGTTATTATTCAAATGTAACCATGCCAAAGTGGAGAGGTCACCAAACGTGCTTGGAATAATTCCTGATAATTTGTTAGATGATAGGTTAATCTCACTCAATCTTTGAGTTGAACTCCAGCTGTCAGGAATATTTCCAACTAAATTGTTGTTTGAAAGGTCAAGATTGTACAAAGAGTTTATTTGGCACAATGAATTTGGAATGAAATCATATATAAGGTTCCCTCCAAGAAGAAAATTAGTAAGATTGGGCAATCTTTGAGCAATATTTTGGGGAAGTGACCCAGTGATATGGTTATTGGTGAGGTTCATATAGACAAGTGACTTGGGAAATTTTATTTTAGAAAACACACCTTCAAGATTGTTGAGAGACACATCTAAATTGCGCAGGTTTATGAGTTGACCAAAACTATGAGGAAATATCCCTGTCAAGTTATTTTTACAAAGATAGAGGGTGTGCAAGTTTGAAAGTTGACCAATATTCTGTGGGATTGTTCCACTCAAAGAGTTATCTGACATTTCAAGGTAATCCAGGGTCCCTATTTGCTCAATACTCCTAGGAATGATACCATAAAAATGATTGGAGGAAATCATCAACATTTTTAGATTGACAAATTGTCCAATACAATTTGGAAGAGACCCTGTCAAATTATTATTGTTGAGAATCAAATACTCTAGATTTGCTAGTGCTGTTAGACTGCAAGGAAGACCCCCAAACAAGCTATTGTTAGACATGTCCAAGTAACTTAGACTCCTCAGTTTCCCAAGGGAGTTTGGAATAGAACCATTCAAGTGATTGTTAGCAAAGTCTAAAGATTTCAAGTTAGACAAGTTTCCCCAAATATTTGGAATAGGACCATGGAAAAAACTTGATTGAAGTTTAAGGATCACCAGATTCTCAAGCTGCCCCAACCATGTTGGCAGCTGATCATTGAAACTATTGTTGTACAAATCCAGTTCCTTTAAATCATATCCAATGCATCTTGCAGATTGTAAGTTGCCGACAAGTCTATCTCCTTGAAGTCCATTTCCTGACAAATCTAGTGACAGAAGATGACACATATTTCCAATTATTGATGGTATAGAATCCTGAATATGGTTCAATGACAGATTGAGATACAAAATACCCTCCAACCCTCCTAACCATATTGAAACAGATTCAATATTGTTTTGAGGAATGTCAAGCAACGTCAAGGAAGTCAAATTTCGCAGAGCTGGTGGAATTGAGCCAAGAGCATTGTTTCCAAGATAAAGAGAGCCAAGTTTGGCACAATTGCCTAACCAAAATGGAACTGAACTAAGATTATTGTTGGAAAGGTCAATAAACATGATTGAAGTGGAGTTTCTAAAAGCATTCAGATCTGGACCATCAAGTCCATTCTCCGCGACACTGAGAAACTCAATGCTAGAAAGATTTGTATAACTGACAAGTTGATCATCACTGCTGGATATCTTGGTTAAGCTGCAGTTGGTGAAGTCTAATTCTAACAAAGAAGGAATCATGTTAAGTGACAAGTATAAATTTTCTGCCCTGCCAAGAAAAACATCATTCAGGTAAAGGTTTCGGAGCAATGAAAGTTTTGAAACCCAATAGATGTCATCGGAGTATAACCAAGAATTATAACTGAGATCAAGAAAGGTCAATTTAGTGAGGTTTCCAAGGAAGTTTGGGATCATGCCAATAAAATGGGAATCAGAGAGAGAAAGGAACTCTAACTGACTCATAAAATTGAGAAACGATGGTATTGGACTTGAATTGAAATTGTTTCCACTAAGGTCCAAATAGGTGAGATATTTGAAATTTGAAAAAGAAGGATGAAGGTGTTGAGCTTCAAGCTTAGATTTTGAGAAGGAACAGTTTGATGGATAATCTTCTCCTATTGGTGGATAGCATGGATTCCTAAGGTCAATCTTGGCAACATGTCCTGTAATGTTGTTGCAACTGATACCTTTCCATTTGCAACAATCATTTCCTTCCCAAGAGGAAAGTCTAAACGAAGGATCATTAAAGCTTAATTTGAGTTCAACAAGAGCTTCTCTCTCATGTTGCATGCAGCCAAAAGATGAACATAGTAGCATGAAATATGAACAAAAAAGGGAAACAATAGCAAAAGAAACACTTTGGTAATTTCTACCCATATTTAACTCAAGTGGAGATGAAGTTGTAGGTGAGTACAACCATGACTCCACCATGCCAAACACGACTTAAATAGGCATCTCATGTTCTTTTTTTTCCTTCTTTTTTCTTTTTTATTGTTAAGAGTCTCTTTGGTAAGAGAAAAAAAATTAAACTTTTAACTTTTAATAAATTTTGTTAGCTTTTCAGCTATTTCAATAAAAAATCTTGTTTAATAAGTATTGTTTAGTTTTTATCTTGTAGGTTTTTTATACTAACTTATAGTTTGTTTTTTTTTTCAAAAATTATTTAAAATAGTTTTTGAGGTTGTAATTTTTAATATATTATTATTTTTTATTTATATCTTTATTTTTTTAATAAAAATTTATTCCTACTTTTTAATTTGTAATATATATATATATATATATATATATATATATATATATATATATATATATATATATATATATATATATATATATATATATATATCACTACTACAAATAATGCTTATAACGTCGCACGCGAAAAAGATATAACTTTGGCTATTAAGCCAACGTAACAACCAGTGACATAAAAAGTTTCCATTTAACATCTCGGTTAATAAAAAGTTGATGGGTAAAACTATATGATCATGGGTTCGAATCCCAACATCTGTATTTTAATGTTGTTCTTCATCATCATCGTTGTCGGTGAAGAACAAATGTTAGATATTTTGGAGAAGAGAAAACGTTGGAGATCCTCGTTTCACTGATCTTGAGAAAGAACAAATGTTAAATGCAATATATTTTCTATTGCTTTTGCATTCATTTATTTTTATAACAAAAAAAGGGTTAGCTAAATAAAATAAATATTAAATTATATGATTATTTAAGAACACAAACCTTAAACCCGAATAATTTTCTACACTTGCAATTCATCGCTAATGACAAAAGTTAAAGTTGAGGATATAGATAGTTTCAATCGCTTCATGACGTTTCTTTATCAATTTTAGATATTAGAAAGTCTTTATAATGAAATTTTTTTAAGAATCACGTGGATCACTAATGATAGTTTCTTGAGCATTGATAATCTTGAAATGAACGACAAAGATTTGCTTAAGAATGCTAAGTTATCCCCTCGATTTCTATAAAAACCGCGGTGAACATATTTTTTAATTACATTGTTTAATCAAAATATTGAAAAAATATAATATAGCAAAATTAGAATTTTAATGTAAGAAGTTATCTGGTCCAAATACTGCACGCATCCAATTTTTAAGAGTTATCTGATCCCAACATTAAATGCATCCAACTTCTATTGAAAAATGTTTTTCTGCACTAGCAAACCATCATAGAGAACTTTTACAAGCTTCTAAATACAACAACAACAACAACATCATCCCTATTTTATGAGATGAATCCCAAAAGGTGTTGTAAGTGATAGTGAGTTGTGGCACAAGAGATTGGGGCATCTGAACTTATAAGCTTAAGGCATCCAATTTTTAAGAGTTATCTGAACGACAAAGATTTGCTTAAGAATGCTAAGTTATCCCCTCGATTTCTATAAAAACCGCGGTGAACATATTTTTTAATTACATTGTTTAATCAAAATATTGAAAAAATATAATATAGCAAAATTAGAATTTTAATGTAAGAAGTTATCTGGTCCAAATACTGCACGCATCCAATTTTTAAGAGTTATCTGATCCCAACATTAAATGCATCCAACTTCTATTGAAAAATGTTTTTCTGCACTAGCAAACCATCATAGAGAACTTTTACAAGCTTCTAAATACAACAACAACAACAACATCATCCCTATTTTATGAGATGAATCCCAAAAGAATGACGTGACTTCTCAGGCTTCACAATCTTAGGAATGCCATGTAGCGGCGTCTTAGAACTTAGATGCCTTAAGCTTATAAGTTCAGATGCCCCAATCTCTTGTGCCACAACTCACTATCACTTACAACACCTTTTGCACTACGACATTTAGTTTCAGCTGTTTCCACATTTACCTTGAACATTTTTTTGCTTCTCTGTTAAGATTGCATAATCAACTTCTAATCAGAATCATACAACTTCAAGAGACTGTCTTTTATAGTAATTGAGAAACCTTTCTCAATTAGATAACCTACATTCATCAAATTTCTCTTCATTTCAGGAACATACCAAACATCCTTGATCAGAACAGTTTTTCCATTCATTACTCTAACTTTAACATTTCCCATTCTTTCAACATTAAGGTACTTATCTTCAGTACATCTAATCTTTGTCCTCTTTCTAGATTAAAATTCAATCAACCATTGTTTGTTTCTAGTTAGGTGATTTGAGGTGACAATGTCCATATACCACCGGTCTATCAAATATCCACCATTAGATTCAGAAGCCATCAATAGCACAAGTTCATCATCAGACTCTTCTCAGACTATGTATGCTTCTTCTGATTTCCTTTCCTTGTTTGACCAACCGTTAGCACCAAAGTGACCAAACTTCTTACAACAGTAACATTGAACCTTCTTATTGTTAAACTTCTCCTTTCCTTTCCGATGTTTCTTTTCATTAGAGTTAGAGACTTGTGACTTTTGATAACCACCACCATGTCTCTTTTTGGCCTCTGACCAAGACTGCTTCTGATTCTTCTTACCAGAAGACGCTTTCAGAGCTTGCTTTACCTCTCTTTTAGAGTTTCTCTTAGTCAAACACAACCCGTGCGTCTCTAGATTACTCTGCAAATTTTCAATTCTCATGGTCCTGAGGTCATTAGGGTGTTTAATTGCTACAATAATGTAATCAAACTGAGGAGTAAGTGATCTCAATACCTTTTCAATGATTACTTGTTCAAAGAGAGTTTCTCCATAAGATTTTATCTCATTTGTGATCAAAACCATAATGGAGATGTAATCAGGTACCTTCTCATTGTTCATCATGTTGAGATTCTCATATTGCTTATGCAGAGACTGAAGATTCACCTTCTTCACTGATGCATGATCGCCGTAGCACCGTACCAGTGTGTCCCACGCAACCTTCACCGTCGTTGAATCAATGATATTCTCAAACACATTCGGATCTGCACAATGATGCATATAGAACAACTCATTCTGATCTTTCTTTCCCGTTTCACGTTCCGTATTTCTCTGCACTTCTGTTGCATTTTCTACAACCGACGTGTAGCCGTCATTGACGAGATCAAGAAAATCTTAAGCTTCAAATATAACATGCATTTGAATCATCCACTAATTCCAATTCTTTCCACCAAATACTGGAAGCTTTGTGTTCAAGCTACCGTTTTTGCCGTTCATCTTCACTCTTGTGCAAATTCACTCAAATCTCACTAACACTTGTGTTTCCTAATCCCTCAGAATTAAGAAATGTGATTCTTTTTTGATTCTGGTCTTTAATTTACTATGAATTGAATGAACATAATCAATCACACACGCCACATGTATACTCGTGTTTCTCGTTCCTGAATCAAAACTGGAGCTCTATATACCAATTGTTGGTGCACAAAGTTAAAGATGAAGAAGATGGAAGAGAGAAAAAATTGAGTAACTAACTTTTACTCTCTAACTGAAAACTGTTACAATGAAAATTCTATTACAACTAAAATTTAAATTCAATACTTATACCATTAGAACAACTTAATGAAATTCAAATTAAATCTAAATACAACTTAAATGTGAATTTGAATTACACTTCAACATTTTCAAGAAAGACCATCTAAATATATCCCTGATCTGTAGGCGAATTTCTGGAGGTTATAAAGAAACTTCCATTTCCTATTATGTCTCATTTGCAAATCTTAACATGTGTGTATGAATAGTAATTTTTTCTTCTTTTGTACAGAACACTACCTTTAAAACATTGTCCATTTCCTTCAGCCAAATTTGAGCTTCTAAAAGGATGTGTCTCTCACCTTACTCAAAGAGTGAATAGTGAGCATTATAATTTGACTTCTTCACATTTTTTTCTCTTTTTAAAATAACATTAGTTAATAGTAGTTAATAGTATATAAATATTTGATTAATATAATTTATAACTTAGTTAACATGTGTTTAAAAGTAAAATTATTTATTTAAATATAATAAATTGATTAAAATAGTTCATACTTTAATTATTGAGTGCATTGTCAGAAAAATTAGTTTTATATGATAAATCAATTTTGATTAATGATACATATAAAGTTGGTTATATATTTTATGATTCTTTAAACAAGTTCTAAAAATAAAAATTAAATAATAAAATAAAATTGATTAATGGAATGTGAATATTTGTTAACGTATTTTATATTAGAAAAAATGGTTAATGAATCATAATTAAAATAAGTGGTTTATAACATATATTTTTGTATTATAAAATAAGTTTTAAAATATATTTATAAATAAATTTTTTGTAATTTTTTTACTTAAAATAGTATTCACTGTATAAATAGAAAATGTCGGATATAATTATGTAAAAAAATAATGTCAAGATAATACTAAAAATTAAACAACTATTTAATTTTCTACACGATATCCCATTCACGCGCAAATAGTTTTGAATTTATAATTAATGTAAAATACATTTTTGTGAGTTAGGTTAAGTCAGATTTTCCTTGCAAAATGAGCACATTCCATTGACGAGACTATAGTTAGGAAAGAGTGCACATCCCACAATTTGTTTGTGGTAAATTAACTGAAACATTATCAAAGAGATTGTGGGGTGGTTTCTAAAACACTAGTACTTATGATTTTGTCAAAAGAGTTTTTATGACTTCTTTTCAAACCTAAAAAAGTCGAAAACAAGTATAGACTTTATTTTTCGATCATCATAAAAGTCTCCTATTAAATAATATATATATAAAAAAATCTTATAAAAATTATAGTTATCAGCCACCGAATTATCGTGTCCATGAACTTCCACAATCTGTACCGACAATCCTTCCACCTTCTACTGCAATTTCAAAACCACCATTATCTATGGAACCCTAGTTAGGTTTAAATCGGTTTTGAAGTAAAATATCATCTAATTTAAAAATATATTTATTTGTGATTTGATTTAGTTTTAAATGATTGATTAAAAAAATCTGATTCATTCAATTTTTTGCGATTTAATTTGGATCGGTTTTTTAAATTATAATTTTATTAATATTGTAAAAACACTAATAAACTATAAAATTGGTATAATATAAAACATATACTTTATTAAAAGTTAATATTACAAAATGAAAATAATATTAAAACAAATAAAATAATAAACATTAATAAATCAAATCAAACTAATAAATAATATTTTATAAAAAGAGTATCATGTAATAATAAATTAACACAATATACTATACTAATAAAAAATAAATAAGTATAAAAATATATACATGCGGTTCGGTTTGGTTTGGATCGGTTTTGAAAAACCAATCCGAAATCCAATCCGAACCAATCGGTTTTTATAAAATGACATCCAAACATATTCAATAATTTTTATTTTTTTGCGATTTTTGATTTTTTTGGATCGGTTTGCAGTTTTTGTTTGGATTGGTTTGGATTTGAATACCCCTAGCAATAGCCATTCATATGGATCTTCTATAGAAGAAATACCGCGTATACAACCTATTTTTCGCCGCTTCGTCCTAAATTTTATGATGTTTTAGATATTTCACACAAATTAATAAATTCAATTATTGTTTTATCAAAAAATAAAATGATTAATGACTTTATAAAATTGTCCTTTATTAATTATAATTAAAAAGTGAACTAAAAAAATAAGAAGAAAAAAGAGAAATAAATAATAAAAAATATATTAGAAAAAAATCATTAATGTTGTATTGAGATTTTAAAATAATTTATAATTTAAAATAAATATTTTTTATAAAGTAATTTATAATTTAAATAAATATTTTTTATAAAATAACTTATAATTTACGACAGAAATAATAATTGAGAGTGTACACCAACAAATAAGCATATTTCTTTTATCAAATTGTTTTAGCCTTTCATATTAAAAAGAGTTTATTTTTTAAATTTAATGAAAAATTAATATAGATAACTATATAATTTAGATATATTGATTTTTTTAATAAATTTATAAAAATATATTTTTTTATTATTAATATTTAGAGAGAATATTAATTATAGTTTTTTCATGTTGCCAACAATTCTATTTTACTCTCTTTTTTAATAATTGATCTAAATTGATCAATTGTGTTCAGAAAATAAATAAAATAGGGAATATGTACTCTTACAATATTTTAACTTTATTCAGTGTTTGTTTAATATATATTTTACCACTAATTTTTTTAATCATTTTTATAATTACAAAGCATTTGAAATCTAGAAATTATATTCTCGAAAGGAAATAAAAAAGAAATCAAAGGAAATCAAAGTATTTTTTGATATTTCTGGTTTCCGTTTCAAAAATATCGATGTTATCCGATTTACAATAAAAAGAAAATCAAATTTCTTACATTTCAAAGAGCGAATAGAATCAAAGATAATGTACAACCAGTCTCTCGAATTATATATAAAAATCATGTTTTTTAAATAGTTTGGTCAAATATTTCCAGCACAAGGTACGACTGGTGAAGATGTTCAAAGCATATTTTAAAGCCATGAACATTCTGATTTCAACTATATCGAGTTGTATATATTGCTCAATCAACCTCAACAATTCCAAATTTTTGACGAATCTCAAGTATTAGATCAATCCCAGATATTTGATCAGTCTCAAATATTTGAACAAGATGAATTTGATGTTGTTGACGAGAAGGAAGAATAAAGTGAGAAACATGTTGATTATATGGTGATTTTGTTTGGGACTGGAGAATACACTGCACACAATCCAGTTGAACATGTAGATCAAGAAGCACTACCATTAAGTTAGGTTTATTATGTTCCTCAGCACATGACTAACTTGCATTTGGTGGAGGCGAGTCATCCTCAGATATATTCTACAATCCTTCTCAAAAGATTAAAGGTGTGTTAAAACTGGGAAACCAGCACGGCACAAAAGCAGAATGTCTATAAGTTATAATAAAGTTTCACATGGATAATTCTGTTGCAACAAGCTTTGCAAGTTTTGGTTAGTAGTATCCTATCAAAAGAGAAGTGAATGTTGGGAGATAGGTTCGATGGATCCACCCCACAGTTTCACAACCACCATTCTTCAACACGATCATGGTAAACTAATCTCTTAATCAATATGCCAAGAGATTTAGCATCTTGTAGGCATAGATACGTCTGTGAAGGTGAACACAATAATCTCATATCGTTGCACGATTCAACTATACTCCATCTTATAGGAAAGAATGAATTGCAAGAATTAAGGCAGTTAAACATGTAAATGGTAATTTGGAAAAATTTTACGATTAACTTTCACAATATTCGATAGAACTTCAAAAATATGTTCCTGGAACGATTGTAGTTTTGGAGACACTTCTAGCATATACGCATGACGAAACTTGTGTTGATGAAAGTAGAATATTCTCTCATCTCTTATGGGCATTTCTATCGTGCATTAAAGGTTTTGCATTATGCAAACCTATTATTCTAGTTGATGGAACATGGTTGTATGGAAAATACAAGGGAACATTGCTAATGGCAGTTGCACAAGACGAAAACAGTAATATTTTTCCAATTGCCTTTGCTTTAGTTAAAGGTGAGACTGGTGGAGGTTGGATTTTCTTTCTAAGGAATCTCAAAAAAACACGTCACTCCGTAAATTTTTTCTTGATTTCTAACAGACGTGCGTCTATTGAGAGCACTTATAAAAATCCTGCTAATGGTTGGCGTAATCCTCATTCTGTGCATGTCTACTGCATAAGACACATAGCTCAAAATTTCATACAGGAAATCAAAAACATAAATCTTCAAAAAAATTTATGAATACAGGGTATACTTTAAACCAACCATCATTCATGTACTATCGTGAGGAAATAAGATTTTTAAATGCGGGGGCATTAAGGTAGGTGGATAACATTTCAGTGGAGAAGTGGAAAAAGGCATTTGATAAAAAACCTTGTGGAATCCATGAATGATATCATTAAGGTTACTAGAAACTTCCATCATGCTGTTAGTGAGAGTAATCTATTATAGGTTACAATCGATATTCGCTACCAGAGGTAAAAACTGGAGCGCATTGTTAGAAAATTAGGGCAATTATTCAGTGAAAACTACATGAAATTTATGAAGAAGGAAACTACTAAAGCGGGTTCGTATCGCGTCATAGGATTTTGAAGGTGGGAAAATAGACAAGAAGGGAGGGTTGGATTGTGTTCACTAAAATATTTATGCTTCTGAACAGAGCTCATACTCTAAACAATAGTTCAGAATATGATAACAAGTGCAACGAGAAATATATCAGAAGTAGACCAAACAGAACAATGAACATAGCAGACTTATCCTGGTTCCTCTCCAAATTGAGAGTACTTCATCCCCCTTGCCACACAAGATATTTTCCACTATAATCGACACATGATTACAACTGCTTGTGCACTTAAGCACAAGACTTTCACTGCTCAGACCTTCAGTCTAAGAGTTCATTTCTTAATCAGCATCTGATCAAGACTTCTCTACTTAGATCCTCAAATCCTAAGACTTTTCTTGCTTAAACCCTCAATGTAAAATACTTCCTTGATTAGACTCAATGTCTAAGACTTCTTTTCTCAGATCCTCGATCTAAGACTTCACTCCTTAGATGCACCATCTAAGTCTTCTTTGCTCAGATCCTCGATCCAAGACTTCACTGCTTAGACATACCGTCTAAGTATTCTTTTCTCAGATTCTCAATCCAAGACTTCACTGCTCAGGCACACTATCTAAGTCTTATTTGCTCAGATTCTCAATTCAATACTTCACTTGCTTAATCAACATAGATCAAGACTTTCAATGCTCAAGCACATAACAAGAGACTTACTTGGCTCAAGCTTTTCAACTAGAGACTTTTATGCTTAAGCACTTAGAAAGAGAATTTGATCTAAACTGCTAAACAAGGTGTTCAGCAGAATAGAGAACAAGGTGTACTTGATGTTAAGATCAGAGGTACAGGGTAATCACCTTAACAAAGACCTTAAGCACTTAAGATTTCTAAGATATCCAATGTTTAGGAAATCTTAAGGCTTTTTACAATTTACAACAAGTAACAAAAGTTTATGCATATTTAGTAGTGTTGCTCATTGTTGATCTTGTTGTGTCTTCATTCAGTTAGAAATGCTGAGAACTTCTAATCTTCTTGGCATTTCTTCTTTTTTTTCCTTGTTAAATATTCAGATTGAACCTTCAGCTACTTATATAGCAGTTTGCAGAAGACTAGCTGTTGGAAGAGATAACTTAATCAAATGTCTTTGTATTCTCCATAGTACAAGAGACATTATAGATAAATACACCAAAAGATCTTGATCCATTGTGTATTTTGTTTAACCATTGAGTCTTTAAAGAGATCATGTACTATTGAGAGTTGTTATCCGTAAATCATGTCAACTCTTCTTGAGCCTTGTGAACTTAGACTCTAGCTGAAAAACTAATTAGAGAATGCAACTTGTATTCTACAGTACTGATGGCTTTAGCTTTGCTACTATTTCTGAATGATCATCAAAAACTAATACAGTCACCGAGTGTAGAAACAATGTGTTGTTTCTTCTGATGTTGAGACCTTCAGCTTTAAAGTCAATGCGCAGACATCACTTAGGGAGTTTTCTTTAGATTTTATATCATCAGGAGCAAGTAACTCAGCTTCTCTCAAGTGTGCTTCCATATCAGATTCAAAATATATATCTTTAAGCATAAGAACCTGTATACTTGACACACATTAGATAACACTATTGTTCTTTTAATACTTTGTTATCATCAAAACCCAAGGAATATATGTCATGAACAAATCTTATTCTAACAGATTTGACCATCATGATTACAACTTCATTGTTGATGAGACAAATGATCGCAATGAGGACCGCCCAGTGGGATACTGCCAGGTGGAAATTTATAAAAATTGGTGCGATTGTGAAAAGCTTCAAACCTTCTGTATGCTGCGTGTTATACCCCAAAATTTGCACTATTTTTTTCTTTCATTTTTTATTGATTACGACTTTATTCATCTGCATGCATTTAGGAAGCATTCAAATCACTCATCATGCATATGTAGTTTTATTCATTATCTACATACATTGTATGTTTCATCATTCCATCTTCATTTGCAATATTTAGGTCAAAGGATATTTAATGATGGTGTTTTCCTTAAATTAGGAAGTACTTTGAATTTGGAAATGTCATATGCTTGCTATTAGTGAACTATGTTGAAATTGAATTGATATTATGTTAGGATTGTTATGGAGTATGGCTATTAATTTGCTAATGTTTGGGTGATGATTTTAGCATGTTGATTGTGATAAGAATTGTTAAAGTGAATCAAAAGCTATCTTTGTAGGTTTTGTACAAGTTATACAGGCTGTTGTGGGATGTTGTTAGGTTATGAGATGAATGATGCCAACTGAGATATGACATGATAATGGCAATGCTGTTTCAGGTTGATGTTAAGACATGCCAAAATGGTTAGTTTGGAATTGCTTGATCTGTTATGAAAAGGATGGCTAGCATTAGGGCTATTAGTATTTTTAAAATGACATGACAATTTGAATTATAAGTTAAGTACTACAATGATATGTGTTTAAAATCAATTTGATGAACTGTCAATATTATATTAGAAGGATATGGATGCATTGAATGTATGTATATGAATGTTATGCTGATGATGTCTTGTTGGATTAAAATTTGGTCTTGTTTGCTGCACGTATACACATATGATGGCTTGGTATGCAAGGGTTGATCAAGTTGAGCATGAACCAATGTGCTTTCTTAAAGATACATTAGAGTCTTGGAGAACCTAAAATTATGGGATAACCTTAGGGATGAAGGAAAAATGAGATTAGAGCTTAGAATCAGGTAGTTGACTTTGGTCAATTGTTTAACCAAAAAGTCAATAGTTGACCAAGGTCAGTTGTAGGTCAAGAGATGTACTTTGTGTAATTTTTGTTTAACCATTGAGTCTTTAAAGAGATCATGTACTATTGAGAGTTGTTATCCGTAAATCATGTCAACTCTTCTTGAGCCTTGTGAACTTAGACTCTAGCTGAAAAACTAATTAGAGAATGCAACTTGTATTCTACAGTACTGATGGCTTTAGCTTTGCTACTATTTCTGAATGATCATCAAAAACTAATACAGTCACCGAGTGTAGAAACAATGTGTTGTTTCTTCTGATGTTGAGACCTTCAGCTTTAAAGTCAATGCGCAGACATCACTTAGGGAGTTTTCTTTAGATTTTATATCATCAGGAGCAAGTAACTCAGCTTCTCTCAAGTGTGCTTCCATATCAGATTCAAAATATATATCTTTAAGCATAAGAACCTGTATACTTGACACACATTAGATAACACTATTGTTCTTTTAATACTTTGTTATCATCAAAACCCAAGGAATATATGTCATGAACAAATCTTATTCTAACAGATTTGACCATCATGATTACAACTTCATTGTTGATGAGACAAATGATCGCAATGAGGACCGCCCAGTGGGATACTGCCAGGTGGAAATTTATAAAAATTGGTGCGATTGTGAAAAGCTTCAAACCTTCTGTATGCTGCGTGTTATACCCCAAAATTTGCACTATTTTTTTCTTTCATTTTTTATTGATTACGACTTTATTCATCTGCATGCATTTAGGAAGCATTCAAATCACTCATCATGCATATGTAGTTTTATTCATTATCTACATACATTGTATGTTTCATCATTCCATCTTCATTTGCAATATTTAGGTCAAAGGATATTTAATGATGGTGTTTTCCTTAAATTAGGAAGTACTTTGAATTTGGAAATGTCATATGCTTGCTATTAGTGAACTATGTTGAAATTGAATTGATATTATGTTAGGATTGTTATGGAGTATGGCTATTAATTTGCTAATGTTTGGGTGATGATTTTAGCATGTTGATTGTGATAAGAATTGTTAAAGTGAATCAAAAGCTATCTTTGTAGGTTTTGTACAAGTTATACAGGCTGTTGTGGGATGTTGTTAGGTTATGAGATGAATGATGCCAACTGAGATATGACATGATAATGGCAATGCTGTTTCAGGTTGATGTTAAGACATGCCAAAATGGTTAGTTTGGAATTGCTTGATCTGTTATGAAAAGGATGGCTAGCATTAGGGCTATTAGTATTTTTAAAATGACATGACAATTTGAATTATAAGTTAAGTACTACAATGATATGTGTTTAAAATCAATTTGATGAACTGTCAATATTATATTAGAAGGATATGGATGCATTGAATGTATGTATATGAATGTTATGCTGATGATGTCTTGTTGGATTAAAATTTGGTCTTGTTTGCTGCACGTATACACATATGATGGCTTGGTATGCAAGGGTTGATCAAGTTGAGCATGAACCAATGTGCTTTCTTAAAGATACATTAGAGTCTTGGAGAACCTAAAATTATGGGATAACCTTAGGGATGAAGGAAAAATGAGATTAGAGCTTAGAATCAGGTAGTTGACTTTGGTCAATTGTTTAACCAAAAAGTCAATAGTTGACCAAGGTCAGTTGTAGGTCAAGAGATGTACTTTGTGTAATTTTTGTTTTAGGACCTTTTCTAGTGTAATTGGATGTTTTAGGACCATTAGAAAATGACTTGTGATTTTTGAATGGTGTATGTAATGAAATGGTTCTTGAATTGAATTGTGTATGTGACTTGTATTTCAAGAAAGTATGACTTCTCTCTAATTGAATTTGTTTGAATGTTTGAACTTGAACTGGCCTCTTGAATGAACCTTAATCTTTGTCTTGAATTTGAGATACTCTTGACTACTCGAATAAAAGTGCCATGTCATGAATCAACCAACCAACCAGGCCCAAGCTAGTCACTAAGTGACCCTCATATCCAATGCCATGATGTAGATAATGTGATCAGATAACCAACACCAAAGACTAGGTGCCCCTGAGAACTTAACCAAAGGATCAAGATCAATTCACCAATTTGTTGCATCCACAATCAAAATATCCAGATAAACCATCATGACCATAAGCTTTGCAAATTCTACTTAAATGTTTTGTATCTTAAGTAGCAAGGAATCTTTGATCCAAATGATGTCATTTCCAACTGTGAATGAATGTGTTATGATGCATGATTAAGTTATATAGATATGCAGATGAAATGAGTCATAGATCGTATAAAAAATGAAAAAAGTAGGAAAAATTTTGGGTATGACACACACGTCTCACGTACACTTGTGTTTCCCATTCCTGAGTCAAAACCGGAGCTCTAGATATCAATTGTCGGTTCACAAGGTTGAAGATGAGAGAGAGAGAGAGAGAGAGAATTGAGTTACTAACTTTTACTCTCTAATTGAAAATGGTTACAATGAAAATTCTATTAAATTTGAAATTTGAGCTCAATATTTATACCATTAGAACAACTTGATGAAATTAAAATTAAATTTAAATGCAACTTAAATGTGAATTTAAATTATATTTCAACATTTTTAAGAAAGACCATCTAAACGTGTCCTTATCTGTTGGCAAATTTGTGGAGTTATAAAGGAATTTTGATTTCCCATTATGCCTCATTTGTAAATCTTAACATGCGTGTATTAATAGTAATTTTCTCTTCTTGTACACAACACTATCTTAAAAAAAACTCTCCATTTTTTTCAGCCAACTTTGAGCTTCTTAAAGGATGCGCCTCTCCCTTACTTAAATAGTAAATAGTGACCGTTATAATTTGACTTCTTCATATTTTTTCTTTTTTCAAAATAACATTGGTTAATAGTAGTTAATAGTGTATAAGAATTTGATTAATATAGTGTATAAAAATTTGAGCAATATGATTTATAACTTAGTTAATATGTATTTTGACGATAAAAGTAATTTTAAGTAAAAAAATAAAGTAAGTTAATTAAATATAGTAAGTTGATTAATATAATTCATATTTTGATTATTGAGTGCACTAGCATAAAAAAATAATCTTACATGATAAATCAATTTTGATTAATAATACATATAAAATTGGTTAATATAGTTTATGAAATCTAAAAAAAATTAAATATTATGTATTTTAATGTTGTTTAATGGAGTGCGGATAGTTTGTAATTTAATGTCTGAAAATAATTAATATTATATATTTTATTACTTAATAAATTAGAAAAAATAGTTAATGATTCATAATTAAAATAAGTGATTAATAATATATATATTTTTATTACAAAAATAAATTTTAAACTATATATAAATATTTTTTTTAATAATATTTTATTTAAAAAATAATATTCACCAAATAAATACAAATACAAAGTAGCCGTCATAAATATATAAAAAATGATGTTAAGATAGTACATATTGCAACATAAAAAAAAACCTTAAAAAAAACTATTCAATTTTCTACACGGTATCCAAATCACCTGTTATAACTAATGTAAAATACATTTTTGTGGGTTAGGTCAAGTTAAATTTTCCCTGCAAAATGAGTACATTCTATTTGTGCTAAATTAACTGAAACATTATCTAAGACCCTTGGTACTTTTGATTGTGTCAAAGAGTCTTTAATTGTTATTATGACTTTTTTACAAATCTAAAAAAATGGAAAACAAATATAGATTTTATTTTTCGATTATTATGACTTCAGGAAGCCTGACCAAAGAAAAGAATCTTCTGGACACAGAAGATCTGGTAAAAAAGAGATTGTCTGCTACGAATGTAAAGAACCTGGGCATTACAAAAATGAATGTCCAAAGCTGTTGAAAGAAAAGCCTAAAAGAAAATCTGATAAGAAGAAGAAGGTTCTAATGGCAACCTGGGATGATTCAGATACATCTGAATCTGAACCTGAGTCAGAAGAGGAATGTGTCAACGTAGCATTGATGACAGACATAGAAGATCAGGAGGAAGGAATTTCAGGATATGAATCTGACTCTGAATCTGACTCTGACGCTGAAGAGGTAATGGCTAAACTCACTAAAGATGAACTTATCAAAGTGTTATCATAAGTTCTGAAGAGCTATAACAATATTAAGCTCAAATACAAGAAGCGTCAAAGCAATCTTGTATCTGAGAATAATATTCTCAAATCAAAAGTAGCTGAGCTAAATGAAAAGAACTTAAGATTGAAAAATGATTCTGAATTAGCTCAACAAGACTCTGATTCTGAAACTGAGTCTGAATGCAAAAATATTTTGGAAAAATATGATTACAGCTTTCAGAAGTTTCTTGCTAAAAGCATAGACAGAAGCAAAATGGCTTCTATGATCTATGGAGTTAGCAGAAATAACAGAAAAGGAATTGGATATAAATCTTCCTCTGGAAAGGATTTAAATCCAAAACCTGTTGATAAAATTATCATCAAGAAGACTCCTTTATATTCCCACTTTAAATTTGGTCACTTGAATGATATTGAACACACTCGTTCTGAAAAGAACATTCATGTGTTTAAATCTAAGGCTAGTCAGAATAAACCTTATGTTGAAAAACAGAAGTTTAGACAAACCTTCAGAACAACTAACCCAAAAGGACCCAAGAAGATCTGGGTACCTAAAAGTAAAATAATTCCTGTTGCAGATGTTCTTAGCAGCAAGGTCAGGACGCCAATCATGGTACCTGGACTTTGGATGCTCGCGACACATGACAGGAGAAAGGTCTATGTTCCAAAGTCTGGAGCTTAGATCTGGAGGTGATGTGAAATTTGGAGGGAATCAGAAGGGCAAGATCATTGGATCTGGCACTATTGGAAATGGTAAACTTCCCTCTATTACTAATGTTTTACTTGTAGAAGGATTAAAGCATAATCTATTGTCCATAAGTCAATTAAGTGACAATGGTTATGACATAACCTTTAATAAAAAATGTTGTAGAGCTATTAGTCAAAAGGATGACTCAATCCTATTTAGTGGAAAGAGGAAGAACAACATTTATAAATAAATCTTTCAGAACTTAAGGTTCAGAATGTTAAATGTCTCTTGTCTGTTAATGAGGAGCAATGGGTCTGGCACAGAAGATTGGGGCATATTAATATGAGACGTATATCTCAGATTAATAAACTTAATCTTGTCAGAGGACTTCCTAATCTGAAGTTCACCTCAGATGCTCTTTGTGAAGCATGTCAAAAAGGGAAGTTTTCAAAATCCTCTTTTAAATCAAAAAATGTTGTTTCTACTTCCAGACCACTAGAATTACTCCATATTGATATGTTTGGACCAGTGAAAACTGCATCCATCAGAGGCAAGAAGTATGGATTAGTCATTGTTGATGACTATAGTAGATGGACATGGGTAAAGTTCTTAAAACACAAGGATGAGTCACATTTTGTGTTCTTTGACTTCTGCAAACAAGTCCAGAATGAAAAAGATTTCAAAATTATAAAAGTCAGAAGTGATCATAGTGGTGAATTTGAAAACAAATATTTTGAAAAATATTTTAATGAAAATGGCATTGCTCATGATTTTTCCTGTCCTAGAACTCCACAACAAAATGGAGTTGTAGAAAGGAAAAATAGAACTCTGCAAGAAATGGCCAGAACCATGATCAATGAGACTAATCTGGCAAAGCACTTTTGGGCAGAAGCAATCAACACAGCCTGTTACATTCAGAACAGAGTGTCTGTAAGACCTCTTCTAGAGAAGACTCCCTATGAACTGTGGAAGAACAGAAAGCCCAACATTTCATATTTTCATCCTTTTGGATGTATTTTCTATATGTTGAATACTAAAGAAAATCTGAACATGTTTGATTCTAAAGCACAGAAGTGTTTCATGCTTGGGTATTCTGAACGCTCTAAAGGCTACAGAGTATACAATATTGAGACACAGATTGTGGAAGAATCTATTCATGTTAGATTTGATGATAAGCTTGGCATAAAAAAGCGAAAGCAGTTTGAAAACTCTGCAGATAGAGAAGTAGTCTTCACAGACTCTAAAGGCTCAGAGGCAGACAAAGCTCAAGTGAAGGAACCAGAAGCAACGCCAGATGCAATTCCTTTGACTTCTCAGATGAACAACTTAAACATTTCTGAAGAATCAACTGTTAGAGGATCATCTTCCAGAATCAAAGCTTCTCATCCAGAGAATGTTATCATTAGAAAGAAGGATGACCCTATCAGAACAAGATCCTTCCTCAGATCATCTGAAGCATCTTTATTTGAATTGGTGTTAGTAATTGAACCAACTTTTGTAGATGAAGCTCTGCAAGACAATGATTGGATTATTGCCATGCAAGAAGAGCTAAATCAGTTCACCAGAAATGATGTGTGGGATTTAGTTCCAAGACCAAAAGGATTCAACATAATTGGAACTAAATGGGTCTTCAGAAATAAGCTTAATGAGAAAGGAGAAGTTGAAAGAAATAAGGCAAGGCTTGTTGCTCAAGGGTACAGTCAACAAGAAGGTATTGATTACACTGAAACTTATGCTCCAGTGGCAAGGTTAGAATCTATACTTCTTCTTATTTCATTTGCTGCACAATATAACATCACTCTATATCAGATGGATGTTAAAAGTGCCTTTCTAAATGGTATTATAGAAGAAGAAGTTTATGTTCACCAGCCTCCTAGTTTTGAGAGTGAAAAATTCCCAGAACATGTTTTCAAACTAAAGAAATCTCTGTATGGTTTAAAACAAGCTCCCAGAGCTTGGTATGAGAGATTAAGCAATTTTCTTCTAGAGAAAAATTTCATCAGAGGCAAAGTGGACACAACACTCTTTTGTAAAACATTTAAGAAAGATCTTCTAATTTGTCAAATATATGTGGATAATATCATATTTGGATCTACCAATACTATGCTGGGAAAGGAGTTTGCTCAATGTATGCAGACAGAATTTGAAATGAGCATGATGGGAGAATTGAGATTCTTTCTGGGAATTCAAGTCAACCAAACTCCAGAGTGCACTTACATTCATCAGACCAAATATGTTAAAGAACTTCTGAAGAAATTTAACATGACTGATAGTAAGATGGCAAAGACTCCCATGCATCCAACTAGCTCAATAGGAAAGGAAGAGGTAAGTAAGAAAGTAGATCAGAAACTCTACAGAGGTATGATAGGATCTCTTCTCTACTTAACTGCTTCTAGACCTGACATTTTGTTCAGTGTATGCTTGTGTGCAAGATTCCAATCAGATCCTAGAGAATCACACTTAACAGCTGTTAAGAGGATTCTAAGGTATCTGAAAGGTACTTCTAATGTGGGTTTGTGTTACAGAAAATCTGATGACTTCAAATTAGTTGGATTCTGTGATGCTGACTACGCTGGAGACAGAGTGGAAAGAAAAAGTACTTCTGGAAGTTGTCAATTTCTAGGAAGAAATCTAATCTCTTGGTACAACAAGAAGCAACCCACAATAGCACTATCAACTACAGAGGCAGAATATATTGCTGCTGCTGGATGTAGCACGCAGATGCTATGGATGAAAAGCCAGCTAGAAGACTATCAGATATTTGAAAGTAACATTTCTATATTCTGTGATAATACTTCTGCTATATGTTTGTCTAAAAACCCCATTTTACACTCTAAGGAAAAACATATAGAAATTAAGCATCATTTCATCAGAGACTATGTTCAGAAGGGAATTATAAACTTAGCCTTTGTTGATACAGATCATCAACGGGCAGATATTTTCACAAAACCCCTTGTTGAAGATAGATTCAAATTTATTCTGAAAAATATTGGTATGGATTTGTGTCCAGAATAATATTTGTCAGAAGCAAATTTTACAGATGATAAATGTTTATCACTCTGAAGTATTTCATCTGTTGCTTATTAGATTTATGTTTATTTGTGTGTATCTGAACTAACCAATCTCAGAGGATCTGAACGTTGGTTAACGTTTCATTTCTCAAGAGAATTCAGAAGCACATGCAAGCAAACACGTGTCACTCTAAATCTGCAAAGATGGCGTGTACACTACTGAAGAGACGTTTGAGGTATGGTTTGAATAGTGAAAATCTTGATTTACCCCCCAATTTATCAGAATCAATTAATGCTTGAAATGATTTTTATTCTCTTTCATTAGTTGACATTAATTGCTGTGTGTGAACGTGCTTTGATTGTCTGTTTGTATGCCTAATTGTTTTCTATAAATACCACATCTCTCACCGCTTTCACACTTTTCACAACTCAAGCAAGTTTATGCATTTCTGTCTTCTTTTCTCTCTTCACAAAAACCCTAAACCTTTGTCAAAATCATCTTCAATGGCAACCTCATCTTCTACAGCAGCTCAGTTTCAATCAACCATGGCTGCAGTTACTTCTGCAAATATGGGTGTGGTTCCATACACGACATCTAAAAGGACTTTGTTAACTCCTGTTGACAAACTTGAAGTTCTCTGTGAATCAATGGTGGAATTTGATTCATTAGCTGAAAAATGGATTTGAATTTCGTTCAATAGTTGATGCTTAAGGCTAGGTAAAATACTTTGACAGATTATTTGGACCAGTTTACCCTCATCTGGTGAAAGAATTCTGGATACATGCTTCTGTATACCCCAAATTCATCTTGTCTTCTGTTCCGGGTAAGGAGATTATAATTACAGAAGATCTAATCAGGAAACTCATAGGATATGAGGAGACTGATGGAGTATCTCATCTGCCAGCTGGGCGTGTAGACATGGAAGAAGTTTATGAGGAAGTCATGATTGCTGGACATGCCTCTAACAAGTTTAAAGATCTGAAGCCTGACTATAAAATCTGGGCAAAGATTTTTATGGGATGCATTCATCACAGAAAATCTACAAATTCTCCAGACTATGTGAACAATGAACAACTCTACTTCATGTACTATTTAAGTCAGAGCACCAAGGTAGATCTTCCTTACATTCTGTTCATGCACTTATGGAATCATATTAATGCTTCAAGAGAATCTGTAAAAGATAAGGGTCAGAAGATCCGAACATGGATTCCCTTTGGAAGGTTAATTTCAGATATTCTGACAGAAAATGGACTGGTGACTGCTCTGTATGCTGCTGGAGTCAAGGAGGAACTTGAATCTATTGTTGGGAAACCTCTGAATGCCAAGAGTCTTCAGATACTAAAAATTGTAGAGGAACTCACATCAGCACCCAAGAAGCTGAATATCTCCGAACATAGTCAGAAGCGAATCCCAGTTGAAAACTACCCACTGTTCTGTGCTGAAGAACCAAGGGAAATAATTGTAAGGTATATTGATTCTTGCAAGGCAGATGGAACCCCAGTTCTTGCAGATATTCTGAAAAGAGCAAGGGAACCAATGCTTGATGGAGGAAATGAGAACACAAGGAAAAGAGGTCAATCAGATGCAGAAGAAGTTGCTGCTCAGAAGAAGCCCAAAGTTGCTGACAAGCCTCAGAAGCTGATCAAGAGGAAAGCATCTGGAGACGCTCCCTCTGTTCCCACAAAGCGTATCAAGATTAAAGGTACCAAATCTTCTGTATCTTCTTTCAATAAAACTGCTTTAAATGAATCAACATTCAATTCTATTCCAAAACCACCACCTACTCAGAAGCAATCGGTTCCTGCTCCATCTCATATTTCTGTTCCTTCCCCACAAAAATCCTCTGATCCTGTTTCCACCACACCTGTAAAACCTTCTACTAATCAATCATCTGCACCAACACCACCACCAACAACACCAGCAAATCCAACTCCACCACCTATAACAAAACCAACAGACCAGTCTGAACAACAACAACAACAACCAGAAAAATAACAGATAAACCTCAATCAAACACATCTGAACCTATTGCACCTGCACAAGTTCTTTCTGAACCTATACGATCTAATCTAGTGGCATCTGATCCACCTACATCTGATCCACCTACATCTGATCCACCTTCATCAGAACCACCTGCATCTGAACCTCCATCAAAACTTCCTGAGAATCCATCAGAATCAACCAACCCATCTGAAACCAATATCCCTGAGACAGAGGTTCTAAACTTTACACCTCTCAAAACTGTTTTTGAAGTGTCCTCTACCTCTTATACTCCAACCACATCCTCAAATTCATCAGAATCTGATATACACCCAGATTTTCTGATATCTCCCTCTCTCAGAAATTCTGAAGTTAACCAACCAGAACCACCTATTTCTTCTGAAATTCTCATTCCCAATCTTATCCCAACACCTAAGCCAAGGACATCTGAGTGTGTTCCCTCTGCTTCGTGTAAACTGTTTTCATCTGACAAACTTCCCTCTGGTTTCAAATTCAAAAATTTTACACCAGAATTGAACCATCTGACACTATCACTCCTCTTAAACCCAAACTTACCATCATTCTACCATCTGTTCTTCAAACGTATATTAAAGAACTGCCAGAAGTAATTTCATCAGAACTTATCTTATCTGATAAATCTGCATTCACTCCTTACTCTGATACCCCATTTGATGTTGTTTCATATGCATCAAATGCAAAACCATATCTGTTGAATGCTTTAACCAGATCAAAACCTGACAATTCATCTGATCTTCCATTCATACCCTTCTACCCTCGTCCTCTGATCACCATTCCAAAATTCACCATTCCACCTTCACCCCAACCCAAACCAATCACATTGGAAAGTTTTCTAAACCCAAAACCTAGGCTGAATGTTGGTCATTTATTTACAAGTTTTTTGAAAGAAATAGAGATGTATTTAGGCTCTGTACAGAGGAAGTGTTCATCAATAATGGATGCAAATGAATCTGATGTCATTTGGAATGGCTTCATAAGCAGATTCAATACTGTAGCATCAAATTTGAAGAACGTATGTTCTGATGATGCGAAGCTCAGATTTGTTGAAACTGCTAGAAGTTTGTTCTGGACTGTTAAAAGATCTGCACCATTGCTTCTTAAGGATGCCCTTTCATCATCTGAAGTCTGTGATACAGAAGTAAACGCTGAATATTCATCTGAAGACAACTCTCTGGCTATGACTCTGGTAGAACATCCCTCTGGATCTGCTGCTCCTAACTCCAAATCCCCTATGGAAATTGAATTTGTTCATGCTTCAGAATCTGTCCCACCTTCTTCATCTGAGATCAAGAAAGAGTATTCAGATCTTGAAAATAAGATTGCAGTTCTGGAAGCTGGTCAATCAGAGATTAAGTCATGGATGGCTAAGCAAGATAAGAAGTCTGAAGACATGGCTCAGTGGATGTCCAAACAAGATCAGAAGAATGAAACCATGGCTAAGTGGATGTCAAAACAAGAACAGTCCTCTTCTGAGATCACGGATCTGTTGAAGATGATTTTGTCAAAACAATCTTAGTTTTTTTTCTTGATGTTTGCATCTGATGTTTGCACATGTACTTGACTATTTTCTTATGTTTGTATTATTTTCTCTGAATGAATGAATGACTCAATGTTTTCTCTACATGATTTATCCTGTTTGTTTTTCCTTTTATTTGTCTTTTAAAAGTTCTTACTTTTTGCTTATGACAAAAAAGGGGGAGAAAATAGATCTGAACTGTTTAATTAAACTCTACCAGAATGAAACTTCAGACATATCAATTTTATCTAACATAATATCTGAGTATTTCAGAACACTTGATAAGTATACTCTTTAAAAGAAAATCTGAGACTCCCAGATCATATGTAAATTATCATACTCTGACTCTGAAATATGCAAGAGACTCTGACTCTCAAATGTTTAGAACAATCAAGCTCTAACTCTGAAAAATACTCAAGACAAAAAGGGAAGTTTCTATTCCTTATTAATATTTAATTCAGGGGGAGATCTATCATCTCAGGGGGAGTTATAATTATTCTCTTTACAATTAAACAAAATTTCTGATGTTTTTGTCATCATCAAAAAGGGGGAGATTGTTAGAACACAGATTGGTTCTTAATAATATCTCTATGTTTTGATGATAACTATTATGAAATTTTGTAGTTAAGAATTATGTACTCTAAAATTTGCTTAAGAATGTTTGCTGCAGACATTAAAGTAAATATCACTCCAGAAGCAAATCAGATCTGAACATAAGAAATATGCAAGGCTCTGAAGCGTTAGATGAAACCATTAGAAGATTCTGAACGCTGTCATTAGAAGCTCCAGAAGGATCTGAAGCAAAAGCTCCAGAAGAATCTGAAGCAAGTCAGAAGCATCTGAACCAATAAAGAATTCTGTATGAAGAGTTTTCAAGCATAGTTACTTCAGAAGACTCTGATAGTACTAACGCTGCTAGTACTGAGGATCTGACCCAAAACTCTGCTCTGAACTTATACACGCTAAAAGCACACTTGCTACAAAGACTCTGATTCAACAAAATTCTGATCAACATCAAAAGGCTCTGATCAAATTAGACTCAGATGTTTCTTGCTGAAAATTTGTGAAGAAGAACTCAAAGATTATGTCCGTTGGAATATCCAAACGAATCTTTCCTTATTTATGCTAGACACAAGAACACAGACAAAAAGGATTTCTCTGTGCTTTCTTCTTCTAGGAAAGGTCACTTGATGTGAAGACAAAAAGGCTCAGACCTTTTGGTACACTCTTATCAACGTGAAAAGCTCTTGGATCACTGTGCCTATAAAATCAAGTCTCCACTCATCTTCTTTAGTTGACGAATCACTTGAAAAGAATTCATTATCAAAACTCTCATTCAACTCATATATTCTTTCTAGAATTATTTCTTTGTTCTTAATCTTAAGTGAAAAATCACAGTTGTGATAAAGTTTTATTAGAAGCATCTTAACACTTGTATTTATTATTACATTTGATTGTAAGAAAACCTTAAGAATATCCAGTTAGGATCAGTAGTTCTTGAGAAGACTTTGAACAGTTGTTCTTAGTGCTTACTATTGTAATCAGTTGATTAAATAGTGGATTAAGTCCTTGTTTGAGAAAGGCAAATCACTCTAGAAAGGGTGGACTAGAGTAGTTGAGTTCAACGAACCAGGATAAAAATACTTGAGTTTTTACTTCTAAGTTTTTATCTTCATACTTATTCAACCCCCCTTCTAAGTATTTTCTCACCTTCATTACTCTCTAACTGAAAATGGTTACGATGAAAATTCTATTAAAACTGAAATTTGAGCTCAGTATTTATACCATCAGAACAACTTAATGAAATTAAAATTAAATCTAAATGCAACTTAAATGTACATTTGAATTACACTTCAACATTTTCAAGAAAGAACATCTAAACGTGCCCCTGATCTGTTGGCAAATTTGTGGAGTTATATAGGAACTTTCATTTCTCATTATGCCTCATTTGTAAATCTTTTTTTCTTCTTTTGCACATAACACTATCTTGAAAAAATTCTCCATTTTTTTAAGCCAACTTTGAGCTTCTTAAAGGACGCGCCTCTGTTAGCTCTCATTTTCGGTGCTAGTAGAATTCAAAATTATCTTAAGTCAGAATGTCATTCTAAAAACATGTGAAGGCTTCGACACAACTATGAGGAAATATGAGTCGAAGAAAGGTGGACAAAGTTTCTGGAAAAAATGATAAGTGTTGGAGAAGCTCTCGACCAGGATCATGTTAAGGAAAACGCAAGACAGTTACCATCAAAGCTGAAGGGAATTCGTAATGTCTAAATTCAAATTGATAGTGGGGGAACGTGGGAGCAGTTGAAGTTGTAAAAAAAACGCCAAAAAGACACGTTGTAAAGCCATAACCGTCATCTAGTAGTTACTTGCTAGCATTATAAATAGTTGTCATTTTTATGTAATAAGGGTGTTCATTCATCTTGTACTAGTCACTCCAAAACACTCAAAGTACCCGCGTGTAGAAACGAGTTAGCGAGAATGTACGTGATGCAACACCAACTCCTTTTCATTAATGCAACTTACTTGGTTTTACCATTTATGCGTTTTTACTCATTCTGCACTTTAACCCTTAGTTTTTACGTTTAAACTGTCATTTTTTCCAAGTCTTTATGTAAACTTATTTTCATTTACTTTTCACGCAAATTTAAACATTCTGCACTTATTTCAAGCTTTTTATGTTAAAGTCATTTACCTTACAAGGATTTTATGTTCGAATATGGAGTTCAGATTAGAACCTTTTGCACATTTATTTTCAAAGTTATTTACAATTACTACATTTACTTTTGAAGATTTCATAGTCGAACGCGAAGTTCAGATTATAATCTTTTGCATATTTACATTATTGTCTTTATTTCAAAGTCATTTACTTTTTAAAGCTTTTACGTTATTGCCTTTAATTTTCTACGCATTACTTGCTTTCTTTTAGATACTGCCTTTAATCTTCAAGTTACTTTTACTTTACAAATATTTCATAGTCGAACGTGGAGTTCAGATTAAGATCTTTACTCAGATAGTGAATATTGACCGTTATAATTTGACTTCACATTTTTTCTCTTTTCAAAATAACATTGGTTAATAGTAGTTAATAGTGTATAAAAATTTGATTAATATGATTTATAACTTAGTTAATATGTATTTTGACAATAAAAGTAATTTTAAGTGAGAAAATAAAGTAAGTTAATCAAATATAGTAAGTTGATTAATATAATTCATATTTTGATTATTGAGTACACTCACACGAAACAATATTCTTACATGATAAATCAATTTTGATTAATAATAATATAAAATTAGTTAATATAGTTTATGATTCGGTAAAAGAGTTCTAAAAAAAATTAATTATTAAAATAAAGTTGTTTAATAAAGTGCGGATATTTGTTAACATAGTTTGTAATTTAACGTCTGAAAATAATTAATATTATGTATTTTATTATATAATAAATTAGGAAAAATAGTTAATAAATCATAATTAAAATAAGTGATTAATAATATACATTTTTTTAATTACAAAGATAAATTTTAGGCTATATATACATAATTTTTTATTTAAAAAATAATGTTCAGCATATAAATACAAAGTGTATGGTTGTAAATATATAAAAAATGATGTTAAGATAGTATTGCAACATAAAGAAACCTAAAAAAAAAAGCAACTATTCAATTTTCTACACGGTATCCAATTCACCTGTTATTATAACTAATGTAAAATACATTTTTGTGGGTTAGGTCAAGTTAAGTTTTCCTGCAAAATGAGTACATTCTATTTGTGGTAAATTAACTGAAACATTATCAAAGAGATCGTGGGGGCGGTTTCTAAGACCCTTGGTACTTTTGATTGTGTCAAAGAGTCTTTAATTGTTATTATGACTTTTTTACAAATCTAAAAAAATGGAAAACAAATATAGACTTTATTTTCCGATTACTATAAAAATCTCATATTAAAAAACCTTATAAAGATTTTGGTAATAAAAAATCTCAAAGATCTCAATTTCGATTCCTAGCATTTCATATATATAAACCCAAAAACTATAGCCATAAATAAAACACAAATTATTAGTGAGAAAGCAGAAGAGTAGAAAGATGTGTTATTTAAAGCTGTTAGTTTTGTTGGTTGTTGCAGTGATTCTAATACATGCACAACCCAATTACGGTGTCCCTCAACTTCCACAATCTGTACCGCCAATCCTTCCACCTTCACCTGCCATCCCACAACCACCACCTGCACAGCCTCAAACCCACACTCAACCACCACCTACACAGCCTCAAACACACACTCAACTACTACCATACTGTAACTCTCCATTTTTTATTTCACCACCACCCCGGAGGGCATACAGCACTAGCCTTCCAGGTAGACCTCCTATAGAAGAAATACCACCTATACAACCTTTCCGCCGCCGTCGTAGACCACCTTTCTGCCGCCGCCGCCACCGCCATGGACCATAAACGTAAGATGTAATAATTTAAAGAACGCCAGTAAAGAAGTATATTTCTTTTATCAAATTGTTTTAACCTTTAATATAAAAAAGAGTTTATTTTTTAAATTCAACGAAGAATTAATATATTTGAACTATATATAATTATATAATTTAGATATATTAATTTTTTTAATAAATTTATAAAATAAATTTTTTCTTATAATTAAAATTTAGAGAATATTAATTATGGGTTTCTCATGTTGCCAACAATTCTACTATGTTTTACTCTCTTTTTTGGATAAATTGGTCAATTGTGCTCTGAATAAATAAAATAGAGAATATGGACTCTTGCAATATTTTAACTTTATTCTGTGTGTTTGTTTAATATATATTTTACCAATAGCTTTCCATATTTATATAATTACAAGTATTTGTTTGAAGAATTTAATTGGTATATACTGACGGTGTGAAATAATTTTACATCAATCACTCTCATGCATCTTATTATATTAAATTGTAAATTTTAAATTAATAGTATAACATAATAGATTGATATATTTCTATTGAATAACAGTGTAAAATTATTTTACAATGTAAGTACATACCAATTAAACTCTTGTTTGAAATCTAGAAATTAATTCTCGAAAAAACATGAAATTAATTATACCTATGCGAAAAGGTGAAAATATTTAATTTTATATATAATTTGATATAATTTTTACACAAATATGTAACTATCAACTTTTTTTAAGAATATCAAATTATCTTTTTTAAATAAAAAATCCAAAAATAAAATTTATATATTTTTATTTCTGAATAATTTAGAACAAAAATCATATATGAATTACATTACATTATCCTTACTTCATTAATAATAAGATGATTTTTTAATGCACCTTTTATATTTCTTAGTCATCACGCAAAATTATTTAAACGTTTCTAGTTTTTGGAGATACATCTCTGAACACATTAAATTTTGAATGAATGTTGAAATATTTCGAAAATGTATCTCCGTAACAGTTTAAAACATACAACACATCACAAGCAGAAGTCATTATACACTTGAATTGGACCGGAGATGCATCTCCGTGAATATTTCGAATTTACATCTCTGTAACGTATCAGAACTTGGTATTCCATGTTATATTTTGTTTCTCTATTTTCAGATGAAAATTTAAACTATACCATACAATCAAAAATAAAAAATCTACGTACATAATTCCAGATTGTCCAAAAATGTCATACATAAATAAACTAATAAATGTCAAAAATGCCATACAATCGAGATCAATATAGTATCATGATGTCAAAATAAAATGTTATCCGTAATACTACTTGTTCTGGACTGGGCCAGAGGCTGGTCCACCGTTGGATACGGGCCAACCCATCTCCTCTTCGGGGATGACCCAATTAAGGCACAATACATAAACTCACACGAGAGCGCTCCTCACGCGTCTCCCCCACGGTCTCCTCGTGCGTCCGTGAAACTACTTTCACCGCCTTCACCAACGGTGATGACCACGATCCCGATATGGCTATCCCCATCGAGGAAGGTGACCCCAGGGACGGGCGCACTGCCTCTCCCTCCACCAACGATGCGGCCGACAACGCCGCCTAACGATTCGACAGTCCAGCTGTTTTTTAACTCACTCATGTGCCATCCAACACCGACCCGACCATGGTGGCCTTGTTTACGACGATCAACCACACGAACCCGATGATGTTCCAATAGAATGAACGGATCAGAATGTTGAAAATGGAACGGTTATTGCGCTTTCCCCCCGGAGACATAGGCACCCAGTTTCTCGCAGCCCCTCCCCGAGATGACGAGAAACGTGTCCTCTCTCTTACCCGCAGAGACATCAACAGGACAAATCTCATAGCCCCTCACCATGGCAACATGAACGTTGTCCGTGACTAAAAAGACCCCAGCCCGTGGAGATCTAGAAGCGTGGCCGCAATCCTCCATAGAAAGAGCGACACTCCCCGACTCCCAAGAGAAACAAAGTCGACGGGTAGGCGGAGAAACCGAAGAGTCGGCCGAGGAGCTCTCCACACGGTCGTAGCCCTTGGTATGAACCTTCCCTGACGCAATCACCAATCAGAAGCGACGAGGACGACCCCCGCGGTCCACTATATCCAGAGCCATCATGGAGACTCCCCTTCCCTCGAGATGGAAAGACCACCGAGTCTGGCGACCTACGATGACACGACCGACCTGGACAACCATATTAAGAGTATCGATGCAATGCTCGACTACCGCAATGTCCAGGGAGCCATAAAATGCATACTCTTCCCGACGACCCTGGGGAAGGGGGTGATGACGTGTACAATAGCCTCGACCCTAAAACCATCATCTCCTGAAAATAGTTGAAGAGACAGTTCTCTTGGCACTTCACCGCCTCTCAGCGACATCCGAAGACAGAGGCGTCCATGGAGGCTATTATTCAGGGAAGGACGAATATCTTTGGGTCTATATAGATAGATTCAATCGAGAGGCTGTCCAAGTATCCACAACGAATGGTATGAAGAGATACTTGATCGAGCAAGGGTTGCGACCCCGCAGCAATTTTTCCAAGGCGGTTGGTATCGAAAGGCCCAGACCTACATCCAATATGAGGAGAAGGAGGCCGCCAACAGCGTCCGCGACTCGCGGAACCAGGAGAATTCCAAAGTCTCTAGGCACGAAAAGTTCGTTTCTCCCCGACGTGGCGGGGAGAAAATAAGAGAAGATAGGCCCCACGACTATCGAGAACACAGGGGCCCAGCAAGCCATTTCACCGAGTATACGCTACTCACCGCTCCCTGTGAGTGCCTTAACTCGGAATTCCAAATAGGTGGGGTCCGCTTTCAGAGACCAACACCCCCCAAACCCAACGTCGACAAGTCCAAGTATTGTCAATTTCACAAGAGCCACAGACATGTCACAGAAGATTGCATCCAACTTAAAGATGCCATCGAAATCCTGATCAAGGAAGGGCACCTAAAGCAGTACAATAAGAGGAACGAAGCTCCTCGATAGGAAGCCCACAGGATAAAAAGGGTCGAAGAGGTGATGCCATTCCCCGACAATACTGGGCTACAGGTCGCTCTGTGTGTCTCCCGGCCGGAGGACTTCTACCTCCCCTATGAGGCCAACACAACTTTGTCCGCTTGTAGCCAATGGGGGAGCTTTCCTATGGTGATGGTCATATCCGGCGGAGGGTTCAAAAAACTCTCAGTGGGGTCAGTTAAGAGAAAGTTTGACGAGCTAATCGACAAAAGCTTGAAGCAGAAGGCCACCCTTGATAGGTTCAAGAGTAACTCAAACTCAATCACCTTCTACCTCGAGGTGCTACTAGGCGGCACCATTAATTCTAGAATCCCTTTGTTGATCAAGGCCCAGATGGCGAACTTCAACGTCCACCGCATCCTCGTCGACCAGAAGAGTTGATTTGACATAATGTATGCTCACTTTTTCACCACTCTCCATCTCGACGAGAGCCATCTGAATCCGTATGTCGGCTCCGACTTGCAGGGCTTCAACGGCACCACCACGAGGCCATGGGGCTACATTGAGCTGCTTGTCACTTTCGGGTCCGAGGAGACTGCTAGACAGGTCAACCTTGGCCGAGCTGATCGCGGTATCATCTACAGTCCACCTGAAGATGAAGTACTACATAGTCATGGGTCACGTCGTCACTCTCCACGGGGACATTGAAGCTGCCAAAATATGTTTTGAGGCAGCCACCAAGGGGATGAACTCAATCAACATCACGCCCAAGAATATCGGCAAGTTGACAGCCGCTTCCTCAGTGAGCAGGAGCAGAACGAAGTAGCAGTGGGCGCACCTCCAATAAATGGTGGCAATGAGCAGCTGCTCCATCCCGTATGCCCCATTCTAGATGGCGACTTCGATCTCATAACTCTTGGTGACGACTCTGACAGGTGCGTGAAGATCGACACTGAGCTCCCCGACATGGCGAGGAAGCAGCTGAAAACCTGCCTCAGGGAGAATGCTGACATGTTCGCATGGAGCGCTGCAGAGATGCCCGGGCTTGACCCTAATATGGCCTACCACCAGCTCACCATAGATTCGGCCGCTATGACTATAGTACAACATAGGCGTAGGCAGTCTCCCGAGAAAGCGGAGACTGCTGAAAAAGCTGTAAAAGACCTCCTAGAGGCAAATTTTATTTCTGAAGCCCAGTACACAACCTGGTCTAATATTGTATTAGTTAAAAAATCTAATGGAAAATGGAGAATATATGTTGACTATACCAATCTTAACTGGGCATGCCCCAAAGATGCATATCCACTGCCTAACATTGACAAACTGGTCGACAATTATGTAGGTTTTAAGTTATTGTCATTCACGGACGCGTACTCATGATACAACCAAATCCCCACGGCGAAGGCCGAAAAGCAATACACGACTTTCATGACCGAGTCAGGTAATTATTACTACAATGCAATTCCCTTCGGCCTGAAAAACACCGACGCAACTTGCCAACGGATGATGAATAATGTTTTCCGAGGCGAAATTAGAGACATGTTCGAGGTCTACATGGACGACATGATCGTGGAATCACGAGAAGAAACCGACCATAATGTTCATCTCAGGAAAGTCTTCGACACGGTGAGGAGATGCAGAATCAAACCAGATAAGTTCACCTTCGGTGTCCGAGCAGGAAAATTTATCGGCTTCTATTTGACGAAGTGGGGAATCGAGGCAAACCCCGACAATGCAGGGCTTTCTCCGAGTTCCCAACGCCGAACTTGAAGAAATAAATACAATCCCTAAACGGGATGCTCACATCACTGTCCCACTTCCTGGCCAAGTCTTCTCAACACACACTTCCATTTTCAAGCTTTTGCGCAAGGAGGCCACACTTGCGAAACCCCCGAGGGACAAAAACCAATTTAGTTCACCAGCAAAGCCCTATAGGGCCTCGAGCTCAGGTTCCAGCAGATCAAGAAGGTCGCTCTGGCCCTCATCAATGCAGTCAGAAGGTTGTGGCAACGATCGTGGTTAGAATGGACTAGCCTGTAAAGTAGCTGCTTGGTTGTCCCGACATGGCGGGTAGGATGCTCAAATGGTCACTCGAGCTCTCTAAGTTCGACGTCTAATATGAGAGAAGGAAATATAACGCCCCATTTTATTTTAATTAATTAAAATTATTTGGTGTTGTGTGTATGTATGTGTTTATGTGTGTTTCGTTATGTTGGGGTACCCTGCGATGGGGGGTAGTGACCTTAGTGTTAATGACCTTAAGGATGAGGGGTGTGTGGCTAGTTTTGTAGAATTTGGTGGTGTGATGAGAATGAGTAATAAAGTAATATTAGTAATAATTGATTAATATTACTAATTTAAATTATAAGGAGATATTATTATTATTATTTAAGTTGTAAAATTATTAATAATAATATTGGAATAATAATAATAATAATTAAAATAAGAATATTAAGGTGAAAATAAGAATAAGGGGCAGAATTGACAATTGAGAGATTATTGAGGACATGATAGAGAGCTAGAGGAGTAAGTGGGGGCATAAGAGGCAAACCATAGGAAGGGTCCTAGGGCTAAACAAGTAAAATCAGGAGATAGATTTCATTCTGTACGATCGTGACTTTTAAGAAGAACGGAAGAAAGGCTAGGGTTGAAGAAGAAGAGGGAACCACCATTTGTGAAGGTTTAGAAAGCTCAATTACAAGGTAAGGGTGGGGTTCTGATCTTCTAAGGGATAATATGTTGAATGGTGGGTAAGGGTTTAGGTTCTTACATTGTGGGTTGTATGTTGTTCTATGATATGACTATTGTGGAGTAACTGATAATGATATTGTTTAATTGGTATATGATGAATGATGATTTGTTAATCGATATGTGATGAAATTGTTGCCTATATGAGTGCAAAATTTTTGTTTTAGAATTGTTGATAAGTTCCTCCATTGTTGAGTTTTAAAGTTTCGAGTCGTAGGTATGAAGTTGATGATGATATGATTTTAATCCATGACTAAAATAAGGTATAGTTGAGTTTTAGGATGTTAATTTAGTATAAAATTGAGTCTATGGTGATGGGATTTCGTAGCATAGGCTCTGGTATGAGAAGCTGGTGTGAAAATGCTTTTAAATAAAGTGATTTGTGAGCTTCGTGTCAGCATGCGCCGACCTGAAATGGTTATGCGTCGACCTCCAGGGTCTGGTGGGTTAAACTGAGGTATCCCGAAACAAATATTTTGAAAATTGGAACAACATGCACCGATCAGAAATTCCTATGTGCTAACCTATGTGTCAGCACATGGGCAGAAGCAAAACAGGCTTAAATACTGCAGCACATGTGATGACCTAAAACACTTATGTCCCACACATGCACTAATCTTTTGCAAAAAAAATGCTAAAAACGATTTTGATCATAATTTTTTAATCGTTCATCCAAATTACGAACCGTTTGAAGCATTGGAAAGCTAATAAGTAGAAATTTAACATGGTATAATTAGGTGGACCATTTTCCTAATATTTTTACATTTAATATGTTGAGGAATGTGACTATTAATTGTTGCATATGTTAAGAAGTCTTGTTGTAAGTGACGCAACTTGAATGTTATTATAAAGATGTTGTTGTGGTGTTAATGGTGGAATATGAGCATGTTTATTGATGTTGCTGGGATTGCATTATATATAATTTGTTGCTTATATATATATATATATATATCCATATTGTATGAAATATAATTTGTTGCTTGTTGGCCAATTTGAGCGGTGTATAATAACCATGGTGGTGGATTATTGTGCACGATGATGTTATCATTGTCGTATGCATAAATAGTTGCATTTCATACATTTGTGAACATGAGTAGTGATATTTTATTTTTTGACGTGATTGAGGTTATGTTATAATGTGGTGTGATATAAAACATTACTTCAAATATGATTATATTGAGTTGTGGTGATTGCATAAAAGATATATACGTTGCGTGAACTACATGTTATGCTTGTTGGCCAATTTGGGCGGTGTATAATCACCATAGTGGTGGGTTATTATGCACGATGATGTTGTTGTTGTATGCATAAATAGTCGCATTGCATACATTTGTGGACAATGGTCTGTTGTTGAAGAGCCTAAAATCCCATTGTGTGGATTGGGCCGGTAGTTGATTTAGAGGTGATGGATCAATGAGTGATTCTGATCCTAGAAGGTGGGTATCAGAATGGTGAACCTGAGTGTTCACAAAAATTGGTACCACATGCATAAGCATTGAGTCAGGTGCGAGTCTCATTGCATTGGATATGTTGCTATGTTGCTAAATTTATGGTATTGTGTGATTAATTGATTTGTTATCGTGTGATTTCCTGTTTGTTGATGAATAATTGGTGATAAAATTGTTGGTTGATTAGTGTGAGATATTTAGTTTAATTATTGTTATGTTAACCTGATGCATATCATTTAACATGCTTTCCTTTATATTATCATGATATCTCACCCCTTCTGTTTGAATGTTGTCTCCATGTGGATAACGCACAGATGCTCCGGAGTAGCTTGTAGAAGCATTGGAGATAGATTTGGAGTACTTTATTAGTTTTCGTTAATTAGAAGGCGTCTTGCTCTGATATGTAACATCGGGTTGGGAACGCCAGTTATGTGAATGTTGTGTTTCCTTGACTAACATATTTTATGATGATTTTAAAGATGTCAAACTATTGTAATTCCAATTCAGATGATATGTTATATTGTTAACATATTTATTTTGGTGTTATGAAGATGAATGAAGTTGTTTTATGATTATGATTCTGTTGTGAAGTTTAATTTATGTCTTGAAGTTATAAAAGATAACGATGTTATAGATGTTATAACCCGTGTTACGGAGCAGGATGATTACTATGAATGTTTTATATGAAGTGTGACACCCTTGAGTGGTGAATTAAGCTGAATTGTCCTTATTATTTTGTGAATTATTCTTGAGAATGAAGAAGGCATCTTGGTCGAGGTCTCCCTCGCCCTATCCTTCCTGAATTCGAACAACCAATTCGAGTACGAGACCTTCCTTGATGGGTTGTACTTAGCCAAGGACCTTGGTGCGAAGGAGGTGAAGATATTTACCGACTCCCAGCTCGTCGTCTCTCAGGTGCAACGAGAGTACCAGGTCAAAAACGAAAACCTCTTTGAGTATTTACCCCTGGTAAAAGAGAGGATGAATAAGTTTAACTCCGCGGAGGTGAAGCATGTCCCCCGTGAGCATAATACCTGAACAGACATCTTGTCGAAGCTCGTGAGTACGAAGAAGAAAGGCGGAAACAAGTCCATCATCCAGGAGATACTTTCTTGACCAAGCATCGAGAAAACCATCTCGACCGTCGACATAAATGCCATCAGTGATAGCAACTCCTAGATAACCCTGGTATACATGTATCTCAACATGGGGGAACTGCCTAACGACTCCAAGGAAGCTAGTGTGGTCAGGCACCAAGTTTATTCTTACATCTTGATCAAGGACAAATTGTACAGGCGGGAATTATCCATCCTTCTCCTTAAATGTGTCGACGAGTCCAAGATCCCTCACATACTCTAGGAGATCCACAAAGGGATCAATGCCCAGCACCTCGCCAGACGATGCCTAGCACATAAGGCTTTACGAGCAGGGTACTATTGGCCCACCATACATCCGGACGCTAAGGAGCACGTCAAGAAGTGCGACAAGTGCCAATTCCACGGGGACATGTACCTGGAACCTCCCAACGAGCTCAAGACACTCTCGTCCCCATGGTTGTTCACGTGGTGGGGGATGGATATCCTCGGGCCATTCACCATAGGGTCATACCAGAACAAATACTTGATAGTTGGCATCAACTACTTCACAAAGTGGATAGAGGTCGAGGATCTAGTCAAAGTCATGTCACATAACATACTCCGCTTCTACAAAAGGAACATACTTTCCCGGTTCGGAGTGTCCCAAGAAATCGTCACCGACAATGGGACACAATTCATCGATAAAAACCTCCAGGACTTCGTCACCAAGCTCGGCATAAAGCAGCATTTCACGTTTGTAATTTGTTCAACTGCAATCACATCATTAATTTTTTCAACTTCATTAACTTGGTAAGCAACATCTTGCACTATATCGTCAGTTTCAATATGACCCAATGGTTTTGTTTTGATTACAACAAGCCACCCTCGTTTACATGGCACAATTAAAGGATAAGGGACATAGTAAACTTGTCTAACAATATGTGACATTATGAAAGGGTCATACTCTTTGTACCTTCAGTCCATTCGAATCTCAACAGTACCATATGTATTATCTATTTTTGTACCTCTGGTAGATGGATCGTAACAGTCACAATAAAACAAGACAACTTTATTTTCCTAGTCCAAGTAATTGTATACCAACTCGTAGATATGTTTAACAAAGCCATAGAAGTCGTCCTCACCACCATATGTAACTCCTTTTACAAACACACCATTGTTTATGGTTTTTTTTCCATTCAGTCCATGTCTTAGTGTGAAATTTATATCTGTTCACGAAGTATGTGTGCCATCATTTGCGCTTTGAATAGGGCCTTCAGACAATTTTCTCAAATGGAATATTTCTTGATTTAGTGCAATAATTCATGACAATTTCTCCTTGAACCATGCCGGAAAATGAGCATGTATGTGACCAGAGGTTACTTGTACACCGGTGTTATGGAAGTATGAGATGTTAAATTCCCTATAAAGAAACACACTATAAGTTTCAAGGTAATAAGTTTTGTATTCATACTCTAAAGAATATTAAACTGTTGGGATATACTTACTCAAGATATGGTTTAACTTCAACGCAGTTAATTAAGACATGAACATGTGCAGATTGCATTTCTTTTTGGGTCATCCAATATACACCCTTCTTTTCAGAGGGACGACCAAGAAGCCCGAAAATTAATAAGGTAAATTGACTTCTTTCTTTAACATTTATAGGATTCCTTATGATTCTTGGAGTTAACATCAAGTGATTGAAGTAATGATTGCAAAAAGGAGATGTTTCCTGATGCAAGTAATACACACATATTGATCCTTCAAATTTAGCTTTATTTTTCACTGATCGCTTTGAAACACCCATGAACCTTTCAAAGGGATACATCCATATATACTTAACAGGGCTGCCAAGAAAAGCATCATATACAAGATGCACAGGTAGATGTTTGTTGAAAAGTATTTTAGGTGGGTTGTTTTATCGTATCCATAGGGATTGTTCAGATATCTAGATGTTTGACGTTCAACAGTTTAGAGTTATAAGAAAAACATGGTTTTCACAAAGTTCTTGTTTTGTAACATAAGTTTTGTAGCAAAAATGTAAACTAGAGAAAGATGTTTTGTTTTAAGAAAAGCATGTCAATATTAGATTTCGTTAATCCTTTTCATACATATCCAGTTAATCAAGCATGTGGACTTAGTTTCAATCAATACAATCGCGTATCCTTGTGAATCCATTTATCTCTAAAGCGTCTTTATGGGTATTATTGTTTTAATCTTTAGATGATTTCTCGAAATAACAATCGAAATAATAAACATAAAGATCGATACAAAGCAAATATTAACTTCAAAATCTATGTCTAGAGTTTGTTTGTTAATAGATGAAGAAATTAGATCAAGACTTGGAAAATCTATGTCTAGAGTGATTCAAAATTTTCAAATCATAAATACAACATTAAAAACAAAGATATTCATCATCTATTGATCATCAACCTTGTTCACATACAAAAGATAAAAAGAAATACATAATAGTAAGGTTAAGTACCTCTAATCTTGACACAAAAGTGTTTAGCTACCCATCACCATGGTAGCTTGATTAATAAATAAAAAAGAAAGCTTTGCTAGCAACAAAGTCGAAGAATTGAAGATTGATGCTCCAAAGATTTGATTCTCACTTCTTCTTGAGTTTCTAAACTTTTTTGACCTAAAAACCCTTTCTAATCTCAAAAGTTATGAAAAATGTAAAGTTTTTTTTACAAAATATCTTCTAAGGTGGCTACTTATAGAAAGTACAAAAAGTAGCATTAAGTGGAACCGCGCTAAGCGCCATCAGAAGCATGCTAAATGCGATCAACAAAATAGAGGAAAATTCCCACAAAGCATGCTAAGCGCGATTGGAGGCCTCTTAGCACGGCTGAAGGCCATTAGCTACTGCCTCAATAGTGAAACCATGCTGAAACGCAAGCTAAGCACAATTTACAGACACGATCGCTGCAAAAATGATCTTCTAGGCCTTCTTTCCTTCACCATAGGTTCCAAGCATTATATATCAGTAAAAAGACATCACAAAAAGCATAAAAATGATCATAATTCACAATATTTATAATAAAATCGAAAAATTGCATATTTACAATAAAACTTATAAATTTACTACTAAAATACCAAGGAAACAATTGGAAAGGGCCACAAAATACCATCAAAAGTATGCATAATTTGGCCCTTAACAACCTCCCCAACTTATTATTTTGTTTGTCCTTGAACAAAAGTTTGTCAAACAAAAACGAACCCGAAACTCAAACAAGAAATCAAAATCAACATGATAGAACAATGACACTTTCATGGTTCAAAAAGTAGAAGCACACACAAGATAATCTTACCATCTTCAAGATGAAACATGGAGATAAAACTAGTGCTAAGTGCAAAACATAAATCAAAACTTCTAAAGAAATACAATTTCAACATGAATCACACCTAAGCACATATTCATCAATGGATGAAAACATTATGAGGTTTTATCACTCACCAACATCCCTGCAAACATCTGGAATGAATTACGTATTCAACACACAACATGCATTAATAAGTGTAAAGGAAAGAATCACAAGGAGTTCAAATGTTGTAAATTGGCTTGGGCTACAAATAAAGGCCATTTATCAAAGTCATTGAAATAAAAATGCATATTCCTATGAGAGCATTTAATTCTCACAATCATACACACTTTAATACCTTAACCCTCTTGTTTTTATTCTTTGAGGCATCATCACAACATTGATCTTATTTGTTGGTAATTCATGCCCAATTTTTCTTTCTTTTTCAAAATTTTTTTCAAGCTCTTTTATCATATGATGCCTCAATCTACCTTTCTCTCCTTAAGTTTAAACACAACCAAAATATGATATTTAGAATGTGCTCACACATCTAAGGCAAGGAACAACAAAAGCAACCATAATTAAGGTTGAAATTCAAAAGTTTCACAACAAAAATTCAAGATCCATTTCAAAATTAAATTATTTTTCATGTACAATATTTACATGATTCAATTATTCACACGGATGTTGATACAAAGGCTCAATGGGGCTACCAAATACTCACTCACTCACAAGGTAGATTGATCATTCTATTTGTTCAAGTGGTTTTTCTCAAAATACAAAAAAAAAATACCTTGATCCTTTTCTTCCTTCACACAAATCAACACACATGCATGATTTCAACATAATAAGAACGATTTAAACAAAGATATCGATATCCCGCAAATATTATACAATGAAAGCTTCCTTACAAAGACTATGTTCTAAATGATTCAAAGTTAAAAATGTATTTCCAAAGAAGTTGTGACAACATGTTTTATACAAACCACAAGCTTCATTACCATGTTAAGTAAAAAAAGATAAAAATGTACCTTGCGACTGGACTTTTACTCAAGCCTATCATTACCACTTAAATGTACGTTGATTCCTCAATCTTGCAATATTCACAAGATTCCTTCAAGTTCTTTGACTTTAGGAACAACACAAAACCAAAAAAAATTCCACAAAACTAACAATTTCATAATACTTAATATAATAAAACATAATATTATAAAATAAAAATTGCAACACCCATAACAATGGTGCCACAACACATGTTCCTCATCCTTACAAAGATGGTATAAAATTATCCAAGAGTACAATAAACACGGAAACAACAAAATTCTAAAAATTCAAACATAAGCATAATATAAAGTAAACAAAAGATAAGAAAATCTCAGGATCAACTACTCAGTACTGGGCTCTTCTCCCCGCTATTATCATCATCATCCTCATCAACTACATCATCATCATCCTCCGCATCTCCCTAAGAAACCTCTATCTAGGGAACCTGATTACTATGAGGACAAACCTTCCCCCTCAGAAAATTAAAAGGCATGTCCCCAGGCCAAGCTACATAAGCATCAAACTCCTCAGATAACGAAAACGGATGCTCTACATGCGGTTCTCGAACTTGTAAATGCAAATCCCGCATGGATGAATTCAAAAATCTAAAGGCTCTCTGATGAGCCATGTGCATGTCCCACGTGTACATGTATATGACACGCTCATCAAACTTCTGACCATTGGGTGGGACTCCTCTGTGCTGCTAAAGTGGTTGAACTGGATGCACTGATGGTGGTGGCTGCTGATCGACTCTCGACATACAATGACTCTGAATCCAGGTATCTGTGATAACACCCTTGATGGTCTTGTGGACCACACTCGGTATCGGGACACTCGCTCACTCATAAGGTAGTATAGTGGTGAGTATTCCAACGTGTCACGCGGGTGACCCGAGTTCGATCCCCGACAACGACACTATTTTGTTGAAAAGTATTTTAGGTGGGTTGTTTTATCGTATCCGTAGGGATTGTTCAGATATCTAAATGCTTTCCGTTCAACAGTTTATAGTTCTAAGAAAAAGAGGGTTTTTTCACAAAGTTCTTGTTTTGTAACATAAGTTTTGTAGCAAAGATGTAAACCAGAAAAAGATGTTTTGTTTTAAAAAAAGCATGTCAAGATTATATTTCGTTAACCTTTTTCATACATATCTAATTAATCAAGCATATGAACTTAGTTTTGATCAATACAATCGTATATCCTCGCGAATCTATTTATCTCTAAAGCAGCTTTGTGGGTATTTTTGTTTTAATCGCTAGATGATTTTTCGAAATAAAAATTGAAACAATAAACATAAAGATCGATACAAAGAAATTATTAACTTCTAAATCTATGTCTAGAGTTTGTTTGTTAATAGATGAAGAAATTAGATCAAGACTTGGAAAATCTATGTGTAGAGTGACTCAAATCATAAATACAACATTAAAAACAAAGATATTCATCATCTATTGATCATCAAACTTGTTCACATACAAAAGATAAAAAGAAATACATAATAGTAAGGTTAAGTATCTCTAATATTGACACAAAATTGTTTAGCTACCCATCACCATGGTAGCTTGATCAACAAGTAAAAAAGAAAGCTTTGCTAGCATCAAAGTCGAAGAATTAAAGATTGATGCTCCAAAGATTTGATTCTCACTTCTTCTTGAGTTTCTAAAATTTTTTGACCTAAAAACCCTTTCTAATCTCAAAAGTTCTGAAAAATATAAAGTTTTTTTTACAAAATATCTTCTAAGGTGGCTACTTATAGAAAGTGCAAAATGTAGCAGTAAGTGGCACCGCGCTAAGCGCTAGTAAAAACGCGTTAAGCGCAGTCAGCAAAATAGAGGAAAATTCCTAGAAAGCGTGCTAAGTGTGGTTGAAGGCCATTAGCTACTGCCTCAACGGTGAAACCATGCTGAAATTGCGTTAAGCGTGATTTACCGACACGACCGCTGTGAAAATGATCTTCTAGGCCTTATTTCCTTCACCATAGGTTCCAAGCATTATAAATTAGCAAAAAGACCTGTCAAAAAGCAACAAAATGATCATAATTCACAATATTTACAATAAAATCGGAAACTTGCATATTTACAATAAAACTTATAACTTTACTACTAAAATACCAAGGAAACATTTGGAAAGGGCCACAAAATACCATCAAAAGTATGCACAATTTGGCCATTAATAATGTTCCATAGAGTCAAATAAACCAGTTGAAAATACTTGCTCCGACTTACAGAGAAGGACTGGAGTATTTTGGTCCAACTAAACAATGTCACCCACTTTTAAAGCTGACGCACAAATTTCTCTAAAAAATTGACTAATTTCAATTAGTGGATTAAGCACATGATTGGGTAGTGAACCGAACACAATTGGAAGCAATCATTTCATAAAAACATGGCAATCATAACTTTTCATACCATGCAACTTCCCGTTGTTAATGTCGACACACCTTGCCAAATTGAAGCATAACCATTGGGCATTCTCAATTCTTTTAACCATCGACAAACCGCTTTAGCTTCTTGGGAAGTTAGACTGTAATTAGCCTTGGGCTTTAATAATTTTCCATTCGGTTGACTCTTCAAATCTAACTCTTTTTGATTACACCAAATATCCATGTCTTGTCTAGCCTTCTCATTATCTTTAGTTTTGTCTTTAACATCCACCACTATATTAAATTCATTATCAAAAAAATTCTTCTCAATATGCATAACATCAAGATTATGACGTAATAAATTATCTTTCCAATATGGGAGGTCCCAAAGTATATCTTTTTGTCTAATTGTATGTGACCCTATATCCTTGAATTCTACATGCTTTACCAATATCTGTGAATTTTGGTAGTTCATAAGCTTGGTTCCATACTTCACCTGGTGAAAATTGAGGCGGAGGCAAATCTGTTACTCGTTCATCTTTTTTGAAATCAGTCTTGTTTCTTCTATAGGGATGATTTCTTTGTAGGAATCCACGATGACAGTCAAACCACGAACTTTCCCCCCCTTTTCCAATGTGTAACACCCTAAAATTTTTCTTATCTTTTTCTTAATCTCTTGGCTTATGTTTCATTTCATTTGCATCATCATTTGTGCATATCATTGGCTCTACGCTGGGGATAAAGGTATATAGATTTGTTTCTCAAGAGGAAAAGTATGATCCTCAAAGCTCAAGCAAGGGTTTATTCTCACCCTTGCGGTATTCTTAAGCCATCAAGGTCCTCTCATTATCAAGGCATATCTCACAACCATTTGAATCAAGATTACAAGCATTGGGCATGCCCTCATATCTTTGGGACAACTGGATTAGGGATGTGGCCAAAGGGCATTTGTGGCTAGTTTCTTGGAACGACGTTGTTCTATGGATCAATACACATTTTGAGGGTTCCCTATATGCATTATGTCTCATCATAAATCATATCATGAGCTTCGATCAGTGGAAAGAGTGTTAGGGTTTCATCTGATCAAGAAAAGTCAATTGTGACTCCATAAGGTCAAAGTCTTGGATTTCAAGCTCAATCAAGGGAATGCTATGTCTTCTCAAGTGTTTTCATGTGTTTTGAGAAAGAAGAATCAAAGATAAGCATAAAATCAAGAGATTGATTGAATTAGGGTTTTGTTGAATTTTTTCTAAGTGTGGAAAACCCTAACTAGCGATTTTACAACATCCATAACTTTTTCATCCTTGATCCAAATGGGGAAAACTTGTTATCAAATTAAAGAGGACATCATGAACTTAAGTCCAAAAGATTCATATATTGAGAGATATGGAGAACTAAAGTTGGGAAAGTCAAGGTTTGTGATTTTCAACACTTAGAATTTTTTTCAAGTATAGAAATTCAGCTTGAGGAGCATGTTTTCAAGCCCATTTTCATGGTGATCTAAGCTTCACATGAGATTTCCTCCAAAATGAAAGTTGTAGAGTATCCTCCAAGATTTCGTTTGATACTAGAACTCCTCCATTGGATGTGCAGAACTCATGTTATGATGCTTCCAAGTTAGGTTTTCAAAGATGTCAAGTTTGGCAAGTTTCTAGGCAAATTTTTGGACCAATCTTCCAAGGCATTTTTCATCAAGTTCCTTACTCCAAATCAATTTCTTTCAAATATCAAAGTTGTACATCGGTTGCCTCTCAAAAATTGAGAAGAACAAGACCTGACATGGCTGTCAAGATCAAAGAAGAGGTTCAGAAGCAGTTGGACGTTGGGTTTCTTGCTGTCACGAATTATTCTCTGTGGTGTCGCTTCCACGAAAATAAGGTGCCGGCAAAACAGAAGAGTCGCCACCTTTCGTTATTTATCCCTCGAAACGGGAAAGGAAACGATCGGAAAAACCTGACGAAAAGGTATAAGACAAGGTCATCGCAACCATTGTCTGGATTCGGGAGTCGGTTACGCAAGGGGGAGGTATTAGCACCCCTCACGTCCATCGTACTCGATGGGATCCACGCTTGTTGTGTTTATCTGACGGGTTGGTTTAATCTATCTACCTATCAAGGCTGGCTTAAAAAGAAAAGAAAAATGACTCGGCATAGCGTCGCACTTTATGCCTACGTATTCTCATTAGAGAATGAGAAATCAGAGTCAACGTAGTTTGCCTAACTACGGGTTACAGGGAAGGTGGCTCGCCAATACGTCAGTATTGTGCCTACGTACTCTCAAAAGGTATGAGAAATCAGAGCATACGTAGTTCGGGATAATATGGATTACGGGGATTCAGATTCATCTGTTTTATCGAGTAGGGTTAACAAACAGTTCCCGCAGTTGGATGTAGGCAGCTCGACCCTTGGAGACTCAGGCGTTACCATTTGCGGTAGAACTGGGAGTTAACGACACTCTTTTCTTCAGAAAAGCTTCCTTTGAATTATGGGCCCACGAGGCAAAAAGGTTTGAAGTTTGTTTTCTTTCTTTTACGGAAGAACTGTTTTTTAGTTGTCTGTAGTTTGTACAACACTAGAGACTATGACCTGGGAACGAATGCGTCGCATATCGTCTAAAGGACGTATACTAAACATTCTAGACGATTGAGAGGAGGCCGCTCAACTATCATTACCCAAGTAGCTTAAGGCTCGTAACGCACTTATACTAACTTGCCTTTATTATGTTTTTTACTGTTGTTTGAGACGAGAAGAGAGAGGGCTCAACTAAGGGGAGACTATCAAGTCCTAATGTTGTCATGCCAAGGATTCATCCTATGGTTGAAGTTTGAAACAGGGATCTCCTAGAAGTTATCATGCATAGGTTTCAACCTAAAGTTCTAATCATCACTTCCTTATCAAAGGAAGTAAGATTCCTAGGGGATCATGTCAATGATAAACAGAAACAGATAAGGCATCAGCTTGAACAGTAAACAGTAAACAGTAAAATGCATGCAATGCAAGTGAGGGAGGAAATGTGTGTGGGGCATTAGCCTCCACAAGCTCGTCTCGACCTCAAGCCAAGTATGAATAACTGCAATCATAAAGAAGAATAAAATAAAATGCCATAAGGAAAACCACAAACCACATAGACAAGGGAGCTGAGCTCTACCGAGTACCCACAAGCAAAGCCACACAGTAACAATACAAGCAGAGGGAGCAACTCAACCTCTAGTTTAATCATGCTCCTAGATTAAATTAGTCTAAGCATGAACTTATTCTAATGCATCAAGCAAATCAAACAAGTCACATCAATACAGTTGCACAGAAAGCAAACAGACAAGAAAGAAAGTAGACCAACAACTTCCACAGCTTCACAGCAAAGCAATCTTCTGACAGCAGTTCAGTCTTCAGTCTGTAACTGTTCTTCAAGGCTCTCATCTTCAATAGCAAGTGTCAACTTGCTTCTTCAAGCTTTCAATGCATCAAACACAAGTATCAACTTGTTCTCCAACTTCAAGCTTCAGCTCTTCATGGTAGACTCCACCTTCAGGATTTCATCCTCAATAGCAAGTATCAACTTGCTTCTTTAAACTCTCAATGTGCCAAACATAAGTATCAACTTGTTCTTCAACTTCAAGCTTCAGCTCTTCATTTGATCTCAGCTGGATTTTCTTCACAAGTGTCAACTTGTTCTTCTTGGTCTTCAAGCTTCAGCTCCAATGGCAGTCTTCAACTACAGGGAAGTGGCAACTTCTAGCATCTTCAATCTTCTAGCAAGGAACTCCATCCTCTATCAAGGGAGAAAGATTCATCTAACAAGAGCAAGGTGTGGATAGTGGAAAGCAAAGTGAAGACCAAAGGTCCCCTCTAAGCATTCTACCATCAAGGAAAGGAACCCTCAAAGGTTCTACCAATTTGTGAGAATCCAATCATCCTACCAAAGGAGGTATGAGGCCTTCACAATGGGACCTTACATCATAGGGAGGAATGGAAGTGATCAATACCTTCCATGTTTCATGAAGGAGGAAAATCTATTCTACAGGATCTCCCTAAAACCCTAATCCTTAACCCTAAACAAACTACACCAAAGGAAGAGCAAACTTCAAGTCCAAGCTCCACCATGCACTCCACAGCAGCCCATACAAGTCTTCATCATCATCCAAGAGCAAGAGAAGCAAAACCCTAATCTAAGGGAACTAAAGAAGTCATTCTAGTTGAATTAGCAAGTTAGGATCACCTAAAACCTAGTACTAAAGTTAATCCTAACTAAAATACTAAAACCAATTGTAAAATCCTACAAAAATAACTATGGGAACCTAAGTCAATCATGACTCCATCATGTTAATTCCAGAGATTAAATCATCCAATAAGCTCTAGAATTAAATTCTAAACTATGAGGTACTAAGGTTAAACCCTAAAACTAGAGCACCTAAAGTTTCAATCTAAAAACCTCATCTAATTTCATCACAAAAATGTGAGAAAATTACTAAGGGAGCATACATGTCTAAACTAGCTACACACAAAAAATCAGCTAAAAAATCATCATCAAATGATCACGCAAAATTTCACAAGACAAGGTATCAACCATAAATAAATTAATGTCAATTAAAATACAAAAAATGCAATTAAAATCACAAATGCATGAATTCCTAATATTTTAATTTCCTAAAATTCTAGACTCATTCATGAGTCAGGGGAAAAAAACTTGGATCAATTTGAGTTATTTTCCTATTTATTATGAATTATTTTCTAAACTACATGAAATGATGAAAAATAAGAAAATAAGAAGAAAATAATAAAACTGGCGTATCAAATAGCAATTCACATCAGTTCATTTCAGGAATTTGGGCCAAACGGGGGTGTGGATATCAATCTGTGCACTAAGCCCAAACCAAACCAATTAATGAAACGGTGCGTTTCATTCAGAGTCTCTCTTCAGAATTTGAAATCAAATCGTGGTCGTGTATCCCTTGCCTGAGTCAAAGGTCCACCCTTCATCCAATGGCCAGTGTGCTCCGTCCCCAATTTGAATCAGATGGAGGGAAATAACCAGACGGTGGCCTGAGCTGCAGCGCCACCATCTTCTCCGGTGAGGTGCTCGTCTCAGGTCATCAAAAATGTCAAACCAATACCCAATCCTACTCAATTTTTCATCCTGATCACGAATCCATCATCCAAATTCACTAATTCCTTCTCTAACTCCAAACACGATAGAATTTTCAGAAATCCACCAAATCTTGATCATCACAATTCTCAAAGATAATGATCCTAATGTAATCTACACTCTTCACTGATCAATTTCCACTATCCAATCATGAATGTATCACCAAGAATCTTGAGAAATCAAGCTCAACAGAAAATGGTTCATACCCTAGAGTGTCTCTATCCATCAAATTCTTGTACCAAAATCCATCTATGTCATGATAAGAACCTAACCACATAAAGATTTCTAGCTATCTCTCTATAGATTAAGCACAATTTCGATTTGTACAAACCTGGTTTCAGATGAAGAACAGATGCAATTCTTGCTCGATTTCTCCTCCACAATGATCCAGATTCACTCCAAATCTTCCTCTGAAGCCAATGCACACCTCAGTTTGGCTTGATTCCTCTTCAATCTCCAAACACAATCTTGAGTTGCAGCTCTGAGTTTTCACTTGCTATCCCTGCTACCAGCATCAAATGCTTCCAAAAAAATGGCTGAACACACTCCAAATCTTATATAGAACTCATTAGAATCATCTAGAAAGTTCTGTAACCACCCAAATGAGATTTTGCAATTTCAATTTCTCTTCAAAATGTCACCCACACCAGTCACGATTCTGGCTCTCTTTGGGCATGAAAATGCTTGGAAAATTCATCTCATGAGATATTGAATTAGTTTGTTATGTTCTCTTCCTTGTTTGCAATCCAATGGCTCATGTTGGTTATGTTGCTTCATCATGAAGAAATGAAATGAAATGGCATGAACTTGACCTCAAACCAAAATTCTAGCATTGCCAAAGTTTCTAAAATGATTTTTCCATTCAAAATGACCTATAATTTTGCCTTGTTTGGACACAAAATGAATTATTTCAATTTTTTGGTCATTAAATGCCTTTAATTCTTCTTTTTTCAAAATTCCTTGAACCACATCCTTCATTGAGCCATTTCAATGTCTCTTTGATGCATGGTCAAGGTTAAAACCCCATTTTAAGCAACTTTCAAGTTGAATAAAATTTCATTTGAGGTGTCTAAGTTGGTGAAAATGACCTATGATCATAAATGACCTATAATCACAAATTCCCAAAATACCCTTGACTTGTCAAAGCCATAACTTGATTTCTACAAATCCAACATTCATGTTGACTAAAAGCTCATAGGAATCATCCTTCTTGGGCAAAAGTTTCATGCAAGTTGGGTAACTTTCAAGCCCTAAATTCAAATACCTCAGATGACTTGTAACTTGTCAAAGCCATAACTTGAGTTCTACAAATCCTATCAAGGACTTCTAGCACTAAAATTAAAGCTAAGACCATGCTCTACAACAATCATGTTGGGGGAAAGATGAGATGACAATCATATCTTGAGCTAAATTGCCTTGAAGATAGGGGCCAAACTAGGGGATTTTACACTGTTAAGTCTTAGAAACCCTAGCCTGAAACTTCTCAAACTCTTCAATCATGATGAGTTAACCTTGGAATAATCCTTATAACATCTCAATGTATCAATCCATGATCACATGGCTCTTGGATTAAATCTCAACTTTCTTCAAATCATCAGTTGACTTAGGGTTGACCTAGTCAAACCCTAGCTGCACCAATCATGGCTGAGGCTTCTTATTCTTGCACAATGACATGTCTAGGCCTCAAAGTGATCTTCAAATCTTCTCATGAGCTCTCTCAAGACCTCAAGTCTAACTTCATGGCTTCAGAATCATCTGATGACTTCCCACAACTCTCAAGTTAGGAGACCTACACACTTGGTTTCAACCACTCTTTCTGAGGCTCTTTCAACTTCTCTGACAAGGATATCAACCCTTGAACACTTGAATAACCTTCTTATCTTAGCTTCATAGTCTTGTATATATCTTGATTGGTAATCATACCTCTTTATCTCCTACATACATGTCAATGAAATGCAAATGATAATGCTAATGTGAATGAAATGAAACATAAGCTAGGTAAAGAAATGTTGGGCAAATTTTGGGGTGCAACACGTGGGATGCTAATATTGTTCCTGTCCCTAAAAAGGATGGAAAGTTCAGGATGTATGTTGATTATAGGGATCTAAATAGAGTAAGCTTGAAAGACAATTTCCCGCTCCCTCACATTGACGTGTTGGTTGATAACACTGCTCAATATTATGTGTTTTTCTTCGTGGATGGCTTCTCTGGGTATAACCAAATCAAAATGGCCCCAGAGGACATGAAGAAAACTACTTTCATAACATCATGGGGGACTTTTTTCTATAAGGTGATGCCATATGGATTGAAAAATTCTAGGGAAACCTATCAATGGGCGATGGTGACTCTCTTTCATGATATGATTCACAAAGAGATTGAAGTTTATATTGATGACATGATTGCAAGGTCAAAGACAGAGGAGGGATATCTGGTTAATCTTCTGAAGATATTTGAAAGGTTGAGGAAATTCAAGCTGAGGTTGAATCCTAAAAAGTGCACCTTCGGGGTGAGGTCTGGAAAACTATTGGGTTTCATTGTTAGTGAAAGGGGTATTGAGGTAGATCCTGCGAAAGTAAAAGCTATACAAGAGACGCATGAGCCAAGAAGAGAGAAAGAGGTTCATGGTTTCTTAGGGAGATTAAACTACATTGCTAGGTTCATCTCTCACCTTACTTTCATGTGTGAGCCGATTTTTAAATTGCTGAGAAAAGATAAAGCGGTCAGGTGGAATGAAAACAATCAGAAGGCTTTTGAGAAAATAAAAGAATACTTGCAAGAACCTCCGATAATCATACCTCCAGTAGTAGGAAAACCTTTGATTATGTATGTTATGTTTCTTGAGAATTCAATGGGGTATGTGCTCAGTCAACATGATGAGAATTGTAGAAAAGAGCACGCCATCTACTACCTGAGTAAAAAGTTTACTGATTATGAGTTGAGGTACTCGATGCTGGAGAAAACATGTTGTACACTCGGTTGGGAAACTAAGCATTTGAGGCAATATATGTTAAACCATACAACCCTATTGATATAGAAGATGGATTCGATTAAGTATGTGTTTGAGAAGAAAGCACTCTCCTAAAGGATTGCCTATTGGTAAATGGTTTTGACAGAATACAATATTCAATATGTTTCCCAGAAAGCTATTAAGGGGAGTGTTCTGTCAGAATATTTTATTGAACAACCGATTGAAGATTATCAACCTATGAAGTTTGATTTTTCAGATGAAGACATCATGTTTCTGAAGATGAAAGACTGTGATGAGCCTTTTCCTGACGAGGGTCCTGAGATTGGATCTCAGTGGAGTTTAGTTTTTGAAGGTGTTGTAAACTCAAATGGTAACAGAATTAGGAAAATCATTACTACTCCTTATAGTTCCCACATACCTTTCACTGCCCGATTAACGTTCTCTTGCACCAATAATGAAGCAGAATGTGAAGCGTGCATTATGGGTTTAGAAGAGGCCATTGATCTGAGGATCAAGAATCTTGATGTATATGGCGATTCAATGCTGGTCCTTAATCAGATTAAAGGTGACTGGGAAACTCGTCATGCAAACTTGGTGCCGTACAAGAATTATTCCAGAAGAATACTACCTTTCTTTGACAGGGTTGAGTTCCATCATGTGCTTAGGGCTGAAAATCAGTTGGCGAACGCATTGACTATGTTAGCGTCAATGTACAAATTGAATTTCTGAAATGAGGCTCTGACAATCACCATTATGCATCTTGACAGACCTGCCTTTGTGTTTGCAGTTGAAGAGGCATCAGATGGCAAGCAATGTTATTATGATATCAAGTGTTTTCTCAAGAATCAAGAGTACCCTTCAAGGGCATCCATCAAAGATAAGAAGACTCTAAGAAGGCTTGCGAGCAGATTCTATCTGAACAAGGGTTATGTTTTGTATAAGAGAAACTTTGATATGGTCATGTTGCATTGTGTTGATGAACACGAAACAGGATTGTTGATGGAACAGGTTCATGAGGGTTCTTTCGGTACTCATGCCGATAGGCATGCTATGGCCATAAAACTATTGATGGATAGGTATTATTGGATGACTATGGAATCTGATTGTTTCAAATACGCCAGAAAATGCCATAAATGCCAGATTTATGCTGATAAGGTGCATGTGCCACTGACTCCTCTGAACATGTTGACATCTCCTTGGCCCTTTTTTATGTAGGGTATTAATATGATTGAAAAGATTGAACCAACTGCTTCTAATGGACATCGCTTCATTCAGGTTGCCATTGATTATTTCATGAAGTAGGTAGAAGCGGCCTCGTTTGCCAATGTCACAAGGTAGGTAGTTGCCCAGTTCATAAAGAAGGACATCATCTGTCGTTTCAGTATCCTAGAGCGAATCATCCCTAAAAGTGGTTCAAACTTGAATAATAATATGATGAAGGAACTATGCCAGAGTTTCAAAATTAAACATCATAATTCTTCTCTGTATCATTCGAATATGAATGGCACTATTGAGGCAGTAAACAAGAATATCAAGAAGATTGTGCAGAAGATGGTGGTAACCTATAAAGATTGGAACGAGAGGTTGCCCTTTTCTATACACGGTTAATTTACATTTTTGCATACATCAACATGGGCAACTCCTTTCTCGCTGGTATATGGTATGGAGGTGGTCATACCATTAGAAGTTGAGATTCCTTCTTTGAGAGTGTTGGCAGATGTGAAGCTTGATGAAGCAGAATGGGTGCGATCTAGGATGGATCAGTTGAACCTTACCGACGAGAAGATATTGGTATCCATTGCATATGGCTTGTTGTACCAAAGCAGGATGAATAAAGTCTTTGATTAGAAAGTGCGTCCTCGGTGCTTCCAAATGGGCGATTTGTTTTTGAAAAGGATCCTTCCTCCTCAGACAGATCACAGGGGAAAATTGACCCCAAATTATGAAAGGCCATATGTGGTAAGAAAGCTTTTTCTGGTGGAGCCTTATTGCTATCAACTATGGATGGCGAAGACTTTATGTCCCCTTTGAACACAGACACAGTTAAAAAATACTTTGCTTAAAAGAGACCCGTTGGACAACAAAAAGAAAAGTATAGGCAAAAAAGGGAATCCTGGCGAACCACAAAAAGAAAAAGGTTCGGGAAAAATTTAGGGATAAAAGAAAAAGAACATAATAAACCCGCAAATTTGAAAACCCGAAAAGGAAACTTTGGCAAAAATGGGTATCCTGGTGGATTAAAAACCCGAAAGGGCGATCCATCTAAAAGTTAGGGATTTAAAAGCAAGAAGCTGCAGTCCGCGTTTGATCTATGAACTCATTTTGATACATGGAAGTCCCAAAGGAAAGGAATCAGTCTAGTCAGTCTTTCTAGAAGGCAAAGAATTTGGTGAACATCGAAGACATACATGTCATAGCTGAATCGACACATGGCGAATATCTGTTCCCACATTGCCGAAATTTGTATTTTATTTTTACTTTTGTGCAGTTACCTCTTTTCAGGAATTGCATCCAAATTGTAATTGCCTATTACAGGCCATTCAATCAATAAAGTATTCATTTGATTCAAAAATATTTTCATTTCTGTTTTTACATTTATTGTTTTGTTTGCAAAAAAAAAACATCTGATATTTTTGAAAATATTGCATGTGAAAATACTGGGCTTTACAGAGCATATTGAGAACAATGAATTTGCTTGAACGATGGGTACCATGGATGGTAACCGAGGTAGCCATTTTGCATTTAGAACATCCTATCGCTTATTGTTGTTTGCAGGGTGACATGATCTTCTCCTTAGTAGAGTTTCTGTCTCCAACATTGAAGTGCTAGCATCACCAGTAGAACATGGTGAAGTTTTTAATCATTCTCCTCTAGCAAGATTTTAGGAGTTTGTTTTCCCCATCCAGTTTGATTTGTACTCCCAACCGAGCGTTCAGAAGTTGACTACACCAGTCCAGACTGTCTTGGTTAATAGTAGGTATCCAATAGGAGACGTGTGAGATGTTTTCCCATAACAGACGTTTTGTAAGCTCCACAGAGTCTTGGTTTCTACTTTCTTCATCACACCGGAAAGTGGTTTCACCAGCAATGTTGTGCACTTATCCCCAATGGGGTAAGGTTGAAGGGTATTTTCCCAATAGCATCGTAAGATTGGTATGATTCCCTAGCAGGTTTGGTATAATTAACATCCCTCCCTAACAGAATTTGGTATGGATTCCCTTTATAGGTAGATTAGCAGTGGTTGATATCTCCGGCAGATTCCAAGTCCAACCATCATTAGAATTCTTCTGTATCAGATCCTTGAGACGATTTCCTAGGAGGTGTTACTCACAATTCACAGCAGAGTGAATTTTTCAGTAGAGTTTATATTTAAGAAGGCCATTTAGTGTGTCTTTCTCAGCAGAGTTTATTCCTTGTGTTCTCAACACTTCTCCCGGTGGAGTGTCCCTTTTGCATATCATAAGCATTTTTGTATTGCATCTTCCAAATGCGTAGCATTTCCATTTCGTATGGAGTATTGCGCTATATTCAAACATATGAATTTAAAGCATAAGCCAAGTTTGATATCTCCTTTTCCATATGTTTCCCCAGCAGATAATGACATAACTCAGGAGATTTTGGGTTTACTTTATCCCTAGTAAAAGTCACTGATGGATATGTTCATCTTACTTGTGCTCCCAGACAAAATTGTTTGTTTAAAATTCTCTTTTCCCCAGTGTTATACCCCAAATTTTTACCCCTGGATTCCATTATAATTCTAGGAGCATCATCATTTTTTTATCTAACCTTAACCTATTTTAAGTTTGTCTTTGTCAAGATGTAGATGAATTAGGGTTTCATACAGTAAGGAATCAGGGGTTTCTATGGTTTGATCAGTCAAGGTTTTGGATTGATTCTCCATATAAAAACTCTCTACATCATAAAAAATATTATATTGGATCAAGTATGAATCCAATTTGAGGTTGTCACCCAAGAAAAAAGAGCAGTGTAGTCCAGGACCCCCGATTAGGGTTTTTGATCACGAAAGTCAATTGTAGTTTGACTTTTGATTTAAATGGAATTCCAATGGTGGAATCATGGTCCATGAAGCTTATATGAATTATTGAAGTCCCCTCAATAAGTTTCAAGACCTCAGAGAGCCTAGAATATCAACAGTCGATTCGGAGGTTTTCGATCGTTCGGTTCGTCTGACTGAAAAGTCAACTTATTAATCAACAAGGTTTTAACCCAAAATTGAAGATAATTATGTTCCCAATGTTATTTTATATGTAGTCATGAATTTTGGTGACCATTGGATCAAGAATTGAGAAGTAATCAAAAAGTTGGGAAATTAGGGTTTTGAAAGGAGCAAGACCATAACTTCCTAACCACACATCCAAGTGGAGTGGTTTAAAGCTTGTTGGAAAGATCTTGAGAAATACTACAAAAGTGTAAAAGTGACCTATGTGAAAAAAATGGATAGATTTTGAGTTATGATAAAAAACAAGTCAAGAGGGGAAAAACACTTAGAGAAATTTCATGTTTTTGGCACTTTTAAGTCATGTTTTCGGCCAACTTCAAGAGGATTTTTGACCTAGTTCCACTTGGAATTTGAAAATGTGTAAAACATGAAAGTTGTATGGCATGATGAGGGCTTTCCAAAAATTATAAGACCTACTCCATAGCATTTGTGAGCTAGGAGTTTCGAAGGAGGGAAGCTGGGGTCCTAAAGCTTGAAATGTGAAACTTCGACTTATCATGAACCAATGCAAAAACCAGCCAATTGATTCTTAATTATTTGGTTAACCCTTGATATGATGTTTAGGGGTGTGATGACTGAAAATGCAAGAAGAATACATGAACAAAACCAAAGTTTTGGCTAAAAGCATTATTAAAATCCAAGAAAGTACAAAAGTACATGATGAAAGAGAATGCTTTAGAGCAAAATCTGCTGCAGCATAGAGATCCTCCTTTTGCCATCTCTCTAGTCACCTCATACAGCTTGATTACAATATGTTTTGGTGCTAGGATACATTGGAAACAAGCTTGGCCTGCAAAGCAAGATCAAAAGGAGGATTTGTTGTCATTTTCCCTCCAAAAGACAAGATTCAAGCCAAGACTCCAATCTGCCCTCACCCTTGGTTCTTTGTTTCCCTTATAAATAGAGAAACCTCTATGCATCTAAGATACATCATAATCACCCTCAATTCAAGAAGAAGCAAGCTTCTCATTCTTGCCTTGCATTTTCTTGCTAGTGAAGAAAACCTCACAAAAATACCAAAATCTGTCTTGGACAGATTCCACCTCTAATCCATTACTAACCACCATACATCAATAACAAGACTTCTAACAATCTACAAATGATCCATCGAAGCTGTTCCAACCATTATCCAAGCCATAAACCTTATATTTCAAAAAGTTAACCCTCAACCCTAAGAACTTTGGCTTTTTGAACTAAACAAGAGAACTCTTGGCTCAGACTTGTTTTAACCTCCACAACACCTCAAACACCTTGAATATAAAGTATATTCACTGTCCAAGCCATCAAAGACCAACTATCTCACTATTTTGTGGATATGTCATAAAGTCCACTTATTGCTTCAAGTGTAAGCAATCCTGTTCTTGCACAAAAACTTGCTTGAAAGGAATTGGAGCTACTTGGACTTTGCACTAGAGGTGTGGAGAAGCCATTCAACTCATTCTCGCTCAACTAGACAACTTGGTATCAAGAGTTACTTTGGAGGTCTTCAAGAGGTAAGTCGCCTCTATTAAATGTACTCATTATGCACCATGGTTATGCTTGATGTAAACTAGCTTAAATATGCTTAGAAACCTCCCCACAAGTCATGTTTGAACTGTGTTTATGATTGTTCTCATAAGTTTACAATATGTCATAAGAATAGGTGTTTGGTTTGTCTTGTTGGTTTTTCCATTGTATGAGCCATATTCTGATTTTGCCTAAGTTTGAGGATGTGATTGTGTTTGAACTTATTTATAAGTTATAATGCATATGTAAGACTATTGCTAGATGCAAGATGTATGTGTTTGTGAACCGTGCTGTTTTGGTGCCCTAGCTTTGTTAGGTCTTTCAAATTCATGTGCAAAGTCTTGTTTTTCTGATTGAACTCATATTTGAATGATTTGAGAGCCTCATTTGTATGCCTTTGGTTTTTTTGAATCATATTGGAATGTTGATTTGGTTCTGTTTGCAAACTGTCATGAGATCTTCATTGTAACTATGCCATAACTTCATTTCCATAGGTCACTTTATGTTCAAGTTTGAGTTTAAGTTCCAAATGATTTTGAATTATATGATGTGTTTAAGACATGCTTGAACTCCCAATTTGTTTATAACATGACTGAGTTGACCTCTAGGTTTGAAAATGCATCTTGACATCAAATCTGCATTTGTATTCGAATTTTAAATGTAAGCATTTTCAAAGAAAACTAAGAGTGCCATTGAATTCCTCTTTCAATTTCAAGCAGTTTAGACCTAAATTTTGTCAAAATCCATGGAGTTTTCAAGGAGTTTGAAAGGTTCACGTTTTTTGGTTTTGTGCTTGGTGTAACACCCTTATTCTACCCCTTAGATATTACGGCAAAATAACACGGATTTCAGAGTAAAATATTAACTTTCATTAAAAAAACCACAAAAGGGCGTACATTTCTCAAAGTCAACAAAATTGGTCAATACTCCGTAAGACACAGGTTTTCTCAAAATACCTCAAAACATCATATACAGCGGAACTCAAAACATAACTCAATGTTTTTCTCATAAGGGAACATCAGTAAAATAACCCAATGATATACAATCAACTCAAAGAACCCAACCCGATGTTACATATCAGAGCAAGACCCTCTAAATTAACCATAAAGGCTAACGACTCTAAAACTTCAAAATACTCCTCGACGACGTCCACGGCTAAACTTGCGCATCTGCACGTTACCCACGTGGAGGTAACATTCAAACAGGCAGGGTGAGTAAAACATTTCATAATAATCAATGTATGACAATTAGTGCATAAATGGCATTTTACTCATAATTATTATTATACACAATCACATTACTCAATTATTCAACATATTGATATCCTTATTCAACACAATCATATTACTCATATTCAACACATTGATATCCTTAAAGTGCCTCAAAGGACACAACGTCATAATTCATACAAAAGACTTCTCAATGCAATATGACACAACTCAATGCATGTGGTACCAATCATCACAGCTCGATGGACACTGGCCATCAACCCTCCATAGATCCCCATCAATAGGATTGGAGCATATCTCAATACTTCACATCCACACAATGGGATTGAAGCCACAATACTCAAAGCCCAGAACCGAAGTCCGGATGCACATGAATGCATGATGCACACGTCACAATAAGAATCCTCACAATAACATCACAAGTGCATCATCATTCGTCATGTTCATCATCATCACACAAAACATCACAGTCCATGTCATCACATGGTTCATCACAATAATCATCATCATCACATAAACGTCACAACATCATGTTATCACATAGTTCATCAAAGTAATCATCATAATACATCATCTCATCATAGCTCATAATAATCATCATCATTATTCGTCACGTCATCACACCACATCATAATAATCCTCATCACACACCGTTTCATCATATAATTCATCAAACTAATCATTATCACATGCAATGTTATCATATCTCATCACAGTAATCATCATCGTACAACATATCCTCATATCTTATCATCATAATCATCATACATCATATTATCATAATTTGTCATATTAATCATCATACGTCATATTATCATAATATTAATTTATAATATTATCTCATATTCTCTCATATCATTTCATCAAATCATACTCACGGTAATCCTCATACTATCGCCTATTAATCACACAACCTCACCGTCATACTCATGTTATCATATAGCTCGTCAATTCATAGTAATTTCATCAAGTTAATTCAATCAATACATCGTAGAAATCATCTTAACATCATGTACATCTCACGCAAAACCCACCGTCATAATCACAACAAACCATCACAGAAATCACAGAATCAAAACATCAAGACATCATTGAACCAGAACATGATTTGTTACTAAAACATATACATAATTGACTTATCAAACATAATTAGATATAAAAATATTGGGAAAACAATTCCATTATCTATCCTATGTTATATCTCTGTTCATTAGCTTTCCAACGCTTCAAACGGGGGTCAAAACGGGCTTACGGATCCAAAGTTACGTCCAAAACAATTTCGACCGAAAACATGAACAGTCGTGACGGACAGAAAGATGCTGTTACGCTCCGGAACTGATTTTTACTCAATTATTCTTACGAATCACTCACTCAACGTACCCAAAACATCACTAAAACATTCCTAAGGTTATACGGCAATAACAACACAACTTCTATGGTTTATTAGGCTCATCTGGCAACATTTGCAACGCCTAAAACACTATTTCCTGCAATTACTCTGAGTACTTTAGAGTTACTCACATTTGAATATTCTTATTCCTATAGGGACAACATGTCACAAATTTTCCTTCAATTACACCCTACGACATTAAAATTACTTACTATCCAATATTTAATCCCTTCAGGATCAGACATATAACAATGTCAAGCTTTTGGCCACGAAGGCCTAAGGTTTCCCATAAGGTTTCCCACAATTACATATCAGACAGTCAGAAATATTGACCATTAATCCTACGGGTTTTGCCATAAAGGCCTAAGGTTTTCCACAAGTTTTATGTTGATATTCAATGATACATACCATTTGGCCATTTGGCCATCCTCTCAGAATCTTACGATTACTTCCCTATTTCCCACAATTAATTCCAAATCCCTAAACCTTACATCAACCACAAATATACCGAAAATCATACATAGAAAACTATGAAAAGCAATACTCCCCATACCTTAGCCGATTCACAGCCTTCACGATTACTCCAGGAATCTTCCGAAGCTTTTGCCTCCAATTCTCCCTCCTCAGAGCTCTGGCCTCCATTCTTTTCACGGTTAACAAATGAATCCCAATTCCCTTTAGAATTCTATTTTGTTAAATCTCACAATTTGAGCTTTTCCCATTATATCCTCACTAACTCCTCCAATCGCCCAAATTGCCCTTATTTCCCTTATTTCAATTTAATTAATAATAATACTAATAAATTAATATTACATGCTATTAATTAAATAAATACCCAAAAATGCACATTTTTTTAATAATTCACCAACCACCCGAAAATCATCGAAAACAAGTATTCTTAATTAAATAATTAATTAAAATACTCCAATTAAATTTGGGGTGTTACACTTGGTTTGGCATGGTTACTTGCCCAGAAATCATGACTTTAAGGGTTATGTATTTCTGGGGTGGTTTGATGCATTAGATGTATCACCACCCCAGTGGTTATGACTTACGCGCCTTATGTATGCTTTGCCTTGCTTGCATGAGTTCGATTTTGGCTGAGGACAACTCTTTTGCCATTTTTGAGATTTTCTTGTATTTTTAGCATATATTGTTTTTTTCTCCTTGGAATATCACACGTGTGCTTTGGATGGTTTGGTAAGGTTTTGAGCCTGTGGACTAGAGGGTGTGTGTTCAACCCTTGTGGAGGACACTTCCTTTATTTTTATTACTTATTTTTCATGATTTCTTCATAACTTAAAATCATCATAACTTACTCATTTTTCAACATTTTTGCATCATTCTTTTTGGAAATTGTTCTTCATCGTGTCTATTTTCAAATAGTAAGTGAATATTTCAAGGATGCCTATCCTAGAAATACTTTAACTCACTTTGAAATCATGTTGTTTTTAGGGTTTTCACCTTACTTCTCTTGAAACTTTTCTCAACTACCATTTGATTTATCTTGTAAGGTTGATTGTGTTTGATCCACATATGTTTGTTAACATGCTTGAATGATTAAATTTTTGCTTAATTCAAAGTCTTATCATGATCAATCCTTGCTTTTGTGAATGCATTTAATTGAACATAACACTTTGAACTTTGTTTGTGAACCATACTATACCTCTTGATGTTGTAACCTTTTAGTGTGTTCACCATGTCTTCTATACTTGTTTAGGTGTCTTGTAAGAACCATAAACTGCTAGGGCTTGCTTTGTTTTGGTTGTTACCATAAACTTTTATGAGTTTCCCCATGAAACCTTAAACTTCTTACTTGATTTGTTGTAATACTTCTTGTATGCTTATGTACTTGATTGTCATCAATGCATGATTGTTGGTCTTATGTTGTTACATTTAACATCCCTTGATCCCTCTAAAATGGTTGCCTCAAGTTGTAACTTGCTTGAATTTAAATTGGTTTGAAGTATATGTCTTATTTGTCTTGATGGTTGTTATCTTATTGCATCTTCATCTTTGTTAAGATGTTTTAAGTTGACCTTGCCTTATATGTTTGGTCTTGTAAGAACCTCTATCATGTTCATTCTAAGTATTGTAATATCTTTGTCTAAGTAATGGTTATAACCATTTTACTTGATTGTAATCTTTGCTTGATGTTATCACATGCTTGCATAACTTCTTGGTTGTTACCATACTCTTTTATATGTTCATCATGTTTGAATGGATGCTTATGTGTGCTTTTAACTTTGTCAATTTATTCCCTAAGTGATGGAACTTGTTAGTTCTCATCCAGTTGCCTCATCGTTTCCTATTCCAAAAGAAAGCCTCTCTATCGACCCTTGGGTCATAGATAGCTCATTATCCTCCCTTTGACTTTGTTAAGTCACTTTGAACCATAACTTATTTAAGTTAGAACCCATATCCATTAGACTTTGCTTTAAGTCTAAAAGACCTACCCCTTATTAGGAGTATCATTTCAATTAGAACTATAAGATAGAGTTTGTCAACTCTATGTAAGAATCATGGTCATGATTACTTACCCCCTCTTGGCTTCTGTAAAAGTTAATATCCTTTGAGTGTACAATCTAGAATAGAGAGTTTTGTCAAACTCTATGTAAGCATTGTTATGATTGTTCCCCTTTGAACCTTGATTATAATTAAGTGTTCATCTATCCCTTGTGAGGTGAACTACGGTTTCTATGATTCTATCCTAGTCAAGATACGTAGGCATAGGATGCGATATCTTTGCGAGCAAACTTACGATAGAATTAGAGCAACCGTAGTTCCCCTCACTAAGGATAGATGAACACTTGATTATGATCAAGGTTCAAAGGGGAACAAACATAACAATGTTTGTATAGAGTTTAACAAAATCTCTACTCTAAGTTGTACACTCAAAGGAATTGACTTTTACAAAAGTCAAGAGGGGAGTAAGTAATCATAACAATGATTCTTACATAGAGTTAACAAACTCTATCTTAAATTTCTAGTTGAAAGAGTACTCCTAACAAGGGGTAAGTCTTTTAGACTTAAAGCAAAGTCTAAATGGATGTGGGTTCTAAATTAACTAAGCTATGGTTCAAATATGACTTAACAAAGTCAAGGGAAGGGCATTGAGCTGTCCATGACCCCAAGGGTCAATGGAAAGACTTTCATTTGGAATAGGTAAAAGAAGAGACAACTTGATGAGAACTAACAAGTTCCATCACTTGGGGAATAACTTAACAAAGCAAACACAAGCATTCATTCAAACATGATGAATATATAAAAGAGTACGGTTACAACCCAAAGCATGTAAGCATGTGACAACATCAAGAAAAGATCACAATCAATTCAAATGGTTACTACAATATCATGAAGGACATGGTGAGGTTCTTACAAGACCAATCATATAAGGCAATATCAACTTTTAGACATCCTAACAAAGATGAAAAACAAACATGGTAACAACATGTAATGTAAACAAATTTAAAATGCAAGAAAGTAACAACTTGAGTCAAGCATATCATAGGATTTAAAAAGAGGACAAATGTAACCATATGAGACCAACAATCATGCATTGATGACAATCAAGTACAAGTAAGAAGTGTTACAACAGTTCAAGCTCAAAGTTTCATGATTTCATGGGGGAGCAAATAAGTTTAAAGGTAACAACCACAAAATGAAATAAATCTTATCATGCTAGAGTTCTAAGTAGACCTTTATATGGGTGAGGGAATATATGAAAAGTATACTCAAGAGATTACAATATCTAGAGGTTGTGTGGCTTTCAAGCAAACATGCAAAGGTAAATCATTTAGATGCTTACAAGCAAAGATTTTGAATGAAAATGGGTTTTGGTTCAAGAAAAGATAGTCAATAACACAAAGAGTTAACAAAAATTGACACATTAAGAGCAAATCAAACTTATAAAATTGAATCAAAGAAGTTTTGAAAATGATTGAAGGAGAGGAGGGTAAAAACCCTAAAATAGTGCAATACTTTCTTATGGTATAAAGTGTTTCTAGAATCTAAGTTCTTAAATTCTTTAAATATCACATGAAAATAGGCAAAATTACAAAACATTTGCAAAAAGAATCACTCAAAAATGATAAATAATGACAAAGTTATATTAGTTTGAAATTTAAAGAAAAATCAAAGAATTAGTATTTAAAAAAGAAGAGAGTGTCTTATCCAAGGTTTGAACTCGTGACCTATGGATCATAGATTAAAATCTCACCATTTCAACCAACACGCGCATGTGATCCAGAGTGAAAGAGAGAGATAAAATATCAAACAGGATAAAATCCCAAAGAAAACCAAAAGAGTTGTCCATACCAAGGGTCGAACTCAGGACGACAAAGCTAGAAAGTACATGAAACGCAAGGCATAACCACTGGGGTGGAGATACATCCAATGCATCAAGCCACCCCAATATCATATAACCTCTCAAATTCAAATATTTTGGGCCAAGACAAAGCAACCTCAAGGAAATCAATGTGTCATACAGTTTCAACTCAATCTTAACCAAAACAACACCAATTTTCACAAAATTAAACTCTAATCCACTTGAAATTTGAAGAGGATCATGATGGTAACAACCATTTTTTAAAACAACACGCACAAATTAAAATTCGAAGAAAAATGCAGATGGAAGTTTTGAAATATATTTTCAAAGTCATGACTTAAACTAAACAGATTCAGACCATGGGATCACCATACACAAACCTAAACATACAGTTTATGGATTCTAGACTAAAAAAGATCTCAAAAACTCATCAACACAGAAACTGATATGTAGGTTGCAGCTATTAATCAAAAGTTTGAAAGGTTGTTTTAGAAAAGAAGAACATTCTCATGATGTAGCATTCTATGCTTCAAAACATCAACACACATCCAATAATTCACACTCCACCGAGACATGAACTCATACATAGATTGCAAGAAAACTTACATCAAAATTGATAGCACAAGAGGTTGATTAACCTCAAAACAGAAACTGACAGTATGTTCTTGTTTTTGTCAAATCAAAATGTCAAACAACAATGCATAATAAATCCTACAACAATGATACCCTCAACACAGACACACACACATAGTTCTCACACCTTGACAACTTGGTCTACCGGACAACCTAACAAGCTTGTACTTCTAAACATCATTAATTGGTTTTGCAACATAATAAACAGCATAACAACTAAACAGAAACATCAGCCAATCATTGTTCATTACTATGCCAAAATCAACATCAATTCAATACATTGCTTCAAATGAATATTACAAACTCTATGATAGTAAACACAAACAAGTTCTAGCAGGGGAACCTAGTTCTTAACAGCAATATACACAACCATGTCAATCATCATAGATCAATGCATTACATCTTGAAACAACATTTATGATGAATTCTAACAACAACGCCTTCATAAAGACAAAACACATATCTATACTTAAATCAATCTTAGACGGCATCCTAACAACTTATTCTAAACAACAGCTCACAAACTAATATGTTTAAACAACTTTGAAACAAAACTCTTAGCACATAACCTAAACAGAGACCACAACAAATTCTTGGACATAACAATGCCAGAATCCGACAAGGTTTATTTTACCATGAGAATCACCACTCCAGTGTAAGCAAACATAAGTTGACAAACTCAAACTCAAAAACAGTTTTGACAGCACAGTTGTAAGTTTGAACATGACAATACTAACATCCATTCAAGCATGCTTCAAATGAAAGTTACTAATCTTTGACAACAAATATGACAAATCTTAACAAAGTTCAATAAAATAGATGCAAACTTCACATGACAATGTCAAACAATTAAGACCAATCATGAGTTTATGTGAGAGTTACAACTCATCAAGCAAACACGAATCAAATTCAACATATGGCCAATATTTCTAACCAATTCATATCAATGAGAGGGTTTGAAATCACATACCTCTTGTAGACTTCCCAAAGTAAGCTAGCAGCCTTGAGTGAATAAGATATCCCTCTCTTGATGCAAGCTTGAGATTACTTCTTCTTGAAGAAACAAGTGATCCTTGAGGACATATCTAGAAAATGAGGTTCCAGCTGTTTTTTAAGATCATGGATAGTTGGTACAACATGAATGGATGGTATTCAAGGTGTCAAAGAGGTCCCAACTGTTTTAGACAGTGAGTTTTATCATTTTATGCAGAAAAGTCAAACTTTAAGGTGTGAGAAGTTGACTTTTGGTTTTGTGGTATTTTTGGTGAAAATAATGATTGGAACAACTTCTAATGATGATTTTGAGGTTGTGTGGATGATTTTTATGGTGGTTGAATGATTGGAAAGGATGCTGGTATGAAGTTTACACAAGGCAGTTTTGGATGCTTTTTCTTCACTTACAAGTAAAGCAAGGTAAAAGTGAGAGAGATTGATTTTCTCTTGGGTTTAGAGGGCTTTGGTGTGTGTTTGTCATAGAGGATACCTGTATTTATAGGTAAAGAAAGATGAGGACAGATTGTGAAGCATGCCTTTAAAGTTGTGATTGTTGGAAGAAAATCTTAGCAAATCCCATTTTAACTTGCTCTGCAGATATTTTGCTTGTTTTCAATGTTACTTGGCCTAAAAAAACAGCTATACTTAAGCTGTAGATAAGTAATATAAGGAGAGCAAGGACAAATATTCCATGCTGCAGCCACAAACACTCTCTCTCCTTGTGTACTTTTGTACTTTTTAACATTAAACAATGGTCCTTTGGACAAAAATTTGGCCATGCTTGAAATATCTTCTGATCTAGTTCAATAAACACTCTAAAACATCATATCAGATGTCAATCCATGGTTATAATTCAAGTGGATAGTTGGAAATCGAGTTTGTGCTGAGTTTGGACATGATGACAATCAAGTGTTTGGGCCCAACTTGTCCCCTTAGAAACTATCATCTCACAAGGGATACGGAGGAGCTCTTGTACTTTTTGTAAAGCCCTCAATATTATCTACAACTTTCATGTTTTTGGGAGTTTCAAATTCCAAGTGGAACTAGGTCAAAACACCTCTTGAAGTAGGTTAAAAAGTGCTAAAAACTTAGAATTTCACTAAGTGTTTTCTCCCTCTTGTGATGATTTTGACTATAACTCCAAATATATGCATTTTTTGCACACAAGTCACCTTTACACCTTTGTAGGGCTTTCCAAGACCTTTCCAATAAGCTTTGAACCACCTCATTTGGATGTGTGGTTAAAAAGTTAAGGTCTTGCCCCTTTCAAAACCATAATTCCCGACTTTTTCGATTACTCCTCAATCCTTGATCCAATGGTCACAAAACTTCATAAATATATGTAATATGACATTAGGAACATATTTTCTTCCAACTTTGAGGTCAAATTCCTTTTGGTCAAAGAGTTGACTTTTCAATCAAACGGACTGATCGATCGAAAACCCCTAAATCGATTGTTGGTGTTCTGGGTCTTCTAAGGTCTTTAAAATTCTTGGGTGGACTTAAATAAGTCATATAAACTTCATGGACCATGATTCCATCATTGAAATTCCTTTTAAATCCAAAGTTAAACTACAATTGACTTTTCCTAATTAGGAACCCTAATCGGGAGTCCTGGATGGCACTGTTCTTGATCTTTGGGTGACAACCTCAAATTGTATTCATACTTGATCCAATATATTATTCTTGATCATGTGGATACTTGTTTAAGGGAGAATTAATCCAAGACATTGACTGATCAAACCATCGAAACCTTGATTCCTGACCATATGGAACCCTGATTCATCTGCATCTTGACAAAGATAAACTTGAAATAGGTTAAGGTTAGATAAAAAAATTATGATTCTCCTAGAATGATGATTAAGATCTAAGGGTAAAAATTTGGGGTGCAACAATAACCAACCCCCGATCCCCGAATCTCTCAGCATTGTTGTTACATCGTGCAAAAGGTCTTTCTTTCTTTAACCTTTCCTTTGGATAAATCAAATTCCAGTTGTGAATTTAATGAATTAAGATTCAAGTTAACTAATAGATTGGTATCAAGATTTTCACCACAAAACCCAGTGGAGTCATCTTGTTTAGGTCGTAAGTCTGTTGATTCTACTTCCTGTGTATCTTAGTTGTATCCTAACTTTTGGTTGGTACCTTTGTGAAACCTCATCCCAACTTTTAGTTGGTCATCTTAATTTCATTCCAACTCTTGGTTGGTACCCTTGATTCGTTATCCCAACTCTTGGTTGCTATCTTTGGTAGGCTATATCCCAACTTTTGGTTGGTGTTCTTTGTGGGTTCAGTCTAACTTTTGGTTAGTAGCCTTTATCCTAAATTTTGGTTGGTATCCCTGATTCGTCATCCCAACTCTTGGTTGATACGTTTTGTTGGCTATGTCCAAACTTTTGGTTTGTTTCCCTTGTGGTTTCATTCTAAATTTTGGTTAGTACCCCTTTTTTTTGTTCATCCTAACTCTTGGTTGGTAGTCTTTGGTTCATCCTAACTTTTGGTTAGTACCTGCTTTTATCTCAACTCTTGGTTGGTAGTCTTCAGTTTTATCCCAACTTTTGGCTGGAAATTTTTCATCCCAACTCTTGGTTGGTATTCTCTCCCTTGTGAGGCCTCTATCCCAACTATTGGTTTCTATTATTTATTGTGAGTTCGCCTTCGGTCGGCGTTCTGGTTATTCTAACTTTGGATAATAGCCTTTATCCCTACTTTTGGTTGGTACTCTTTATTTCATTCCAACTTTTGGTTGTTACATCATTTGTCTTGTATCCCAACTTTTGGTTGGTACCTTAGCCTTTATCCCAACTTTTGGTTGGTACTCTTTATTTCATTCAAACTTTTGGTTGGTACATCATTTCTCTTGTATCCCAACTTTTAGTTGATACCTTATGCTTGTATCCCGACTTTTGGTTGGTACTCTCTGTCATTCTAACTCTTGGTTAGTGTCTTCGTCCTAATTACATCCCAACTCTTGGTTGGTATCTTTAGGTCAACTTGTCTACTATCTTTGGTGTTTGGTTAATGTATTGTATCTGTTCGCTATCCTAACTTTTGGTTGGTACCCACTAATTTTAAGTCTACCTTCGGTTGGAAATCACTTTATTTTGTGTATCCCCACAGACTGCAAATTTTTGGGTTCTCTTTGTATTCAACCTCCGTGTACCTTGAATGTCTGAAAGTCATTGCTATCATTCCTTAAGATCCAAGTTGTTTGAATAGAGACAGATGTAACACCCCAAAATGTGCCTTATCTTTTTCTTAATCTATTGGCTTATGTTTCATTTCATTTACATCATCATTTGTACATATCATTGGCTCTAAGTAGAGGATCAAGGTATCTTGGTTTGTTTCTCAAGAGGAAGAGTATGATCCTTAAAGCTCAAGCAAGGGTTTATTCTCAACCTTGTGGTAATCTTAAGCCCTCAAGGTCCTCTCATCATCAAGGGATATCTCACAACCATTTGAATCAAGATTACAAGCATTGGGCATGTCCTCATATCTTTGGGACAACTGGATTAGGGTTGTGGTCAAAGGGAATATGTGGCTAGTTTCTTGGATAAGACATTATTCTATGGCTCAATACATATCTTGAGGGTTCCCTACATGCATTATATCTCATCAAAAATCATGGCATGAGCTTCAATCATTGGAAAGAGTGTTAGGGTCTCATTTGATTAAGAAAAGTCAATTGTGGCTCCATAAGGTTAAAGTCTTGGATTTCAAGGTCAATCAAGGGCATGCTATGTCTTCTCAAGTGTTTTCATATGTTTGGAGCAAGAAGAATCAAAGAGAAGCATAAAATCAGGAGATTGGTTGAATTAGGGTTTTGTTGAATTTTTTCTAAGTGTGGAAAACCCTAATTTCTAGCCATTTTGCTACATCCATAACTTTTTCATCCTTGATTCAAATGGGTAAAACTTGTTATCAAATTAAAGAGGACTTTATGAACTACAAGTTTTTAGAAGAAAGAAAGTCCAAAAGATTCATAGATTGAGAGATATGGAGAGCTAAAGTTGGGAAAATCAAGGTTTGTGATTTTCAACACTTAGAATTATTTTCTAAGTATAGAAATTCAGCTTGAGGAGCATGTTTTCAAGCCCATCTTCCATGATGATCTAAGCTTCAAATGAATTTTCCTCCAACATGAAGGTTATAGAGCATCCTCCAAGATTTCTTGAGTACTAGAAATCCTCCATTGGATATGTAGAACTCAAGTTATGATGCTTCCAAGTTAGGTTTTCAAATATGTGAAGTTTGGCAAGTTTCTAGGCAGATTTGGGACCAATCTTCCAAGGCATTTTTCATCAAGTTCCTAATTCCAAATCAATTTCTTTCAAACATCAAAGTTGCAGATATTTCTTCTAAATTTCCATCCAATACAATGACCTTCTCATTGGATAAAGCAATCTCAATTTATGATCACCCAAAGTTGATGTTTCAAAGTTTCCAAAAACACCTTCATAACTTAGAATTTTTCTAAGTACCTTTGAGCAGATTTTGGAACCAACTTACTTGGTGTTTTTCTTGATCTTCCAAGCTTTTTTCCATCATGCTTCCAACATGAAAGTTGAATATTGATCTCCAAGCTTTCTTTTGAGCACCATTTCTCATCAACTAGACAAAATCTCACCAAGTTATGGCTAGTGGAAGTAACATGCATAAGCTTGATTTTCAAGGCAACTTATGTCATTCTTTTGACACATCTTCCATATGGGTGCAGCACATTATTCCACATGCCTCATCATCTTTTTCTTTGCCCTAAATGACCAAATAAAGTCTCTTTCTCTCATGCACCATTGAATTTTGTTTCCAAAATAAGAAAAGTGAGAATATACCCAAACATGACATCATTTTTCCTTCTCACATGTTGGCTGCATCATGGCTCCTTCATGCCTCATTCCCACACCTCTCTTTTTCTCTTTAACATCACACAAACACCAACCTGTGCTACATTCTCTCTCTTCCATTTTTTGTCCAAAAAATCAAACACACTTTTTCTCTTATCACAGGCCCATTAAACCTTCTAACCCATCGTATTTAAGGTCTGGAAACCCTAGAATGTGGAACGAGGCTTAATTTTTGGTAGGCTCAGATCCAAATACATCACACTCTCAAGATTATTTCTCTCTTCTAACCTACCCTTTGTCCAAGTTTTCTTCTCTTTTTCTTGAATTTTAGAGCTTCATTAAGACACCAGAAAGCTGATAGAGGCATTTCTTCAATTTTTTCTTGCACAAGGTTGAAGAAGTAGTGGACTTCCTCTGTTTGGTAAGCTTTTCTAGCTTCATTTTTTCCATTTTAGAATCATGTTCTAAGCTCATAAATTGCATCCGGAGGGCCTGAGATGATGACATTGCTTGTTTGGTTGAATGTGTGTGGTCTACCATTTTTAGAATCTTGGTTTTTTTGTGTTAAGTACCTCACTTTTGTGTCTTATTTCTTTATGATTGGGCCATTATTTGGAGTTTTAATTAGTGTGTTGTTGTTCTACTCATGGAATACTTCAATTTGTTGTTTTATTTTGCTTGATTTGCTTAAGTATTGATGATGACATTTGAGGTTAAGGTTGGCAAGAATCCACGGGGGCCATGCGTGTTAGTCTAGGGTTTACTGGTTGTTTTTTTGTTGTTTTTTTCATGAAGGAGACGATGATGTGTCAGGATTGGAGTGGCTGTTGGATTTATTTGTCCTTTTGTGTTTTAAAAATATATGACCGATTAATGTTGGTTCACATAGATTTTTGTTCAGTTCTTTTCCCTTTGGCTGACAAAAACATGCGTGGGTTGATAATTACATGGGTCGTGCACATTTTTCTTTCCATGCCCCAGTACTTCAAGCCCAACGCGCGTGTTTAATAAACCTATTTCATTTATGTTTTTACTTCTTCACCCCCTCTTTTGGTTTCACTTTGATTTTATTTTTCATTCTATTTTATTTTTTATTGTTGAACTTTTTTTAAAAATACAAAAATAAAAAACTTTTTGAATGCTTTGACATGTCAACTTATTTTTCATAATTTATTATTTTATTTTTATTTTATTTTATTATTTTATTTTTATTTATTTTCATAAAGTATTCCATTAGACCTAGTTTTGAAGTATGACTTTGATTCATGATCTTTCTCTTTGATTCTTGACCCATGTTTTTGTACATACTTAGGTACATGTATTTAGGGTTTTTAAATGTTAATTTGATGACTTAATGATGTATTTTGGTTATTTTTTGGAAGACTTCTTAGTGCCTAATCTCTTTGGTCTTTGGTTTTTGTGTTTGCCCTATGTTTGAGTTGACTTGAACACCTCTTGTACACTTTCTTAGGCACCCTTTTAGGACACATTAACCTAATGCCTCCTTGACATCATGATCATTTTTAATTATAGAGACTTTTAGATATTTTTCATGTGTGATGCAATCCATGCTTGTGTGTTTGGGATGTGCTTGAACTTGATGAATTGTTTAGGGATGCACTTGTGTAACCACTTAGATTTTGATATACTCACTTGTTCTTGATGGATATAAAAATTTTTAAAGCCTCTTAATTCATTTTGTTTGCCCTCTTTTCTATTTTTTGCTTGATGCCTCAATGTGACATTGTTTTGAGATAAATGTGCTTAATGTTTGACCTAGTTTTGAGACCTCTTGCTTACTTGTGATTGAGTGATGTTTGATACACTTGAATAATGTGAATACTTTTCTTAACATGTATTGATGATCATTGGTATGACTTTCACCTCCTTTACTTCACATGAACATTTGTTTCCTTTTATGGAGGGTGTTGGTTGATGCATGCTCAATTGTATGTGCTTATCTTGATGTAATGCCTATGCATCCTTATTGAGGTCTTGAGTTTGGTTTGAATTGAAATTTTCATGTATACTAATTCCCCATCCAATATTCATACCCTAATCTCACATGTTTGATCATTTGAAGTGTGTTTTGCATGAGCTATTTGTTGTCAATTGTTTGGATATTGATGAGATATATGCTTGACATTCTTGTGCTTATTTTCTAATCTTTGAATTGAGTCAAACATGATATGATGTTGATACTTCCCTACCTTGATTCTCACACCATTTGACTTTATTTTACTTTTCTTGATGATTGATAATACTTCTTGTTGGACCTTAAGTCATTTGTGTATGCATTGGCACCTTGTCTTGCCAATTAGTTTTAGTTTCAAATCTTTGGGTATAGTATGGCACGTGCGCACAATTTGGATTATCTTAACATGTTGATCTTTAATTTGTATTATTGAGTTCAATGCTTTCTTGTGTTACGCTCATGTCTTATGGAGTGAATTTTTGTTTGTTTACATATTGTTGCATCTTTTTCTTCATCTCCCATTCTTGTTTCCCTCTTTCTCTTCTTGAGACTTGGTTAAGTGTTAAGTTTGTTTTAATTTGTGATTGATTAGTATGGTGTTTACTTGTGTTTTTTCACATGATCCCTTAGGATTCCTAGTTCCACTTAATTTCTGATTAAGTTGTAGGTAGGAGAGACATTAGGCTTTCAATACTTTGCATGATAACAATTAGGATAGTCCCTTTTTTACCTCAACTCTAGGTCTATTATTTGTATGATAACATTAAGTAGACTTCCCTCTTATCCCAATCTTAAGACCATTGTGCATGACAGCATTAGGGTTTAGTTTCCCTTAGTGTTTTCTTTTCAACCTTTGAGTCCTTTCTCTTCTCATCTCAAAACAATTTCAATACACTTAATAAAGACGATGAAATTTGTGCGCCACGAGCCTTAAGCATATTGGGAAAGATTAGTGAGGGGTTTCTCCTTACTTGTCTAGAGTGTTTAGTGTACGTCCCGTCTGGGGGTGATATACGATGCATTCATTCCTATATCATAGTATTTAGTGCAACGTGAATCTCAGATCCAATTAATTCACTTCCCTAAAACTCATGAACAAACTTCAAACCTTTTTTTATCCTTCGAAATCATTTGTCAAACTCATTTTCAGAAAGAGTACGTTACTTTTTCGTTCTACCGCAAACATGCATCAACCCTATCTGCTGGAATGGGAGCTTAACAATGTTTGCTCTGTTTTCTCATTCCAAATGAGAATACGTAGGCATGAGACGATGATGTCTTGGCGAGCAACCTTCCCCCATCACCCGTAGTTTTCTGAACTACGTTGACTTTGACTTTCCCATAGCACGAGGGAATACGTAAGCATTGGGCGGCGATGTCCTATCGAGTCTACTTTTTCTTTTCACTTTCCCATTTCCGTTTAGCAGTAGGCTTTAGATAACACACCCTTTGATTAGACAGCAAGTGTGGATCCCGTTGAGTACAACGGATACGAGGGGTGCTAATACCTTCCTCTCGTATAACCAACTTCTGAATCCAAGATTTGGTTGTGATGACCTTGTCTTCTCCATTCTTTTAAGTTTTCTTCGATCGTTTCCTTTCCCTTTGTTGGGATAAATAACGTTCGATGGCGACTCTTCTATTTTCTCCTTCGCTTGTTTTTCGCAGTTGCGACACAATGTAAACGCCTTGGTGTTCCCCATGCAATGTAGACATCCCATTTTGCCATGCGTACCTCATCCAAACAACATGCCATATGCTGGAAAGTCGTTAATAGTCCATATCAAGGCAGCTCGCGTAGTAAAGTTTTGTTTACTTGATATATCATAAGTCTACTCTCCAACCCACAACCTCTTCAAATCATCAATTAAAGGTTGTAAGTACACATTGATTCCGGCTTTTGGAATCGACGGTCCTGGAATGAGGCAGGTCAAAAATATATATGGTTTTGTCATACACATCTCAAAAAGGAGGTTGTAAGGGATTACAATAACTGGCCAACAAGAATATCCACTTCCAGACGCTTGGACATATGGAGTAAAACCATCAGAGCATAATACAAGCCTCACATTTCTAGGTTCTGCGGCAAAATCAGTATGTATGCGACAAAAGTTCTTCCATGCCTCGCCATCAGATAGATGTCGCATAGTGCTTGTGAAATTCTAGTATGTAGATATCAGATTTCCTAAGAGATGTCGAGACACTAATATCTATTAAACACACAAGGACCAAGGTATACAATGTTAAAAGTTCAGAAAATAAACAGGACACATAAAGTTGTTAACCCAGTTCAGTGCATAACAATACCTACGTCTGAGGGCTACCAAGCCAAGAAGAAAATCCACTATTAGCAGTATTAATTCAAAGCTAAACAACCTAGTTTGCAACTTCTCACTTAATACCTACCCTGTGCAACTTCTACCTAAGACACTCATAGGTATGAAAAACCCCTTTCACTTCCTACTGTCGCTTGCGCGAAAATAAGGTGCCGGCAAAACAGAAGAGTCGCCACCTTTCGTTATTTATTCCTCAGAGCGGGAAAGGAAACGATCGGAAAAACCTGACGAAAAAGGGTAAGACAAGGTCATCGCAACCATTGTCTGGGTTCGGGAGTCGGTTACGCAAGGGGAAGGTATTAGCACCCCTCACGTCCGTCGTACTCGACGGGATCCTCGCTTGTTTGTTTACTTGGACGGGTTGGTTATAATCTATCTACCTATCAAGGCTGGCTGAAAAAGAAAAGAAAAATGACTCGGCAAAGCGTCGCACTTTATGCCTACGTATTCTCATCAGAGAATGAGAAATCAGAGTCAACGTAGTTCGGCCTACGAAGGGTTACGGGGGAAAGGTTGCTCGCTAGGATATCGCATCCTATGCCTACGTACTTCCACACTGTATGGAAGATCAGAGCAAACGTAGTTCGGGAAACTACGGTTTATTTCCTGAAAGAAGTGTTTTTTTATTGTGTTTGCGATTTCCACCGCACTAGAGACTATGACCTGAGAGAGAATGCGTCCTTTCTCAGATGGCTTAAGGCTCGTAACGTACGAAAGAAATCATTCATGATTACTGTATCTTAAACTGTTTTGAGATGAGAAGAGAACAGGCCCAACTAGGAGGGAGACTATCAAGTCCTACTGTTATCATGCCATGGATTCATCCTATGGTTGAGGTTTAAACAGGGAACTCCTAGAAGTTGTCATGCATAGGTTTTAACCTAAAAGTCTATCATCAAATCCTTATCAAAGGAAATGAGAGTCCTAAGGGATCATGTCAATGATACACCAAAACAGACAAAGCATCAGCTTAACAGTAAAATGCATGCAATGCAAGTGAGGGAGGAAATGTGTGTGGGGCTTCAGCCTCCACAAGCTCGTCTCGACCTCAAGCCAGTCATGAAATAACAGTAATCATACTGAAAAATAAACAACATGCTATCAAGCAATAAACAGTAAACTGCAATCACACAGATAAAAGAAATGAAAATGCCATCAGGCAAACAAACCACATGGGCAAGGGAGCTGGGCTCTACCGAATACCCGCAAGCAAAGCCACGCAATAACAATACAAGCAGAGGGAGCAACTCGACCTCTAATGCAATCATGCTCTTAGACTGAACTTATTCTAGATGGACTTATTCTAATGCAACAGACAAATCAAGCAAAACAAACAATACAGAAAAGAAAACAGAAGAAAGCTTCAGCTCCTCCAGCAGCAACTCAGTCTTCAGACTTCAGAGATCGCTTGCTTTCCAGGTATCAACCCTACAACATGAGTATCAACTCATCTTCTCCCTTAAGCTTCAGCTTCTTTGATCAGCTCCACCTTCAGGCTTCACTATCTTCAGGGATATTCAGGTATCAACTTGATCTTCACAAAGTCTTCAGACTTCAACAATCTCCAAGGAATCACCCTCTTCAAAGCTCCAGCTTCTATCTTCAATGGCTTTTAGATATTCAATCAAATCTTCAATACCCTTCATTGCTATCTTCAACAACCCAAATGCTCCATCAAACAAGATTCATTCAACAAGATGAGGTGAGGATGTTAGAGTGCTCACTGACTTCCAAAGGATGCCATTAAGGACTTAACACCAAAAGGAAAGGCTCTCTCAAAGTTCTACCTCATAGGGCAAGGTCACTAATCCCTCCAAAGGAGAGAGGTGAATACCCTTAAGGGACTTTATATCATAGAGAAGGAAGGAGGTGGACAAGACACTCCTTGTTTATTGAATGGAATCATTCTATCTAAAGCTCTACCTATGCACTTATGATCCTATAACAGAACAAACAAAAGCTAAAACTAAGCTCCTCCTCAAGGTCTTCAAAGTCTTCAATGATGATCCACAAGGTCTTCAACTCAATCTTCAAGGCTCACACACTCAAAGGAGAAGAAAAGAAAGCAGAACAATACAAACTATGCCTTTAAGCAACACACATATTATCCATACATTCAAAAATCAATTAAAAATACTATAATACTATATAATATTCTAGTAAAATTCTAGGGGATTCTATACATACCTACCCTTAACCCATATATTCCCCATACTCTAATTTGGCCTATAAAACCCAAAACAAAATTGTTCAAATCTACTTATGGTGAATAAAACCCTAATTTTGGGTACACTAAGACTATGCTTAACAAACTAATCAAACTTTAACCTAAAAATTGTGAATTAAATCCTATATGAACTATGGTTCAATACCTAACTGTGCCAAAAAGAATGGCTCAAAAATCCTAAGGGAAAGTCCTAAAACAAATTCTACAAAATCAAGTAACAACTAAAATCAATTAAAAAGATTATTTAAAAGAATAATATGCTAAAAATATTAAAAGAAAATAAAATGCCAATTTTATTTATTGATATTTTTCTAGACAGGATTATGAACATGTGAAAAAAACAAGAAGTGAAAAATAATCAATTTTCAATTTTATATGGATTTTATAAAATGTTAACACTAAAAGAAATTAAAAAAAATTAAAATAAAATGAATTAAAGGGGAGGGGGTGTCATTAGAAGGGGCGCCCAGTTGTTTATGACGGTGGGCCAAGAAAGGTTGGTGCGAATAGAAACTTCGCTAAGCCCAATATGAGTCAAAAAATCAAAATGAAAATTAGAGAAAAATAAACATGAGCGCGGTGTGGATAGCAAGCAGTTTTAGTTCATTTTTGGATTGGGCTTCTGGGTGGGGTGCGAATAGAATTGGTTTGCTGAGCCCAGAACCTACCACTTAAGTAAACGCTGCGTTTTACTTTCAAAATTCCCTCCGTTTCCTGAATTAAACTGGAGCCGTTAGATTGGATGATTAAGTCAATTCTTTGGACAGATCTAGCGGCTGTGGGTCATCGTCCCCAACAAGCCTCCTAGGGTTTCAGAAATGGTCATTCCATGCGCGAGTTTCTTCCCTCTCGTACTCCCTCGATACTTGGTGAAAATGAAAAATTCAAAAACCTAAAATGATCTACTGATTGCCCTCTTCAACATCCTGCATCTAGTTTTTCCTGAAACTCCTCCAAGAATCAAACCCGAACGATGGAAGTCTTGGCACCATTGAATTAACTCTGATATGCATGTTAATGGGACTTGCTCAAACTTATACTAATGTAATCTAGGCATTATGTGGAGTGTTCTGCACCTCTTAACTAACATTATAGTGCCCTAAACTGTGTGTTCTAGATCAAGAAAGTTTCAAAGCCCTAACTCAAACCTTCACCAATGGTTACAACAGTTTGTGTACTTGATCTATTATGCTAACCTAGCATTTCTAAATTAAAAACCTACACTAACATGGCATAATTAGAGAGGCACGAATGAAACTTCATACCTGCAAGTTTGATGAAGATGGCTATGGAATCCTGCTTTCCAAGTCTTGGCAAGCCTCACTAATGAACTCTGAGGTGTAGGGGACCTTCTGTTTGCAAAAGAAATGGAGCAAGAAGCCTACAATCTTGGCTGCAACTCTGGTATACAATCTTGAATGTTCAAATATATCTCTTCATTCTGCCATGGATGAGCTTCTAAACTTTCTTGTATGCACTCCACAAGCTCAAGAGATCATGAATGGAGAAGAAGAATGAGTGGATTTGTAGCTGTGTGAGCAATCCTCTTCTTACTTGCACTTGAAGCTACAAGAAAATTCTTCACCTTTTCCACACTATGTTCACCAAATTCACCAACCCTTGATCACATTGTGATCCTCTTAATATATATCCATCAATGGAAGATCCTAGAAGCTTTTAGAAAGAGCTAGAATCTCATGGAAAGTCATGGAATTTCTCTTTTAATGACATGTGGTATCATCTCATATCATGCCTTAAGCCTTGTCATTTGGTGCCAAAATCTCCTTACAAGAGATATTGAGAAGGAGTGTATGAAAAACAAGCCTTGGTTTTGCCTTATGTGAAGATTCTCAAATTGCCTTATGATTCAAGAATGAACTTTACAAAGTAACATCCATTTTAAGACCTCAAATCAAAATTCTACTTGAACCATTGTTTTTAAAATGATGTTTGGATTCAAAATGACATATTGGATGACCCATTTTGGATTTGTGGATCTCCCAAACCAATTTCCAACTTGGATTCATTTACTTTATAAGTCATTTTTAGGTCATTTTCACCCAATCATGAAAATCCTTGCTACAAGCTTTTTCAATAACTCATGACCACTTTTCTAGGCTTAAAATCCCATTTTGGACAACTTTGATGTTTTGAGTTTTTTCATTTGAGGCTTGGAAATAGGAGATATGGTCTTTGCTTAAAATGACCTATAACTTCCAAATGACCAAAATACCCCTGTCTTGTTCAAACCATAAGTTGAGTTCTACAAATCCTATCAAGGACTTCTAGTACTCATTAGAAAGCTAAGAAGATGCTCTTCAACATTCATGTTGACCAAGAAATCATAGGAATCATCCTACTAGGGCAAAAGTTGTCTGCAAGTTGGGTGACTTTCAAGGACCCAGATTCACACACCTCAGCTGACCTGTAATTTGTCAAAACCATAACTTGAGCTCTGCACATCCTATCAAGGACTTCTACCACTCAAATTAAATCTAAGAACAAGCTCTACAACATTCATGTTGTGGGGGAGATGAGATATCAATCACATATTGAGCTAAAACTTCCTGGAAGATAGGGATCAAATTAGGGTTTTTTCACTGACAATCCTTAAAAACCCTAGCTTGAAACTTCTCAAACTCCTCAATCATGATGAGTTGGTATAGGAATCATCCTTATAACATCTCCATACATCATTCCATGATCTCATGGCCCTTGGATTAGGTCTCAACCTTCTCCAAATCTTCAGCTGATCTAGGATTGACCCAGCCAAAACCCTAATTCTACCATTCATGGTTGAATCTTCTGAATTCTTGCACAATGACCTCTCTGGCTTCATAATGGCTATCAAGACATCTCATAAACTTTCTCAAAGCTTCAAGTTCATTCTCAAAGTCTCAGAATCATCTGAGGAGCACCCACAACTCTCAAGTTATGAGACACACAACCTTGGTTTCACCCAATTCCTCTGGGGATCTCTTGAACTTTCTGATGAAGGTATCAACTTTCAAACACTTAATGGGTAAATAAGTGTTGGTCAAATTTTGGGGTGCAACAGTTGACCCTATTCAAACGGCTTGAACCTGACTGGGTGAGAAGCGAACGGCTCTCAGCCAATCAAGGTGCGAGACGGGTGAATACCGGTAAACCCAAAAATTTGCCAACTGCACGAGCACACGATACTCTGCGGGGAACAAGTCTTTGAATACTGCAATACTAGCTGCACGACAACTAGCTGGAGAGATACTGATCTGACATCGCCATCAGTTATCCACGTTAACTTCTTCTGACATCATCTTCAGGCAACCAAACACCCAACATCGCCGCTGGAAGACTAAACCACCCGACATCACCGTCAGAAGCAGACAAAATTCTGAGGAACACCCAACATCGCCGCTGGGAGGCCAAACCACCTGACATCACCGTCAGGAACAACCATAACTCGGGGAAACAAACATCCAACATCGCCGCCGGAAAACTAAATCTGACATCGCCGTCGATCACCCAAAACACCCCGCCTCGCCGCTGGAGAACTAAATCTGACAAAATACCCCGCATCGCCGCTGGAGAACTACATCTGACATCACCGTCGGACAATCCAAATGCCCCGCATCGCCGCTGGAGAACTAAATCTGACATACCCTGCATCGCCGCTGGAGAACTACATCTGACATCGCCGTCGGACAATCCAAATGCCCCGCATCGCCGCTGGAGAACTAAATCTGACATACCCTACATCGCCGCTGGAGAACTACATCTGACAAAATACCCCGCATCGCCGCTGGAGAATTACATCTGACATCGCCGTCGGACAATCAAAATACCCCGCATCGCCGCTGGAGAATTACATCTGACATCGCCGTAGGACAATCAAAATACCCCGCATCGCCGCTGGAGAACTAAAGGATCTGCATCACCTAACATCGCCGTCAGAAGACTGGATCAACTTGACATGCCCAACATCGTCGCTGGAAAACTGAATCTGACATCGCCGTCGGAAACAAACATCGCTCTGAGAGACACTCGACGTCGCCGTCGTACAAACATCATCTCTGCTGGGGATTTAAAGAGTCTGACATCGCCGTCGAACATAATCCTCCAACATCGCCGCCGGAAACCAACATAATCTGACCTCGTCGTCGAAACAAACCTAATCTGACCTCGCCGTCAAAACAAACATCCAACCTCGCCATCGAACACATTCAACATCGCCGTCGAACCAATCATAATCTGACCTCGCCGTCAAACAAACATTCAACCTCGCCGTCGAACACAAACCTGATCTGACCTCGCCGTCAAACAAACATCCAACCTCGCCGTCGAACACAAACATACATTCAACATCGCCGTCGAACACAAACATACATTCAACATCGCCGTCGAACACAAACATACTCTGACCTGGGGCTCACCCCTGGTAAATGGGACAAAAGGTACACTTGCGTATTTGAAGCTACTCCGCTGGGCCTGAGAGACTCAACCAAGCACACTCTGATCTGGGGTTAACGAACATCCAAATACTACTGCATACTGAGTTCACCGTAGAACTTCAACCTCAAAGACATATGAAACCCTGGCCCCCGGCCACTTCCAGCTTCAGCTAGAAAAGATCTTCAAGTACTTCTGAAGATGGAATCCTTGGCCTTCAAGGATAGATGAAACCCTGGCCCTTGGCCACTCCAGATCCGCTGGAGAATCTTCAAGTTCTTCTGAAGGTAAGCATCCTTGGCCTTCAAGGATATAAACCTTGCTCGTCGGCGATTCCAGCTTCAGCTAGAAAAGATCTTCAAGTACTTCTGAAGATAAGCATCCTTGGCCTTCAAGGATGTAAACCTTGCCCGTCGGCGATTCCAGCTTCAGCTAGAAAAGATCTTCAAGTACTTCTGAAGATAAGCATCCTTGGCCTTCAAGGATGTAAACCTTGCTCGTCGGCGATTCCAGCTTCAGCTAGAAAAGATCTTCAAGTACTTCTGAAGATAAGCAACCTTGGCCTTTGTTGCACCCTAAAATTTGCTCAACCTTATTCACTTGGTTTATGTTTCAATATCATTAGCATTTGCATATAGAGTCATGTACATAGTCTAATCATCTGCATAGCATAAGCATAGCAAGTCATCCAACAGGGGACCAATAATTATTCTCATCTATATGAGCCTATCAAGAGGTTATTGTCCTAATTCAATCTCATTCAAGTCATCAGAAAGAATTTGAAAGCTGAGAAGTCAATGGATCAAGCAGTTCATCTATCTCCTAGCTGAGGGTATTTGAGGATCAACAAAGAAATTGTGAGCTGTGGGCTGAGCATGGGAAGTATCTAGACATCTTGGAGTACTTAGAAAGTCATTTGGAGAAGGAAACAAGTCATTGGGATGGTCACAAAAATTGCAGTTGAAGACAGTCAACTAGGGTTTCATCTGGGTCAACCCTGGGTCAACTCTAGGTCAAATGACTGATGGAAGGGCATTAAGGGCTATTGGAGAGATGTGGGGTTCATCATTTGACATGTAAAGAAGGATATGTTGTTATGCTAAGAAGAAATCAAGAGAAACCATGGAGAAGAGGAGTTTCTAAATTAGGGTTTCTGTGTAAAATCCCCTAGTTTAGGTCAAATTTCCAAGCAAGATAAGTCAAAATGAAAGCTTCAAATGGATCCTTGGCCAACATAAAACTTGTAGAGGATCTCAATACCTTTAATTTGAGTGGTGGAAGACATTAAGTAGATTTATGGAACTCAAGTTATGGTCCTTGCAAGTTACAGGTCATCTGAGGTATCTGGAATTTTGTCTGTGAAAGTGACTTGACTTCCAAGCTATTTTTACCCCTCAAGGAGATTTCAAATGAATTTCTGGTCAACATAAGAATTGTTCCTCATTGTCTTAGCTTTCTAGAATGGTATAGTATGCCTTCATATGATTTGTGGAACTCTACTTATGGTCTTGGCAGGCAAAGGGTATTTTGGTCATTTGAAAATTACAGGTCATTTCAACCTATGCCCAAAACTCATACAAGGAAGCTTCAAATGGAAAACTTTACAACATCAAACTTGTTCCAAATGACATTTTGAGTCTATAAAAGTGACCATGAGAGATTGGAAAGATTCATAGCACAAGGTTTCAAAATTGTTGGATTTAATGAATAAAAATGGACTTAAAAATGAGATTTTTCATATTTTGGCCAAATGAAGCAAAATTATAGGTCATTTTGAATGGAAAGATCATTTTGAGAACATTGGCTAAAGTAGAATTTTGAGCTTGGTTCACATTTTGGGAGTTATTCATGGTTACTTGTAATGGAAGATACATAAGCCAAATCCAAAGGAAAAAGTGCATGGGAAGCTTCTCCATGCTTCTAGGAGTTTCTAACCTCACCTATATAGTGATATGAGCAACTCCATGCCATGGTTGGTGATTACATTTTCTCAAAACCACAAGTTTCACGCATTTCTCTCATTTTGCAAAAGCTTCTAAAACCCTCTCAAATCTCTACCAATTTCCATTTTTCTTGATCTGGTCATCATCACCATCATTCATAGGTCACAATTCACACAAGAATTTGGTGGAATTGAGCAAGAATCGTGCCATACAACTTTACCCTCCAAGGTGCAAGAACTTTGGGATTGCTGAATTCAGGAGGATTGGACAAGATTCATTGCATACAGAACTCATAATCAAGGTCACTGATCACTTTCCAATCACTGCAAGCATCAGATCCAAGGAGTTACATAGCTGTTTTCACCATTTTGCATCAGGTTAGATTTCTGTTCGAATTGATTAATTTAGTGAGAATTATAGGGAATTGGTAGTATAGATTGGTTAGGATAAGTAAGATGATTGATTTTGGTAAGTTTGGATAGGTTTCATGGATGTTTATCAAGGTGCACTAATTCTGTTAGGGATCATAACATCAAGAATAATGAGAAATAATCTTAGGTTAATGGATCAGATTGATCAGCATAGTATGTAGAGTATGTTAGGACAAGAATTATGGAGAATTGAGAAGTTTGATCACAGGTGAAAATGGTGGTTTACAACTGTTACACCTATCGGGTTTATTTCTTGAGTGAGTTTCAGAAGGAGATAATGGTATGGTTGTGTAGAGGGGAAGAAGTAGGTCACTTTTGGTCTTTGAATCGTGTGAATTCATGGAGAATTGAGGGAGAACCAAGCTGTGGAAGGTGCGTGCATGGAGGGAGATTTCTGAAACCCTAGGGTTTCTAAGGTTGAAGACGAAGTGAGAGCCACACGATCAGGGTTTTGACCTTGACTTTGGGACTGATCCAATGGCCCTGATTTAAATTGAAAGCGGAGGGAGATGTAAACGCCTATACGCAGCGTTTCATTTATTTTGCCAGACTGGGCTCCAAAACTCATTGCTATTCGTACCCCCAAACCAGGCCCAATGACATAAAGAACTGAACTGCTTGCTATTTGCACCGTTCTCATCTTTTTTTATTTTTGTTAATTTCTGAGCATGTGCTGGGCCCAGACGCGCTTGCTATGCGCGCCCCCCATTTTATGGCCCAGTTGAGATTTGAACTGGGCGCCCTTGCTGATGGCACCCCTCCCCTTTTATTCATATTTTGTCATTTTAATTTCTTTAATATTTTCTCATCCTTTAAAAAATCATAATAAATCATAAAATGCATATTTTCAATTGGTTCTTTTTGCATTATTTTCATAATTTTGTCAAGAAAATTCTCATATAAAAAAATTAATAATTCATTTCATTTTCTTATTTTTTGCATATTTTCCTTTTAATTAGGTGTAAATAATATTTTGTTTAGTACATGAATTTGTTAATTTTTGTTCTAATAGTTGCTTTAATATTTTTCACCCATTATTTTTAGGTTGATTAGTAGATGAGATTAGCTTGTATATAAAATTTAGTTCCCATTTTTAGGACTTAATTTTAGGTGTTTAGCTTAGGTGTGAATAACATGAACAAAATTAGGGTTTAAGTGATGACTTAGGTGAATTAGTTCATTTCCCTTAGGACTTAGAGATTGAATATTTTAGATATGGGACTATAGGGACTATGGGTAGTTATTAGATCCCTTAGAAATCACTAGGATTCCCCTACTGCTATTAGTATATTACTGTCTATATTTGATTGATTGGTGTGGTGTGCCCTCTGGGGATTATTGTTTGTCTGTATGGGTATTGGGATTGCCTGGGAATTGGGAGAGCTGAAGACCTGAGAAGATGAAGACCATTGGAGATCAAGAGCTTGAAGACCAACTTCCAAAGTTGAAGAGGAGATTCCTGCTAGCAGCTGTTGAGGAGACTAGGGTTTAGGAGCTAGGCAGAGCTCTAGATTAGAAAGCTTGTTTCTCAAACATGGAATGCCTTGTCTGCATCCATCCTTTCTCTATGATTCAAAGTCTCTTTCAAATATCCACCTCCTTCCTTTGGAAGGATCAGTGAATGTATTTGAAAGATAGAACTTTTGAGGGAAAATTATCTGTATAATGTTAACAGTTGATGAACCACCCTTGGTAGGTAATTGACTGTCTAACATTCACTTCATCTTGCTGATTGATGTGCATCCTGGAGATGGAGACTTGAAGAAAAGCCATTGCAGATGGAAGATTAATGATCAAGACCTTGCTGAAAAGCTGTGGAGATGGAGATTGATGCTGGCTAAAGCTTGTAGCTATTTGGAGATGACTTGAAGATGGGTGTTGTTGCAGAGCTGCTGTGGCTGTTTATTTTTCTGCTGTTATTCATTTCTGATGTATTGATTGGTTTTCCTGACTGTATTGTTTGTTGTTTAACCTGTTGGGTTGAAAGTGAATCCTGTTCACTTTTGCCTATTGTTTTCTAGGTTCGAGGTTGAGTGGGACTCCCTTGCCTCGCTTGTATTGTTGCATCCATGCATTTTACTGCTTTACTGTATATATCTGCTTTTGTTTCTGTTTCCGTCTATTCCCTTAGGATCTCTGTTTCTCTCTGCGCAAGAGAGGAGCATGATAGACGCTAGGTCTTAACCCATGCATGATAACATTAGGTTAGTTTGATTCCCTTCGCAACCGTAGGTTAGAGTTCTGTCTCTTCTTTCTCAAAACAAACAGAAAATACAATAAAATTTCAAACACAATAAAAGACACTTCTTCCGTAAAAGAATGTGAACTCATCAAGACGTCATTTTTGTCCGCTTGGACTGCTAATCAGAAAAACCTTTTTCAGAAGGAATAAAATCAACCAAGACAGACTTGTGTCGTACGTAGCCCGAACTACGTTTGCTCTGATTTTCCATGCAGTGTGGAAGTACGTAGGCATAGGATGCGATATCCTAGCGAGCAACCTTCCCCTCCTTTCCCGTAGGTAGGCGAACTACGTTGACTCTGATTTCTCGTTCCAGACGGGAATACGTAGGCATAAAGTGCGATACTTTGCCGAGTCATTTTATTTTCATTTTCTTTTCTTTTTAACCCTTGACCTTTAGAGTAGATAGAATAACAATCCATACCCGAAAGCAAGCGTGGATCCCGTCGAGTACGACGGACGTGAGGGGTGCTAATACCTTCCCCTTGCGTAACCGACTCCCGAATCCAGGTTTTGGTTGCGACGACCATACCTTTCCCGTGTTGTGCGAGGTTTACTCTGAGCGTTTCCTTTCCCTCCCGTGGGATAAATAACGCACGGTGGCGACTCTTCTGTTCAGCCGGCGCCGATTTTCGCAGTAGCGACAGCTGGCGACTCTGCTGGGGACCCAACGTCCCCTGGCTGCTAAGGACTGTGATAGTTCTTATGCATTTGGGATCCAACGTCCCTTCAGAGAGTCAATCCTAACGCTTGTTTTCCCGTCGAGGATTTTGTATGGATTTGTATTTCTGACCTTTATTTTCAGCATTATATATATTGATTATTACTGCTGTATTGGGGTGTGATGGGTGGTTCTATGGTTGAGAGATAAGCCGGACCTGGGCTTGAGTGCACCTAGAATTAGAGTAGAAAGTAGTGGGCGCGTGCCGACTTTGCTTGCATTAGTGTCTCATGAAATCTACACTCGGACGAGGTTCTTCTGGTTGGCTTCTTTTTCTACCCTTTGGGTCGAAGGGGTTGTTGGTCAGCTGAATTGTCGACTCCGGGAACCGATCATTTGGAAGTTGGCTAAGTGAGGCCTCTTCAGGATTTGATGATGCCACTCCTTCTGGGAATCATATCATCAACCCTGAAAGTCTGTGACGCCGACGACCGCATAGGATGCCATACCTTGTGTCAGTTACTAGGACATCCACCTGTGAGAGGGTTTGGGGTTATGCAGGTAACTAGACCTTCAGACTACCGGTTTGTTCCTTGATCAGAGATCCCGGGGTATTTATGGAGAGTTCTGAGGTCTGTCAGAGACCAGTTGGAGAGTTCTGAGGTCTGTCAGAGACCAGTTGGAGGGTTCTGAGGTCTGTCAGAGACCAGTTGGAGATATGATATGAGGTCTGCCAGAGACCAGTTGGAGTTATAGTGTGAGGTCTGTCGGAGACCATTGTTGGAGCGTTGTTTTAGGTCTATCTGACCCCGGTTCTAGTGCCCAGACTTCCGAGTATTGATTATGGCTAGTTTGAGGAAAACAGTTGCGTATAAGCTGCCTTCACCTGATATTACTTCTTTGCTTGGTCTGATATCTCTTGCTGATGAGGAGGTTAGGAGAAGCTTCAGAATGAGTCATGGGAGGTTACTGAGATTAGTCTGCAAGCCCACTGCTGATGAGATGAACGGGCTGTACACCTTGATGTGGTTCTATGACCCCGCATTGAGATGTTTTACGTTTGTTGACTTCATTCTAGGGCCCACCATTGAGGAGTATGTGGAGTTTACTGAGTTACCTGTGCAGAACAAGGTTCCCTTTATTCACTCTGCTGCTGAGCCCAGGCTGGAGGACTTAGCCAAAGCCTTGCATATGGACGCCGCATAACTGTTAGTGACTTCTTGGCTTGGGGTTTCAGGTTTCTCTCTTGATTTCCTGGTTGGCAAAGCTCAGGAGTATGCCAAGAGCGGATGTTGGGTGGTTTTCAACGCTATTTTGGCTCTATGCATTTATGGGATTGTGCTGTTCCCCAACTTGCCCAATTTCGTAGACTTGGACGCTTTCCATCTATTTGCTGCCGGCAATCCAGTGCCAACGTTGATCGGAGACTTCTACCACTCATTGCACTACAAGAACAAAAACAGAAGGGGAAAGGTTGTTTACTGCTGTGCTCCTTTGTTGAATATGTGGTTCAAGAGTCATCTTCCCATGAAGGGATCTTTTGTGGAGAGTGCAACCACCGCTAGCTGGTCAGAGCGCCTGATGAGGCTATCTTCCGAAGACGTTGAGTGGTTTGATCGAGACCTGCTAGGGGCTGAGCTTATATTCAGTTGTTCGGGGTACCCTAATGTGCCGATGATAGGAAGAAAGGGGTGTATCAACTACAACCCATCGTTGTTGGTCCGTCAGTTCGGATATGCGCTGAAGAACCCACCCGCAGAGGAGGAAGTACAGGAATCTCTGTACTTCACCGGAGATTTGAAGGGGGAGTTATTGGCCAAGCTGCAGCATGCCTGGACGCGTATTAACCGCAGAGGGAAGCCGTTGTTAGGGAAGAACGACTGTCAGGCTTACGCACCTTACAGAGTTTGGATCCAGGAGAGAGCAAGTCAGTTACGGATGCCATTTCCAGATGCACCAGTCCTTGTTCCTATTCCGGTAGCAGAGCCAACTACTGTTTCTAGGGAGGCCTACGAGCAAGTGATGAAAGAGGAAGAAGCCTTGATGAAGATCAACGAAGGGTTAGAGCAAGAGCTAGCCCAGATACGCAGTGAGATAAACAAGGCAGTGTATGCTTTCCAACAGCAGATTGAGCTAATGAACAGACTAGGGGCTGAGTTGACTGAGGAGAGGAAGAAGCGCGAACGTCTGGGGCAAGAGTTCAGAAGCTCCCATGACATGCTCGAATCCAAAAAGAAAGCGCTCGACACAGCTCACCGAGAGATCTCTTCTTGCAATCAGACTTGGAATGCTACGCTTGTCGCTACTCGAAAAATGCATCGCGCAACGACGGGGAGGCGAAAAAGATAGACAGAAGAGTCGCCACCGAACTTTATTTATCCCATGAGGGGAAAGGAAAATATCGAGAAAACCTTAAGAAATAAATGGATAAGATGGTCTCGCAACCATGAACGGGTTCGGAAGCCGGTTATGCGAGGGGAAGGTATTAGCACCCCTCGCATCCATCGTACTCGATGGGAACCTTTTGTTTGTCGATGTGAATTTATTTGCTTAAACATTATGCTATAAAAGTGTTTCACAGGGTAAAAGATAAGGGTTAGAAACAGGAAAGAGAGGTGACGAGGGAAAGAAAGGACTCGATAGGACTTCGCGGTCCTAGGCCTACGTATTCTCAACAGATATGAGAAAGTCAGAGTCGACGTAGTTCGGGGAACTACAGACATGGGGATGTGCTCGGCAAGGATTGTGGCCCTTGTGCCTACGTATCTTTACTTGAAAAAGTAAAGAATCAGAGCAGCCGTAGTTCGGCCTACGGTGTGCGGGGAAATGGGGTGTACTGGTAGACGATGCTATCGTACGCATTCTAGCAGTTAGGTGTTTTGCTGCTCGCTCGTTGGAGACTTAGGCGTACCTGTTTGCGGTAGAACAGACGTAACATATCCTTTTTGAAAAATTGATTAGTTTTCGCCACGCGGGGCAAGAAGTCACGTTTGATTGATTGGATTGTTTTTTTAAGGGGCGAGACAGGTCCTCGGATAGTAACCCCTACGGGTAGTACCCAATTCATTGTCTCAAAGTTTTTGTTATAAAAAGGTGTGGCGAACGAGGGCGTCTTCGTATTGAAAGACGAGCGTCGAAACCACCCTCACTACAGTGGGCATCCCTACGCTCGGAGAAGAAGAGGTCTACACCCAATCCTCTCTCTTTAATTCAATGCAAAGAGAACTTCGTTCTCTTATTAAAGATGTTTTTGGTTTCGAATGGTAAGTGCTTTGCGACAGAGAACCCTACGGTAAACGTCAGCACTCGGGATAGGAGAAGGCCTACGCCTAACCACTCCACGACCATTCAAGTTTTTGTTATGAAAAGATTTGAAAATGCACTCGGTACAGGAACGAGGTTTTAGGTGTGAAAAGTGCGGAAGGAAGCTGTGAAAGGAGAGGTGGTAAAGGCGTGTCTTCATATCGAAATACGAGTGTCGAGACCACCCTCACTACAGTGGGCATCTCATCACTCGGAGAAGAAGAGGTCTACACCCAATCTTCTCTCTTTAATTCGATACAAAGAGGAATCAATTTATTATTGAAAGTGTGCTCGGTACGGGACCGAGGTTTTAGGAGGAAGGGTTTGAAAATGTAAAGAATTGGAAAGAAAGACGTCCTCGTATTGACAGACGAGTGTCTAAACCACCCACACTACAGTGAGCATCTCGACACTCGGAGAGGAAGAAAGTCTACACTTAATCCCCTCGTTTAGTGCAATACAAAGATGATTTTGAAGATTGTTTGACAATGCTTTTGAATCGAGTCGGGACAGGTGACGAAGAGAGAAAAGAGGTGGTCTCAGATCCAACATCATTTATCAATGGTTTGACTTAATAATGAATTACGGAGGTCTCGTCATCGACCCTTAACACGACAAAATGAAAAAAAGTGAAAAAAAGATAAAAAGTATATCCAATACTAATTGAAAATTTTGACAAAATAAATATCTACATAAAATAAATGAGATCTTAATAAAATTTATCAAAATTATTTTAAGAAAAATAATTAAAAAAAACATTATATTGAAACTTTTAAAGGAAAAAAAAAAGGTGGGGGTGAAGCTGGGTACAAGGGGTATGCGGGCCGAAGCCCAGCATCCATCAGTCAGCAATAACCAAAAGAATGATGGAACCTGTGAATCCTTATGATCTCTTTCTTTATTTTTTGAAAAAAAGGAAAAAAAACAACTTTAAAAAAAAGACAAGAAATTCAGATCTACCCCCACGTATGAAGAAAAAAAACTTGGAACCCAGAAGATCAACATGAATCAAGGAAAATGGAAAAAACATATGCTCAGATCCACCGTCTTCATCGCACAAGCAAAACACATGGCGTCTCACCCTCGATTCTTCACTCGACTTCAACGCGATTTACCTTCCTACTCTCTCTTCGTCTCAACTTTTTCCTTTTTTCCTTGAATCTGTTTGTTTGTTAAAGGTTGTCCGAAAAAAAAGGTTTAATCTGGGGTTTCAAATCATCTTCTTCTATTCATATTCAATTCTGTTTTTCTGGTTATGGGAGGATGAAGGTGTTGTTCTGAAAGTTTTTGAAGAAAGGTTGAGGTTGGGATTGATTTGAAGAATTAGCGATGGAGGTGGAAGAAAGGAGTGAGGCGTCGTTGAATAGCAAGGTAGGGTTTTTTGAAGATTGATGAAGAAGAGGAAGATTGAAGAGTTTTGGGTGATTTTGAAGCGTAGTTGAGGGTATTTTTTTTGAAAGAGTTTGGGTAAGGAGCGGTCTTATGTTTGAGGTTTGTTTGGGGATTTGGAAGAGAAGAAATTGTTTATGTGATGGTGGTGGTTGCTGCTTTGGTTCAAGTTTTTGCTATGTTTTGCGGTTTAATAGGCATTGAAAGGGTGGTGGGGTTAGAGGAAGAAGAATGATTTTTATTCGTTTCAAGGTTTGTTTTCCTCTCCTCTTTTCGTTTGATTTTTGTCGATCTGAAGTTATGAGAAAGAGGGGCTGGAGAAAGTTGGGTTGAGGGTTTGAAATGAAGAGGGTTGAAGAAAAATGGAGGGTCTGTTCTGTTGAAGTTTAATGGAGGAAAGTGAAACAGGTTTGTGTTTTGAAGCTTGAAGTTGGTTTGAAGCTTTGTTCATGGGCTTTCGGTGTTTGTTTGGAGTTGGGATTTACTGCGTTGGCTAGGTTGTCTGAATGGAAGTTATGGAGGTTTTGAAGGAACTTGTTTGGTTCTAGGTTGAGGCACTTGAAAGAGGTTGGAGAAGAGGGTAGTTTTTTTTTTGCTTTTCTGTACTGAAGGTGAGATCAGTAAAAACAAATTTTTATCAACTCTTCCTTTTTGTGCGTTTTCAGGATGCCCCTTGAATATTGTTTTTTTAACTTTTAATCTCCTCCATTTTCCTTTTGCAGAGAGTCTGTCCCTTTTGCTCTTGCACAGATCGTGGTTATGGGCTGCTGAATAATGTTGTTTGTACCTTATTACAGAATGGCTTGTATGGCTACCATATTTTGTCTGTTGTGGAAAGTCTGTATTTGTTGTCCTCTGATTTCTTAACAGGCTGTATTTGACAAGAATTTCAAATGATACTATACTTGTTTATGGTTTGTTCATTGTGCAGGAAGTGGCTTGTTGGAGGGTCTTTGGCTGGTTGTAGCAGAGTTTGTCTGGTGTGAGATTTGTGTAGCAGCTGGTTTTGGGGCTTATTGCAGAACAGTACAAGTAGTGGTTTGGTGTAAAACAAAACCTGCGATGTGTACCTTCTTGTCTGCAAGGTATGGAAATAAAACACATACTGTGTCTGCGTCTTTGGTGGTATGGTTTGAAGTGGGGCAGCAGCTTGTAGGTGCGGTATATTGGAGAATGTTGTCCTTATTGCCTTGGTGTGCATAGGTTTTGGCAATGTGGTACACTGCGGTACGGTTTGCGCAGGATGCAGGATGCAGAGGCTTTGTCCTAACCTCACTTCACATAAACAAAGTCACATGAAGAATGAGGCCAAGACTAATATTATGGAAGTTGTGGAGGCACTTCTGAGGCATAGGTGATATTTGTCATTTTCTGGAATTTCTGGACGTAGCAGCTGACTTATTGTACTGCTCTTTTCAAATACAGCGCTGCGTAATTCGTATTACCACATGATATTGTGGGACCAAATAGGGAGCTGGCTTTGTTATATGGGGATATTGAAGGTACATACGTTGGTCCCCACCTCATTTCTTTTCGAATTTGATGGTGATGCCTCCTCTTGTAATGACTTGCGGATATCCAAATAGGCAATGGCTAATGGCTTGTGATGTAGGTTTTTTTTTTTTTTAGTAGCAGTTATGTGGGGTAAGCCTGTTTACATGATTACAGATAAGTGCAAACCTAGTGCTCTTTGTATATTTCTCAATTTTCCATCTCAAAGTAACATGCTCAATGTGGTTTTGACATGCTGCCCATGGATTTTATATGAAATCATGCTGCCCTGTTTTGTTGCATAGTGTAAAGACGCATTTCATACGGTTTTGCGGGAAACGGCATTATGCTGAAAAAATCTGTTGGTTTTCTCTGTGTGCAGGTTTTGTCCGTGAATTATGGTAGGACTCGCGGAAACGGTTTATGGAACTGTACGGGTTCAGGCTTGTAAAAAAAACGAGGATGGTTATCGCGATGGTAAGGTGCTACATAGCTATTGTATGTCCCTTTTTTTCAATTATTCCACAGATTTTACATGACGCCGACTTTGCTCGCAATTTGCGATGTATGCTGTGTTTACTTTAGAGTCTGCAGTAACATGAGCTTTTCTCTTATCTTACAGGACCATACACTTTGGTATGAATGGAAGAGTGCTTGAAGCCTTCTGTGACAGTCACGAAAAAAAACGGTTCGGCCATGTCTTGAATTCTTGTTTGACCTGAGTTTTGACGAGCATCACGTGCACACCGTCTGCGGCATTGGGGCGCAGGCCAGAATAGAATAGGCTCAAAAATCATGAAGTCTTGTAACCTTGTACTCTTGTTATATTTTGGGAACTCAAGATCAATGATTGTGGCCCCCTTAATAGTATATATCTCATGAATTTCTTTGGACCTATGACTTGTAGCTTTCCCGTCAAAGCCCTTTCCTAGTGTTTGTGTTTCATCTCTTTGTGGATGCCCATGATGTACCATGTATTTTCCTGATGAAATATTTAATACATGACCAATTTACATCCTGTATCATGGCTTGCATGAGTATTTGAAAATGATGCACCATATATTTATTTAGTGCATATTGCAATCCACACCTGGAATTTAATTTGGGACATGAATTAGAACACGGCCGCTTGACATCAAGTTGGGACCATCTGGATAATTGGAGATTAAATTTTCACAATTAATTGTCACAACTCATCCTCATTGGTCCTCACTGTATGGCTTTGAACTTAGAAATAACACTTTAACATGATTAGCATAATGAATACAATGAAGTTGGTTCATCACGCTTGTATATACATTAGCCCCTCTTCGTGATACTACCGAACAATGTGTGCCAACCCTAAAAAACCAATTTGAATTTTTTGTGAGCTTTTCTAAAGCAATTTGAGTGCTTGAATTGATATCACCCTCGAAGTAATCCTTATTAAGAGCCCATCTCAATTATCAAGTGTATCATGGCCTTGACCCTTGAAATTTATCTGTCAAACCAGTTTTACTTATATCAGAAAGGCATTTGGACCTCACATGGAATTTGATTCGAATAGTCTCAACCCTGTGGTATCTTTTTTTTGAAATTTTTTTATTATGGTCAGTGGATGAATGTTGCACAAATGACTAAATAGGTAGGACAAATTTGGGGTATGACAGATGCCCCTATCTAATTGGCTTAAACCGAGTAAGATGAACGGCTATGGCGCTTACTCTTTCGAGGTAGAAGACAATTAGATACGAAGAAGACCCTGAATTTGTCCAAAAAAGGAAGAAATGCTCGGGAATTGAACACGCTGGATGAGGTATAATTCTAAGCAAACTGTGGAAAAATAGCAACAGGTCGCCATCACCAAAAGGATGATGGGATAAAACACACACGGCTACTACCACCAAAAGGATGATAGAGCGAAACACAATCAACCCTAACACCAAAAAGATGTAAGGAGTCCATTACCAAAAAGATAATGGAAAATACGCTAATCATGACACCGAAAGGATGCCAGACCCGTCACCAAAAGGATGATGGAGCGGAGACGCTAGTCATAACACCAAAAGGATGCTAGACCCATCACCAAAAGGATGATGGAGCGAAACAAGGCAAACCCGACACCAAAAGGATGTAAGGAGTCCATTACCGAAAGGATAATGGAAAATACGCTAATCATGACACCGAAAGGATGCCAGACCCATCACCAAAAGGATGATGGAGCAGGACAACATCGACCCTAACATCAAAAGGATGATAGGGGGATAAGCTTCTCTGAAGAGATTGCCACTTATCGTTGAAGACGGATAAGCTTCTCCCAAGAGATTGCCACTTATCACGGATGAAGGATAAGCTTCTCTGAAGAGATCGCCACTTATCGCTGAAGATGGATAAGCTTCTCCCAAGAGATTGCCACTTATCGTTGAAGATGGATAAGCTTCTCCCAAGAAATTGCCACTTATCGCTGAAGGTGGATAAGCTTCTCTGAAGAGATTGCCACTTATCGCTGAAGAGGGATAAGCTTCCCTGAAGAGATTGCCACTTATCGCTGAAGATGGATAAGCTTCTCTGAAGAGATTGCCACTTATCGCTGAAGAAGGATAAGCTTCTCCCAAGAGATTGCCACTTATCGTTGATGAAGGATAAGCTTCTCTGAAGAGATTGCCACTTATCCCTGAAGAAAGATAAGCTTCTCTGAAGAGATTGCCACTTATCACTGAAGAAAGATAAGCTTCTCTGAAGAGATTGCCACTTATCACTGAAGAAAGATAAGCTTCTCTGAAGAGATTGCCACTTATCGTTGATGAAGGATAAGCTTCTCCCAAGAGATTGCCACTTATCGTTGATGAAGGATAAGCTTCTCTGAAGAGATTGCCACTTATCGTTGATGAAGGATAAGCTTCTCTGAAGAGATTGCCACTTATCCCTGAAGAAAGATAAGCTTCTCTGAAGAGATTGCCACTTATCCCTGAAGAAAGATAAGCTTCTCTGAAGAGATTGCCACTTATCACTGAAGAAAGATAAGCTTCTCTGAAGAGATTGCCACTTATCACTGAAGAAAGATAAGCTTCTCTGAAGAGATTGCCACTTATCATTGAAGATGGATAAGCTTCTCTGAAGAGATTGCCACTTATCCCTGAAGAAAGATAAGCTTCTCTGAAGAGATTGCCACTTATCACTGAAGAAAGATAAGCTTCTCTGAAGAGATTGCCACTTATCGTTGATGAAGGATAAGCTTCTCCCAAGAGATTGCCACTTATCACTGAATAAAGATAAGCTTCTCTGAAGAGATTGCCACTTATCACTGAAGATAAATAGTCAAGTCTGCTGGAGACAAAGCACTGGGGATCGCCCGTGGCTTTACTGAAGACCTCCCTGTCTGGGCTGACTGTTGATTTGAAGATCTGATTAACCACGAGGTTGCAAATACATCGTGCAATACACCCATGGTCTTGAAAAGATGCCCCTGGTTTGGGCTGAATTTTGCTTTGATAATCTTGAATTCCATGGGAGGACCCATGGCCTTTGCAGATAATGCCCCTGACTGGGCTGCTAATTGCCTTGAAGCTCAATAAGTTGCAAAACTTTGTGGGGAACACCCACGGTCTTGTGGAAGAATGCCCCTGATTGGGCTCAATCTTGTCTTGATATCTTCTGACTCTAGTAAGAGAAACCCACAGTCTTGCAAGAGGTGCCCCTGTCTGGGCTGATGATCTTGGAAATCTTCGTGATTGATCCTGGATCTGAGCTCGCAAATGCGAATGCTTGATGATAATGATATTCCATAACAAGTGGAAATGCAAACGCAAATGCTAACACGCGGAGATGCAAGAGCTGGGGGAGTATGATATGATTCTGGGTATGCGTATGATGCAAGATGCTTATGAAGTTTGACACGATGCGTATGGTGCGTATGATGCATATGATTGCAAAAGGGTATTTTGGAAATGCACTGCCGACATGGCGGACTTTTGATAGTTGCCAATGCGGATTGGATTCTGGGTTATGTGGGAAAGTGGAGGACAAGCCTGACTTCCTGACATCGTTTTAAACTTAACAATTGTTGACGAGAATGAGCTTGCTTGAGTAGCTTGCCATGAGACGTGCTCGAGATGGTCTGCCCCAGAGTTCGTACCACAAATGGATTCATCATTGATTAGCCGATTCTTGTGGGGGTTGGCTTCAATGTACTCTTGGAGTAGTTTTTCCCCTGAAAGAGCGTGGAAGCGACTTAACTTATGTCGATTGAACATTGGAGGGATCTATCTTCAAGTCAAAGAAACTCTGGGTGGCCTGCCCTTGATCAGTATTCTCGAGATGATTTACTTCCGATCAACCACTTCTTGAATGATTTTCCCCATGGTCGACCGATGCTTGGGGATTTGCCTCAGACTGACTGATTTCATGCTCTCGGATGTCAATGCCCCAGATCCATAAGGTTATATGGTATACTTGGTTCTGGTCCAAACCGCTGAATAATCCAGTCATGCTTGATTGCTTTGTGTTGGAATTTCTTTAATGCCAACTACTAACTTGTAAACAAAATTTTTGTTCACGAATGGTAATCTCAATGCAAAGTTCATGCAAGTTTTTGAAAGAATTGTCTTTTATTACGTGTCGTGATTGTGAGACGAAAGGACCATTTAGTCTAAACGTTGTGCTAACTGGATTGGCGTGAAAGATATAGCAAGGATACCGACACCAATGTTGATGATTAGCAAAATTGTAAGGAGTCAGGTTACGCAACCTCGCAATAGTATGCTTTCAGAATAAACCCCGCCTCAATTAGGTCTTTCGAGGGTTGTAACGTGGTCTGGTTCGCGGTTATAGAACAAAGGATATTAGGCTCAAACTTAATTTGTACCCACCCCTTCTTCTTGATGATCTCCATACCTACATTCAGTTAATTCTATGCATGTTTACCTTGACGGTGTAAGCTTAATGGTTCAGGGTTTGCCTGAGATGGCAGTCACCTTATTTTGATGGATGTCAGTAGCCCCTTGATTTGGGTGACCACTGAATCTCATTTTGTTTTTGCTGAGGGTTTGGGGACCTCTTTTGCTTTTGTTTATTGATCCCTAACTTTTGCATGAACTGATTGTGCTTGTTAGATCCATCGGGATTGCCTTAATTTTTGCCTAAGTCCCCTTTGAGGTGCTTGACTTAGCAGACTTTTGATTTTTTTCGAATTTTGTTGGAAGATTGTGACTGCCAAGTCATGGGTCATTGATGAACAACCGTCTTGTCTTTGGATTTTGAATGCGAGGTTGGATTAACTAAATAACTACCCTGCCCCAGGTTGAGTGTTAAGGGTTTGAATATCCGAAGGAAACTCCTACTTCTAGGCTCGAAGTGGTTGACTAGGGATTAACTCCTTATATCTCCGGTGTTTAGGGGATTTGAAACAATGCCTGTACATCATTGACGAGATTTTGTCTGAAAACATACGGTTTTGCGATTATGGGTACTTCGTTTTCGTCATCCTCCCTCCAATATTGCTAAACAACAGTGAAAAAGTGGAGTGGGCAAAAATATATGTGTCTGTGATTGTGATAAGTGGAAATAATGAGCGAATGCGACATAATTAATTCGGAAAATGCATAATCATTTCATTAATGTTACCATTCAACATAACAATGTTTAAATAACAAGTAGCAATTGACAGAAAATAAACTACAAATGCAAATGATAAAAGCACTTAAGGATTGCTAAAGTTGAAGATGTCTGCCAGCTTGGACCACCGGCTTTTGGAGATGACCAGAGGATTCTTCAATCATATTTGTTGAGTGATGAGTTGACATTGGATTAGTCTTGATGTTTAGGGGTGTTTCGGGTAAAGTTTATCGCCTTTGAATCGAGGAGATCTTGTACAAGGTGCTTCAGAGTCTTGCAATTTTCAATGTCATGGCCTGGGGATCCAGAATGGAATTCACATTTGGCATTGACATCAAATCCAAAAGGAAGAACCTCCGGAGGATCCCTCATCTCCCTAAGCTGAACAAGACCTCCCTTCAATAGGAATGGCAATAACTTGGCGTATGTAGACGGGATTGGATCAAATATTCTTTCTGGCCTCCTCTGTCTTTGCAGACCCTGGTATTGATTTTGTCTTGGTTGATAGGATTGTTGTTGCCTGTTTGGTTGAAACACGGGTTGATTTGCTGGAATGGACAACGGCTGTTGTGGAGCTACAGCAGCAACATGGTGATAACCCTGATGAGTTCTTCCTCTGTTGGTGAACACTGCACTAGCTTCGCCTTCCCTTTTCTTAACGAAACCCTGATAAGGCTTCTTGACCCCGCTTGCAGATTCGCCTGCATTCTGAATTTTTCCCGTCTTCATGAAATTCTCTAATCTTTCTCCAGCCATGACAAGTTCAGAAAACACTGTGGAAGTTGAGGATGCTAACCGCTCAAAGATCGGTCCTTGTAGCGTGCCCATGAATAGGTCTGTCAGTTCTTTCTCCATCAGTGGAGGTTGTACCCTTGCAGCTACTCCCCTCCATCTCTGCGCGAAGTCCTTAAAACACTCATTCGGCTTCTGAGTCAAATTCTGAAGCTGCATACGATTCGGAGCCATGTCAGTATTATACTGATAATGCTTCACGAAAGCGTCTGCCAACTCTTTCCAGCTTCTTACGTTGGATCGTTCAAGGTGCATATACCATTCTAGGGATGCCTCTGTTAAGCTATCTTGAAAGAAATGGATTAGTAGCTTCTCGTCATCAGAATAGGCGGCCATCTTCCTACAGTAAGACCTTATGTGGGTCTTAGGACAACTGTTACCCTTGTACTTCTCAAAGGTTGGAATTACAAACTTTGGAGGTATCTTAACTCCGGGTACAAGACATATTTCAGCGGCATCCAGTCCCAAAACATCGGGGCCTTGCAATGTCTTCACCATCTCCTGTAAAGCATTAAACTTCTTCTCTAATTCGGCGGTCTGTGGTCCATACGCTTCACCTGAATTCTCATAGAAACCTTCATGATCGTCGTACTGGACTTGTGTTGGGATCGTAGTACCATGAGGATGAGTCGTACCGACTGGCGGAGGGACGGTGTTGATGGGTACGGCGCCGGCAGAAGTAGGAATTGCCCCAACAGGGGTTGGGGTGGCTTCAGCGGGAATTGGAATTGCACCGCTTGCATTGGGAATTGCACCAGCCAAAGTCTGATTAGCGCTCCTCTCTGTTGCTTGCCTCATCTCCTCTTGACTCCTGGCCATGTTCTGAATCACCTCCATGAGTTGATTCATCTGCGTCTTCATGCCTAGCATCTCGCTCCTCATAGTAGCCTGGTCTTGTTCTATCTGGTCCATGATTCTTCTCTGATTATTCCTTGTATTATACCGATGTTGCGAAGTCAGCTTGCTTTACTCTTTCTGAAAGGGTAAGCGGCGTGTAAGATCGGGTTGTAAGGAATGCAAGAAATGATGCAGAGATGCTTATGCAAATGTAATGTAATGAGCACATGATGAAGGAACAATAGCGAGATCAAAGTCATAGGTCCTGCAAAAGGCAACACAAAATATTTCTCCCCTTGGGTAGGTTATCTATTGGTTTGTAAGAGGGTATCCCAAAGGCTTTTAAACAAAATCCTATGTACTAACCCTCGAAAGTTTTCCATCATAACGACTACTCGTAAGACGGTAATCCCTTCAAAGGATGAACACAGAGTCATGTCTTTGCAACCTTTGGAATAAGGTTCTACAAAGGTCCTCAGAGTCGCGGACTCCCACATCAGAAATAAAGACGTCATTACGACTACACGTAAGACATAATCATTCCAACGGGGTCTCATCTGAGCGGTGGAATTCGATCCAACTCAACGAGTCCTAAGTCTCGCAAATCAGAAAGAACCCACCTCCTATCTTAGTGTGTACTTGAAAGCTCGGGTAGAAAGCTTTATCTCACAAACCATCCAATAAACCCAACAGGTTAGAGAATCAAAGCATAAACAAATAAAGCAAATAAAACACAAATACGATAAACAAAATAGGCTTGGCTTGCTAGGTGTCCCCAGCAGAGTCGCCAGCTGTCGCTACTCGAAAAATGCATCGCGCAACGACGGGGAGGCGAAAAAGATAGACAGAAGAGTCGCCACCGAACTTTATTTATCCCATGAGGGGAAAGGAAAATATCGAGAAAACCTTAAGAAATAAATGGATAAGATGGTCTCGCAACCATGAACGGGTTCGGAAGCCGGTTATGCGAGGGGAAGGTATTAGCACCCCTCGCATCCATCGTACTCGATGGGAACCTTTTGTTTGTCGATGTGAATTTATTTGCTTAAACATTATGCTATAAAAGTGTTTCACAGGGTAAAAGATAAGGGTTAGAAACAGGAAAGAGAGGTGACGAGGGAAAGAAAGGACTCGATAGGACTTCGCGGTCCTAGGCCTACGTATTCTCAACAGATATGAGAAAGTCAGAGTCGACGTAGTTCGGGGAACTACAGACATGGGGATGTGCTCGGCAAGGATTGTGGCCCTTGTGCCTACGTATCTTTACTTGAAAAAGTAAAGAATCAGAGCAGCCGTAGTTCGGCCTACGGTGTGCGGGGAAATGGGGTGTACTGGTAGACGATGCTATCGTACGCATTCTAGCAGTTAGGTGTTTTGCTGCTCGCTCGTTGGAGACTTAGGCGTACCTGTTTGCGGTAGAACAGACGTAACATATCCTTTTTGAAAAATTGATTAGTTTTCGCCACGCGGGGCAAGAAGTCACGTTTGATTGATTGGATTGTTTTTTTAAGGGGCGAGACAGGTCCTCGGATAGTAACCCCTACGGGTAGTACCCAATTCATTGTCTCAAAGTTTTTGTTATAAAAAGGTGTGGCGAACGAGGGCGTCTTCGTATTGAAAGACGAGCGTCGAAACCACCCTCACTACAGTGGGCATCCCTACGCTCGGAGAAGAAGAGGTCTACACCCAATCCTCTCTCTTTAATTCAATGCAAAGAGAACTTCGTTCTCTTATTAAAGATGTTTTTGGTTTCGAATGGTAAGTGCTTTGCGACAGAGAACCCTACGGTAAACGTCAGCACTCGGGATAGGAGAAGGCCTACGCCTAACCACTCCACGACCATTCAAGTTTTTGTTATGAAAAGATTTGAAAATGCACTCGGTACAGGAACGAGGTTTTAGGTGTGAAAAGTGCGGAAGGAAGCTGTGAAAGGAGAGGTGGTAAAGGCGTGTCTTCATATTGAAATACGAGTGTCGAGACCACCCTCACTATAGTGGGCATCTCATCACTCGGAGAAGAAGAGGTCTACACCCAATCTTCTCTCTTTAATTCGATACAAAGAGGAATCAATTTATTATTGAAAGTGTGCTCGGTACGGGACCGAGGTTTTAGGAGGAAGGGTTTGAAAATGTAAAGAATTGGAAAGAAAGACGTCCTCGTATTGACAGACGAGTGTCTAAACCACCCACACTACAGTGAGCATCTCGACACTCGGAGAGGAAGAAAGTCTACACTTAATCCCCTCGTTTAGTGCAATACAAAGATGATTTTGAAGATTGTTTGACAATGCTTTTGAATCGAGTCGGGACAGGTGACGAAGAGAGAAAAGAGGTGGTCTCAGATCCAACATCATTTATCAATGGTTTGACTTAATAATGAATTACGGAGGTCTCGTCATCGACCCTTAACACGACAAAATGAAAAAAAGTGAAAAAAAGATAAAAAGTATATCCAATACTAATTGAAAATTTTGACAAAATAAATATCTACATAAAATAAATGAGATCTTAATAAAATTTATCAAAATTATTTTAAGAAAAATAATTAAAAAAAACATTATATTGAAACTTTTAAAGGAAAAAAAAAAGGTGGGGGTGAAGCTGGGTACAAGGGGTATGCGGGCCGAAGCCCAGCATCCATCAGTCAGCAATAACCAAAAGAATGATGGAACCTGTGAATCCTTATGATCTCTTTCTTTATTTTTTGAAAAAAAGGAAAAAAAACAACTTTAAAAAAAAGACAAGAAATTCAGATCTACCCCCACGTATGAAGAAAAAAAACTTGGAACCCAGAAGATCAACATGAATCAAGGAAAATGGAAAAAACATATGCTCAGATCCACCGTCTTCATCGCACAAGCAAAACACATGGCGTCTCACCCTCGATTCTTCACTCGACTTCAACGCGATTTACCTTCCTACTCTCTCTTCGTCTCAACTTTTTCCTTTTTTCCTTGAATCTGTTTGTTTGTTAAAGGTGGTCCGAAAAAAAAGGTTTAATCTGGGGTTTCAAATCATCTTCTTCTATTCATATTCAATTCTGTTTTTCTGGTTATGGGAGGATGAAGGTGTTGTTCTGAAAGTTTTTGAAGAAAGGTTGAGGTTGGGATTGATTTGAAGAATTAGCGATGGAGGTGGAAGAAAGGAGTGAGGCGTCGTTGAATAGCAAGGTAGGGTTTTTTGAAGATTGATGAAGAAGAGGAAGATTGAAGAGTTTTGGGTGATTTTGAAGCGTAGTTGAGGGTATTTTTTTTGAAAGAGTTTGGGTAAGGAGCGGTCTTATGTTTGAGGTTTGTTTGGGGATTTGGAAGAGAAGAAATTGTTTATGTGATGGTGGTGGTTGCTGCTTTGGTTCAAGTTTTTGCTATGTTTTGCGGTTTAATAGGCATTGAAAGGGTGGTGGGGTTAGAGGAAGAAGAATGATTTTTATTCGTTTCAAGGTTTGTTTTCCTCTCCTCTTTTCGTTTGATTTTTGTCGATCTGAAGTTATGAGAAAGAGGGGCTGGAGAAAGTTGGGTTGAGGGTTTGAAATGAAGAGGGTTGAAGAAAAATGGAGGGTCTGTTCTGTTGAAGTTTAATGGAGGAAAGTGAAACAGGTTTGTGTTTTGAAGCTTGAAGTTGGTTTGAAGCTTTGTTCATGGGCTTTCGGTGTTTGTTTGGAGTTGGGATTTACTGCGTTGGCTAGGTTGTCTGAATGGAAGTTATGGAGGTTTTGAAGGAACTTGTTTGGTTCTAGGTTGAGGCACTTGAAAGAGGTTGGAGAAGAGGGTAGTTTTTTTTTTGCTTTTCTGTACTGAAGGTGAGATCAGTAAAAACAAATTTTTATCAACTCTTCCTTTTTGTGCGTTTTCAGGATGCCCCTTGAATATTGTTTTTTTAACTTTTAATCTCCTCCATTTTCCTTTTGCAGAGAGTCTGTCCCTTTTGCTCTTGCACAGATCGTGGTTATGGGCTGCTGAATAATGTTGTTTGTACCTTATTACAGAATGGCTTGTATGGCTACCATATTTTGTCTGTTGTGGAAAGTCTGTATTTGTTGTCCTCTGATTTCTTAACAGGCTGTATTTGACAAGAATTTCAAATGATACTATACTTGTTTATGGTTTGTTCATTGTGCAGGAAGTGGCTTGTTGGAGGGTCTTTGGCTGGTTGTAGCAGAGTTTGTCTGGTGTGAGATTTGTGTAGCAGCTGGTTTTGGGGCTTATTGCAGAACAGTACAAGTAGTGGTTTGGTGTAAAACAAAACCTGCGATGTGTACCTTCTTGTCTGCAAGGTATGGAAATAAAACACATACTGTGTCTGCGTCTTTGGTGGTATGGTTTGAAGTGGGGCAGCAGCTTGTAGGTGCGGTATATTGGAGAATGTTGTCCTTATTGCCTTGGTGTGCATAGGTTTTGGCAATGTGGTACACTGCGGTACGGTTTGCGCAGGATGCAGGATGCAGAGGCTTTGTCCTAACCTCACTTCACATAAACAAAGTCACATGAAGAATGAGGCCAAGACTAATATTATGGAAGTTGTGGAGGCACTTCTGAGGCATAGGTGATATTTGTCATTTTCTGGAATTTCTGGACGTAGCAGCTGACTTATTGTACTGCTCTTTTCAAATACAGCGCTGCGTAATTCGTATTACCACATGATATTGTGGGACCAAATAGGGAGCTGGCTTTGTTATATGGGGATATTGAAGGTACATACGTTGGTCCCCACCTCATTTCTTTTCGAATTTGATGGTGATGCCTCCTCTTGTAATGACTTGCGGATATCCAAATAGGCAATGGCTAATGGCTTGTGATGTAGGTTTTTTTTTTTTTTTAGTAGCAGTTATGTGGGGTAAGCCTGTTTACATGATTACAGATAAGTGCAAACCTAGTGCTCTTTGTATATTTCTCAATTTTCCATCTCAAAGTAACATGCTCAATGTGGTTTTGACATGCTGCCCATGGATTTTATATGAAATCATGCTGCCCTGTTTTGTTGCATAGTGTAAAGACGCATTTCATACGGTTTTGCGGGAAACGGCATTATGCTGAAAAAATCTGTTGGTTTTCTCTGTGTGCAGGTTTTGTCCGTGAATTATGGTAGGACTCGCGGAAACGGTTTATGGAACTGTACGGGTTTAGGCTTGTAAAAAAAACGAGGATGGTTATCGCGATGGTAAGGTGCTACATAGCTATTGTATGTCCCTTTTTTTCAATTATTCCACAGATTTTACATGACGCCGACTTTGCTCGCAATTTGCGATGTATGCTGTGTTTACTTTAGAGTCTGCAGTAACATGAGCTTTTCTCTTATCTTACAGGACCATACACTTTGGTATGAATGGAAGAGTGCTTGAAGCCTTCTGTGACAGTCACAAAAAAAAACGGTTCGGCCATGTCTTGAATTCTTGTTTGACCTGAGTTTTGACGAGCATCACGTGCACACCGTCTGCGGCATTGGGGCGCAGGCCAGAATAGAATAGGCTCAAAAATCATGAAGTCTTGTAACCTTGTACTCTTGTTATATTTTGGGAACTCAAGATCAATGATTGTGGCCCCCTTAATAGTATATATCTCATGAATTTCTTTGGACCTATGACTTGTAGCTTTCCCGTCAAAGCCCTTTCCTAGTGTTTGTGTTTCATCTCTTTGTGGATGCCCATGATGTACCATGTATTTTCCTGATGAAATATTTAATACATGACCAATTTACATCCTGTATCATGGCTTGCATGAGTATTTGAAAATGATGCACCATATATTTATTTAGTGCATATTGCAATCCACACCTGGAATTTAATTTGGGACATGAATTAGAACACGGCCGCTTGACATCAAGTTGGGACCATCTGGATAATTGGAGATTAAATTTTCACAATTAATTGTCACAACTCATCCTCATTGGTCCTCACTGTATGGCTTTGAACTTAGAAATAACACTTTAACATGATTAGCATAATGAATACAATGAAGTTGGTTCATCACGCTTGTATATACATTAGCCCCTCTTCGTGATACTACCGAACAATGTGTGCCAACCCTAAAAAACCAATTTGAATTTTTTGTGAGCTTTTCTAAAGCAATTTGAGTGCTTGAATTGATATCACCCTCGAAGTAATCCTTATTAAGAGCCCATCTCAATTATCAAGTGTATCATGGCCTTGACCCTTGAAATTTATCTGTCAAACCAGTTTTACTTATATCAGAAAGGCATTTGGACCTCACATGGAATTTGATTCGAATAGTCTCAACCCTGTGGTATCTTTTTTTTGAAATTTTTTTATTATGGTCAGTGGATGAATGTTGCACAAATGACTAAATAGGTAGGACAAATTTGGGGTATGACAACGCTCACCAACAATAAGAAGAGGGAGGATAAGTTGAAGCAGCAAATTTCCGACCTCGAAGAGCAGTTGAAGTCCAGCATCAAGAAGTGTGAAGAAGAAGTGATGACCCGGTATAGTCTCCAGAACGCACTGAACAAGGCCATCAAAGGCAGAGATGAAGTTGTGTCTCAGAAGCGTAAACTAGAAGATCGCTTCGGAGAAGGGGCATGGGAGGAAACTGCTGAAGACGTGCGACGTGTTCTCAAGAGAAGAAACCAACTTGTTGAAGGGCTGCTTGCTCGACCAAGTCATCCGGAGACCAAGAAGTTGCTAGAAGAGTACCAGACTTATGGGGGTGTTTGATCACTTTTTATATTAACTTGCATGCTTTATTTGCATAGTGTTGACCATCACCAGGATTGTTGGTTGAGGTCATGCCCTCTTATTGTACTCTCAGTAATATTGTATTCCGGGCTTATTGGTTTTTCTGCAATATATGAGGCTTTCTGTGATTCAACTCCGATCTTTGTATTGCTAGCACTGTCACTGCACCGGCACCTTCACACTAGAATCGGGGAATGAATCTCCCTAATGCACGGACACACATTGCATTGCATTCATATTCATATTGCATTACAGGTAATCTTCGGATGGTGTCTTATTTCCTGCTCTGTATCAGGTACTTTTCAGGATTGCAGATCAGCACCCGCACCGCTATTCCACTCGCACCAACTGTCGAAGAATGATGGATCAAATGCAGAACGAGATGCAAGATGTGCGCGAGAAGCTAGCTCTCTTTATGCAGACCATGGAAGCTATTGCGAAAGGTCAGGAGAATTTGCAAGCCATGGTGCAGCCTCTGTTGATCAGAAACGCCGGTCACGATAATGAGGATCATCAGTCTGTGCGAGTCGATACTGTTCATGGAGATGGCACTCCCACGCCAGTGGCTCCACCTGTAGTCAATATACCTGCTGCTAATGTTAACAACGCTACCGCTGCTGGGAACGGTAATGTCGGAGTTGGAAACGAGACTGCTGTCCATAACGTTGGGCTTGGTGATGTCAACTTGGGTGATAATATGGGAGGCAACAACTTTGGCAATGCTGGATTCGGGTTCAACGATCAGGGATTCGATAACGCTGGGAAATATGGTTTCAATGCTCAAGGCTTTGGGCAAGACGGTTATGGTGTGGCCAATCAGGGCTACGGAGGTTTCGGAAATGGAAACGGCGCTGGGTTAATGGCTTTTGGGCCTGCTGGAGGTGTTCAGGGATACGGCAACAGAGGCCGAGGCCCGGTGATGAATCAGATTAGAGCTGGCCGCAATAATGAATATGATGGGTATGGAGCTGGGAATGGTATGTGGCAAGAAGATCAGCAGGAGGACGCTTTCTCCGGCGGAGGCTTTGAAGGGCCGATGGATAACTCCCAGAAGATCAGAATGCTAGAAGAGCAGATGAGGGGGGTCCTGAACCAAAGTGTTGTGGGCTTGGACATGGCAACAATGGGTCTGGTACCTGGTTTGAGGGTGCCAATCAAATTCAAAGCTCCTACGTTTGATAAGTATAAAGGGGACACCTGTCCGAAAGTGCATGTGCGGGCTTATTACAGAAAGATGTCTGCATACTCAACTGATGAGAGAATGCTAATGCATTTCTTTCAAGATAGTCTGTCGGGCCCTTCCTTAGAGTGGTACATGGGGTTGGAGCCGACTAATATAAAGACATGGAAGCAATTGGCAGAGGCATTTGTAGCTCACTACAAGTATAACAGCGACTTGGCGCCCAATCGGGTCCAACTGTTAGGGCTGTCTCAGAACAAGGGTGAGAGCTTTAAAGAGTACGCGCAAAGGTGGCGCGATATGGCTGCCAGGGTCCGTCCTCCTTTAGAAGACAAGGAAATGAATGACATGTTCATCAGCACATTCACAGGCATGTTTTATGACAAGTTGTTTCACACATCTTTGGCTAGTTTCTCAGACTTAATTCTGATGGGAGAAAAGATTGAAAACAACATTAAGCAAGGCAGGTTCCAGGCTGAGGAATCAACTGCATCTGGCAGTAATAGGAAGGCTTTTGGTGGGCGCCGTCAGGGCGAGGCAAGCGCAGTATTTAGAGGCCGAGGCCGAGGCCGAGGCAGGGGTCGAAACCAATATCATCAGTCGCAGCAGGTGGCGAGTGTGACTATTCCATATCAACAACAACCATTTCAGCAGCAGCCAATGCAACAACAACAGCAGCAGCAGCAGCAGCCACCTCAGCAGGGGGCACAACAGGCTCAGCGAAGATTCCAGGGTGGTAAACCAAGAAGAGTGTTTGAGAAGCCTCCCTCAACCTATGCAGATTTGTTGCAAACGCTGTTGGGTCTAAATTTGGTAGAGAAGAGAACTCTGGCACCGATAACGGGAACTCCTCCGTATGGTTATGATGCAAGCAGGCACTGTGAGTTTCATTCTGGGGCTCCGGGCCACGATATAGAGGGTTGCCATGCCTTTAAGCATGTTGTGCAGGATCTTTTGGACAATAAGACTATCAATTTCGGAACGGCAAGGCCGAATATAGTGCAGAAACCCATGCCTAATCATGGGGCAAACGCCATTCTGACTGAGGAAGGGTTGAATCTGATTATGAATGTCGACGATTTAAAAACACCGCTGAACGAGATAAAAAGCAGATTGTTGCAAGGGGGTGTTTATCCAGGATGTGACGAGTATTGCTTAGAATGCTGGACCCTAGCTGGGGGGTGTGATGATTTGAAGAAAGGCATTCAGGCTTTAATTGATGGAGGCACATTGCAGTTTGACCGAGCAGCGACTGAAAAGCCTGCAGGGGCAGTAGCAGATAATCAGAGTGATGTGGCCACTATAACGATTCCTCGGAAGACAATCACTATAACAACACCGGTTCAGCGACCGCCAATCACTATTACTAAGGTCGGACCAATCCCGTACGAGACCACGAAAGCAGTCCCCTGGTCATATGGGTTGGAGGTGTATTGTGACGGGATAAAGATTGATGTTAATAAGCAACCAGCCGAGACTGTAGATAATGTGGTTGGTTCAGGAGGTATGACAAGGAGTGGTAGGATCTTTATATCACCTGAAGTGGAGGCCGAAAGACTAGCAAAAGGAAAAGGGAAGATGGTTGAGAATGTCCCAGTGCAAGCAAGCGAAAAAGAAGCGGCATCGAAGGATGTAGAAGAGTTCATGCGCTTAATTCGAAAAAGTGATTATAAGATTGTTGAGCATCTGCAGTAGACGCCCTCCAAGATATCTATCCTGTCGTTGCTACTATGTTTTGAAGCTCACATAAATGCTTTGCTGAAAGTCCTGGATACTTCCTTCGTCCCCTAAGACGTCTCTGTAAATCAGCTGGAAGGAGTGTTGGCACATGTGAATGCAGGCCACAGCTTGGGCTTTACCGACTTCGATTTGACCCCGAAAGGGAGAGATCATAATATGGTGCTGCACATATCTGTCGAATGTAGAGGATCAGTAATGTCGCATGTATTGGTCGACACCGGATCGTCTTTGAATGTGCTGCCCAAGAAGGCGATGATGAAGCTAGATGTCAGAGGAATCCTGTGCACGCCCAGTGACTTGGTAGTCAGAGCGTTTGATGGCACGCGAAGAACAGTCTTTGGATCGATAACATTGCCTCTGCAGGTGGGGCCGGAGGTATTTGCGACCGAATTTTATATCATGGATATACAGCCCGCATATAGCTGCCTGATCGGAAGACCCTGGATTCATGGGGCTGGGGCAGTCACGTCTACCCTGCATCAGAAATTGAAATATATGGTCGGAGACAGCGTAGTCACCGTATGCGGAGAAGAAGACATCCTGGTCAACCATCTGTCGTCATTTAAATATGTGGAGGTCGACGGAGAGATCCACGAAACACCCTGCCAGGCATTTGAAGGATTGCGTATCAAGGACAAAGGTCCCGGGCCGAGCAAGGTGTCAGAGATAGCCGTCTCATCGTATAAAGAAGCTCAAGCTCTAGTGGAGGCAGGAGAAGCAAAGGGCTGGGGCAAAGTGCTGGATATCCCTGTGAAGATGGACCGATTCGGGCTGGGATACCAACCGTCGTCATCAACACCTGCTGTGGGAGCACCCCGTTTCAGAGGGCCAATAACCATCTCTGCCAGTGGAGTATGTCATGAAACCATCAATGCTGCTTCGGAGTCTGACGAAGGAGACAGCGACTGTGATATGGATGCCTGGATTCAGCCAAGCACGCCAGGACAAGGACTGTGCAACTGGTCTATTCAGGAGCTTGTTCATGTGACTCTTAAACAGTAATGCTTTACTTTATTAATTGTTGAATAATCTGATGTCTTGCCCGGGGCATCATGATTTGCTTAGGGCTGTGTTGTTATGAACATTGCGTGTTAATCATTAAATAAATGGCGTTTTCTTCATGTGCAAATACTGTAATCTCTGTCTTTCTTGTTTTGTATTTTTCAATAAAATGGCAACGTGGTTATTTGCTTTATACGCATTTTGAAGCACTTAACCATTCCTTTTGCAGGATAACATTTTCAGATGACATCCTTGAACCACCTATGACTCGTCCCGACTTTGAGCACCTGGTATTTCAGGCCGAAGAGGAGGTTGTCGAAGATAGTGACGTTCCTGAAGAACTGTCTTGGTTGGTGAAGCAAGAGGAAAGAGTCATTTTGCCTCACGAAGAAGTCATCGAAATTATCAACTTGGGGTCGGAAGGGGTTGAGAAGAATATTCGTATCGGAGCCGCGCTGCAGGGCGATATCAAGCGAAGACTGGTTGAAATGCTCCAAGAGTATAGTGATGTATTCGCTTGGTCGTATGAAGATATGCCAGGGCTCGATACAGATATGGTTGTGCACCGTCTGCCACTGAAAGAAGAATGCCCGACGGTCAAACAAAAGCTTCGCAGAACTAGACCAGACATGGCAGTGAAGATCAAAGAGGAAGTTCAAAAACAGTGGGACGCTGGTTTCCTGGCTGTGACAAAATATCCCTCATGGGTTGCTAACATCGTACCAGTGCCAAAGAAAGACGGCAAGGTTCAAATGTGCGTGGATTATAGAGATTTGAATAAAGCAAGCCCAAAAGACGATTTTCCGCTTCCTCACATTGACGTGCTAGTTGATAATACTGCTCAATACTCCGTATTCTCCTTCATGGATGGCTTTTTAGGCTATAATCAGATTAAAATGGAGCCAGAGGATATGGAGAAGACCACTTTCATAACGCCTTGGGGAACATTTTGCTACAAAGTGATGCCCTTTGGCTTGAAAAATGCTGGGGCAACATATCAGCGTGCGATGACGACTCTTTTCCATGATATGATGCATAAAGAGATCGAAGTTTATGTTGACGATATGATTGCCAAATCCCAGACGGAGGAAGAGCATCTGGTGAATCTGCTGAAGCTATTTAAAAGGCTTAGGAAGTTCAGGCTGAGACTGAACCCTAACAAATGCACCTTCGGGGTGAGATCGGGTAAACTGCTGGGGTTTATCGTAAGCGAAAGAGGAATAGAGGTCGATCCTGCTAAAATAAAAGCGATTCAAGAAATGCCGACGCCTAAAACAGAGAAAGAGGTGCGCGGGTTTTTAGGGAGGTTGAACTACATCGCCCGGTTCATATCTCATCTAACGGCCACGTGTGAACCATTATTCAAGTTATTGAAGAAAGATCAAGCTGTAACATGGAACGAAAATTGTCAAAAGGCGTTCGATAAAATAAAGCAGTATTTGCAGGAGCCTCCTATTTTGATACCCCCAGTGGCGGGCAGACCCTTGATCATGTACTTGACGGTTCTTGAGGGAAGCATGGGTTGTGTTCTCGGTCAACACGACGAGACAGGAAGAAAAGAGCATGCGATCTACTACTTGAGCAAGAAATTTACAGATTGTGAATCTCGATACTCGATGCTTGAGAAAACTTGTTGCGCGCTAGCCTGGGCCGCCAAGCGTTTGAGGCAATACATGCTGAATCATACAACCATGCTCATCTCGAAGATGGATCCTATCAAATATGTATTCGAAAAGCAGGCGTTGTCAGGGAGGATTGCCCGTTGGCAGATGGTCTTGACTGAATATGACATTCAATACGTCTCGCAGAAGGCTATAAAGGGGAGTGTGCTGTCTGAGTATCTGGCGGAGCAGCCTATTGAAGATTACCAATCGATGAGGTTTGATTTTCCTGACGAGGATATCATGTACCTAAAGATGAAAGATTGTGAAGAACCGTTGCCAGACGAAGGGCCAGAGTTGGGTTCCAAATGGAAGATGATATTTGACGGAGCTGTGAATGCTTACGGTAGCGGAATAGGGGCAATCATCACTACGCCGCACGGGTCGCACATCCCGTTTACTGCCCGATTGACCTTTGCCGTTACCAATAATGAAGCCGAATATGAAGCTTGTATAATGGGGCTTGAAGAAGCCATTGATTTGCGAATCAAGAATCTGGACGTATACGGAGACTCAGCTCTGGTGGTGAATCAGATCAAAGGGGAATGGGAGACACGTCAGCCCAATTTGATACATTACATGAATTATGCAAGGAGATTGTTGCCTTTCTTCGACAAGGTTGAATTGCATCACGTACCGCAGGCAGAGAATCAAATGGCTGACGCTCTCGCCACGTTGTCTTCCATGTACAAGGTCAACTTCTGGAACGAGGCTCCCCGAATCATTATCTCTCGGCTTGACAGACCAGCTTTCGTATTTGCTATTGATGAAGCACCCGACGACAAACCGTGGTATTTTGATATCCTTAATTTTCTGAAGAATAAAGAGTATCCGGCTGGGGCATCCAGTCAAAATCAGAAGACTCTCAGGAGATTAGCGGGTAATTTCTATTTGAATCCGGATGGCGTCTTATACAGAAGAAACCACGATTTGGTGCTGTTGCGTTGTGTGGATGAAAAAGAGGCAAAGTTGCTCATGGAGGAGATACATGAAGGTACATTTGGTACGCATGCTGGTGGGCATGCTATGACGAGAAAGCTGCTGAGGGCAGGTTATTTTTGGCTGACTATGGAAACTGATTGTTTCAAGTTTGCGAGGAAGTGCCACAAGTGCCAAATCTATGCTGATAAGATCCATGTGCCTCCGAGTCCTCTGAATGTGATGTCATCGCCATGGACATTCTCGATGTGGGGAATCGATATGATTGGAAAGATTGAGCCGACGGCTTCTAATGGGCACAGGTTCATTCTAGTAGCAATCGATTATTTCACCAAGTGGGTAGAGGCGGCGTCTTACGCAAATGTAACTAAGCAGGTGGTAGCCAGATTCATCAAGAGAGATATCATTTGCCGAAATGGGATCCCTGAGCGGATAATCACGGACAACGGTTCAAATCTGAACAACAAAATGATGAAGGAGCAGTGTCAGAATTTCAAGATCGAACATCACAACTCCTCTCCTTACCGACCCAAGATGAATGGCGCTGTCGAGGCGGCCAATAAGAATATCAAGAAGATCGTTCAAAAGATGGTGGTGACCTATAAGGATTGGCAGGAGATGCTACCTTTCGCTTTGCACGGTTATCGTACGACGGTACGCACATCAACCGGGGCAACCCCGTTCTCGTTAGTATACGGAATGGAAGCGGTATTACCATTGGAAGTCGAGATCCCTTCTCTGAGAGTATTGCGAGACGTACAGCTAGACGAGGCAGAATGGGTGAAAGACAGGTTGAACTAATTGAGTTTGATGGATGAGAAGAGGCTAGCTTCTCTAGCATACGGTCGTTTGTACCAGAGCCGAATGAAGAAAGCATATGATAAGAAGATACATCCGCGAAGCTTTCAGACGGGCGACCTTGTGCTGAAAAGGATTCTCCCGCTGCAGGCAGATCACAGGGGCAAGTGGACCCCCAACTACGAAGGGCCATACGTTGTCAGGAAAGTCTTTTCAGGAGGGGCGTTATTGTTGTCCACCATGAACGATGAAGACTTCACGTCGCCTGTGAATTCGGACGCAGTTAAAAAATACTTTGCTTGAAAATTGACCCGCTGGACAGAAAAAGAGAGTCCAGGCAAAAAGGGGGCATCCTGGCGAACCAAAAACAGAATGAAAGGTTCGGGAAAAAGTTAGGGATAAAATTGAAAAAAATGTACACCCGCGAAGTTGAAAACCTACACTGGGCGGCTTCGGCAAAAAGGGGTATCCCGGTGAACTGAAAACCCGTAAAGGGCTGTTCACGCAAAAGTTAGGGATTTAAAAAGCAAATGACTGCGGTCCGAATTTGATATTGCAGTGAGCATCAATGCGGGAGAATACCTGAGGGGTCGATTATCAGATATAACCTCTTCGGAAGAGTGAATACTGGGAAAGCATTTGAGTCGGGCGAGTCATAGGAGGATCAGTTCGTGGTGTTCGTCTGCATCCCGTTGCCGACATGTGTACAAAATTTAGTTTGTCAAAATATTTATGCTTCTTGTGCATACTTGTATATCTGCTTTGCGTAGCTTCCTCTTTTCAGGAGTTACATCCCGTGTACAAAAATTCCGCCCATTCAGGGGCCCAATCAATAAAATATGTTATTCAGTACTTGATGCTGGTTCTTTACTGTTTTGTGCATGATAAAGCGCCTAAGTTTACTGAAACTGGCAAGTGTATAACATCACGGGCCCATGCCAACAATTGCTAAAGCTTTGAATTAACTGAAAATAACGTCACTAACCTGAGTCGATTTGGTTGTATAGGTTTGTCTTGTCTTGTTTGTGTTGTTGCAGGTTTCATAGCCGTACGAGGAAAATGATCAAAAGATTACGATAACGAAAGACTCGACCCCCACGCAGGTCATGCATGTTCTTCCTGAAGAGAGATCGAGTTCCCCAGCTGGTCGTAGCTTATCCAAAGGACATTCTCCAACAAAGCCATTTATTCTCAGCAGAATTGGCGATTCCAAAATTGTAGGCTGTATTCAGGCAGTGTGGTGTCCCCCAGAAGGATTCCTTATCTCAAGCAGAGGGGTTTAGCCTCAGAAGATTAATATTTGTGAGCTGTATTCAGGCAAGTTCACCTTTTCCCGCAGGGTCAGTTTACCTCTCCCCCGGCGGAGTCAGTTGATTTTCCCAAGAGAATCATCCCATCCCCAGCGGAGTTCTCTTTCCAACCAGTGTCTTCATTCCTCTCAGTGGAACTCGAAGATTGAGACTCTCCCCGGCAGAGTTGGTGTGGCGCATTGGCATTTATTTTGTCAGAATACCGTGTGATATCCGTTCACTTTCCAGCAGAAGCCCAATCATACTAAGCGCATCTGCTATTCTCCAGCAGAGTTATATTCCCCAGCAGGGCATTATTTCAATGAGGTGCTTGGTTCAAGTTCCCAATTTCCTAGCTGAGTCGGCTTCATTCTTCCAGCATTTATTTTGCCTGAATGATTCTGTAGCACCTGGCTATCCCCAGCGGAGTTGGCATTATCTTCAGCATTTATTTTGCTGAAGCAGTTTCTGTACCCAGCAGTTCGGGTCTGCATTTGCATTGGCATACAGTGTCATATCTGCATCCACCCCAAATAAAAGCGTGGCATTTCCCTGTCAAATGGAACATTGCATCATTGACAAACGCATGCGTTATGAAACATAAACCAGGTTGGCTAACCTTTCGTTTCAAGTATTATTTCTCTTGCAGGAAGAGAGAGCCCTCGCTCAGGTGAATCAATAGGCATTCGAAGTCTCGGCATGAGACATTCAACGAAGTGTCAGCTTTGGCACTACTCCCCACAGAGTTATCAGGATGAGTTTCTCTTTGTCCCCAAGCAGAGTTACTTATGTCCCTGCCAGGGTTTCTTGTTGAAGTTTCTCTAGTCCGACCAGCGGATTGTTTCCTTCAAGGTTGTTGTTACGTCAGCATTAAAAGGTTTCAGGAACCAGAATTTCAGAGGCTACCGCCGGTTATCAGAACAGGCGTTCGGAAGTTTGGTTTCCACATATCCCCAGTAGAGTCAGCCTCAAAGTTGCTGTAACGTCAGTGCTAAGAAGTTTGTGAGTTGGGATCGATGGAGCAATAAGTCCTAACGTGGAAGGTGTATTCCCATATTGACTGGATTTCGTTGTGCTAGAGAAGTGGGGGTCCTAACGTGGACAAATTTATTTCCCCGGGCTGATAAGAGGTGTTAGTCCTAACGTGGACAGGGTCGATTTCTCAGAATTGATGGAATGCGAAGTCCTGACGTGGAAAAATTGATTTCCTCAAGTTGACGATATGTGTTAGTCCTAACGTGGACGGATTTGATTTCTTGGTATTGATCGAAGGTGGAGTCCTGACGTGGACAAAGTTGGTTACTCTTCGTGTTGGTGTCCTGACGTGGACAATTTATTTCCAGCAGATAGTTTTATTCGTAATGGTGAAATGTGCGTCCTGACGTGGACAAGTTTATAGTTCTTCGTGATGACAAGATACGAGAGTCCTGACGCGGACAAATTTATCCTTCTTCGTGTTGTTGGCAAAGTATGAGTCCTAACGTGGACAAGTCTCATTTCCCCAGCAAGTCGAAGACGCGCGAGTCCTGACGTGGACAGGTTCTATTACTTCCGCAAGTTGAGATATGGGTCCTAACGTGGACAAAGGTTTTATTTCCTCAGCAAGTCAAGAGGTGAGTCCTTACGTGGACGAATCAAGACGAAACGTGAGTCCTGACGTGGACAAGTTTATTCCTTACGTGGAAAGATTGAGTCCTTACGTGGACATATCAAGTTGGATTCCTTACGTGGAAAAGTTTGCATTCCTTACGTGGAAAACAAGATAGATTCCTTACGTGGAAAAGTTAGTCCTAACGTGGACGGTTTCAGAATAAATTGTATTCCTTACGTGGAAGAAGAGATGTTTCCTTACGTGGAAAGAAGATTTATTCCTTACGTGGAAAGTTTAGTCCTGACGTGGACAGATTCAGACAATAGATGGTTTCCTTACGTGGAAAGATGGTATTCCTTACGTGGAAAGAGGCTTGTATTCCTAACGTGGAAAGAAAGAGTGTGTTCCTGACGTGGAAGGGGTTTAGTCCTGACGTGGACAGATTCAAAAGAAGACGTATTCCTCACGTGGAAGAGTTTGACGAAGAAGAAGTTATTCCTTACGTGGAAGGGTGAGTCCTAACGTGGACGATGTTATTCCTAACGTGGACGAGGTTATTCCTAATGTGGAAGAATTTATTCCTAACGTGGACGATTTATTCCTGATGAAATGCAGACAAATAATCCCCAGCACTGTCGCTACGAGATCAGTGGGTTGCTGTAACGGTCAGATCCAGTTGATGAATGTCGTTCCCCAAGCGGGGGTGCAGTTTATTTCTGCAGTTGGCAAATTTCCGGGTTCTTAGTATTCAACCGTCTCGTACCGCGAATGTCTGAAGGCTCCGAGCTCTTCACTCAATCGGGTCCAAGTCGCTTGAATAGGGGCAGCTGTTGCACCCTAAAATTTGCTCAACCTTATTCACTTGGTTTATGTTTCAATATCATTAGCATTTGCATATAGAGTCATGTACATAGTCTAATCATCTGCATAGCATAAGCATAGCAAGTCATCCAACAGGGGACCAATCATTATTCTCATCTATATGAGCCTATAAAGAGGTTATTGTCCTAATTCAATCTCATTCAAGTCATCAGAAAGAATTTGAAAGCTGAGAAGTCAATGGATCAAGCAGTTCATCTATCTCCTAGCTGAGGGTATTTGAGGATCAACAAAGAAATTGTGAGCTGTGGGCTGAGCATGGGAAGTATCTAGACATCTTGGAGGACTTAGAAAGTCATTTGGAGAAGGAAACAAGTCATTGGGATGGTCACAAAAATTGCAGTTGAAGACAGTCAACTAGGATTTCATCTGGGTCAACCCTGGGTCAACTCTAGGTCAAATGACTGATGGAAGGGCATTAAGGGCTATTGGAGAGATGTGGGGTTCATCATTTGACATGTAAAGAAGGATATGTTGTTATGCTAAGAAGAAATCAAGAGAAACCAAGGAGAAGAGGAGTTTCTAAATTAGGGTTTCTGTGTAAAATCCCCTAGTTTAGGTCAAATTTCCAAGCAAGATAAGTCAAAATTCAAGCTTCAAATGGATCCTTGGACAACATGAAACTTGTAGAGGATCTCAAGACCTTTAATTTGAGTGGTGGAAGACATTAATGATATTTATGGAACACAAGTTATGGTCCTTGCAAGTTACAGGTCATCTGAGGTATCTGAAATTTTGTCTGTGAAAGTGACTTGACTTCCAAGCTATTTTTATCCCTCAAGGAGATTTCAAATGAATTTCGAGTCAACATAAGAATTGTTCCTCATTGTCTTAGATTTCTAGAATGGTATAGTATGCCTTCATATGATTTGTGGAACTCTACTTATGGTCTTGGCAGGCAAAGGGTATTTTGGTCATTTGAAAATTACAGGTCATTTCAACCTATGCCCAAAACTCATACAAGGAAGCTTCAAATGGAAAACTTTACAACATCAAACTTGTTCCAAATGACATTTTGAGTCTAGAAAAGTGACCATGAGAGATTGGAAAGATTCATAGCACAAGGTTTCAAAATTGTTGGATTTAATGAATAAAAATAGACTTAAAAATGAGATTTTTCATATTTTGGCCAAATGAAGCAAAATTATAGGTCATTTTGAATGGAAAGATCATTTTGAGAACATTGGATAAAGTAGAATTTTGATCTTGGTTCACATTTTGGGAGTTATTCATGGTTACTTGTAATGGAAGATACATAAGCCAAATCCAAAGGAAAAAGTGCATGGGAAGCTTCTCCATGCTTCTAGGAGTTTCTAACCTCACCTATATAGTGATATGAGCAACTCCATGCCATGGTTGGTGATTACATTTTCTCAAAACCACAAGTTTCACACATTTCTCTCATTTTGCAAAAGCTTCTAAAACCCTCTCAAATCTCTACCAATTTCCATTTTTCTTGATCTGGTCATCATCACCATCATTCATAGGTCACAATTCACACAAGAATTTGGTGGAATTGAGCAAGAATCGTGCCATACAACTTTACCCTCCAAGGTGCAAGAACTTTGGGATTGCTGAATTCAGGAGGATTGGACAAGATTCATTGCATACAGAACTCATAATCAAGGTCACTGATCACTTTCCAATCACTGAAAGCATCAGATCCAAGGAGTTACATAGCTGTTTTCACCATTTTGCATCAGGTTAGATTTCTGTTCGAATTGATTAATTTAGTGAGAATTATAGGGAATTGGTAGTATAGATTGGTTAGGATAAGTAAGATGATTGATTTTGGTAAGTTTGGATAGGTTTCATGGATGTTTATCAAGGTGCACTAATTCTGTTAGGGATCATAACATCAAGAATAATGAGAAATAATCTTAGGTTAATGGCTCAGATTGATCAGCATAGTATGTAGAGTATGTTAGGACAAGAATTATGGAGAATTGAGAAGTTTGATCACAGGTGAAAATGGTGGTTTACAACTGTTACACCTATCGGGTTTATTTCTTGAGTGAGTTTCAGAAGGAGATAATGGTATGGTTGTGTAGAGGGGAAGAAGTAGGTCACTTTTGGTCTTTGAATCGTGTGAATTCATGGAGAATTGAGGGAGAACCAAGCTGTGGAAGGTGCGTGCATGGAGGGAGATTTCTGAAACCCTAGGGTTTCTAAGGTTGAAGACGAAGTGAGAGCCACACGATCAGGGTTTTGACCTTGACTTTGGGACTGATCCAATGGCCCTGATTTAAATTGAAAGCGGAGGGAGATGTAAACGCCTATACGCAGCGTTTCATTTATTTTGCCAGACTGGGCTCCAAAACTCATTGCTATTCGTACCCCCAAACCAGGCCCAATGACATAATGAACTGAACTGCTTGCTATTTGCACCGTTCTCATCTTTTTTTATTTTTGTTAATTTCTGAGCATGTGCTGGGCCCAGACGCGCTTGCTATGCGCGCCCCCCATTTTATGGCCCAGTTGAGATTTGAACTGGGCGCCCTTGCTGATGGCACCCCTCCCCTTTTATTCATATTTTGTCATTTTAATTTCTTTAATATTTTCTCATCCTTTAAAAAATCATAATAAATCATAAAATGCATATTTTCAATTGGTTCTTTTTACATTATTTTCATAATTTTGTCAAGAAAATTCTCATATAAAAAAATTAATAATTCATTTCATTTTCTTATTTTTTGCATATTTTCCTTTTAATTAGGTGTAAATAATATTTTGTTTAGTACATGAATTTGTTAATTTTTGTTCTAATAGTTGTTTTAATATTTTTTACCCATTCTTTTTAGGTTGATTAGTAGATGAGATTAGCTTGTATATAAAATTTAGTTCCCATTTTTAGGACTTAATTTTAGGTGTTTAGCTTAGGTGTGAATAACATGAACAAAATTAGGGTTTAAGTGATGACTTAGGTGAATTAGTTCATTTCCCTTAGGACTTAGAGATTGAATATTTTAGATATGGGACTATAAGGACTATGGGTAGTTATTAGATCCCTTAGAAATCACTAGGATTCCCCTACTGCTATTAGTATATTACTGTCTATATTTGATTGATTGGTGTGGTGTGCCCTCTGGGGATTATTGTTTGTCTGTATGGGTATTGGGATTGCCTGGGAATTGGGAGAGCTGAAGACCTGAGAAGATGAAGACCATTGGAGATCAAGAGCTTGAAGACCAACTTCCAAAGTTGAAGAGGAGATTCCTGCTAGCAGCTGTTGAGGAGACTAGGGTTTAGGAGCTAGGCAGAGCTCTAGATTAGAAAGCTTGTTTCTCAAACATGGAATGCCTTGTCTGCATCCATCCTTTCTCTATGATTCAAAGTCTCTTTCAAATATCCACCTCCTTCCTTTGGAAGGATCAGTGAATGTATTTGAAAGATAGAACTTTTGAGGGAAAATTATCTGTATAATGTTAACAGTTGATGAACCACCCTTGGTAGGTAATTGACTGTCTAACATTCACTTCATCTTGCTGATTGATGTGCATCCTGGAGATGGAGACTTGAAGAAAAGCCATTGCAGATGGAAGATTAATGATCAAGACCTTGCTGAAAAGCTGTGGAAATGGAGATTGATGCTGGCTGAAGCTTGTAGCTATTTGGAGATGACTTGAAGATGGGTGTTGTTGCAGAGCTGCTGTGGCTGTTTATTTTTCTGCTGTTATTCATTTCTGATGTATTGATTGGTTTTCTTGACTGTATTGTTTGCTGTTTAACCTGTTGGGTTGAAAGTGAATCCTGTTCACTTTTGCCTATTGTTTTCTAGGTTCGAGGTTGAGTGGGACTCCCTTGCCTCGCTTGTATTGCTACATCCATGCATTTTACTGCTTTACTGTATATATCTGCTTTTGTTTCCGTTTCCGTCTATTCCCTTAGGATCTCTGTTTCTCTCTGCGCAAGAGAGGAGCATGATAGACGCTAGGTCTTAACCCATGCATGATAACATTAGGTTAGTTTGATTCCCTTCGCAACCGTAGGTTAGAGTTCTGTCTCTTCTTTCTCAAAACAAACAGAAAATACAATAAAATTTCAAACACAATAAAAGACACTTCTTCCGTAAAAGAATGTGAACTCATCAAGACGTCATTTTTGTCCGCTTGGACTGCTAATCAGAAAAACCTTTTTCAGAAGGAATAAAATCAACCAAGACAGACTTGTGTCGTACGTAGCCCGAACTACGTTTGCTCTGATCTTCCATGCAGTGTGGAAGTACGCAGGCATAGGATGCGATATCCTAGCGAGCAACCTTCCCCTCCTTTCCCGTAGGTAGGCGAACTACGTTGACTCTGATTTCTCGTTCCAGACGGGAATACGTAGGCATAAAGTGCGATACTTTGCCGAGTCATTTTATTTTCATTTTCTTTTCTTTTTAACCCTTGACCTTTAGAGTAGATAGAATAACAATCCATACCCGAAAGCAAGCGTGGATCCCGTCGAGTACGACGGACGTGAGGGGTGCTAATACCTTCCCCTTGCGTAACCGACTCCCGAATCCAGGTTTTGGTTGCGACGACCATACCTTTCCCGTGTTGTGCGAGGTTTACTCTGAGCGTTTCCTTTCCCTCCCGTGGGATAAATAACGCACGGTGGCGACTCTTCTGTTCAGCCGTCGCCGATTTTCGCAGTAGCGACAGCCTTCAAGGATGTATACTTTGCCCGTCGGCAACTCTGCAGGAGGTATCTTCGACTTCAGTCTAAAGAAATGGTCCTTGGCCTCCAAGGATACATGGATCTGCCTTCAGGCAACTCCGCCTCTGCTATAGAGTATCCGAGACCTTAGTCAGGGATATACTTCGGCCTTCAGTCCGAAAAATGAATCCTAGGTCATTCATGACCTTGGGGGATAACCTTGCCTCCGGGCACCTTCGCTTCAGCTTGGGAAATCTGTGACTTCAGTCAGAGAAGTGGTATCTTGAGCCATTCATGACTCTGCGGGGATTCAAACACTTTGCCTTCAGGCAAACTCCGCTTCAGCTGGAGAAACATCTTCGACTTCAGTCAGAAGAAACACTATTCACTTGATCACAATCAATCGTCACCTCAGGACAACTGACTTGGTCTTCAGGCCAACACGGATCACCTTGTTATATCTACAAACTTTGGAACCTTGTCTTCAGACACACGTTGATTCATCAACAAGGAAATCTGAATCCACAGGAACATTCTGATACCGCCTTCAGGCGTTTACGAAGTCAATCTTCAGATTAGACATCACTGTTGGAGCAAACATTTCACGCTGCTAGGGAATTCAAGAATCATCTTGAACCAACAACTCCATCGGGCACCTTCAAGAATCATCCTGAACTGATAACCTTTCTGGAGACTTCATTCTGCTGGGTATTCCAGGAATCTTCCTGGGCAACTCTTGCTGGGGACGCTACTGGGGAGCTCAAGAATTATCCTAAGCAAACAACTCGGGAAACTGCGCTGAGGTCTTAAGAATCACCTTAAGCAAACGGCCCTGCTGAGGAATTCAAGAATCGTCTTGAACTGACGACTTCGCTGGGGATCTCAAAAATCATCTTGAGCGAGCGACTGTGGGGATTACACCGGGGTCTTAAGAATCATCTTAAGAAAGCGACCTCGTTGGGGAGAATATCAGGAATCGTCCTGAGCAACTGGTCCTTTGGTGGAACACCTGTAAAACAAGAATGATAATAACCTAGATCATGCTTATGATGTCTATGCTTCGGCGCCATGCCCCACACGGTGGAGATGCTATGCGTTTATGCTAAATGCTATGCAATCATGCACACTGATGCGATCCCGTCAGCAAAATAAATGCCGGAGGGGAAATTCTCCTGTCAAGGAGAAAGAACTACTCAGATAGAGGAGTCATCCTGTTGAGGAGAACGTGGACATGCCAATATCAATCGGACTCTGCCTGGGGAATTGATCTTCCGTTGACTGCTGCAGGGAAAACAACTTCAGTTGATCTGCTGCAGGGGAACGAAGCTCTACGAGAACTTGGACCTGCTGAAGGAAAGCGATACCAATCGCGAGAATAAACTGCGTGGCCGTCTCGGCTACTCTTCTGGGGATAACAACTCTGTGGGGAAACAACTTCAGCTGCTCCACACTCCACTGGGGAAGAGGGAATCATCCGGCTTCAGGAGAGAATACAACTCTGGTGGGGAATCTCAATTCCGCTGGAGACTTCAGTCTGGCACCATCAGTTGCTGCATACTTCGGCGTACGAACAGCTTCTTGCGAAACCTGCACTTGTGACCCGGTGCTGGGGAAAACACGAACTTCGGCATTTGACTCAGCTGATGAGGTGACGTTCCTTCAGGATGTGTCTGCTTGGAGAAGAGAATCATCTCTGCCTGGGGAGACATATCAGTGCTCACGATCTGCATTCGGATTCTGCGAAGGAGAAACGACTGAACTCTGCTGGAGAAGGAGGACTCGTCCTGCTTCGGGGATATCAATCCTGGTCTGCTGAGGGTAATCTTGACCCTAATCTGATAAGGGATAAACGCCACCTCAATTTGCTGCAGTCTCAAATTGTGCAGGGGGAACGACCTCAAACCGCACATCTCTGCTGAGAAACGATCCTGGCTCTACAACGTCAACACAAGGAACACTGGCTACCAATCATGGAGCCAAGTAACAGGTTAGGCTGTAGGATAACAATCCGATGACAACAAGGCTTCTTTAGAAGACTCAGGTTTTGGTAGGGTAATGACATGATTCCCTGATACTCAATTCTTGCTAGGGTGAACAAACTCATTTGAACAACTTGCCCCAGCGTAATTCAACTTGCCCCAATCTGACTTTTGGGAATAATTCATTCTGAACAGAAAACAACTGGCAACAAGACAACCTTCAGATGGCTTGCCCCAACATCTGCACAACGGGAGGATTCATCCTCCACTAATCAACTCTCAGCATGGTCGGCTTCAATATCTCTGAAGCAGTTTGCCCCTGAACGAGCGATGAGCGACTCAACATGCTTTGATTGAACACTGGAGGGATCTGCCCTCAAATCGCAAGAATTCTGGATAACTGCCCCTAATTGGGTCTCGAGAAGATTCACTTCCGACCAACCGCTTCTTCCATAAACTGCCCCATAATCAACTGATACTCTGGGACTTGTCCTCAGATAAACTGATTCTAAACTCACAGGAAGTCAGTGCCCCAAATTCACAGGGCTTCGCAGCATACCATTCTGATCCAGACCTCTGACGATTCAGTCCTGATTGACTATTCCCTGTTGAAGTTCCTCCGTATCAGCTACTAACCTGCAATTAAAATTGTTTATTCACGAATGGTAATTTTAATGCAGTGTTCATGCAAATTTCGAAAAAATGTACTGTCACTCATTTACGTGTCATGCTAGCGAGTGACGAATGAACTCAAGAGCTCAACCGTAGTGCTGATGTGATCAGTGAAAAATACAATAAGGATATGATTAGCAAATCATGAAGGAGTCAGGTTACTCAACCTTATCGTAATGCGCTTTCAGAATAAACCCTGCCTCAATTAGGTCTTTTAAGGGTTGTATCGTGGTCGGGTTCACGGTTCGTGAAACAAAGGATATTTGGCTCAAATTATGATTTGTACCCACCCCTTCTACGTGATGTTCTCCGATCCTAAAGTCCAGTTAACTTAGCTCGAGCGCTCGCCTCTTCGAGAGGTGTGTTGAACATTGGGAACAACTGGTTAAAGAACCCTCGAGGTGTTTCGGAGTGATAGTTACTCTTTTTTTTTGTTTTCGGTGTCTGTATCTACACGACTTTGTCCTTGTTTGAGGATTCTTCTCTTTTATAATCCTTTCTTTTTCATTCATTTTTTTTTATTCCCTAATTTTTGCCTGGACTGACTCCTTTTGAGTTCTTTTCGATTTTTCTTTTGAAGTCCAGCGGGATGCCCTAATTTTTGCATAAGTATTTGCTTTCTAGCTTTTCTTTTTTACTTAGCGGGCTTTCTTATTCCTTTTTTTTCTTTTGGGACGAGTCGTGCGACACTGGCTGTCTTGATTACTCTGAAAGGGTTATAACTGTCTCACTCCTGATTGGTGAGGTTTAACCATTGTGGTTGATGGGGTACGACCTTTGGAGAGGAATATGATGTGATTGGTCCTCGAAGGACAACACTCCTCTATAAGACTTGAACGCTCGATCAAGCTGACTGACAACTACCCTGCCCCGGGTTAAGATGTGAGGGTTAGAAAGTCCGAAAGAAACTCCTACTCCTCGGCTCGAAGTGGTTAACAAGGGATTCTCTTCCTTATCTCTCCGGTGTTTAGGGATTTGAAACAATGCCTTGTACGTCATCGGCAAAGTTTTATCTGAAAGTAATACGATCATTGGTTATGAGTATTCAGTTTCATCATCCTCCCTCTAATCTTTGCTAATCATAGTGATAAAGTGGAGTGAATAAAATGCAAGTGTCAGTGCAATGCAGTAAATGAGTGACAACGACATAACTAATTCAGAAAAATGCATATTCACTTTATTAATATTACCATTCGAAACATACAATGTTTAACAGCAAGTAGTAACTAACAGAAAAGAAACTACAAATGCAAATGGTAAAAAATATGAGGATTGCCAATGCTGAGGACGTCTGCCTGTCTGGATCACTGGCTTCTGGAAATAACCCTCTGAATCTGCGAGCTCAAACAGCTGAGAGGTTGTCACGCACAACCAAAACTCCATCTGGAAAGGAAATACACCCTTTGTCGATCAATTGTTGCACTTTCGCCTGGAAAGCCTTGCAATCTTCAGTTGAATGCCCCGGAGATCCACCATGGTAACCACACTGAGCATGAGGACGGTACCCTGGAGGATAAGGCTCTGGCCCGGGCTTGAGAGCTTTCGGTTCCACCAAAGAATTCTGAATCAACTATGGAAGAATCTGGCTATACGGCACAAGCACTGGATGAAAAGAAACATTCCTTCATTCTAAGTGGTTGCGAGACCTCTTTTGATTCTGGTGCTGGTATTCTTTCCGCCAAGGAGCGAGAGGTCGTTGTTTTTGAATGGCAATGGTCCTTTGTCTAGGCACTTGCGTCCTTGAGCTTGATCCAGGTAGAAACTGCGAGCGAGGCGATGCAGTCACCAAAGGTCGCGGGACATATTCAAGATCTTTCTCAGCTTCAGGCAAAGGAGTGGAATCATTCACTTCTTCTGCAGGGTACGGGATGAACTTTCCCGATGCTCTCATGCCGCCCGGCACAAGCCTAATTGTCCTTGAATCAATAAGGTCTTGAATCTTATTCTTGAGAGCCTTACATGTTTCAACATGGTGCCCCGGTGCTCCTGAGTGGAAATCACAATGTGTGCTGAGATCAACGTCTGGTGACACGTCATCCGGTGGATCCGAAGTCCGAAGCTTGAGAACACGGTTCTGAACCAACAGTGGCAACAGCTGGGCGTAACTCACAGGTATCGGGTCCACAGCTCTATCAAGTAGCTTCTTCTTTCGATTATGACCTTCAGGATTATTCTGAGATGCCCGGCGCGGCTGCTGACGAGACAGGTCTCGAGCTTCATGCTGTGTAAAGGATCTATAAGGTCCACTTGGCTTCAGCACAGGTGGCACCGACGGTAACGGAGGAAGCACTTTGGTCTCCACCTCGGGTGCTCGATCACTCTCCTTTTTTATCATACTTCTCACCACTCCCATGAGGAAGCTCAACTGATTCTGCAGCTGCTGATTCTCTTCTCTGAGTACTTGCTGATCCAGACGCACTGCCTGTATGTCATTCATGACCTGCCCCAGCTGGCTTTGGATTTTCCCCAACTCAGCTTGTACCTGCTCCATCAGTCTGAGTTGCTCGATTCTGAGTCAAACCTGCAAACACAAGGGTTAGAAGACAAGCCCCGGCTTCTGTCATGCAAGATGAATTATGCTAATGCCATGGGTGTCTGTACGTTTAGGAGATCACCCCTAATTCTGGTGTCAACGTGCCAACATAGTGTCAATGCAGTGATAAGACTGGATCCATTCATGGAAGAAAATATATCATATTGCTCGGGACACCAGAATCAGGGTACGAAATGCGCCTGCAGCACATACACATGCTAATGGAATGCAAACATGAATATGCGAGCTAATGCAAAATGCAGTCATGAAATAATATATCCAGGTGACTGCTGTGGAGGTTCTGTATCAACAATCACTGACGAGAAGAAAACCCCGGTGTAAGACCACTACTCTGATCTGCTAAGAACGACCATAAGATCAGAATTCCGCTCTGTCGAGAACAAATGTCTGATAATAAGGACCTCAGATGTATGATCAAGAAATATCTGCTGATGAAGTCTTCAGACCCCAAATAAGAATCTGCCCTATCAAGAACAAACACACAGCTGATGATGAGATCTTCAGACCCCACTCAAAATCCGCTCTATCAAGAACGAACAACATCTGCTGATGAGATCTTCAGACCCCATTCAAAATCTGCCCTATCAAGAACAAACCACTGATGACAATACTCTGATCAAAACCTGCTCTATCAAGAACAGACAAACACCCGATGATAAGATCCTCTGATCAAAAACTTGCTCTGTCAAGAACAGACGAGTCTGCAACTAAAAAACCCTGATACCAACATAACTGATTCACTGTCAAGAAAACCAGGTAGGCTGAAGGTCAAAGTTTCCTGCAATAAACCCAATCCCGCTCACAGGCATGGACCTAAACTGACTCAAGGTACGACATCCTATGCGTTCATCAGCGTCACAGACTTTCGAAACTGACGATACGATTCCCAGAAGGAGTGGCATCATCAAGTCTTGAAGAGGCCTCACTTAGCTGAATCACAAATGATCGGTCCCCAGAGTCGACAATCCACCAAACCAGCAACCGTCTCAACCCAAAGGGTTGAAAGTGAAGCCAACCGGATGAACCTCGTCTGAGCGTGGATTTCATGAGACACTAGTACCTGCAAAGCAAGCACGCGCCCACTAATTTCCACTCTAAGTCTATGGTGCACTCAAGCCTGGGTCTGGCTTCTCACTCATCAGAACTCCCATCCCACAACAGCACAAATAATCATATTATACTGAAAATAAAATGCGGGAAATAAAGTGCGAAAAGTAAAATGCGATAAATAAACGCAACCCAGCAGGTAAACATACAAGCGGTAGGATTGACTCTCGCAGGGAATGGGAAACGGTCCCAGCATAAGGGATGGGAAAAGTCCCTAGATGCTATAGTCCCCAGCAGAGTCGCTAGCTGTCGCTTACGCAAAAATAAGGTGCCGGCAAAACAGAAGAGTCGCCACCTTTCGTTATTTATCCCTCAGAGCGGGAAAGGAAACGATCGAAAAAACCTGACGAAAAAGGGTAAGACAAGGTCATCGCAACCATTGTCTGGGTTCGGGAGTCGGTTACGCAAGGGGAAGGTATTAGCACCCCTCACGTCCGTCGTACTCGACGGGATCCTCGCTTGTTTGTTTACTTGGACGGGTTGGTTATAATCTATCTACCTATCAAGGCTGGCTGAAAAAGAAAAGAAAAATGACTCGGCAAAGCGTCGCACTTTATGCCTACGTATTCTCATCAGAGAATGAGAAATCAGAGTCAACGTAGTTCGGCCTACGAAGGGTTACGGGGGAAAGGTTGCTCGCTAGGATATCGCATCCTATGCCTACGTACTTCCACACTGTATGGAAGATCAGAGCAAACGTAGTTCGGGAAACTACGGTTTATTTCCTGAAAGAAGTGTTTTTTTATTGTGTTTGCGATTTCCACCGCACTAGAGACTATGACCTGAGAGAGAATGCGTCCTTTCTCAGATGGCTTAAGGCTCGTAACATACGAAAGAAATCATTCATGATTACTGTATCTTAAACTGTTTTGAGATGAGAAGAGAACAGGCCCAACTAGGAGGGAGACTATCAAGTCCTACTGTTATCATGCCATGGATTCATCCTATAGTTGAGGTTTGAACAGGGAACTCCTAGAAGTTGTCATGCATAGGTTTCAACCTAAAAGTATATCATCAAATCCTTATCAAAGGAAATGAGAGTCCTAAGGGATCATGTCAATGATACACCAAAACAGACAAAGCATCAGCTTAACAGTAAAATGCATGCAATGCAAGTGAGGGAGGAAATGTGTGTGGGGCTTCAGCCTCCACAAGCTCGTCTCGACCTCAAGCCAGTCATGAAATAACAGTAATCATACTGAAAAATAAACAACATGCTATCAAGCAATAAACAGTAAACTGCAATCACACAGATAAAAGAAATGAAAATGCCATCAGGCAAACAAACCACATGGGCAAGGGAGCTGGGCTCTACCGAATACCCGCAAGCAAAGCCACGCAATAACAATACAAGCAGAGGGAGCAACTCGACCTCTAATGCAATCATGCTCTTAGACTGAACTTATTCTAGATGGACTTATTCTAATGCAACAGACAAATCAAGCAAAACAAACAATACAGAAAAGAAAACAGAAGAAAGCTTCAGCTCCTCCAGCAGCAACTCAGTCTTCAGACTTCAGAGATCGCTTGCTTTCCAGGTATCAACCCTACAACATGAGTATCAACTCATCTTCTCCCTTAAGCTTCAGCTTCTTTGATCAGCTCCACCTTCAGGCTTCACTATCTTCAGGGATATTCAGGTATCAACTTGATCTTCACAAAGTCTTCAGACTTCAACAATCTCCAAGGAATCACCCTCTTCAAAGCTCCAGCTTCTATCTTCAATGGCTTTTAGATCTTCAATCAAATCTTCAATACCCTTCATTGCTATCTTCAACAACCCAAATGCTCCATCAAACAAGATTCAGTCAACAAGATGAGGTGAGGATGTTAGAGTGCTCACTGACTTCCAAAGGATGCCATTAAGGACTTAACACCAAAAGGAAAGGCTCTCTCAAAATTCTACCTCATAGGGCAAGGTCACTAATCCCTCCAAAGGAGAGAGGTGAATACCCTTAAGGGACTTTATATCATAGAGAAGGAAGGAGGTGGACAAGACACTCCTTGTTTATTGAATGGAATTATTCTATCTAAAGCTCTACCTATGCACTTATGATCCTATAACAGAACAAACAAAAGCTAAAACTAAGCTCCTCCTCAAGGTCTTCAAAGTCTTCAATGATGATCCACAAGGTCTTCAACTCAATCTTCAAGGCTCACACACTCAAAGGAGAAGAAAAGAAAGCAGAACAATACAAACTATGCCTTTAAGCAACACACATATTATCCATACATTCAAAAATCAATTAAAAATACTATAATACTATATAATATTCTAGTAAAATTCTAGGGGATTCTATACATACCTACCCTTAACCCATATATTCCCCATACTCTAATTTGGCCTATAAAACCCAAAAAAAAATTGTTCAAATCTACTTATGGTGAATAAAACCCTAATTTTGGGTACACTAAGACTATGCTTAACAAACTAATCAAATTTTAACCTAAAAATTGTGAATTAAATCCTATATGAACTATGGTTCAATACCTAACTGTGCCAAAAAGAATGGCTCAAAAATCCTAAGGGAAAGTCCTAAAACAAATTCTACAAAATCAAGTAACAACTAAAATCAATTAAAAAGATTATTTAAAAGAATAATATGCTAAAAATATTAAAAGAAAATAAAATGCCAATTTTATTTATTGATATTTTTCTAGACAGGATTATGAACATGTGAAAAAAACAAGAAGTGAAAAATAATCAATTTTCAATTTTATATGGATTTTATAAAATGCTAACACTAAAAGAAATTAAAAAAAATTAAAAGAAAATGAATTAAAGGGGAGGGGGTGTCATTAGAAGGGGCGCCCAGTTGTTTATGACGGTGGGCCAAGAAAGGGTGGTGCAAATAGAAACTTCGCTAAGCCCAATATGAGTCAGAAAATCAAAATGAAAATTAGAGAAAAATAAACATGAGCGCGGTGTGGATAGCAAGCAGTTTTAGTTCATTTTTGGATTGGGCTTCTGGGTGGGGTGCGAATAGAATTGGTTTGCTGAGCCCAGAACCTACCACTTAAGTAAACGCTGCGTTTTACTTTCAAAATTCCCTCCGTTTCCTGAATTAAACTAGAGCCGTTATATTGGATGATTAAGTCAATTCTTTGGACAGATCTAGCGGATGTGGGTCATCGTCCCCAACAAACCTCCTAGGGTTTCAGAAATGGTCATTCCATGCGCGAGTTTCTTCCCTCTCGTACTCCCTCGATACTTGGTGAAAATGAAAAATTCAAAAACCTAAAATGATTTACTGATTGCCCTCTTCAACATCCTGCATCTAGTTTTTCCTGAAACTCCTCCAAGAATCAAACCCGAACGATGGAAGTCTTGGCACCATTGAATTAACTCTGATATGCATGTTAATGGGACTTGCTCAAACTTATACTAATGTAATCTAGGCATTATGTGGAGTGTTCTGCACCTCTTAACTAACATTATAGTGCCCTAAACTGTGTGTTCTAGATCAAGAAAGTTTCAAAGCCCTAACTCAAACCTTCACCAATGGTTACAACAGATTGTGTACTTGATCTATTATGCTAACCTAGCATTTCTAAATTAAAAACCTACACTAACATGGCATAATTAGAGAGGCACGAATGAAACTTCATACCTGCAAGTTTGATGAAGATGGCTATGGAATCCTGCTTTCCAAGTCTTGGCAAGCCTCACTAATGAACTCTGAGGTGTAGGGGACCTTCTGTTTGCAAAAGAAATGGAGCAAGAAGCCTACAATCTTGGCTGCAACTCTGGTATACAATCTTGAATGTTCAAAGATATCTCTTCATTCTGCCATGGATGAGCTTCTAAACTTTCTTGTATGCACTCCACAAGCTCAAGAGATCATGAATGGAGAAGAAGAATGAGTGGATTTGTAGCTGTGTGAGCAATCCTCTTCTTACTTGCACTTGAAGCTACAAGAAAATTCTTCACCTTTTCCACACTATGTTCACCAAATTCACCAACCCTTGATCACATTGTGATCCTCTTAATATATATCCATCAATGGAAGATCCTAGAAGCTTTTAGAAAGAGCTAGAATCTCATGGAAAGTCATGGAATTTCTCTTTTAATGACATGTGGTATCATCTCATATCATGCCTTAAGCCTTGTCATTTGGTGCCAAAATCTCCTTACAAGAGATATTGAGAAGGAGTGTATGAAAAACAAGCCTTGGTTTTGCCTTATGTGAAGATTCTCAAATTGCCTTATGATTCAAGAATGAACTTTACAAAGTAACATCCATTTTAAGACCTCAAATCAAAATTCTACTTGAACCATTGTTTTTAAAATGATGTTTGGAGTCAAAATGACATATTGGATGACCCATTTTGGATTTGTGGATCTCCCAAACCAATTTCCAACTTGGATTCATTTACTTTATAAGTCATTTTTAGGTCATTTTCACCCAATCATGAAAATCCTTGCTACAAGCTTTTTCAATAACTCATGACCACTTTTCTAGGCTTAAAATCCAATTTTGAACAACTTTGATGTTTTGAGTTTTTTCATTTGAGGCTTGGAAATAGGAGATATGGTCTTTGCTTAAAATGACCTATAACTTCCAAATGACCAAAATACCCCTGTCTTGTTCAAACCATAAGTTGAGTTATACAAATCCTATCAAGGACTTCTAGTACTCATTAGAAAGCTAAGAAGATGCTATTCAACATTCATGTTGACCAAGAAATAATAGGAATCATCCTACTAGGGCAAACGTTGTCTGCAAGTTGGGTGACTTTCAAGGACCCAGATTCACACACCTCAGCTGACCTGTAATTTGTCAAAACCATAAATTGAGCTCTGCACATCCTATCAAGGACTTCTACCACTCAAATTAAAGCTAAGAACAAGTTCTACAACATTCATGTTGTGGGGGAGATGAGATATCAATCACATCTTGATCTAAAACTACCTGGAAGATAGGGATCAAATTAGGGTTTTTTCACTGACAATCCTTAAAAACCCTAGCTTGAAACTTCTCAAACTCCTCAATCATGATGAGTTGGTCTAGGAATCATCCTTATAACATCTCCATACATCATTCCATGATCTCATGGCCCTTGGATTAGGTCTCAACCTTCTCCAAATCTTCAGCTGATCTAGGATTGACCCAGCCAAAACCCTAATTCTACCATTCATGGTTGAATCTTCTGAATTCTTGCACAATGACCTCTCTGGCTTCATAATGGCTATCAAGACATCTCATAAACTTTCTCAAAGCTTCAAGTTCATTCTCAAAGTCTCAGAATCATTTGAGGAGCACCCATAACTCTCAAGTTATGAGACACACAACCTTGGTTTCACCCAATTCCTCTGGGGATCTCTTGAACTTTTTGATGAAGGTATCAACTTTCAAACACTTGATGGGTAAATAAGTGTTGTTCAAATTTTGGGGTGCAACACCTACCAGTCACCACAGTGACATAATTACAACTCTTTCAATATTTTTAGAAAATGTAATCTAAAAGACACACAATCACTCAATGCTTAAAAGTTTATGAGTGATTGACAAAACTTACAACTCAATAGAGATAGTCTAGTCCAAACATCTAAGTGATGAATGAATGGCTCACAAAACAGTCTACCTCAATGTATCAAAAGACACATGAGTGACATAGTACAACAGAAGTATCCTAAAAGAATATCAAACCCTAAACCCTTATTTGCACACACGATTTCTTCAATGAATAATACACACCAATTAGGTTTAACAAGTCTCCTTTCATAACCTTGTGCATAATGGGCTTGGAATCTTCCCATTTTGTTCAGTTTTAACCTATTGCTGAATCTTCTCCAAAATAGCATAAATAAATCTGCAAAGTTTCCTAAAATGTCTCATCATTTAATTTAGCATTTTGTGTACAGCTGGAGATACAAAACTTTGTTCCTAATATCTTGGCCTACGTAAATTACTGAGATAAATCCAAAAGGAATATCATAGAATTAAAACAAAACAAATTTTTCAAGATTTTAAAACAATCAGAACAGATGTTCTGGTAGGACATGCTCCAATATTTATTAGGACATTTGCTCTCAAGGTGAGCTGAGTAGCATGTTAGAACATCACACATGACAACCTGTAGTGAACCATGTTTTAGCAAAATTGTTGCCAATCCATAAACCATGGAACCTTCAATCTCCCCCTTTAGTAAATTTTGGCTAAAACACATTTTGCACAATAAACCCTCAAGAGAGGAATAAAACCACAAAACAAAACACACAACACAAGTTGCATTACATGTAACCATTGAAAATGTGTACATGAGAAGTATCCACAACACTCCCCCTAGACACTAAAACCAATCATTGTCATGGAGGAATAAATCTCCCTCTCAAGTCGGAAGAAGAAACTTTTCCAAAGAAAAAGAAAACCAACATAAACACATGCTTGAGCTAAACTATTTCAAGTCATTAGAAACACATATGGCAAAAGCCACAGTCACTAGAAACACATATGGCAGAAGTAACCAAAACGTATCCCAAAACATGTCCAGAAAGACAGAACATCTGATAGGACATCACAGACCCAACACAATCTCAAAAACTAACAAACAAATCTACCTTTAGAGGCTTTTACTTTTATTTATTTTTTTCCCCTATTTGAGCTAAAATTTGTCCAATAACATGAAAATAAAACTGACTCTGCAATAACCAACACATAAAAAAGTTACCCTAAGACTCCCAACGAAAAACAAAGACAAACAAGGTCCTTAAAAAAACTTTAACACACTAACAAAAACTAGCTATTCCCTCCAACCTCCTAAGTTCACAAAATGAACCCAGTCTTCATCACCGTTCCCGCCAGAACCACGATCCTTAGAACGAGTCTTCTTTAAAACTGTCACAAAAGTTTTCCCTATCAGAACAACTCCTATTGCTGACCCAACAAATGTCACATCACTTGACTGCTCCTTCTTATCGTTCAGAGGTTCCTCCTTCTTATTAGAAGGTTTGGAAGCTTGACTCATGTTAGATGACAACGTGAGGGGATAAAAACAAACGCTCATGCTATAGTCTTTATATAACACATAATACCTTATTTGTAACGCTTGACAGATCAAGAAAAGCAATGTTAGAATCAGTTAAGTCAGTCTTGAAAATGGACCATTGTCCACAAGTGGGAAATGAATCTATTAACTCTAGGTTACATTTTCCAAACATGAATCAAGATAGTTCAATGGCATAGAAGCATGCTACACATGCACCAAAAAAACCATTTCCCAAGCCTACTAATAAAGCACTACTGACTGGACACACCTTCCATGGCATGCTGACCACACATAGACTCTTGACTATCTTAACAGAAACAGCTTGTTACGATGTCCTGACATTCTGATAGACATTGTTTCCTCTTATGACCTAGCCAACAACACACAACATGCTCCAAACATGAAGTTTTTCACCAAATTCCTTGCCTAGAAAATTCATTAATTATCAACTTAATGCACATCAATGTCACCACATTATACCAGACATATCACAACCAAGTCTTATAATCATCCTGACTGAACAATGTCAAGAAATCTTATCTAACATTATCTTTTCACTAGAGCCAAACAAAACCAGGTTGCATGAGATCATGCATGCATTGTACAGGACGTACCACAACAGAGAAACACCCCAGACAGGTACACATCTCTCTTTGTCCCACATAACTAGTTCTCCCCCTGAAGGTGGAGACCAAGTAACACATCCTAAGACGCTCAAAATATTCTAACACAGCTTCACCGACCATCACATTCACACTCCCTATGTAGAAAAAAGTTTCTCAACAAAGAATTATCACAAGAAAACATAGCGAAATACAAGAGATATTCATCAGCTCCATACACCAAATTTGTTAAGACAATACCATAGGATCATTAGCAGTACTCTCACTGAATTGTATAGCACAAAGGGAGACAATATTCAGACACAGTGTATTCAAGCATACGCACAAAAATGGAAACATACATCACTTGGTGGAAACACAGAATCTGATCAACTGAAAGTGTTCTTCCACTTCTTTCCCTTGTCAAAGATCCATTTGCACTTCTTGCTGTTGCCACAAGCCTTTGGAGAGATGACACTGAACCCCCCTGCTACATCCTTAGACTCTGACTTCTTCAATCTTTTAATAATAACGACCTTCTTAGGCATACTATGCCTCAGAGAATAGAGAAAGGATACAACATTTGTTACCTTCCTCCATATCTGTAACTGCTATAACTCCTTTATACGACAAGTACTTAGCCCACAGTTTATGTCCTTAAATTGACCTGCACCTAATACTTTAGTACCTGATATTGAGTAAATCAAAATAAATTATTGAATATTTTATCCATAGAAATCGACGCGATATTACCAACGTTCAGTAGTTAATATGATTTTAAGCGGAATTTTTGCAAGATATTTGATTTGTAAGTTTATCAAATGTAAAAACATATAATTAATGAGGATAGTTTTCAGAGGAATAAACTTGATGGGTTGGATTTCATCCACCGATTAAATATGCAAATCACTGATCAGTTATACACAATCTAAGTATGTATCAATATCATCATGTATCGCTCGCAAACAATGTTTATGTCTAAACATCTAATGAGGATTCTACCTTATTGTTTAATCGACGATTTCTCAGCCTATTAAACAATACGACAACATTAAGAATCGATACATACAGTGAATATTGAACCTAAATCTATGTCTAGTATTTAGAGTTTAATAGATGATTATCTTGAATCGAGATTAGAACCGTATTTCTCAATATCAATTCAAATCCATGGAGTTAAATAATAAAACAAAAATATCATCGATAATGATTCATAAATAAATTACATATAATGCCACGATCAATGAAAATACATATTATTTCGGTGAACTACAACCAATCCCACCAAGAAAGGGATTTACCTACTCATTGTAGCTTGATAATGGAGGAATTGAGATGAATCAACAATAATGACGATTTCCCGACTCTTGATACGTATCCTACTCCTATCCTCACTTTCCCTCTCTTACTATCTATTACAAACTACCTATTATGAAGTAATAATGTAAATAGTTATATTCCAATGCTTCTGCTGCACTCCTTAGATGAGGGAATTTCTCTATGCAAATTTTTGGTCGTTATGCGAAGTCAGCTTGCTTAACCTTGAAGGATTTTAAACTGCCCCTGGAAACCGCCATACTTCGCTATGCAAACTTTTCTTGCTTCTACTCGCTTCAAGCAAAACTAGGTGAGTTTGATTCTGTTTCATTCTGTTTTTGCTCTCTTCAACTTTGCATCGCGACCTTAGCTATGTGAAGGAAAGTTTGTTATGCGAACTATTCTCGCTTTTTCTCGCTTCATGCAAAACTGGGTGGTTTTGATTCTATTTTCTTATGTTGTTGCTCGCTTCAGCTTCGCAATGCGAAAGTTGCAGGGCATGAATTTTTCTTGCTTGTACCTGATGTGTTCTTTTGTTAATTCTTGCAAAACCATAACCACTCAAGGATAGTATCTTTTGGGATCATTTGTTAGTCAAGTTATACCTAAAAATCGACGAAAGTACGCTTTCCGTTCAAGTTTCTATCAAAGATGCATTAGTTATTGGACTTTCATCAAATTATACCCAATTTATTTTCTTGATTGTCCATGATCAAGAGCATGAAAAATTTTTTTTTCAATCAAGTATTTGACATATCTGTTTTTGAGAATTGAATGGTTCAATTTATTACTTATCAAGAAAGAAACATGTTCAATTGATTGTAGAATCAGAGCATGATTATGAACTCAAGTTCTCACCCACAAAATCACATCATGTACTCAAAATTATAATGACACAATCACTTGAATTTTCCCTAACACTCTTCTTCATAAAAATGGGTGAATACTTTGAAGCTTGTTTTAATCATGTGGTCTGATGGCTCTCATTTGATCACTTGGTTAACAGTCGGGTCGATTCATGTTTTCATCTAAACAATTCATCAATTTGAAGGTTGTAATGTGGCCAAGTTTCATAAAGAGATGGTTTTTTCTCCTAAAGCTAATTTTTAAAAATTTGTCACTTTTGCAACTTGCATTACTTGCTTCACTCATTGCTTCATTACCATGATTTTGACTTTTCTTTTGTCTTTTCAATCTTTATTATTTTCATGATACCAAGTTCTTTTTTCTTTTTGTATCTCTTTTTCTCATTTTATCTTTCTTTTCTTTTTCTTTTCTTTTTGGTATCATCATCCATTTCCTCCCTAACTTATTTCTTTTCATGAGTGAAGCTATTGATGATTTATATCATTATAATTTAGGTTATGCAAAAATGAAATTGGAATGGATCATAACTTCACTAAGTGTTTTTCTTAGTGGTTTTGTATTTTCAAAATTTGATCCATTCTTTGATTTTTCTGGTTCAAAGAGGGTGCACAAATGCTCACTCACTTGCCAGTTTTGATGGGATTCTTTTTGGCTATGGTGGTTTTTCTCAAAATCAAACAATTACCTTGATCATATTTGTACCTTTACAAAGCTCAAATGGAATTTTCGGACTGAACATGAATCAACCGAGTTAAACACAAGGATTTCGTAGTTTTTGTAAACAATGGAAGTTCACCTCACTTTTCTAGTTTTTGCTAAAGGATTCAAGCAAGTGTGCATAATGTTAAATGAGACATGTTATGACTATGTAAGATAAAAACACATCCAAAATCATGTTAACATTCTACAAAGCAAGTAAACATATACGTTGCTTTATTTTCATCTGATTCTTATCCTTACCACTCAGTCTCTTTCCTTGTTGAATGTTCAAGATACTTGATTTGGCCTTTGTTCAAAATACCAGAAGAAACACTCTATGCTCATGATGAGGATAACATGAACATAACAAGCATAACAACAAATTTTAGAAATGAACTTACAACACATCAACACTATGAGAGCAAAGCCTCAGATACTAGATATGCGTGTTTTGATGATGTCAAAACCTAGCCGCATGGAAGAATAAACATTTGGCGTTATCACCATGATGCATAAGCATACCTTATTTCTCATGTTTATTTGCTTGCACTAAATGTCTCGAGTACTACATTTAGAGTGTTAAAATATGCGTCATACGAGTTAAAATCAATTGGTTTATTATAGGTTTCATCTAAGAGAATAAAAAATATGAATTTAGGCATTTTTTGAAGTTTCAGGTCTTTGAGTCGACCTAAACTCTGCTTCGGTCGACTCATGGCAAGTGTCTTAGAAATGCATTTTTCTCGGGTTAGGTATGGTCGACCAACCGATCGATGCATATTGTTGTCATTTGCATTTGTCTAAAAATTCAGGCATTGCGTCGACGCATGCCTTGTTCCGGTCGATGCATAGCTGTGTGTTTTGCACAATATGTTGCCTCGGGTTAGCTCAGGTTGACCCTGCCCTCTGCATGGGTCGACTGCTCGCTGTTTGCTGCATATTTCCTGATTTGTCTATTATTTTTGAAAGTTGGTTTTATCAGTTATAACAGTTTTGTCTGGTATAAATATTCAGTTGCTCTATTCATTTCATATCAATTGAATCAATTACAAAAACAAGAAAAGTGAAAAGGTGTCAATTCAAGTTCTCATCATCTTCATCTTCTACATTTCATACCACAATAATCTTTGTTGTGCATTATGGATTGTCTAAGGTGATAACATTCGAAGATGTGATTGGGTAATCTAGTTCGGGTTGAGGAATTGACAGGTTTTTCTTGAATAAAACCTCTAGGGTTTTGTCCTCCAAGATTCTCTGAATTTGGAGGTTTTTGGACGAGTCTTCTCAACACATATTCGGCCGAGTGAAGGTGATCGAGGAGCGGTGAGTTCTGTCGATCTAGTAGCGGTAATCGGAGAATTGTGAAGGAGAAGTCCAGGTTCGACATGCGAGTGTTTGAGACCAGCCAGGATGGGGTTTGAAGACGGAAGATTATTCAAACATAGAGCTGTAATTGAAGGTTCATACACAACCTGTCGAAGAACTTGATTCGACTCGAATCAAGTGGCAAGAGGAGATATCATCTACAATAACAAGGGAGTTTGTTTGTTTGATTGCTATTCAATTCTTGTATATACGATTCTACAATAGGTTAAATTTATATTGTAAGAGCTCAATTCTATTGTTAGAATTGAGGGCAGACGTGCCCCGAAGCGAGGACGACGGGGGAACTGCCTCAAAAAATCCTTGTGCCTTTTACCTTTCGTTTTTACATTGCTTAATATTTGTATGGTTTTAGTACAAGCAATCATATCAAATTTAGGACTGTTTTGAGTTAGTGCTAGATTAATTTTGACTCTAGTACAATCGTTGATTGTACAAGGAAACTAGAGCAAATTACTCAAAGTGGAACTCACTTGTAGTGCTCTGCACTCCAAGTGTTTGAATAAATTGTCTGAATGAAAAGCCTTGTGTGTTGTCCATTTATTGTGGTAATATTTTAAGGCATTGGAACTAGTCATACCACATTGTGAGCTAAATCAATTTGATAGTGTGACTAGCATAGTGATTCTCATTACTCGTTATCCGATTCCATCGGCTAAAATGCATATCCGGTTTTCTAGTAACCTTTTGTTATAGACAGTATTTTTCCACGTCCGCTTCCGCAAATTAAAAAAAAATTTTAAAACCATTTTATTGGTAGCACCGACTTAATTTTTAATAAGGGATCTATTCAACCCCCCTTCTATATTTGTGCCATCGTCTAACAAACACCAACCGTTTAAAGGAGTACCAAGTGAGTTTACAATATGAATTACCGTCAAAAAGTTTCAAATGATTGCAACATAAAACTAATAAACTGGCATTTCAAATGAAAGTACTAAAATTGAAACTAGGATTGAAAGAACTGAAAGCTTAAATAAAATGACTTACAATGTTGGGATCTGTTCAAGTGCTTCAGCCAATGGAATATTAACTTGTAACCTTCTAAAAATATCTAGGAACCTCATATACTTTGTCTCATGGTTCTTCTTGGTAGGAGCATGTGGACACGATAGGTGTTGTGCAGCTTAATTGATCATCTTTTCTTTCTCGTCTCTTGTCTTCTGTTTTTTCCACTTGTCACTTAAATCCTTCTTATTTTCAACTATCTCTTCCTCTTATTTTTCTCTTCTTTCAACCAAAACTCTTTCTTTCTTCGCATTTTCACCAACTCCTTTTTCAATCACTCTACCACTCCTTATTATGATCGCATTGCAATGTTCCTTTGGATTTGTCTATGGGGTGGCTGTGAAGGTACCTCCTTGTTGATCTGCTAGGTGCTTTGCAATTTGTCCAACTTGTGTTTCCAAGTTCCTGATTGAGGCATCCATATTCTTCTGATTTAAAATGGATAATTGCATGAATTGATTCAATGTGTCTTCTAGTTTGGATATTTTATCCGGCTGATTTGCATTTTGTGGTTGTTAGTAGTTTTGATACTGATTTGGCCTGCTTGCTGCTCCAGAGTCTTGTCTCCGACCTTGACCATAGTTGGTGTTGTTTCCGTATTGATAATTTTGACTGCCTTGATATAGTTTTGGTCTTTATTGATTTTCCATATAATTGAAGTCTTCATTGATTGGGGGACAAAAAGTTGTTGGACGGTCACCAATTCTTCAACTGTTTGAGTGAGGATATTGTTTTATGGCAATATTGCATTGTTTGGGCTTAACTCTAGTAATATTGCTTTCCGTTGTGCAGTGCCTCTATTATACTGAACTTGATGGTTATTAAGAGCCATACGATTAATGATAGACACGACTTCCTCTGCACTCTTGGATAATAAAGAACCACCGACAATTGCATCAAGCAGAAGCTTTGGTTGTGGTATTAATCCATTGTGGAATATGTGGATTTGAGTGAGTTCATTGAAGCCATGATTTGGACATTTCCGTAACATAGACTTATAGCACTCCCATGCTTCATATAAGGTTTCTGTTGCACTTTGAGCAAATGCGGCAATGGTTGTCTTTGGAAAGCTGCAAGAGCACGAGCAAGTGCTTATAAGTCTAGAGCAATATGAAAAGAAGGAAAAGAAGTAGAAAATGAAAAACATTAAAAAGAAGTTTATTATTCTCAAGACTTCTTCCTCAAAGTCCCAAACTAAAGAGCATGGTGATTAAACTTCGAGTGATGACGAAGATGATGACAAGAGTGAGGATATGGGGCTGTTTGTAAAGTGTTACAACCGTTATGTCAAAAAGAACGTTATCCAACACTCCGATAAAAATCTTTTCAACTTCCAGAAACAATCAAGGAACTCTAGAAATGATGACACAAAAGGAAACAAGATAAAAGGGTCATGTTATACTCACGGAAAGACCGGACACTAGAAGCCGGATTGTCCCAAGAAATGATGACACAAAAGGAAACAAGACAAAAGGGTCATGTTATACTCGCGGAAAGACCGGACACTAGAAACCGGATTGTCCCTTGAAAAAAAAAAGGCAAAGAAAAGGAAACAAGTAGATCACATAATAAGCAATATAAGCCAAGGAGAGTGTATATAGCTTAGGAAAGCGATAGCGAATCCTCCTAGGGTGAAAGCTCAAGTGATGAAGATGAATCCGTCAATCTTTGTCTTTCCGCCCATCAAAAGAACAAAAAGAAAAAGGTACGACATGCCAAGTATGAAAATTCCTCTAAAATGTCTCATTTTGAATTGCAAACTGCTTTTAATACTTTGCATTGTGAAGCAAAAGAAGCCTTTAAAAGGCTTGCCTCAAATAACTAAATCTTTGCTCGCCTAGAGCAAAAGATTTGTGATTTCGAAAAGAAACTAGAGGCATTGAAAGTTTCCATAGTGGAAATTACAAAAGTAAGTTGTGAGGATCTAAGAAAAAGAGTTGTTAACTTTGGGTGTGATACTTGTTACATTTGGCAAAATGAAGTTAGAAACCTAAATGCCAAACTTAATAAGGATCTAGAGCCCAAAATTACTTTTGCCATTGATAAAGCTAATTTTAGAAAGAGTATGGTTAATCCATATCAAAAATACACATATGTTGTAAGAGATAATGATAGCAAAAGTAATTCAAAAGTTAACTTTTCTTGCCTGTATTGTTGCAAGAAAGGTCACACCATTGCTAAATGTCGTTTTAGGAGATTTTTGGTTCCTAAAGGTATTTATCAATGGTTGCCTAAATGCGACCATTTTGTCACTCACAACTTAGGACCCAATAAGCCATTGGGTACATACTCTTGTTAATTGTTTTTCATAGGTACAACGTCTTGAGATCACTGAGAGAAGATGGGTTCTCGATAGTGGCGGCTCAAGACACATGACAGGAGACATATCTCTCTTCATCGACTTCGTGGCAAAGAAGAAGGGATATGTAACCTATGGAGACAACAACCGTGGTGCGATACTTGGAAAAGGTAGTGTAGGTAATCCCTCTTCCACTACTATCTTTGATGTATTACTTGTCAAGGGCCTTAAACATAATTTCATTAGCATTAGCCAATTGTGCGACAAAGGATACAAAGTATCATTTTCAAAACATTGTTGCCAAATTGCGTATAATGATAAAATGAAGGATATGTTTAATGGTCTAAGAGTAAACAATGTTTATATGCTGGATTTGGATGAAGTATCTTTGACAAGTGATAAATGTCTCATGACAATGAGTGAGGACTCATGGTTATGGCATAGACGTTTAGCACATGTTAACTTTGACTTGCTAAACAAGGTAGTTTCAAAAGATCTAGTCATAGGTCTGCCCAAAATTAAGTTTACCAAGGATCACCTATGTGATGCTTGCCAAATGGGAAAGCAAACGAGGATCTCTTTTAAATATAAAAACATCGTTTCAACTACGAGACCTCTTGAGCTTCTCCATATGGATTTATTTGGGCCATCTAGAATTAAAAGTCTAGGTGGTAACTATTACAGTTTTGTAATAGTTGATGATTTTTCTAGATTCTGTTGGACTATCTTCTTGGCTAGCAAGAGCGATACATTTGCAGCCTTTGAAAGATTCGCTAAGCTTTCTCAAAATAAATTAAACACAAACATAATATCAATTAGGAGCGATCATGGAGGTGAGTTTGAAAACCATTTGTTTGAGGAATATTGCGATAAACACGGTATTGATCATAACTTCTCCGCTCCGCGTACCCCTCAACAAAACGGGATTGTGGAGCACAAAAATCGCATTTTGGAAGAGTTAGGGAGAACCATGATCAATGAAAGTGCATTACCTAAGTATTTTGGGGTTGACGCCATAATTACGGCATGTTATGTATTGAATAGGGTGCTTATCCGCCCAATTCTAAATAAAACACTGTATGAACTTTTAAAAGGGCGCAAGCCAAATGTGTCTCACCTACATGTCTTCGGTTGTAAGTGTTTCGTGTTGAATAGTGGAAAGAAAAGCTTAGGTAAATTTGACTCCAAGGCTGACGAAGGTATCTTCCTCGGATACTCTCAGTCAAGTAAAGCCTATAGAATTTACAATAAGAGATTACTTACTATTGAAGAGTCTGTACACGTAACATTTGATGAATCTTATCCGAGAGATGTTGGAAAAGGTAGTGTTGTTCATGGTGCAGGTATATCTTCGAAAGACATACTCAAAAGTGCCGAGTCGGGAATTGATCAACCTGACCTAGCCAAAATTGAGGAGGAAAAAGATGACCGTCATGAAGAAACTGAGGTAGTTCATCCATTTGCAAAAGATGATCTTCCTCTAGCTTGGAAGTCTTCCAAATACCATCCCATCGACAATATCCTCGGTGATATATCAAAGGGGGTGATGACTCGGCCTAAGATAAGTAATTTCTGTTATCATTTTGCTTTTGTTTCTCATATAGAACCTAAAAACCCGAAAGAAGCCTTACTCGATGAACATTGGTTCTTATCTATGCAAGAGGAACTTAACCAGTTCAAGAGAAATGAGGTTTGGGACCTTGTCCCTCCTCCGCGAGGTCATCGGGTAATTGGCACCCGATGGGTGTTTAGGAACAAACTAGACGAAAACGGGGTAATAACTCACAACAAGGTGCGTCTAGTCGCGCAAGGGTATAACCAAGAGGAAGGCGTCGACTATGAGGAGACTCATGCGTCGGTTGCCCGACTCGAGGCTATACGCCTTTTACTTACCTTCGCTTGTGCGAAAATTTTAAGTTATTCCAAATGGATGTAAAAAGTACATTTGTTAACAGCTATATTAATGAAGAAGTTTATGTTGCTCAACCTCCGGGTTTTGAATCTCATGAATATCCTGATCACGTATACAAGTTAAAACGTGCCTTGTATGGAATCAAGCAAGCCCCTCGGGCTTGGTATGAACGTCTAAGCAAGTTTCTACTTGGTCAAGGGTATTCAAGAGGCAAAGTCGACACAACCCTCTTCATTAAGCGTCAAGGAAAACACTTAATTTTGGTGCAAATTTATGTTGATGATATTATATTTGGATCAACTAACATGAATCTCATAAGAGAGTTTTCTAGTCTAATGCAAGGAGAAATCGAGATGAGTATGATGGGAGAGCTCACATATTTTCTCAGATTACAAATCAAACAACTTAAAGAATGGACTTTTGTGAGCTAGATGAAATATTGTCTTAAGCTTCTCAAGCGGTTTGACATGGAAAATTCCAAAGTCATTGACACACCAATGCCAACATGTACAAATCTCAGTCGAGATGAAAGTGGTAAGGATGTAGAGGTAAAAAGATATCGAGGTATGATCGGCTTTCTTCTTTATCTTACAGCCTCTAGACCTAATATTATGTTTAGTGTTTGTATGTGCGCTAGATATCAATCCTCTCCTAAAGAATCCCATCTAAAAATCAACTAGCTGATATTTTCACAAAACCTTTTGCTACTGAGTCTTTCTTTCACATCCGACAAGAACTAGGTATTCTCGATATTTCGGATCGTGTTTAGTCAAATTTCTTGCATATCATATATATCTATGTCTACATGTACTTTGATTTTCGGATATCTAACAATTGAAGATGTTGAAAGTATATGTATGTGTTCATCTAGCTATATTTGGAATTGAGGTAATATCTTTCCTCACCTAACTCTCTCTCTCTCTCGATACTCATGTTCACAAAATGTATCAAATTATGTGTTTCATTTGTCATATATGTTGTATTATATGTATGTTACCTATTTCAATGCTTAAAATATGGTTTGTCTATTTATCTATGTCTTTATGTTGCCCATATGATCAAAAATGTCAAATTTTGCTAGTTTTAACTGCATGAATCGACCTAAACAAGGTATGGTCGACTCACAAATATGTCTTCAAATTTAAAACTGAATCGGGTATGCTCAGGTCGACCTACTGGTCGACGCATACCTTTTTTTTGAACGTGTCTTTTTGAACACAGTATGCGTCGATGCATACACAGAGCGGTCGACGCATCGCGCGATTTCCTTCAATTTTTTTCTGGAAAATCGTTCAAAATTCCCTCTTAAATCACCTTTATGACTTATATTCATGTGCATCATTACATTTGCATTGAAACTTCATATCTACATCACATGCTACTCTACTATTCTCCTCTTCCCAAAGCCTAGAAGCTATTACAAAAGGGTCAAAGTCTTAAAACTCTTCTCCATCTTCAAGAATTCTCTCCAACATTTGAAATCATCATTACTACATTTCCTCTTCTTCTCTTTGAAAGCAAAAATAAAAACCATGGCTACTCGAAAAGTTACCGCTAAAAGATCCACAAGAGCTTCCTCCTCTACAGGACCTTCTTCTGCATCTCTTCCGGTAACCGTCGTCTCAGTGGTTCCTCCTGAATTTGCATTTCATCATCTTGTTATGTTGTTATGAATCTTTTATTATGTATTAAGTACATTTCTCATGTGTAAATGTCTTGCATCATGAACCTATATTCCATTACTTGTTTGTAGTATCTAGCAATAATTACTATTTTTGTCTATGTATAGTGCTAATTATCTCTTTATTCCTTGATCATTAACTTTATCATGTATGGATGATTGTTAATGTTTATCTTGTTGTACATGTTTTGATATGAGCATCTGTTATTGTTTTATTATTTCTTAACAAAAATTTATTTCTTTTTGATGTTGTCAAAGGGGGAGAAAGTGTCAAGTTGTTTGGTAGCTGTTTAGTAGAACCATAAAGATCAAACATAATACGTCGCATTTAACGCAAATGAGTAAGTGAGAATGAAGGCATCAAGCAAGGGGGAGGATAATGTCGGATATCATACAAATTGGTTATACGTGTTTTGCCATCATCGTGTTTTGCCTCATATACTAGATATGCGTGTTTTGATGATGTCAAAACCTAGCCGCATGGAAGAATAGACATTTGGCGTTATCACCATGATGCATAAGCATACCTTATTTCTCATGTTTATTTGCTTGCACTAAATGTTTCGAGTACTACATTTAGAGTATCAAAATATGCGTCATACGAGTTAAACTCAATTGGTCTATTATGGGTTTCATCTAAAAGAATCAAAAATATGAATTTAGGCATTTTTTGAAGTTTCAAGTCTTTGAGTCGACCTAAACTCTGCTCCGGTCGACTCATGGCAAGTGTCCTAGAAATGCATTTTTCTCAAGTTAGGTATGGTTGACCTACCGGTCGACGCATACTGTAGTAATTTGTATTTGTCTAAAAATTCAGGCTTTGCGTTAACGTATGCCTTGTTCCGGTCAATGCATAGCTGTGTGTTTTGCACAATATGTTGCCTCGGGTTAGCTCAGGTCAGCCCTGCACTCTGCATGGGTCGACCACTAGCTATTTGCTGCATATTTCCTTATTTGTCTATTATTTTTTAAAGTTGGTTTTATCAGTTATAAAAGTTTTATCTGGTATAAATATTCAGTCGCTCTATTCATTTCATATCAATTGAATCAATTACAAAAACAAGAAAAGTGAAAGAGGTGTCAATTCAAGTTCTCATCATCTTCATCTTCTACATTTCATACCACAACAATCACACACAATAATCTTTGTTGTGCATTATTGATTGTCTAAGGTGATAACGTTCGAAGCCGTGATTGGGTAATCCGGTTCGGGTTGAGGAATTGACAGGTTTTTCTTGAATAAAACCTCTAGGGTTTTGTCCTCCAAGATTCTCTAAATTTGGGGGGTTTTGGACGAGTCTTCTCAACACATATTCGGCCGAGTGAAGGTGATCGAGGAACGATGGGTTTCGTCAATCTAGCAGCGGTAATCGAAGAATTGTGAAGGATAAGTTCAGGTTCGACATGTGAGTGTTTGAGATCAGCCAGGATGGGGTTTGAAGACGGAAGGTTGTTCAAACATAGAGCTGTAATTGAAGGTGCATACATAAGCTGTCGAAGGACTTGATTCGACCCGAATCAAGGGACAATAGGAGATAGCATATACAACAACAAGGGAGTTCATTTGTTTGATTGCTATTCAATTCTTGTATATACGATTCTACAACAGGTTAAATTTATATTGTAAGAGCTCAATTCTATTGTTAGAATTGAGGGCAATCGTTGTGCCTTTTACCTTTCGTTTTTACATTGCTTAATATTTGTGTGGTTTTAATACAAGCAATTATATCAAATTTAGGACTGTTTTGAGTAAGTGCTAGACTAATTTTGACTCTAGTACAATCGTTGATTGTACAAGGAAACTAGAGCAAATTACTCAAAGCGGAACTCACTTGTAGTGCTCTGCACTCCAAGTGTTTGATAAATTGTCTGAACGAAAAGCCTTGTGTGTTGTCCATTTATTGTGGTAATATTTTAAGGCATTGGATCATACCACATTGTGAGCTAAATCAATTTGATAGTGTGACTAGCGTAGTGATTCTCATTACTCGTTATCCGATTCCATCGGCTAAAACGCATATCCGGTTTTCTAGTAACTGTTCGTTATAGACGGTATTTTTCCATGGCCGCTTCCGCAAATTAAACAAAATTTTTAAAACCATTTTATTGGTAGCGCCGACTTATTTTTTTAACAAGGGATCTATTCAACCCCCCCCCCCCTTCTAGATCCGTGCCATCGTCTAACAAACACCAACCGTTTAAAGGAGTACCAAGTGAGTTTATGATATGAATTACCGTCAAAAAGTTTCAAATGATTGCAACATAAAACTAATAAACTGGAATTTCAAAAGAAACTACTAAAATTGAAACTAGAATTGAAAGAACTAAAAGCTTAAATAAAATGACTTACAATGTTGGGTTGCCTCCCAGCCAGCGCTTGTTTAATGTCATTAGCTCGACGTCTGTTTCAAGTGAAATCAAGGTAGTTTCTGTGAAATGAGCAAAGCATCTTTTCCACTATCATGTGGTCTTACCTCGTCCTTTTGTTCTTTGGCACTAGAATCCATTTTGAAGCGTACTCTTTTGATGTCATCAAACAAATTGAAATTAACCTCTTTGCCTTGCATTCTAACCTTCATTAATCCATCATCTACATCTATCGTTATTGTTGCCAATTTTATGAAAGTTTGGCTTAGAATTAGAGGAGTGTCATCATTTTCCTCAATATCCATCGCCATAAAATCAATAGGAAATAGAAATTTATCGACTTTAACGAATACGTCTTCAGCTATTCCTGATGGTCGGGTGATGGATTTGTTTGCTAGTTGTAATGTCATCTTCGTATGTTTCATGTCCAGATCACATATCCTTTTAACCAATGATAAAGGAATGAGATTTATGCTGGAACGGATATCAGTCAATGCATTTCCAACATTTGTGCTTCCCATAGTAATAGGCAACATAACTCTTCCAGGATCAGTTTCTTTTGGTGGAAGAGTTTTCTAAATAACAACATTACATCCAACATCCACTTGAATTACTTCTTCATCCATGATTCTTCGTTTCTTTGTTAGAATTTCTTTCATGAACTTTACGTATGTTGGGATCTGTTCAAGTGCTTCAACCAATGGAATGTTAACTTGTAACCTTCTAAAAATATCTAGGAACCTCGTATACTTCCTTTCATGGTTCTTCTTGATAGGAGCATGAGGATACGATAGGTGTTGTGCAGCCTAATTGATCATCTTTTCTGTCTCGTCTCTTGTCTTCTGTTTTCTCCACTTGTCACTCAAATCCTTCTTATTTGCAACTATCTCTTCCTCTTGTTTTTCTCTTCTTTCAACCAAAACTATTTCTTTCTTCGCATTTTCACCAACTCCTTTTTCAATCACTCTACCACTCCTTGTTGTGATCGCATTGCAATGTTCCTTTGGATTTGTCTATGGGGTGGCTGTGAAGGTACCTCCTTGTTGATCTTCCAGGTGCTTTGCAATTTGTCCAACTTATGTTTCCAAGTTCCTAATTGAGGCATCCATATTCTTCTGATTTATAATGGATAATTGCATGAATTGATTCAATGTGTCTTCTAGTTTGGATATTTTGTCCGACTAATTTGCATTTTATGGTTGTTAGTAGTTTTGATACTGATTTGGCCTACTTGCTGCTCTAGAGTCTTGTCTCCAACCTTGACCATAGTTGGTGTTGTTTCCGCATTGATAATTTTGATTGCCTTGATATGGTTTTGGTCTTTATTGATTTTCCATATAATTGAATTCTTCATTGATTGGGGGACTAAAAGCTGTTGGACTATCACCAATTCTTCAACTGTTTGAGTGAGGATTTTGTTTTGTGGCAATATTGCATTGTTTGGGCCTAACTCTAGTAATCTTAATTTCCATTGTGCAGTGCCTCTATTATACTGAACTTGATGGTCATTGAGAGCCATACGATTAATGATAGACACTGCTTCCTCTGCACTCTTGGATAATAACGAACCACTGACAATTGCATCAAGCAGAAACTTTGGTTGTGGTTGTAATCCATTGCTGAATATGTGGATTTGAGTGAGTTCATCGAAGCCATGATTTGGACATTTCCGTAACATAGACTTATAGTGCTCCCGTGCTTCATATAAGGTTTCTGTTGCACTTTGAGCAAATGCGGCAATGGTTGTTTTTGCATCCATGAATCTGTTATATGGGAAAAACCGATTCAGAAATTTTTCCTCCAAGACATTCCAATTGGTCATGGTTTGAGTGAGTTAGTCCAGATACCAATCCTTTGCTTTGCCAATTAGTTAGTGTGGAAACAATCGCATGAAGACTACTTCTTCTTTGGCTTCGGGTGCACCTAATGTACTAGCCAACTCATAGAACGTGGTGAGGTGAGTGTATGGATCTTCATGATCTAGGCCTGTAAATGAATTTGCATAAATAATCTACAACAATCTTATTTTCATTTCAGCTTTTCGGTTGGTTGGATTGTTGGTGAGGCGAGCCAGCCGTCTAGGGCTGCTTTGACATGGTCCTCCATTCACAATTTCAGGCCCACCTTCTGCCATGGTTTCTTTTGTTGAATGTGTAGAGGTGGAGGCTCCTTTCTTTAGATATCTTTATTTGGCTAGCTTTTTTTGCTTCTTTGTTTGTCATTTGTTTTTTCGAACTATTCTTTCGATCTCAGGATCAAAAGGCAATAAGTTCTCTGGCTTTTTACCTCGCATACACAAAGCTTCCAATTTCTAGCCAAAACAATGTTAGGAGAAAAGATATATACATCTTTTAACAAATGTACAACTTAAAAAGATATCAATAGTTGATATGTTCGTAAATCTAAACGCCAGTCCCCGGTAACGACGCCATTTTGATGTTGAATAAATCAAAAGGAAGTATTGGATATCGTATCCACAGAGACCGACACGATATTACCAATGTTAAGTAGTTAATATGATTTTAAGCAGAATTTTTGCAAGATATTTGATTTGTAAGTTTACCAAATGTAAAAGCATATAATTAATAAAGATAGTTTTCAGAGGAATAAGCTTGATGGGATTGGATTTTATCCGTCAATTAAATATGCAAATCACTTATCAGTTATACACAATCTAAGTATATATCAATATCATCATGTATCACTCACAAACAGAGTTTATGTTTAAACATCTGAGGAGGATTCTACCTTATTGTTTAATTGACGATTTCTCAGTCTATTAAACAATATAACAACATTAAGAATCAATACTTACGGTGAATTATTAAACCTAAATTTATGTCTAGTATTTAGAGTTTAATAGATGATTATCTTGGATCGAGATTAAAACGGTATTACTCAATATCAATTCAAATCCATGGAGTTAAACAATAAAACAAAGATATAATCGGTAATGATTCATAAATAAATTGCATATAATGCCATGACCAATGGAAATACATATTGTTTCAGTGAACTATAACCAATCCCACCAAGAAAGGCATTTAGCTACTCATGGTAGCTTGGTACAAAATGGAGTAATTGAGATGAATCAGCATCAACAACGATTTCCCAACTCTTGATGCATATCCAACTCATATCCTCACTTTCCCTCTCTTACTATTTATTACAAACTATTTATTACAAAGTAATAATGTAAAAAGTTATATTCCAATGTTTCTGTTGCACTCCTTTTATACTGGATGAGATGAGGGACTTTCGTTATGTGATGTTTTGGTCGGTGTGCTAAGTTAGCTTGCTTAACCTTGAAGGATTTCAAACCACCCCTGGAAACCGTCATACTTCGCTATGCGATCTTTTCTTACTTCTACTCCCTTCAAGCGAAATTGGGTGAGTTTGATTCTGTTTCATTATGTTTTTGCTCGCTTCAAATTTGCATCGTGACCTTAGCTATGTGAAGGAAAGTTTGTTATGCAGACTGTTCTTGCTTTTGCTCGCTTCAAGCGAAACTGGGTGATTTTGATTCTTTTTTATTCTGTTGTTGCTCGCTTCAGCTTCGCTATGCGACCTTCGCTATGCAAAAGTTGTAGAACATGAATTCTTCTTGCTTGTACTTGATGTGTTCTTTTGTTAATCCCTGCAAAACCATAACCATTCAAGAGTAGTATCTTTTGGGATAATTTGTTAGTCAAGTTATACCTAAAAATCGATGAAAGTAGGCTTTTCGCTCAAGTTTCTATCAAAGATGCATCAGTTATTGGACTTTCATCAGTACCCATACCAGTCATCTAATCCTTAGACTCCACATACTTCATAATAACCATCTTTCATTTATCAAGATTCCAGTTAAGGCTCTGGCTCCAGCTATGTTGAATAACATAACTGAAAACTTTAAGATCTTCACAGTTTAATGTCATAACATTCAGCTTGACATTATATCTCTGCTTCATCCATACTAATTGAAAGAAACCCCTTCATGTATCACCATATACAGAAACACATACATCCGCATTGTTGGATTCTTTCATCAAGAATTCAGTGTTATGAGAGTATAATACACCGACACTTGTTTCAATGATGTAATCCAAGTGCTGCTTTTCATGAATGGTAGGACTCATCCTTTGTTCCAGCTTAGAACCAAGAAAAGAGTCTGACTTTTTCTTTGCATGTTCAAAAAGGTTTCTTACAATGAACTCCTTGGATAGCTCTGCATGAACTCTAACAGAGAGACCTGAAGTGAGTTGAAGGTCATCTATCGTAATGCTAGAAAGATTGCATATTTCTTCTTTTCTAGTCTGCATAGAGAGGGTCCCAACATCGTGTTCAACATCCATCCTTGGCTTAGTAATTGAATAATCAATTATCACACAGATAGATTCCTCAATCACTTTAATTCTGGAGTTAAAAACTCTAAAGGCCCTGCTGCTTGAAGAGTGCTCCAAAAATGTTCCTTCATCACTTACAGGAGTTGTCTTACTGTTATGATCTTTGTCAGTCAATATAAAGCATTTACTTCCAACCATATACAAATGTTTGACAATAGGCTTCCTCCCTTTCCATATCTCATAGATGGTGGTCGAAGTACTTCCTCTTAATGTTACCCTGCTATGAATGTAGCATGCAATGTTCATCGCTTCAGCCCAAAATACCAATGACAATTGCTTGGCATGAAGCATCACTCTAGCAGATTCTTGTATCCCTATGGTCTTCTGTTCAACAATTCCACCCAGATGAGACGAGAACTCATGACTGATATTTTCAGAATTACATAACTCTGAGAATTCTGCACTCTCAAATTCCTTATCATGGACACTTCTAATCTTTACAATCACACTACTCTTTTCCCTCTGAATACTTTCACACAAATCTCTGAAAAGTTTAAATAAATTTGATTTCTTTCTAATAAACTTCATCCATGTGAATCCAGAACAGTTGTCTACAATCATATACACATACCTCTTTCCATCTAAACTTTCTATCTTCATTGGTCCCATCAAACCCATATGAAGCAGTTCCAGCACTCTGGATGTAACCTGATGTCGCAACATTGTGTGAGACATCATACCCTGCTTTCTAGTCTCACACTTTCCACAAATTTTTCCTTCTTTAATCTTAAGGTCTGGCATTCCTCTAATGGCTTCTACATACATTATTTCCTTCATTCTATTGGGATGAATATGATAAGCTAGCTCAGGGAAACTTCAAAGCATTGAATACCTTGTTTAATGGAGTGGACAAGAACATCTTTAGGCTGATAAATAATTATACTATTGTTAAAGATGTCATAGAGATTTTGAAGACTGCCCATGAAAAAATTCTAAGGTAAAAATGTGAAACTTATTTTATTTGTATGATATCATGTCATTTAACTTGCACTGTGCGTTGAAGCAAACATTTTGTTCAACCTTGGTATTATCGAAAGATAAAACATGGACTTCACTGCTACACATTTTTGCTTACGGTCAATGGCTTTACTACAAACTTTATATCTTGGACTCTTACAGAACTTACATTCCTCCAATTCTCCATCATTAGTACCAAACTCATTGTCATAAAACAACATGCAACCACTAATACAACAATCATTCTTTCTTACTTCTAAACCCAACTTCGACACCAACGTCTTTGCATCATAAAAACTTGTATGCAAGTTGCCTTTCTTAGGAGTCGCATCGAGCATCATTTTTGCAAAGAAATCCAAACACTGATCAGGAAAATTCCAATTTGACTTGGCAGCCAATAATCTCACACACATTGATAACTTTGAGTCTGACGACCCCTCAAATAGCGATGTATTTATCTCATTCAACAATTGATAAAATCTTTGCGCTTCCTCATCAAAATCTTCAGGTTCGTCATAGGTTACGTTCACACCAAAAGCATCGACCACCATCTCACTGATCAGATTAATGTTTTTCCCATGTTCCATCGATGATCGTTTACTTGAAGCATGCGTATTAGTGGTCTCTGGTACGCTACTCGACAGTTCTTCTCCATTATATGTCCAAACCCAATAATTTTCAATGAAACTCTTCTCTTCAAATAACGTTCTACTTCCTCTAGGTCACTAATTATAGGTCTACATCCACATTTAAGACAAGGACATCTAACTCCTCATTCGCTTCGACAACATTCCTGAGAAAAGCCCACGTGATAAACCCTTTAACTCTCTCCTCAAAATTTGGTTTAAGTTCGCGTCTTCCTGGATAAACCCTATCGTACATCCAACTACAATAATACCTATAATATTCCATACTGCACATTTATACAATCATTGTCTTTTTAAATACAAATGTGATTTTAATATATCAACCAATTTCAGGAATTTCATACTATTTTATTCTTTAACATAAACTTATATTAGCTAAAAATTACTTTTAATATAAACAAACTTTCTACTATTTTTTAATTATTCTTAATATATATAACTACAAATAAATTTTATGCTATTCTTTTTTAATAAACTTAAATAATAATTTCATACAGATTTCTTTTAACTAAACATTTAATAAACATGTAACATAACATATAATACATATAATTAGTAAACATATAATATAACATAACATAAAATGCATAACATATAATCATAACATATAACATGACATATAATACATGCATAACATATAATATAACATATTACATAATTAATATAACATATTTTGTTTTTTATAAACTTATATAATAAATTCTTTAAATAAAGATAAATATTTTGTTTTTAGTTTAACTATACATTTAATAAACATATAACATAAGATATATCTAACACTACAAAAAAATTGTTTTATAAAAAAAAATAAGTTTAAAGTTTAATGGATACAAACTTTAAACATTATTATATTTTTAAAGTTTCATTAAAAAAATGATATATAAATTTTTTATTATTCTGTTCTTAATATACATATATGTGTGTGTGTGGGTGTGTGTGGGTGTGCGTGTGGGTGTGTGTGTGGGTGTGGGTGTGTGGGTGTGTGTGTGTGTTTTTGTTTATTTAAGATATTATATAATATATTTTGAAAAATAATATAATATATTCTAGTTTTATTGAAAATATAATATAATATATTTTGAAAAATAATATATTACTAAAAATAATATTCTATTTTTTTCTGTTTTTAAAAATATTATTATATTTTACAATATATATATATATATATATATATATATATATATATATATATATATATATATATATATATATATATATATATATATATATATATATATATATATATATATATATATATATATATATATATATATATATATATATATATATATATATATATATATATATATATATATATATATATATATATATATATATTTATGTATATAATAATATTATGTTTTTATTTAATATATATTTTGTATATAATAATATATATTTTTATTCTGTTTTTATTTAAATATACTATAATATTTTTTTCAAAAATATTAAATATGTGAAAATTTAATATGAAAAAAACAATATATTTATTAAAATCTGAAGAAAAAAATATTTTCTGTTTTTACAATATATTTTTATGTTTTAGCACAACCTACAGAACCAATATAACCAACAACAACAATCAAATATTTATTTAAATCTGAAAAGCAAAAAAATAAATGCTTAAATACCTCAATGAAGATAAACAAAAAAAACTTCAATCTTGCACCTTGATACTTGATAAGTCTTGAAGAACAACCAATCCAACATTCTTGATGAATCTTGAAAAAAAATTAACAATGTTAATTCTATATACAATTAAAATATCACACAATATTTAATAAATTCTAAATAAAAAAGTAAAACTAATTTAAATTACATTTTAAAATATATATTATTGAACAAGCTAAGAAATTTGAAGATGAAGAAGAACTAGAAAGAAAGCGTTGCTGAAAAATGAAGAAGAAGAAGAAGAAATATGATATGCAGAGAAAGAGAAAGTGTGGAGAAAGGAGTCTAGGCGAGAGAAAGAAAGTGGCAATATATATAGCCAACTCAGCGACATGAATTTCACGTCACAACCTAGCAAAGTGATATTCACGTCACAACTTCAAACAGTTACATTTATTGCGACATGGGAATCATGATTCTAATAAATATGTTAGTCAAACTAGCGGTCAAGTCAAATCTTCCCTCCATAACGTCTTTTTTATTTTTCACTTTGATGTTGCAACGTGAATATCACGTCACAACTTCAAATTTAAATTATTTTAAATTTCTCCCCATCTGCTACCTCTGCACGCCTGATTCCATTTAACTTTTTTTTTTACTTTTTGTGTTGCGACATGATTACCACATCACTACCTCTGCCACCTCTGCAAAGCTTGAAACCATTTACTTTTGTATTTTACTTTTTGTGTTGTGGTGTGATTACCATGTCACAACATTTTCATTAATTATTTTCTATGCATTTCCCATGTGCTTGCATCTGTTTCAATATTAAAAAAAAACATGTAACGACGTGATTATCACGTCGCAACTCCTTTTTCTGCCACGTGATTTTTACATTACTATATTACGTGGCTGGAGAGAGTTTTTCTTGTAGTGCAACTGTTAAAAAGTTGTAGCATCTACGTCATCACCCTCAACATTTGATTCTAGCTTATTATTTATTTCAATAGGTGTGATTGCAGAATTGCAATTTATTAGATCAAATCTCTTCAGAAGCTCAAGTTCATACTTTAGCTGATGCAAAATTATACCCTTATCAGTGTACAAAATCTCCATCCCTAGAAAATATACCATATTTCATAGATTAGTCATCTCAAACTCATTCGTTAACACCTTTTTGAACTTGACTATCTCATCGGAACAGCTCCCTGTTAGAAATATGTCATCAACGTTGAGACACACCATAATCATATTGCTATCAGATGTATGTTGATCATAAATACCATACTTCATCTCAGATTTTCTGAATCCTTGAAGCTTGAAAAATGAATCAATTTTCAGATTCCAAGCTATAGGACTTTGTTTTAGTCCATACAAGGCTTTATGCAACTTGTATACCATCCCTTCCTGATTTTTTTTACAAATCCAGGAGGTTGTGACTCATAAACTTCCTCTTGAAAATGACCATTTAGAAATGCATATTTTACATATAAATGCATCAGAGGCCAATTTTTATTAACAGTTATAACAATCACCAATCTAATTGTTTCATGCCTAGCTACAGGCGCAAACACCTCAAAGTAACCTAACCCAGATTTTTATAGAAATCCTTTAGCTACTAACCTTGCTCTGTCTTTTTTAATTGATCCGTCCGGATTTTATTTCATCTTGTAAACCCATCTCACACTAATGGCTTTCTTGTTCTTTTGAAGCTCAGTCAACTCCTAAGTCTTGTTTCTTTCTATAGCCTCAAGTTCTTGTTTCATGGCCTTCATCTGCACTTTCTTCTTGAGAGCTTCTTCAGTACTTACTGGTTTAGAGTCTCCAACCATGGCATATTGAATTACTTCCCTTTTAGAGTCTATCATAGTATCTTATAACATGTCAAACTCTGCAAATCTTCTTTGAATTTATCTGATTCTTTATGGTTTCTAAACTTGTTCAGAATCTTCTTTATATGCTAGAAAAATATCATATGTTGGACTGCCTTTAGCGGCTGGACCACCTTCATATGCATGACAACCTTTAGAGGCATGATTACCACTAGAGTTTGAATCATCATCAAAATCTGGATCAGAATCAAGTTCACCTTCAGAGTCTTCTTCAGACTCATCTTCAGATTCAACTCCAACATCAAAGTCACCTTTAGATTCTAACTAATCTTCAGAGGCAGAATCTTCTTCAGATTCTTCTTCAGACTTATCGTCAGAGGCATAATCTCCTTCAGATTCTGAAACATCTTTTAAAGTTAACTCAAGTGTTAACATTGCATTAGAGTTAGATTGAGACTTGTTCCAATACCATGCTTTTATTTCCTTCACAATGACATTTATGTATGTTGAATTCATCTTTGTTAGTGACTGGATATTAAAGCTTATAAGCACTTGTATTGTGGTACCCAATCAATAATATTACTTTGCTTTATAATCCAATTTCTTTCTAGTAGCACCTGTAACATGTTTTTAACAAGCATAATCAAATACTCTGAAATGACTCACACTTTGCTTAATTCTGGTCCACTTCTCAAAAATAACGGTTTCCTTCAGCTTCTTGGTTGGACACCTATTGAGCGTATATGTTGCAGTGGCAACAGCTTCTCCTCACAATATGTGAGATGTCTTTTTCTCCTTCAGCATGCTCCTTGTTATATCAATCAAAGTCATGTTTCTTCTTTCAAAAAGACCATTGCATTGAGTATATGGAGCACCCACCTCATGATCAACTCCATTCCACTACTATAAAAAACACATACAACAACTATTAAAAAAGATATATTATCATGCAAGATCAACCGTTGTTATGTAGCGTGTGGTTGTATATGCTTTACTGACAATCACGGTTGTATGACCATTGTAGAAAACTAAAAAGTACGCTACCTATAATCACAATTGTTTTAAATACCCGTTGTGAAAGGTTTGTCATCATTTTTTATTTATTTTTGCCACATGTTTTGCCTGACTATATTTATAACTTTCATCACAATATACAACATTAAATATTTTAACACAACAACATCAAGAACAATAAGATTAACAAGAATAATAAGAACATTAACAAGAAGAACAAGAAAAAGAACAATAACAACAAGAACACCAAGAACAACAAAAACAACAACAAGAACGACAAGAACAATAAAAACAATAACAAGAAAAACAAGAATAATACCAACAACAATAACAACAACAAGAATAAAAATAAGAATAACAACAAGAGCAACAACAAGAACAATAACAACAACAACAACAACAATAACAAAAACTACAAGAACATGAACAATAAGAATAATAACAAGAACAAGAACAACAATAAGAATAACAACAAGAGCAACAAGAACAATGACAACAGCCACAACAACAATAAGAACAATAACAACAAAAGCAAGAACAACAACAACAACGACAACAACAACAACAAAAATAAATAAATAAATAAATAGAATTTATAAACAATAACATTTTACCTGTAGAATTGTTAAACAGGAACAAACTGTAACGCGTTAATGGAAGCAATAATTGAGTTTCGTTTGGGGAAGAAATGATGTTTTCAAGTTTGGTTTAGTGGATGAATAATGTTTCATAAATAGAAGAAGTTTGAAGGAAGAAGATGAAATTTATCTAAGTACGTCTAGGGAAAAAGTGAATGAACTAAAAGCATTATACATATCTTTAATAAAAGGCGCCACCTATAAACACGGTTGATTTAAATACCTGTAGTGAAAGGTCTGACAAATTTGTTTGAAAATAAGTAAATAACCAAAAATGTTGGTGCTGATATTTGAACCCATGACCATACGCCACTTTTTACCATAAGTATTAAATAAACTATGGTTATAGGTGGTTAAATAAAATTTTAAAAATGCATGCGCCTAAATATCACATATTACAATGGTTGATTGAATATCCATAGTAAAGTGGGTGTTATAATATGTGTTTTTCGTTGTAGTGTTCTCTTCACACAACCTTCTGAACTCTAATGAGTTGTACTCACCTCCACCATTAGTTATGAGAATTTCAGCTTCTGACCACTCTATTTTTCAGCCTTCAGCATGAACTTCTGAAACACAACAAACACCTCATGCTTAAACTTGATGAGTGTTACCCGTGTTATTCTTATGAACTCATCCACAAATGACACAAAGTACTTGTTTCATCCAAGTGAAGGTACTTCAATTGATCCACATACATCATAATACACTACTCCTAAAGCATGTTTTGCTCTTGGAGCCACTTCTGATGCAAATGGAAATCTAGGTTGCTTACCTTTCATGCTTATCTCACATACCTTCTCAGGCTTCACAATCTTAAGAATGTCATGTACCAGCTTCTTAGGACTCAGATAACCTAAGCTTCTAAAGTTCAAATGCCTCAATCTCTTGTACCATAGCTCATTGTCACCTTCAACATGTTTTGCATTAAGGCATTTAGTTTCAGTTATTTTCTTATTCACCTTGAATGTTATGTTGCTTGTTTGTTCAAATTGCATAATCAACTTCTGATCAGAATCATAAAACTTTAAGAGATTGTTGCAATAACCTAATTTTTACCCCTAATATCCCACATATCATTTGCGTCTCATACCACAAACAAGATCACAAGCTTTGGTTCTCTTGCCTTCCTTTGTGGGTTTGTTTTTTAGGGAGATCACCAAGCACCCATGTTTTCTTATTTTGCTTGATTTTTGTTTATGTGTATACTAACCCTTAATTAAAATCCAAGAATATGTTTGTTTTCCCTTTACTAACTTTTTCAGAAATAAGTTTGAATTAAGAACACCAATTGACAGTCCCTCAGCTCGAATGAAATTCATCTGAAAAAAGTCAAAGTTAATCTGCAAACAATTCAAATTTATCTGATCAAGAGTTCTCAAGTATTGATTGATTATTTTCAAGAAACTCCAAGGTTCGTGTGTTTATTTTCATGCCTTCTTTGACAAATCAAGAATCGAGCCAAAACCAGAACAGTCCAGCGAACATGGCATTTTTCGAGTTTTTCAACAGTGCAATCGATTTGCACTATGGTCCAATCGACTGCACCCCTTCAATTTGCACCAGATTTCAAGCTTTTCAACAGTGCAATCGATTTGCACAAGGAAGTTTTGGCCAAAATAAGCAAATTCAAATTCTGCAGCATTTTGGCACCAAAGTTCACTTGTTTCATTATAAGAATATTCTAGATCACCTCATTTTAATTCCCGTACCTCATCATAATTAATTTCCATTATATATCTTCATTAATCACCACTTGATCTTTGATTTTTGCTTCTAATTCAATTTCCAAGCCTAAATTAAATTCCAAACCACCAAAATTCCCAAGCCTAAATTTTATAAATAGAGTCCTCATTTCATTCATTCTTCAAGCTTTTGATATCCAAATTCATCTTGTCAAAATTCCTTCTCATTCTCTCAATTTCCTTCGCTCATCCAATTTCACTCAAAGCTCTTTCTTTCATTAAAAGATAGTAAGCTTTTCATTGAAGCTTACTAATCTTTGAGCTAAACCTCCATCCAAACACTTCATTAACATCAAATTCTATAGATCAAAGCTTTAAGTGTGATTCTTGGAGTTGATTTGAAGCTATTTTAGATTTGAAGTGGTAATTCTCTAGTTCCATCATTGTTGTGCTTGATTCATCTTCCACAATGTGATCTCTTGTTGATTCTTGTTGCTTGATCTTTGGATCTTGTAAATTGTGTTTCATTGGTGTTATTTTTGTTGTTTTACTTGAATTTTCATGCTCAATTGCATCCTTGATCCTGAGGTGTTTGGTGAAATGATTGACCAAGGATTGTGCATTTTCAAACTGTTTTTGATGTCATAGCAGGTGCAAATCGATTTGCACCCCTGTGCAATCGATTTACATTGTCATTTTTAACCTGGATGTGATGTCTCGCACTATGCAATCAATTTGCACACTGGTGGAATCGATTTGCACAGTGCAGGATGTGTTTTTTGGCTCTATTTTGGGATAGTTTTGGTTCCTTTTCTTCCTTCTTCCATTTCCTTTTATTTTGCCTTGAATTGTGATGTTTGTTGATCAAACTTCTCTTTAACATCCATGGACTTTGGGTGTTTGATGAAGTTGGATAAATCTTCATTGTTTCAAATCTATCTGTAAGTGGATCATTGGATTCATTTTAGGTGTTTTAAATTAGTGATATGTTTAATGCTTTAATAGAGTGATGGAAATTGAAGATGGAATGATTCAAATGTTGTGATTCAATTTGGTTTCCCTTCTCCCATCTTCTCTTTTTTTATTTTGATCAATGAAAATCTTCAATACCATTGAAACTTATTTCAAGTTTTTGATGAAGATGAGATCATTACCTATTTTCGTTTCATGCAGTATTGCTTTCGGAGAATGATCTACATATCATCTCTCTAGCATACATTAGCGCAAACATTATTATTTCCTGGCCTCAGATAGTCGTGGCTTCTACATAATTTTGATTACGATTTCTTAACATAGTGCTAAATTGTCCTAAATCGGAATTGACTTGTTTTTGTAAGTGAGTTATCAATCTCCTAATCGCCGTAGCATGGTTTGAGATAAATCGTTTCCTTATCATTGAGGAAGTTAGTTGACATACTCGTTGATTTAATCCAAATTGGAGCCCTTCCCTTAATGGTGTATGGACTCGTGTTATCATTTTTATGATGGATTGGTCAAGTATTCTCCAAAAAACGACAAATTATTCTCCGTCATTAACATTGACATACTAACACTAAATTTACCTTTAATTGTCATTTATCTTTATATTCTTTACTTATTGTCATTTACTTTTACGCTTTTATTTTTATCATTTTATATCATATTATCATCTTCTTATTTTCTCTTTGTCCACTTAGATCTTTGTTTGTGTTTATGCTCTTTTTATTTTGTCCACTTGGACCATACTCCTCTTAAGAAATTAATAAATACTTAATCCCTAAAAGACTTGGTTCTCTAAAATACGGACTGTTATGACCTTATGCTTGGACCTTGGACTTGGACTTCGGACTTAGATCTAGGATCCTTGCCCTTTGCTCTTGGAGATTTGAGACTTTGGACTTTTTTGTTGCTTTTGTCTGTTTGTTTAGAAATTTTCTATGTGCAGGTGCTGTTACTTTGAACTTGTGAAAATCATCTGATGCATGACTCTCCTAATTGACTTTAATCCTTGAGAGGACATTGCTTTGGCTTTGTTATGGCTTGTTTTGGGAATTCCTCTGATGCTTTATTTCATCTGGTTATTATAATTGTGGTTTAAATCCAAAAGGAAGAGGATTGCTTATGTTGACTTCTTGTCAAGTGTTAGCTTCTTGTGTGGTTAGATTTTTCCATCTCTAGCTCTTATTTTTCTTTTTAGTGTAGTCACTTCTTCTCACCCTTTCTTCAATTTTCAAAATCTTCTCCCTTTTTCAAAGCCTTGTTTTTAAAATTAAACCTCTTTCTTAAAAACCTTGACTTTTCTCAAGTGATTTTCAAACTTCATTTTCTTTAATAAATGTCAATCAATGTTAATCATACTTTGACCATTTCAAAAAGACATAAAAAATAGAAAAGCTTATTCAAACTTTTTATGCCTTCGACCACTTCTTCATTTAAAACTTTTCATAAAGTTTAGACATGAGTCGTTTTCATAGTTGAGATGTAATTCTCCTATTCCCCATAGTATTTAAGGTGTTGACATTTTCCACTTAGATGTTGAGTGATAGACTTGTTAATTTTAATCCAAGCAAAATCCTCCATCTTTAGGTGATGCAAATGTTATCTTATACTTGTGGGCGACTAATCGTAGTTTTCTCCTTAAAATGAAGACTTGTCTTTTCATTTAAAATGAATCATAACAAGAAAATTTTGTTATTTGTACCACGAACTACAAGGTTTAGATCCTATATTGCACTTTATGGGTACGTAAGCATAAGGCTCAAGAAGTATCTTTGAACACAAAAATCTTAAAAAATATTTCTCTTCTCATCTCCTCAATCTCATTTCAAATAAACATTTTGAAAGCAAAAAGCGTAGATATTTCAAAGGGCTTCTATAGAGTACTATAGACGTTTTAGGAACTAACACCTTCCCTTAGCGTAACCAACCCTCTTACACATTCTCTGTTTATTCTTGTTTTAGAACTCTTTAGGTTTTGTTCGCTCTTTTTCCTTTCCTTTTGGATGAAATAAAAGTGCGGTGGCGACTCTTGTATTTTTGAGTTAAGTTAATAAATATCTTACACTAACAAATTTCCCCGCTACAATTGTATTTCATTGTAATTGAGAAACATTTCTCAATTAGCTGACCTACACTTATCAAATTACTCTTCATGCAAGGAACATAACAAACATCCTTGATCAGAATAGTCTTTCCACTCATCACTCTAAATTTGACATTTCCCATTCCTTTAGTATTAAGATACTTATCATCAGTACATATGATCCTTGTCCTCTTTCTAGAGTCAAAATCAATCAGCCATTGTTTGTTTTTAGTTGAGTGATTTGAGCTGGCAGTGTCATTATACCTCTAGTCTACCAAATACCCATCATCATATTCAAAAGTAATCAATAACACAGGTTCATCATCAGACTCCCGTAAGGTTATGTTTACTTCTTCTGATTTCCTTTCCTTGTTTGACTAACAACCAGTAACAAAGTGACCAAACTTTTTACAACAGTAGCATTGAACCTTCTCCTTTCCTTTCTGATGTTTTTTCTCATAAGAGTTGGAGACTTATAACATCTGATAACCACCACCATGTCTCTTCTTGGCCTCTGACTAATATTGTCTCTGATTCTTCTTACCAGAAGACACTTTCAGAGTCTGTTTTACCTCTCTTTTAGAGTTTCTCTTAATCATACACAACTCTTGTGCCTCTAGACTATTCTACAGCTCTTTAATTCTCATGGTAATGAGCTCCTTAGAGTGTTCAATTTCTAAAACAATGTAATCAAACCGAGGAGTAAGTGATACTGGTACCTTTTCAATGATTACTTGTTTAGAGAGAGTTTCTCCACAAGATTTCATCTCACTTGTGATCAAAATCAATACGGAGATGTAATCAGGCACCTTCTCATTGTTCATCATGTTGAAATTCTCATACTTCTTACGTAGAGACTGTGACTTCACCTTCTTTAGTGATGCACCACCGCCGCATCACCATACCAATGTGTCCCACACAGACTTCGTTGTTTTTGAATCAATGATCTCCTTAAACACATTTGTATCCATACACTGATGAATCTAGAACAACCTATTATGATCATTTTTCCTAATTTCACGTTGCACATTTCTTTGTGCTTCTGTTTCATTTTTTGCAACCGGCGTTTAACTGTCATTGACGAGATCAAGAACATCTTGAGCTCCAAACATCACACACATCTAAATCATCCATGGATTCCAATTCTTTCCACCAAATACTAAAAGCTTTGTGTTCAAGCTACCGTTTATCTTCGCTCTTGTGCAAATTCACTTAGATCTCACTAACACTTGTGTTTCCTAATCCCTCAAAATCAAGAAATATGATTATGTTTCAATTTATATCTTCAATTCACTGTGAATTAAATGAACATAATTAATCACACACGTCTCACGTACATTTATGTTTCTTGTTTCTGATTCAGAATCGGAGCTTTAGATACCTATTGTTGGTCCACAAGATTTAAGATGAAGAAGATGGAAAAGAGAGAAAATTGAGTAACTAACTTTTACTATCTAACTGAAAACGATTAATTACAATGAAAATTCTATTACAATTGAAACTTGAGTTCAATATTTATACCATCAAAACAAGTTAATGAAATTCTAATTAAATCTAAATATAATCACTACGCCAAAAATTGTTTTTAATAGCGCTTTTTTTCACCTTTAATAGCGCTTAAAAGCGCTATAAAAGTCCCCTCTATTATAGATTTGATACATATAATAGCGCTTTGAAAGCACTATTAAAATGAGTGTTTTTAATAGCACTTCATTATAAATGCTATCATTGCCCTATTCCGCGCTACCATACACCTTGTTTATGAAAGGATTTAATAGCGCTTTTTGAAGAAGTGCTATTATAGTCCTTATCTTTAATAGCGCTTTTTGAAGAAGTGTTATTATAGTCCTTGTATTTAATAGCGCTTTTTCTAAAAGTGTTATTGTAGACACTATCTTTAATAGCACTTTCTAGAAAAGCGCTATTAATTCCCTTTATTTATTATTTTAAGAAAATGAGATTTTATAACTCAATACTACAATAAATGGGAGGATTGAGTAGCAAAATTCATAACAATGTCTGTCCAACAACTGACCATCCCATATCGGTAGATTTGCCCCCATAACCATGTAATACTCAATATCTAAATAAAATTGTTTGAGAAAGTAACTAATCTAGTAGATATCAAACTAATCTACAACAATAGCAAAAGAAACTCTTTACATGATAAAGTCTACACTGCTAAAAGGTTAAAATTGTCGGAGCAAATAGTATCCCATAATGCATAACATGAGAAAACTAAGTATGTGATGAATTTCGTCTTTCCACTTAATTTGTGACCATTGAACAACTAGCTGGAACACGATCAAAAGTGGTAGGCATAGCTCTAAGATCCTCCCATTGGAACGCAAAGCACAACAGGTGAATCAAGCTCTAATACTTTGGAACGCAAAGCACAACGAATCAAAACAGAAACAAATGTCTCAATGCGGTAATGAAACAGAATAATAATACATGAACAAGTAATTTCTCTTTAAGCTGTATCTAGATTCTTCAACATATTAATCAACAAATTGAAAAAACAGCAAATGCACAAATCGACATAATTGAGAAGCGTATCACAACTAGCATTTCAGTCTGCATCATACTATAACAATATGCATACATGGTTCATTGGAAATATTTAGCTGCATTGCGAACGCCAAGTGGATTAGTGTTGCTTCAGACCAAGGCCTTCTGATAAACTGAAGGCCAATTGGCAAACCCAATTTATCATATCCAACCTGTGATATATGAAATATGAAGCACACATATAGATATATAGCATATAAATAACATCTAAATTCTTGTATAACGAACACTACCGGAACAGTTGTCCTAGAAAGTTTCCTGCTATGGAGTAACGAATAAGTGCAACTAAAATAATGGAAAACAGTTCAAAATGAAATGATACTACCGATTAATAACTTAAAAATAACAATTAAAGTTCAACAACCATATAAGTTTCACGTATACCTCCATTGACATAGTCCAGTTCACCGGTCTTCAAGGCATCATCTTGAATCGAATATGATGTCACACTGTTATAAATATATCATAAAATTGCATAATTAAGAAAAAAAGCTCTATGGTTAAAGTTAACCATTCTGTGAAGTTTGATATATTAGGACAAACCCTGTTGTTGGTGAGACAATGACATCTGCTTTGGCAAATATTCTCTTGTGAAACTGCAGTTGACGATTCCTGTTCACATTTAAGCAAGTTGCCATAAAAACGAAAACACTACTCACATTTTTGTTTACATGATTCGCAAACATTGAAACACGGACATTGGAACTGAAACGCCTTGTTTCACTCACCTAATTCTTTGAGCTTTAACATACTCGATGCCACTGAAAGCACCATAGATGCTTTGTGCTACCCTTACATCCCATCCTAATTCTGCAAAATTCCTATGGTAGTAATTAACCAATGTCAGAAGCTTTACTCTTTCAATCTAGAGAGTAATAAGGAGTAAAGCAAAGAGTTTATAAAGATTACATACTTTTCTTTATAAGAATCAAGCAATGTGGAACACTCCGATCTTGTATGGAGTAAAGCAAATTGTTATATAATGAGCCAAGCGTTGTGACATCTATAATCTTGTATGTTTGGAGAAAAAGAAAACCAAGTTAGCGAGTAATAGTGTAACACCCTCTTTCTATACCCCCAAATAAACAATTAATTCATTTAGGCACTTAATAAAAAGTTTCATCAGAGTATAAATTAACACATGGTATAAAAGAGGCACGTCACATTATCCAGGAAATTCAAAACACATACAACACCTGCTCATAAGGATATGCAATAAAGGGTAAATCACCACAAAGGAACTTAGTCCTTAAAATCCACATATCAATATTTAGAATAAAAGCGGAAACATCTAAACATTGAATCACTTCATTCATATAAACATTATATACATCAACAGTTTAATTCAAGTCATAAGTCATGTTTACAAAACATTCACCAACAGATACATACACAAGTGAATCACAAAAGAATCAAAACAATTTCTAACTACCCGGTGCTACATATCAGAGCCAACCGACCAAAAAGAATGAAGTCACGCTTCACAAAAGACCTCCAGTAAACCTACTCTGCAATGCCTCATAGAGCATCATAAAAAAGCAGAAGGGTGAGAAACATTATCATAACAAACAATGCATATAATTATATATCTATATACACCAAAGTAGAATACACATAACATATTTCTCACCGCAACTCATCACAATTCAATCATATATACATCGCAACATATATATAATTCATCAAGCATATCCATCATGCATATATTCACCATTCATTCACATACTTCACAATGTATATCTACACAACTAAGCATATTCACCAATAATGCTTCATAACTCACAACATTTCCACATAAACATTTACACTTATGTTTACTTCAACAATTCACACAAACATACACGATTATGTTTATTACACCAATACATCATATGAAGATGATAATGCAACTCATAGAGATCGACTCACGACTCTATGCAGATGCAAATGCGGTACCGACTCATTCAGCAGGTTCAATTGAAGAACCAAATGGAACCATCGCTCGTTACCAAAGTAACTCCCCGTCGGGCCTACGATGTTCACCCATCACTCACACCCCACATGGGCACACGATGTTTCTGGATTGCTCACACCCCACACGGGCACACAATCCGATTGCTCACACCCCACAAGGGCACACAATCGTTCTGCAGATTCTCCACAGAATCAAATATAAACCATCGCTCACACCCCACAAGGGCACAAGATCGTTTCTGCAGATCCTCCTAGGGATAAAAAAAACCATCGCTCACACCCCACAAGGGCACACGATTGTTTCTGCAGATCCTACACGGGATCAGACATACAAGAATGCAATCATGATGCTTCATATGCAAAAGAAATCCATACACTCTTGAAATGCATACATATTCACAAATATATAATCATGCATTCTTCACATCATACAAGTACATACAATTATGCACATTCACATCAATCTCATCATGCACTTTCATTCAATTCAAACAACGCACAAAATTGCCAAACAGCCGCATTTCGCAATCCACGATTCACAATCTAGGATTCACGCCTTACGGCTACCTACAGCACAACAACACACAAACTATCCATTCAGATAAGGATTAAACATAATTAAACCAACAATCGACAATTGGATAGAAAGCACAGGAAAAATAGAAAATGCTGACACATTCGCCGACCTTCGCCTGGCAAAGCCTCTGGCGAATGCTCGCCACCACACTCGCCTGGCAAACTCACTCGCGAAGCTAGACAGTAGCTACTGACTTGGTTCGCTACCACTCGCTACCACACTCGCCTGGTGAAGCCTCTCGCTGGCACCTTCGCCTGGCGAACTCACTGGCGAAGACAGAGTTAGGCTACTGACTTGGTTCACTGCCCACTCGCTGGGTCTCGCCTGGCGAACCTTCGCTCCCATTCGCCTAGCAAAAGCTAGCGAATCTGCGAACTCAGAAATCCCTAACTGTCAAAATTGTCCAATCCTTCCAAAATCAACCGATTCTCACCAAACCAGTTACAACCACCTTAGTCTAACCTTCCCCGACTAAACTTTACCACTTATTCTCATTTTTAACCGTTAAAACTTGGTTTCTACTGATTAAATCAAATCCGACCTAGAAATGGAAAATATGTAAAACTCTCCCCAATCCAAAATCAAACCAACAGAACATACATAATCATACACATCGAAAGAATAATAAAGTTTCACACTCTTACCCGATTAATCGAAGCTTAGAAGTTGATTCTTGATGGTTCTAGGTTTTCCTCCTCTTCCTCCTCTTTTCTCTTCTTTCCTTTCTATTTCTTTCTATCTCTTTTCTTTTCTCTCTATTTCCACTTATACTCTTTCTATTCTATTTCTCTCAAATAACAACTAATCAAGGATTATCTAAAACTCTCTCTAATTAATTACCAAAACCCTCCGAATAATAAAATAACATAATATGTACACTTAACATATTAATATTCAAATTCCACAAATGAAATCATAATCAATAAAATAAATCAAAATAAATCAAAAGACTCAACAAAATGGAAAATTCAGAATCGGGGCGTTACAACTCTCCCCCACTTTAGAAATTTTTGTCCTCGAAAATATTACCTGATCCGAACAATTCCGGATGTGACCCTCGCATCTTACTCTCCAATTCCCAAGTCATGTTGCCTTCCGCAGCACCTCCCCATGCTACTTTCACAAGCGCAATATCCTTGCCTATTAGCTCCTTAATTTCACGATCCAAAATCCTAATCAGTAAAACTTCAACCGTAAGGTTATCTCTTACTTCAACCTCGTCCATAGAAATCACATGTGACGGATCCGGTACATACTTCCGAAGTTGCGAAACATGGAACACATCATGCAAATTTGAAAGATTCGGAGGCAACGCCACACAATACGCCACAACACCCACTCGTGCAATAATCTGATACGGACCAATAAAACGAGAAGTCAACTTCTTCGACTTCAAGGCACGACCCACACCCGTAACCGGTGTAACTCTCTAGAACACATGGTCGCCTTCTTGAAACTCAAGATCTTTCCTTCTCTTGTCATGATAACTCTTCTGCCTACTCTGAGAAGATCTCATCTTTTCCCGAATAAACCTTACCTTCTCCGTCGTTTGTTGTACCATCTCCGGCCCAACAACCGACTTCTCACCAGTTTCATGCCAACACAAAGGTGTTCGACATCTCCGACCATACAAAGCCTCAAATGGTGCCATACCAATACTTGAGTGAAAACCGTTATTGTAGGTGAACTCAATCAACGCTAAATAACTATCCCAAGCACCGCCTTGCTCTAGTACACAAGCACGCAACAAATCATCCAACGACTGAATCCTCCTCTCGGTTTGACCATCTGTTTGCGGATGGTAAATCAAACTCAATCTTAGCTTAGAACCCAAAGCCTTTTGCAAACTCTCCCAAAATCTTGAAGTAAATCTAGGATCTCTATCCGATACAATACTCTTAGGAACTCCATGCAACTTCACAACCACACGAATATAAATCTCAGCTAACTTCTCCAAAGGATAACTAATATCAATCGAAACGAAATGAGCAGATTTAGTAAGCCTATCAACAATCACCCAAATAGCATTATAACCTCTTTGTGTATTCAGCAATCCCGTAATAAAATCCATTGATATACTATCCCATTTCCACTCTGGAATATCCAAAGGTTGCATCAATCCACTAGGCTTCTGATGTTCCACCTTAGACTTCTGACAAGTCAAACATGCATACACAAACTGAGCTACATCTCTCTTCAATCCGGACCACCAAAAGATTTTCTTCAAATCTTGATACATCTTATTCGCTCCCGGATGAATACTTAAGTTACTCCGGTGTCCTTCCTCCAATATCATCCTTTTCAACTCCACATCATCGAGAATACAAATACGACCACGAAATCTCAAAACTCCAAAATCATCAACCTTGAAATCCTCATTCTCATTTGTCATCAAATCAACGAACTTCAGATCCAACTTCTGATTTTCACATACCGTTGCAAAAAAATCATTCGTAATACGAAGCATACCAAGTCTCACACTTCTCGGCGTCATTTCACAAACCAAAATCAAATCTCTAAAGTTCTCCAAAAGTTCCCATTCTTTCATCATCAATGTAGACATGTGCAACGACTTCCGACTTAAGGCATCGGCCACCACATTTGCCTTACCCGGATGGTAATTCAAACCAAAATCATAGTCTTTCAAAAGCTCTAACCACCTCCTTTGCCTCATATTCAATTCCTTCTAATCAAATAAATACTTCAAACTCTTGTGATCACTAAAAACTTCAAATCTTGCACCATAAAGATAATGCCTCCAAATTTTTAAAACAAACACCACGACCGCTAAATCCAAATCATGTGTAGGGTAATTCTTTTCATGCACTCTCAACTGTCTCGAAGCATAAGCCATAACTTTTCCATCTTGCATCAACACACCACCCAATCCTGTCAAGGAAGCATCACAATAAGCCACAAAAGGTTCCGTAGGATTCGGCAAAATCAAGACTGACACTGTTGTCAATCTTCTCTTTAACTCAAGGAAACTCTTTTCACAATCAGCATCCCAAATAAAAGCCTTTCCCTTACAAGTCAACTGTGTTAACGGAAGTGCCAACTTCAAAAATCCTTCAATAAACCTCCAATAATAACCTGTCAAGCCCAAAAAGCTTCGAATCTCCGTAACCGATCTAGGAGTCTCTCGTTGCATTACTGCATCAATCTTGGATGGATCCACACTAATACCATTACCAGAAATAATATGCCCGAGAAAACTCACTTCCGACAACCAAAATTCACACTTTGACAACTTAGCATACAATTGCTTCTCTTTCAAAATTTGTAACACAATCCTCAAATGCTCTTCATGCTCCTCTTGAGACTTAGAGTAAATCAAAATGTCGTCGATGAACACAACCACAAAACGATCCAACTGCTCATGAAAAATACGATTCATGTATTTCATAAACACACCTGGCGCATTAGAAACTCCGAATGGCATCAAAGAATATTTGTAATGACCATACCGTGTCCTAAAAGCCATCTTTGGAATATCCTCCTCCTTAACCTGAATTTGGTGATAACCTGATCTCAGATCAATCTTGCTAAAAACACGCGCTCCAACTAATTGGTCCATCAAATCATCGATTCTTGGAAGCGGATATTTATTCTTAATTGTCACCTTATTCAACTGCCGATAATCAATACATAACCGCATACTCCCATCCTTCTTCTTTACTAACAATACTGGCGCACCCCACAGAGAAACACTTGGTCTTACAAACCTCTTGTCCAACAGATCATTCAACTGCTCCTTCAGTTCTACCAATTCGAATGCCGACATACGATACGATGCCATCGAAATCGGTCTAGTACCGGGAACTAGATCAATAGAAAACTCAACTTCTCTTTCCGGCGGCACATCCGCAATCTCCTCCGGAAACACTTCTGGAAAATCACACACCACTGGAAACGCATCAAGCTCAACTTTGCTCTCCACAGACAACGATGCAAACAAGCCAAACAACTGAGCTTCGTCCGCTAAAAGTTTCTTCAACTCTTTCGTGGATAGAAAACTCTCACCTTCATCATCTTCCAAAGAAGGAAACCTTACCAACTTGTGATAGCAATCTAAATGAACTCTATTAAATTGCAACCAGTTCATACCCAAGATCACGTCCAAACCTTCCAACGGCAAACACACTAAATCCATAATGAAGTCTTTACCATACATGGTCAAAGAACAACTTACACACACCAAAGAAGTAGTTACCGACCCCGAAGCAGGAGTCTCAATAACCATGTCTCCACTCAAAGAAACCATGCACAAACCCAAACACTTAGCACACTCAAGAGAAATGAACGAATGAGTCGCTCCAGTATCAATAATAGCAACTAAAGGCATATTATTAATAAAGCATGTACCTTTAATCAAGCGATCCGCATTAGTAGTGTATGAACCTGCTAATGCAAATACTTTTCCATCCGACTGAGCTTGCTTCGGTTTGGTACACTTGGTACTAATATGACCAACTTCCCCACAATTAAAACACTTTACCACATTCCTTTTACAACCAGAAGTGGCATGTCCAAGACTTCCACAATTAGCACACTTATCCACAGACTTCCCACATTCAAAAGATTTATGGCCCATCACGCCACACTTGTAACATTTGACCGCACCTGAACTTCCTCCTCCGGGTCTCCTGTCAAAGTTCCCCTTATACTTGCCCTTATCAACAGGCGTCACATAAGGTCCACACCTTACTTGTTGCTTACCTTTCTTCTCACTCAAACCCTTATAATGAGTAGATCGAGCCCTGCTGTCCTCTTCAAAAATCCTACAACATTCGGTCAAGTCCAAAAATCTTCGTATTCTTTGGTATCCCACTGCTTGCTTTATTCAGGACGCAAGTCATTCTCATACTTAATGCACTTATAGAACTTTGTCATAACCACCGCATAATGAGGATGAAACTGAACTAATTCCACAAACTTAGACGTGTAGTCCACCACGGACATATTGTCTTGCTTCAGCTCAAGAAATTCTATTTCCTTTTTCCCCTTTACACTCTCAAGATAATACTTTCTCAAGAATTCTGTGCAAAATAAATCCCGAGTTATTTCCTCGTTATCTACCTCAAGAACTTGCCTCATACCGACCCACCAGTCGTCGACCTCTTCTCTCAACATGTGAGTTCCAAGTCTCACCTTGTTTCCTTCAGCACATCCCATAACTCTAAATATTCTCTCAACCTCCTTCAACCAGATTTGAGCACCGTCCGGATCAAACCTCCCCTTGAAAACCGGCGGCTGATTCTTTCTAAACTCATCATTAGCGTTTGCATTCGGTGCACCTTGCACCGCCCTAGCCATAACCTCCAACGCCGCAGCCATAGCATTGTCATTACGACCAGCCATATTCTGATGATTCCCAAAAATAACAACAAGGTTAAACAACCGTTCAACCAACACAACAACAAGACAAACACAACTGACTCAACACTGGCTCTGATACCACTTAATGTAACACCCCCTTTCTATACCCCAAAATAAACAATTAAATCATTTAAGCACTTAATAAAAAGTTTCATCAGAGTATATATTAACACATGGTATAAAAGAGGCACGTCGCATTATCCAGGAAATTCAAAACACATACAACACCTGCTCATAAAGATATGCAACAAAGGGTAAATCACCACAAAGGAACTTAGTCCTTAAAACCCATATATCAATATTTAGAATAAAAGCGGAAACATCTAAATATTGAATCACTTCATTCATATAAACATTATATACATCAACAGTTTAATTCAAGTCATAAGTCATGTTTACAAAACATTCACCAACAGATACATACACAGATGTATCACAAAAGAATCAAAACAATTCCTAACTACTTGGTGCTAAATATCAGAGTCAACCGACCAAAAAGAATAAAGTCACGCTTCACAAAAGACCTCTAGCAAACCTACTCTGCAATGCCTCATAGAGCATCATAAAACAGCAGAAGGGTGAGAAACATTATCATAATAAACAATGCATATAATTATATATCTATATACACCAACATAGAATACACATAACATATTTCTCACTGCAACTCATCACAATTCAATCATATATACATCGCAACATATATATATATATATATATATATATATATATATATATATATATATATATATATATATATATATATATATATATATATATATATATATATATATATATATATATATATATATATATATATATATATATATATATATAATTCACTAAGCATATTCACCAATCATGCTTCACAACTCACAACATTTCCACATAAACATTTACACTTATGTTTACTTCAACAATTCACACAAACATACACGATTATGTTCATTACACAAATACATCATATGAAGATGATAATGCAACTCCTAGAGACCGACTCACGACTCTATGCAGATGCAAATGCGGTACCGACTCATTCAGCAGGTTCAATTGAAGAACCAAATGGAACCATCGCTCGTTACCGAAGTAACTCGCCGTCGGGCCTACGATGTTCACCCATCGCTCACACTCCACACGGGCACACGATGTTTCTGGATTGCTCACACCTCACACGGGAACACAATCTAATTGCTCAAACCCCACAAGGGCACACAATCATTCTGCAGATTCTCCATGGAATCAAATATAAACCATCGCTCATACCCCACAAGGGCACACGATCGTTTCTGCAAATCCTCCTAGGGATCAAAAATAAACCATCGCTCACACCCCACAAGGGCACACGATCGTTTCTGCAGATCCTACACGGGATCAGACACACAAGAATGCAATCGTGATGCTTCACATGCAAAATGACTCCATACACTCTTAAAATGCATACATATTCACAAATATATAATCATGCATTCTTCAAATCATACAAGTACATACAATTATGCACATTCACATCAATCTCATCATGCACTTTCATTCAACTCAAACAATGTATAAAATTGCCAAACGGCCACATTTCGCACTCCACGATTCACAATCTAGGATTCACGCCTTACGGCTACCCACAGCACAACAGCATACAAACTATCCATTCAGATAAGGATTAAACATAATTAAACCAACAATCGACAATTGGATAGAAAGCACAGGAAAAATAGAAAATGTTGACACATTCGCCGACCTTTGCCTGGCAAAGCCTCTGGCGAATGCTCGCCACCACACTCGTCTGGCGAACTCACTCGCGAAGCCAAACAGTAGCTACTGACTTGGTTCGCTACCACTCGCTACCACATACGCCTGGCGAAGCCTCTCGCTGGCACCTTCGCCTGGCGAAGACAGAGTTGGGCCACTGACTTGGTTCGCTGCCCACTCGCTGGGACTCTCCTGGCGAACCTTTGCTCCCATTCGCCTAGCGAAAGCTAGCGAATCTGCGAACTCAGAAATCCCTAACTGTCAAAATCGCACAATCCTTCCAAAATCAACCGATTCTCACCAAACCAGTTACAACCACCTTAGTCTAACCTTCCCCGACTAAACTTTACCACTTATTCTCATTTTTAACCGTTAAAACTCGGTTTCTACTAATTAAATCAAATCCGACCTAGAAATGGAAAATGAGCAAAACTCTCCCCAATCCAAAATCAAACCAACAGAACATATATAATCATACACATCGAAAAAATAATAAAGTTTCACACCCTTACCCGATTAATCGAAGCTTAGAAGTTGATTCTTGATGGTTCTAGGTTTTTCTCCTCTTCCTCCTCTTTTCTCTTCTTTCCTTTCTATTTCTTTCTATCTCTTTTCTTTTCTCTCTATTTCCACTTATACTCTTTCTATTCTATTTCTCTCAAATAACAACTAATCAAGGATTATCTAAAACTCCCTCTAATTAATTCTCAAAACTCTCCGAATAATAAAATAACATAATATGTACACTTAACATATTAATATTCAAATTCCACAAATGAAATAATAATCAATCAAATAAATCAAAATAAATCAAAAGACTCAACAAAATGGGAAATTCAGAATTGGGGCTGTTGCGGTGAGAATCGTGATACCAAGCTATTGATTAACTTGAATCTTAATTCTTAAATTCACAACCAGACTTTAATTTATCCAAAAAGAAAAGGTTTAAAGAAAGAAAAACCTATAAAAATGCAAAGCAAAAAGCAAGGCTTAAAGCTAAGCAAAGAGAGATCTAAAGGTTCGGGGGTTGGTTATACCTAGGGAAGGTGTTAGCATCCTAAGTATCTGTAGTACTCTACAGGAACCTCTTGTTAATATTTGTGTTATGCTAAAGTTGCTTGCTAAAGGAAATGTGCTAAGGGTAAAAACCTAAAGTATATACAAAGTATGCTCGTTAAGACATCACATCTCGTGCCTACGTATCCTGACGGGAATGGAATCAGAGCAACCGTAGTTCCCCTAACTAGGGGTGAGGAACTCTTGACTGTGGTCAAGATTCCAATGGGATGTAAGCATTCATAGGGAAGTACTTACATGGAGTGCAGCGACTCCTGAATCTATGTTGAGATTGTTATGGTAAAGAATGTCCACGGCGGGACGCTAAACATGAGTACGACGACTCAGATCCTAAGGCTAGGGTAAAGGATAAAGGTAAAGGATATCCACGGCGGGATAACTACTTGGAGCACGGCGACTCCGATCCTATGTTGCAAAATGTAACAGGAAGTTAGTGGTTAGTGAGCTTGCCAAGAAATCGCATCTTGTGCCTACGTATTCTCAACGAGAAATCAGAGGGTTCGTAGTTCCCCTAACTAGGGGTGAGGAACTCTTGATTGTGGTCAAGATTCCAATGGAATATAAGCATTCATAGGGAAGTACTTACATGGAGTGCGGCGACTCCTGAATCTACGTTGAGATTGTTATGGTAGAGAATGTCCACGGCGGGACGCTAAACATGAGTACGGCGACTCAGATCCTAAGGCTAGAATAAAAGATAAAGGTAAAGGATATCCATGGCGGGATAACTACTTGGAGCACAGCGACTCCGATCCTATGTTGCAAAATGTAACAGGAAGTTAGTGGTTAGTGAGCTCGCCAAGAAATCGCATCTTGTGCCTACGTATTCTCAACGAGAAATCAGAGCGTTCGTAGTTCCCCTGACTAGGGTGAGGAACTCTTGACTGTGGTTAAGGTTCAAAAGGAAAAGTAAATGTCTACGAGAGACACATACATAGAGTGCGGCGACTCTAAACTAAGGTTAAGTTAGCAAGGAAGGGAATGTCCACTGTGGGACAACTAAATAGAGCACGGCAACTTCAAGTCCTACGGCAAAGGTAAACACGGGAAATGTCTACGGCGAGACAATTACCTGGAGCACGGCGACTCCAATCCTAAGTTGTAAATATTAACAGAAAATTAGTTGTTAGTTAGCTCGCCAAGACATGGAAGCAAAACAGTCGCAAGATAAAATCGGGCAACAAGAAAATTATTAATTGACTTAAATAATAATATTTAATAAAATTAATTAATAATTTAATTAATCAATATTAAATAAAAATATTTAAATTAATTAATAATTATAACATTAATATTTTTTACATTTTTCCAAAGTAATTGAAAAAAAACTATATAAAAAAAGTGACTATTAATTAATAAAACAAGTAACATGTACTATAAAAAAAACTTACCTATTAAAATTAATTAAAAAAAATATATATTATCACTTGAATTAAATAGAAATAGTATTAGAAAACACGAAGAAAAAAAATGGAAGAAGATTAACTTAACCAAACAGTAACACTAATAAACTAAATCCACAATGTATATAATAAACTAACTGAATCTCTAACATTTAAACCGGACAATTTATATACATATAAACAAAACTATAAAAGAGTCAAATATACTAAAAAAACCAAAAATGATATATATCTAAAAAGATAGAACAATATATATAATTAAATTAAAAGTACACTTTTATATATATAATTTGAAAACAAAATTAACGAATATAAAACTATATGCTTAAATATTATGTATATAAAGTATGAAACAAAAAATAGTATATAAATGAAACCAAAATCACTAACAGTACATATACAATGGAAAAGCAAGAAGAAGAAAAACAAAACCTGTTGGATAGTGTGAAAATGAAGAGAGATTTTGATGGTGCGTAGAAGTTTTTTTATGGCAGCTTATGATATGTGTAGTATGGAGGTAAGTTTGGTGAGAGGAAAAGGAATAAGATGTCTGTTGGTTTTTTGTTTTTTTGAGATATGAAATGAAGTGGAAAAAACCTCCCTATGCTTGATGTACTGGTTTTGTTTTAAAAGAGAGAAAGAGAGTAATGTAGGGGATGTGAGGTCTATGTAGTGCAGTGTACAGCTATTGCTTTAACAAATCAAGCTACCAATTAAAAATACTTTATGAAACTTCTTCACTAAGTGTTACTACTATAAAAGAATAAAATCCAAAATTTTAAATATTAAAATACAAACAATATAAACTAATTAGAATAAATAAATTAAAACTAATTAAACAGAAAAATATTATTAATTAAAAAAGACAAGAAATCGGTAAAAACGAATAATTGGATCGATATCGAAGTGTTTGAAAAAATAAAATAAATACATCAAATTGATCAGCAAAAAATATACGATTCAGAAAAATACAGCGTTTGGTCAAATTTCAGAATAAATTTTACCCGCTAAAATGGCTTAAACTATCTAAAAACACGACCGAAAAGTGGTTGAAAAAATTAAATGAGCACGTCAGGTTAAACTACGTGAAACGCAGATTAATATCACTAACGTTTGCAGGCTCGATTTTAAAATTTTTCGTCCACTGATTTTACGCACAGTTGACTTTTTATTTGGCCGATTCGGCTGTAAATCTGACAAGTTTATTTTAGCTGATAAATTGGGTATTATAAAAAATGACAGACATGATATGCTATACAGGCAATGCAAAAAAATGAGGGTAAAATTTGGGGTATGACAGGGGCGTTACAACTCTCCCCCACTTTAGAAATTAGGTGTCTAACCTTTCCATATTTCGCCAACCTGATGGAAGATATGGACTTCGTCAAGCTTAGTCTTGGAAGATTTATCTTGGTCTGAATCATTACAAAAAGGTTTTAGAAGTTCAAAGAGACTGTAAAAAGTGTATATCTAATCAGAATCATGATAAACGATCAAAATCTTTACCAATACGCTGGAGGGTGGATGTGATGGAATTTCGCCACTGAGAGCTGCATAACTATAAACAGAAAAACAACAGATGCTGTAAAACCAATCTATCAGTTCATTGAAGATAAAGTGTCACAGAAATAACTACTAACACTATCAACGCATCCTCGATCGTGCTTGCTAATATTGCAACCATTCCAAATGTCCAGTTTATAGGAAGAACTCTGGATATAGCAGAAGGACGTTTTTGTAAATCATAGTTATAAATTTTCTAGTAATAACAATAATAAGAGTTATAATGACAAAGAATGAACATGAAATTATATAATCAAATCATCAAATGTTATGATGAAAAAACTAGTGATTACAATTTCAAGAGAACAATATACCTTTCCATCTTAAACCAAACCCATACAATTTACTAACCTAAGAACCCAAGTGTAATTTCATAACAATCTGAAAATGAAATTAAAACTCTATGTATACACATCATAACTTTATTTCATTTCCCCTATTTTTCTATATTGCCTTGGCCATTGTAGTGAACATACATGCTGATACATGTGTTCACACAACAACATGGGTTGAGCTATTTAGTTTTCTTGATGTGCCCAACAATAATATTTGATATCAGAAACTATCACATGTCAAGTTTTGAACTAACGACATCACTATCGTTAACAAAATGCACTTTAATCCCATTATGTGCAACAAGAACATAAACGTGTTGATCGCAAACAAGACTTTCAGTATTGTTAATCACAAAAGTTCTATCAACTACAACATTTAACAAACAAATCAACACATAAACCTACCATTATATTTTATATATTAACCTTATAGATACACCACCGCACCGAAATTCAATGCAGTGTTCCAAGAGATCAATCTCATTTATTCCCTGGCAGAAACAAAATCTTCAAAATGTAAAATATCTGACCACAAAACACAACCTGTACCAAAAATTTTAGTCTCACATAGCAATAACAACTATTGCAATCAAAATAGAAAGAGAGAATTATGGATTACTTGGAGATTTGTTGAAGAAGGTTCTAAAAGGGAGGTTTTTTTTCATTGTATATTTCCAAAAAAGAACCTTAGCCAATGTATTTTGAATTACAAATATATTTGAATATGCCACTTCCTTAAGTTTCCAACTACATAAGCAGCATACAGGTCCCTACAAAAAGGGAAGGACAACAAAACTCATGTATAAAATCTAAATGAATCATTTGATGTCCAATGGAAAAAGTAAAAACACTCACACAATTTGCTCTAGAGGAAGTATCCTACAGAATTGTAAAGGACAATGAGCTTACATGAAGTGTTCACAATAAGTTGACTGAAAAGTAAAGGACACAATTTGTCAAGTTGAAGTGACACAATGAAGCTTCACTTCATTGATATGCACACCCACACCAACAGAAAGGGATCCTACTGCAACCATGCTCGCAAACTGCTACCAATCTAAATTCTAACTGATACAAGGAGAATGAAACTCAACTTTTTTTCATTTTCTTAATCACTAGCTCATTGCATCAGTAATTCATTGTCATCGGAATTAACGATCTTTATTAGTTGTTCGTACAATCAAGAACATGTGACATGGATTTAGGTTTAGAGTGTATTTTGAGATCATATTATCCATAAACATGGTCCATAAGCTAATGAAACCTAAACATCCGACTCATTGAATAGTATTCACCTTGGGTAATGCATCAAGCTCAAACTAAGTCATCAAAAAGGCGATGAATGGTTCTATAGTACTCACCTTGTGACTATGATCTAGCACTGACTTTTGGGATTCCATAATTAACCAAACCAGAAGCTATTGTCGCTCGAGCAGTACCTCCTTCTCCATATGTCATCCACTTCTACCTTAGAATTGCAGGATGAAAGGAAATGATGAGAATGATATAAAAGGAATTTGAATGAAAAAAAACAAAGATGGAACTGAAAGCTTATTAGAGCTGCTTACTCTCCAACTATTCCATCGACGCGGACACAGGTTCCCAACTCATAGGCAAGAAGGATGAGGTTATGGATTTGCTGGCCGAGAACAAAAGTATCATGAAAATCCACTATAATTCTCCCAAGAACCATGCGTATCCTTGTTGTCAACACCTTAGAAATATTTTTGTTACAGCAGTACACACACAAATGGGCCTATAGTCCTTCATGTATTTAGCATCATCATTTTTGGGGATGAGTGACACCACAATGCAGTTTAAGGCTTTATATATCTCTTGTTCAAAAACAAGCCTAATAAGAAAGTCTCTTTATTCCATAGTAATTTGAGCTCCAGTCCTCATGGCTTCAATATCTATGTTATGCGAGATGTTTTCCCTCTTGCCCATTAACTGTCCATCATAACGCAAAATGAACTCTTCAATCTCATCTTGAGTAGTCACAGTAGTATCATCATCCTTATAAAGAATTTTCATGCTCTTACCATTATCTTTTGTCCTAATTGAGGCATGGAAGTAAGATTTGTTTCCATCCCCCAATCCATCTAATAACAGTAGCGGATAATATGCGGCGGTAAAGCGAATAATAACAGTAGCTCCAGCACTAGTGATAGTGGTGGAGAGATTATCAATGCAGATAATTTTCTAAGTGCTTGCAGCCAAGAACTTCTTCCTCGAGGAACCGAATTACTCAAACGCACCCGCAAAGGTAGTAATTTTAACAAGTCTAGTTTCGAAACTTTTCATTTTCTAAATGATTAACACTCTATTTGATTATATCTGCAGGTGATCTTCACTGGAAAATAGTTTCTGTTTATATACATCAAACTGATGCAGGTGGCTGGAATTGAACCTGCAGGTTAAAATATTGCAAAGCTCGGAAAAATTAGGTTAAAATATTGCAAAGCTCGGAAAAATTAGGGATTCACTTATAATTAGTCAACAATGGTAGAAACTAAATTATCTTTAAATTTAAATCCCTAATTTTACAATTTACAACACAAAGTAATAATATGAGAAAAGAAAGATTACCGGATACCAATGAAGAGAAGGATGACGGTGGTGAGCTGACGGAGGGTTGAGTTCGATGCAGAATGGATTTTCTTCGATCTTTCTTTCTCGTGTTTCCTCTTTCTATTCGAGTGGTCAACCAGAGGTGAATGGACCGTATTTCCTCTTTCCAGTGGTGAATGGAAGAATGAAGGCTTGAGTAAATCAGAGGAAGAGGAGGAATAAGTGAATACCGTGTTTTGAAGAAAGACTAGGTCGATAGCGTGAGTAAATAAGAGGAAGAAGGCCAACTGCTTTGAAAGAAGACCGTGTTTTTTTTCGCGGTAGTAGCAGAAACTTTGTGTGCCAAAACTAAAAATCATCCATGAAATGAAAAAACTTTGTTTTGTTTTTGTTTTTTAATTAATTTTATTATTTATCATATATTTTATAATAGCGTTTTTTAAAAAGCACTATCTTAGTGAAAACTATTAATAGCATTTTTAAAAAAGCGATATCTTAGTGAAGAATATTAATAGCATTTTAAAAAAACGTTATCTTAGTGAAAGTTATTAATAGCATTTTTAAAAAAACGCTATTTTAGTGAAGAATATTAATAGCGTTTTAAAAAAAGAGATATCTTAGTGAAGTTTAATAATAGTATTTTTTTACAAAGTGCTATCAAAATCACATTCTCTGTCCCCTATAATAGCCCCAAATCATAAAGTGTTATTATAGATGTGTTTGTTTCCTTTTTAATAGCACTTTCTTTAAAAGCGATATTAAATTAGGCGATACAAAATATCAATTTTGGCGTAGTAAATTTAAATGTTAATTTAAATTACACTTCAAACTTTTTCAAAGAAGATCAATTAAATGTGTCTCTGATCTTTAGATAAATTTGTGGAGATTATAAAGGAACTTCCATTTTCTATTATGCCTCATTTGTATATCTTAACATGCGTGTATTAATAGTATTTTTTCCTTCTTTTGTACACAACACTACCTTGAAAATATCCTCCATTTCCTTTATCCAACCTCGAGCTTCTAAAAGGATGCGCCTCTCCCCTTACTCAAAAAGTGAATAATGACCATTAGAATTTGACTTCTTCACATTTTTTCTCATAGTGTACAAAATTTGATTAATATAATTTATAACTTAGTTAATATGTGTTTCGACGATACAAATAATTTTAAGTGAGAAAATAAAATTAGTTAATTAAATATAGTATATTGATTAATATAGTTCATATTTTGATTATTGAGTGTACTGACATAAAAAAGATAGACTTATATGATAAATTAATTTTGGTTAATGATACATGTAAAGTTGGTTAATATAGTTTATGATTCTTAAACGAGTTCTAAAAAAATTTAAATAGTAAAATATAGTTGATAGTATGAATATTTGTTAATATATTTTATAATTGAATGTTTGAAAATAATTAAAATTATGCATTTGATTACTTAATAAATTAAGAAAAACGGTTAATTAATCATAATTAAAATAAGTGATTAATAATACACAATAAAATAAGTTTTAAAATATATTTATAAATGATTTCTTTGTAATTTTTTTTTACTTAAACAGCGTATAAATACAAAGTGTCGTATGTAAATTTGTAAAAAGTGATGTCTAGATAGTATTGAAATCTAAAAAATTAAACAACTATTTAATTTTCTACACGATATCCAATTCACCTGCAAATAATTTTAAAGTTATAATTAATGTAAAATACACTTTTGTGGGTTAGGTCAAGTTAGATTCCATTTGTGGTAAATTAACTGAAACATTATCAAAGAGATTGTGGGGCTGTTTCTAAAAGCCTGCTACTTTTGATTGTGTCACAGAGTTTTTAATTGTTATTATGACTTCTTTTACAAACCGTTCATATAAAAGTCTCCTATTAAAACTATAAAAAATAGAAAAAAAATCTTATAAAGATTATGGTAATAAAATCGTTGAAGACTTAAGTTTTGAAAATATGGTCGTCTCAAAAGATCTCAATTTCGAATACTGATAAGTGTAAATTACGTTCAAGTGTTAAAGCATTTCATCTAAACTTATATAAACTCAAAAGCTACAGCCATAAATAAACAAGAAGAAGGGTGAAAAGATGTGTTATTTAACGCTGCTAGTTTTGTTGGTTGTTGCAGTGATTCTAATACAACCGAATTATGGTGACCCTGAACTTCCACAATCTGTACCGCCAATCCTTCCACCTTCACCTGCAATCACACAACCACCACCTGCACAGCCTCAAACACACACTCAACCACCACCATCATTCTGGAAAGTAAGATACTGGAAAGTAAAATACAGGCATATCTATCCAGGTGAATCTCCTATGGAAGAAACACCACCTATACAACCTCGTGGTCGCCACCGTCACCAAAAACCACCTTCCTAAGATGTAATAATTGAGAGTGTACGCCAGCAAAGAAGGATATTTCTTTTATCAAATTCTTTTAACTTTTAATATAAAAAAAGTTTATATTTTAAATTTAATGAAGAATTAATATATTTGACCTATAAATTTTATAATTCAGATATATTAATTTTTTAATTAATTTAAAAAAAAATTTCGTATATTAAAATTTAGAGAGAATATTGATTATGGTTTCTCATGTTGCCAACAATGCTATGTTTTACTATCTTTTTAATAAATTGATCTATTTTGAGAAAATAAATAAAATAGGAAATATAGCCTCTTGCAATATTTTAACTTTATTTGGAGTGTTTGTTTAATATATACATTACCAATAGTTTTTTTTATTATTTTTATAATTATAAGATATTTGTTTGATATTTATAAATTAAATTTTCGAAAAAACAAGGAATTAATTGTATCTATGTGAAAGGCTGAGAATGTAGCAAATGTGAATTAATTGTATCTATGTGAAAGGCTGAGAATGTAGCAAATGTGAATAATGTGAAATAGTTTTACATCAATTAAAAATATATATTTTTAAATATTTATAAATGAGAGGACTCACTCACCTATCACTTTAAGATTTTGGATAAATATAGAGTGTATTTTACAAAGTGTTGCTCTAAAAAGTAAGTTGTGAAGCGAATTCGAAAAAAGATCTTGTAAAAAATAAATCAGATACAAATTCTTTTTCGAATTCGTTCCAAATAATAGAGGCTAACATCTGTATTAACTCCATATTTAATTAATATAAAATTTAATTTATATAATTGAAATTAAATAAAAGAAAAAAAATACATTTTTAATCAAATGACATTTAAAATAATCGAGTGAAATAATTATGATAATAATATTTGTTTTTATTCGATGCACTAAATTATCAGGATAAGCTTTTACAAATTTCATGAATTTTTTTTTACAATAACCACTTTTTCCAATTTAATTACCAATAAAACCTGAGTTTCAAACAAATTCCCAAACCAACCAATTTTCAGCAATCAGTCGCAGTTTGAAATGGCGAAATAGGCAAAGTGGAAATTGGTCTCCAAACCAATTCACCAGACCAAATGGCGAATGAGGCAATTTTCCTGCATCCAATTGGCGAAATAGTATAACAATGCAAATGGCGAACGCTTTTTCCAAGTTTCCAAGCATTCGCCAATTCAAATGGCGATTTGCTTTTTTCAAGTTTCCATTTCCTTCTCTTTTGCCATCTCAAATGGCGAACGCCTGTTGGTTTTACAACCAGTTTGAAAATTTTTCTGAATTAATTGTTATTTTGGTATTTATTATTTAATAGATGATTATTATAAAAAAAATTCACAAATCATTATCATGACGGGAATATTAATGACAAATCATATTTAATGGTTTTTTATATTTGTTAAGAATAAATATCTTTTTCTATATTTAAATATTTATGAACGATAAATTTAATTTGTGTTTATTTTATATTAATCAATAAGAAATATTTGTTATATTTTTATATGAATCAATGAAAATATGTCTGGTATTATATATATATATATATATATATATATATATATATATATATATATATATATATATATATATATATATATATATATATATATATATATATATATATATATATATATAATCAATAAATATTTCTTCCGTGTTATTTTTTATCCATTTAAAATCAAATATTTTTCTTTAGTTAATATACAAATATAGAATACAAATTTTTAGATTATGTCATACAATTGAAAATAAAAAATCTATGTACATAATTTCAGATGGTGCAAAAATGTCATACATAAATAAAATACCAATAAATGTCGAAAACGTCATACGATCGAGATCAATACAGTAACATGATGTCAAAATAAAATACAAACCATAATACTACTACTATATTGTAAGACACTATTGTGTACGTCTGACTACCTCTTCTTTACCTCCTCTGTCTCGTCTAACTCCCCGACCATCAATCCCTGTCTTCCGACGATGTCTCTAGTACAATAATGACCTCCGTGCTCTCGTCATGATGGCATGCAAGACCTTCCTCACATCAGACCCATCAGAAAATATATCTCAGTCAATGCCTGTCTGGGCAATCTCCACTATACGACGACATCTAGGTAATACATCCTTAACATGATCTAACCGATGTTGCTCCCCTTCTAATATCTCCTGATGAGCTGGACTCGACAGATCTCTTGGAGCAGCATGCACCATGTATGAATGTGACCCCTTGAAGACCCATATGATATACCCTTCGACGTACCTCTAGTCGCTCTCAGCTATGGTAGCTCGTGCCTTCTCTGGTACCAGATGAATCTCATAATCATCAAACATGTCATCTATCTGTCTACGTGACAAGACAGGAGAAGCAGGGACAATATGGTTTCTGGGAATGGTCTGAGTGTAGCTGAAATGCCGCATAATACGCTCGGGCAAATGAGCAGCAGTGAGACGTGATCCAAAGGCTAACCATCAAGAGTATATCAATATCTCGTCAAATGGCTACATCCTAAGATGATCAACATAGTTGTTGAAATGCATATCCTCAACAGCTAAATGGTCAAGATATATCAGGTAGTATGGTCTGGATACAAAGGCACTAATGACAAACCAACTAGGCCTCCTCCAAAAGCCTCTGGCTCAGCAACTACAACAGCCTCACCCTTCTGATGTGACATTGGATCAACAACATCAACAATAGAAGGTGGGACTGATCAGCAGCAGCTACAAAAGGAGGTGGCACTAGGCATGGCAACAGGGCATGTTGGGGACAATTTTTACTTCCCCTTAACCCAAACCCGAAGTCTCAAACAATCATCGTTCCCCGCACCAAACACAAACGAGGATGAAGAATTAAAACTCAAACTCGTCCCAAACGGGCGCGGAGATACGCCACCATCCATTTAGTAAAATCATTTTTTTCATAGAAATATTTAATTTTTTCCAAAATCAAATTATAATAAAAATAATAAAATAAAACAATCTCAAAAAATTTCATTCATACATTTCAAATATTTTAAATAATTAATATAAATCAAAACATTGGCCACATATTTAATATAAAAATTAACAAAATTAAATAATAATGTACATAATAAAATAAACGGGGCGAGTTCGGGGTGGATACTAGTCCAGCCCATCCCTATATTTGTAATCAGGAAAAACTTAAACCCAAATCCAAACCTAGTCAAAGCGGGTTTTCCCCGTCAACTTCGGGGCGGGTTTGGGTGGGTACCCGCGAGTATAGGATGTTGTCATGCCTAGGTGGCACTAGTGAAACCTGACGCCTGCGGGAGAATAGAGGGAGTGATGCATCAGATGGTGAATCATGTCTCCTACGGGAAGAAGAAGATGGAGTGACATGAGGAGAAGCACAAGCCTTAGAAGTAGATGACTCTTTCTGACCAAAGGAACCAGGAGCCTCTGGAACCTGCTGACTCTTCTCCCTTCGCACTGATGCATGCTCAGCAACCTTCTCATACCTCAGTCTATCCTATCTATAAGCCAATATGCTTGTACGTTAAATTAAAGTAGGCCGTTAGTGCAGACAAACAACACCCAAGCAAGAAAATAAAAAAAAACTACATGAAATTTCGGAGATGCATTTCTAGAATATGAGAAACTAAAACGCTGAAAAATACCGAAGATGCATCTCCGGAATTTCCTGCAACTCAGAAGTTGCATCAATGGCATCAATGTACCCCATTCAATCTAAAAAAAACTTGTTTTGATCATCATTTTCAACCAACAAACATCTAATACATTATGTCTAAACTATCTTAAATGTTATTTCTACTCATTTCTAACTCTAATAATTAATTTCTACTTATTTCTAACTCTAATCATTGATTTCTACTCATTTACACAAAAACTAAAAATTTTATCAAAAATTCAAAAAAACATATAAGAAATTGATGTTTTAGATGTTGTTTATGATGTTAGAGATGGTGATTGAAGTTCCGTTAAACCTTGATGATTGAGTTTTGAGTTGATGCAGAGAAAAAATTGAGAGAGTTTGAAAACTAGTTTGAATAAAATGAGAAATGAGGAAGAAGAAGGTTCTGACGCATTTTAAACTCCAAAATGTTCCGGAGATGCATTTTTGAAATATTTTAAAGTTAATTGGCATTTTGGTGCGTCCGGAGATGCATCTCTAAAAACTAAGGGCATTTAAATAATTTTGAGTGGTGGCTAAGAAATGTCGTACCCCAAATTTTTCCCACCTTTCATATGCTTTCTAGTGCCACCCTATTTTGAATAAGTAAAATGGTATGATTTGTAGAATAACATGTTTAACGAGTTACAATGGGGAAAGGTCATGAGTTCGAATCTCATCTTTCTAACTTTCAGTGTTTTTTTTCTCTTTTATTTGTTTCTAACTTTTCTATTTATTTTCAAAGTACAAAAATAGCATGTTTTGTCATTTTATTATTAATTTTTGTATTTTTTTATTATTGTATTTTTTTAAAATATTATTTTTTCATTAAAATCATAATTTTATGCATAAAATAGTAAAAAAAAATCATAAAGTAAAAAAAATCAATCAAAATCTTTTTTCCTTCCTCTTATTATTAGATTATTTTCATTATTTAAAATAAATTTTTATTTAAAATTCACAAAATCATGAATCCATCTAGATTCATTGGTTTGTCCTTTAAAAAATAGATAAAATCAGGTTAAATAAAATTTTTTCTAAACAATTCAATTTCATTCAGTTTTGTGACTAAATTTTATTTATAAATAACACATGTTTTTTATATTTTTTTCTCATCCACAACTCAAAAATTTACTCCTTAAAAGTTGTTGCTCTTTGCATCAAATAACAACAACACTAAAATTTTAAAAGTCTCCCTCATGATCTTCATCAATTTTTTTCAAATAAAAGTGAGCAAAGAAAAAGAATTACGAAAAAGTTAAAAAAAAACGTAAAGAATAAGAGAAAAAAAGAATCTCACTTTCTATCGGGAACAAATTTATCGCCGTAGGTCAGTTTCCTTTACAGCTTCAAATAAAAAGTTGTCTATATTTTATTTCATGTTTGATGCCTGCATTGTTTGGTTATGGATTAGGTTGACATTAAGTTTTTTCTTCTTCTTGTTTTAGTGGTTTTTTTATTGTATTTTAATTATTATAAAAATTTATAAAAAAAAAGCCGTTTTAAATATTTCAAATTAAAAATCATATTCTATCTTACTAGAAAAAATTAAGAATATCACCACCATACTGTCCGATCTCTATATTTTCCAACAACATTCCCGTGAAAATACAGCAGTAGCCATCTAGATGGAACTCGTATAGAAGAAATATCACCTATTCAACCTATCCGCCGTCGCCGCCATAGACCAATTACATAAGATGTAATAATTGATAGTACGTCAGCAAAGAGGCATATATTTCTATTTCTGAATAATTTGAAACAAATATCATATATGAATTACACTATCCTTACTTCATTAATGATAAGAGGATTTTTTAAAGAAAAAATTATATTATCCTTACTTCATTAGTTATTCTTTTCACTGACAACGATAACGATGTATCATATTTAATATTCTGTTTAAACAATATAATATTAAATATAAATAATATAATTTGTAAATAAATTAATTTATTAATATTCTATATAGACAAAATAATGAGTATTTTTAAAAAAAGAATTTATCTTTTTTATTTTATTTTGGTCATAAACCGAAAGCTACGTGACACTAGTTTTAAAAATATAAAAAATATATTATTAGGGATCTAACCAATAATATTTTCAACTATCCCTTCGATTATTCTAAAACTGAGGGGTATAGCTAAGAGCTTTCATGAAGCCCTTTGTTATCTCGCCTCTATAACTGAGATTAAATCAATTTTGTGTCTGGGGTTAAATGTGTTTTATGTATTAGTGAAAAAATATCATCTTTAAAAAGAGATCCTTGAGTAATGAAACTTTGAAAATGTATGAAAATATCAATGACATCTTGATAGATGAGGAAATTAAGAAGAAAATAAGATAGTTCCTTAAATTTGGCAATGTGTTTTGCTATTCACATAACTTTTTCTTGTTAAATGATGAAATTGTTAATTCTTCTATCCCTACATTGTTGAGGAAATATTTTCTTTAGCTACACATAGTTGAAGATGAAGAAGACGGAAGAGAGAGAAAATTGAGTAATTAACTTTTACTCTCTAACTGAAAACAGTTATAAAGAAAATTCTATTACAACTGAAACTTGGATTCAGTACTTATACCATTAGAAAAACTTAATTAAACTCAAATTAAATCTAAATGAAACTTAAGTGTAAATTTAGATTACACTTCAACATCACCTTTTATTCTACATTCAAGATTAAAATCAACAACACTAATTTCATCTCTGAAATGGATAAAGTGTTCATTCTTGTTAAGTTTAGTCAGCACATCTGCAAGTTGCTACTGAGTGCTACAACGAACAACTTCAAGCACTCTATTTTGAACATGATTGTGTAGAAAATAGAACTTTGTGTCAATGTCCTTGCTCTTTATGCAACATTATATTCTTGGCATGGCTTATAGTTGATCTATTATTAATCATACACTTCACATACTTGCTCACCTTGACCTTCAAATAATGCAATAAGCTCATAATCCAAACATATTGAGACGCAGACAAAGCATCTGCAATGTACTTAGCTTCACAGGTTGAAAATGTATTCACTAGTTGCTTCATGGAGCACCAAGAAATGGGACCTCCTAGATACTTTAAAAAAAATCTAAAAGTAATTCTTATGTCAACTTTGTCTCCACACTAATCAGAGTTTGAATACCATATTAGCTCTGAATCAAATTTAGCACTAGAAGGGAATAAAATTCAATACCTCAAAGTCCTTTTAATATAGCTCAGTATCCTGACAACATCTTGGTAATGTGATCAATTTTGTTTGTTCATAAACTTACTCATCATTCCAATTGCATAGCAAATGTCAGGTATGGTGTTACAGAAATATCTCAATGAGCCCACCAACTGTTAAAAAGTCGTAGCATTTGTTAGAATAATATTTGTTCATGGCATATTTTCCATGGTTTTGATGATAACAAAGTATTGAAATAACAATGGTTTAAATGTGTGTTACATGTGTACAGGTTCTAATACTTATAAATATTATGGTCAGAACTGTTCTACATTAAACACAATTTGAGAGTTGCTGAATTGCTAGCTTCTGGTGGCAGAATCTGAAGAACACTTGCTAAGTGTTGTCAGCTGAAGACTCTGAAGCTGAAGGCTACAACATTAGAAGAAGCAACATTATTGTCTCTACAATTAGTGAGTGTAAATTAGCTTCTGGTACCATTCATAGTTGGTGATAAAGTTGAAGTTGTCCGTACTACAGAAAGAATCTGTAGTGTCAAATTAGTTTATCAGCTAGAGTCTACAGATTATAAGGCTTAAGAAAAGATGACATGCTTTATGGATATCTACTCTCAATGGCTCTATTAGTACAAAATCTCTTGACGACTCAAAGGTTAAACATGTTAGACATTGGATCAAGATCTTCTGATGTATCTATCTTCAACGACTCTTGTACTATGGAGTAACAGTAAAGACTCTTGATCAAGTTACCTCTCCAATGACTATAAATATGGTTGCAGCTTCAAAATAAATCTTTAACAAGGATCAACCAGAAGAAGGAGTAACAAGATCAACAATTACCAACACATTGTATATGAATATTTTCTGATGTAGGTTGTCATTGTAAAAGCCTTAAGATTTCTTAACACTGAGTATCTTAGAAGTTTTAAGAGTTTTAGGTCTTTGTTATGGTGATTTCTCTTACCTCTTAAACACAATATAATCAACTTCTCAAATCTCTTCGATCAACCCAAAGTAGGGTGTAGATGCCATAACCGGGTTTTCATCTTTAGCACTAGAGAAGTGCATGGACTCGGCCACAATCATAACCCCACTATTTTGTGTGGTACTACGATCATCCTTTGACTTTGTACAAAAGCAATTTTTATTAATATCATATCCACTCCAAGTTATTATGTTACATTTAGGCTCATAGGACAACCACTTAATTGTATTGGAAGCACTATCCTCATTAGAAATTTTTTTCTTTAAACCACTCAGAGAAACTCTTATTATGCTCTTTTAACAACCATCTTTCATTCATCTTGGGGTACTTTTTCTTTATGAAGCTTTTGTGAGCAGATAAGTAAGGTTGAACTTCATCTGTGTTATTCAATATATACAAATGCGCTTGAAGAGTCACATCAATACTTAAGCTCTTGACCTTTAAACCTTGTGTACCCATACCTTCACATCTTCCATCATGACAAGACTTGGGAACCCCTACAACATCCACTTCTGACAAATAGTTTGAACAAAACTCAATTGATTCTTCTGTGATGTACCTCTCAACAATTGATGCTTCCGGACGGTGTGGGTTTTTTGTATACCCTTTTACGATCTTCATGTATCGCTCTGTTGGATACATCCACCGTAAATAAATTGGACCACATAATTTAATCTCCCTTACTAGATGAACAATCAAGTGAACCATAATGTCAAAAAATGAAGGAGGAAAATACATCTCTAATTGGCATAAGATAACTGCAGTCTTATTTTCAAAATTGTTTAGCTTTAATGGATCAATGGCTTTACAACAAATTGCATTGAAAAATAAGCATAACCTAGTTATAGTCTTCCTAACATTGTTAGGCAATATCCCACGAATAGCCACTGGTAGTAGCTGTTGCATTAAGACATGACAGTCATGAGATTTTAATCCAATTAATTTGAGATCTTTACCTGAGACAAGCCTATTGACATTTGATGAGTAACCATGCGGCACTTTAATACTTTGTAAACACTCACAGTAACTTATTTTCTCTTTTTTAGATAGAGTGTAGCAGGCAGGAGGCAAATATATTTTGTTACCTATATATTATGGAGTTAACTCTTCTCGTATACCCATCAAACCCAAATCCAGACGAGCATTATAACCATCTTTTGTCTTGCCTTGCATATTGAGAAGTGTTCCGATTAAACTATCACATACATTTTTCTCCACGTGCATCACATCAATACAATGTCTCACATAAATAAACAAGAAGAAGGGTGAAAAGATGTGTTATTTAACGCTGCTACTTTTGTTTATTGTTGCAGTGATTCTAATACAACCGAATTATGGTGACCCTGAACTTCCACAATCTGTACCGCCAATCCTTCCACCTTCACCTACAATCACACAACCACCATCTATACAGCCTCAAACACACACTCAACCACCACCATACTGTAACTCTCCATCTTTTATTCCACCACCACCCCGGTGGGCATACAACACTAGCCGTCCAAGAAGAACTCCTATAGAAGAAATACCACCTATTCAACCTATCCCCCGCCATCATAGACCACCTGAATACCGTATCCGCCGCCGCCGCCATGGACCACCCACGTAAGATGTAATAATTGAGAGTGTACGCCAGCAAAGAATTAATATAAAAAAAAAAGTTTATTTTTTAAATTTAGCGAAGAATTAATATATCTAAATTTTATATAATTATATAATTCAGATATATTGATTTTTTAAATAAATTTATAAAATAAGTTTTTCTTATAATTAAAATTTAAATAGAAAATTAATTATGGTTTTCTCATGTTGCCAATAATTCTACTATGTGTTACTCTTTTTTTTTTAATAAATTGATCAATTGTGCTGAGAAAATGAATAAAATAGTGAATATGGACTCTTGCACTATTTTAACTTTATTCAGTGTGTTAGTTTAATATATATTTTACCAATAGTTCTCCATCATTTTTATAAGGGAAATACTAACGAGTGCTCTCAGGACATTGGTTAAGAGATTAAAATGGTAAGTTGAACATTATTTAAGAGATTGAAAATACATTTTTTTAAAATATATGTGTATTCAATGCCTTGAAAAGAGAAATAATCAGACTTTTTAAAGAATATTGTGTGTATTGAGTGAACTAAATATAACATATTTTCCTTATTTGGAATTCTTAACTAGTGCCCTCAGGGCACTGGTTAGCATGACCCTTTTTATAATTATAGGTATTCGTTTGAAATCTAGAAATTACATTCTCGAAGAAACAAAGAATTAATTGTACTCATGTGAGAAGGTGGAAATATTTAGTTTTATAAAACTTTATATGATTTTTTACAAAAAAATATGTAACTATCGATTTTTTTAAGAATATCAAATTATATTCTTTTAATAAAATATCCAAAAATTAAATTTATATTTTTTATTTTTGAATAATTTGGAACAAAAATCCTTTCTCTATTAATAATAAGAGGATTTCTTAATACCTCATTTATATGTCTTAGCCATCATACGAAATCATTTAAATGCTTCAAATTTTTGGAGATGCATCAAATTCTGAATGAATGTTGAACTAGTCAGGAAATGCATCTCCCTGACAGGTTATAACATACTATACATCGAAAACAAAAGTCATTATACACTTGAATTGGATCGGAGATGCATCTCCATGAATATTCTGGAGATACATCTCCGTAACGTATCAGAACTTGGTATTCCATGTTATATTTTGTTTATCTATTTTCAAATGAAAATTTAAACTATACCATACAATCGAAAATAAAAAAAATCTACGTACATAATTACCATATGGTCCAAGAATGTCAAACATAAATAAATCAATAAATTTCAAAAATGTCATACAATCGAGATCAATACAGTAACATGCTGTCAAAATAAAATACTATTCATAATACTACTATTATATTGTAAGACATTACTATGTATGTCTGACTACCTCTCCTCTACCTCGTCTGCCTCGTCTACTTCCTCAGCCATCAATACCCCATGTCCTCCGACGATGTCTCCGGTACAACAATGCTTTTTGTACCCCCATCATGATAGCATGTAGGATCTGCTTCAAATCATAACTATCAGGAAACATACCTTTGTCAATGCCTGTCTGCGGAATCTCCACTATGCGACGACATCTAGGCAAGATATCTTCGACATGATCTAACTGTGCTTGCTCCTCCTTTAGTATCTCATGATGATATGGGCTTGACGGATCTGCAGGCCAATCATCCAGAGTATAACACTATATCGTCAAATGGTCGCGTCTCAAGGTGATCAATGTAACAACCCAATTTCTATTAATTAATTATTTACATTAATTAATTGATTTATTTGGATTGTTTATTTATTAGAATTATTGGTAGACAATTTGAGAGGAGAAATATAATGGAAGGAAATAGAATGGAAAGAATATAAGGAAAAGTGGAAAGAAAAGGAAATAATAGAAACATAAGAGAAGAGAAGAGAAAGAAAAAGGAAAAGGAGAAAAGAGAAGGAAAAGAAGGAAAACTTGGAATCATCAAGAACAACTCCTAACTTTCGATTTAATCAAGGTAAGACTGTGAAATATCATTATATTGTCAACGTATATGATTATGTATGATTGGTTTGGATTGTTTGGATGTTTTTCTCCATTTTCCATTCCAGGGCATAAATGAGTTTAATTGGTAGAATCAAGGTTTTAATGGTTAGAATCTGGAATAAGTGGTATAGATTAGTCGAGGATTGTTAGACTAAGAGTACTGGAACTCGTTGGAATTGAATCGGGTGATTTGGGAGTTTTGGAGAGTTTTGGACAGTGAGGGTTTTGAACATCGCAGACGTTGGCTAGCACCTTCGCTAGGCGAGCAGGTCACGAGTGTTCGCTAGCAACTCGATAAGCAAGCAAGCTAGCGAGTGGTTCTAGACTTGGACATAATGTATTTGATCTGGTTCGCTGGTAGCGAGTGAGGTAGCAAAGGATTCGCTAGGACCTCGCTGCATCGAGTAGGTAGCGAAGCCTTACAGTAGCTTCTGTTTGCCTTCGCGAGCTTGTTCGCTAGGCGAACAGGTAGCGAGTGTTCGCTAGGAGTTCGATAGGCGAGCAAGCCAGCGAGCGTGACATCATTCTCATTTCTTTGTGATTCCATCCAATGTTGATTGTTTGGTTTGATTGCGTTCAATCTTGATCTGAAATGAGTAATTGTGTACTGTTGTGATATATATATGATGTGGGTAGCCGTATGGCGTGAATCCTAGATTGTGGAATAAGGTCTTTGGACCAATATATGCATTGTTTAAATTAATTAAAAGTGCATGATGAATGTGATTGAGTTGTTGCCGTTGGCACGATATTGTGAATGCATGGGAGCATATTAGTGGATATGTGTGCATTGCTTGATAAATATTGTGTGAATATATGAAATTATGTATATGTGTAAGGTCGTAATCACTGGGGTAGAATAACAAGATGTTGTTCCTAGTGGAGTAATCACTGGGGTAGAATAACAAAATGTTGTTCCTAGTGGAGTAATCACTGGGGTAGAATAACAAGATGTTGTTCCTAGTGGAGTAATCACTGGGGTAGAATGACAAATGTTGTTCCTAGTGAGGTAGAGTGACATGGTCGCATACATTGAAGTAGAATGACTAAGATGTCGTTCCTAGTGGAATAATCACCGGGATTGAATAACTGAGATGTTGTTCCTGGTGGGGTATAAACGATGTACCCATAATCACAAATAGGAATTGGTGAGAATTGATGAGTTTTATATGAGTCACATGGCATAGATATCATTGTTATATGAATGTATGATTGTGTATATGTGATTGAATTGAGGATTATGGATGTGTGCATGATGATACATGTTTGGTGATTGTCCATAATTGTTTATACGTATATTGTGATGTATATAACGATAATAATGAATTATGGTGAGAAATATGGAATATGTGTATTCTATGCTTGTGTGTGTATGTATATATATATATATATATATATATATATATATATATATATATATATATATATATATATATATATATATATATATATATATATATATATATATATATATATATATATATATATATATATATGTGATTATATGCATTGATTATTATGATAATATTTCTCATTCTTCTGCTATTTTATAATGCTCTATGAGGCATTGTAGATTAGCTTTGGTGGAAGTCTTTTGTGAAGTATAGCTTCATTCTTTTGGTCGGTTAAGCTCTGATATGTAGCACCGGGTAGTTAGGATTGTATAGCATTCTTTTGAGATACATTTGTATATATATCTGATGACAAATGTTTATGTAAACGTGAATGATGTGGTGAATCAAACTGAATGATATGTATTTATATGATTAACATGTTTAAAGTGATTCAATGTTTAGATTTTCCGTTTTTAATTCTAAATATTGAAATGTGGGTGTAGGGACTAAGTTCCCTTGTTGAAACTACCCCACTGTTGCATGTCTTTTAGCGAGCAGGTGTTATATGTTAATTTCGTGATGATGTGACATACCTCTTTTATACCATGTTTTATTTATACTCTGATGAAATTTTAATACGTGTTCAATGATTTATTTGTTTATTTGGGGGTATAAAAAGGGGTATTACAATCAACATAATTATTGAAGTGCATGTCCTCAACAACTAAACGATCAAGATATGTTTGGCAGTACAATCTGTATGTAGAGGCAGTAATGAAAAATCAACTGGGTTTGTTCAAAAGATTTGATGCTCTCTAAAAATCCATGTTTAAAATTTGGATTTGTTTAAACAATGTATTTTAATATTCTATGTAAACAAAGTATTTAAAAAAAACGTACTCCTCTCGGGTTTTAATAGAAATCGAGAGGTATGTGGCACTTGGGATGAAACATATTTTGTTTTATTTTTTATTTTAAAAGAAATATATTTTTACCTTAGTTTTGAGTAATAACCGAGGGAAAATATAAACGTGTTTATTGTGTTTCTTCACCGTCCTTAAACAAATCATTGTCATCTATTTAATGAGTATCAACGCTCAAGAAACTACCATTAGTGATCCACATGAAACCTAAAAGACATTATAAAAGTATTCTGAATATTAAAAATTAATAATAAAATATTTGACATGAAAACATTGGAACTTAAATAAGCTTGGAAAAATTCTCATTGATGGATTGCAATAGTAGAAAATTATTTGGGTTTAAAATTTGTGTTCTTAAACAATCATATAACTGAGTATTTATTTAATTTTCTAACTCTTTAATTTTATATTATAAAAAATGCATGAAATATCCAACATTTTATTTTTCCGAAGATTCTATGAAACGAGGATCCAACATTTGCTCTTCCTCAAGATCCATCGTTTTTTCTTCACTGACAACGATGACAATGATCAGATTCAAAATTTGTTATATATTTTTATTTTAATATTTTGTGTGAACAATATAATATTCGGTGTAAACAATGTAGTTTGTAAACAAATTAATTTATTAGTATTCTGTGTAAATAATGTAATAAGTATTTTTAAAAAAATTATCTTTTCCCTTGATTTTGGTCATAAACCGAGAGGTATGTGACACTAGTTTTGAAAATATAAAAAATCTATTGTAGAGGATCTAACCAATGATACTTTCAACTATCCCCTCAATTATTCTAAAACCGTGGGGGTATAGCGGAGAGCTTTCATGACGTAATTCGTTACCTCGTCTTTGTAACCAGATTAAATCAATTTTGCGTCCGAGGTTAAATATGTTTTTGTACTAGTGGAAAAATATCATCTTTAGAAAGAGATCCATGAGTAATGAAGCTTTAAAAATGTATGAAAATTTCATTGTCATCTTGGTAGATGAGGAAATTAAGTAGAAAATGAGATAGTTCCTTAAATTTTACAATGTATTTTGCTATTCACATCACCTTTTCTTGTCAAATGATGAAATTGTTTTTCCTTTATCCCGACATTGTTGAGGAAATATTTTCTTTAGGTACACAAGGTTGGAGATGAAGAAGATGGAATATATATATATATATATATATATATATATATATATATATATATATATATATATATATATATATATATATATATATATATATATATATATATATATATATATATATATATATATATATATATATATATATATATATATATATATATATATATATATATATATATATATATATATATATATATATAGAGAGAGAGAGAGAGAGAGAGAGAGAGAGAGAGAGAGAGAGAGAGAGAATTAAGTAACTAACTTTTACTCTCTAACTGAAAACAATTATAATGAAAATTGTATTACAACTGAAACTTGAGTTCAATATTTATACCATAAGAATAACTTAATTAAACTCAAATTAAATCTAAGTGAAACTTAAATGTGAATTTAGATTACACTTCAACACCATCCCTTAATCCATATTCAAGACTAAAACCAACAAAACTAATTTCATTCCTCAAATGGATAAAGTGTTCAGTCTTGTTAGCTTTAGTCACCTCATTTGCAAGTTACTTCTGAGTGCTTCAATGAACAACTTCAAGCACTCCTTTCTCAACCTGATTGCGTAGAAAATAGAATTTTGTGTCAATGTGCTTGCTCTTTATGCAACCTTAGATTTATGGCATGGCTTATAGATGATCTGATATTAATCATCAACCTCACAAGCTTGCTCACCTTAATCTTTAGATCATGTAATATGATCATAATCCAGACAGGTTGAGACACAAACAAACCATCTACAATGTACTTTGCTTTACAGGTTGACAATGCATTCACTAGTTGCTTCATGGAATACTAAGAAATGAGACCTCTCAGATACTTAAAGAAATATCTAGAAGTAATTATTCTGTCAACTCTATCTCCATGATAATCATAGTTTGAATACCATATCATCTCTGAATCAAATTTAGCTCTAGAAGGGAGTAAAACTTCGTACCTCAAAGTCCCTTTAATATATCTTAGTATCCTGATACCTGCTTGGTAATGTGACCACTTTGGTTTGTTTATAAACCTACTTACTATTCCAACTGCATAGCAGATGTTAGGTATGGTGTTATTGAGATATCTCAATGAGCCCACCAACTGTTAAAAAGTTATAGCATCTACATCATCACCCTCTACATCAAAATCCAGCTTATGATTTGTTTCAGTAGGTGTGATTGCATCATTGCAATTTATTAGCTCAAATCTCTTTAGAAACTCAAGCTCATATTTCAATTGATACAAAATTATACCTTTATCAGAGTACAAAATCTCAATCGCTAGAAAATATACCATATTTCCTAGATCAGTCATCTCAAACTCATTCAGCAACACCTTTTTGAAATTGACTCTCTCATCGGAACTACTCCCTGTTAGAAATATGTGATCAACATGAGACACACAAGAATCATATTGTTATCAGATGTATGCTAAACATAAATACCATACTCCATCTCACATTTAACGAATCATTATCAGATGTATGCTAAACATAAATACCATAAATACCATAGTTCCAAGCTCAAGGACTTTGTTTTAGTCCATACAAGGCTTTATGCAACTTGTATACCATCCCTTCCTGATTCTTTTTCACAAACCCAAGAGGTTGTGACTCATAAACTTCCTCTTGTAAAAGACAATTCAAAAATGAATATTTCACATATAAATGCATCAGATGTCATATGCTATTAGCATCTATAACAATCACTAATCTAATTGTTTCGTGCCTAGCTATAGGCGCAAACACCTCAACGTAATCTAACCCAGAATTTTATAGAAATCCTTTAGCTACTAACCTTGCTCTGTATTTTCCAATTGATCCATATGGATTCCATTTCATCTTGTAAACCCATCTCATGCTGATGGATTTCTTGTTCTTTTGAAGCTCAGTCAACTTCCAAGTCTTGCTTCTTTGTATAGCCTAAAGTTCTTCTTTCATGGCCTTCATCTACACTTTCTTCTTGAGAGCTTCTTCAGTACTAACGGGTTCAGAGTCTACAACCATGCAATACTGAATGACTTCCCCTTTAGAGTCTATATGGATATCTTACAACATGTCAAACTCTGCAAATCTTCTTGATAATTCTTTGATTCTTTATGGTCTCTAAACTTGTTCAGAATCTTCTTTGGATGTTGGACTACCTTTAGAGGTTGGACCATTGATCAGTACATCTTCATACATATTCTTCCATTGTTATAATTAGGCACTCCTACAATTTACTTGATTATTTTTACTATTTTAATGTGTTTTCATATTTAAGTTTGTTTTTACCTTTATTTTATTTTCGCAGCTTATTTTCAGCTTTAGCGGTTATTTGATATCTTTCCACTATTTGAATCATAACTGGAGCTGCGAGAATCGGATTTGCGCGTTCTAATAGGCGTTAGAAAGCTAAAACAAAGAGATACAATTTTTATGTTTGACACAGAGGATAATTCGGAGTGTAGCAGGTCCAAATAATTCATTGAAGTCAGGACCCAAAATCTGCCGTTTGAAATATTTAGTTTTGGACCAAGTTTTTTATGTTTTTCGACCCAGTTGGGTTAAAACCAAAAGAGCTGATGCTTTCTTATACCTAGCAGCCGTACTACTGTCACTTAACCTTCTTTTTACGAATTTCATTGTGTTTTGTACGATTTTCATGGAAACTAATTCCCAAGGCAAATCCTGCTTCCATCACTTTGAGGTTATTATAATACCAATTTAATTTGATTTCTGTTCAATTATTTTCTCTGAAATCATTTGCTTAATTTGATTACAATCGTTTTCTTAATTCGATTGTGTTCATAGGAAAGAATTGATTAAATTCGATTGTATGCATGTTCCTAAATTTAATTGCGTGTTATCGTTTGCTTAGTTCGTTAACTCGTCATATTCTTAATCGTTTTCTTAATTCGGTAACAGGAACATAATTCGTATGATTTTGATAAGCGCTTGTCTGATTAATATCATAATCGAATAGGATTGAAGCCGCTTAGGGATTGGTGTTATAATAGCCGATGATAAGTCGGAATCCGAATCAGTAGGATTAACCGTTTTAGCTTAATTGATAATCACTTATTTTAATCACTTTTTCTCTTGTTTTATAAATCAAAACTTAAAACCCCCATAAACCTTTTATTTATTTGCTTGAAATAATACAAGAATCCTTGTGAGAATGACACTCGAGTTGTCGTTACTGTTACTACTGTTTTCAAAAATACTCGTTTTTTATCCGTGCACGACAGCAGATCAAATTGGCGCCGTTGCTAGGGATTCTTTTTTATTTTAGCCAATTTTAAAATTTTGTTAGAGTTTTTTGTTTTTTGTTTTTGTGTGTTAACTTTCAAGGTTGCAGAATAGGGGTAAGCGTTTCAGCTTGCCAGGTAAGTCGGAAGCTACTGTTTCGATTTGCTCCAAATGTTTTCTACAAGTAACCACCTCTGTACCTTTTGGACCTTCACTAGAGGATCTTGTCAAGCAAATGGTTGTAAATGATATCCAATTTCAACAACGAACAAATTATAGTATTCAGACCTTACAGACACAAATTGGATAGCTTGCCACTTCAATGAATGTCATACAACAAGCTCAAGGATCAAACCAACTACCTGCCCAAATAGTAGTAAATCCTAATGTCCCTAACCCTAATGTGAGTGCAATGTCCTTAAGATCCGGAAAGGTTGCAGAACCATCCCTGGAAAAAAATAAAGAAGTTGTTGAGGTCACACTTGAACCTGAACCTGATCCTTCCATTGTTTTTGAGCCTGAAAAAGAGTATGTACCACCGATTCCTTTTCCACATAGAATACTGAAAAGTAAGAAGATTGATGAGAAAGAAGAGCATTCTATTTTTCATATTTAATTGATTTATGAGTTGGTTGATGATACTTGTACTGATTTGTTTGCAGATGATTTTCCATCATTGTCTGATTTTGATGATAGTTACTCATATGATGGTTGTATTGACACTAACCTTTGTTCTGAGATTGAGGTTGCCTTGCATGTTAACATTTTTCCTACAGATGGAGTTGTTGAAGTTGTTTATACAGCTGAAGCTCTCGACATCCCGGCTGCCCCAGCCAAACATTCCACTGAGTAACCACCTTCTGAACCACTTCCTGAGGATTTATATGATTCATCAATGCTTCAATTTGAGCAGGAAGAAAAGTTATTGCAGGAACATAAGAAGAGAATTGGATTGACCTTAGTTGACACTCGTTATTTTAGCCTATCCATGAGTGCGTAGGGTCTCAATTGAAGATGGAAGAAAAGCAGTGAGGCAGCCCCTTAATCCTTTGATTCTTGATGTTGTGGAAAATGATATCACATTCATGTGCCCATTCAACATTTTTATTTATTGAAGATTCTTTTTTTATTCTGGAATAAAAGGAGAAGACACTAATAATAATTTCAAATTCAATGGATGCTACCCAAAGCTATTGTATGACATCCCCCACTTTAGAAGAGGAGCATGCAGAAGATCTCTCTTTAGCAAAGGCTGCTTATGTGATTACCTATCCACCTTGACTACTCGGGTGTGTTCTTTCCTTTCTCTCACTCTTATTTTATATTTATGTTCTTTCATTGAGGACAATGTATATTTTAAGTGTGCGTGTGTGTGTGGGGGGGGGGGACCATTTTTTTTATTTTCTTTGTTTTGTTTTAGTTTTGTTCTTAAATAAAAAAGAACTTTTTTTTTTACTTTGAAACCCAATGCATCTTTTGAAATTTTTAGGCTATAGATTAATTTGAGGTTAGATTATGGAGACTTGGGAAAAATTCATAAGATCGGTATCATTTTAACACCTTAGGTCTCTCGTATATGGAATTCGATTTAAATACTTGTTATGACATAGCCTTGAGTTCTCATTATTTAATAGCTCTTAAGTAGTTTATCTAGCAGTCAGCACCACCTAGAAATCACACACTTAGTAATTAAGCTGATGCAAATAAGTGAATGATCATGTACTTAATAAGAAATCTAAATAGGAACCCGCCTTTTAAGTTAGGTGACCCTCACCCGGTCACTTAGGCTAACGGTTGTGAAACCTTCAAAAAAAACTATTGTTGTTGTTATTTAATTGGTTAATTTGGAATTGTTGAAATGATATGGATCATAGTCACTAACAAGCTTATTTACCATGTGTGTGAATAGATAAAGGGCTTAATGTGATTGCATTAGAATGAAAGAGAGGAAAAAGGAGGATGTGTAAGTTAGACTTAAGCATAATAACATGATTTGGATTGGTTTGTATAGGAGGGAGCTTTATGACTATACAATAGAGCATTTATGTTCTTATGATATCCCTAGTGTGCAAAATTAGTACGTATCGATGCAATTTTGACCGAAGAAAAATTTACAGACTAGAATGAGTATCTAAATGCTTTTGTTTTTCATGAGTCTTGATAATATTTTGCTCGGAGTGCAAAAGTTTAAGTTGTGGGGGAATTTGATCAGTACATCTTCATACATATTCTCCCATTGTTATACTTAGGCATTCCTACAATTTATTTGAGTATTTTTACTATTTTAATGTGTTTTCATATTTAAGTTTGTTTTTACCTTTATTTTATTTTTGCAGCTTATTTTCAGCTTTAGCGGTTATTTGATATTTGTCCACTGTTTAAATCATAACTGGAGCTACGAGAATCGAATTTGCACGTTCTAATAGGCGTTGGAAAGCTAAGACAAAGAGATATAACTTTTATGTTTGAGGCAGAGGATGATTCAGAGTGTAGCATAACCAAATAATTCGTTGAAGTCGGGACCCGAAATCTGCCGTTTGAAATATTTAGCTTTAGGCCGGGTTTTTTTTTAATGTTTTTCAATCCAGTTGGGTTAGAACCAGAAGAGTTGATGTTTTCTTATACCTAGCAGCTGTACTATTGTCACTTAACCTTCTTTTTACGAATTTCATTGTGTTTTGTACGATTTTCATGGAAAACTAATTCCCAAGGCAAATCCTGCTGCTTACGGGTTCCATCACTTTGAGGTTATTATAATACCAATTTAATTCGATTTCTGTTCAATTCTTTTCAATGAAATCATTTGCTTAATTTGATTGCAATCGCTTTCTTAATTCGATTGTGTTCATAGGATAAAATTGATTAAATTCGATTGTATGCATGCTCCTAAATTTAATTGTGTGTTATCGTTTGCTTAATTCGTTAACTCGTCATATTCTTAATTGTTTGCTTAATTCGGTAATAGGAACGTAACTCGTATGATTTTGATAAGAGCTTGTCTGATTAATATCATAATCGAATAGGATTAAAGCCTCTTAGGGATTGTTGTTATAATAGCCGATGATAAGTCGGAATCCGAATCAGTAGGATTAGTCATTTTAGCTTAATTGATAATCACTTATTTTAATCACTTTTTCTCTTGTTTTATAAATCAAAACTCAAAACCCCCTATAAACCTTTTCTTTAGTTGGTTGAAATAATACAAGAATCCTTTTGAGAACGATACTCGAGTTGTCGTTACCGTTACTACTGTTTTCAAAAATACTCGTTTTTGATCCGTGCACGACAGCAGATCAACCACCTTCAGAAGCATGACCACCTTTAGGGGCATGATTACCACCAGAGCCTGAATCATCATCAAAATATGGATCAGAATCAGGTTCACCTTCAGAGTCTTCTTCAGACTCCTCTTCATATTCAACTTTAATATCAGAGTCACCTTCGGACTCTAACTCATTTTCAGAAGCAGAATCTCTTTTAGATTCTTCTTCAGACTAATCTTCAGAGGCATAATCTCCTTTAGAGTCTGAAACATCTTTTGAATTTAACTCAGGTGTTAACATTGCATTAGAGTTAGATTGAGACTTGTTCCAATACCATGCTTCTGTTTCCTTCACACTGACAGTTATGTTGAATTCAACTTTTTTAGTGAATGGAAAATAAAGCTTATAAGAATTTGCATTGTGGTACCCAACCAATATCATTACTTTGCTTCTCTCATCCAGGTTCTTTCTAATAGCACCTGTAACATATTTGTAACAAACAGAACTAAATACTCTAAAGTGACTCACACTTTGCTTATTTCTAGTCCACTTCTCAAAAATAATTGTTTCCTTCAGTGTTTTGGTTGGACACCTATTGAGCACATATGTTGTAGTGGCAACAACTTCTCTTCACAAGGTGTGAGGGGGCTTCTTCTCCTTCAGCATGCTCCTTGTCATATCAAGCAAAGTCACGTTTCTTCTTTCAATAAGACCATTTTGTTGAGAAGTATATGGAGCAGTCACCTTATGTTCAACTTCATTCTCTTCACATAACCTTTTCAACTCTGATGAGTTGTACTCACCTCCACCATTCGTTCTAAGAACTTTTAGCTTCTGATCACTATGTTTTATATCCTTCACCATAAACTTCTGAAACTCAGCAAACACCTCATGATTAAACTTGATTAGTGTTACCCATTTAATTCTTATGAACTCATCCACAAATGACACAAAGTACTTGTTTCCTCCAAGTGATGGTACTTCAAATGTTCCACATACATCATAATGCACTACTCCTAAAGCATGTTTTGCTCTTAGGGCCACTTTTGATGCAAATGGCAATCTAGGTTACTTTCCTTTCATGCTTATCTCACATAACTTTTCAGGTTTCACAGTCTTAGGAATGCTATGTACAAACTTATTAGGATTTAGATGTCGTAAGCTTCTAAAGTTCAGATGCTTTAATCTCTTGTGCCACAACTCACTGTCACCTTTAGCATCTTCTGCACTAAGGCATTTAGTTTTAGTTGTTTCCATATTCACCTTGAATGTTATGTTGCTTCCCTATTCAGATTGCATAATCAACTTTTGATCACAATCATACAACTTTAAGAGATTGCGTTGAAGGTAGGAAAACACTTAGAAGGGGGGGGGGGGGTTGAATAAGGGGTTTTCAAAAACAATTATCACAAAAGAAAATAACAAGTTATTTTATCCTGGTTCGTTTGAACTCAAACTACTCCAGTCCACCCGGACAAGGTGATTTCGCTTCTCTCAAACGAGGACTTAATCCACTAAATCAAAACCTGATTACAGTGATATCACTAAGATAACTGTCTTAGTCTTCTCAAGAATCCTGACCACAACTTGGTCTCTCAAGGAACTTTTACAAAGATAAAATACAATGTGTTTAAGTGCTTCTAAAAAGCTTTTATCACAACTGTGATTTTTACACAAAATGAAGAACTAATAAAACTTATGTGTTTGATGTAGAAAGTTATTTTTCTTTGTATGAGTTTCTACGTTGATTGTATTTTGAATTCTTTGGAATACTTCTTGTAATTCTTGTATTTGTTGTACTTGAAGTGCTGATGGAGACTTCTTTATATACTCCACTTTCTCAAATAGTGTGTAGAAGAAAGTACTGTAGGATGTAGACAGAAAGGACAAATACTTTTCGTCTTGATTTGACATTCCCTTTTTGCCTAATTTCCTGGGTCATACACGAATGAGAAATAGTACCATTGGTAGACATTGGGTTTAGTAACGTCTCTTTCTTAAACAATATCTTTTTCAAATGAACATATATGAAAAATAATCTTACATCAGATCCTCTGATGATGTTCTTTGTTCTTCTGTATCAGAGTCACTCTATCCAGAGTATTGCAGCAAAGTGCTTAGTGTGAATGAATGATCAGAGTTGACTTGATTCTCAGAGCCTCTGTAGGTTGCAGTGTTGAGTTCTCACAGAGTCTTCTGAATATACTGAATCTTTATACTCTGCGCTCAGAGTCTTCTGTAGGTAGTGTTTCAGAGTCTTCTGTGCTGTGCTTCAGAGTCTTCTGCAGCTAGTGCTTTAGAGTCTTCTGCAGCTAGCGCTTCAGAGTTTTCTGTGATGCGCTTTCTACGCTCAGAGCTTTGCGTTATATAATGTTTAGAGGAATGCACTTTGTGTCTTCAGATGAATATTTATTTGATATCTGAAACAAAATCACTTGAACAAAATTAGAGCATATATTTTCTTTATACAAAATTTCATTAATGTTATCATCAAAACATTGAGATATATTAAGAACCAATCTGTATTCTAACAATCTCCCCCTTTTTGATGATGACAACAACTATACGAAATTTTGTTCAAAACAACAAAAAAATATATCTCCCCCTGAGATTATGAATCTCCCCCTGAAATGAATACTGCTAGAAAAAATAAATACTTCCCTTTCAGCACTTGTATTCTTTCCAGAGTCAAAGTTAGCTTTGTAGACTTTCTCAGACCTTGTTCAGAGTTAATTCTAAGGATATTATCAGATGAGAATTTTTTAGCTCTGAAACACTTAAATCAACATTAGTTATATTTTATCATGTATGAGTTACCATTTTGTATCTGTTTATATGAATAATCAAAATTTCCATTTTCTCCCCCTTTTTGTCATATCAAAAAGTGATTTCAGAAAAAAAAATCATTTAAGACAAAAAATATCAGAGCAAGAAAACACTTATAACAGATAAGCAGAAGAAAAACAATCAGATGCATTCATTTAAAGAACTCAGAAGATAACAAAAGACAAGCAAAAACATAGATGTGCACAGACAAAAACTACTAAGTAGAACGAGAGGCTAAAATCTTCAGAAGATCAGTTATCTCAGAAGTTGACTTTTCTTGCTTTGCCATCCAAGTCTTGATCTCAGATGTTTATTCTTCTTGCTTAGCCATCATGTCCTTGATTTCTTCTGTAGTCTGTTCTTGTTGTACCATCCAGGCCTTAATTTCACTTGTTGCAGCCTCTTGCTGAGCAAGCTTTCTTTCACATCTTCAGAACCTTTCACTTCTTCAGAGTCGTTCTTCAAAACTGTTGATTCTGGAATGACCACTGAACCAGATGTTGTCTCTAAATCCATATCAGAAGGCTTTTCAGATGCAAGAGTCTCTTCAGAGATAACAGCCTCTGTGAAAATTTATTTAGGCTGAGGAATTACACTCATCTGAAGTGCAGTAGTTTCTTCAGATGCTGAACACACAACCTTTACAGGTGTGTTTTCCAGAAATTGTGTAGGAGTTCTGTGAATACCCAGAAGAGCAAATTTGACAGCTTCAGAAAAATTCTCTTGAGCATCTGCATAGTAAGCAGCTTGAAGGTTCTCTGTCACAGAGTTGAACCTTCTTCTGAAAGTAGTCCAAAATAATTCAGAATCATGAGGATTCACTCTATTCAGGCACCTTTCTCTAACAACAGACAACCACATATGCATTTCTGTCTCGAAACTATATAACAGAGTCCTAACATCTGATCTAGGTGTGGGTTTAAGGATAGCCTCTAAGACAGATTCCTTAGCGTCAATAGAAGATGAAGGTTTATCAGAAGATGATGGTTGTTCTGAGGAAAGAGAAGGAAGGGGAGTAAGAATGGTAATGGAAGTAGGAATTGGAATGGGAGTAGGAGTGGGAATGAGAGTAGGAATATCATCAGGATGGTTTAGGGAGTTATGAGTGGGTGAGGTAGCATCTAAAAGGTCAGAGTCAGATGAATCAGATGAATTTGACGAGTCAGATGATCCATATTAGATAGGGTGTACGGTCATGAGAGGTTGGATATCAAGGATTACATGATTAGGGTCAGAGGGGTTAGGTTCATCTGGTTGGATTGGTGAAGGGATATCAGTAGAGTTGGTTTGCTGATGGATGTTGAAGGAAGGTGTGGATGGTACAGATGCGGTTTCTTAGTTTTGTTCAGAAGGGGTGTGAATAGATGTGGTATGGGGATCAGATGGTTGAGGTTCATATGTTTGAGGTTCAGATGGTTGTGGTTCAGATGGTTGTGGTTCATATGGTTGAGGTTCAGATGTTTGTGGTTTAGATGGTAGAGGTTCAGATGTTTGAGGTTCAGAGGGTTGAGGTGTTTGTGGTTGTGGTTGAGGTGAGGGTACAGAGTCATGAACATTTCCAGAAGAAATGTGTTCAGAAGTGGTGTGAGGAGGAGAAGGAGTAGGAATAGGGTCATAGGGAGGAGGAGTTTCAGATGTAGGATTCTCTGTTATAGTTTCCAGAATTGAAGATAACGTAGTAGATGGGTTACCTGACTTCTTAAGACGCTTAGCCTTCACAGAAGAACCATCTTCAAAGGCTTTCCTCTTAGTGCGTGTAGAACCTTCTTCTGAAACCTTTCTCTTCTTCCTTCTCTTCTTCTCAATTACCTCTGGAGCAAGTTCAGGAGCTCTTTTTATCAGATCTGCTGGTATGGGAGTTCCATCTGCCAGACACGATTCAATATAGTAGAGCAGAGCTTCTTTAGGTTCCTCTGCAATAAACAGTGGAAAGTCATCCAGAGGGACTCTTCTTCTGCAAACTTCATCTGAGTTAATCTTGACTGGTTCAGATTGAAGTTGTTCCACCAACCTCATTCTTGAAGACTTTTCCCATCCAGAGGCTTTCCCATAATTTTTTCCAATTCTGCTGTCTGATCTGCCTCTGTCAGATGTGCAACTAATCCATTCTCTGTGAGTATATCAGAAATCAATCTTCCCATTGGGATCTAATTTCTGATCTTCTGATGTTTTGTTCTGATCTCTTCTCTGGACAGTTTGACGTGGTTCCACAGATGAGCAAATAGCAAGTGTGGCAGACCCACCTTGATATTGTTTCCAAACAATACATAAAATACAGCTGCTCTGCATTGATGTAGTCTGGAGAATTTGATGATTTTCTGTGGTGAATACAACCCAGAAAGATCTTTGCCCAGATCTTGTAGTGCACCTTCAGATCCTTTATCTTACTTGAAGGCAGCCCAGAAGTGAAAACTTCACTGTAGACTTCATCCATGTCTACGTGTCCTACAGGAAGATGAGTAACACCATCTACTTCTTCATACTCTACCAGTTTTCGAATCATCTCCTCAGTGATTATGATTTCTTTTCCCAAAACATATGAAATTATGAACTTGGGGCAAACCTTTGTGTGAATCCATAATTCTTCACTAAATGAGGAAAAACGGGACCAAACAATCTATCAAAATACTTCACCCATCCTTGAGACGATACCATTGGAAAAATATCAAAGTCGTTCTTCACAATGCATTCAAAGTTCACCATGAACTCAAAGAAATTATAGATCATCCACTGGTGTTAGAAGAGTTCATTCTGGTGCTTTGTAGGTTTCATTACCCTTTTCTGACGATGATACCCCAGCCATTATTGATGCTAACTTCTGAGACGAAGATGATGAAGTTGCCATTGACGAACTTTTGAGATAAACTTATCTTCTTTTAGATTTAGCGGAGAAGAGAAAACAATGGAGAAGGCCAAAATGCATATAATGTGTGAGAGAGAGTGAAAGTGTGAGATGTGTGAGTTCGTGGAATATATATGGAAAAAAATTAGGGCACACAAAAAAAACGTAACCAACACTTAGCAGTTAATCACATTAATTAAAACAAAAATAATGATTTCAAGCATTTAATGAGATATGACAAAAGTGGGGGGAAAACGAGAATTGCAATAATTCAAACAGTACCTCAAACGACGCCTCACTTTGTACACTCCACCTTTTTAGATTTCATGTGACACGTGTTTGATATTGTTTTGCCTCTGAAGCTCTTTAGAATATGAAACGTTAAATAATGCTCAGATCCTCTGAAGCTTGTTAGTTCAGAGTTTCACAAAATAAATAAGATAACAAATGAAATTATAGATGCAACACTTCAGAATATAGACATTAATCATTTTTCATCTGAATGAATTTGCTTCTGAATAATAGTTTTATTCTAGACAAAAATCCATACTAATATTCTTCAGAATAAATTTAAATCTATCTTCAGCAAGGGGTTTTGTAAAAATATCAGCCCATTGATGGTCTGTATCGACAAAATTTAAACTTAAAATTCCCTTCTGAATATAGTCTCTGATGAAATGATGTTTAATTTCTATATGCTTTGCATTAGAATGTAAAATAGGATTTTTAGAGAGGCAAATAGCAGAAGTGTTATCACAGAAGATAGAAATGTTACTCTCATATATCTGATAGTCTTCCAGCTGACTTTTCATCCAGAGCATCTGAGTACTACAACCAGCAGTAGCAATATATTCTGCTTCTGTAGTTGAAAGTGCTATTGTGGGTTGCTTCTTGCTGTACCATGAGATCAAATTTCTTCCCAGAAACTGACAGCTTCCAGAAGTACTTTTACGTTCAACTCTGTCTCCAGCATAATCAGCATCACAGAAGCCAACTAATTTAAATTCATCAGATCTTCTGTAACACAAACCCACGTTAGTAGTACCTTTCAGATACCTCATAATTCTCTTAACAGCTGTTAAGTGAGATTCTCTAGGATCTGATTGGAATCTAGCACAAAGACAAACACTGAAAAGAATATCAGGTCTAGAAGCAGTCAAATACAGAAGAGAACCAATCATACCTCTGTAGAGCTTCTGATTGGATGCATTGGAGTCTTAATTGACTTACTCTCTGTCATGTTGAACTTCTTCAGAAGCTCCTTCACATACTTTGTCTGATGTATGTAAGTGCCTTCTGGAGTTTGATTGACTTGAATTCCCAGAAAGAATCTGAGTTCTCTCATCATTCTCATTTCAAATTCTGCCTGCATAGACTCAGCAAACCAATTTCCAAGCGTAATATTTGTTGTTCCAAAAATAATATCATCTACATAAATCTGACAGATTAAAACATCTTTCTTAATTGATTTATGAAAAAGAGTGGTATCAACCTTTTCTCTGGTAAAATTATTTTCTAGAAGAAAATTACTCAGCCTCTCATACCAAGCTCTAGGAGCTTCTTTTAAGCCATATAGTGATTTCTTTAATTTAAAAACATGTTCTGGAGATTTTTCATTTTCAAAACCCGGGGATTGATGAACATAGACTTCTTCTTCAATTAAGCCATTTAAGAAAGCACTTTTAACATCCATCTGATACAGAGTGATGTTATTCTGTGCAGCAAAAGAAATAAGCAAATGTATAGATTCTAACCTTGCCACAGGAGCATAAGTCTCTGTGTAATAAATACCTTCTTGCTGACTATAGCCTTGAGCAACCAGTCTAGACTTGTTTCTTATGACTTCACCTTGCTCATTCAGCTTGTTTCTGTAAACCCATTTCGTTCCAATAATATTAAATCCTTTTGGTCTTGGAACCAGATCCCAGACATCATTCCTTGTGAATTGATTTAGCTCCTCTTGCATAGCAAGTATCCAATCATTGTCTTTCAGAGCTTCATCCACAGAGGTAGGTTCAATAAATGATACTAAACCAAACAATAATGTTCCAGATGATTTGTGAAAGGATCTTGTTCTGATTGGATCATCCTTCTTTCCAATAATCATTTCCTCTGGGTGAGAAGCTTTGATTTTGGAGGATCCTTTCAGAGGGGTTTCTTCAGAAATGGTTAAATTGTCCAGCTGAGCAGCTAAAGGAGTAGCATCTGAAGTAGCTTCTGGTTCTTTTGCTTTAACTCTATCTGCCTCTAATTCTTCAGAGTCTGTGAGAAGAACTTCTCTATCTGCAGAAATTTCAAACTGCTTTGGCTTTTGATTTCCAAGCTTATCACCAAATCTGACATGAATTGATTCTTCCACAATCTGTGTCTCAGTATTGTATACTCTGTAGCCTTTTGAGCGTCCATAATATCCAATCATAAAACACTTCTGTGCTTTAGAGTCAAACTTGTTCAAATTATCTTTAGTATTCAAAATAAAACAAACACATCCAAAAGGCTGGAAATAAGAAATGTTAGGCTTTCTATTCCTCCATAATTCATAAAGAGTCTTCTCTAGAAGAGGTCTTACAGATACTCTGTTCTGAATATAACATGTTGTATTAATTGCTTCTGCCCAAAAATGTTTTTCCATATTAGTCTCATTGATCATGGTTCTGGCCATTTCTTGCAATGTTCTATTCTTTCGTTCTACAACTCCATTCCGTTGAGGAGTTCTAGGACAAGAGAAATCATGTGCAATGCCTTTTTCTTTAAAATATTTTTCAAAATATTTATTTTCAAATTCACCACCATGATCACTTCTGACTTTGATAATATTAAAATTCTTTTCAGTTTGGACTTGATTGCAGAAGTCAAAGAATATAGAATGAGACTCATCCTTGTGTTTTAGGAATTTTACCCATGTCCATCTGATGTAGTCATCAACTATGACTAATCCATACTTCTTGCCTCTGATGGATGCAGTTTTCACTGGTCCAAACCGATCAATATGAAGTAGCTCTAATGGTCTAGAGGTAGAAACAACATTTTTAGATTTGAAAGAAGATTTTGAAAATTTTCCTTTCTGACATGCTTCACAAAGAGCATCTGAGTTGAACTTCAACTTAGGAAGTCCTCTGACCAGATTGAGCTTGTTAATCTGAGATATACGTCTCATGCTAACATGACCCAATCTTCTATGTCAGACCCATTGCTCATCATTAACAGACATAAGGCATTTAACATTTTAATTTTTCAGTTCTGAAAGATTTATCTTATAAATGTTGTTCTTCCTTTTCCCATTAAAGAGGATTGAACCATCTTTTTGACTAACAGCTTTACAACATTTTTGATTAAAGATTATATCATAACCATTGTCACTTAATTGACTTATGGACAATAGATTATGTGTTAATCCTTCAACAAGCAGAACATTAGAGATAGAAGGGAGGTTACCATTACCAATTGTTCCAGAGCCAATGATTTTTCCCTTTTGGTTTCCTCCAAACTTCACGTCTCCTCCAGATCTAAGTTCCAGGATTTGGAACATAAACCTTCTTCCCGTCATATGTCGTGAGCAGCCAGAGTCCAGGTACCATGACTGGTGTCTTAACTTTGCTGCTAAGGACATCTGCAACATAGATTATTTTATCCTTAGGTACACATATCATTTTGGGTCCTCTAGGGTTAGTTGGTCTGAAGTTCTGCCTGAACTTCTGTTTCTTAAAACCTTTTGTGTTCTGACGAGGTTTTTGTTTAATAAAGCTTTTTGTGATGTGATCTATACGTGTGTGCTTTATGTCATTTAGATGACCATATTTAAAATGAGCCTACAGAGGAGTATAATTGATGATTAGCTTATCAACAGGTTTTGGATTTGATTTCTTCCTAGAGGGTGATTCATATTCAACTCCTTTTCTATTATTCCTGCTAACACCATAGATCATGGAAGCCATTTTTCTTCTATCTAGGCCTCTGGACAGGAACCTCTGAAAACTATAGTCATACTCTTCTAAAATATTTTTGGAGCAAGACATAGTATTTGAATCAGACTTTTGTTGAGCTTTTTCTAAATCAGTTTTTATTTGAAAATTATTTGCTTTTAGCTCAGCAATTTCAGATTTCATCTGATCGGTCTCAGATGCAAGATAGCTCCGAAGCTTCTTGTATTTGAGTCTAATCTTACTATAGTTTTCAAGCATCTCAAATAAGCTTTCAATTAGCTCAGCTCTGGTAAGATCAGAAAATACCTCTTCTGAATCTGATTCTGATCCAGATTCAGATGTTTCCTCGTGCTCCTCCACGTCAGCCATTAGTGTCATATATGCACATTCGTCCTCTGACTCTGATGAGGATTCAGAAGCATCTGAGTCATCCCACGTGACCATCAAGACTTTCTTCTTTTTCTCAAACTTCTTTCTAGGTTTCTCCTTCTGAAGTTTGGGACATTCATTTTTGTAGTGCCCTGGCTCCTTGCACTCATAGCACGCAACTTCTTTCTTGCTAGATCTTTTGTGTCTAGAAGATTCTCCACGTTGTTCTTGTCTTTTGGAGTTTCTGAACTTCTTTTGTTTATGCTTTCGGAGTTGATTTCATTAATGTTATCATCAAAACATTGAGATATATTAAGAACCAATCTGTGTTCTAACATGCATTTCATAGTAATTGAGAAAATTTTCTCAATTAGCTGACCTATGTCATACCCCTAATTTGTCCTACCATTGTACAACCTCCATTTTGTATATTCACCCACTTGCGTTATTCAAAAAAAAAAATCAAAAAAATATGTTGGTGTTGCTCGGATATCATAAGGTTAACTTGAATTAAGTCTGATAGATAAAGATTGAAGTCGGGTGTATGGTATGGACTGAGTTTCAATGGTTACGGCTTAATTGGTCTGTCAGACAAAGATTTGTTTTAGACACGATGTTGGGGAGATTATTGATTCAAATGAGGCGCGTATAGGGATCAATTGGAGATATGTGTTTCAAAATGATTTTTTTTTGGTTCTAATATTGGCATTAAGTTCAAAGATTTTTAAGGGAGACATGATCATCAATTCTAAGGCATGGACATGTTGGTTAGTAAGAAATGTTTTGTGGTCATATAATCTTCAAGTCATGAATCAAATTCATTTTTTTTATTTTTAAGCACAATTTAAATAAGATGGGATGTGCCAAGTTTCAAATCCATAAAGGGATAGCCCATTTGCAAAGCATTGTTGAAGAGAGACAAGAGATGCAAATAGCAAGTCCAAAGCTAACTATTATTACAAGTCCATTTGTGTTCATTTGGTAGCTGGAAAGAAGATTCAGCAAGTGAGGAATTTTCTATTTGAGAAAATTTAAATATATATATTACAACAAGAGGCCTTTGTAAATGGAACATTGTCATAAAAAATAAGCACAACATGGAAGCACTTGGCCATCTATTCACGTGAGCTAAACCTGCAGCTATCAATTGGAAGCACTTGGCCCGCGCGACCTGCAGGATGATGAACAGCTCAGAAGGAAACCGCAACAGTACGGGATTCGACCGCGTTACACACCTGCAGAGTGATCCCAGAACGGTGCAGCAATTGGCAACATCAAAACGCATCCACAATGCATCTAACATCATGGCATACAAATCTTACGCACCACTTTCCGTTGATTCAAGAGTTGGCACCAATTTGTTACAACAGGAGATACACAAAGAAACCTGCAATATTAAGAAGATCATCAATCAAAATCAACCTAAACCGTGGTACATGAGTCACGAGAAGACCAAACACGAATCCAATACCATGCACTATGTTCTGTCAATTCAAAAACTGGCATTAGTAGATACATCAGCAGCCAACGAAAAGACTCCACAACAGACTGAGAAAGCGATGATTAAATCTCACAATTGATAGACACAGATGGTAGTATGCAACCTTACCGCATAACCGCATCGCAAAGCATGGTTGGAAGGATTTGCTACATAAACGACAAGAGAAGTGGACACGCCTGCTGTGAGTGAGTTCTCCCAAATTGCAATAAAATGATTTACACATGAGATATCCCTAATGTTGCAGCAGACCTGCGAAAAAGCAGAATTCACAGCATCACATAAAAGCCCCAAAATTTATTCCACCATGCCCCAACTCCTGCTACCTGCGATACGTACCACCTCACACTTCGAACCATACACCAACAGCAGTTTTAACCGCATCCACAAAGACCAAATGGCAGACCTGTACCAATTTTCAACAAAAAAAGCAGACCACGACTTATACATACTAGTCGCGTCTTCACACTCAAATATTGAATTCTCAGCTGCTACACAACAAAGTCGTGATCTTTATTTCCACCTGCATATAAACCAGAAACGGAACAACACAAAAAAAACGCGGCGGAATCCCGTATGCACGTACTATACTCCAGCCAATTTCTTCTGTTTTGTAACAGCTCACAACCTGCAAAAAGAAAGAAAAGATTAATGCACTGAGTTGTTTATGTTTCAAGTTAATGTATTAAACCATAATTCGAGTTGTTGACATAAGTTGAAAATGACATACAACGAACCGTACAAAGCCAGCTGCTACGCAATATCACACCAGACCAGCCAAAACCCTTCAACAAGTGCTACCATCCAATTACACTGCAAAACCACAAACAACTTAAGGATTTCACAAAATCAACAAAATAACTTGGACATACTGACCTGTGCTAAAATGTACCAGTGGTAAGTCTGCAGAATAAAACAAACCCTGCTACCACTGTCCATATGACCACGCCAGACCAACATCACAGGGCCCTGACTGTTATCTCTGCATACTGCTACACCTAAAACCACTCTCCACACCAGACAAAACCTTGCAAAATTGTACCATGCCTGCTACACCAATTCACCACAGCAGACAAAACCTGCAACAAAAACCTGCAAAGGGTAATCCTACACCAAAGCTGCAAGTCAGGCCAAACCACACAACCCAAAAATCCCCTTCATAACCTCTTCTTCTGCAAAAACGAATGGGGACCCCCAACTTCAAACCATGACAGAAACACCTTCAACATTCTTCCCAAAACAGCAACCACAAACACACTCCGACCAACAGCCAACAAATCCACCTTATTGAATCGTTTCTGCAACCCCTTCAAACCTTCAACCCTTCCATCTCTCAATCTTCTTCAACTTAACTTCTTCAACTCATCCATAACAACACTACAACAACCGAAGAACCCATCTCATTCACCTTCATTAAACACCTTCACAACAACCTCCGCCATTCCTCCGAAAAACGAAAACAAACACCGAAAGCCCATGAACAAAGCTTCAAACCAACTTCAAGCTTCAAAACACAAACCTGTTTCACTTTCCTCCATTAAACTTCAACAGAACAGACCCTCCATTTTTCTTCAACCCTCTTCATTTCAAACCCTCAACCCAACTTTCTCCAGCCCCTCTTTCTCATAACTTCAGATCGACAAAAATCAAACGAAAAGAGGAGAGGAAAACAAACCTTGAAACGAATAAAAATCATTCTTCTTCCTCTAACCCCACCACCCTTTCAATGCCTATTAAACCGCAAAACATAGCAAAAACTTGAACCAAAGCAGTAACCACCACCATCACATAAACAATTTCTTCTCTTCCAAATCCCCAAACAAACCTCAAACATAAGACCGCTCCTTACCCAAACTCTTTCAAAAAAAATACCCTCAACTACGCTTCAAAATCACCCAAAACTCTTCAATCTTCCTCTTCTTCATCAACCTTCAAAAAACCCTTCCTTGCTATTCAACGACGCCTCACTCCTTTCTTCCACCTCCATCGCTAATTCTTCAAATCAATCCCAACCTCAACCTTTCTTCAAAAACTTTCAGAACAACACCTTCATCCTCCCATAACCAGAAAAACAGAATTGAATATGAATAGAAGAAGATGATTTGAAACCCCAGATTAAACCTTTTTTTCGGACCACCTTTAACAAACAAACAGATTCAAGGGAAAAAGGAAAAAGTTGAGACGAAGAGAGAGTAGGAAGGTAAATCGCGTTGAAGTCGAGTGAAGAATCGAGGGTGAGACGCCATGTGTTTTGCTTGTGCGATGAAGACGGTGGATTTGAGCATATGTTTTTTTTCATTTTCCTTGATTCATGTTGATCTTCTGGGTTCCAAGTTTTTTTCTTCATACGTGGGGGTAGATCTGAATTTCTTGTCTTTTTTTTAAAGTTGTTTTTTTTTCCTTTTTTTTAAAAAATAAAGAAAGAGATCATAAGGATTCACAGGTTCCATCATTCTTTTGGTTATTGCTGACTGATGGATGCTGGGCTTCGGCCCGCATACCCCTTGTACCCAGCTTCACCCCCACCTTTTTTTTTTCTTTAAAAGTTTCAATATAATGTTTTTTTTAATTATTTTTCTTAAAATAATTTTGATAAATTTTATTAAGATCTCATTTATTTTATGTAGATATTTATTTTGTCAAAATTTTCAATTAGTATTGGATATACTTTTTATCTTTTTTTTCTTTTTTTTTCATTTTGTCGTGTTAAGGGTCGATGACGAGACCTCCGTAATTCATTATTAAGTCAAACCATTGATAAATGATGTTGGATCTGAGACCACCTCTTTTCTCTCTTCGTCACCTGTCCCGACTCGATTCAAAAGCATTGTCAAACAATCTTCAAAATCATCTTTGTATTGCACTAAACGAGGGGATTAAGTGTAGACTTTCTTCCTCTCCGAGTGTCGAGATGCTCACTGTAGTGTGGGTGGTTTAGACACTCGTCTGTCAATACGAGGACGTCTTCCTTTCCAATTCTTTACATTTTCAAACCCTTCCTCCTAAAACCTCGGTCCCGTACCGAGCACACTTTCAATAATAAATTGATTCCTCTTTGTATCGAATTAAAGAGAGAAGATTGGGTGTAGACCTCTTCTTCTCCGAGTGATGAGATGCCCACTGTAGTGAGGGTGGTCTCGACACTCGTATTTCGATATGAAGACACGCCTTTATCACCTCTCCTTTCACAGCTTCCTTCCGCACTTTTCACACCTAAAACCTCGTTCCTGTACCGAGTGCATTTTCAAATCTTTTCATAACAAAAACTTGAATGGTCGTGGAGTGGTTAGGCGTAGGCCTTCTCCTATCCCGAGTGCTGACGTTTACCGTAGGGTTCTCTGTCGCAAAGCACTTACCATTCGAAACCAAAAACATCTTTAATAAGAGAACGAAGTTCTCTTTGCATTGAATTAAAGAGAGAGGATTGGGTGTAGACCTCTTCTTCTCCGAGCGTAGGGATGCCCACTGTAGTGAGGGTGGTTTCGACGCTCGTCTTTCAATACGAAGACGCCCTCGTTCGCCACACCTTTTTATAACAAAAACTTTGAGACAATGAATTGGGTACTACCCGTAGGGGTTACTATCCGAGGACCTGTCTCGCCCCTTAAAAAAACAATCCAATCAATCAAACGTGACTTCTTGCCCCGCGTGGCGAAAACTAATCAATTTTTCAAAAAGGATATGTTACGTCTGTTCTACCGCAAACAGGTACGCCTAAGTCTCCAACGAGCGAGCAGCAAAACACCTCAACTGCTAGAATGCGCACGATAGCATTATCCATAAAAAACATCAATAAACCGTAGGCCGAACTACGGCTGCTCTGATTCTTTACTTTGTTTGAGTAAAGATACGTAGGCACAAGGGCCACAATCCTTGCCGAGCACTTTCCCCCCTTTATCCGTAGCCCCGAACTACGTCGACTCTGACTTTCTCATATCTATTGAGAATACGTAGGCCTAGGACCGCGAAGTCCTACCGAGTCTGTTCTATCTCCTTTCTCCCCCATTATCTCTCTATCCCTCCTTTCTTCGTTTCTAAACCCTTCTTTCTATCTTTTGGAGCACTCTTTTATAGCATAATATTTTAGCAAATATAATCATACGCCGACAAACAAAAGGTTCCCATCGAGTACGATGGATGCGAGGGGTGCTAATACCTTCCCCTCGCATAACCGGCTTCCGAACCCGTTCTTGGTCGCGAGACCATCTTATCCATTTCTTTCTTAAGGTTTTCTCGATATTTTCCTTTCCCCTCATGGGATAAATAAAGTTCGGTGGCGACTCTTCTGTCTATCCTTTTTTGCCTCCCCGTCGTTGCACGATGCATTTTTCGAGTAGCGACAGATGGCGACTCTGCTGGGGAGTACTAGCGAGCCAAGCCTATTTTGTTTATCGTATTTGTGTTTTATTTGTTTCATTTGTTTATGCTTTGATTCTCTAACCTGTTGGGTTTATTGGATGGTTTGTGAGATAAAGCTTTCTACCCGAGCTTTCGAGTATACACTAAGATTAGGAGGTGGTTTCTTTCTGATTTGCGAGACTTAGGACTCGTTGAGTTGGATCGAATCCCACCGCTCAGATAGACCCCTTGGGGATGATTATGTCTTACGTGTAGTCGTAATGGCGTTTTTATTTCCAACTTGGGAGTCCATGACTCTGAGGACCTTTTAGAACCTTATTCCAAAGGTTGCTAAAACATAACTCCGTGTTCATCCTTTGAAGGGATTACCGTCTTACGAGTAGTCGTTCTGATGGAAAACTTTTGAGGGTTAGTGCATGGGACTTTGTTTAAAAGCCTTTGGGATACCCTCTTATAAACCAATAGATAACCTACCCGAGGGGAGAAATATTTTGTGTTGCTTTTTGCAGGACCTATGACTTTGATCTCGCTTTTGTTCCTTCATCATGTGCTCATTACATTACATTTGCATAAGCATCTCTGCATCATTTCTTGCATTCCTTACAACCCGATCTTACACGCCGCTTACCCTTTCAGAAAGAGTAAAGCAAGCTGACTTCGCGACATCGGTATAATACAAGGAATAATCAGAGAAGAATCATGGACCAGATAGAACAAGACCAGGCTACTATGAGGAGCGAGATGCTAGGCATGAAGACGCAGATGAATCAACTCATGGAGGTGATTCAGAATATGGCCAGAAGTCAAGAGGAGATGAGACAAGCAGCGGAGAGGAGCGCTAATCAGACTTTGGCTGGTGCAGTTCCCAATGCAAGTGGTGCGATTCCAATTCCTGTTGATGCCACCCCAACCCCTGTTGGGGCAATTCCTACCTCTGCTGGCGCCGTACCCATCAACACCGTCCCTCCGCCAGTCGGTACTACTCATCCTCATGGTACTACAATCCCAACACAAGTCCAGTACGACGATCATGAAGGTTTCTATGAGAATTCAGGTGAAGCGTATGGACCACAGACCGCCGAATTAGAGAAGAAGTTTAATGCCTTACAGGAGATGGTGAAGACATTGCAAGGCCCCGATGTTTTGGGACTGGATGCCGCTGAAATATGTCTTGTACCCGGAGTTAAGATACCTCCAAAGTTCGTAATTCCAACCTTTGAGAAGTACAAGGGTAACAGTTGTCCTAAGACCCACATAAGGTCTTACTGTAGGAAGATGGCCGCCTATTCTGATGACGAGAAGCTACTAATCCATTTCTTTCAAGATAGCTTAACGGAGGCATCCCTAGAATGGTATATGCACCTTGAACGATCCAACGTAAGAAGCTGGAAAGAGTTGGCAGACGCTTTCGTGAAGCATTATCAGTATAATACTGACATGGCTCCGAATCGTATGCAGCTTCAGAATTTGACTCAGAAGCCGAATGAGTGTTTTAAGGACTTCGCGCAGAGATGGAGGGGAGTAGCTGCAAGGGTACAACCTCCACTGATGGAGAAAGAACTGACAGACCTATTCATGGGCACGCTACAAGGACCGATCTTTGAGCGGTTAGCATCCTCAACTTCCACAGTGTTTTCTGAACTTGTCATGGCTGGAGAAAGATTAGAGAATTTCATGAAGACGGGAAAAATTCAGAATGCAGGCGAATCTGCAAGCGGGGTCAAGAAGCCTTATCAGGGTTTCGTTAAGAAAAGGGAAGGTGAAGCTAGTGCAGTGTTCACCAACAGAGGAAGAACTCATCAGGGTTATCATCATGTTGCTGCTGTAGCTCCACAACAGCCGTTGTCCATTCCAGCAAATCAACCCGTGTTTCAACCAAACAGGCAACAACAATCCTATCAACCAAGACAAAATCAATACCAGGGTCTACAAAGACAGAGGAGGCCAGAAAGAATATTTGATCCAATCCCGTCTACATACGCCAAGTTATTGCCATTCCTATTGAAGGGAGGTCTTGTTCAGCTTAGGGAGATGAGGGATCCTCCGGAGGTTCTTCCTTTTGGATTTGATGTCAATGCCAAATGTGAATTCCATTCTGGTTCCCCAGGCCATGACATTGAAAATTGCAAGACTCTGAAGCACCTTGTACAAGATCTCCTCGATTCAAAGGCGATAAACTTTACCCGAAACACCCCCAAACATCAAAACTAGTCCAATGTCAACTCATCACTCGACAAATATGATTGAAGAATCCTTTGGTCATCTCCAAAAGCCGGTGGTCCAAGCTGGCAGACATCTTCAACTTTAGCAATCCTTAAGCGCTTTTATCATTTGCATTTGTAGTTTATTTTCTGTCAATTGCTACTTGTTATTTAAACATTGTTATGTTGAATGGTAACATTAATGAAATGATTATGCATTTTCCGAATTAATTATGTCGCATTCGCTCATTATTTCCACTTATCACAATCACAGACACATATATTTTTATCCACTCCACTTTTTCACTGATTGTTTAGCAATATTGGAGGGAGGATGACGAAAACGAAGTACCCATAATTGCAAACCGTATGCTTTCGGACACGATCTCGTCAATGATGTACAGGCATTGTTTCAAATCCCCTAAACACCGAAGATATAAGGAGTTAATCCCTAGTCAACCACTTCGAGCCTAGAAGTAGGAGTTTCCTTCGGATATTCAAACCCTTAACACTCAACCTGGGGCAGGGTAATGTTCAGTTAATCTAATCTAGCATTCGAATCGATAAAGCAGAATCCAAAGACATGACGGTTGTTCATCAATGTCTCATGACATGGCAGTCACTATCTTCCAACAAAATTCAAAAAAAATCAAAAGCCTGCTAAGTCAAGCATTTCAAAGGAGACTTAGGCAAGAATCAAGGCAATCCCGATGGATCTGACAAGCAAAATCAGTCCATGCAAAAGTTAGGGATCAAAATCAAAAGAGGTCCTCAAACCCTCAACAAAAACAAAAATTCAGTGGCCACCCAAATCAAAGGGTCACTGACATCCATCAAATAAAGTGACTGCCATTTCGAACAAACCTTGAACCATCAAGCACGTGCAGAATTAGCTGAATGTAGGTATGGAGATCATCAAGAAGAAGGGGTGGGTACAAATTAACTTTGAGCCTAATATCCTTTGTTTCTATAACTGCGAACCAGACCACGTTACAACCCTCGAAAGACCTAATTGAGGCGGGGTTTATTCTGAAAGAATACTATTGCGAGGTTGCGTAACCTGACTCCTTACAATTTTGCTAATCATCAACATTGGTGTCGGTATCCTTGCTATATCTTTCACGCCAATCCAGTTAGCACAACGTTTGGACTAAATGGTCCATTCGTTTCACTCTCATGACACGTAATAAAAGACAATTCTTTCAAAAAACATGCATGAAATTTGCATTGAGATTACCATTCGTGAACAAAAATTTTGTTTACAAGTTAGTAGTTGGCATTAAAGAAATTCCAACACAAAGCAATCGAGCATAACTGGATTATTCAGCGGTCTGGACAGGAACCAAGTATACCATATAACCTATTAAACCTGGGGCATTGACATCCGAGAGCAGGAAATCAGTCAGTCTGAGGCAAATCCCCAGGCATCGATCGACCATGGGGCAAATCATTCATGAAGCGGTTGATCAGAAGAGAATCATCTTGAGAATACTGATCAGGGGCAGGCCACCCCGAGTTTCTTTGACTTAAGAATAGGTCCCTCCGATGTTCAATCGAGGTAAGTTAAGTCGCTTCCACGCTCTTTCAAGGGAAAACTACTCCAAGAGTACATTGGAGCCAACTACCACAAGAATCGGCTAATCAATGATGAATCCATTTGTGGTACGAACTCTGGGGCAGACCATCTCGAGCACGTCTCATGGCAAGCCGCTCAAGCAAGTTCATTCTCGTCAACAACTGTTAAGTTTAAAACGATGTCAGGAAGTCAGGCTTGTCCTCTACTCTCCCACATAACCCAGAGCCCAATCTGCATTGGCAGCCACCAAAAGTCCGCCACGTCGGCACTTGCATCCCCAATTACTCGACTGCATCATATGCATCATACGCACCGCATTCGATTTCATAAGCATCTTGTACCATATGCATACCCAGAATTACATCATACTTTCCTCAGCTCTTGCATCACCGCGTGTTAGCATTTGCATTTGCATTCGTTATGGAACATCATTATCATCAAGCATTCACATACGCGAGATCAGATCCAGGATCAATCACGAAGATTTCCAAGATCATCAGCCCAGACAGGGGCACCTCTTGCAAGACTGTGGGTTTCTCTTACCAGAGTCAGAAGATATCAAGACAAGATTGAGCCCAATCAGGGGCATTCTTCCACAAGACCGTGGGTGTTCCCCACGAAGTTTTGCAACTTATTGAGCTTCAAGGCAATTAGCAGCCCAGTCAGGGGCATTATCTGCAAAGGCCATGGGTCCTCCCATGGAATTCAAGATTATCAAAGCAAAATTCAGCCCAAACCAGGGGCATCTTTTCAAGACCATGGGTGTATTGCATGATGTATTGCAACCTCGTGGTTAATCAGATCTTCAAATCAACAATCAGCCCGGACAGGGGCATCTCTAGTAAATCCATGGGCGTTTCCCAGTGAGTTGTCTCCAGCAGACTTTAGTGATAAGTGGCAATCTCTTCAGAGAAGCTTATCCATCTTCAGTGATAAGTGGCAATCTCTTGGGAGAAGCTTATCCATCTTCAGTGATAAGTGGCAATCTCTTCAGAGAAGCTTATCCTTCGTCAACGATAAGTGGCAATCTCTTCAGAGAAGCTTATCTATCTTCAGTGATAAGTGGCAATCTCTTCAGAGAAGCTTATCCGTCTTCAGTGATAAGTGGCAATCTCTTCAGAGAAGCTTATCCATCTTCAGCGATAAGTGGCAATCTCTTTAGAGAAGCTTATCCATCTTCAGTGATAAGTGGCAATCTCTTCAGAGAAGCTTATCTTTCTTCAGTGATAAGTGGCAATCTCTTGGGAGAAGCTTATCCTTCATCAACGATAAGTGGCAATCTCTTCAGAGAAGCTTATCTTTCTTCAGCGATAAGTGGCAATCTCTTCAGAGAAGCTTATCTTTCTTCAGTGATAAGTGGCAATCTCTTCAGAGAAGCTTATCCATCTTCAGCGATAAGTGGCAATCTATTGGGAGAAGCTTATCCGTCTTCAACGATAAGTGGCAATCTCTTCAGAGAAGCTTATCCCCCTATCATCCTTTTGATGTTAGGGTCGATGTTGTCTCCGCTCCATCATCCTTTTGGTGATGGGTCTGGCATCCTTTTGGTGTCATGACTAGCGAGTTTTCCTTTATCCTTTCGGTAATGGACTCCTTACATCCTTTTGGTGTAGGGTTAATCTCATTTCTTTCCATCATCCTTTTGGTGATGGGTCTGGCATCCTTTTGGTGTCATGACTAGCGTGTGTCCCGTTATCCTTTCGGTAATGGACTCCTTACATCCTTTTGGTGTAGGGTTAATCTCATTTCTTTCCATCATCCTTTTGGTGATGGGTCTGGCATCCTTTTGGTGTCATGACTAGCGTGTGTTCCGTTATCCTTTCGGTAATGGACTCCTTACATCCTTTTGGTGTTAGGGTTGATTGTGTTTCGCTCTATCATCCTTTTGGGTGGTAGTAGCCGTGTGTGTTTTGTCCCATCATCCTTTTGGTGATGGCGACCTTTTGCTAGTTATTTACAGTTTACTCAGAGGTGCACCTCATCCAACACTTTTAATTCCCAAGCTTTCCTTTGCTTTTCGGACAAATTCAGGGTCTTCTTTATATCTAATTGCATTCTACCTTGAAAGAGTGAGCGCTAGAGTTGTTCATCTTACTCGGTCTAAGCCAATTAGATAGGAGCATCTGTCATACCCCTAATTTGTCCTACCATTGTACAACCTCCATTTTGTATATTCACCCACTTGCGTTATTCAAAAAAAAAAAATCAAAAAAATATGTTGGTGTTGCTCGGATATCATAAGGTTAACTTGAATTAAGTCTGATAGATAAAGATTGAAGTCGGGTGTATGGTATGGACTGAGTTTCAATGGTTACGGCTTAATTGGTCTGTCAGACAAAGATTTGTTTTAGACACGATGTTGGGGAGATTATTGATTCAAATGAGGCGCGTATAGGGATCAATTGGAGATATGTGTTTCAAAATGATTTTTTTTTGGTTCTAATATTGGCATTAAGTTCAAAGATTTTTAAGGGAGACATGATCATCAATTCTAAGGCATGGACATGTTGGTTAGTAAGAAATGTTTTGTGGTCATATAATCTTCAAGTCATGAATCAAATTCATTTTTTTTATTTTTAAGCACAATTTAAATAAGATGGGATGTGCCAAGTTTCAAATCCATAAAGGGATAGCCCATTTGCAAAGCATTGTTGAAGAGAGACAAGAGATGCAAATAGCAAGTCCAAAGCTAACTATTATTACAAGTCCATTTGTGTTCATTTGGTAGCTGGAAAGAAGATTCAGCAAGTGAGGAATTTTCTATTTGAGAAAATTTAAATATATATATTACAACAAGAGGCCTTTGTAAATGGAACATTGTCATAAAAAATAAGCACAACATGGAAGCACTTGGCCATCTATTCACGTGAGCTAAACCTGCAGCTATCAATTGGAAGCACTTGGCCCGCGCGACCTGCAGGATGATGAACAGCTCAGAAGGAAACCGCAACAGTACGGGATTCGACCGCGTTACACACCTGCAGAGTGATCCCAGAACGGTGCAGCAATTGGCAACATCAAAACGCATCCACAATGCATCTAACATCATGGCATACAAATCTTACGCACCACTTTCCGTTGATTCAAGAGTTGGCACCAATTTGTTACAACAGGAGATACACAAAGAAACCTGCAATATTAAGAAGATCATCAATCAAAATCAACCTAAACCGTGGTACATGAGTCACGAGAAGACCAAACACGAATCCAATACCATGCACTATGTTCTGTCAATTCAAAAACTGGCATTAGTAGATACATCAGCAGCCAACGAAAAGACTCCACAACAGACTGAGAAAGCGATGATTAAATCTCACAATTGATAGACACAGATGGTAGTATGCAACCTTACCGCATAACCGCATCGCAAAGCATGGTTGGAAGGATTTACTACATAAACGACAAGAGAAGTGGACACGCCTGCTGTGAGTGAGTTCTCCCAAATTGCAATAAAATGATTTACACATGAGATATCCCTAATGTTGCAGCAGACCTGCGAAAAAGCAGAATTCACAGCATCACATAAAAGCCCCAAAATTTATTCCACCATGCCCCAACTCCTGCTACCTGCGATACGTACCACCTCACACTTCGAACCATACACCAACAGCAGTTTTAACCGCATCCACAAAGACCAAATGGCAGACCTGTACCAATTTTCAACAAAAAAAGCAGACCACGACTTATACATACTAGTCGCGTCTTCACACTCAAATATTGAATTCTCAGCTGCTACACAACAAAGTCGTGATCTTTATTTCCACCTGCATATAAACCAGAAACGGAACAACACAAAAAAAACGCGGCGGAATCCCGTATGCACGTACTATACTCCAGCCAATTTCTTCTGTTTTGTAACAGCTCACAACCTGCAAAAAGAAAGAAAAGATTAATGCACTGAGTTGTTTATGTTTCAAGTTAATGTATTAAACCATAATTCGAGTTGTTGACATAAGTTGAAAATGACATACAACGAACCGTACAAAGCCAGCTGCTACGCAATATCACACCAGACCAGCCAAAACCCTTCAACAAGTGCTACCATCCAATTACACTGCAAAACCACAAACAACTTAAGGATTTCACAAAATCAACAAAATAACTTGGACATACTGACCTGTGCTAAAATGTACCAGTGGTAAGTCTGCAGAATAAAACAAACCCTGCTACCACTGTCCATATGACCACGCCAGACCAACATCACAGGGCCCTGACTGTTATCTCTGCATACTGCTACACCTAAAACCACTCTCCACACCAGACAAAACCTTGCAAAATTGTACCATGCCTGCTACACCAATTCACCACAGCAGACAAAACCTGCAACAAAAACCTGCAAAGGGTAATCCTACACCAAAGCTGCAAGTCAGGCCAAACCACACAACCCAAAAATCCCCTTCATAACCTCTTCTTCTGCAAAAACGAATGGGGACCCCCAACTTCAAACCATGACAGAAACACCTTCAACATTCTTCCCAAAACAGCAACCACAAACACACTCCGACCAACAGCCAACAAATCCACCTTATTGAATCGTTTCTGCAACCCCTTCAAACCTTCAACCCTTCCATCTCTCAATCTTCTTCAACTTAACTTCTTCAACTCATCCATAACAACACTACAACAACCGAAGAACCCATCTCATTCACCTTCATTAAACACCTTCACAACAACCTCCGCCATTCCTCCGAAAAACGAAAACAAACATCGAAAGCCCATGAACAAAGCTTCAAACCAACTTCAAGCTTCAAAACACAAACCTGTTTCACTTTCCTCCATTAAACTTCAACAAAACAGACCCTCCATTTTTCTTCAACCCTCTTCATTTCAAACCCTCAACCCAACTTTCTCCAGCCCCTCTTTCTCATAACTTCAGATCGACAAAAATCAAACGAAAAGAGGAGAGGAAAACAAACCTTGAAACGAATAAAAATCATTCTTCTTCCTCTAACCCCACCACCCTTTCAATGCCTATTAAACCGCAAAACATAGCAAAAACTTGAACCAAAGCAGTAACCACCACCATCACATAAACAATTTCTTCTCTTCCAAATCCCCAAACAAACCTCAAACATAAGACCGCTCCTTACCCAAACTCTTTCAAAAAAAATACCCTCAACTACGCTTCAAAATCACCCAAAACTCTTCAATCTTCCTCTTCTTCATCAACCTTCAAAAAACCCTTCCTTGCTATTCAACGACGCCTCACTCCTTTCTTCCACCTCCATCGCTAATTCTTCAAATCAATCCCAACCTCAACCTTTCTTCAAAAACTTTCAGAACAACACCTTCATCCTCCCATAACCAGAAAAACAGAATTGAATATGAATAGAAGAAGATGATTTGAAACCCCAGATTAAACCTTTTTTTCGGACCACCTTTAACAAACAAACAGATTCAAGGGAAAAAGGAAAAAGTTGAGACGAAGAGAGAGTAGGAAGGTAAATCGCGTTGAAGTCGAGTGAAGAATCGAGGGTGAGACGCCATGTGTTTTGCTTGTGCGATGAAGACGGTGGATCTGAGCATATGTTTTTTTTCATTTTCCTTGATTCATGTTGATCTTCTGGGTTCCAAGTTTTTTTCTTCATACGTGGGGGTAGATCTGAATTTCTTGTCTTTTTTTTAAAGTTGTTTTTTTTTCCTTTTTTTAAAAAAATAAAGAAAGAGATCATAAGGATTCACAGGTTCCATCATTCTTTTGGTTATTGCTGACTGATGGATGCTGGGCTTCGGCCCGCATACCCCTTGTACCCAGCTTCACCCCCACCTTTTTTTTTTTCTTTAAAAGTTTCAATATAATGTTTTTTTTAATTATTTTTCTTAAAATAATTTTGATAAATTTTATTAAGATCTCATTTATTTTATGTAGATATTTATTTTGTCAAAATTTTCAATTAGTATTGGATATACTTTTTATCTTTTTTTTCTTTTTTTTTCATTTTGTCGTGTTAAGGGTCGATGACGAGACCTCCGTAATTCATTATTAAGTCAAACCATTGATAAATGATGTTGGATCTGAGACCACCTCTTTTCTCTCTTCGTCACCTGTCCCGACTCGATTCAAAAGCATTGTCAAACAATCTTCAAAATCATCTTTGTATTGCACTAAACGAGGGGATTAAGTGTAGACTTTCTTCCTCTCCGAGTGTCGAGATGCTCACTGTAGTGTGGGTGGTTTAGACACTCGTCTGTCAATACGAGGACGTCTTCCTTTCCAATTCTTTACATTTTCAAACCCTTCCTCCTAAAACCTCGGTCCCGTACCGAGCACACTTTCAATAATAAATTGATTCCTCTTTGTATCGAATTAAAGAGAGAAGATTGGGTGTAGACCTCTTCTTCTCCGAGTGATGAGATGCCCACTGTAGTGAGGGTGGTCTCGACACTCGTATTTCGATATGAAGACACGCCTTTATCACCTCTCCTTTCACAGCTTCCTTCCGCACTTTTCACACCTAAAACCTCGTTCCTGTACCGAGTGCATTTTCAAATCTTTTCATAACAAAAACTTGAATGGTCGTGGAGTGGTTAGGCGTAGGCCTTCTCCTATCCCGAGTGCTGACGTTTACCGTAGGGTTCTCTGTCGCAAAGCACTTACCATTCGAAACCAAAAACATCTTTAATAAGAGAACGAAGTTCTCTTTGCATTGAATTAAAGAGAGAGGATTGGGTGTAGACCTCTTCTTCTCCGAGCGTAGGGATGCCCACTGTAGTGAGGGTGGTTTCGACGCTCGTCTTTCAATACGAAGACGCCCTCGTTCGCCACACCTTTTTATAACAAAAACTTTGAGACAATGAATTGGGTACTACCCGTAGGGGTTACTATCCGAGGACCTGTCTCGCCCCTTAAAAAAACAATCCAATCAATCAAACGTGACTTCTTGCCCCGCGTGGCGAAAACTAATCAATTTTTCAAAAAGGATATGTTACGTCTGTTCTACCGCAAACAGGTACGCCTAAGTCTCCAACGAGCGAGCAGCAAAACACCTCAACTGCTAGAATGCGCACGATAGCATTATCCATAAAAAACATCAATAAACCGTAGGCCGAACTACGGCTGCTCTGATTCTTTACTTTGTTTGAGTAAAGATACGTAGGCACAAGGGCCACAATCCTTGCCGAGCACTTTCCCCCCTTTATCCGTAGCCCCGAACTACGTCGACTCTGACTTTCTCATATCTATTGAGAATACGTAGGCCTAGGACCGCGAAGTCCTACCGAGTCTGTTCTATCTCCTTTCTCCCCCATTATCTCTCTATCCCTCCTTTCTTCGTTTCTAAACCCTTCTTTCTATCTTTTGGAGCACTCTTTTATAGCATAATATTTTAGCAAATATAATCACACGCCGACAAACAAAAGGTTCCCATCGAGTACGATGGATGCGAGGGGTGCTAATACCTTCCCCTCGCATAACCGGCTTCCGAACCCGTTCTTGGTCGCGAGACCATCTTATCCATTTCTTTCTTAAGGTTTTCTCGATATTTTCCTTTCCCCTCATGGGATAAATAAAGTTCGGTGGCGACTCTTCTGTCTATCCTTTTTTGCCTCCCCGTCGTTGCACGATGCATTTTTCGAGTAGCGACAACCTACACTTGTCAAATTACTATTCATACAAGGAACATACCTAACATTCTTGATCAGAACAATTTTTTCACTCATCACTCTGACTTTAATATTTCATGTTCCTTCAACATTAGGGTACATATCATCAACACATATGATCTTTTTCATCTTTTTAAAGTCAAAATTAATCAACCATTGTTTGTTTTCAGTTATGTGATTTGAGCTGGAAGTGTCCATATACCTTTAGTCTACCAAATATCCACTGTCATATTTAGAAGCCATCAATAGCAAAGGTTCATCATCAGACTCTCCTAAGGTTATGTTTGCTTCTTCTGATTTCATTTCCTTGTTTGACTAACAATCAACAACAAAGTGATCAAACTTTTTACAACAGTAGCATTGAACATTCTCCTTTCCCTTTTGATGTTTCTTCTCATAAGAGTTGGAGACTTCTGACTTCTGATAACTATCACCATGTCTCTTCTTGGCCTCTGACCAAGGCTGCTTTGATTCTTCTTACCAGAAGATGCTTTTAGATTCTGCTTTACCTCTCTTTTAGAGTTTCTCTTAGTTAGACGAAACTCTTGTGCCTTTAGGCTACTCTGTAGCTCTTTAATTCTCATGGTGCTAAGCTCATTAGAGTTTTTAATTGCTATAACAATGTAATCAAACCAAGGAGTAAGTGATATTGGTACATTTTCAATGATTACTTGTTTAAAGAGAGTTTCTCCACAAGATTTCATCTAACTTGTGATAAAAATCAATGTGGGGTATATAATTAGGTACCTTCTCATTGTTCATCATATTGAGATTCTCATATTACTTACATAGAGACTATGGCTTCACCTTCTTCACAGATGCATCACCGCTGCAACACTGTACCAGTGTGACCCATGCAGCCTCCGACATCGTTGAATCAACGATCTTCTCAAACACATTTGTATGCACACACTAATGGATATAAAACAACTCATTCTGATTCTTCTTCTTCGTTTCACGTTGCACATTTCTTTGTGCTTCTGTTGCATTTTCGACAACCGGCGTGTAACCTTCATTGACAAGAACAAGAAAATCTTGAGCTCCAAACATCAAACACATCTAAATCATCCACCGATTCCAATTATTTCCACCAAATACTAGAAGCTTTATGTTCAAGCCACCATTTTTGCCGTTCATCTTTGTTCTTGTGCAAATTCACTCATATATCACTAACACTTGTGTTTCCTAATCCTTCGTAATCAAGAAATATGATTTTGTTTTGGTTTATATCTTGAACTCATAGTGAATTGAATGAACATAATCAATCACACATGCCTCAAGTACATTTGTGTTTCCTGTTTCCGAATCAGAACTGGAGCTCTATATACAAATTGTTGGTGCACAAGATTTAAGATAAAGAAGATGGAAAACAGAGAAAATTGAGTAACTAACTTTTACTATCTAACTAAAAACAGTCAACTGCAATGAAAGTTCTATTACAACTGAAACTTGAGTTCAATATTTATACCATAAGAACAATTTAATAAAATACTAATTAAATCTAAATGCAACTTAAATATGAATTTGGATTACACTTTTAACATTTTCAAAAAAGACCAACTAAATGAGTCATCTGTAGGAAAATTTGTGGAGATTATAAAGAAACTTTCATTTCTCATTATGCCTCATTTGTACATCTTAACATACGTGTATTAATAGTATTTTTTTTCTTCTTTTGTACACAACACTACCTTGAAAATATTCTCCATTTCCTTTAGCCAATTTCGAGCTTCTAAAAGGATGCGTTTCTCCCCTTACTCAAATAGTGAATAGTGACCGTTATAATTTGACTTCTTCAATTTTTTTCTCTTTTTAAAATAACATTGGTTAATAGTAGTTAATAGTGTATAAAAATTTGATTAGTATAATTTATAAATTAGTTAACATGTGTTTTGAGAGTAAAATAAATATAATAAGTTGATTAATATAGTTCATATTTTGATTATTGAGTGCATTGACATAAAAAAAAGTTTTACATGATAAATCAATTTTGGTTAATGGTACATAAAATTGGTTAATATAGTTTATGATTTGGTAAAGGAGTTCTAAAAAAAAAGTTTAAATAGTTAAATAAAGTTGATTAATAGAGTATGAATATTTGTTAACATATTTTATAATTTAATGTCTGAAAATAATTAATATTATATATTTTATTACTTAATAAATTAGGAAAAATAGTTAATGAATCATAATTAAAATAAGTGGTTAATAATATAATTTTTGTTATAAAATAAGTTTTAAAATATATATAAATAATTTTTTGTAACTTTTTTACTTAAAAATAATAATCACCGTATAAATACAAAGTGTTTGATATAAATATAAAAAATGATTTCAAGATATTATTGCAGCATAAGAAAACCTAAAAAATTGAACAACTATTTAATTTTTTACACGATATCCATTTACCTGCAAATAATTTTGAAGTTATAATTAATGTAAAATACATTTTTTTTTTTGGGTTAGGTCAAGTTAGATTTTCCCTTGCAAAATGAGCACATTCCATTGAGACAGGAAAGAGTGCACATCAAACAATTTGTTTGTGGTAAATTGACTGAAACATTATCAAAGAGATTGTGGGGTGGTTTCTAAAACACTAGTACTTTTGATTTTGTCAAAGTGTTTTTATGATTTCTTTTGATTGTTATTATGACTTCTTTTACAATCCTAACAAAATCGAAAACAAATATAGTTTATTTTCCGATCATAGATCGCCTATGTAAGATGTAATAATTTATATAGAGTTTATCAAATTGTTTTTAAAAAAATGGATGGTATATTGATAGTGTAAATTAATTTTATACGGTTAATTAATGATAAATATGTATCCCACTAAATCAATTTATAACTTTTAAATTATTTATATGATTTAACACTTTAAAGTATTTTGATAAAATGTAAGTATAATATTTTTTTACACCAACAAATGCACTATTATTAAATTTATTATTTTAATCTTTAATATAAAAAAGAGTTTATTTTTAAAATTCAATAAAAGAATTAATATCTGAACTATATATAATTATATAATTTAGATATATTAATTTTTTAATAAATTTAAAAAATAATTTTTTTTATATTAAAATTTAGAGAGTATTAATTATGGTTTTTTCATGTTGCCAACAATTCTACGTTTTACTCTCTTTTTTAATAAATTCATCAATTGTGTTCATAAAATAAATAAAATAGGGAATATAGACTCTTGCAATATTTTAACATTATTCAGAGTGTTTGTTTAAATTTATATATTTTTATTTCTGGATAATTTGGAACAAAAATCATATATGAATTCTTGAAATAGACTGTACTTACTCCATTAACAAGATGATTTCTTAATGCATCATTTATGTTTCTTATCTATCATGCAAAATTATTTAAATACTTTTAATTATTAAAGATGTATTTTCGAACGCATCAAACCTTGAACAAACGTTGAAATATTTCAGAGATGCATCTCCGTAACAGTTTAAAACATAAAATACATCACAAGCAGAAGCCATTAGTCACTTGAATTAGACTGGAGATGAATCTTCGTGAATATTTCGGAGAAACATCTCTGTAATGTATTAGAACTTCGTCTTCCATGTTATATTTTGTTTATCGTTTTCTGAAAATTTAAACTATACCATACAATCGAAAATAAAAAATCTACGTACATAATTTCAGATGGTTCAAAAATGTCATACATAAATAAAATACCAATAAATATCGAAAATGCCATAAAATCGAGATCAATACAGTAGCATGATGTCAAAATATAATACATGTCATAATACAACTACTATTTTGTAAGACAATACTGTGTATGTCTGACTACATGTCTTGTACCTCCTCTGCATCTTCTATCTCCTTAGCCATCAATCCTAAATTTCCTCCTGCGATGTCTCTGGTACAACAATGCCTCATGCCCCCGTCATGATGGCGTGTAGGACATTCCTCACATCAGACCCATCAGAAAAGATACATTTGTCAATGTCTGCATGCACAATCTCCACAATGTGACGACATTTAGGCAGACATCCTCTACATGATATAACTGTGTCTGATCCTCTTCTAGTATCTCCTGATGAGCTGGTCTCGACAGATCTTCTAGAGCAGCGTGCACCACGTATGAATGTGAAACCCTTAAGAACCATCTGATGTACCCTTTGGTGTAGCTTCAGTCACTCTCAGCTATGGTAGCTTGTGCCTCATTCGGTACCAGATGAATCTCATAATCATCAACCATTTTATATATCTGTCTACGTGTTAAGGCAGGAGGAACAGAGACAACAGGGTGTGGGAATGGCCTGAGTGTAGGCAAATTTTTGCATGACACACTCGGGTAGATGAGGAGTGGTGGGACGTGATCCGTATGCCAACCATCCAAAGTATAGCACTATCTCGTCAAGTGGTCACGTCTCATAAAACACACTAGTTGTTAAAGAGCATGTCATCAGAAACTAAATGATTAAGATATGTTTGACAGTATGATCTGGATACAAGGGCAGCAATGACAAATCAACTCGACCTCCTACAAATACCTCTGGCTTAGCATCCGTAACCTTCTCAGCATCCTTACCCTCTAGAGGCAGCACTAGATCAACAACATTAGCATTAGAAGGTGGAACTGGATCAACAACATCTATAGCAAGAGGTGGCACTAGTAAAACCTTACGCCTGCCGGAGGATGGATGGAGTGATGCGTCAGATGGTGAATCCTATCTCCTATAGGAAAAAGATGATTGAGTGGCATGAGGAGAAACACGAGTTCTAGAAGTGGATGGCTCTGCCTGACCAGAGGGTTAGTAGCCTCTAAAACCTGCAGAATATTCTCCCGTCGCATTGATGCATGCTGAGCAACCCTCCCACGCCTCAGTCTATCCTGTCTATCACCCATTATGACTGAGTTAAAGTAAAGTAGAGCATTTGTGCAGGAAAACAACACAAAAGCAAGAAAATAAAAAAAATACTTCAGGAAATTCCGAAGACGCATCTCTGAAATTTAGGAAACTAAGACGCTGAAAAATTTCGGAGATGCACTTCCAGAATTTCCTGCAACTCACAAGTTGTGTCAATGACATCAATGTACCCTATGCAATTTAAAAAAAAACTTGTTTTGATCATCATTTTCAGCCAACAAGCATCTAATACACTATGTCTAAACTATCTTAAGTGCTATTTCTACTCATTTCTAACTCTAATTATTGATTTCTACTCATTTACACAAGAATTAAAACGTTTATCGAAAATTCAAAAAACTTACAAGAAATTGATGTTTCAGATGTTGTTTCTGATGTTAGAGATGATGACTGAAGTTCCATTTAGCCTTGATGGTTAAGTTTTGAGTTGTTGCAGAGAAAAATTTGAGAGAGTTTAAAAATTAGTTAGAGTAAAATGAGAAATGAGGAAGGAGAAAGTTCTGACACGTTTTAACCTTCAAAATATTTTTGAGATGCATCTCTGAAATATTTTAACATTAACTTACTTTTGGTGCGTTCGGAGATGCATCTCCAAAAATAAGGGCATTTAAATAATTTTGCGTGGTGACTAAAAAACATATAGGGTGCATTAAGAAATCCTCAATAAAAGTAATAATAGGATCCATCAAAATATGATTTTTTTAACAATCAATTAAAATATTGCTTAAGGTTTCATATTTTATAATAATTTCTCAAACTTATTCTCAAAAGTTTTACTACAATAACCATGTTTTCACTCATTATTATCCGAACCAACCATTTTTCTCTCATAAATCCCATTATACCAAACTTTTAAACAAAAAATTTTTACACGTAAGAAGGGGGCGCCAAAAGAATTTAAGCCCCCTCTTAAATTTGGAAGGGGTGCCAATAGGAATAAAGCTCCTTTTAGAATTTGTAAGGTGGCGCCAATTGGATTAAAGTCCTCTCTTAAATTTATATGGGGGCTCCGATAGGATTAAATCTCTCTCTTCTTGATTTATATATATATATATATATATATATATATATATATATATATATATATATATATATATATATATATATATATATATATATATATATATATATATATATATATATATATATATATATATATATATATATATATAATATTATAAATTTTATTATTATTTAATATAATAATATTTGGATTACATCTGCGAATAACATTGTACATTAATTTATAAGACTCAGTCGAATTAAGTGACCGCCGGTTCCACACCCTCGAGATCATATGTCTCTTACTACTTTCTGCGGATGTGGATCAACCTGTGGTGTTTCATAAGATCTCGTCGCAGATTGTGTTACATTTGTTTGAAGAACCTAGAGTTTGTAGGTCCATGTCGATAACTCAAATCAGTGAAGTTGTCTAGATTGAGTTAGCTGCCCTTGCCTTCGTATTTTGCTGTGATGGTTGTGTTGATGAGGTAATGGGTGAACGATAGCAGGTTTGGTTGACCGGTGACATTGGTGTGAATGTTTGAGTGGGTAATAACTTATGTGGTGTTTGGTAGTGCATGTTAATTTGTTTTGTATTCTGGTAAGAGTATGATGAGTTAGTAAGTTGGGTTTGTTAATATTTGGAGTGATAAAAAAATGGTGGTGGTTGTTGAAATGAGCGTTGGTATGGGGTATGTTGTTGGTATTGTGACACACGGGTGGCATGTTGACCTGTGAATTTTGATGCACATTCTTCTACCATTGTACTTATCCATTTTCCTAATTTGTTTTATTAATTTTACTATTTTATTGTATTTTTAGAATTAAGTTTATTTTTGCCTTTAACTTAAATTCGTATTTTATTTTTAGCATTAAAAGTTATTTGATACATGTTCACTGTGTAGACCATAACTTGAGCTACAACAATAAAATCAACGTGTTCTGATAGGTGTTAGAAAGTTGAGAGAAAGAGCTACAAGTTTTGTGTTGAAGTCAAAAGTAGATTTAGAGTGAAGTTGTATCAAATAATTCGTTGAACTTTCAGACCTTTAGAAAATAACTATTTTTGTCCATGTTTGGGTCGGTTTTATGTTTTCCAACCCGATTTGAACTAGAATTGCTAATCCTTATTTTGTACAAGAAAATTAGTCGCGATACTATTCACGAGAAAAATATTACGCTTTGTACGATTGTAATGGAGAACTAATTCCCGAAGTCAAATTATGTGTCTTACAGGTTCCATCGCTTTGAGGTTATTCCAATACCAAATTAATTTCGACTTCTGTTCAATTCTTTTCTATGAAATCATTTTCTTAATTTTATTGCTTTCGTTTGCTTAATTCAGTTGATGTTCATAGGATAAAATTGATTAAATTCGATTGTATGCATGTTCCTAATTTTAATCGCGTGTTAACTTGGCTTCTTCGTTAGCCTTCACCTAATCTTTAAACCATCATGCTTAATGCGGTAAACACGAACATAATTCATATGATATTGATAATGTTTGTCTAGTTGATCTCATAATCGAATAGGATCGAAGCCGCTTAGGGATTGGTGTTATTATAGATGATGGTAAGTCAAAACCCGAATATGTAGGATTAGTCGTTTTAGCTTATTTTGATAATCACTTGTTTTCCTTATTTTCTTAATCGAAACCTAAACCTAAATAATCCCCCTAAATTGATTTTAGTAAGTAAATTATAATTTAAGAGTCCTTGAGATATGATATTCGAGGTGCCGCTTTTGTTTACTGCATTTTTTCTTTAACTCGTTTTTGACCCGCATATGACAGCAGATCACACGTGTTGCAGGTAATTTATTTTAGGATGGATTTTGAGTGCAAGAAAGGTGTTGGGTTGGAGGTTGGGTGTTTGATGATAAAGCTTGTTGGCGTGGATCAATCAAATATCTGGGATCAGACAAAAAACCAATTGAAATCGATATATACCAATTCATGTATTTGATAGTTGGTTTAGACTCGGTTGGCAGTACAGTGTCGGTAAGGACTAAATGACCGTGGCACTTCCATTCACAACACTATGCTTTTGCATATAATGTCCAATCCGTTGGAAATTCACCTCACACCCTATGAAGAATTCCCTTCAATCTTGATCTCAAGATTGATGAACAAACCCACAATATGATAATGATGGTAATAACAAGTAATTATCAAGAACAACAAAAGAGAAGAAGAATAACAAACAAGAAAGAGAAGAATGAGAGAAGAAGTATTTGGAGAGAATGTGTTACCCACAACTGTGGGATTTCTTATTGAACTTTCACTTGCTAACTGCAACTGTGAAATCTGTTCTGTTGTGATGTAGAATACAAAGCAAGGCACCCTATTTATAGTTTTAGGTTTACACTAGCCCAAAACATAAAAGGCCCAAAATATTCTAAATCAAATCTAATCATATGATATCAAATCCAATCATATGATATCAAATCTAATCATATGATATCTAATCATATCATATCAAATTAATCATATGATATCAAATCTAATCATATGATATCAAATCTAATCATATCAAATCACAATGAATTATATTTAACACACCACCTAATTCATTGTGTCTAAACTGTCTACATTCATCATGGCCCTTAGTCTTCTGAAGGCTTCGACCTGCACTCTCTTCGTCATGATATCTGCAATCTGATTCTCAGTTCTGCAGTGTTCCAACTTCATCTTCCCTTCTGCTACCTGCTCTCGAAGATAATGGAACCTCATTTCGATGTGCTTGCTTCGACCATGAGCTATTGGATTCTTCGCCAAGTTGATAGCTGACATGTTGTCTATCTTCATGGTAATTGCTCCACGATTCTTCCCTATGATTTCTTTGCCTTGTTTCACAAACCCAGCTGGTTGTGCAACATAAACTTCTTCGTCTAAGGGGCTATTAAGGAATGCACACTTCACGTCCATCTGACATGTGTTCCAGTTGTTCATATTTGCTAGACCAACAACCAACCTGATTGTTTCGATTCTAGCAACAGGTGCGAATACTTCATCGAAGTCGATTCCTTCCTTCTGAAGAAATCCTTTCGCCACAAGTCTCGCCTTGTGTCGAGTTACTTCTTCTTTAGGATTTACCTTTACCTTGTAAACCCACTTCATATCAATTGCCTTCTTGCCTTGTGGCAATTCGACAAGTGACCAGGTATCATTGACTTCGATGGACTCCAACTCTTCAGTCATTGCTTTCATCCACTTCGAATCTTTCAATGCCTCAGCTGCATTGACAGGTTCGACATCTGCATAAAAAGCATAAGGTACCAACTCACCCTCTTCATCGACTACATCATCTGATGTAATTACACATTCTTGCAACCTTGCAGGCATGTGTCTTGTTCGTCGAGGTCTGCTTGAACCTGCTTCATCTGCAACTGGTTCCTGTTGAACTTCTATTTCGACTTCAGTGGCTGGTTCTTCACAAGAGATTCTCACTGAATCCTTCTTGGCATTCTCAGTCCAATCCCATTCTTTAAGCTCATCTATGATCACATCCCTGCTGATCACTACCTGCTTATTCACTGGGTCGAATAGCTTGTAACCTCCTGTCGAATGATATCCTATCAAGATCATCTGATTCGACTTATCATCAAGCTTCCTTCTCAACTGATCTGGCACATGTCTATGTGCTATAGATCCAAACACCTTCAAGTGACTGAGACTAGGCTTGACACCAGACCAACATTCTTCTGGTGTGATTCCTTCAAGCTTCTTCGTCGGACATCTGTTCAATATATATGTTGCTGTCGAAACTGCTTCTCCCCATAATTCTTTAGGTAGATGTTTTCCATTCAACATACTTCTCACCATATTCATGATGGTTCTGTTCTTGCGTTCTGCAATTCCATTTTGTTGTGGAGTGTACGGTGGCACCACCTCATGCACAATCCCTTCTTTTACACATAGTGTATCGAACTCTTTCGACACATACTCTCCACCACCATCAGTCCTCAGAATTTTCAGCTTTCGACCACTCTGTCTTTCGACCATGGACTTGAATCTGGAAAATACCTCAATCACATCACTTTTCTTCTTGATGAGGTAAGTCCAAAGCTTTCGGCTGTAATCATCTATAAACGTGACAAAGTATCTATTGCCACCAATCGAATCCACCTGGATTGGACCATTTACATCAGAGTATATGACCTCAAGTATTGCCTTCGACTTCCTTCCTGCATCCTTGCTGAAGCTATTCTTGTGTTGTTTCGACTGAACACACTCTTCACAGACTTCACTTGGAATGTCGATTTCTGGTAATCCTGAAACCATATTTCTTCTCTTCAGTTCTCTGATGTCATTAAAGTTGAGATGACCTAGTCGAAAATGCCATAACCACTCATCTCTGCTGGCTGCAGTTGCTAGACATCTATGCTCCATCACATTTAGTCCAATCTTGAAGTTCCTATTCTAAGACATTGGAGCCTTCAAGATTAATCTACCACCTGCGTCGATAACTCTCATCATCTTGTCTTTGACAACTACCTTGTAGTTCTTTTCGACAAGCTGCCCTATGCTGAGCAAATTACTCTTCATGCCTGGTATGTACAACACATTGGAAATTGTTGACCTTTTGCCATCTTTCCTCATAATCAGAACATCACCAACACCTTCGGCTGCTAGAGTGTTTTCATTTGCAAACTTTACTGTGTTCTTCGACGAGGGCTTCATGTTGACAAACCAATCTTTCCTTCTAGTCATGTGTGATGAGCATCCTGAGTCCAAGTACCATTGATCTTGGAATCTTTCTTCATCTTTTGTTGTGACCATTAGCAACGTTTCTTCTTCTTCATGTTTCGCCAGCTTTGCATCAGTCTCTTGATTTCTCTTCTTTTCTGGACAATCACTAACATAATGACCATACTTATGGCAATTGAAACATTGAATGTGGCTTTTGTCTGTCTTTCGATCACCACCTCTTCCTTTACCTGCAGCACTACCTCTTTGGTTGCCTTGGTTCTAAGGTTTCTTTTGATTCGACTGGTTTCCTCCTTTGTTGCCATTCCAGCTACCTTTGCCTTTTCTCTCCTTTTCCGTCTGTGCCTGCAAAGCCATATCTTTCGACTTTCCTGCAGCTCTCTCAGCCATCCTCTGTTCATGAGACTCAAGAGTCCCTTGAAGCTCTTCCTTCGTCAACACTGACAGATCTTTCGACTCTTTTATGGCAACTACCACGTGGTCGAATTTTGGAGCCAACGATCTCAAAATCTTTGAGACAACTGCTTTTGTCGTCAGCGTTTCTCCATATACTTTGATTTGATTCACCAACCTTGTAACTCTGGTGAAGAAATCTGTAATGCTTTCTTTGTCTTCCATCTGAAGCAACTCATAGGTTCTCTTGTGAGTTTGTAACCTCACCTCTTTCACCTTCTCTGTGCCTCCAAACGACTTTTCAAGAATCTCCCATGCTTCTTTTACTGAATCAACATCACTAACCTTTTCAAAGTTATCAGGATCAACACACTGATGAATTATAAAGAGTTCTTTATAATCCTTCTTCTTCAATTCTTTGTGCGCAACCTTTTCCGCCTCCGTTGCGTTCTCCACCAGCGATGTTACTCCGTCCTTCACAAGATCCCAAAGATCTTGATAACAGAAGATCACCTTAACCTGCTTGCACCAATTCTCATAATTGTCTTTCTTGAGAATTGGCAGGGTCACCGGAAAGTTGCCGTTTGGATAGTAAATAGGGTGCACCAATTCTCACCAATTCTCATAATTCTCATATTTTGGGCCTTTTATGTTTTGGGCTAGTGTAAACCTAAAACTATAAATAGGGTGTCTTGCTTTGTATTCTACATCACAACAAAACAGATTTCACAGTTGCAGTTAGCAAGTGAAAGTTCAATAAGAAATCCCACAGTTGTGGGTAACACATTCTCTCCAAATACTTCTTCTCTCATTCTTCTCTTTCTTGTTTGTTATTCTTCTTCTCTTTTGTTGTTCTTGATAATTACTTGTTATTACCATCATTATCATATTGTGGGTTTGTTCATCAATCTTGAGATCAAGATTGAAGGGAATTCTTCATAGGGTGTGAGGTGAATTTCCAACAATTTTGTAATTTAATGTCTGAAAATAGCTTTTTTTATAAGTAACATTATATTCAAATGGGTACTAGCGGTACCCCAACCCAATTACAAATAACACCAACCACGTACACCACCCCACGCAAAAAAATTATATCCACTAAAATTTTCCATCACAAAAAATCGGTAGGTGATTTGAGCCAATCATATTAACTGCATCTAATGTTAGAAGATGACCAAAAATCTAACCACCACCAAGATAAATGGATTGATCATTTTTTTATAAGCAATGTGTATTCAAGAGGTGTACAAATGGTACACCAGCCTTTTTACAATGAAGTTATAATAACCAGTAAAGAACACCCTACCAAAAGTTTAACCCTACTATGGCACACATATTTAAAAAAATATTTTGGCGCTTTGAACCACTCGAAAAAGCTACACCTACACGAATTAGTCGACCAAAACCCCAACCACAACCAAGATAATTGGATAGCCCTCATAGTAATATCAGCAGGGTCACCGATTACATCATTGAATATAATCTGGTTGCGAGTCGACCAAATAACCCAGCACGTGGTTATCCAAGTTACGCACGCCAACTCATTAGAACAATAATGAGCAACCTGAATAAACCAACTCAACAGATGTGGACCAACAACAACTTTAGTAACTTCTGAAATTCCCATCCAATTTGCAATTTCCTTCTAAATAAAGCTGACACGAGGGCAGGAGTAGAAAATATGGTTAATATCCTCTACTGCATTAAAACAAAAAACGCAGACAATTCTGTGAGGGTTAGAGATTACACTCTTGGCTAGAAGATTTTCCCTTGTCGGCAACCTGTTTAGCACTAGTCTCCAAGAAAAAAATTTAGCTTTCAGTGGTATCCTAGTTTACCAAACTAAATCTAACATAGCCTTAAGTGAAATCTCTAGCTCAACATTGCCTTCCACACCACATAGAGCAGCATAACAAGATTTGGCAGAAAATAAAAGTAAGTGACATGGCCTCCAAAAAAATGTGTCCTCCACCCCTTGCAATGGTTTCACCTCCTGAATCAGATCCTCCAACTCCCTAAATTTGTCCAGCTTTGTAGCAAACATACCATTCTCTAAATCCTGCATATCCCATGACCAACCCCCCCCCCCCCCAAGCCAAACCCTTATTTCCTGCACAACAACATCTTTCAGAATCGATACTTCAAACACATTCAGAAATAGGTTTTATAGAGGCTCCTGCCCAATCCAACTCGAATGCAAAAACGATATGTACTCCCAGTACCAAGTTTGCAGGATATCAGACTTCCAAAACAACCTACTTCTGAAAAAACACACACCTTCATAATATCTCCCCACCAAAGTGAACCACACATGTCATCCCTAGATTCCCTTTTGACCATAATAGCCTCAGCCAACCCACCATACCTAAACTCAAGAACACCTTGCAAGACAGAAGATTTCACATTCAAAAATTTCCAAGGCCATTTCATTAATAGAGCCTTGTTAAACTTTACTAGATCCAGAATTTTTGGCTTACAAACCTCTTTCCAACTCACCCAAGTAATGCTTCTCTTTTCAGTAGAACCACCCCAAAGAAAGTCACGTTGAAGCGTGCATAACGACTTAGCAACTTTAGATGGAAGTTTGAAAAAGATAAGTAGTGAATAGGCAGGTTTGATATGACTAATTTAATAAGGGTAAGTCTTCCCCCAAACGACAACAGTCTACCATGCCACTTTGACAACTTAGCTTTAAAAAAACTTTAAAACTGGCTTCCAAAAATTCAATCTCTTATGATTACCGCCCACTTAAATACCTAAGAATTTGAATGGCGGCACTCCAAACTTGCAGGAAAGAAAATGAGCGGTTGCAGACATGTAAGAGGTATCCAAACCAACACCATATAGACAACTTTCCCATAAATTAATTTTCAAGCCATATAATATTTCAAAGCCTCTCAATACAGCTTTGATGCTCAAGAGATTAGACCACTTACCTCTACGAGAAGAGTATCATCAACATATTGCACTATAGAAGCGGTATCCCCTCACCTATTGAAAAACCTTTCAAGATTCCCACTTGATTTTTATTTCTCACCAACAAGGAAAGACATTCTGCCACCAAAGCAAACAAGAAAGGTGGCAAGGGGTCGCCTTGCCTCAATCCCCTTGTTGCCTGAAAATCACTAGTCGTGCTTTCGTTCACCAATGTCGAAAGGTAACATTTCAAGACACCACACCTGATCTATTTGATCCATTTTAAACAAAAACTCATTCCAACCAAGACCTCTTCTGAGAATATCCAGTCAACACTGTCATAGGCTTGCGCAAAATCCACTTTGAAGACCAAACAAGTCTTCCTATTCCTCTTAGCCATATCCAGAATCTCATTAGTAAGTAACACCCCATCAGATAATTGCCTGCCAGGAATTAATGTAGTTCTGTACAGGATACCAATTTCCCAATGACCTTTCTCAATCTTGAAGCCATTATTTTAGATATCAGTTTGTATATACTCCCGACTAGGCTAATAGGTCTAAATTCAGTTAGATCCTAAGGATTAGCAAATTTGGTATCATGGCTATGAAGGATGACACCAACGCCTTAGGAAATGACACATATTGAAGAAAGTGACAGATTACACTTTTCACCTCTACCCCAACAATATCCCAACAGCGTTTCAAAATGTCCAAGTTAAAACCGTCCGGACCTAAACTCTTATTCCCTGAACAAGTCGAAAGAGACTCCCAAATTTCAGCATCTGAGAAAGGTTCAATTAACATATCGTTGTCAGTCTGTGTCGGTTTTGGTAGACTATCCATATTCAAGTGTAAACTAATTCCTTTGACTTTCTTGAACTTTGCCTCAAAGAATTCCTTAATCGAGTCCTTGACCAACCTAACATCCTCTACCAAAATGTTTCCAGGCCTTATGCAGAGTATGTTGTTTCTTCTCAATTTAGTTTTAAGAACGGAATGGAAATACCTAGTATTTAGATCTCCCTCTTTGGACCATTTCACTCGCCCTTTTGTTTTATCATGCTCTCTTTTAGAATCAGCCTTTTCCAAATTTCCTTTTATGCATAGTCTCTTTCTCTGGGAGCCTCCTCTAAAGTACCTTCCACACCCATATCCATGTCACCCTCAACTTCATTAAGAGAATTAACCCCTTTCTTAATACTCAAATCCGGCTATCCGTATACATTCTTATTCCACCACATGAGTTTTTCTCTTAACACTTAGAATTTAGTCACCAGAATGCGGGAGGGACTACCTTTGACTTGAATAGAGTTCTAAGATTCTCTAACAAAATCCAGGAAGTTAAGATGTTCGTACCAACTATTGAACACCTTAAAAGGTTTTGGACCCCAGTTTGCCATATTTAATTTCAACCAGATTGGCCTATGGTCAGAGATATCTTTGTCCCGCATTTGTTGTGCCAAGACCCTCCACTTGGAGATTAATTCATCAGACAGTAAAGTTCTATCTAACCTGCTCTTGAAACATCCATTCACCTTAAACCATGTGTATTTATTTCCAACCACTGGAACACCGATGAGCTCCTTAGCTTCAATAAAGCTTTAGAAGTCCTCAATTTCAGCGAGATTGTATCTTCCTGCACATTTTCTTTCTTCTTTGGATTTGATGGTATTGAAGTCTCCAGCATCCAACCACTCACCTTGTGGAAATTTTCCTTTAAGCTCTAACAACTCCTTCCAAAGCTTTCTCTTTTCAGCTAAAGCACACGAAGAATACACAATAATAAAATAGCAGTTTATCCCCTTCCAACAACCAAAAACCCCTAAATAACCATATCCTTTAAAACTAAATTAGGATTTGATAGAGACTTTCCTCCATACTGAAAGAACACCTCCAGATTGACATATGACACCTAACGCTGACCATTCCATTTCCCCAGACCCCCATAAACTCTGTACCACCTCAGTTGTCATTGAATGGAACTTCATTTCCTAAACAAAGCATGGCTCCACATTTCCCTCAGATAAGATTTGACGCAATCTTCTTCTTTTGATCGAGGAACCGCACCCGCGCACGTTGTATGAGACACAGTTCATGGCACCCTGATTTCAATCCCCACCTTGTCATCAAAATTTCTTCTGTCCCTATCTTTTAAACTCTTGATGATACTTTCAAAAGCTTCATCGTCGTCATCCCCCTCAACTCCCAATGCCTTGATATATTGCCAAATCTTACTTGGAATATTTTAAATCGATTTCCTGGTTCTTGAATTTCCTTGGTTAAGGTCATTACCACTAAGCGGATCGCAACATAGAATGGAGCCTCTAGAATAACACGAAGAAGAATCTCTAACTAGTGAAACATTAATGTTGATCCTAGAACCAAGAGCATTAACTCCCTCCTTATGCTCGGTAGAGAGAGAATAATTTAATAATGCAACAAAGTAAGATGGGGCAAATGGAATTTTGATGCTATCATAGATCTCTCTAAATAATTTAGTTTTCTTTGGAAAAGGCTTAAGGGAAATTTTACCCAATATTCCTGCATTTATACCCATACCCCTACATTTTTAAAAAATACCCATTTTATCCTTATATATTTTAATATTTTATTATTTTTTTCACTTTTTATATTTTTCAGTCTTCCGAGAAATTCATCCCACGATCTACCGGAACACTTTGAAAATGACTTCTGGTAGGCATTTTTTTCAAACCGGAAGACTTGGACAAAGAGTTCTGGTTCACAAAAATACTGTACCGGAAGACTTCCGGTTTGGTAATTTTTGTGAATGTTCACCGAAAGACTTGTAAAAAGTCTTCCGATTTGTTTTTTAGCTACCGAAACACTTGTAGCAAGTGTTCCGGTTTGAGATTTTTTTTTTAAAATTTTTTTTAAATTTTTTTTATGTAATTATTTCAGAAATTCCTTTACAAATATGCGATAAAGATCAAATATCCGTAGATACGTCTAATGTTTTTTCAACAACTCAGAGATTTGGTACACGAGAAGAGGTTTCAGACATTCCTTTACAAATATGCGATAAAGATCAGATATGCGTAGATACGTCTGATGTTTTTTCAACAACTCAAAGATTTGGTACACGAGAAGAGGTAATAAGATGGATTAAAGAGATCGGAATCCGAAATAAAGTTACGGTTATCATCACTCGTTCAGATATTAAAACAGGCAAGAGAGGAAGAAGTAACAAATTAACATTTGGATGTGATAAAGGAGAAAAACACAGAGATATTGATAGTGGAACCCAGAGTGCGACAAAAAAATGTGGATGTCCATTTAGAATCAGATCAATTCCAGCGGCTGATGGATCTGGATGGAAGATTGATGTAAAATGTGGAGTTCATAACCATGGTTTACCTGATAGATTAGAAGGTCACGCATTTGTCGGTAGGTTGACAGCTGATCAGAAGCAACATGTTGTTGATTTGACAAAGAGAAAGGTCCCACCTAGACATATATTGCTTTCATTGCAAGAGCAAGATCCAGATAATGTCACTCGGATCACGCAAATATACAAACAGAAGAGTATGATAAAAAAAATATAAGAGGTCCTAGAAGTGAGATACAACATTCGTTTAAGCTTATTGAGGAAGCAGGTTATGTTTATTGGAGTAGAAAAAGAGATGACTCTGAAGTAATTAGAGATATCTTTTGGGCTCATCCAGATTCAGTTAAGTTGTTGAATATTTTTCCTATTGTGCTAGTTATGGACAACACTTACAAGACAAACAAATATAGGCAACCTCTGTTTGAAATAGTTGGCATGACATCAACCGAGTTGACTTTTGCTGTCGCATTTGCCTATATTGAGTCTGAGCAAACTGAGACTTTTTGTTGGGTGCTAGATAAGCTTAAACAATTGTTTGTGAAGAAAGAGTTGTGTCCACAAGTGATTTTGACAGATAGAGATCTTGCTTTGATGAAAGCCATTGAAATTGTGTTTCCAAGGTCGATCAATATGCTATGTCGATTTCATATTAACAAGAATGTTGGTGCAAAACAGAAACAATATGTGGCTAGTGACATGCAAAAGAAAATTGACGAGTTATGGACGGATGTTGTATGGGCTAGTGATGAGGTTGAGTATGATCAAAGGTTGAGCCAACTTGAGCAGGCGTGTGCTGATTGTAATGAATTTATTGATTATGTGAAGGATACATGGTTGACACCACATAGACAAAGATTTGTTGGAGCATGGATTAATCGAGTGCTACATTTGGGTAACACTACGACTAATCGGTATGTATTTATTTTTAGTATTTATAAATTGTATTTTTTTTGAATTTTTTAGTATTGGGAGGCTATGAATGACAACTTAAAGTTACTAATCGGCTATGAATTTTTTTTAGTATTTATAAATATGTGGCTAGTGCCTATATTGAGTCTGCTTATTGGAAGTTAAAGCAAATGTTGGGGAACAGTATTGGTGACATGGTCAAATGTTGGGAGGCTATGAATGACAACTTAAAGTTACAATTGAGTAATATTAGAGCTTCTTTTCAAAAGAGTTTTTATGAAGTTGAGCACGCCCACGTAAGTCCATTTTACAATAATTTATGTGGTTCAGTGTCTCGAGAAGCATTGAGACGCATTGCTCAAGAGTTAAAACGAGTTGATTATGTTGGAACTAACAAGGAAAGATGTCGTTGTACTCTTAGAACAACCTACGGATTACCTTGTGCTTGTGAGTTGACAGGATATAGAATTGATGGTTTACCGATACCAATAGATGTTGTACATGTTCATTGGAGAAAACTAAGTATGGAAGTTAAGTTGGACGAAGATGTAGATGATAGATCAGAGGTGGATATGAATAGTGCAATAAATGAGTTATGGAAAAGGTTTAAGTCACTGGATGTTGTTGGGAAAAGGGCATTAAAAAGTAGGGTTTTTGAACTTGCCTTCCCTACAATGACTTCTATGTGTCCACCACCTGAGAAAATAAAAACTAAAGGGGGAGTCAAGAAGAAAGACAAAAAACCAGTAGGATATGATGTTTATAGAGACCCTTCGTCGAGACTTGGGGTTGGAAATAATACATAATGAAAGATCAAGTTTGTATGTCAACTTATTTACTGATCAGTTAGCAGTAGTGAGAGAATCTTTGATGATAGAGGAAGTTGGTCCTCAGCCACCACATAAATGGTTAACTCTACCAGATATGGGTTACGTGATAGCGAATCGTTATAATGTTGTACTTGTCTGTTTAGGAATTGAATGCTGGACTTTCTTCCCTATGACATCTTCATTTTCACCGAATGTAACAATTTACTGCATTGGTTTTGTAAACAGAAATCATTGGGTTCAGGTACTTAGTTATTTTTAGATAATGCGATTAAACCTAATTCTTTTTCGTTATTTTTACTTAATATTGCGAGTTATTTTTTTATTTAGGTAAACATGAAAGAAGGGTTTCCATTGCCACCAGTGACAGTAGATTGGAAGAAGTTTCGTTCTCCAGCAGCAACATCTTGGATGATAGGATTTGCAGGACGTCTACAACATTGGCAACAACTTACGCCTATATTACCAACACATTTTGAATTATAAATTATGTTACTCATTTTTAATTACAAAACATGAATCGTGAATTATGTTACTCGTTTTTAATTGCAAAATATGAATCGTGAATTATGTTACTCGTTTTTAATTGCAAAACATGAATCGTGAATTATATTAACATGTAAACATAAACTAAATAGGTCAAATTAGTCTAAAAGTTAACACATGAACATAAACCATTTAGGTCAAATCTGTCTAAAGGTTAACATATAATCATAAATATAAATAAAAGTCACTGTGATAGACCAAGATGTAAAGCTTCGAACAAATCAGCAAACTGTGGGTCATCCTCTTTAGCACCAGTCTGCTGAAGATAACGATGTATCAATGAAGACATACGAGCCACTATAGGATCAGATGGTCCTGCTTCATATACAATAACTGGCATCTCTGTTGTCGCATCAATACTGAGCGGTACCAGACGAGGATGCGAAACACGATAATACCACTCAAGATACCCATTATCTGTCTCATATGGGGTGGTGGCCGACACTGTCAGACGAATCACATTCTGAACGCTCTGATGGTAACTAATCCAGTCAACATCAATATCACCCGCCGTTCGAGAATCAAGAGGTGGATGTGGAACATACTACCTGTATCCAAACTGACGCAAACATCTGTCAGACATGTATGGAACAATAGTGTCACCCCATCTCAGACACCCCCTATAGAGGCATAACTCATCAAACTGACGCCATACTCTATGATTCTCGAATGGGCGCCATATGACATCAGCAGGTGTCAGCTCGTCCAGAATAGGCCGCAAGTCATCCACCTTCAAGGTACCTTGTCTATAGGACCATCTCATCGCTCGTGGGAGACCCACATTATTAGCTAGTATCCAGTTCTCTCCTCTTTTTCCAAGTGTGGGAAAATACTCATGAATCCAGCACTGTTACAAAATGTAAAATAATTAATTATAACATAATAAACTAGATAAATAAAATTAATATACTAGATAAAATTAATTAAAAAAATATACTAAATTAAAATAAATACCTGTAGGAGAATCAGATAACCACCAAGCTGCTTACAGCTGAACATGGAAGCATCTCCGAGATATCGGTAAAGAGTAACCAACGCAGCTGCTGCCCAACTATATCCTGATAAGCCATCCAAGTCTATAAACAGTGAGAGGTATCGTGCCTCGACAAGCGTAAACGTCTTGTTCGCAAAAATAGTGGAACCCACTAACATCAGCAAATAAGTTCTAGTGGCATAATCCCATCGAGATGCAGCTCTGTGCTCTACGAACCGATCATATAACCACTCCAGCTTATAGTAGGAACCCCTGCACTCACGGACTTGTTGCTGTGCTATTCTATGTGACACTCCCAAATAATCAACAGCCCACTCAACAGCAAGCGCTTCACTGATATCTGGAGGGTTCCAGAAAACTCCCCTGATGGGCAAGTCAAGCAGGCAAGATACGTCATCTAGAGTAATCGTCATCTCACCAAATGACATGTGAAATGAAGATGTCTCTAGATGCCACCTCTCTGCAAAAGCGGAAACTAGGTTTGTGTCTATCTTTGTTAAACTGGTTCTCTGAAGTGAAGCTAGACCAGACCTAGATATCCAGCTCTCCATTTCTCTGGGTAACTGTAGTGGAACCCTCTGAGTCAACTTTATCCCATGTCCCGCCACCTTTAACTCTTTCTTCGACCCTCTCTCCTGAAAAAAATTAAAAGTAAAAATATTATAAAATTCAATATTAAAAATTCGAATTCTATTCAATATTAAATAATTTTCGTTTACTTACCTCACCAAACCATATACGGTATGCAACATGCTGTTCGTATTTAACTAACAGAGACGTATCATACGGTCCTCCGGGATATCCAACCGGCTCGGATGTTGATGTTGATGCATCAAAATGCTCTTCTTCAGCCATCCTCGATGACTCGCCCCGTCCTAGTCCACGAGGGATCCTACCATCTCTGCCTCTTGTGCGCACCACTAGAAAAAAATCAATATAATTAAAAATTAAAAAAATAAATAAATAAATAAATATAATTAGAAAACAAAAATAACAAAAATTAAAAAATAAAAAAGAAATGAACCGGAAGTCTTTCTTTGAAGACTTCCGGAGTTGAAACGCAGCATTAAGTGTACGGGATGTCTTTAGGAAAGACTTCCGGTGTGTAAACTAGAATCTTTTCTGAACCGGAAGTCTTCAAAAAAGAGTTCCGGTGAGCAACCTCAAAATTTTGTGTACCGGAAGTCTTAATGAAAGAGTTCCGGTGAAGAAGCAAAAACAAAATACAAACCGGAAGACTTACTCTTAGTGTTCCTGTATGTATTTCAACTGAAATGTGTTCCGGAAGTGTTTGCGTAAGAGTTCCGGTATGTAGCAAAATTTGGAGAGTTCCGGAAGTCTCAAAATGGAAAGTGAGAAATGGAAGTGAAAAATGAAAAATGTAAGATTATAGATTTACTAAGGGTATTTTGGTCCAATTTTTTTGAGTGTAGGGGTGTGGGTATAAGGGTAGGGGTATAAGGTAAAACTTCCAGGCTTAAGCGATGAACCAAGATGGCTAGGCCTAGAAAGGGAAATTGGATCAGATAGATCTTTATTAAGGCCCAATAAATTATGTGAGCCATTGGGCATCCCAAATGATACTTTTGCACAGTCAACGACCCCTACTAACCCCTCATTTCTCTTAAAAAACAACATTTTGTCTGTTTTCTCGCTAGTTCTAGTTACTCCTTCCACGCTATCAAAATATTTTCCTTTTTCAATACCAACCATCTGTGCCTCTTCAATATCCATGTCCCCTCCTACATGACTCCTAACCTGATCCCATCCTACCTCGCCACCCTTTTTAGACAAGACCTTTTGAGGCGCCGCATCTGTCTTCTCCAAATTTTCTGAAAATACATCTTCATCATTACTATCTACCTCTGGTAATCCCCCCTCAGACTCCTCCTCATATGAACTCTCCTAACCTCCATCTTTATCATTAGAATCTGACATCTCCAATTTCTCAACCCATCCCTTTTATTTCTAACCATAATCCTTTTTGGCCCATGGAAATCTTCTACAAATTTTAAACGATATATACTTCAATTTACCTTGATGTTAAACACTTCATTCGAATTGATTGAAAATTTGGTCTTGATCAGGAAACGCACAACATCAAAATTTGTTTGTCTTTCCATCTAGTCATCGCAGTAAATGAATTCCCCTACACAACTTGAAACAAACTTAAAAAACCTATCACTTCATGCATGACAAGGAAACCCAAAGAACTTAATCCATGTTAACCTTTCTCCATCTATGTCCATATCCCACCACGGGTGAATGTCGTTAAACCACTCCTATACCCAACTTTCATTATCCTCTATCATTCCTTTTCCCATGTTCCTTTTCTTCCAACACACAGGTTCGCCCCCAATGGGGATGCTTTGATACTAAAATATTCTTCCCTGTTTAGAGCCTCCTAGATAGCATATGTTGAACCCGATTTGTTGACCACTCCAACAAAGGATTTTTCAAATCTTTCCATTTCAGAAGCCAGTACATTGAACTGCAGGTGTACAAAACTCGGTTTTTCTTCCAACTTTCACCTCCACTCTTTTCCTAGGTTCTTTTTCCTAGACTCAACCTCTTGTACACCTAGAACCTGCGCATAGGATCGTTCTAGATTCCTTGTACTCCCATATCTTTTCGAAGGATTTCCATTATTTCCCTGTGCATTCTCCGCCATTGTTTTCCTTACTTGATGATCACTAACATATTCTTTCCCACGTTGGAACCTAGGAATGTTAGCGAAAAGCTTTTTTCCTTGGTTTGAATAATGTCTAACTTTACCTCCAACAATTTATCCTTTGCCACCTTTATAAACCTCACAAATCCATATTTCCTTCTTCTTTTATCTCTCTTTGCTAGTATGAATACCTCATTCACCAGGCCATGTTTCTTAAATACTTCTGCTATATCTTTTGCTGTAAATGTTTTTGGAAATCCTGTGAAGAAAAATGATGACACACGCTCCTCCTACTGAATACATTTATTCCAACTTGAGAACCACATTGAAGCTCTATTACTATTAGAGTATTTCCTCCTATTCCTTACCTCTACCTAGTTACTTTCCTTCATTTTGAAGCTCTCATGCATGAATTCGCTCAGAGACAAAATGTTCCAACACCTGCTGCCAAGGTCCCTATACCTAAGTATAGGAATTTGAACCGAAGACAACAAATGTTCTACATTAGAATCTGAAACGGATTACCTATATTATTATTATTGTCGATCTTGCCTTGAAATTGTTGTTGATGAAGTTACATAAGCATTTATAAAATTCAAAATTTAGTTTTTTCATAGAAGTTTATTTTCTAAGATCTTAAAAGCCACGCCATGTAGGATTGGGTACATGGATATAAATGGATTGATCTAATTGTTATAACGGAAGAATTTCCAACTGCATCATTAAAAATGATTTGGTTACGCGTCCAAAAAATAACCCAAAATATTGTAATCCATATGATACAAGCACTACGCCAAAAATGAATTTTGGCAGCGCAGCAAAGACAACCCTTTATATAAAACCGTTGCTAAAAGATTTATAAAAAAAGGAAAAAAGCACTGACTTTAGAAAGCGCTTTCTAAAAAGTGCCGCTAAAGGTTGTTATTTTGTAATATAATATAAAGTGCTTTTAAGAAAGCGTTGCGATAGGGGGAATACGAAAGCGCTTTAAAAAGCACTGCTATAGGGGAGATACGAAAGCACTTTTTAAAAGCACTGCTATATGGGGGATACGAAAGCGCTGCTATAGGTCCTGACATAGGCAGACTTTAGAAAGCGCTTTCTTAAAGCGCTGCTAAAGGTGGGGGTTACGAAAGCGCTTTTAAGGAGAAAGCGCTGCTATAAGGGGTTTACAAAGACGCTTTAGAAAGCGCTGCTATAGGTATTTACTTTTTTAAAAATTAAACTATATTTTCATTTCAGACTCACACTGTAGTACTTCTTTCTTTCTCTCTCTCGTACATGTACGTTTTCTCTCCCTCTCTCAACACTGAACCCTACTCCCTCTGCCTGACCGTCGTATCTCCGTCTCTCCGACCGCGTCTCCCTCCGTCATGCTCCCTCCGTCTGGCCGTCGTATCTCCGTCTCTTCGAGCGCGTCTGAAATCATATTTCCTCCGTCAGCAAGGTAACAAATATTCCTCCGTCTGAAATCGTATTTCTTATGTTGTTGCTGGTTATGTTGTTGCCGGTTCTGTTCTATTTTGTTATCTTTTTCATTTTCATTTTGCATTTACATGTTGTTGCCGGTTATGTTCTCTATTTTCTTTTCTTCTTCGTTTTTGAGAGAGAGAAGTGAAATCTAAAAACACTTAGTTTTGATGATTACAAATATCAAGCAATTTAGAAAATGACAATTTCATAAGTCAAACATGATATTAATAAGTCAAGAAATTATTTGTGTCAATCATCGAAGGGAGCTTGATTTCAAGTATCAAATGGTTCTTGGTGATGACATTCAATTAAAGAAGAAATTTCACAAGCCTTATCAGTAAAAAAAAAACTATTAAGTTTCTGTGGAAAGTACATGACATTATTGAATGAAGGAAGAAATTTAAAAACTTGAAGTTGTAAAAGTGTGAAAATTTATTTGATCACATCTAAGAATCTTAAATAAGTACAAATATTTGCACTTATAGACCAGGTCCACTTAAACAATAAGTACAAATATTACAAATGATGAAAGAAGAAGGTAAAACTTAGAAAAAATATAGGTAGGGTTTTAATTCAAAGTTAAAACCATGAAATTGCAATATATCATTAAGCTATGCAACTTATATGTGCACATCTAATTGTAAGCATTGTGATAAAAACTTACAAGTAAAGTGGGAACAGCTGCACAAACAAGGCCGGTGAATGCCACTGAAGTCAGCATAAATAATAATAATAAATTTTGTTGAATAAGATGAGGTATAAATAGATACACACACACACACACACGTGCACACACACACATATACCTCAGTTTCAAGCAAACATTTCTCAAGCATGGTAGATTCATGGAACTTTTTCAAATTTGTGTATTCTTCTTCGAGTTAATATGGAAATCACATTGGGACTTTAAGTCATAATTTGTTGAAGTTTTTTGGTTCTTAAAAACACAGTTTAAACTAATGCGTAGAACTTTATATTTTTGATGTTGTTAAGTATTAACAATTGTCATTAGTGCGAATAATAGTTCCCATGTAAACATTAAAAATGACCAATAATAAAAAGTAACGAGAATGTTGTTGTTGATATTGTTAATGTTGATGTTGATGTTGTTTATGAAAACATGAATTAATTTTGTATGTTATTTTATTATAGGGGTTACTTGTGAAGAGTAAAATTGTGATCGTTTCCAAGAATCTTACTGTGTAGTTCTAGAAGTTGCTAACTTCTCTACAGTTGCTACAGGTAATCACTGTTGTTATTTAACTTACTTAGTTTAGTTTAGCCTACTTAATTAGTATGGATAAAAATGAATGTCTTCCAATCGATTGTCAAAAGAGTACAAGAATGGGGTATCGAAATTCGTTAAGTTTGTTGTTGAACATGCCAAAGACCCAAGTAGGTTCACATGTACTTGCTTAGGTTGTTGTTATGGGCGTCGGATTGGCACAATTCAGTTGGAATCGCATTTAAAGAGGCATGGAATTGATCGAAGTTATACATGTTGGACATTACATGGTGAGATAAGTAACGATAATGTTGAACCGGAGGATAATACGACCTATGCTTCAAACGACAATGGCATAGATACATACGACTATGATCGAGTCGAAGAGATTGCAAAAGCATTTGAAGAAGATCTTCAGGATTGTCCCAAAATGTTTGAGAGGTTGTTAAATGATGCAGAGAAACCGTTGTATAAAGGTTGCACTACTTTCACAAGATTGTCTGCGATATTAAAGTTATATAACTTAAAGGCAAGAAATGGATGGTCGGATAAAAGTTTCACAGAGTTATTAGCCCTCATGAAAGAGATGCTTCTAGAGGATAATGTTCTTCTCAATCGAACCTATGAAGCCAAAAAAATATTGTACTCTATTGGCATGAGCTATGATAAGATACATGCTTGTCCAAATGATTGCATTTTGTTTCGAAATGAAGATGCATCATTAAACGAGTGTTCTAAATATGGTGTATCTCGGTATAAGAAAAAGTTGATCCCAACAAAAGTGTTATGGTATTTTCCTATAATTCTGAGATTTAGACGCATGTTTCATAGTGAAACAGATGTAAAACACTTGACTTGGCATGAAGATGATAGAATTATACATGGAAAGTATCGACATCCAGCAGATTTACCACAATGGATGAAAATTGATAATGAGTATCCTGATTTTGGAGAAGAAGCGAGAAACCTTCGCTTGGCATTATCTACTGATGGAATGAACCCACATTGTCTGCAAAGTATCTCACATTCCACATGACATGTGATTATTATGATTTATAACCTACCTCCATGGCTATGTATGAAGCGTAAGTACCTGACGATATCTATGTTAATTTCTGGTCCTAAACAACCAGGGAACGACATAGATATATACTTGACACCTTTAATCGAAGACTTAAAGAGTTTGTGGGAGAACAGTGTGGAGGTTTATGATGGATATAGGAAAGAAAGTTTCAATTTGAGGGCGATGTTGTTTGGCACAATTAATAATTTTCCAGCATACGAAAATATATTGGGGTATAGCATTAAAGGTCAATGTGCATGTCCTATCTGTGAAGAAAACACAGATTGAGCGCGATTGGAATTTGGTCAGAAGAATGTCTTTCTTGGTCATTGTAGATTCTTAAATTATAATCATCACTATCGTGGGTGGAGAAAAGCATTCAATGGAAATTCAGAATAAGGTAGAGCTCCACCTACATTGATAGGTGAACAAATTTTTGAAAAGGTGAAAGATGTGAGTACTAAGTTTAGCAAGCCTTTTTCTCATACGCTTGTCACGCGTGGGTGGAAGAAGAGGTCGGTTTTTTTTAATTTCCCTATTGGAAGTCAATGTATGTAATACATTTTCTTGATGTTATGCATATTGAAAAAATGTATTTGAAAGTGTTATTGGTACGTTACTCAATATACAAGGAAAGTCTAAGGATGACCTTAAAGCAAGACAGGACTTGGTAGCGATGGGAATAAGAAATGAATTAGGACCCTTGAAGAGAGGAAATCAAACATATCTACCACCTGCTACTTATACTTTATCTAGAAAGGAGAAAAAGATATTGTGTAAATTTCTAAGTGAAGTTAAATTTCCAGAAGGAAACTCTTCAGATATTAGAAGACTTATGTCTATGAAAGACCTCAAGTTAAAGAGTTTAAAGACACATGATTGCCATGTTATAATGGAATATTTTCTACCAATAGGTATACGTTCTATTTTTCCAGAAAAAGTAAGAAGCGCAATAACTAAATTGTGTTTTTTCTTCAGCTCAATTTGTAGTAAGGTGATCGATCCCGTGATCTTACCAACATTGCAAAAAGAAATAGTTATTACTTTATGTGAGCTTGAAATGTATTTTCCTCCATCATTTTTTGACATAATGGTACATCTAGTTATTCATCTTGTGAAAGAGACACAATTGTGTGAACCAGCTTATATGAGATGGACGTACCCTGTTGAACGTTATATGAAAATATTGAAAGGGTATGTGAAAAACTGAAGTCGACCAGAGGGATGTATTATTGAACGATACATTGCTGAAGAAGAGATTGAGTTTTGTACTGAATATTTGTCCAATGTCCAATCCATTGGCCTCCCAAAATCTCATGCTGTTGAAAAAATAGTAGGAAAATAGTTAATTGGAAATAAAGTTGTGACAGTTTCAAGGGCTGAACGGGAGCAAGTGCATTTGTATGTTCTGCACAATGACATTGAGGTTGAGTCGTATGTTGAAATGCACAAGGACATTCTCCGAGGTTTAAATTTGAATAGAAACGAAAATTGGATAGTGGGAGAGCATAATCGAAGTTTTATAACATGGTTCAAGGATCATATATTTTCAAAGTTTTATTCTAATCCCGCTTCAATAACAGAAAGGTTGAGATGTTTAGCATATGTCCAAGTTTGCATGTGTTTTCTTATAGCGTATACGCAATTAATGGATACACATTTTATACCAAAGAACAAGATGATAAAAGTACAATACAAAATAATGGTGTCGGCGTGCTAGCTGAAGTAATGCACATTTCAAGTATGAAGGACTTAAACCCCAAATATGCAAATCTGTCATATTTTGGGGTTATCAAGCGCATTTGGGTGTTTGATTATGATAATTTTCAGATTCCTATCTTTGGATGCAAGTGGGTTGAAAATAATAGTGGCATACAAATGGATAAGTTAGGATTTTTGCAAGTGGATTTTAATAAGGTGGGGGTACAAAGATGAGCCTTTTATTCTAGCCACGCAAGCTAAACAAGTGTTCTATATCACTTATCCGACAAGTACGAAATGGTCTATAGTTCTTTTTTCCAACAAAGTAATCGATGATAACATTGGAGATTAGGGTGATGTTGATGTTGAGAAGGAATCTTATATCATAGATGATCAAGATGAGAATATTAAATCGAACGAATCATATATTAGAAATGATCATAACGAGGGAATTTGGATCAATCCATCCATCCGTGTTGTTAAGAGACAAGTAAACCACGTTCTAACGAAGAAAAGAAAGAGATGTTAGTGACAAAGATACTTGTAAAATTATACATTATATCATTCAATAAAATTATATATTATGTCATTCAATAAAATTATATATATATATATATATATATATATATATATATATGTTTTTATTATTTATATTTTTATTATTTATATGGTTTTCTTTTCATATATATTTGTCATTCATTTCATAATTTTGTTTTTCTGAATTACAGGTATTATGGCTAGCAACGAGGAAAAATCACATGATACTTTTAAACATGATGGAAACGAACCAACACAAGATGTGGAAGGAGATATTACAAGAGGAATAACGATTATGAAAGGAATCATTCATACGAGAGATAAAGGTAAAAAATATGATGTGCATTGGAATGAAACGCACAAATTAATTGAGCCTAACTGTGCGATGTTGACAAGTTACATTGGGGCACTTGTTCGTTCGCAAATTTCAATCACTTGTGATAATTGGAGAATTCCTTCGTTGAAACCTTCTAAAGAAAAAATATGGAGCGAGATACAGGTATCATATCTGATATTTTTTAATTATATCGACGATTATGTCTTTAAATTACTTATACTAACATACTATACGTATGTTAATTTATTTGCAGAGGTCTTTAAATATTGGTGCGACCGGAAAAAATATTGTCTTCAATTGGCTGGAAAGCGACTAAGAGGATTTTGAGCGTTTTTAACGAACAAGTTTCTTAAGGATTCTGATAGAAAATTTGTTGAATCAGAGCGTCCAAAGAAGTATGTTGATTTGATTTCACTTGAAGAATGGGAAACATTTGTTGTCAAGCGAAGAACCCAAGAATTCCATTTAATTCTAACTTATCATGAACAATGTATAATATATATACTTCTTCCACATGAGTTCTAATATGACTTAAACTTGTTTTTTCAGGCTGTGAATGACGTAAATTGGAAACGAGCATCAAAACCCGCGTATCCATACAAAAACGGGCGTTTGGAATATGCACGCTTACAACAAAAAATAGTAAGTATATATAAATGCTTTAATATGATATAGTTAGAATACGAGAAAAGTGAAGCTTATTATCTGTCTTAATGTGTGGTTAGAAGAGGAGAAAAGTAATGTAACATCTCTTCCGGACCATGTTTTGTGGGAGGCTTCCCGTGTGGGTAGAGATGGAGTCGTTCAGGAAGAAGTTCAACAAGTTTTTGAGCAATGTGTAAGTACAACATTAGTTCTGTCATAAACTCAAAAGTGTATAATATATTTATCCTTTTATCTATATTTCAGGAGAGTCTATCCCAGTCTATAACTGCAACTGAGAATGATGATTGCAGGAGCGTACTAAGTCAAGTGTTAAATGTTCCTGAGTATTCTGGTTGTGTGAGGGGTAAGGGATTTGGTGTCACTCCAACAAAATTGTATAAGCAGCCAAAGAATAAAAATCCGAGCAATAAATAAGTGATGAAGTCGTTGGAAGAATTGAAAGCTCAAATTCATGAATTGCAAAAGGGCAAAGAGAGATACATGTCAGAAAGGCGCGGTCTAGAGTTTAAAGATACTAGTGACAAAGATAGTATCAATTGTGATTTTCAGCATAAACTTTCCGAGGTAACTATATATATTACATTGAAATTGATTTAGCACAATTTTCTTAATTGACATATATACACATTAATCATATTCGTTATTGGTTTAGGGCATTTCACCTTGTCGGCTCTATTTATCGTCACCGACTTATCGCATGGTTGACAAGGGAAAAGTGCATAACACTTTGGGAGACTTACTTCACCATAAATCGCACCCTGCTGGATTTTTGAAAGTATCGATTGATATTGCTTTAGAGGGGGTGCGTTATTGCCTATACCAGACGATATTTCGGATGCAACATTGGTGGGATACGCAATAGGATCGTATGTTGCATGGCCGTCAAATCTCATTTTCATAGATGATGAGGTAGGTTGAACACCATTATGAACCTTGTAGTATTCAAATGTTTTACGACTCATACATGTAAGTTATTCTTACATTTACGTACCATTTATTTACATAATGATCTTAGACTCCTACAAAATCCAAAGTAAAAGATAAGAAGATTGTGTGGGAAACCGAGTCAGCTGCATCAAAAAAAACAGGTACTCCTACATTAATTGATATATATATATATATATATATATATATATATATATATATATATATATATATATATATATATATATATATATATATATATATATATATATATATATATATATATATATATATATATATATATATATATATATATATATATATATATATATATGCATAGAAAATATCAATTATATCCTCTGATTTCAATAGCTTTATGATCTTATACATTAATTACCTAACTTATATGATTTTTAGGTTCATGCTCAAGATTTCCAACAAGTCAGCAAGGGTAAGATGCCTGAATCTAGCAAGGTGTCCAACAAAAAAAAGGCCGAGCCAAAAAAAGCATCTATTCCTCGATTTAGGTTGTGCCTTGAAACATATGTAGGAACAACAAATGCAGTGGAGGGTGGCATTCGTCAAATACCTATGGATTAAGGTATTTTTGATTTTGATTATGCCGAAACAATTGCTAAAGAGGATTTGGATCATATTTTCCAACATTCTGAATTAGACATCAGTGTTATGCATTCATACATCAGGTACTCCTATCAATTTTAATTAAATAATTGAACAATTTGTTTGCTCATCTCAATGAATATTCTAATGTTGATTATGTTTATTTAAGGTTCTTGTATGACAAGTTGTTGGTGCTACATCAATTGACAGAGAGATTCACATTCTTATCTTCTAGCTGTATCAACGCACGGTTAATCAATCACACTCTAGATGTAGTCAGATACTTAGTCCAAACATTTATGGCCATATAATACTGGCCATGGGTTAGATTTCATTCTAATTTCATTTATTATAATTATTCATTTTTTTGACATTCTATATAACATTTCCGTCTAAACTTTTGTCTTATTTTACAGTGGACACTGGTTGTTGGTTGCGATTAATCTGATAAAAGAAATAGTGTATTATTTGAATTTATTGGATGGTGATCAAACAAAATATCCTGATATGAAGAATATGGTTGATACGTAAGTAATGAGATATATTGTTCTGAATAATTATCTTTATTTATTATGTGAGAGTGTTCTAAATATTTGTTTATATTATGTTAGAGCTATACAAATATTCCAATCACAAAGACAAACAAGAGTACCAAAAGTAAGGCTAACAACATTAGATGGATCAGAGTGCAGGTATATTTTCATAATTTTGACTGTTATAGTGATTCTACTTGATAAAACTAATTAAACTATATATCTTGATATATATTCGTTTTTTTTTCATTTATAGTGTCCTCGTCAGCGCAATGGGATTGATTGTGGATATTTTGTATTGAGGTTTATGAAGGAAATTATTCATTCGGGTCAAATAGAGATTCCTAACATGGTATTATATTATATTATGTAGTACTTTGATGAATTCAAGTGTGGTACTTACTCGAAAGATAAATTGGAAGAAATTAAGGAGGAATGGTGTCAATACATTCTTGAGATGAGAATTGTATAAGGCATATATATTGTCTTTCTGTCTTTTGTTCGGAGTTTATAGAGATTTGTGTCGTTGTGATGTTATGTACATACTACTGGATAATTATAGTTCTGAAAGTCGTATATAGTTTTGGAATTTGTTGATATACTTCTAGAAGCTAGTTGTTGAGAGGATCCGGAAATATGGAATTTATAATTATATGTATAGCGAATATATTTGTGAAGTTATCGGTTTTGGAATATATTTTAGAGTTATGGATCGTTTCTGTTGAATTATAATATATATATATATATATATATATATATATATATATATATATATATATATATATATGTGTGTGTGTGTGTGTGTGTGTGTGTGTGTGTGTGTGTGTGTGTGTGTGTGTGTGTGTGTGTGTGTGTGTGTGTGTGTGTGTGTGTGTGTGTGTGTGTGTGTGTGTGTGTGTGTGTGTGTGTGTGTGTGTGTGTGTGTGTGTGTGTGTGTGTGTGTGTGTGTGTGTGTGTGTGTGTGTGTGTGTGTGTGTGTGTGTGTGTGTGTGTGTGTGTGTGTGTGTGTGTGTGTGTGTGTGTGTGTGTGTGTGTGTGTGTGTGTGTGTGTTGAATTACAATGATTATAAGCAGGTTTATGTGTTGAATTATTATGGTATATATAAGGCCAAAGTGTTGAAATAAAGGCTTATGATGAATATAATTGTTATAAGCAGGTTTATTTGATAAATTATAAAGAATTGTGCAACAGAATTCAACAAAAATCAATTCATTAAAATATGCAAAATAGACAGCGCTTTTATCTAAAAAACGCTAAGAAAAAGTGATTTTTTTTAAAAAAAACTTCAATGACGTGAAGAAAAGGCAGTGATTTTCTTGAAAAAGCGCTGCTAAAAGAGGGGGAAAGAGAGCACTTATGAAAGCGCTGCTATAGGGGGGGAGAGAGCGCTTAAAAAAGCGCTGCTAAAAAGGGGGGGGGGGGGGGGGGGGAAGAAAGCGTTTTTCTTAAGAAAAGCGCTGTTATATGTCTTCAGCAAATACACTTTAGAGAGTGTTTTAAAAAACGTTGCTAAAGGTGGGGGAAAAGAGAGCGCTTTTAATAAAAAAGCGCTGATAAATGTATTATAGAAATATACTTTAGAGAGCGCTTCTAAAAGCGCTGCTAAAAGGGGGTCTATAGCAGCGCTTTTTACTTAAAAAACGATGCATTTACCTTTAACAGCGCCACTTTAGGCAACGCTTTTAACCGCTGCAAAAGATCAAAAAAGTGCTGCTAAAGGTCTTTTTTAGTATAGTGAAACATTTGATTTAGAACTAAACTTGACAAGCTTTAAAAACCAACCCAACATGTGATCAAAAAGAGTATCTTCTCCACACCACTCAATTCCCACCCAATTTGAGATTTTCGTCCACACCATACGAGTCAACGGACAAGAACAGAAGAGATGAATATTATCTTCAACTTCATTAAAACATAACATGCAAACTAACTCATGGAGATTTGAGATTATTCCCCTGACTGCAAGATTCAACCTTAGATTCAACCTCGTTCGTAGTCTGTCCAACATCATTCGTCAGCCAAAAATTCACACTTTTAAAGAAATTTTCGTCTACCATAACAAATCTAAAGCAACCTTGAGAATAATCTCCAAATTTGACACTGCACTCGCTTTCGACAACGCAATGTAACTCGAATTAACAGTAAAACTTAGTATCACAATCTTTCCAAGTGAACTGATCCTTGGAATCCTGCACCAGGCTAACCTCCACAAGCAATTTCATTACTTAATAGTTAATATTATGTAATATTACTTAATGAATTAGGAAAAATGGTTAATGAATCATAGTTAAAATAAATGATTAATAATATATAATTTTTGTATTACAAAATAAGTTTATATATATATATATATATATATATATATATATATATATATATATATATATATATATATATATATATATATATTATATCACTTTTTCGTATTTTTTTATTAAAAATAATATTCACCATATATATAAATACAGTGTCGGATGTAAATATATAAAAAAATTATGTTAAGATAATATTGCAACATAAGAAAACCTAAATAAATTAAACAACTATTCAATTTTCTACACGATATCCAATTCACCTGCAAATAATTTTGAAGTTAAAATTAATGTAAAATACATTTTTGTGGGTTAGGTAATGTTAGATTTTCCCTGCAAAATGAGCACATCCCATTTTGGTAAATTAACTGAAACATTATCAAAGAGATCGTGGGGGCGGTTTCTAAGACCCTTGGTACTTTTGATTGTGTCAAAGAGTCTTTAATTGTTATTATGACTTCTTTTACAAATTTCTTTCCGACCATTATAAAAATCTCCTATTAGAAAATATAAAAACATCTTATAAAGACTATGTTAATAAAAAATCTCAATGATCTCAATTTCGATTCCTAGCATTTCATATATATAAACCCAAAAGCTACAGCCATAAATAAACACAAATTATTAGTGAGAAAGAACAAGAGTGGAAAGATGTGTTATTTAAAGCTGTTAGTTTTGTTGGTTGTTGCAGTGATTCTAATACATGCACAACCCAATTACGGTGACTCTGAACTTCCACAATCTGTACCGCCAATCCTTCCACCTTCACCTGCAATCACACAGCCACCACCTACACAGCCTCAAACACACACTCAACCACCACCACCACACTGTCCGTACTCTCTATGTTATCTTCTTCAAACACCACTCCGGTGGGCATACAGCAGTAGACTCCTATAGAAGAAATACCACCTATTCAACCTATTGGTCGCCACCGCCATAGGCCGCCTACGTAAGATGTAATAATTGAGAGTATAAGCCAAGGAGACATATTTCTTTTATCAAATTCTATTAACCTTTAATATAAAAAAGAGTTTAATTTTTAAATTTATTGAAGAATTAATGTTTCTGAACTATATATTATATATAATTCAGATACATTGCATTTTTAATAAATTTAGAAAACAAATTGTTTCTTATATTATAATTTAGAAAGAATATTAATTATGGTTTTCTCATGTTGCCAACAATGCTATGTTTTACTCTCTTTCTAATAAATTGATCAATTGTGAGAAAATAAATAAAATAGGAAATATAGCCTCTTGCAATATTTTAATGATGGTTGTCTGTAAGAAACTAAAACTTGATCCCACATTTTATATTTTTATTCAAGTTATCATTAATTTAATGTTGTTGAAATATTTTATTAATATTAAATAATATTATAATATATTTCACATTGAATAGTTAACTTTACTTTACTATAATGCAAATTTTTTATTACTTAAACGTAAGCTATACAAAATTTTGGTTTAATAACTATGCGCTAAAGTTGCTCTAAAGTATTTGTTTGATATCTATAAATTACATTCTCGAAAAAATAAGGAATTAATTGTATTTAGTGAATATAAATAATGTAAACAATAGTTTTGTATTGATTGAAAATGTAAATTTTTAAATATTTATAAGTGAAATAACTCACTCACCTATTACTTTAAAATTTTGAATGAATATATGATATATTTTTCACAAGTGTTGCTTTAAAAAACAAGTCTCACAATGGTCAATGTTTTTAGATAAAAAACTTTTCAACAAAAACATCTGTTTTTATATAATTTTTAAAAGAATATGTAACTATCAACTTTTTAAAAATATCAAATTATATATTTTTTAATGAAATATCCAAAAATGAATAATTTGAACAAAAATCATATATGAACTAGGTAATTATCCGTGCTATCGCACGGTTTAGCATATATATTAGTTGTTATATTAAATTTTAATAATTTATGAAATTAATAATATATTTAATTAATATAAAATTTAATTTATATAATTGAAATAAAATGAAATAAAAAAATACATTTTTAATCAAATGACATTTAAAATAATGGAGTGAAATAATTATGATAATAATGTTTGTTTTTTATTAGATGCACTAAATTATTAGGATAAACTTTTACAAATTTGATGGGATTGTCATACTCCAAATTTTATCCCTTAGATGTCATCATCATTTATACAAGCATATTAGGTCAAATAATCGAGTGAAATAATTATGATAATAATGTTTGTTTTTTATTAGATGCACTAAATTATTAGGATAAACTTTTACAAATTTGATGGGATTGTCATACCCCATATTTTATTCCTTAGATGTCATCATCATTTATACAAGCATATTAGGTCAAACATTCTTGCATAGTTAACCAAATCATATAGCTTTGTGATTTTTTTTAGAATTAGGGTTTGTGGAGAAAAGGAGAAGGTCCTGATTAATCAAGAGTGGAGTGGGAAATCAACCAAGGGGGTCCTCATACATATCAAGGGTCCCTAAGATTTCATTTGGTCCAAGGAAATTCAAATCAAGAGTGTCTTAAGAGTGTCTGATTCACAAGTCAACTGAGGCATCACAAGAGTCAACCATTGGGTTTTGAAGTCAACTAGGAGCTTCACAAGTCTTATTCCATGGTCTCATATGAATGGATCAAGAAAAAATCAAATTGAAATCATAAAATCAAGAGTTTGGTAAAATTAGGGTTTTTGATGAATTCAGATGGTGGTTACACTCCGTTCACAGCTAGGTTATGCTTTGAGTGTATCAACAATATTGTCGAGTATGAAGCTTTCATCTTAGGCTTTGAAGCGACAATCGACCTTCGAATCAAAATTCTTGAAGTGAGTGGTGACTCAGCCTTAGTGATTTATCAGGTCAAAGGGGAATGGGAGACTCGAGATGAGAAGTTAATCCCAAACAGAGCTTATATTATGGAAATGGTTGAATATTTTGATGAGATCACTTTCAAACATGTCCCGAGGACTGAAAACCACATTGATGATGCATTGGTTATGCTAACCTTAATGCGGAAGGTCAGATTTGTTAATGAAGCGACACTCATCCGAATCGAGAGGAAGACTAAGCATGCTTATTGTCAGATGGTGGAGGAAGAAATAGATGGGAAACCGTGGTTTCACGATATTAATAAATATATTCAGACTCAGGAGTATACAGTTGACGTTACATCTCTTGACAAGAAAACTTTGAGGAGATTGACATTCAAGTTCTTTCTCAGTAATGATGTGCTTTACAAAAGAAATAATGACATGGTCTTGCTTAGGTGTGTTGACAGACGAGAAGCAAACTTGTTAATGCAAGATATTCATGAAGGAACATTCAACACTCAAGCCAATGGATACTACTGGTTGACTATGGAAACTGATTACATCCAATATGCCAGGAAATGCCACAAGTGTCAAATTTATGCGGACAAGGTGCATGTACCACCAACATTGTTAAATGTTTTGTCATCGCCTTGCCCATTTTCTATGTGGGGTATCGACATGATCGGGGAAATCGAGCCAAAGGCTTCCAATGGACACTGATTCATCCTTGTTGCTATTGACTACTTCACGAAGTGGGTTGAAGCTGCATCTTATGCCAACATGACTAAACAAGCGGTTGCCCATTTTATCATTATCTGTCGATACGGAATCTCAGGTTGAATCATAACAGATAATGGAACCAATCTAAATAACAAGACAATGAAAGAGTTGTGTGATGGCTTCAAGATCGAACATCACAACTCTTCTCCCTATCGTCCAAAAATGAACAGAGCTTTCGAAGCTGCGAACAAAAACATCATAAAGATTTTGAAGAAAATGGTGAAGACTTATAAGGATTGGCATGAGATGTTGTCATTTGCCTTGTATGGATACAGAACGTCTGTTCGCACTTCGACAGGGGCAACCCCATTTCCTTTGGTATATGGGATGGATGCATTTCTTCCCATTGAAGTTGAGATACCATCTCTGAGGGTTCTGATGGAATCCAAACTTAATGAAGTGGATGGGTCAAAGAAAGATTTGATTAACTGAACCTCATTGATGAAAAGCACATGACTGTGATGTGTCATAGTCAGTTGTATCAAAAGAGGATCAAGAGAGCTTTTGACAAGAAGGTTTGTGTCCGAGAGTTCTAAGAAGGGGAGATTGTACACAAAAAGATCTTGACAGTTCATAAGGACATGCGTGGAAAGTGGATGCCTAATTATGATAGCCCATTTGTTGTAAAAATAGTCTTCTCAAGAGGCTTGTTAATTCTCACAATGATGGATGGAGAATAACTCACTCACCTGGTGAATTCTGATTCAGTACAAAAATATTATGTCTAAAAGACCCGATAAGTTGAAAATCTGAAAGGGCAGCTTAGGCAAAAATAGGTATCCCGATGGATCATAACCTATGAAGAACGTCCAGGAAAAAGTTAGGGATAAAATGAAAAAAGAAGAGCTTGCTAAGTCGAAACCCGAAAGGGAGGCTTAGGAAAAAATGAGCGCCCCGGTGGATTGAAAACCCAAAATGGCGATCCAGACAAAAGTTAGGGGCAAAGGTATTTCACTACATCAGATGGTCGTCACCTCTGCAAAAGATTACACGAGAAGTTCGTTTCAACCACTCTTGCCAGAAGTGAGGTTTTGAAGAACTCTTAGTTAGCAGGACTAGACTGTCATTGGATTCAATGTAACCTTTTCCTTGTTGTCATTTTCAATTGTAGATGTTCCATGGAGCTTTTCCATTTGCAAGTTACCATTCTTGAATAAAATCAGATTTTAGGCCATTCAATTGTTTGCAATTTATTGTTTTCTCTACTTTTCTTTGTTATGCAAAACATCATTTATTTGTTAATAATGATTTTGAGAGAAAAAAGTTTTGAACTTAAAACGTTTTTTGAAAACTTAACAAAACATAAAGTTGCTTTGGCTCGTGAAAAGATTCAGTGGAAATCATATATTCTCCAGGAAGTCTTAAGGTGGCGAAAGCCTTGGTGTGCTATCTTAGCACGATCCCCCATTGAAGCATAAGTTGACTTTATTGATTGGGTTGTTCCTTTGATCGTGTGGTTACCAAGATTGAAGATAGTCTCCCTAGTATCCTCTATACGATGCAATTTTTGATAGTGTGAAGATTCATCCTTAATGGATTCATTTGGTGTCTCTTTTGAAGTTACATTGCCATTTCCAACAAGTTTTCTTGAGCTTTATATTTCCCAGGTGGAGGGGGTTTATTTCCCAATGAACTTTTGGACACCTTTATTCCTTGAATTCAATGTGATTTCTTGTTTCCTCAGCGAAGTAGATACGTCTATCTATCTTCCCCTTTGAGTCTATGGTTTCCTTGTCTCTTGTTAGAGTTAGCTCTTGCATATGATTAATGTTGCACCCTAAAATTTGCCTACCCCTATATATACCCTTCATCTGTCATACCCCAAAATTTGACTGACCTCTCTGGCTCATGTTTTATTTCGTTGCATCAGCATACATGTAAGCATTGCATTGCATAGCATTTTGCATTTCACAGGGGATCAAGAAATGCGTGTCTAACAAAATTACCAATGGTTTTTAACCTGATCAAGGAGGTTATATTCAAGTCACCAAGTGTTTACCCTTATCAAAGACGAGTCAAGATCCTTAAAGACAAACAGATAAGCATATGTGATTATCAGGAGCAGAAAAATAAAAATATGTTGTTTCTTTCATTTCTCCTTGCTGACCGAAATCATGTTGTTGCTAAGTTGGATGGAGGTTCATTAGTGGTTTGTCGAGTCGAGGTGTATCAATTCAAAGGTGCTTATTTAAGGTCGCAGTTGGGGTTTATGTGTTAATTCAAAATTGTTATGTGTGGATCCATATGTCAATTTGTGCCAAATTCAGATATTTCGCAATAGAGAATCATGTGGACCTATGCCTGTCAAATAGAGTATTGAGTGCAACTACACTTGAAGTTAAGTGGAGTTTTGTTTAGTCTCGGTGAAAGGTTGGGATTGCTTCATGTCCTTGCTCTTGTCACATGCTGTTTGAGACAAGGATGTGCTAATGTTGAGCGTTTGATGATTAAAAATCATGAAGTGATGAAATCTGGGGTGCTCAGGGGTCTTATGATCAAAGTCAGGTTCACTCGGGATTCAAGTAGGTAATCTGATCAAGTTTGGTACATTTGAACTGAGGTTCACTTGACGCAGTTAGGGGAGTTGTGTGTGTTGACTGAGGTTTGATGGATATAACTAGTCTTGGTCAAGCAGGGATTTAGTTTCAGGATTAAGGTCGTGGTATAAGACTTATATGATGTGCGTCCGAGGTCTTAATCAAGGCACATGCGTAGTTGTAATGCAGTTTTGTGTTGCTTATTCAATTCAAGATTTGGATTGTCAGTGCAAGTAAGATCTCAAAGGAGTTTGAAATAATTGGGAATTCAAGATTAGTCCACCTTACATTCAATTTTTTATCATTTTGGTCCAAACTATAATTCCACCGCAGCGCTTCAAGGACCACAAGCATGGTTGAACGTTTTGTGAGTTTTAAAATTTGGATTAAACTTAGTCAAACTTTGAGATTGTCCTACAAGGTTCATGAATTAAATCAAAGGCCCATTAGGAAGCCCGTCTTTATTATTAATTTCCATACAAATTTAATTTAGTTGGAAGTTATAATAATCAAATTTGCAACAAAGCCTCATCTAGAACTCTTCCTTTTCATGTTCCTTGGAATCGTTGTAATTAAAGGAGCAAAATCCAACACCATGTTTTCTCCATCCACACCATTTCCTTCTAGAATTGTTCCTTCTCCTTCAGTTATGATGCTTAATGAGCATGCTGCTCCTGCAGTTTCTTCTTTACCTTCTAGTTCTGCTGCTCAGTCTTTTCCTACCTCAGTTCTTCTGCAAGAGCATCGGGATGAATATAAGCCTCTACTTCATATGCATAGAGAAGACAAGTCACCCCAGGCAGCCTTAAATACAAGGGTAATGGATGTGAAGTCAGTTCCCGGAAAAAACATAAATGGCGATGTTGATGAGTCAGCGCGTGACTCTATGCAGCAGTTGCATCTTCGGTGTCATTTACAGAACTTATTGGCTTCTTCGCCAGAAGAGGAATTTGTTTCTTCTTCTTCGACTATGCAGTCTGCTGATGATTTCCAATGGAGGGCACTTTCTTTTGCGAAGCAAGCCCTATCAGCCTCAAAACAAGCTGCTGCAGTGGCTGATGAGTTGGAATTGATTAAACTTGACTATGATAATGATTCATCCCTTCTCAGTTTGGCTGACTATTCAATTGGAAAGAATAAAATCGTGAGGTCAACACGGCTTAAAGAAAGGCGATCTAAACAGAGAAAAGTATCGAACTCAAAAGTTTTGATGAAGAAATGTACCTTACAAAAAAGTTAGATGTACAGAAAAGGTTACGTGCAGCGAAAAAGTTAAAAGAAGGACTTGATGGAAATAATGTCCTGCGCTTTTTCTTATGGAGTCCCTCAACTCTCTTCCTTCCAACTTCACCTGTGCTTATATACCGAACCTTCTGTTCTTTCTGCTCCCCCAATCTCATTTTTTTTCTAGTGATTCAATGGAAGCAGAAGAAGTGGGCGTGGACGCTGAAGATAAACTTTCTGGCTTTATTTTCATGTGCAATAAAATGACGAAACCAGAGTGCTATCGGTATCGGGTTTTTGCGCTTCCTGCAGGGAGAAAGCATGTTGTGGAGAGGATCAATCCTGGCATGCATCTGTTTCTGTTTGACACTGATGTGAAGCTTCTCTATGGTATATACTTAGCAACCTCGACCGGGATGCTAAATATAGAACCGTTTGCTTTTCAGGGAAGGTTCCCTGCTCAAGTGAGTTTCGAAATTTACCAAGACTGTTGGCCCTTGCTAGAGAATCAATTTAAACATGCTATAAAAGAGAATTATCAGAATCACTCTCATAAGTTTAATCCTGAACTCAATACTAGACAAGTAAGAAGTCTATTAGAAATGTTTCGCCCATTGGATGTACCGACAACTGTACCCAGACATCCTGGTTTGAACGAAATACACTCTGCCTCAATGTTGCAACTTCCACCAAGGAATGGTGTGTTTCATCAGACACCACTTTCCGGGGATTCATATTTGTCTAAAATGTCGCCTACTCACGCACCTAAGCTGATGAGCCATAGACATCTAAATGGACTTGAGGAGCCTACTGGCTGGGCCAATTATGTTGCCGGTCAGTCTGTTCCATCCCAAGCTTCAAGGAATCAGATTCTTGCAGTAGCATATACTAATACTCCAGGGGGAGCTTATGCAACTAGGGCGGTCAGGTATACTCCATCACTGCCATACGCACACGAGAATTTCCTTAACCCGCAACCAGAGTTTCATTCATTCCTGAGAAACGACAGTGGCCATGCCCAGTTAATGCAAAATTTTCAGCGTGCAGAGCTTAATGTTTTACATTCACAACCTGAATTTTATTCTTCCATGATGACTATGGATAAAAGTCATGCTCAATCCCTGCAACATTCCCAACATCAACATCTTAATGTCGCCGATACACCGACTCAATTGCATTCTTCCACAGTGAGTGTGGGTAGTAGAAATAGTTATGATCAATCTCTGCAATATTCTCAACAACACTCCCCAAATAGCCCTCTGATGCTGCTTCCCAGCCAAGCAAACATTTGCCAAAACCTGCAGACCCCATCGAACCAACATGTGATCAGAACCAACGACAACATCAATATTGATAACAACAATCACACCTTCAACAATTTTGCGCATACCAGCCTGACTTGATTCGTACTGCTCGCACCAGTATGCTTACAGCATCGACAACAGCTCAACAATGTATTCGATTACGCGGTTGAGAGTTGGTTAACGACTTGGTATCGATTCAGTTTCGACGCAATACCCTCAGCCACGGCTTCACCTTCAACAATGGATAGCTTCACTCTTTGTCATGTTGGTTCCGACCTCGTAATGGCGGTTATCGCAGGTTTTTGTATCTTCTTGGAGGAGTTCAGGTTCATTACAACACTTTCAGGGAAGTTTGCAAACTCAGCAACATGAATACCAAAACTCTGAAAATCTTCATTCATCCCACGTTCATGAATTTAATCCACAATAACATGAGTTACACCTTTAAGGTTTCTATCAGCCAGTAATCTTCTTAATAAGATGCCTGTTGTGCAAAAGATAAGGGAGATTTCTACGAAATTCTAGCATTATTTTTCCTTCAGATGACTCCTGCCAAGCTCATTGAGATGCTGGAAATTGCTCATGAGAAATGCTGATGAACCTGCAAAGAAATTGAATGTATCAGTAAAAATTGTTGTGTTACCACAGTGAAAGGCATGAGTAAAAACAGACAAATTCAAAAGCTACAAACAGACAAAAAAAAAACATGTTGTTTTCAATCCCACAACTTCAGCCCTTGCTCCCATTGCAAAAAAGTATCTCATTTTTTTTCCCAAAGAGGAAGAGACCCAAAGTTCCCACAACTTCTCTAATTCAAACCCTAATCTCACATCATATATATACTGGCTACTGCTCATCCAAAAAACCCTAACAGAAAAACAGCAGCTTTTTTTTCACAACTCATCTCTATCACAAAAAACTGGAAAAAAAAAGGAGATTGAAGAAGGAGCTCACATGTGCTCTGTATCAGCAATCTGGTGGTATTACTCCTACACTGTAAGTACTCTGTTACTCTTCCTGTCTTTATAGTCTTGGTCTGCATTGTTTGGACTGTCTTGTTTCCTGTCTTCATAGTCTTCATAATCTTGCCAGAAAATCCTCAAACACCGTCAATGTTCTTCTTAACTCACCTCATCTTTAACCCAAAGTCACCATGCTCACGAAACTACCTCCATAACCGAACTTCACATAACCACTCAAACCTTCCTCCAACCTTCTCCAACTTCAACTTCGGAATCCATACCCAGAATACTCACTTCATCACCATTCTCAAACTCAGAGGCTTTCAAAACCTACTAACCCATTTCACATTTCTGCAAACTCATCCGCCAATGATTCAAACCCCTTCAACCTCCACCTGAAACAACCGTAACACCTTCTCTGAAACCCTTCACCATCTTCATGCACCCGTAAAAACCCGTCGCTGGAAACTCAACCGAAGCTCGCCAAAACATCACTCACCTTCTTCGTTCAACCTTCAGAACACCGTGAACCATTCTCAATCGACCCAGATTTTATCATCACCCTTTTTCACAACGAAAACCCCAAATCCCTTAACCCAAAACTTTTCGTCACCGCTCAACAAAACCAACAAACTTCCGCCACAAATCCAAATCGCAAACCCTTCAGATCAAGAGAGAAATGAAAAACCGAATCAGAGAGATTGAGAGTGAGAAACGATGAAACAGAGAGAGATAGTTTGGGTTGAAAAGTGAGGAAGACGAGCGTTTTGTTTATTTGTTTTGATTGGGAGCTTTGGGTTTCGAAGCCCGTTTATGTTCTTGTGGTACTGTACCCCTCATATCATCCAACACGCACCCTCTCCTTGTTTTTTTTCTCCGTTATTAACTTTTTAAAAAAATTATTTATTTATTTTTTTTTATTTTTTTTTCTTAATTTGTTAATATAATGTATTTCAGTCTAAATTTATGTAACTATATTGTTGAAACGTATTTTTACTTATGGTTCTTATTAATTATGTATTAGTTTCTTTCAAAATAGTTTGTATATACATAAGTTTATTTTATATTTAACATTCTGTAAATTTTTGTTTATTTTATTTTCCATATTTATGTATACATGAAGTTTTTAAATCCAACTTTCTAGGGAAAGTTCATAAATATTTTCTATTGAAATTTGAATTTTAAAATTTACATATTGTGGATATTAGATGTTGTTTCTCATTTACATTTAAGCTTTCTATCCCATTTCCCTCGTTCGGGTGGATGACGAGACCTCTGTAATTCATTACCAGTCAAATTATTGATGAGTAATGTTGGATCTGAGACCACCTCTTTTCTCTCTTCATTACTTGTCCCAACTTGATTCAAAAGCATTGTCAAACAATCTTCAAAATCAAATTATCTTTGTATTGAATTAAAAAGAGGGGATTAAGTGTAGACTTTCTTCCTCTCCGAGTGTTGGGATGCCCACTGTAGTGAGGGTGGTTTCGGCACTCGTCTTTCAATACGAAGACGTTTCCCATCCATTTTCAAATCTCATCTCCCTAAAATCAATTCTTTGTATTGAATTCAACGAGAGGATTGGGTGTAGACCCCTTCTTCTTCGAGCGTAGGGATGCCCACTGTAGTGAGGGTGGTCTCGATGCTCGTCTGTCAATACAAAGACGCTTCCAACATTTCCTCATAAAACCTCGGTCTCGTACTGAGTATACTTTCATAATAAACTAATTTCTCTTTGTATTGAATTAAAAAGAGAGGATTAGGTGTAGGCCTCTTCCTCTCCGAATGTTGGGATGCCCACTGTAGTGAGGGTGGTCTCGATATTCGTCTTTCAATACGAAAACGCGCCTTGATCCACCATTTCCTTTCACAACTTCCTTCCACAATTTTCACACCTAAAACCTCGGTCACGTACCGAGTGCATTTTCAAATTCCTTTTCATACAAAAGCTTGAATGGTCATGGAGTGGTTAGGCGTAGGCCTTCTCCTATCCCGAGTGCTGACGTTTACCGTAGGGTTCTTTGTCGCAAAGCACTTACCATTCAAAACCAAAAACACTTTAATAAGAGAATGAAGTCCTCTTTGTGTTGAACTAAAGAGAGAGGATTGAGTGTAGTCTTCTTCCTCTCCGAGTGTCAGGATACTCACTGTAGTGTGTGTGGTCTTGATGCTCGTCTTTCAATACGAAGGCGCTACGTTCGCCACACATTTTTTACAACAAAAACTTTGAGACAATGAATTGGGTACTACCCGTAGGGGTTACTATCCGAGGACCTGTCTCGCCCCCTTAAAAAACAATCTCACAAATCAAATGTGACATTTTGCCTCGCATGGCGAAAACCTGATCATTTCAAAAGGATATGTTACGTCCGTTCTACCGCAAACAGGTAACGCCTAAGTCTCCAACAAGCGAGCAGCAAAACACCTAACTGCTAGAATGCGCACGATAGCATCATCCATAAAAAACATCAACAAACCGTAGGCCGAACTACGGCTGCTCTGATTTCTCATACCAGATGAGAATACGTAGGCACAAGGGCCACAATCCTTGCCGAGCACAATTCCCCCCATATTTGTAGCCCCCCGAACTACGTCGACTCTGACTTTCTCACATCTATTGAGAATACGTAGGCATAGGACTGCGAAGTCCTACCGAGTCTGTTCTTTCTCTTTTTCCCTGTTCTCTCTTTCCTCCTAACTTTCCTGTTTCTAACCCTTCTTTTACCCTGTGGAACACTTCTTATAGCATAATGTTTAAGCAAATAAATTCACACATCGACAAACAAAAGGTTCCCATCGAGTACGATGGATGCGAGGGGTGCTAATACCTTCCCTTCGCATAACCGGCTTCCGAACCCATTCTTGGTCGCGAGACCATCTTATCCATTTCTTTCTTAAGGTTTTCTCGATATTTTCCTTTCCCCTCATGGGATAAATAAAGTTCGGTGGCGACTCTTCTGTCTATCTTTTTCGCCTCCCCGTCATTGCGCGACGCATTTTTCGAGTAGCGACAGCTGGCGACTCTGCTGGGGACATGATCTAGCAAGCCACGCCTATTTTGTTTGTCGCATTTGTGCTTTATTTTGTTCTGCTATCTGTTTTATGTTTTTAACTTGTGGGGTTCATTTGGTTCGGGTTGTGAGGATAAAGCTTTCTACCCGAGCTTTCGAGTATACACTAAGATTAGGAGGTGGTTTCTTTCTGATTTGCGAGACTTAGGACTCGTTGAGTTGGATCGAATCCCACCGCTCAGATAGACCCCTTTGGGATGATTATGTCTTACGTGTAGTCGTAATGGCGTTTTTATTTCCAACTTGGGAGTCCGTGACTCTGAGGACCTTTTAGAACCTTATTCCAAAGGTTGATAAAACATAACTCCGTGTTCATCCTTTGAAGGGATTACCGTCTTACGAGTAGTCGTTATGATGGGAAACTTTTGAGGGTTAGTGCATAGGACTTTGTTTGAAAAGCCTTTTGGAACGCCCTCTCGAACCAGTAGATTGCTCACCCGATGGAAAGATACCTTGTGTTCTTGTCTTGCAGGATTTGTGACGTTGATCTTGTTGTTGTTCCATTGTCATATGCATTCATAAAACATTGCATTACATATCATTTTGCATATCAAGAGACTTAAGAAGCTATGATTATCTCAGGTATTGGTGAACTCAATGGCTGATATAAGAAAGAGAAGCACAAATTCCATAAAGTTTAGGGAACCAAAATTGGAATCAATTCAAGACCTTCTGATCGACGTGCCGAAAGTTATCAAGATCAACTTTCAAGGGGAATATGGGAAATTGCTTGATCTTCTCCACTCCAGAGTTGATACCTGGGCCCTGTATGCTATGGCTCAGTTTTATGATGCGCCTCTCCGGTGCTTCACTTTTCAAGACTACCAGCTGGCTCCCACCTTGGAAGAATATTCTCACATTTTGAACATTAAAATTAAGGATCAACCTGTCTATACTGGTTTGGAAGAAGAACCAAAACCTGCTGTCATTGCTCTTGCTCTTCATATGACCAAAGAAGAAGTCAAGAAGGGTCTAACCAGTAAAGGGGGTGTTCAGGGTTTTCCATTGAAGTTTTTGCTAGAAAAGGCCGCTCAGTACAAGGTTGATGAAGATTGGGAAAAGTTCGGTATAAGTGCCGCTCTGATGATCTATGGTATTGTCCTCTTTCCAAATGTGGACAATTTCATAGACATTACTGCCATTGTTCTCTTTATGCAGAAGAATCCCATCCCTACACTCCTCGCCGATGTTTATCACTCTATTCATTGGAGGAGTGAAAAGAAGGCGGGAACGATCCAATGCTGCTCTCACCTACTATACAAATGGTATGCTTCTCATTTGCCCAAGAAAGGACCGTTCGTGGAAAACAAGAAGGAATTGAAATGGTCTCAGCGCATCATGTCTCTGGAAGCTAGTGATATTGCTTGGTACTCTCATGAGTACTATGATGTGGAAATCATCTTCAGTTGTGGAGAATTCAGTAATGTACCTTTGATCGGTAGGGCCGGTTGTATTAACTATAACCCAGTCATGGCATTACGTCAGTTGGGCTATGCTATGGAGGGCGAGCCCGAAGCAGAGAAGGTTCAGAGTTTCTTTTTGCTAGCGACATCAGAGGACCCTGCGTTTGTCAGGAAGATTGCTAAGGCTTGGGGCAAGATTCATACAAAGGGAAGGAAGGAGTTAAAAGCGAAGAACTGTGTGGCAAAGGAGCCATACAACCAGTGGTTACTAGCCAGAGTAGCTGAAAGGTCGTTGCCATTTCCCTTAGAGCCCTCTATGCGAGAAGCACCTCCTGCTCCCACTCATGTACCCATAGAAGAATATGAAAAACTGAAGCTAATAGTGGAGAGATTGACTAAGGAGAATCAGGACCTTCAGAATGAAGTCCACCAAGCAAATGTGGAGAACGGTCAGTACAAAAGAAAGGTGGAGTTTGAACAGGATCAAGCGGCTGAGAGTAGCAAGAAACTAAAATTAGAAACGGATCTGAGAGTCAGGTACCAACAGGGTTACGAAGGGGCTGACGCATCATTAACAACTCTCCGGCAGCGCCTAAAGGACACCAAAGCTTCTTGTGATAGGGCATGGCACTTCTTTGAGATTGCCTCTGCCGAGAAAAAGGAAGTACGAGAGAATCTTGAAGCTGATATTGGGAATCTTGAGGAACAACTAAGAAATGCCTTGACCCTAGCGGAAAGTGAACGAAGACTCAAAGAGGAGGCCTTGAGGGGTTCATATGTCACATCTGACGTGTGGAATAACAAGTGTCAAGAATTGGAGACCGCTCAAGAGACAGCCCTTTTGTGGAGGAATCGTTTTGAGGCTTTGCAAAGAGATGGTGCGCAGTGGCTCGAGAAAGAGGCTCAGCTCAATGAGTTGCTGGACACCCATGTGGATTCTATTTGTTATTACCAGTCGACTCTAGATACGTGTCGTGCTAGGTACAACAATTTGGTGGAGCACTGCAACCTCATGATCCGAGATATCCCATGGAGGTTGGAGAGCGCCATTCAGGATTTGGAAGGAAATGATATCCCCCCTTCTGTTCACCACTTTATCCAGCTTTGCGACCAAATGGTTAGGAGGTTCATGTTCGAGACGAGGAAGCTTGAAGAGCGTCTCCAAAAGGAGAAATTCTAGTTTTTAGTACTCTTGATTTTCGGTTATTTAGTGTTTTCCTTGTAATGAGAATTGTTATTCGGCATAGTCAGCAAATGTTTGTATTGAATCTTCCCAAATTAATGAGAATCTGCTTTTGGTCTAATTGTGTTTTCTTTATTATTTGTTCATTCGCAATTCTATAATGCCGGTTATAATCATAGGTTTCGATAGTCTCTTGAGCATTCGCATGAACTTGCGCATCATTTTGCATTCCCTGAAACTCGACCTCACACCGCTTGCCGTTTCAGAGAGAAAGAGAGGGATAGAGGAAGAGCAAGCTGACTTCTCAACACTCCTACAACACGCGGGGAAATCAGCAGAGAATTATGGATCAGGTTCAAGCCGAGCTTTTGGAGTTTCGTGAGAAGATGGCACAATTCATGGAGATGATGCAGGGGGTGGCCAATGGACAGGACCAGTTAAGGACATTGGTTCAACCCTTAATAGCTCAGGTTGATGGAAGCGGCGTTTTGCACGGTGGGGCTGCTGCTGTTCCCCCTCCTGCTAATGGTGGAACCTCGCAAGTCAACGGTGGCCCAACCGTAGTCAACCTTCCGGGCGGAAGAGAACAAACTGGAATCCCCATCCCGGTTGTGGCAGGCGCCATACCTACTAGCGTGAATCCTCAATGGGACCAAGATGAACAAGATGACATCTTCTCCATGAGAGACCTTGGGGGAGGGTTACGATCCGACACTAATAGAAGGTTTGACGAAATAGAAGAAAAGATGAAGAGCATTCTGGAAAGCCAGAACACTATGGGACTTGACATGTCCAATCTGGGACTAATTCTGGGACTTAGGATTCCTCCAAAGTTCAAGGTGCCAGATTTCGATAAATACAAAGGAACGACATGTCCAAAGGTGCATATCCGCTCCTATTTTCGAAGGATGTCGGCATACTCTGATGACGAGAAGTTGCTTATGCACTTCTTCCAAGATAGTCTGTCAGGGCCTTCTCTGGAGTGGTACATGGGTTTGGAACCTGCCAATATTCGGAGTTGGAAGAATTTAGCAGAGGCCTTTGTCCAGCATTACCAGTATAATAGTGACCTGGCACCAAATCGCGTGCAGTTGCAGAATCTATCCCAAAGAAGCAATGAGTGTTTTAAAGAATACGCCCAAAGGTGGCGAGAGCTTGCCGCTAGAGTTCAACCTCCCATGGTGGAAAGAGAACTGATCGATCTATTCGTGGCCACGTTGCCCGGAATCTACTACGAGAAGTTGGTGAGTAACATGTCAGGAAGCTTCTCGGACTTAATTATCACGGGCGAAAGAGTTGAAAACGGTATAAAATTGGGGAAAATTCAAGCAGCGGAAGGGACCTCATCTGGAGGTGGGAGAAAGTTTTTTGGTGCGAAGAAAAAGGATAATGAAACAAATGCAGTGTACGGCTTTAACAACCGAAAGAGATACCTGGATCAGCGTCAGCAGCGACCGTATTACCAGCAACCGTCACAAGTAGCGAGTATTGCCATCCCGGCGACACAGCCTCCACAGCAGCAACCGCGTCAACAGCAGGAGCAACGACCTCAACAACATAATTATGCACCGAGACAATTCCAGGATAGGAGAAGGGTGGCGAATAGACACTTTGACACACCGCCAATGCCATACGCTCAGTTGCTACAACACTTAATTCAACTGCAGTTGGTCCAGAAAAGGACAATGGCACCTCTAACTGGCCAACCACCTCCTGGATATGACGCCAACGCTAGGTGTGAATTCCACTCTGGCGCCCCCGGCCACAGTATTGACAACTGTAAAGCCTTCAAACATAAGGTACAAGACCTTATCGATAGTAAAGCTATCAATTTCAATCAGGATGCGCCAAGCGTGGATTGAAATCCCATGCCTAACCATGTTAGGGGTGGTGGTGTGAATGCTATTGACAGTGAGGAAGGCCTGAACTTGGTGTCCAGAGTAGAGGATTTGAAGACGCCGTTAAGTTTCATGAAGAGCAAGTTGTTAGAAGGAGGGGTATTCCCAGGCTGCGGAAAGGATTGCGAAGACTGTATGATCTGTCCGGTAGGATGTCGGAACCTAAGGAACCATATACAGCACATGATGGATGACGGTTTGTTACAATTTGATAGAATCTGTGAGAAAAATGCTGAAGAGGTAGTCATCGAAGATAAGGATGAGGTGGCCACCATATCCATCCCATACAAAACAATTACAATTTCTGCGCCTCCGGCGAGGCCCACTATTATATTCACAAAGGCAGGGCCCGTACCCTATGAAAGTTCTAAAGCAATTCCTTGGAACTATGGGGCCGAGGTCTAGTGCAATGGTCAAAAGCAGGAACTGAGAGGTCCACCGTTGGATTCTGTTGATAATTTGGTAGGAACTGGAGGAATGACTCAGAGCGGGAGAGTATTTGCACCTCCCGAAGTAAGCACAGAAAGGGCTGATAAAGGTAAGGGTAAGGTCATAGCGGAAGAGAATTCTCAGGCCAGAGAAAAGGAAACTTTGCTGAAGGATGCGGAGGAATTCATGCGCTTAATAAGAAAAAGTGACTATAAAATTGTGGATCATTTACAACAAACTCCTTCAAAGATTTCTATCTTGTCACTGCTGTTATGTTCTGAGGCTCACCGGAATGCTTTGCTCAGAGTTTTGAATAATGCTTATGTACCTCAAGAGATATCCGTGAATCAGTTGGAAGGCGTGGTGGCCCATGTCAATGCAGGTAACGGGTTGGGGTTCACAGACCGTGACTTGACACCAAAAGGGAGGAACCACAACTTGGCTCTGCACATTTCACTTGAATGCCGAGGAACAATGATGTCACATGTACTTGTTGATACAGGGTCGTCTTTGAATGTGTTGCCGAAGAAGGCATTGATGAAGATCGATCATCAGGGTCTATATTGTACGCCCAGTGATTTGGTCGTGCGGGCTTTCGATGGAACCCGAAGATCTGTCTTTGGGGAAATAACTCTGCCTATCCAAGTAGGCCCAGAGGTGTTTGAAACAGTTTTCTACATCATGGATATCCAGCCTGCTTATAGTTGTCTTTTGGGTCGGCCTTGGATACACCTAGCAGGCGCTGTAACATCGACTTTACACCAGAAATTGAAATATATGGTGGATGGGAATATTGTGACCGTTTGCGGGGAAGAAGACATCATGGTGAGCCATCTGTCTTCATTCAAATATGTGGAAGTCGACGGCGAAATTCAAGAAACGCTGTGCCAGGCTTTTGAGACTGTCCAAATCAAGGAGAAGGCACCGGTCGAGGTCAAAGCCCCAGAAGTTGCCATGTCATCATACAAGGAAGCACGGGCCGTGGTGGAATCCGGGTCAACACAAGGATGGGGACAAGTGGTGAGCGTCCCAAACAAACAAGATAAGTTCGGATTGGGATATAGCCCACATGGATCATCTTCACAAAGCACTCCACGTTACAAAGGTCCCGTCCAATTTACTAGCGGTGGAGTCATTTTCGATCAAATTAATGTCATATCAGACGAAGAAGGAGACAGCGACTGTGATATGGATGCGTGGATCCAGCCATGCATCCCCGGCCAGGGCTTGAAGAATTGGAGCATGGAGGAAGTTATCACAGTGACTTATGAAGAGTAATTGATTTGTCTTGATTAATGTATTTCCATATGCTCTGCCCAAGGCATAATGGACTTTATTTGTAGGGCCCTATCTTTATGCGTGTGAACAATCTTTTATCATCAATTAAAAAGGCGTCTTTTCATTCAGAATTTTGTGATCCTTGTTGTTCTTGTTTTTATCTTTAACAATAAAATGGCAATGTGGTTTGTGTTTTTTGTTTGCATATCATTTAAAAGCATAAAATCATCATCATCGCAGGTTACACATTTCAGAGGCCACCGACTCAGACTCGTCTATGACTCAGTATGACTTTGACAATCCGATCTTTCAAGCCGAAGAAGAGATCGAAGAAGACGAAGACCTGCCTGAGGAGCTTGCCAGATTGTTAAGACGAGAGGAGAAGGTCATCCTTCCTCATCAGGAGGAAGTTGAAGTTATCAACCTGGGAACAGAAGAAGACAAGAAGGAGGTCAGAATAGGGGCTACACTGCAAAGTAATGTCAAGCAATGTTTGGTAGAGTTACTCCAAAAGTACAAGGATGTTTTTGCTTGGTCATATGAGGATATGCCAGGACTCGACACGGACATCGTGGTTCATCGTCTGCCTCTTCGTGAGGAATGTCCTCCTGTCAAACAGAAATTGAGAAGAACAAGGCCAGATATGGCAGTGAAGATCAAGGAAGAAGTTCAGAAACAGTTAGATGCCGGATTTCTTGCTGTGGCCAACTACCCTCCTTGGGTCGCTAACATCGTGCCCGTGCCTAAAAAGGACGGCAAAGTTAGGATGTGTGTTGATTATAGGGACTTGAATAGAGCAAGCCCAAAGGATGATTTCCCGCTTCCCCATATTGACGTGCTTGTTGATAACACCGCGCAATTCTCGGTGTTTTCCTTCATGGACGGTTTTTCCGGATACAATCAAATTAAGATGGCGCCGGAAGATATGGAGAAAACGACTTTTATCACACCTTGGGGGACCTTTTGCTATAAAGTAATGCCTTTCGGGTTGAAGAACGCAGGGGCAACTTATCAACGAGCAATGGTCACACTCTTTCACGACATGATGCATCACGAAATCGAAGTTTATGTCGACGATATGATTGCAAAGTCCCAAACGGAAGAGGGGCACTTGGTGAATCTTCTAAAGTTGTTTGAGAGGTTGAGGAAGTTCAAATTGAGGTTGAATCCAAGCAAATGTACTTTCGGCGTACGGTCAGGAAAGCTGTTGGGGTTCATCGTTAGTGAGAAAGGTATTGAGGTTGATCCCGCGAAGATCAGGGCGATTCAAGAAATGCCAGCACGAAAGACTGAGAAGCAGGTTCGTGGTTTCTTAGGTAGGTTGAACTATATTGCAAGGTTCATATCTCACCTCACCGCCACTTGTGAGCCATTGTTTAAACTTCTAAAGAAGGATCAGGCGGTCGTTTGGAACGAGAATTGCCAGAAGGCGTTTGAGAAAATAAAAGAATACTTACAAGAACCCCCAATACTGATGCCCCCGGTGGCTGGGAGACCGTTGATAATGTACTTAACCGTTCTTGAAAATTCTATGGGTTGTGTTCTCGGTCAGCACGACGAGACTGGAAGAAAGGAGCACGCAATTTACTACTTGAGTAAAAAGTTCACAGACTGTGAATCCAGATATTCAATGTTAGAAAAGACTTGTTGCGCACTTGCTTGGGCTGCCAAGCGCCTAAGGCAGTATATGCTAAACCACACAACCATGTTGATTTCAAAGATGGACCCAATTAAGTACGTGTTCGAAAAGCAGGCGCTATCAGGAAGGATCGCTAGGTGGCAGATGATTCTGACAGAATATGATATTCAATATGTATCTCAAAAAGCTATTAAAGGTAGTGTTCTGTCAGAATACCTTGCAGAGCAGCCAGTCGATGATTATCAGCCAATGAAGTTTGACTTCCCTGACGAAGACATTATGTACTTGAAAATGAAAGATTGCGATGAACCATTGCCGGGCGAGGGACCGGAATTGGGTTCCCAGTGGAAATTAATCTTTGACGGCGCTGTTAACTCATACGGTAGTGGGATTGGGGCAATCATTACAACTCCCCATGGGTCCCATATACCATTCACCGCGAGGTTAACGTTCCCATGTACCAACAACGAGGCCGAGTACGAAGCATGTATCATGGGTATTGAAGAAGCAATCGACTTAAGAATCAAGAACCTTGATATCTATGGAGATTCAGCCTTAGTGGTCAACCAAATCAAGGGAGAGTGGGAAACGCGCCAGCCAAATCTGACCCCATACATGAATTACGCAAGGAGGTTGCTACCTTTTTTCGATCGAGTAGAGCTTCACCATGTGCCGAGGGTAGAAAATCAGATGGCTGATGCTTTGGCTACTTTATCCTCAATGTACAAAGTTAACTTCTGGAACGATGCTCCAATAATTGTCATTTCACGGCTCGACAGACCAACATTTGTGTTCGCAATAGATGAAGCTCCTGATGGTAAACCATGGTTTTATGACATCCGAAACTTTCTTAAGAACCAAGAGTATCCGCCTGGGGCATCTACCCAAGATAAGAAGACTTTGAGGAGATTGTCCGGCAATTTCTATCTGAATCCAGACGGTGCGCTCTATCGGAGAAACCATGACTTAGTGCTACTAAGATGCGTGGACGAAAAAGAGGCAAATTTGCTTATGGAAGAGGTCCACGAAGGTGCTTTCGGAACACATGCAGGTGGGCATGCCATGTCTCGGAAATTGTTGAGGGCAGGATATTATTGGTTAACTATGGAGTCAGATTGCTTCAAGTACGCCAAGAAATGCCACAAATGTCAAATTTATGCCGACAAGATTCATGTACCGCCGTGTCCTTTGAACGTCATGTCGTCGCCGTGGCCTTTTTCCATGTGGGGCATTGATATGATTGGAAAAATCGAGCCGACCGCGTCCAATGGACACCGTTTCATCTTAGTGGCTATTGATTATTTCACCAAATGGGTCGAAGCGGCCTCTTATGCCAATGTCACAAAGCAGGTAGTGGCCCGATTCATCAAAAGAGATATCATCTGTCGATATGGGATACCCGAAAGGATCATTACTGACAATGGTTCTAATTTGAATAACAAGATGGTGAAGGAACTATGCCAGAGTTTCAAAATTGAGCATCACAATTCTTCTCCCTATCGCCCGAAAATGAATGGCGCCGTGGAAGCAGCCAACAAGAACATTAAGAAGATAGTACAGAAGATGGTGATAACTTATAAGGATTGGCACGAGATGTTGCCCTTTGCCTTACATGGATATCGCACTTCGGTGCGTACTTCAACTGGGGCAACTCCCTTCTCGTTGGTGTATGGCATGGAAGCTGTTCTGCCATTAGAGGTCGAGATCCCTTCTCTAAGAGTACTGGCAGATGTCAAACTAGATGAAGCAGAATGGGTAAAGAACAGGTTGAATCAACTCAGTTTGATGGATGAGAAAAGATTGGCGTCTCTCGCGTACGGTCGTTTGTATCAGAAGAGGATGAAGAGCGCCTATGATAAAAAGATACGTCCTCGGAACTTTCAGGCAGGCGACTTGGTGTTGAAGCGAATCCTCCCACCGCAGAACGATCACAGAGGCAAATGGACTCCCAACTACGAGGGTCCTTATGTTGTAAGAAAGGTTTTCTCAGGAGGAGCCTTGCTGCTTTCAACTATGGATGATGAAGATTTTACATCCCCGGTGAACGCAGACGCGGTCAAAAAATATTTTGCTTAAGAAAGCTCGCTGGAAAGAAAAAGAGTATCCAGGCAAGAATGAGGCATCTCGGCGAACCATAAAAAGATAGGTTCGGGCAAAAATTAGGGATATAAGAAAAATGTGAACCCGCGAAGTTGAAAACCTGAAAGGGTAACTTTGGCAAAAATGGGTATCCTGGTGAATCGAAAACCCGCAAGGGCGATTCAGGCAAAATTAGGGATTTTAAAGCAAATGACTGCGGCCTGTGCATTGGTTATCACAAGCCTAATGGATTCTAGGGAGAACTCGAAGATCGACCATTTAAATCAATCTCTTCGGAAGTTAAAGTGTCGGAAAGCGTCAAAGCCACGCGAGTCATGGATGAGTCGTCACATGGTGTTTGTCTGTACCACGTTGCCTACATTTTTGTATATTTTCCTTGTGATTGTCTCTTTGCGCGACTTTCTCTTTTAAGGAGTCGCATCCAATGTAAAGTTGCCTATTTTCAGGCCTTTTATCAATAAAATATACTATTCGGAAAAAGCTTTTGTTTTGGTTTTAAATTTTTACCATTTTGTTTGCAAAAGACGCTTGATTTTTGTTGATGAAAAAACTTTGCATACATGAACTTATGAGCTTTGCTAACTGTTAATCAGGACATTTGTTTTAAATAAAGTCATAATTGAAAACTTGGTGCCAGCTGTACAACACACTTGTCTAGTGGTTGTTACTTTCCCTAACCACAGAGTAGGGCTGACTCAGAGATCGTTCATCTCCATCCCCAGCAGAGAAAGTGTGGGATAAATTCCCGGTAAGTCTTATTCAACATCCCTAGCAGATAGTGGATTCAATCTCCGACAGAAGAGAGTTATTCCTCAGCAATCTATTATGTTTCCCCAGTAGGGTTATTCTGGCTAATCATTCATGGTTGATTTCCCCGGTGGAATGGAGTTGTTGCCTCCGGCCGAGTTGCTTGTTTCTCAAAAGAGTTGTAGGCTGATAGGCCATCCAGGATGTTTTCCGCATCAGAGTTTGATTTGGATCCCCAGCGGTTTGGTTTTGTTCTTAACAAAGCAGTTTTACCCAGAAGTTTTGCTCGGAGGCCATCCAAGGCTTGTATTCCCCAGCATGAGTTTGTTTGCGCTAGGCGTATCTAGCCTTTCCCCAACGGAGTTGGCTCTTTCTCTTTAGCATTTATTTTGCTAAAATGGTTCATTTGCATTTACATACATGCATAGCATCCACCCAAACGCGAAGCATTTCCATTTCGTATGGAGCATTTCGTCATATCCAAACATATGCATGTGAAACATAAGCCAGGTCGTTACCCTTTGTTTCAAATGAATCTCGCAGATGATTAGTATCTTTGCCCGTATGTCGGCTTGACCCCAGCTCATGCTGTTTCCCCAGCAGAGTTATTTTGCGACTATCACCAATGGATGGTCTTAATTTCGTTCGAATCTTGTTGCTCGCTTATATTTAGCGAAGGCTTGGCGGCAAGGTCAAGTGATTCGGTTCTTCAACGGCGATGTTGAGATGTTTGTGTTGACGGCGATGTCAAAAGTATTTATATTCTTCAACGGCGATGTTGAGATGTTTGTGTTGACGGCGATGTCAAAAGTGATTTGATTCTTCAACGGCGATGTTGAGAAGTTTGTTTTGACGGCGATGTCAAGTATTTTTGTTTGTTCAACGGCGATGTTGAGAAGTTTGTTTTGACGGCGATGTCAAGTATTTTGTTTGTTCAACGGCGATGTTGAGAAGTTTGTTTTGACGGCGATGTCAAGTATTTTGTTTGTTCAGCGGCGATGTTGGATGTTTGTTTCTGGCGGCGATGTCGGAGTAATTTGTTTATTCAGCTGCTAGGTTGGGTGTTTATTTTCGGCGGCGAAGTCGAGTGGTTTGATTCTTTAGCAGCGATGCTAGATGTTTGTTCTTGGCGGCGATGTCAGGTAATCTGGTTCTTCCAACGGTGATGTTGGATTTTGCCTTGACGGCGATGTCGGAGGATCGTATCTTTGGATTCAATATCTGTTTGTATTTTACAAAGGATTGACGGCGAAGTCAGATTATTTTTGAGAGCTGACGGCGAAGTCAGATGATATTGAGAGCTGACGGCGAAGTCAGATTATTTTTGAGAACTGACGGCGAAGTCAGATGATATTCAGAACTGATGGCGAAGTCAGGATATTTTTGAGAGCTGACGGCGAAGTCAGATTATTTTTGAGAGTTGACGGCGAAGTCAGATTGTTTGAGGATTGACGGCGAGGTTAGATCTCTTTACCGACTTGATGTCGAGGCCTGACGGCGATGTCAGATGTTGTTATCAAGTTTGTGGATGCACGGCGGCGATGTCAGAATTATTATCCCCTACAGAGGCCTGACGGCGATGTCAGATGCTTGTTGAACAGTGTGTTTATCCGGCGGCGATGTCAGGTGTTTCTCAATGTTATGGTTGTCTGGCGGCGATGTCAGTTGTTCATTGGATGTTTGTGTTTTCTGACGGCGAAGTCAGATGTCCCTTATCAGGCTATCAATTCGGTTATCTCTGGAGATTTTATCTTATCAGAGTTTGCAGTTCTGTTTTTGGCAAATTTCCGGGTTCTTTGGTATTCAACCGTCTTTTACCTTGAACGTGCGAAAGCCGTTCGCTTTTCATCCCTTCAGGTTCAAGTCGCTTGAATAGGGGCAGCTGTTGCACCCTAAAATTTGCCTACCCCTATATATACCCTTCATCTGTCATACCCCAAAATTTGACCGACCTCTCTGGCTCATGTTTTATTTCGTTGCATCAGCATACATGTAAGCATTGCATTGCATAGCATTTTGCATTTCACAGGGGATCAAGAAATGCGTGTCTAACAAAATTACCAATGGTTTTTAACCTGATCAAGGAGGTTATATTCAAGTCACCAAGTGTTTACCCTTATCAAAGACGAGTCAAGATCCTTAAAGACAAACAGATAAGCATATGTGATTATCAGGAGCAGAAAAATAAAAATATGTTGTTTCTTTCATTTCTCCTTGCTGACCGAAATCATGTTGTTGCTAAGTTGGATGGAGGTTCATTAGTGGTTTGTCGAGTCGAGGTGTATCAATTCAAAGGTGCTTATTTAAGGTCGCAGTTGGGGTTTATGTGTTAATTCAAAATTGTTATGTGTGGATCCATATGTCAATTTGTGCCAAATTCAGATATTTCGCAATAGAGAATCATGTGGACCTATGCCTGTCAAATAGAGTATTGAGTGCAACTACACTTGAAGTTAAGTGGAGTTTTGTTTAGTCTCGGTGAAAGGTTGGGATTGCTTCATGTCCTTGCTCTTGTCACATGCTGTTTGAGACAAGGATGTGCTAATGTTGAGCGTTTGATGATTAAAAATCATGAAGTGATGAAATCTGGGGTGCTCAGGGGTCTTATGATCAAAGTCAGGTTCACTCGGGATTCAAGTAGGTAATCTGATCAAGTTTGGTACATTTGAACTGAGGTTCACTTGACGCAGTTAGGGGAGTTGTGTGTGTTGACTGAGGTTTGATGGATATAACTAGTCTTGGTCAAGCAGGGATTTAGTTTCAGGATTAAGGTCGTGGTATAAGACTTATATGATGTGCGTCCGAGGTCTTAATCAAGGCACATGCGTAGTTGTAATGCAGTTTTGTGTTGCTTATTCAATTCAAGATTTGGATTGTCAGTGCAAGTAAGATCTCAAAGGAGTTTGAAATAATTGGGAATTCAAGATTAGTCCACCTTACATTCAATTTTTTATCATTTTGGTCCAAACTATAATTCCACCGCAGCGCTTCAAGGACCACAAGCATGGTTGAACGTTTTGTGAGTTTTAAAATTTGGATTAAACTTAGTCAAACTTTGAGATTGTCCTACAAGGTTCATGAATTAAATCAAAGGCCCATTAGGAAGCCCGTCTTTATTATTAATTTCCATACAAATTTAATTTAGTTGGAAGTTATAATAATCAAATTTGCAACAAAGCCTCATCTAGAACTCTTCCTTTTCATGTTCCTTGGAATCGTTGTAATTAAAGGAGCAAAATCCAACACCATGTTTTCTCCATCCACACCATTTCCTTCTAGAATTGTTCCTTCTCCTTCAGTTATGATGCTTAATGAGCATGCTGCTCCTGCAGTTTCTTCTTTACCTTCTAGTTCTGCTGCTCAGTCTTTTCCTACCTCAGTTCTTCTGCAAGAGCATCGGGATGAATATAAGCCTCTACTTCATATGCATAGAGAAGACAAGTCACCCCAGGCAGCCTTAAATACAAGGGTAATGGATGTGAAGTCAGTTCCCGGAAAAAACATAAATGGCGATGTTGATGAGTCAGCGCGTGACTCTATGCAGCAGTTGCATCTTCGGTGTCATTTACAGAACTTATTGGCTTCTTCGCCAGAAGAGGAATTTGTTTCTTCTTCTTCGACTATGCAGTCTGCTGATGATTTCCAATGGAGGGCACTTTCTTTTGCGAAGCAAGCCCTATCAGCCTCAAAACAAGCTGCTGCAGTGGCTGATGAGTTGGAATTGATTAAACTTGACTATGATAATGATTCATCCCTTCTCAGTTTGGCTGACTATTCAATTGGAAAGAATAAAATCGTGAGGTCAACACGGCTTAAAGAAAGGCGATCTAAACAGAGAAAAGTATCGAACTCAAAAGTTTTGATGAAGAAATGTACCTTACAAAAAAGTTAGATGTACAGAAAAGGTTACGTGCAGCGAAAAAGTTAAAAGAAGGACTTGATGGAAATAATGTCCTGCGCTTTTTCTTATGGAGTCCCTCAACTCTCTTCCTTCCAACTTCACCTGTGCTTATATACCGAACCTTCTGTTCTTTCTGCTCCCCCAATCTCATTTTTTTTCTAGTGATTCAATGGAAGCAGAAGAAGTGGGCGTGGACGCTGAAGATAAACTTTCTGGCTTTATTTTCATGTGCAATAAAATGACGAAACCAGAGTGCTATCGGTATCGGGTTTTTGCGCTTCCTGCAGGGAGAAAGCATGTTGTGGAGAGGATCAATCCTGGCATGCATCTGTTTCTGTTTGACACTGATGTGAAGCTTCTCTATGGTATATACTTAGCAACCTCGACCGGGATGCTAAATATAGAACCGTTTGCTTTTCAGGGAAGGTTCCCTGCTCAAGTGAGTTTCGAAATTTACCAAGACTGTTGGCCCTTGCTAGAGAATCAATTTAAACATGCTATAAAAGAGAATTATCAGAATCACTCTCATAAGTTTAATCCTGAACTCAATACTAGACAAGTAAGAAGTCTATTAGAAATGTTTCGCCCATTGGATGTACCGACAACTGTACCCAGACATCCTGGTTTGAACGAAATACACTCTGCCTCAATGTTGCAACTTCCACCAAGGAATGGTGTGTTTCATCAGACACCACTTTCCGGGGATTCATATTTGTCTAAAATGTCTCCTACTCACGCACCTAAGCTGATGAGCCATAGACATCTAAATGGACTTGAGGAGCCTACTGGCTGGGCCAATTATGTTGCCGGTCAGTCTGTTCCATCCCAAGCTTCAAGGAATCAGATTCTTGCAGTAGCATATACTAATACTCCAGGGGGAGCTTATGCAACTAGGGCGGTCAGGTATACTCCATCACTGCCATACGCACACGAGAATTTCCTTAACCCGCAACCAGAGTTTCATTCATTCCTGAGAAACGACAGTGGCCATGCCCAGTTAATGCAAAATTTTCAGCGTGCAGAGCTTAATGTTTTACATTCACAACCTGAATTTTATTCTTCCATGATGACTATGGATAAAAGTCATGCTCAATCCCTGCAACATTCCCAACATCAACATCTTAATGTCGCCGATACACCGACTCAATTGCATTCTTCCACAGTGAGTGTGGGTAGTAGAAATAGTTATGATCAATCTCTGCAATATTCTCAACAACACTCCCCAAATAGCCCTCTGATGCTGCTTCCCAGCCAAGCAAACATTTGCCAAAACCTGCAGACCCCATCGAACCAACATGTGATCAGAACCAACGACAACATCAATATTGATAACAACAATCACACCTTCAACAATTTTGCGCATACCAGCCTGACTTGATTCGTACTGCTAGCACCAGTATGCTTACAACATCGACAACAGCTCAACAATGTATTCGATTACGCGGTTGAGAGTTGGTTAACGACTTGGTATCGATTCAGTTTCGACGCAATACCCTCAGCCACGGCTTCACCTTCAACAATGGATAGCTTCACTCTTTGTCATGTTGGTTCCGACCTCGTAATGGCGGTTATCGCAGGTTTTTGTATCTTCTTGGAGGAGTTCAGGTTCATTACAACACTTTCAGGGAAGTTTGCAAACTCAGCAACATGAATACCAAAACTCTGAAAATCTTCATTCATCCCACGTTCATGAATTTCATCCACAATAACATGAGTTACACCTTTAAGGTTTCTATCAGCCAGTAATCTTCTTAATAAGATGCCTGTTGTGCAAAAGAGAAGGGAGATTTCTACGAAATTCTAGCATTATTTTTCCTTCAGATGACTCCTGCCAAGCTCATTGAGATGCTGGAAATTGCTCATGAGAAATGCTGATGAACCTGCAAAGAAATTGAATGTATCAGTAAAAATTGTTGTGTTACCACAGTGAAAGGCATGAGTAAAAACAGACAAATTCAAAAGCTACAAACAGACAAAAAAAAACATGCTGTTTTCAATCCCACAACTTCAGCCCTTGCTCCCATTGCAAAAAAGTATCTCATTTTTTTTCCCAAAGAGGAAGAGACCCAAAGTTCCCACAACTTCTCTAATTCAAACCCTAATCTCACATCATATATATACTGGCTACTGCTCATCCAAAAAACCCTAACAGAAAAACAGCAGCTTTTTTTTCACAACTCATCTCTATCACAAAAAACTGGAAAAAAAAAGGAGATTGAAGAAGGAGCTCACCTGTGCTCTGTATCAGCAATCTGGTGGTATTACTCCTACACTGTAAGTACTCTGTTACTCTTCCTGTCTTTATAGTCTTGGTCTGCATTGTTTGGACTGTCTTGTTTCCTGTCTTCATAGTCTTCATAATCTTGCCAGAAAATCCTCAAACACCGTCAATGTTCTTCTTAACTCACCTCATCTTTAACCCAAAGTCACCATGCTCACGAAACTACCTCCATAACCGAACTTCACATAACCACTCAAACCTTCCTCCAACCTTCTCCAACTTCAACTTCGGAATCCATACCCAGAATACTCACTTCATCACCATTCTCAAACTCAGAGGCTTTCAAAACCTACTAACCCATTTCACATTTCTGCAAACTCATCCGCCAATGATTCAAACCCCTTCAACCTCCACCTGAAACAACCGTAACACCTTCTCCGAAACCCTTCACCATCTTCATGCACCCGTAAAAACCCGTCGCTGGAAACTCAACCGAAGCTCGCCAAAACATCACTCACCTTCTTCGTTCAACCTTCAGAACACCGTGAACCATTCTCAATCGACCCAGATTTTATCATCACCCTTTTTCACAACGAAAACCCCAAATCCCTTAACCCAAAACTTTTCGTCACCGCTCAACAAAACCAACAAACTTCCGCCACAAATCCAAATCGCAAACCCTTCAGATCAAGAGAGAAATGAAAAACCGAATCAGAGAGATTGAGAGTGAGAAACGATGAAACAGAGAGAGATAGTTTGGGTTGAAAAGTGAGGAAGACGAGCGTTTTGTTTATTTGTTTTGATTGGGAGCTTTGGGTTTCGAAGCCCGTTTATGTTCTTGTGGTACTGTACCCCTCATATCATCCAACACGCACCCTCTCCTTGTTTTTTTTCTCCGTTATTAACTTTTTAAAAAAATTATTTATTTATTTTTTTTTATTTTTTTTTCTTAATTTGTTAATATAATGTATTTCAGTCTAAATTTATGTAACTATATTGTTGAAACGTATTTTTACTTATGGTTCTTATTAATTATGTATTAGTTTCTTTCAAAATAGTTTGTATATACATAAGTTTATTTTATATTTAACATTCTGTAAATTTTTGTTTATTTTATTTTCCATATTTATGTATACATGAAGTTTTTAAATCCAACTTTCTAGGGAAAGTTCATAAATATTTTCTATTGAAATTTGAATTTTAAAATTTACATATTGTGGATATTAGATGTTGTTTCTCATTTACATTTAAGCTTTCTATCCCATTTCCCTCGTTCGGGTCGATGACGAGACCTCTGTAATTCATTACCAGTCAAATTATTGATGAGTAATGTTGGATCTGAGACCACCTCTTTTCTCTCTTCATTACTTGTCCCAACTTGATTCAAAAGCATTGTCAAACAATCTTCAAAATCAAATTATCTTTGTATTGAATTAAAAAGAGGGGATTAAGTGTAGACTTTCTTCCTCTCCGAGTGTTGGGATGCCCACTGTAGTGAGGGTGGTTTCGGCACTCGTCTTTCAATACGAAGACGTTTCCCATCCATTTTCAAATCTCATCTCCCTAAAATCAATTCTTTGTATTGAATTCAACGAGAGGATTGGGTGTAGACCCCTTCTTCTTCGAGCGTAGGGATGCCCACTGTAGTGAGGGTGGTCTCGATGCTCGTCTGTCAATACAAAGACGCTTCCAACATTTCCTCATAAAACCTCGGTCTCGTACTGAGTATACTTTCATAATAAACTAATTTCTCTTTGTATTGAATTAAAAAGAGAGGATTAGGTGTAGGCCTCTTCCTCTCCGAATGTTGGGATGCCCACTGTAGTGAGGGTGGTCTCGATATTCGTCTTTCAATACGAAAACGCGCCTTTATCCACCATTTCCTTTCACAACTTCCTTCCACAATTTTCACACCTAAAACCTCGGTCACGTACCGAGTGCATTTTCAAATTCCTTTTCATACAAAAGCTTGAATGGTCATGGAGTGGTTAGGCGTAGGCCTTCTCCTATCCCGAGTGCTGACGTTTACCGTAGGGTTCTTTGTCGCAAAGCACTTACCATTCAAAACCAAAAACACTTTAATAAGAGAATGAAGTCCTCTTTGTGTTGAACTAAAGAGAGAGGATTGAGTGTAGTCTTCTTCCTCTCCGAGTGTCAGGATACTCACTGTAGTGTGTGTGGTCTTGATGCTCGTCTTTCAATACGAAGGCGCTACGTTCGCCACACATTTTTTACAACAAAAACTTTGAGACAATGAATTGGGTACTACCCGTAGGGGTTACTATCCGAGGACCTGTCTCGCCCCCTTAAAAAACAATCTCACAAATCAAATGTGACATTTTGCCTCGTATGGCGAAAACCTGATCATTTCAAAAGGATATGTTACGTCCGTTCTACCGCAAACAGGTAACGCCTAAGTCTCCAACGAGCGAGCAGCAAAACACCTAACTGCTAGAATGCGCACGATAGCATCATCCATAAAAAACATCAACAAACCGTAGGCCGAACTACGGCTGCTCTGATTTCTCATACCAGATGAGAATACGTAGGCACAAGGGCCACAATCCTTGCCGAGCACAATTCCCCCCATATTTGTAGCCCCCCGAACTACGTCGACTCTGACTTTCTCACATCTATTGAGAATACGTAGGCATAGGACTGCGAAGTCCTACCGAGTCTGTTCTTTCTCTTTTTCCCTGTTCTCTCTTTCCTCCTAACTTTCCTGTTTCTAACCCTTCTTTTACCCTGTGGAACACTTCTTATAGCATAATGTTTAAGCAAATAAATTCACACATCGACAAACAAAAGGTTCCCATCGAGTACGATGGATGCGAGGGGTGCTAATACCTTCCCTTCGCATAACCGGCTTCCGAACCCATTCTTGGTCGCGAGACCATCTTATCCATTTCTTTCTTAAGGTTTTCTCGATATTTTCCTTTCCCCTCATGGGATAAATAAAGTTCGGTGGCGACTCTTCTGTCTATCTTTTTCGCCTCCCCGTCGTTGCGCGACGCATTTTTCGAGTAGCGACAATTAATCATTAGCATCATGCCATATCATATGCATTTAGCATTTTTCCAGATCTTTGTTTGTAACCAACTTCTGGTTTGTTAAGTCCAGTTGTCGCTGGCATCCTGCGTTTTTTGGATCCTTGGTTGTCACCAATGCCTCTACCCCGGTTGTCACTGATTTATTTTTATAGGTTGTGGGTTGTCACATGTATCCCCTTTGAATTCTAGTTGTTAAGTCGGTTCCATCTGCTATTGATATCATTTTCCTGGTCGTTACCAGTCTTTCTACTTGAAGTCTAGTTGTTACTAGCAATCTCCGGCGAAGTCCAGTGGTTACTGGCATTATTTAAAATCCAATGGTTACTGGTATCTAAAGTCTAGTGGTTACTGGTATTGTTTAAAATCAATTGGTTATTAGTATTTAAAGTCCAGTCATTACTGGCATTGCTTAAAGTCCAATGGTTACTGGCATTGTTTAAAATCCAATGGTTATTGGTATCTAAAGTCCAGTGGTTATTGACATTGTTTAAAATCCAATGGTTATTGGTATTAAAAGCCCTATTGTTACTAGAATTGTTTAAGGTCCAACGATTATTGGAAATTTCATTCGACTCTGTTATACTTTGATTATTGGTTGTTACCGACATCCCCTGTGAAGTCAAAGTGTCGTAGGCATTCTCAAAGTCCAACTCATTTGGCATTACCCTGATTTATTTTTGTCCTGTTTTCTTTTCCGGTCGTTTCCTGAAGATCTCGCTTGAACTCTTCACTTTAAGGAAATTCATGGTTTTGTATGATCCCTCGTTAGAAGATCATTCATGTCTTGGTTGTTTCTCTTGTCATAGGTCAGCTCTTTGTTTTAACCTGGTTCCTAGTGAAGATCATTGTTTCTTTATGTTTTTGTTCCCAGTAAAGATTTCTTTTGTCTTCTTTCTTCCCAGTTTGTCTACCAGTCATGTTTGAATCTGTTGACTCTGTTTTCCCCAGTGGGGACCACCTGTTTAGTTCTATCTCCAGTGGAGCATCTTCCTTTAGAGTATCATCCTGGTCATGTCCGAGCCTGTGTTTGATCACTTTAGATTTCCCTAGTGTTTATCTTCCCTAGTGAGTGTTAACTCATTGTGTTGACTCTATCTCTGTTTACTTTCGTTGTTGTCTGCATTTTTGCATTTATCATATCATCATATCATCATGCTAGAGTTAATGGCATGTCAGCATTTGCATAGTTTCATCTTCCTTAGCATAACATTGTATCTAAGGGCGAAAAATTTGGTTTGCTATATTTAAATACCTTTCACCTTGATTTGTAAGGATAGTCATCGCTCACGTTATCCGGTAAAGATATTTAAATAGAGGCAACTGTCATGCCCCAAATTTTACCCCTTAGATGTCATCATCATTTGCACAAACATATTAGGTCAAGCATTCTTGCATAGCTAACCAAATCATCTAGCTTTGTGGGTTTTTTTTTAATTAGGGTTTGTGGAGAATAGGAGAAGGTCCTGATTAAGCAAGAGTGAAGTGGGAAATCAACCAAGGGTGTCCTCATACATCTCAAGGGTCCCTAAGATTTCATTTGGTCCAAGGAAATCCAAATCAAGAGTGTCTTAAGTGGATGGGAAAGGCATTGACTTCATCTAATTCACAAGTCAATTGAGGCATCACAAGAGTCAACCATTGGGTTTTGAGGTAAACCAGGAGCTTCTCAAGTCTTATTCCATGGTCTCATATGAATGGATCAAGAAAAAATCAAGTTGGAATCATAAAATTAGGAGTTTGGTGAAATTAGGGTTTTTGATGAAAAACTCTAAGTGTGGAAATCAAGAGTTCTAGTCATCTTGCAAGAGTCATATCTCACTCATCCATGAGCCAATTGGAGCAAACCAATTATCTTTGTAAAGAGAGCACCCTAAACAACAAGTTTGCAGAAGGAATCAAGTTCAAAAGATGTATGGATTTGGAGTTATGAAGAGTCAAAGTTGGTAAAAATCATGATTTGGTATTCTACACTTAGAAATTTTTTTAAGTCCTAGAATTCAGCTTGTTGAAGCCACTTTTGTAATACCCCATTTAAATTATTTAGTTATTTTATAATTTTTTGTGCGTGTATTGGTTGTGATGTCCTTAATAAGGGTATAATGTTAGGGGCGAGGGTCAGAGTTGACCTTAGTTGGGGTAATGTGGACCTAGAATAAGGGATAACTTAATAACAAGATGAGGGGCATTATGATTATTAATATTATTATTTCAATTATTATTAATAATAGTATTAATATAATTATGAGTATTATTATTAGTATTATTATTATTATTATTATTATTATTAGTAGTAGTAGTAGTAGTAGTAGTAATTAAAAATATGATTAAGAGGGTTTAGAGAGTATTAGTGGGATTAAACAATTAACATTCGTGAAAGAGGAAAAGACAGAGAAAGGAGAGTTAGGGAAAGAAGAACCAATTTTCTCCATTGTTGTCAAGAAAGAGATCAAATCTAAGGTAAGGGGGAGAATGGATTTCAATATGGATGAATTAACATGAGAGGGTAGCGAGAGGTCCTTTCTCTCATAGGATTTATGTCCGTTTTTGGTTTCTTGATCAAATTCTCGTAACCTGATAAATTCCTTGAAATTACTGCTACTGTTGAATATTTTTTGTTTGATACCCATGTGTATGAATCTGAGAATTGTATGAATTTCGTGTAAATATCTCTTGAGACTGTGATAGGATTCTAACAGATAACAAATCTAGAAAATAAGGGTTTGAGGGTTAACGAAATTGAACCTTACATGATAGAAATCTTAGGAGAATAATGGATAGATGAAGTATAGTGGAGGTAGAGAGAAATGATTAACAAAAAACTGAGTTCTGGGTTGAGTTGAGTGGTAAAATGAAGAGTATTGAGTGAGGATTCGTGAAAGCAATGAAATCTGAGTTTTTGGCAACAGTTTTGGTGATATGCGTATGGGACAGGGCAATACGTGTAATAGGTAGGGAAATACACGTATGGTGGGCCTGACAGCAGGACAATACGCGTAACAGGTAGGGAAACACACGTATGGTGGGCCTGATAGCAGGGCATTATGCGTAACAGGTAAGGCAATACGTGTATGGGCAGGCCTGGGATGACTTTTTTCCCATTTTTGTGATTTCTTCCCAGATTTCGCTTGGGACGCAATTCTGTTTAATCGGTAGGATTAATATGACTAAAATGAACCTAAGGAAGATTAGTAATGAATTTAATTAGAGAGAATATAGAAAATTACGTCTTTTCCCTTAGGGGTGTGATTGATATGTGTGGGCCAGGACCGTCCAGTGTGGACGATCTGGTGTGACAATGGTAATTCTCGAGAGGATTACAGTGAGCAGATGGCTTGTGTTGATCATTGATGATCATGAGTTATGCTTGAAATTATTATTATATTTGCATAATGGTGTTGTCATGCATTTCATGTCATGTGTCTTGTGGAGATGACTAGGTGGGAATCCATGATGGGTGCCTAGTTTATCCGGACTTCATGTGGAAGTCGTTGTGGAGATAAGTTGTAGTTCAGAGAAACGTATACGACTTATCTAGATTCTGACAGGATAAGTCGTATGTATTTGTGTTGGTACCACATGCATTGTGTCGAGTCAGTGAGTCACATTACATATTTGTATTTGATTATGGGCTATTAATGTCGAGTGATTGAGATAGAAATCGTATGTGCGTTGCATGTGTATGATTGTATGTGTGGTGTGTAACTGCTATTTAGCATGTGTATTTCACCGCTTATTTATTGAATGTAGTTCTCACCTCTTTTCTGTTTGTTGCGTCTGTGCTCCTTGGGGAGTGCAGATGACCAGGTACCTGAGTAGTGCTTGGAGTGCGTTGCTATTTGATCGAGTCCTAGGAGTCGCTCTGATACGTAACATGGGATGACAGGATTACGTTATATTTTGCTTATTTTCTTGATTGATTTTTACGTATATTTTATCTGTTGGGTTAATGATGTATAACCACCGGTTGTGGGGATTATGTTTAAACATTGATTTTATTCCGCTGTTTTATTGAATGACCTTGTTGAAATATTGTGGAAAGCATGAAGTTACTTGATACTTCATTGAATGAGAGAAATGTCTATGTGACATCCTACGTGTTTTGAAAACTCGGATGTATTTTCTTTAATATTCCTATAATACGCGTACGGGGTAGAGTGAGGTGTTACAATTTTCAAAGCCTTTTTTCTCACAGTTCTAAGCTCCAAACCAAAATTCTTTCAACGTGAAAGTTGTAGAGCTTTCTCCAAGATTTCTTTTGAGTGCTAGAACTTCCTCTTCAAGTGTATAGAACTCAAGTTATGAAATTATCAAGATAAGGTTTCCATTATGTCAAGCTTGACAAGGTTTAGACAACTTTTTGAATCAATCATCCAAGGGATCTTTCATCATGATCTAAACCTCACCTCTTTTTCCTTCAAACATGAAAGTTGAATAGCTTTCTTCAAGCTTTCCAATCATTACAAGAATTACCTCATTGAGTAAACATATCTCAAGTTATGTGGTTTCAAAGATGGTATCACAAAATTGTCAATTTCCATAACTTAGAATTTTTTTCTAAGTATCTTTTGGTGACATTGGTGGACATGATTTCAATTATATTTTGCTACACTTTCCAAGTCCTATTTCAAGTTGATTTCCAAATGAAAGTTGTTCTATGATCTTCATGCTTTGCATTAGACAAAAAATCTCATGAATTGGAGCAAAATACACCAAGTTAGAGCCATCCAAAGTGAGCTATATGGATGATGATCATACATGACTCTCATGCACCATTTCCTTCCCTTCATGCAGCACATTGGTATGCTTCCTTGTCATGCGCATAAACCATTCCAAATACCACCCTAAACATTGCCTAAAGTGATCCAACATGTCATGTACTTTTTCATTCTTCATAGGCAAACTAAACTTGGAAAAATGACAAACATGCAAAATTGCTCAACAAGGATTCACATCCTACCAAGAAACATTTTGAGCTTCATCAGTACTCATGCCTACATAAGATGACAAAGAGCATAGCCACCTACAAGCCATGTTCATATCATTTCTTCATTCCCTCCTTTTTTTTTCAAATTTTTTAACCATAAACTTTTACCTCAGTAACTCACCATTTTCACCTCAGAAAACCCTTCATATATTTTCTAAAAACAAAACCCTAAAGGGTACCTCATGGTTTTTGTAACCAACACACATAATACACTCTCTTCACTCTAAAAAAATTTTGGTCTTCGAATCTGATTCCTTAGAGCTCCTACCTCCATTTCTTTGCTTCCATTATTCTTCTGAGGGTGTTTAAGGGTTAAAGAAAAAGTTTGGAGGCTGGTTTACACGTGAAACAACATCTTACAAAGCTACTTAATGGGTAATCTTTATCCTTTCCCTTTTTACTTTCCATGGCATGTTTTACCTCGTGATAAGTGTGTTTGTTGGTCTGAGAACATAAGAAACGAATTCATGTTATTGTTGTGCCTTTATATGGAAGTTCAGTTTTGAACACCATTTTTCGTGGATTGTTTTCTTAGTGTTAATGTACCTAAATATTGAAACGAAGGTTAGATGTGGACTCGACATAAAAAATTGTGTGGATTAGAGCTTTTATTTCCTTGTTCTAGTTTATTCTACAGAAAGCTCTGGCGTGTATAGCCGGAGAAGATGACCGGAGCTAGGGCTCCGACATCTATGTGGCTTGCCTAATGTGGCGTTGACCTCACTTAAGTGAAACGACACGTTTCCTTTGGTTTTCTTTGATTCTGTTTTTTTATTTTTATATTGGACTAGGCTGCGCTTCATGTTGCTACTGACACCCCTCTTGTTTTGGCCTATTGTGCTTCCAACTGTTTTCCTTCATAACCTGCTTTACTAATGCACCCCCTGCTTTTATTTCCTCTTCTTTTTTTTTATTTCCTTTTTCTATTTTCTTTATGATTTTATTTTATTAGCTTTAAATATTATAAAAATCAACAAAAATATTTTTTTAATATTTTAACCTCTTATTTTATTTTCCATATTTTTATTATTTATTGGTATTTAATGGTGTAAGGTGTTCTTGTGACCTAGTTTTGAATTGATGCTTTGGTTAAGGTCTTTCCTATTTGATTCATAAGTTGTTTTTTGGAGTGCTTTGATAGACATTATAATGATGATTTGTATGTGCTTGCTGACCTTGATTGATATTATTTGACATGGTTTTCATTTGGTTGTTTGTGATCTTCGACTGATGCTCAACTCTTGTGACACACTATCTTGTTGATTGGTTTGTTTTGTTCTTGTGCCTTCCTTGTAACAATATTTTGCACACACACACACTTGAGTGTATAAAATTTTGTTTGAGCCTTGATTTAGAATTTATTTGTTTATTTTCCTATTTTTGAATGTCATGTCAAGTGGATGACCTTTTGTCCATGATTTTGTTGTTTACTTTGATCTAGTTTTATGCATGTCTCTTTGGGGTGTTGGCCTTTATTGAATATGTGTTTATGGGTGTTTAGAAAAGCATGTTTAACTTATGACTTCATGATTCAAAAGTGTTCTTGCTTGCCTATTTATTTATCTATGCATGTTTTGTTTTGTTTGAGTCCTTTCATGGATGATTTGTTTTGATTCTTGCATATGGCCTTGTTCATGCCTTGACATGATTCTTATGTATGTTTCTCTTGACATCATGATGTTGAATATGAGCTTTATGGGATGTGTATGCTATTGCCCATGTGGTTTTTGAGTTGTAACTTCTATGTTTAATCATCCTTTTTATTTGCCTTTGTGTGGTGAAGTTTGTAACAAGTATTGTTTTGTTACTTTTGTGTATGTTTGACATTGTTCTTGATCATTTTGATGTAGTTTCTGCCCCTTCTTGATTTTTTATCACATTTGAATCTTTTGACTTTGATACTTTGATTGTTATCATCTTTATCTTAAAATTCATCATTTCAACACTTGTTGTTACAAGTGATCTCTCCCTTATTCTAAAGGAAAGTTACCATGTTGACTTGTAAGTCATCTTCTAAGATAATTTAAACCTTTCCTTATTTACTTCCTTGACCTTGTTAGGATCATTTCCCTGTGTCCTAGTTAGAGTCATTCTTCCCTCTTTAACCTAGTTTCAGGTTAAAGTTTGTTAACCATATGTAAGTACTATTGTTATAGACACTTACTTTCCTTTCTTGACCTTGTAAGAGCCACTTTTTTTTTAGAGCTAAGTTAGAGATTGTAAACTCTATGTGGGTACCATTGTGATGTGTACTCACTTCCCCTATTTGACTTTTGTTAAAGTCAACCCTAGTTAGGTCTTTTAACTTAGACTTAGATAGTTTGTCAACTTTGCATAAGTGTCGTGGTTATGAACATTTACTCTCCCCCTTGGAACCTTGATCGTTATCAAGAGTTCCTCATCCCTAGTTAGGTGAACTACGAATGCTCTGATTTCGTCCTAGTTAGGATACGTAGGCACGAGATGCGAGTCTTGACGAGCATAGTTTGTATATACCCTAGGTCTTTACCTTAGAACTAACCTTAGCAAGAAAACTTTAGCATAACACAAATACTAACAAGATGTTCCTATAGAGTACTACTGATACTTAGGATGCTAACACATTTCCTAGGTATAGCCAACCCCCGAACCTTAGATCTCTAGTTGTGTTGTTACATAGTGCACTTAGGGTTTTCTTAGATCTTTACCCTTTCCTTTGGATAAATTAAAGCTTAGTGGTAAACTTCATGATTTGTGATTCAAGCTAATTAATAGCTTGATATCTGATTCTCACCGCAACAGGAATGTTTTACATATTTTCCCATGGTTTTTAATATATTAATGACAAATCGTTATCTTGACCGGAATATTAATGACAAATCATATTTAATGTTTTTTTATAGGCATAATTAGTCCTTAGGTTCCTTAACTTTGAGCGAAGTTTCGTTTTGGTCCCCAAACTAAAAAACGTTACATAATGATCCCTTAACTTCACTTTTGTTAAACCATTTGATCCCTACCATTAGTTTGTGTGAAAAAACGTTAATTATGGCTGAGGTGGCATGTCAGGTAAGCAAATAGTAAATTCAACATTCAGCTTCTGTGTTATAAACACTCTAGGGTTCGTGGGTTCCATCTTCCATTTACATTGTTCATCCATATTTGCTTCATCTTCCATTTTCTTCTCCAAAATACTAAAAGAAAATTGAAGGTTGGAACTTACAATAGCACCAAGAGATAGAGCAATTGAACCAAACATTTCAGACCAAAGAATTTATCCATTACCCTAAACATACAAACAAAACCAATTTCAGATTCAAAGTCTTAATTTCATCAAAAAAAAAAAAACAATGTACTACATAAACTGGGTGGTTGTTTTTCTTCCAATTTCTCTTAATTTTCCTTGCCAATTTCTCTTCCATTTTCTTTGACACAACTAAAATGGGTGGTTGTTTTTCTTCTTCAATTTCCAATTGGGTTGTTTTGGATCTTCCATGAGAACACATAGGGTAAAGTTTTTCAATCTTTGAAGTTTTGGGTTTGTTCTGCATCTTAGAGGGAAAAAGATAAGTGTTGGGTTTGATTTTTGGAGGTGAGAAAATAAAGGTTTGTAGTGATGGTTTAAGGTTGAAAAAATTGATTAAGGTTTACAGGTTGAAGTATGGTTTTTTTAGAGGTTGAAAAATTGATGTTTGATTTTGTAATTGTTGAGGTTTATTGAGAGAAGATGAAATTGGTGTTGGAGTGGAGGTTTATAAAGGATGAAGAAGAGATACTATAGGTTTTGTGATGTGTTAGAAGTGTGTTAAAAAAGATGAAGAAGAGAAACCATAGGTTTTGTAATTTTTAATATTTTAATCATTATAACATAAATAAATATTCCAACTCAAGCATTCAAAATCCAACAAAGCAAAATTTAAATTTTCTGTTAATAAAAACTAACATAAATGACTAAAATACTTAACAGACTATAAGTTAATAGACCATTATGTAATGTTTTTTTTTAAGGATCAAAGAAAAACATTGACTAAAGTTAAGGGATCAAAAGAGGTACTAAGCCTGTTTTATATTTATTAAGGATAAATATTTTTTCCATACTTAAATATTTATGAAAGATAAATTTTATTTGTGTTTATTTTATATTAATCAATAAAAAATATTTGTCATATTTTTGTATGAATCAATGAAAAATATGTCCTGTATTATATATAAATATAAATATATATATATATATATATATATATATATATATATATATATATATATATATATATATATATATATATATATATATATATATATATATATATATATATATATATATATATATATATATATATATATATATATATATATATATATATATATATATATATATATATATATATATATATATATATATATATATATATATATATATATAATCAATAAAGATTTCTTCCGTGTTATTTTATGCATTTAAAATCAAACATTTTCCTTTAATTAATATACAAATATAGAATACAAATTTTTTAATTGATGCATAAACAAATATGAGATAAGTATTATTTATTAAAAATATATATATAATATGTCAGTAATAAATAAAAAAACACAAGACATATATTTGAAAAAAAAAGTAAATCCTTCAAATTTGTAAAAGATAATAATAATATAATAATTTGAGTTTAATATAAACTTAAAATTAATAATTGTCAATGAGTTTATAAGTTTGTATCCAAACGTCACTCTTTAACTACTCATACTCGTGTTAAAATAATGAGACAATAATTATAAAAATTACTTAAAACAAACAAATTAATTAAAGACACAATTATTTTATGTTGAATTATACGACTTAAAATATTGATTTTGTTGTTCCATAAAATAGTGATTTTGCAAAATTATTTAGTAACGTACAATAGCCATTAGTCATGTATATAGTTTTATGATAAATTTTAATCAATATATATATTAAAATAAATTGATAATTGAAAAAATAAAAAATTACTTAGTTACAAAAATTTATTTGTGAAAATTTTTTTAACAAATTAAAATAAATTAATTGAATAATAATTTATAGTTATTTTATATTGAAATATACGATTCAAAATATTAATTTTTTAAAATTCTTTAGAACTTACAATAATCATTAGTAATATATATAGTTTTATGATAAATTTTAATTAATATATGTTAAAATAAATCTAAAATTTATTTACTAAATATACAATATAAATTTAATATATTTACTTAATGATAAATAATTACTTTATATATTAAAAATTGTTTCAAAATAATTGTGCGGGATAAAGAATTTATTTTACACTCTAAAAATAAAATTACCATATATATATATATATATATATATATATATATATATATATATATATATATATATATATATATATATATATATATATATATATATATATATATATATATATATATATATATATATATATATATATATATATATATATATATATATATATATATATATATATATATATATATATATATATATATATATATATATATATATATATATATATATATATTGATCTTACCTGATTAGAAAGAAATCAGTGATCTGCCACCCGTCGTTGATCTAGAGGCTGCTCATCAGAAGCAGAGAGGAGGAGGGGGGTGTACCTGCAAGACACTCTGATGGCAAAGTAAGTAATGAACCAGAGTGAGAGCAAATAATAAGAGAGATAGAGAATTGAATACCTGACCCTCCTGTGAAAGAGGGTATTTATAGAGCGACTCCAGCGCAGGGCCAACGGTCACTTGTGTTAGGCTGGATTGTCAGGCCCAACCCAGGTGACTGCTAGGGTTTACGTGGCGTAGTGAAGACCAGCACGTGGTGTAGTACCTCAAATTTGTCCTACCTTTACAAGGTTTCTAGTGCCACTTTATTTTGAATGAATAAAATAGCACAATTGGCAAGAGACTGTGTGTAAAGAGTTGTGAGTATGAGAGGTCGAGAGTTTGAATCCCACCTTCTTCACTTTTTATTTTGTTTCTTTTATTTTTATTCTAACTTTTCTATTTTCATAAAAAAAAATAACAAAAATAGTTTTTTTATTATTTAATTATTATTTTCGTATTTTATTTAAATTATTTTTAAAAAATATTATTTTTTTCACTTTTTTCCATATTATTCATAAAGACATCAAAAAATCATAAAATTAAAAATATTAGAAAAGATTTTATTCTTTTTATAATATTTTTAATGTTTAGTATAAATAAATAGAGTTTTAAGTTTATTTTAATTTGTTTAAATTTTATGTAGTTTTGATTAATTATTTAAGTTGGGCTTTAAAGTGGGCATTAGGTTAGAGTTAACCCTAATTTGTTACCTATATAAACATGAGTTGCATTTGAGAAGAGGGGAAGGAAGAAGAAAAGGAAAAGAGATCGAAAGAGCTGAGGAGGAGTTTTGAAGTAGAGAAGGTTCAGAAGATCAACAAGAATCATTATCACCTTCCTTCATTAAGCATCATCATCAGCAAATCCCAACTGCTAACGAGGTGAGCATTTAATTTTGTAAATAACGGAATTCCTGGATTTCATTTTTCAGGTTTCAGCAAGACAAAGAGGGAGGGATAACAGACAAAGAAGAAGGAAGGGAAAGGCTTCAAAAATCGCCAATGGACGTGGGAGCCGCCGCCGTTTAAGAAGAAGAAGAGGGATTTGGAACAAAACCTAGAAGCTGTCTCCATGAGTAACGCCCTCCCCTTTTTATTATTTGGAACAACTAATAATTACTTTATTTTTTAAATAACTAATAATTAAAAATATTTTTTTAATAAACTTATAGTTAGTAATTCTTTTTTTAAACTTATAGTTAATAATTCTTTTTTTTAACTTATAGTTAATAATTCGTTTTTTATATAATTAATAGTTAGTAACATTTTTTTATAGTTAATTGTAATTAAAAAAATATTTAGATTTCTAATTTAAATTAAAGCTTTTAATAAATTTTAATTAATTGTTTTTAAATAAAAATTAAAAAAAAATAAAAATCTTCTAACCGTTCCTGTTAACTGTTCATCTAGCTTTCATCGTCTCTCGTTTGGCTTTGACTAGTAATCCTTTTAGTTTCCGTAGTTTTTTTCATGGATGTAATTTACGCGAGGCCATGATCGTGGTTATTTTTATTTTTTTTCATTTTGGGGATTTGTAATTTACGCGAGTGATCATCGCGATGCTTTCTTTACCGCTTTCATTATTTTCCGTACTTTATTTCTGCCGTATAATAACTTGTTATATCTTGCATGATTTGCCGTTAGAATCCCTTCCGAAGGATTAGGTCTAGCTACTTGACCGCCGAATTAATAACCCTAGCCTTTGACCATTTCAAAACCCTAATAGCCTAGGTGTCCCGCCGTGGACGAAAACGCCCTTTACCCTAGCATTAGGTCAAAAAGTCGTCGTACTCTGCTTTAGGGTTTCCCGCCGTGGAATCCCTAATTTTAATTCAACTTTTCAACATAGAAATAGGATTTTCAAGACTCCACGTAAGTGTGTCCTTAAGATACGTTTACACCCCTTGAAACCTTGACCATAGTCAAGAAGTTTCTAACCTCCCTCTCGAGGGGAACTACAATTACTCTTATTTCATTCCCTACCCCGGATACGTAGGCACAAGATGCGAATCTTGCCGAGTAAACTTAGGATTAACCCTTAGGTCTTTAGGTCACTCCATCCCTTAGCTCAATATATACTTAAAGCAAATAAATAAAGCAAAATAGCAAAAATAAATAAAAGGTTCCTGTAGAGTACTACAGAAGTTTAGGGTGCTAATACCTTCCCTAAGTTTAACCAACCCCTTACCTAGATCTCTCCCTGCATTGTCCTTACGATGCAAAATTAGGTTTTCCCTCTTTTGACTTTTTCCTTCGTATAAATCAAAGATTGGTTGTGAACTAAAGATGCGATTCAAATTAATTAATAATTTGATATCCTATTCTAACCGCAACACGTGGTCTTCGCCCTAGTTCAACCATCCCGTAATCTCTAGAAGGTGGGCTGACCAGCTCTTTCGGAGGTGGGTAGTTGGTTAATGACGTGTCCCCGCAGAGGGGAGCACGTGGAGAACGTATGGAAGACATGTTGTTCTGCCCGACAAGGGGAGGAAGCCTGCTCGGTGTGCCTAGACCCGTGCCCGACACTGGGGATTTGGGCCTTCCCCAAATAGCATTAGGTTGGGCCTGCCCGGCGGATGGGCAGGCCTGGGCCCAGTCCAGAACAGGAGCCCCCCAAGTTGTAGCTCTAAAGGAAAGGAGCGAGGACTTGTCGATAACTGTGTCGGGGAGGAAGAAGGCGCAAGGACGAACCTTTGTCGGTCTGCTGAGTCGAGGATGCGGGCGTGAGGATCCCGGTCTTGTCAAGCCGTCAGGTTGAGGAGGGGGAAGGTTGGCACGTCCTTGTCTGTCTATGCTTGTAGGGGAGAACAAAGGGACGTGACTATTCGCGGTGGCCACGTGTCTAATAGTCAATGGGCCACGTAGGGCGGCTACCCTAGGGTAATCGAGTGTCTAGGGGCGCTTCGAGTCTCGTGCTGGGTTTATAAATATGCAGGAGGCCGCCTCTTTACCACTTTTCGTATTCTCTTGCTTTCGTGCGTGACATTTGATCTCTGCACACGTTGTTTGCAATTCATCGCCACTGTCACGTCCGTCGCGTACTTCTCCATTTCTACCAATCCAGTAAGTTTTTTGCCTCTATTCCTCTATTTTCTTTAGATTCGACACCGTCGTCGGGGGCATAATAAATGCCCCGAGTGGGGCATGCGTTTTCCTTCGACTAGGAAGGGATATCCTTTGACTTAGAATGGGGACCCCGAGGACATTTGGGGATGTAGGATGAGTGTCTCAGGGACAATCGGCATGATGAGAATGGGTACCCCGGGGACAAAACACATTTCTGGATGAACACCCCAGGGACGTAGGATAGGGACAAATGAACACCCCGGGGATGCTGAATAGGACTGGATGAATGCCCCGGGGAGGGACGCCCGAACGGTGATGAACGTCGCGGGGACGCGAGCTCCCACCGAGTTGTGGTCGTCGTCCCTATCGCCCTTTCACTTGATTTGTGGTGGAAGGGTGAATTTGATCTTGAACGTCGAATTCACCATTTCCTTTTGTTTTTCAGGTGAATATGACCTCGTGGGTGTCGGGGACCATGGAAGTCGATATGGAGCCGGAGGTTCCCGTTGCTGAGGTGCGTGCTAGTACTGTCGAGGACTGGGTTGCCGAGGAACCATTAAATACGTCGTCCTACTTTGTCGACGACGATACCGATGCCTACGTGACTGTCGAAGATCGCTGTGAGGGCTCTTCTATTTGCTGGAGGGTGTACCGACCACGACACTATCATCGGATATGCTCGACGTACGGGAAGATGAGGTTCCCGATGTACGAGTTTTACTTCTGCGAGGCCGGTCTTAGGCTGCCTTTTACCGATTTCCAGCTGGGCGTCTTCGACTGGCTGAGGCTGGCCCCCTCACAGCTGCACCTTAATGCAATAGCCTTCATCCAGGCGTACGAGTTCGTTTGTCGGCATTTGGGGATCGAGGCCACTCTTATGTTGTTTTTTCGCCTTTTCCACCTGCAGAGGCAGACATTGGATGGCCGGCAAGGGTGGGTTTCGCTGAAGCAGCCAAGGATACTCTTCCGGGCATATATGGACTCTTTTCGGAACTTCAAGGCGCGTTTCTTCGTGGTCCGGCCCGTTTCTCTCGAGGCATGCGCCTCCCTGTATCGACGAGAAGCCCGAGAAGTGGATGAGCAATATGAGGAAGTTATGGTGCCAAGGGTGCCCTTAGAGTGAACGGATGAGCACTTCAAAAAGGGGATGGATCATTACATCGTGCGGGCAGGGACTATGGATGAGGAGGACCTGGTGGGCAGCTTCTCCCCGGCCAAGATGGTGACGCTCGACGGGAACTTCATCCTCGACAGTCAAGGGAATATTCGCCAGCAGAAGAGGCTGATAAATACGAAGGCTCTGCTCGAGTGTTCATCCGACGAGGAGGCTCTTCGTTTCCTAGGTGGTGGGCGGTAACCTGCTCGACATTTTGACCCCCGTTTGTCTGTCTTTGCTAATCTTTTCTTGTTTTATTTTACAGGAAGCATGTCAACCATCAAGGAGCGAGTGAGGAAATTGGCAGCCTCCAGAGCCGCGGGCAAAAGCGGGAAGGGCAGGGTCGCCAATATGGTGCGGCAGGTTATTGCCGACCAAGGGGGAAGGGGGTCCTCGTCATCTCCTCAAGGCAGCCCCTCCCTGACGTTGCAAGGGACCGTGAAGCGGGTAAGAGTTCAGTTGTCTGACGCCGTTGTCGACCTAAAGGAGGGAATTTCCAAGGAGGGATTTCTCATCCCCCCTTGCCACCAGAACTCTAGGTTCTTCCATGGCGCTAGGTCGCCAGCTGTGTCGACCTCTGAAGCGAAGGTGTTCCTCGGGGCGAGTCACGACGTTCGGCGACAGGTGCTTACCGAAGATCTGGCTACGATGATACGGTTTTTCTCGACCGCTCTGGTCTTAAGTGAGGAGGGCTGCTCTTTTGTTGAGCTGGCTAAGTTGCAGGGTGACCTCGCTTTTGCTCAGTCGAGGTTGACCAAGCTGACCGTAGAGCTGGATCTGAGCAAGGAAGAGGTGGTCGCGCAGTGCAAGAGGGGCATCGATCCTGAGGAAAAGGTGAAAGTTTCCAAGGAAGAGTTGTCGAGGCTGTGGGCTCATGTGGAGGAGCTGGAGAACTCACTCCGCCCTGCCGAGGATGAGACAGAAAAGGAGAAGCTTTTATTTTCTCGTGTTGATTTGTTGGGTAAGATCCGCGAGCTGGAGCACTACTGTCTGGGAGAGGTTGAGGTTGGATTCTCCAGTGCTGTGGAGCAGATTAGGATCGTGAATCTCGAGGTCGCTTTGGTCACCAAGGGGATTGGGCCCTACCACCAGGTCGTCGAGGGACGGGTGGTCGCGATTGATCCCGAGGTTGATGAGGACGCCACCCCGGTCGATGAGCCTGGAGGAGATCGTTTCGAAGACTAGGCTAGGTGTTTCCGGGCATGTGTGCCCGTAGTTTTTAGGCATGCGTGCTCATTTTTGCTAAGTTGTTTTGTCGGGCCTGCGTGCCCCTTTTTTGTTGTAATTGACTATTGGGCCGACGCCCCTTTTATAATACAATATTTTGCTTTTTGTTAAGTGTGTGCTCGTTTTTACGTTTGCATGTTTCTACATCACTATTGGATCATTTTTAGACCTCTAAGAAGCTTATTATATCTCTGGTATTCTTGTTTCTCACTCTTGCATCAAAAGGCCACAAGAGGTAAGCCTATGCTCTCATCTTTTTAGCCATGCTATTCATTTTATGTTTATGCAATGCCTAGACATGTTAGGATTGTTGATTTGGTCATGTATGAACCAATGTTTGATTATGAATCCATGCTATGCTTGCTATCATACTTGTTAGCCAAGCTTTTCAATGTTGTTAGTTTAGGTTGAAACATGAAAATGTGCCTTAACTTGACTTACCTTGTATAGGCCTAGTTTACCAACTTTGTGCCTTATTTTCCAATGATCATAACTTGTCCATTTTTTATGCTATTGATGCCATTCCTTTTGAAAACTACTCATTATCATGTCTAATTTCATTGAGTGAGGAAATAATTCAAGGATTGCTATCCTAGAAATACTTTTATCCACTTGAACAACATGTTGTTTTTAAGGTTTTTCCATGGGGTTCATGAACTTTTTCAACTTATAACTTGATTTCTCTTGTGAGTTTGATCTTGTGGGTTTCATATATGTTTGTTAACATGTTTAAATACTTTAAAATGTTTGATTCATTGCTTTAACATGTTCATGTTTTCCTTGGTGAATGCATATATGTGAAAATGGCCTGTTGAACTTCATCTGTCAACTTTAGCTTGATTCTTGATGTTGTAATCTCTTGAATATGTTTATCATGCCTCATTTAACATTTTTATGTGTCTTGTTAGAACCGTAACACGCTAGAGTTTGATTTTCAATTTGGTTGTTACCATAAAACTTGTATGTTTTTCCCCATGAAGTTATGAATTTACACTTGAACTGTTGTAACATCTCTTGTTTTTTGCTTGATTGGTTGCCCTCAATACATGTTTGATTGGTCTTATGTTATTACATTTGATCTTGTTTGATTCTTATTACATGCTTGCTTCAATTTGTAACTTGTTTGCATCAATTTCATATGAATGTTATAGATGAACTTGTTGTTATTACACATGTTATTTGCTTGCATTGATGGTTGTTACCTCTTTGCTTTTTGATCTTTGTTAAGATGTTAAATGTTGATCTTGGTTATTGTTAAATGTTGTTACTTTTTCTTGCTTTATTTCTTTAGCTTTGTTAATTTATTCCCCAGTGATGGTACTTTCTAGTTCACATCAAGTTGTCTGTATCCCTTGTGTCCAAAGGAATGTCTCTCTATTGACCTCTGGGTCATAGATAGCTCATTACCCTTATGGGCCTTGATAGAGCCATTTACCCTTTAGAACTTAGGTTTAGAGTTCTTCTTCTTTAGTCATGTATGAACTATGGACGCTCTGACTTCTCATTGATTAATGTGAATACGTCGGCACAAGGTACGATATCTTGGCGAGCACACCCCTGACGCGATCAGAGTCAATCCTTATAGGCCTTAATAAAGCCTCATCCCTCCTTTTGATCTGAATAGAACTAATTGTTCTTACAATATAGAATTAGGTAGAGTTGGTTTAACTCTATGTAAGAATCATGGTGATGATTACTTACTCCCCATTCCTGAGTGTACAACTTAGAATAGAGAGTTTTGTTAAACTCTATACAAGCATTGTTATATCTTTTCCCCTTTGAATCTCGATCATAATCAAGTGTTCATCTATCCCTAGTGAGGTGAACTACAATTGCTCTGATTCTATCCTAGTTAGGATGCGTAGGCAGAAGATGCGATATTTGTAGAAGCAAGCTTCAAGGCCTTTATGTTTTGATGAGGACAACTAGTATAAGCTTGGTACGCAAGATATTCTTTGCAAAAAGTAAGAGACGCAAGCAACCAAACAAAGATCAAGATAGTACCCTCGCGTATGACTCTATGGATCAAAGCTTCGTCTACAAGCTACAAGTGGTGATGATGATTCAAAGGAACGGTATAACATATTTTACTTAGAAATATTTATACAAGTGTTCTTAAAATCACTCTTCACTTCACAATTATCACTAACATTTTTAAAACTATTTTAAAATACTCATTCCTTTTAAAATAAATCAATTTCTGAAAAACCTTCAGTGTTAATCGATTAACACATTGGTTAACTGATTAACACACTTTAATTTTAAGTATTTGGTGATTTTACAACAGTGTTAACCGATTAACCCCCAGGGTTAACCGATTAACACATGAAAAATTTGAATATTTTGAACGTTGTGAAGGTGTTAACCGATTAACACTGTAACATCAAACAAAAATGGCAGTTGTTCATGGAAAATTGCATTGTTTAATATTTTCATTACTGACTACTTTTTGCTGCTTCAAAATCACACCTTTTTGGAAAGGTATTTGACTCATATAAATTGATCTTAATTTCAAAATTACAATTAACCTTCAAGAAACAAATTCAATCAAATTACTCACTTTCTTCAATCTTTGAATTTTCATTCTAAGTGTTCAAAACCACATTTTGAAAGAAGCCATTAAATTAACTTTCACACTCTCATTGCTTCCTTTCACAAAGAACACTTGTATATTTATCTGAGTAACATTTGTTTCAAGAAGAAGATCAATCTTGAAGATTGATAACAACTCTCTATCAAATATTTCTCAAGAACATTTTTTTGTATTACCTTGTTGTCCAGGACTGTTGGAAACAAGTGAAGTGTCTTGAAGAGGATTGTTCTTCAACATTTTGAATACCTATAGATTTAGATAGTAAGAATCACCTTTTGGAGTGATTAGGCTTTGCAATTATTCTGAACTATAGTGAAATTCTCGTTTGTGTTGAAAGGGGAGTGGAGTACCTTCGAAGTGTGAAGGGAACCACAATAAATTTCCTGTGTCTCTTTTTCTTTCCTGCCTTTACTTTCAAGTCACTAACTAATAACTTGAAAAAGAACCAAGGAACCATGCAAGATTGTAAATAATTTTTAAGATCCTAATTCACCCCCCCCCCCCTCTTAGACGCAGTTACTACTTACAATTGGCATCATAACAGGTTATAGGTAACCTATTCCTATCCGATCCAGATGGCTTCCGCAAATAACAATCTTGTATTCAAAGATGGTGGCATTAGCAACAAGCCTCCTCTATTTTGTGGCAAATATTTCGACTTCTGGAAAATCCGCATGAAGGCACATCTAGAAGCACAAGGAAGTGAAATATGGGAGGCTGTCCAAAATGGCCCATTTGTTCCTACAACGGTGGTCAACGGATTCGGCTCATCAAAACCACAAGGATCATGGGATGATGATGATAAGAAGAAAGTTCTCTACGACAAAAAGGCGATAAATATTTTACAAAGTGCGCTTGGAATGGATGAATTCTTCCGTATCCCAACATGTAAAACGGCTAAGCAAATATGCGACACTCTTGTTGAAACTCACAAAGGAACCGCCAAATTCAAAAGATCCAGATTAAATACATTGAGTCAAGAGTATGAACTATTCAGAATGCAACCAGGAGAATCCATCTTAGACTTAGCAGAAAAGATTCGTGCATTTGAAAAATCACTTGAATGCACTTGGTAAGACACTAACCAATGATGAACTTAATCTTAAAGTGCTTAGGTCTTTATCAAGAGAATGGCAACCGAAAGTGACGGCGATTTCCGAAAAGAATAGTCTATCAACAATGACGTCCGCTACGTTATTCGGAAAACTCCAAGAATATGAGAAGGAACTTGGACGATTGGAGAAACATGAAATTCAAGAGAAGAAATCCAAGAGTATTGCCTTGAAAGTCGAATCCAAAGAAGTGGAGAAAGAAGATGATCTCGAAGAAGACGAAAACTTTACGCTTCTTGTAAAAAGACTTGGGAAATACTTTGGTGCAAAAAATAATGTTAGAAACTCAAGTTATACAAGAAGAAAGAAGTTCTCAAAAAATAAAGAAAAGAAAACATCAACATAAAATGGAGATATTACATGCTATGAATATGGGAAGAAAGGCCATATTAAACTAGAATGTCCTAAACTCACAAAGAATCATGACCACAAAGGAAAAAAGGATTTCAAGAAGAAAGCCTACATTGCTTGGGACGAAAACGAAATAAGTTCTTCATCGGACTCCGATAGTGATCAAAGCGTAAATCTCGCATTAATGGCATCACATCATTCCGACGATGAAGACAACAAGGTTAGTAGTGATTTCTCTATTTTTGATAATGATGTTCAAGGAGCAATTGATGAACTTTTAAGTGAGTGAAAAATTCTATATAAAACCATTTCATCTCAAAAGAAACAAATATCATCTTTGGAAGAAGATATTGAGAAAATGAAAAATAATTTTAAAGATGAAAAGGAAAAATTAATTAAGAATTTTGCATGCACTAAATGTGAGTCACTCTCTTTTCAAATAGTCCAATTAAAAGGGTCCTAGAAAGATATGAAAAAGGACAAATTGGACTGAAAAGTGTTCTTAGGAATCGAAGATTTTCAAATGATAAAAGTGGTCTTGGTTATTCAAAATTTTCTAAACCAGCTTCTAACAAGACCATATTTGTCAAAGCTAAAGAACAAGTTCCTATTGAAAAAGGTGACAATCATAAAAAGGTTCATCAATATGTCAAGAAGAATAAAAACATTAAGAAGAAATCCTATCCTCCTAGATATAAAAGCAATTTTGAGCCTACATGTTTCTATTGTGGTATAAAAGGACATACTCCAAATGCATGTTATGTTAGAAATTTTAGTGTTGCTCAAGGCCATTATGTATGGGTAAAGAAAGGAACTAACTTTGAAGGACCCAAGGCAATTTGGGTACCTAATATAACTTACTTCTTTTTTGTAGGTATGCTTGAAGACCTCTTCAAATGAATGGTATCTTGATAGTGGATGTTCGAGGCACATGACGGGTGACCTAAGCAAATTTTCACATCTAACACTTAAGGCCAAAGGATTCGTTACTTATGGTGACAACAAAAAAGGAAGAATCCTTGGCGTAAGTATCGTTGGTTCACCTCCTTCAACAACTATAAAGGATGTTCTATGTGTGGAAGGTCTAAAGCATAGTCTACTTAGCATTAGCCAATTGTGTGACCGAGGTTTCAAAATCAACTTCACTAAAAATGAATGTTTGATTGAAAACGAAGTTACTCATGAAGTTATGCTAAAAGGAAAAAGAGTTAATAATAGTTTCTTAATCTCCTTTGATAACGTATCTTTGAATGTTAGGTGTCTCTTTGCAAACAACAATGAATCATGGTTATGGCATAAGAGGTTTTCTCACATTCATATGGAGCACTTGAATAAATTGATCAAACATGACTTGGTTATTGGATTGCCGAAGATCAAATTCATCAAAGATAGGTTATGCGACGCTTGTCAAAAAGGAAAATAAACCAAATCAACTTTCATTTCCAAAAATGTGGTGTCCACAACTAGGTCACTACAACTGTTGCATATGGATCTCTTTGGTCCATCTTGAACAAAAAGCTTCGGAGGTAATGTTTTCGCTTTGGTTATTGTTGATGATTATTCTAGATTTTGTTGGACTTACTTTTTAATGCAGAAAAGGGATGCTTTTAAAGCATTTAAGAAGTTTGCAAAACAAATTCAAAATGAAAAGGCATTAACAATTGTCTCCATAAGAAGCGATCATGGTGGAGAATTCCAGAACGCTTTATTTGATGAATTATGTGAAGAAAATGGAATCTCACATAATTTCTCTTCACCAAGAACTCCACAGCCAAATGGTGTCGTGGAAAGGAAGAATCGGTCATTGGTAGAACTTGCAAGAACAATGTTAAGTGACTCAAATCTTCCTAAGTATTTTTGGGCGGATGCAGTGAGTACGGCATGTTTTGTAAGTAACCAGGTCAACATCAGACCAATTCTCAAGAAAACACCGTATGAAATTTTTAAAGGAAGAAAGCCGAATATTTCCTACTTTCACATTTTCGGATGTAAGTGTTTTGTCTTGAACAACGACAAAGACAACCTTGGTAAGTTTGATGAAAAATTAGATGAAGGTATATTTCTTGGTTATTCCCTTACTAGTAAAGCCTTTAGAATTTACAATAAAAGAACATTAACTATTGAAGAGGATATTATTGTTGATAATGATAATGATGTAGTAGAAACCTCTCAAGAAAACAATCTCAAAGATATTACAAGTGATCAACCAAAACAGTGGCAAGAGGATTCACAACAAAATGAAGTACACAATGATCTACCTAAAGAATGGAGAACTCATAGAGATTACCCGATCGATAAAATCATTGGTGATATCAGTCAAGGTGTTACAACAAGATTAAACCTCAAGGATGCTTGTCTGAACATGGCATTTGTTTCGCAAATTGAACCGGCCAAAATCGATGAAGCCTTAGACGATGATCAATAGATAATAGCTATGCAAGAAGAACTAAACCAGTTTGAAAGAAATCAAGTTTGGAATCTTGTCCCTAGACCGAACAAAAAGCATATCATTGGAACAAGATGGGTCTTCAAGAACAAACTCGATGAAAATGGAATAATAGTTCGAAACAAAGCAAGATTGGTCGCCCAAGGATACAACCAAGAAGAATGAATCGATTTTGACGAAAAATTCGCTCCAGTTGCAAGGATGGAAGCGATTAGACTTTTATTAGCTTATGCATGTTCTATGAATTTTCAACTTTTCCAAATGGACGTCAAAAGTGCATTCTTGAATGGATTCATAAATGAAGAAGTATATTTCAAGCAACCCCCTGGTTTTGAAGATTACAAATATCTATCTCATGTCTTCAAACTAAAGAAAGCTCTCTCTGGACTGAAACAAGCACCAAGAGCATGGTACGACCGTCTTAGCAATTTCTTATGTGACAAAGGCTTTGAAAAAGGAAAGGTAGACAAGAATTTTTTCATCAAGAAAATAAAAGAAGATACTCTCTTGGTACAAGTATATGTGGATGACATAATCTTCGATTCAACCAACATAAAGTTATGTGAAAAATTCTCATCCATGATGCAATGAGAATTTGAAATGTCTATGATGGGAAAAATGAACTACTTTCTTGTACTTCAGATCAAGCAACTCGAGAATGGGATCTTTATCAATCAATCCAAGTACTGCAAAGAATTATTAAAAAGGTTTGATATGGAAAATTGCAAGACCTTATCTACACCTATGGGATCCGGTACATATGTAGATCAAGATGAATCCTGTGTGTCGGTTGATATCACAAAATATAGAGGTATGAGCGGTTCCCTACTATACTTGACAGCAAGTCGCCCTGACATTATGTTTAGTGTTTGTCTTTGCGCTTGCTTTCAAGCAAATCCAAAGGAATCTCACCTGATGGCAGTCAAGCGGATCATGAAGTATCTGAAAGTGAGAAAAACACTTAGAAGGGGGGGGGGGGGTTGAATAAGAGTTTTAAGAAATATGGCAATAAAAACAACTCAAGATTTTTATCCTGGTTCGTTGAACTCAACTACTCCAGTCCACCTTATCAAAGATGATTTGCCTTTCTCTGCAAGGACTTAATCCACTATTGATCAACTGATTACAATAGAAAGCACTAAGAACAATTGTCTTAGTCTTCTCAAGAACTACTGACCACACCTTGGTCTTCTTAAGGAACTTCTTACAAATTAATGTAAACTAACAAGTGTTTGAATGCTTCTAATAAGCTGTATCACAACTGTGATGTTTACATTTAATATTAAGTACAACAACAAAAACTATACAGTTTTATGAGAAATCAAAAGAATAAGATCTTGTGAGATTTTCTCTTTTATGAATCAAGCGTGTATTTCTTTCTGAGTGAACTAGCAGTGAGCAAAGGGTGAGTAGTGAATTAGCCACCTCAAAATGTTGAAGTAGTTCTCCTTTTATCGCTTTTTCCAAATGCTTTGAGTGATGTGCAGCTGAATATAATATTTGATTGTATGACTTTTCATCACCAAAAGTATGAGCAAAGATATGCTTTCTGCAGAAAGGTATGGTTGTAGAAGCCTTGGGATTTGCACCACGTCACTTCTTTGGACAAATTAGCCATTGGTTACTTTGGAAGTAGCACCACGTCTAATCAAGTTTTACAGCTTCTTCAACAAGCTTCCTTCAGAATGAAGTCTTCATAATCTGCACTTCAGAACTTGTAGCAAGCTTAAAAGGTATGAAATGCTTTAAGATGATCAGATCTTAAGATGATTGAGAAGTTCAGAGTCTTGATAGATGATCAGATCTTAATGTATCAGAGTCTCAATCTTGATTAGAGTCTTCATCAGAGTATGCAGCAGTATGTGCTAAGAGCGTGAATATTAATGATAAGAGTCTGATTATCAAAGCCTTTGATCTTGCAGTGAAAAGAACTTCAGAGTCTGATTAGATCACATCTTTTAACTTTTGTACACTTCTTTCATTAATGCTTCAGATTATTATGTAGCTTCTGCTTCAGATCCTTTTGGCAGCGCTTCAGAATCTTCTGATAGACTTTTATCTGATGCTTCAGAGCTTTGCATAGTTTCTTGTACTTATGTATTTTGCTTCTTTAAGAGTTTTCAATTTTATACCTGAAACAATAATACTTGAACAAATTTTAGAGTGTACATTTTCTTATTACAAAATTCCATAAAAGTTATCATCAAAATATAGAGATATAAGAAACACCAATTTGTGTTCTAACAATCTCTCCCTTTTTGATGATGACAAAACATAGGGAATTTTGTTCAATAAAGAGAAATAAAATAAATAACTCCCCCTGAGTTTAAGAATCTCCCCCTGAAATGAATACTCTAATAGAAGAGAACACTTTCCTTTTTGCTTGAGTATATTTCAGAACCTGGTAGAAATCCTTTTTATGCTTTCTAGAATTAGAGTCTGATGATTTCTCTCAAAATGAAGAGTCTGGTGTATCTCCCAGAATCAGAGTCAAATTTTCTTCAATGATCAGAGCCTGGTAATTTCTCAGGGTAACTTCAGATCATTTTTGTCAGATGAAATAATAGGATCTGAAAGTCTTAAGATTCAATGTTAGATTAAAACAATGTCTGAATTTCATTTTAGTATTGCTTATGGATTGAATAATCAAATTCTCTTTCTCCCCCTTTTTGTCATAATCAAAAGAGTTTTAAAGATAGAAAAGATAACAGAAGAAGAGAAAAAACACACCACATAAATGAAAAACATAACAGCCAGAGTCATTCAAATCAAAAATAGCACAAAAGCATAAGATGTTCATACAGCAGATGATAGAAAATAGAGCAACAGAAAAATAAGTGCAAAACAAGAATGCAAAGACATGAAAAAGAAAACTAGGGCTGGCGAGAAGCAATCAAGGTCAGAAGATCAGTAATCTTAGCAGTGGACTCTTCTTGCTTGGCCATCCAAGTCTTGATCTCTTCAGTAGTTTGTTCCTGTTTTATCATCCATGTTCTGATTTCCTTGACTTCTTGGACAACATCTGGAATCTCAGACTTCATCTCAGATGCAGAAGGTTCAGAAGCAGATGCAGTTGCCATTGGATGATCAATCTCCATGTCAGATGCAGGAGTATCTTCTATCATTGCAGAATCTTCAGCAGGAGCATCTTCCAGAAGAAGCATTGGAGTTGTGATAATGCTCAGCAGAGTCTGTCTAACCATTTCAGCAAACTTAGCCTTTGCATCATCAGCACAGATTGTTATGAGGTCAGATGCAACAGAGTTGAACTTAGATATGAATCTGATCCAAGAAGCTTCAGATTCAGCAGGATCCATACTAGCCATGCACTCTTTCTCCACAGAAGCAATTCCCATACGTATTTCCTTCTTGAAATTCTTGAACAGAATAGAAACATATGATCTAGGTTTGGGGTTCAAAAAGTCTTCTATGGTGACATTTTGTGAAGGTTCAGGAGGTGTTTGGTTTTGTTCAGGAGGTGGGTGATCAGAGGAAGGTTGTTCAGATGGTGGTTGTTCAGATGGTTGGGTTATGGATGGTTGGTTCTTCTGGTGGTTGAGTAGAAGAGAGTGGTTCAGATTGTTTTTGTTGCTCTGATTGTGTTTGTTGTTCAGAGGATTGTTGTTTTTGTGGTTTAGATGATGGTTGTTGTTGTGGTTCAGATTGTGTTTGTTGAGGAGGTTGTTGTTCAGAGAATTTCTGTTGAGGGGGTTCAGATGGTAGTTGAACAGAAGATGGTTGAGAATGTTTATGAGGAGATGAAATGGTTTCAGAGGAATGAGGTTCAGATGGTTGAGGAGGAGATGGTGGAGGTGAAGGTGAGAGTGAAGGTACAGATGGTTTGGGATCAGATGTTAATACCTGGTGAATTGTTTCTCTAATTTCTTCCACAGTAGCTTCTGGAGGATTTTCCTTCTGCTTCTTGTCCTTCTCAGGTTTGTCACCAGCATCAGAGGCTTTCCTCTTGGGATGTGCAACAGATCCTTCCTCAGCTTTCCTCTTCTTGCGCCTTTCTCTTAGAAGATTTGGCAATACTTCTCCTTCCTTCTGAACTATGTTAGCAGGCAGAGGGATACCATTCTTCAAACAATCAGCAATGAATGTCAGAATGATGTTCCTAGGTTCATCAGCACTGAACATAGGAAAATCTACCAAAGGAATTCTCTTTCTGCTGACTTCCTCAGAGTTAGATTTCTTGGGTTTTCCAGCAAGCTCTGAAATGACCTTCATTATTTTCAGAGTGTTCCCATTGATGACAGATCCTATAACATAAGACAGATCATCTGTCACTCCAGCATCAAACAGATGTTTCACAAGACCATTCCCTGTTAGAATGTCTGATATCAGTCTTCCCATAGGGATCCAAGTTCTGATTTTTCCAGCTTTAACCCTTACTTCTTCTCTGGTTTCTTTGATATGGTTCAGAAGATGACTGAACAGAAGATAAGGTAAATCCACCTTCTTGCCTTTACTCATACAGAACATGAAGTACATTTGTTCTGAGTTTACATAATCTGGTGAGTTAGAAGATTTCATATGAAAGATTGAATTCATGAAGATCTTAGCCCAGATTCTGTAAACAGGCTTCAGATCTCTGACCTTGTTGGATGGTTCCCCAGAAACACAAACTTCTTGAAAAATGTCAGCCAAATCCACACGATCAGTAGCCATACTTGTGATTCCATCAGTTTCCTTATACTTAAGTAGTTGTCTGATTAATTTTTCAGTGATGACAATTTCCTTCCCAAGAATAGATGAATGAATGAACTTAGGGCAAACTTGAGCGTGTATCCAGAATTCCTTCACCAAGGTTGGATAAACAGGATCCATCATCCTGTCAAAATACTTTTCACAGTTCTGAGTTTAATGGTTGAATAGAGATCAAAACCATTTTCTTTGATGGATTCAAAATCCACAAAGTTCTCACACAGAACTTCAAGGTCTTTGATTGGAGCGAGAAGAGTTCTCACAGGTGCTTTGTACACAATAGCAGTTTGGGATGAACCAGCAGCATTTGGAGATGATGCAGCAGCAGTTGAGGTTTGCATATGAGCAGATGTTGAAGATGGTGAAGCCATTGATGTTCTTGAGATGCGTCTGGGTTTACGAGAGGTTTTGGGTTTTGAAATAAGATGGAAGCAATAGAGAAGACAGAAATGCATATGAGAGGTGAAAAGAGTGTAAAGTGTGATTTGTGAAGTGTTGTGAGAATTTATAGAACAATTTTGGGCATGCAAAAAGACATAAGATCACACGCGTACACATAAGCATTGAATGAAGTGAAACATAATCATATCAAGCAATTAATGCAAGGAATAAAATCATATAAAGCATTTAAGATTCTGACAGAAGGGGGGAAATCAAGAGATTTTGGATTTTCAAAGCAATACCTCAAACGTCAATTCAGTATGGTGCACTCTACCTTTCCAGATTCTGAGCTACACGTGTTTGTTTGCATGTGCCTCTGAAACTCTTTGAGAAATGAAACGTTAGGCAACGTTCAGATCCTCTAAGCCTTATTAGTTCAGATTTACACACAAATAAATAAACACAGAATTGAAAAGTAGAAATACTTCAGAGTTTAGACATTTATCATCTAAAGAAAAATTTCATCTGATGAATATTTTATTCTGGACAGAAGTCCATACTTATATTTTTCAGAATAAATTTAAATTTATCTTCAGCAAGGGGTTTTGTAAAGATATCAGTCCACTGATGATCTGTATCCACAAAGTTTAAATTGATAATTCCCTTCTGAACATAGTCTCTAATGAAATGATGTTTAATCTCTATATGCTTAGCTTTAGAGTGTAAAATAGGGTTTTTAGATAAGCATATAGCAGAAGTATTATCACAGAAGATAGAAATGTTACTCTCAAAGATCTGATAATCTTCCAGTTGACTTTTCATCCAGAGCATCTGGGTGCTACAACTAGCAGCAACAATATATTTTACCTCTGTTATTGAAAGTGCAATTGTGGGTTGCTTCTTGCTGAACCAAGAGATCAGATGACTTCCAAGAAATTGACAGCTTCCAGAAGTGCTTTTACGTTCTACTCTGTCTCCAGCATAGTCAGCATCACAGAATCCAACTAATTTATACTCATCAGATCTTCTGTAACATAGGCCCATATTAGTAGTACCTTTCAGATACCTTAGAATCCTATTAACATCTGTTAAGTGGGATTCTCTAGGATCTGATTGGAATCTAGCACACAGACATACACTAAATAAAATATCAGGTCTTGAAGCAGTCAAATATAAGAGAGATCCAATCATACCTCTGTAAAGTTTTTGCAACTTTCTTACTTACCTCTTCCTTACCAAGTGTGCTTGTAGGATGCATTGGAGTCTTTGCCAATTTGCTTTCATTCAGATTGAATTTCTTCAGAAGCTCTTTGACATATTTAGTCTGATGAATATACGTGCATTATGGAGTCTGATTTACTTGGATTCCCAAAAAGAATCTAAGTTCTCCCATCATTCTCATTTCAAATTCATCCTGCATAGACACAGCAAACTCCTTTCCCAGCATAATATTAGTAGATCCAAAAATAATATCATCCACATAAATTTAACAAACTAGTAAATCTTTCTTAAATGTTTTACAGAAAAGAGTTGTGTCCACTTTGCCTCTGATAAAGTTCTTTTCTAGAAGAAAATTACTTAATCTTTCATACCAAGCTCTGGGAGCTTGTTTCAAACCATAAAGAGATTTTTTGAGTTTGAAAACATGATCTGGAAATTTATCACTTTCAAAACCAGGAGGTTGATGGACATAAACTTCTTCTTCTATAATACCATTTAAGAAGGCACTCTTAACATCCATCTGATATAGAGTGATGTTATGTTGTGCAGCAAATGAAATAAGAAGGCGTATAGATTCTAATCTTGCCACTGGAGCATAAGTTTCAGTGTAATCAATACCTTCTTGTTGACTGTAACCTTGAGCTACCATCCTTGCCTTGTTCCTAACAACTTCTCCTTGCTCACTTAGTTTATTTCTGAATACCCACTTTGTTCCAATAATGTTGAAACCTTTTGGTCTAGGAACCAGATCCCACACATCATTTCTTGTAAATTGATTTAGCTCATCTTGCATTGCAAGTATCCAGTCATTGTCACTTAGAGCCTCATCCACAGATGTTGGTTCAATAATAGACACCAACCCAAGAAGTGATGTTCCAGATGATTTGATAAATGACCTTGTTCTTATAGGGTCATCTTTCTTCCCAATAATCATTTCTTCTGGATGGGAAGCTTTAATTCTGGATGATCCTTTAACTGTTGGTTCTTCAGAAACATTCATGTTATTCATCTGAGCAGCCAATGGAGTTGCATCTGGTGTAGCATCTTCTTGAGCTTTCTCTACCTCTTGTTTCTCAGATTCTATGAGAATAACTTCTCCATCTGCAGAGTTTTCAAACTGCTTTGGCTTTTGATTACCAAGCTTATCATCAAATCTAACATGTATAGATTCCTCCACAATCTGTGTCTTAGTATTGTATACTCTGTAGCCTTTAGAGCGTTCAGAATATCCAAGCATGAAACACTTTTGTGCTTTAGAATCAAACTTGTTAAGATTCTCTTTAGTGTTCAGCATAAAAACAAATACATCCAAAAGGATGAAAATAATAAATGTTTGGCTTTCTATTTCTCCACAATTCATAAGGAGTCTTTTCCAGAAGAGGTCTAATTGACACTCTGTTCTGAATGTAACATGCTGTGTTAATTGCCTCTGCCCAAAAATATTTTGCCATGTTAGTCTCATTGATCATGGTTCTGGCCATCTCTTGCAAAGTTCTATTTTCCCTCTCTACAACTCCATTCTGTTGTGGAGTTCTAGGACAGGAGAAATCATGAGCAATGTCATTTTCATTAAAATATTTTTCAAAATGTTTGTTTTCAAATTCACCACCATGATCACTTCTGACTTTAATAATTTTGAATTTTTTTCCAGTTTGGACTTGTTTGCAGAAGTCAAAGAACACATAGTGTGACTCATCCTTGTGTTTTAGGAATTTTACCCATGTCCATATGCTGTAGTCATCAACAATGACTAATCTATACTTCTTGCCTCTGATGGATGCAATTTTCACTGGTCCAAACAGATCAATGTGAAGTAACTCTAATGGTTTTGAAGTTGAAACAACATTTTTGGATTTGAAAAATGATTTTGAAAATTTTCCTTTCTCACATGCTTCACAAAGAGCATCTGAGTTGAACTTCAGATTAGGAAGTCCTCTGACCAGATTAAGCTTATTAATCTGAGATATACGTCTCATATTAATATGACCCAATCTTCTGTGTCAGACCCATTGCTCCTCATTAACAAACATAAGACATTTAACATTCTGAACCTTAAGTTCTGAAAGACTAATTTTATAAATGGTGTTTTTCCTTTTACCATTAAAGAGGATTGAGCCATCCTTTTGACTAACAGTTTTGCAACACTTTTGATTAAAGATTATGTCATAACCATTGTCACTTAATTGACTTATGGACAATAGATTATGAGCTAACCCTTCAACAAGCAAGACATTAGTTATGGAATGAAGTTTACCATTGCCTATGGTTCCAGAGCCAATTATTTTGCCCTTCTGATTTCCTCCAAACTTGACATCTCCTCCAGATCTAAGCTCCAGACTTTGGAACATAGACCTTTTTCCCGTCATATGTCGCATCCAGAGTCCAGGTACCATGACTGAAGTCTTGACTTTGCTGCTAAGGATGTCTGCAACATAGATTATCTTATCCTTAGGTACCCAAATTTTCTTGGGTCCTTTTTGGTTAGTTGCCTTAAAGCTTTTTCTGAACTTCTGTCTTTCAACATAAGACTTGTTCTGATTAGCTTTAGATTTATTAAACACAGGTTTGTTCTGATTAGAACTTGTGTGTTTAATATCATTTAAGTGACCAAATGTAAACTGAGAATATAAGGGAGGATACTTGATATCCAGTTTATCTATAGATTTTGGATTTGAATCTTCATAAGAGAAAGATTTATATCCAACACCTTTTCTATAGTTTCTGCTAATACCATAGATCATTGAAGCCATTTTGCTTCTATCTAGGCTTTTAGTTAGAAACTTCCTGAAACTATAGTCATACTCTTGTAAAATATTTTCAGAGCATGGTTCAGATTTTGAATCAGTGTTTAGTTGAGCAGATTCTAAATTATTTTTCAATTGAAGATTTTCAACTTTTAGTTCAGCCATTTCTGATTCAAACTTGTTACTCTCAAATTCAATATGCTTTAGAAGCGTTTTGTATTTGAGTTTAACTTTTCTATAGTTTTCAAGAATATCAAATAAACTTTCAACAAGATCCTATCTAGAAAGTTCAGCAAATACCTCCTCAGAATCTGATTTTGATTCTGATCCAGATGATTCAGCATTGTCCTCAATGTCAGCCATGAATGCTACATTTGCACATTCCTCTTCTGACTCTGATGACGAATCAGATGCATCTAAGTCATCCCAGGTAGCCATCAGAACTTTCTTTTTGTGATCTGACTTTCTTTTTGGGTTTGTTGCACCCTAAAATTTGCCCAACCTTATTCCTTGGTTTATGTTTCAATGTCATTAGCATTTGCATATAGAGCCATGTACATAGACTAACCATCTGCATAGCATAAGCATAGCAAAGTCATTCAACAGGGGACCAATCATGATTCTCATCTCTAGAGGCCTATCAAGAGGTTATTATCCCAATTTAATCTCATTCAAGTCATCAGGAAAGAATTTGAAAGCAAAGAGTTCAGCAGATCAAGTCTTGAGTCCATCTCCTAGCTGAGGGTGTCTGAGGGTCAACAAGAGGATTGTGAGCTGTGAGTTGAAGGCATGGAGAGTATCTAGACATTATGAGAGACTTAGAAAGTCATTTGGAGAAGGAGACAAGTCATTGAAGAGAGCACAAGAGCTATAGTTGAAGACAGTCAACTAGGGTTTCATCTGGGTCAACCCTAGGTCAACCCTAGGTCAATTGGCTGATTTAAAGGGTATTCAAGGCTAGTGGAGAGATGTGGGGTTCATCATTGGATATATAAAGAAGGATATGGAGATATGCCAAGGAGAATTCAAGAGAAATCAAGGAGGAGAGGAGTTTCTAAATTAGGGTTTCTGTGTAAAATCCCCTAGTTTAGGTCAAATTTCCAAGCAAGATAAGTCAAAATTCTAGCTTCAAATGGCTTCTTGGCCAACATGAAACTTGTAGAGCATCTCAAGACCTTTAATTTGAGTGGTGGAAGACATCAAGGAGATTTATAGAACTCAAGTTATGGTCCTTGCAAGTTACAGGTCATCTGAGGTATCTGAATTTTTGTCTGTGAAAGTGACTTGACTTCCAAGCAATTTTTACCCCTCAAGGAGATTTCAAATGAATTCTTGGTCAACATAAGAATTGTTCCTCATTGTCTTAGCTTTCTAGAATGGTATAGTATGCCTTCATATGATGTATGGAACTCAACTTATGGTCTTGGCAAGCAAAGGGTATTTTGGGCATTTGTGAATTACAGGTCATTTTAACCTATGTCCAAAACTCATACAAGGAGGCCTCAAATGGAAAAACTTACAACATCAAACTTGCTCCAAATGGGATTTTAAGTCTAGAAAGAAGGTCACAAATTGTTGGAAAAGCTCATAACATGGAGTTGCATAATTGGTCAAAATTTGAACTAAAAAGGCTTATAATTTAAAGAAATTCAAAGTGAAAAATGGTTTGGGAGATTTACAAGTCCAAATGGAGACTTCCAATATATGATTTTGAATGGAAAAGCAATTCTAAGAACAATGGTTCAAACACTTTTTTGAGTTTAGAAGGGAAAAAGAAAGATATTCATGGTTACTTGCCTTTTAAGAAACATTTCAAAAATGGATCAAAGTTGGAAGGCAAGGGAATGTGCAAGATGGATCTAGAATGTTCATGTGAGCTCTATATATTCATGAAATGAAGATTGATCAAGGGTTGGCTTCATTTTCACCAAGAATCTCCCAAATTCTCTCATTCTTTTTCATTGAAATTTCATTCCAATTCCTCAAATTCTTCACCAAATCATCATCAAAATCAACTTCATTATACTGTTTCATCATCATGGATCATAATTCAATCAAGAACAAGGTGTGATTACTCCATTTTCGAGCACTTCCATCATCAACATCAAAATCACAATCTCCATTGGACAGCACAATTCAAGCCAGGAATCATCAAAGTATTGCATACAGAATCAATCACTGAGTTAATTGATCAAGATCCAAACCTTGGAAGCCTCAGATCCACGAGTCTCCATAGCTGTTTTCAAGCTTTCACACCAGGTACATTTACTCTGCCACAGCTTGATTCAATTAGGTTAGCATGATTTTATTAGTTTAGATATAATGTAGGAGGTTAGTAGAGCAATTAGGTTGAATTTGGAGTAGATTAGTGATGATTGTTAGCAGGTGGTAAAAACTGTTAGGACCTAGAACTGTTAGGTTAGTGCATTATAATGTTAGGTTGTTAGCGCAGGTTGATCACCATTAGGCATAGATTAGATTAGGTTAAGTTGGATTGAGAATTGTTGTGATGCATCTCAGTGCATTTTCATGGTGACCAGAGCTTGGCTTGATCGGGTTGAGAGTTGTGATGAGTTTCAAACCAAACAAAGACCATAGGCTTGTAGAGGGAAGAATTTAGAGTGAGTTTCATGTTGGGATCGTGTTGATTCATTGCCTGTAGAATGAGAACAGATGAGTTGAAGTTTGCTCGTGCATGGTGGCCATGGAGGGAAACCCTAGCTCTATTTTGAACTGATGAGGAAGACGAAATCTGGACGGTTTATTTCATGTTAGACCTTTGACTGGGGAGGCCATCGTGTGGCTGAGATTTGAAGCAGGTTTTGGAGGGAGATGAGGTGGTGCCCTAAACGCACCGTTTCATTAATTGAAACGGGCGGGCCTGAGTGTATTTTGTTATTTCCACCCCCATGCCAAGCCCAAAATCATTTTGAACGTGATTCTATTTCTTTTCTCACCCCCTGCGCCTTCCTTGGTTTTCCTTGTTTCTGAACTAGTGCTGGGCCTTAACCAGAGTGCTATCCCCACCCCCCGTCTGCCTGGCCCATCCAATATTAACTGAGCGCGCCTACTATTCATACCCCCTCCCTCATTTTATTTGATTTAATTGTTTTTGTTTCTCTTAATTTTAATTTTTTTTATGCATTTTCAAAAATTCATAATAAATTCATAAAAATTCATTTTCAATTCATTCTTTTTACACTATTTTCTTTAGGATGTCTAGAAAATTATAGGAAAATAAAATTGCATTTTTATTTTTATTTCATATTTTTTCCATATTTTCTAAATAAATGTCATTTTACATAGATTCATTTCATGCATGGTTTTGTTAATTTTGGTTCTATTAAATGCTTTCATATTTTTTGTTCATTCTTTTTATATTGTTTAGATGAGATATTAAACTTGTAGATTCAATTTAGTTCCCATTTTTAGGAATTAATTTTAGGTGCTTAATGAATGCTTGAACAACATGAACCAGTTAGGGTTTTTAGGTGATGACTTAGGAAGTTCAATTCATTTCCCTTAGGACTTAGGATTTAACTAGATTAGTTATGGGACTATATGGGTTATGGGTAGCTATTAGATCCCTTAGAAAAAGTTAGGATTCCCCTACTGCTATTAATACTGTCTGTATATCTGATTGACTGGTGTGGTGTGCCCTCTGGGGATTATTGGCTTGTTTGTTTGGGTATTGGGTTTGTCTGGGGCTCGGGGAAGCTGAAGGCTTGTGAAGATGAAGACCATTGGAGATCCAGATGTTGAAGATCAACTGCCAGAGTTGAGGAGGAGGTTCTTGCTAGCAGCTGTTGAGGAGACTAGGGTTTAGGAGCTAGGCAGAGCTCTAGGTTAGAAAGTTTGTTTCTCAAACATGGATTGCCTTGTCTGCATCCATTCTTCTCTGTGATTCAGAGTCTCTCTAAGACACTCACCCCCTTCCTTTGGAAGGCTTGGTGATAGTGTCTATGAGATAGAACTCTTGAGAGAAAATGTCTCTTGTGTTAGAAGCAGTCTGTTCACCACCCTTGGTAGTCAACTGATTGCTTAACACCCAATTCACTCTTGTGACTGATCCCTCATCCTGGAGGTTTGAGCTTGAAGAAAAGCCATTGCAGATAGAAGACTGATGATCAAAGCCCTTGCCTGAAGGTCATGAAGATGGAGATTGATGCTTGTTGAAGCCTGTAGCTGATTGGAGATTACTTGAAGCCAGATGTTGATTCAGAGCTGCTGATGCTGTTTCTTTTGCTGTTGTTTTTCATTTGCTGATGTATTGATTGGTTTTCCTGGTTGTATTGTTTGATGTTCACCCTGTTGGGTTGAAAGTGAAGTCTGTTCACTTTTGCCTATTGTTTTCTAGGTTCGAGGTTGAGTGGGACTCCCTTGCCTCGCTTGTACTGTTGCATCCATGCATTTTTACTGCTTTATTATATCTGGTATTGTTTCTGTTTCTGCCTATCCCGTAGGATCTCTGTTTCTCTCTGTGCAAGAGAGGAGCATGATAGACACTAGGTCTTAACCCATGCATGATAACATTAGGTTAGTTTGTTTCCCTTCGCAACCGTAGGTTAGAGTTCTGTCTCTTTCTTTCTCAAAACAAACAGAAAAACACAAAGATTTCAAACACAATAAAAGACACTTCTTTCGTAAAAGAATGTGAACTCATCAAAACGTCATTTTTGTCCGCTTGGACCGCTAATCAGAAAACCTTTTTTCAGAAAGAATAAAATCAACCAAGACAAGCTTGTGTCTTCCGTGGCCCGAACTACGTTTGCTCTGATCTTCCATGCTGTGTGGAAGTACGTAGGCATAGGATGCGATATCCTAGCGAGCAACCTTCCCCTCCTTTCCCGTAGGTAGGCGAACTACGTTGACTCTGATTTCTCGTTCCAGACGAGAATACGTAGGCATAAAGTGTGATACTTTGCCGAGTCATTTTTATTTTCAGTTTTATTTTCTTTTTAACCCTCGACCCATAGTTTAGATAGAATAACAATCCATACCCGAAAACAAGCGTGGATCCCGTCGAGTACGACGGACGTGAGGGGTGCTAATACCTTCCCCTTGCGTAACCGACTCCCGAATCCAGGTTTTGGTTGCGACGACCATACCTTTCCCGTGTTGTGCGAGGTTTACTCTGAGCGTTTCCTTTCCCTCCCGTGGGATAAATAACGCACGGTGGCGACTCTTCTGTTCAGCCGGCGCCGATTTTCGCAGTAGCGACAGCTGGCGACTCTGCTGGGGATCCAACGTCCCTTGGCTGCTAAGGACTGCGATGGTTCTTATGCATTTGGGATCCAACGTCCCTTAAGAGAGTCAATCCTAACGCTTGTTTTCCCGTCGAGGATTTTGTATGGAGTTATTGTATATTTCTAACCTTGTATTTTCAGCTTTATATATTGATTATTGTTGCTGTATATGGGGTGTGACGGGTGTTCTGATATTGAGAGATAAGCCGGACCTGGGCTTGAGTGCACCTAGAATTAGAGTAGAAATTAGTGGGCGCCCGCTTGCTTTGCTTGCTTTGGTGTCCCATGAAATCTACACTCAGACGAGGTTCCTCTGGTTGGCCTCCTGCCCCTTCCTTTGGTTGGCGTGGGTTGCTGGTTAGTTGGATTGTCGACTCTGGGGACCGATCATTTGGAAGTTGGCTAAGTGAGGCCTCTTCAGGAATTGATGATGCCACTCCTTCTGGGAATCGTATCATCAACCCTGAAAGTCTGTGACGCCGACGACCGCATAGGATGCCGTACCTTGTGCCAGTTATAGGGCCACCCACCTGTGAGGGGATTCGGGGTTATGCAGGTAACCAGACCTTCAGATACCGGTTATTTCTTGATCAGAGATCCTGGGTATTTATGGAGAGTTATGAGGTCTGTCAGAGACCATTTGAAGAGTTATGAGGTCTGTCAGAGACCATTTGGAGAGTTATGAGGTCTGTCAGAGACCATTTGAAGAGTTATGAGGTCTGTCAGAGACCATTTGGAGATGTGTTTTGAGGTCTGTCAGAGACCAGTGGGAGTGTTTTGAGGTCTGTCAGAGACCAATTAGAGATGTGATTTGAGGTCTATCAGAGACCAGTTCGAGTTATGGTGTGAGGTCTGTCAGAGACCAGTGTTGGAGTTTTATTTTAGGTCTATTTGAGACCAGGGTTTGATGACTTCTGGATGGTCTATTTGAGACCTTTCTTGATTGGGTTCAGGCTATTCAGCTACAGCTTTGGTCCCTGTTGCATGTTACTTGCATTGCATCACTGCATATCCATTACCATTTGCATTTCACTAACGTGTGTCTGTGCTGCAGGTGCATTTGCATTTCCCTAGTTCTAGTGCCCAGACTTCTGAGTGTTTGATCATGACTAGCTTACGGAGAACAGTTGCTTACAAATTGCCTACGCCTGATATTGTTCCTCTACTTGGGTTGATCTCTCTTGCTGATGAGGGTGTTCGTAGGAGCTTCCGGATGAGCTATGGTAGATTATTGAGATTGGTGTGCAAACCTACAGAGGTAGAGTTAGATGGGCTGTATGCTTTGATGCAATTCTACGACCCTGCTTTGAGGTGCTTTACGTTCTCTGACTTTATTATGGGACCAACCCTGGAGGAATACGCTGAGTATGTTGAGCTGCCCGTGCAGAACCAGGTTCCATTCATTCATTATGACGCCAAGCCCAAGCCGGAGGATTTGGCAAAAGCCTTGCATATTGATGCTTCTGAACTGGTGACTACTATTTCCCGTGGAGTTCCAGGCTTCTCATTTCAGTTCCTAGTTGGTAAAGCCCAAGAGTACGCCAAGAGCGGGTGCTGGGTTGCTTTCAATGCTGTGTTGGCCTTGTGCATTTATGGCATAATTTTATTTCCCAATATACCGGACTTTGTGGACTTTGATGCTTTCTACTTGTTTGCCGCTGGTAATCCTGTACCTACCTTACTCGGAGATCTCTACCACTCACTGCATTACAAGAATGAGAAGGGAAGAGGAAAGAATGTTCACCTGTGTGTGCCCTTATTGAGTATGTGGTTTGAGAGTCACCTTCCTAAGAGAGGATCTGCTGCAGAGACTACAGTTCCAGTTGGTTGGCCAGAGCGTCTGATGAGGCTATCGTCGGAAGATATGGAGTGGTTTGATAGAGATCTGTTGGGATCCGAGCTCATCTTCAGTTGTTCTGGGTACCCAAATGTGCCGTTGATAGGAAGAAAAGGGTGTATCAATTACAATCCTTCTCTATTCATTCGCCAGTTCGGATATGCGCTGAAGAATCCACCTCAGGAGGAAGAAGTACGGGAATCTCTGTACTTCACCGGTGACGTGAAGGGGGAGTTATTAGCTAAGTTGCAACGTGCCTGGACGCGTATTAACCGCAGAGGGAAGCCTTTGTTAGGAAAGAATGACTGTCAGGCCTATGCACCTTATAGAGTTTGGATTCAGGAGAGGGCTAGTCAGTTGAGGATGCCGTTTCCAGATGCACCAATTCTTGATCCTATTCCGGTAGAAGAGCCAACTACTGTTTCTAGAGAAGTCTATGAACAGGTTGTGAGAGAAAAAGAAGCCTTGATGAAGATTAACGAAGGGTTAGAGCAAGAGCTAGCTCAGGTACGCAGTGAGAAAAACAAGGCCGTATATGCTTTCCAGCAACAAATCGAGCTGGTAAACAGGTTAGGAGCTGAGTTGACTGAGGAAAAGAAAAAGCGCGAACGTCTGGGGCAAGAGTTCAGAAGCTCCCATGACATGCTGGAAGCCAAAAAGAAAGCGCTCGACGCAGCACACCGAGAGATATCTTCTTGCAATAAGACTTGGAATGCTACACTCACTAACAACAAGAAGAGGGAAGATAAGCTGAAGCAGCAAATCTCCGACCTCGAAGAGAAGTTGAAGTCTAGCATCAAGAAGTGTGAGGAAGAAGTTATGACCCGGTATAGTGTCCAGCATGCACTGAACAAGGCAATCAAATCCAGAGATGAAGCAGTGTCTCAGAAGCGAAAGTTAGAAGATTGTTTCGGAGAAGCAACATGGGAAGAAACTGCTGAAGACGTACGCCGTGTCCTTAAAAGGAGAAACCAGCTTGTTGAAGGGCTGCTTGATCGACCAAGCCATCCGGAGACCAAGAAGTTGATAGAGGAGTACCAGACTTTTGGGAGGATTTGATCATTTCATGTAGTAACTTGTATGCTTTATTTGCATAGTGCTGACCATCACCAGGATTGTTGGTTGAGGTCATGCCTTCTTTGTACCCTCAGCGATATTGTACTCTCAGCTTATTGATTCTCCCTGCAATATATGAGGCTTTCTATGATTCAGCTCCGATATTCCTATTGTCAGCACTGTCACTGCACCGGCACCTTCGCACTAGAACTGGGGGAATGAACTTCCCTAATGCACAGACACATTGCATTGCATTCATATTCATATTGCATTACAGGTAATCTTTGAATGGTGTCTTATTTCTTGCTATGTATCAGGTACTTAACAGGATTCCAGATCAGCATCCGCACCGCTATTCTACACGCTCCAACTGTCGGAAAGTCATGGACCAAATGCAGAACGAGATGCAGGATGTGCGCGAGAAGCTCGCCCTCTTCATGCAAACCATGGAAGCTATAGCAAAAGGGCAGGAGAATTTGCAGGCCATGGTCCAGCCTCTGTTGGCTCGAAACGCTGGTCATGGTAATGAAGATCATCAGTCTGTCCGGGTTGATACTGCTCATGGAGACGGCACTCCCACGCCAGTGGCTCCGCCCGTGGTCAATATACCTGCTGCTAATGTCAACAACGCTACCGCTGCTGTGAATGGTAACGTCGGAGTGGGGAATGAGACTGCTGTCCATAATGCTGGGCTGGGTGATGTCAATTTGGGAGAAAATCTAGGAGGCAATGGCTTTGTCAATGCTGGGCTCGGATTCAACGATCAGGGATTCGATAACACTGGCAAGTATGGCTTTAATGCTCAAGGCTTTGGGCAAGATGGTTACGGTATGGTCAATCAGGGTTACGGAGGCTTTGGAAATGGAAATGGTACTGGATTTATGGGTTTTGGTCCTGCTGGAGGTGTTCAAGGGTACGGCAACAGAGGCCGAGGTCCGGGGATGAATCAGATTAGAGCTGGACGTAATAATGCGTACGATGGGTACGGGGCTGGAAATGGTATGTGGCAAGAGGATCAGCAGGAGGACGCCTTCTCCGGAGGAGGTTTTGAAGGGCCGATGGATGATTCCCAAAAGATTAGAATGCTGGAAGAGCAGATGAAGGGAGTCTTAAATCAGAGTGTTGTGGGATTGGACATGGCAACCATGGGCTTGGTACCTGGCTTGAGGGTGCCAATTAAATTCAAAGCGCCTGCGTTCGACAAGTACAAAGGAGACACATGTCCGAAAGTGCATGTGCGAGCTTATTACAGAAAGATGTCTGCATACTCCACTGATGAAAGAATGCTAATGCATTTCTTTCAGGATAGTCTGTCGGGCCCTTCCCTAGAGTGGTACATGGGGTTGGAGCCAACTGATATCAAGACATGGAAGCAATTAGCGGAGGCGTTCGTAGCCCATTACAAGTATAATAGCGACCTGGCGCCCAATCGGGTCCAGTTGGCCGGGCTTTCGCAGAAGAAGGGGGAGAGTTTTAAGGAATACGCGCAAAGGTGGCGCGATATGGCTGCCAGGGTCCGTCCTCCTGTAGAAGATAAAGAAATGAATGATATGTTTGTCGGTACCTTCACCGGGCTGTTTCATGATATGCTGTTTCATACGTCTCTGGCCAGTTTTTCAGACCTGATTCTGATGGGGGAAAAGATTGAGCGTAATATTAAGCAAGGAAAGTTCCAAGTCGATGAATCAACTGCATCTGGCAGTAATAGGAAAGCTTACGGTGGGCGCCGTCAGGGCGAGGCAAGCGCGGTATTTGGAGGCCGAGGCCGAGGCCGAGGCAGGGGAAGAGGTCAATATCGTCAGCCGCAGCAGGTGTCGAGTGTTACTATCCCATATCAACAACAGCCAATCCAGCAACAACAACCGGTTCAGCAGCAGCCAATGCCACAGCAGCAGCAGCCTCAGCAGGGGGCACAGCAAGCTCAGCGAAGATTCCAGGGTAGTAAGCCGAGAAGGGTGTTTGAGAAGCCTCCCTCTACCTATGCTGATTTATTGCAGACATTGTTGGGATTGAATCTGGTAGAGAAAAGAACTCTGGCACCGATAACGGGAGCTCCCCCGTTCGGCTACGATGCAAGCAGGCACTGTGAGTTTCATTCTGGGGCCCCGGGCCATGATATAGAAGGTTGCCATGCTTTTAAGCACGTTGTGCAGGATCTTTTGGACAACAAGACTATCAACTTCGGAACGGCAGGTCCGAATATAGTCCAGAAACCCATGCCTAATCATGGGGCGAACGCCGTGCTGACTGAGGAAGGTCTGAATCTTATTATGAATGTTGAGGATTTAAAGACGCCGCTGAGCGAGATAAAGAGCCGACTGTTACAAGGAGGTGTTTACCCGGGATGTAACGAGTATTGCTTAGATTGCTGGACCCTAGCTGGGGGGTGTGAGGATTTGAAGAAAGGCATTCAGGCTTTAATTGATGAAGGTATATTGCAGTTTGATCGAGCGGCAACTGACGAGCCTGCAGGGGCAGTAGTGGATAATCAGAGTGATGTGGCCACAGTGACGATTCCTCGGAAGACGATCACTATTGCAGCACCAGCTCAGCGACCACCGATTACCATAACTAAAGTCGGGCCAATCCCGTATGAGAACACGAAAGCAGTCCCATGGTCATATGGGCTAGAGGTGTATTGTGATGGGATAAAAATTGATGTTCACAAGCAGCCAGTGGAAATTGTGGATAATGTTGTTGGTTCAGGGGGCATGACGAGGAGCGGCAGGATCTTTATATCTCCTGAAGTGGAGGCTGAAAGACTAGCGAAAGGAAAAGGGAAAGCGGTTGAAAATGTCCCGGTACAAGCAAGTGAAAAAGAAGCAGCATCAAAGGATGTAGAAGAGTTCATGCGCTTGATTCGGAAAAGTGATTATAAGATTGTGGAGCATCTGCAGCAGACACCGTCCAAAATATCTATCCTGTCATTGCTGTTGTGTTCGGAAGCTCACAGAAACGCTTTGCTGAAAGTCCTGGACACTTCTTTTGTACCCCAGGATGTCTCCGTAAATCAGCTAGAAGGAGTATTGGCACATGTGAATGCAGGCCACAGTCTGGGCTTTACCGATTTTGACTTAACTCCGAAAGGGAGAGATCATAATATGGCATTACATGTGTCTGTGGAGTGTAGAGGATCGGTGATGTCGCACGTATTGGTTGACACCGGATCATCTCTGAATGTGCTGCCCAAGAAGGCGATGATGAAGCTGGATGTTCGAGGGATTTTGTGTACACCCAGTGATTTGGTAGTCAGAGCATTTGACGGCACGCGGAGAACAGTCTTCGGATCGATTACCTTGCCTCTGCAAGTGGGGCCGGAAGTGTTTGCCACTGAGTTTTATATCATGGATATACAGCCTGCGTATAGCTGCTTGCTTGGAAGACCCTGGATTCATGGGGCAGGGGCAGTCACGTCCACCCTGCATCAGAAGTTAAAATATATGGTCGGAGACAGCGTAGTCACCGTGTGCGGAGAAGAAGACATCCTGGTCAGCCATCTATCTTCGTTTAAATATGTGGAAGTCGACGGAGAGATCCATGAGACACCGTGCCAGGCATTCGAAGGTTTGCGCATCAAGGACAAAGGTCCCGGGCCGAACAAAGTACCAGAGATAGCTGTTTCATCGTATAAAGAAGCTCAAGCTCTAGTGGAGGCAGGAGAAGCCAAGGGCTGGGGCAAAGTGCTGGACATTCCTGTGAAAATGGACCGGTTCGGGCTGGGGTACCAACCGTCGTCATCAACTCCTTCCGTGGGGGCTCCCCATTTCAGAAAGTCAATCACCATCTCTGCCAGTGGAGTATGTCATGAAACTGTCAATGCTGCTTCGGAGTCTGATGAAGGAGACAGCGACTGTGATATGGATGCCTGGATTCAGCCAAGCACGCCAGGACAAGGACTGTGCAACTGGTCTATTCAGGAGCTTGTTCCTGTGACTTTTAAACAGTAATGCTTTGCTTTATTAATTGTTGAATAATCTGATGTCTTGCCCGGGGCATCAGGATTTGCTTAGGGCTGTGTTGTTATAAACATTGCGTGTTAATCATTAAATAAATGGCGTTTTTTCATGTGCAAATACCGTAATCTCTGTCTTTCTTGTTTTACATTTTTTCAATAAAATGGCAACATGGTTATTCGCTTTATACGCATTTTGAAGCACTTAACCATTCCTTTTGCAGGATAACATTTTCAGATGACATCCTTGAGCCACCTATGACTCGTCCCGACTTCGATCACCCGGTATTCCAGACCGAAGAAGAGGTTGTCGAAGATAGCGACGTTCCTGAAGAACTGTCTTGGTTGGTGAAGCAAGAGGAAAGAGCCATTCTGCCTCACGACGAGGTCATCGAAATTATCAATTTGGGGTCGGAAGGGGTTGAGAAGAATATTCGTATCGGGGCCGCACTGCAGAGTGATATCAAGCGAAAACTGGTTGAAATGCTCCGAGAGTATAATGATGTATTCGCTTGGTCATATGAGGATATGCCAGGGCTCGATACAGATATGGTTGTGCATCGCCTGCCACTAAAAGAAGACTGCCCGCCGGTCAAGCAAAAACTTCGCAGAACTCGACCAGATATGGCAATGAAGATCAAAGAGGAGGTTCAGAAACAGTGGGACGCTGGTTTCCTGGCTGTGACGAAGTATCCCTCATGGGTTGCCAACATCGTACCAGTGCCAAAGAAAGATGGCAAGGTTCGAATGTGCGTGGATTATAGAGATTTGAATAAAGCAAGCCCAAAAGACGATTTTCCACTTCCTCACATTGACGTGTTAGTTGATAATACTGCTCAGTACTCCGTATTCTCCTTCATGGATGGCTTTTCAGGCTATAATCAAATTAAAATGGCGCCAGAGGATATGGAGAAGACTACTTTCATAACGCCTTGGGGAACATTTTGCTATAAAGTGATGCCCTTTGGTCTGAAAAATGCTGGGGCAACATATCAGCGTGCGATGACGACTCTTTTTCATGATATGATGCATAAAGAGATCGAAGTTTATGTTGACGATATGATTGCCAAATCCCAGACGGAGGAAGAGCATCTGGTGAATCTGCTGAAGTTGTTTAAAAGACTTAGGAAGTTCAGGCTGAGGCTGAACCCTAATAAATGCACCTTCGGGGTGAGATCGGGTAAACTGCTGGGGTTTATCGTAAGCGAAAGAGGAATAGAGGTTGATCCTGCTAAAATAAAAGCGATTCAAGAAATGCCGACGCCTAAAACAGAGAAAGAGGTGCGCGGGTTCTTAGGGAGATTGAACTACATTGCCCGGTTCATATCTCACCTAACTGCCACGTGCGAACCATTATTCAAGTTGCTAAAGAAAGATCAAGCTGTGACGTGGAATGAAAATTGTCAAAAGGCGTTCGACAAAATAAAGAAGTACTTGCAGGAGCCTCCCATTTTGATACCCCCAGTGGCAGGGAGACCCTTGATAATGTATTTGACGGTTCTTGAGGGAAGCATGGGTTGTGTTCTCGGTCAACACGACGAGACGGGGAGAAAAGAGCATGCGATCTATTACTTGAGTAAGAAATTTACAGATTGTGAATCTCGGTATTCAATGCTGGAGAAAACTTGTTGCGCGCTAGCCTGGGCCGCCAAGCGTTTGAGGCAGTACATGCTGAATCATACAACCATGCTCATCTCGAAGATGGATCCAATCAAATATATATTCGAAAAGCAGGCGTTGTCAGGTAGAATTGCCCGGTGGCAGATGGTCTTGACTGAATATGATATTCAATACGTCTCGCAAAAGGCTATAAAGGGGAGTGTGCTGTCTGAGTATCTGGCGGAGCAGCCTATTGAAGAATACCAATCGATGAGGTTTGATTTTCCTGACGAGGATATCATGTACCTCAAGATGAAAGATTGTGAAGAGCCGTTGCCAGACGAAGGACCGGAGCTGGGGTCCCAGTGGAAAATGATATTTGACGGAGCTGTGAATGCTTACGGTAGCGGAATAGGGGCAATTATCACTACGCCACACGGGTCGCACATCCCATTTACTGCCCGATTGACCTTCGCCGTTACCAACAATGAGGCCGAATACGAAGCTTGTATAATGGGGCTTGAAGAAGCCATTGATTTGCGAATCAAACATCTAGACGTATACGGAGACTCAGCTCTGGTAGTGAATCAGATAAAAGGGGAATGGGAGACACGTCAGCCCAATTTGATACATTACATGAATTATGCAAGGAGATTGTTGCCTTTCTTCGACAAGGTTGAATTGCATCACGTACCGCGGGTAGAAAATCAAATGGCTGACGCCCTTGCCACTTTGTCTTCCATGTACAAGGTCAACTTCTGGAACGAAGCTCCCCAAATCACTATCTCTCGGTTGGACAGGCCAGCTTATGTATTTGCTATTGATGAAGCATCTGATGACAAACCATGGTATTTCGATATCCTTAATTTCCTGAAGAATAAAGAGTATCCGGCTGGGGCATCCAGTCAAGATCAGAAGACTCTCAGGAGATTAGCTGGTAATTTCTACTTGAACCCGGATGGCGTCTTGTACAGAAGGAACCACGATTTGGTGTTGTTACGTTGTGTAGACGAGAAAGAGGCAAAGCTTCTCATGGAGGAAATTCACGAAGGTACCTTTGGTACGCATGCTGGTGGGCGTGCTATGACGAGAAAACTGCTGCGGGCAGGTTATTTTTGGCTGACGATGGAAACTGATTGTTTCAAATTTGCAAGAAAGTGCCACAAGTGCCAAATCTATGCTGACAAGATACACGTGCCTCCGAGTCCTCTAAATGTGATGTCATCTCCATGGCCATTTTCGATGTGGGGAATTGATATGATTGGGAAGATCGAGCCGACGGCTTCTAACGGGCATCGGTTCATCCTAGTAGCAATCGATTATTTCACCAAGTGGGTGGAAGCGGCGTCTTACGCAAATGTAACGAAGCAGGTGGTGGCCAGATTCATCAAAAGAGATATCATTTGCCGATATGGGATTCCCGAGCGGATAATCACGGATAACGGTTCTAATCTGAACAACAAAATGATGAAGGAGCTCTGTCAGAATTTCAAGATCGAACATCACAACTCCTCCCCTTACCGACCCAAGATGAATGGCGCTGTCGAAGCGGCCAATAAAAATATCAAGAAAATTGTTCAGAAAATGGTGGTGACCTATAAGGATTGGCACGAGATGCTACCTTTTGCTTTGCACGGTTATCGTACGACGGTACGCACATCAACTGGGGCAACTCCGTTCTCGTTGGTATACGGAATGGAAGCGGTATTACCATTGGAAGTTGAGATCCCTTCTCTGAGGGTATTGCGAGACGTTCAGCTGGACGAGGCAGAATGGGTAACGAATAGATTGAACCAACTGAGTTTGATGGACGAAAAGAGGCTAGCTTCTCTGGCATACGGTCGTTTGTACCAAAGACGAATGAAGAAAGCGTACGACAAGAAGATACTTCCGCGAAGTTTTCAGACGGGCGACCTTGTGCTGAAAAGGATTCTCCCGCCGCAAGCAGATCACAGGGGCAAGTGGACCCCCAACTACGAAGGGCCATACGTTGTCAGTAAGGTCTTTTCAGGAGGAGCGTTGTTGTTGTCCACCATGGATGGAGAAGACTTTGCGTCACCTGTGAATTCGGACGCAGTTAAAAAATACTTTGCTTAAAATAGACCCGCTGGACAGAAAAAAAGAGAGTCCAGGCAAAAATGGGGCATCCTGGCGAACCAAAAACAGAATGAAAGGTTCGGGCAAAAGTTAGGGATAAAATTGAAAAAAATGTACACCCGCGAAGTTGAAAACCTACACTGGGTGGCTTCGGCAAAAAGGGGTATCCCGGTGAACTGAAAACCTGTAAAGGGCGGTTCACGCAAAAGTTAGGGATTTGAAAAGCAAATGACTGCGGTCCGAATTTGATATTGCAATGAGCATCAATGCGGGAGAATATGTTTGAGGAGTCAGTTATCGAATACAATCTCTTCAGAAGTGGGGATACCGGGAAAGTATTAGAGTCGGACGAGTCATAGGAGGATCAGTTCGTGGTGTTCATCTGCATCCCGTTGCCGACATGTGTACAAAATTTAATTTGTCAAAATATTTATGCTTCTTGTGCATACTAGCATACTTATGTACTTGCTTTGCGTAGCTTCCTCTTTTCAGGAGTTACATCCCGTGTACAAAAACTCCGCCCATTCAGGGGCCCGATCAATGAAAATGTGTTATTCAGTACTTGATTCTGGTTCTTTACTGTTTTGTGCATGGTAAAACGCCTAAGTTTATTGAAGCTAGCATGAGTATAACATCACTGGCCCTTGCCAACAATTGTTAAAGCTTTGAATTAACTGAGTGTAACGTCACTAACCTGAATTGATTTGATTGCATAGGCTTGTCTTGTCTTGTTTGTGTTGTTACAGGTTTCATAACCGTACGAGGAGGATGATCACAAGATTGCGATAACGAAAGACTTGATCCCCACGCAGGTCATGCATGTTCTTCCTGAAGAAGGATAGAATTCCCCAGCTAGCCGTAGCTTATCCAAAGGAAGTGCTCCAGAAAAGTTATTCGTCCTCAATGGAGTTTGGCGATTCCAAGATCGTGAGGCTGTATTCAGACAGGCTCATCTTTCCCCGCAGGGTCAAGCACTCTCTCCCAGTGGAGCCAGTGGATTTTCCCCGAGAGAATCATCCCATCCCCAGCGGAATTCTCTTTGCAAGTTTCCATTCCTTCCAGTGGAACTCGAAGATCAAGACTCTCCAAAGCAGAGATCGTGGTGATATCAGTTCACGTTCCAGCAGAAAGTCCGATCGAACTATGCACATCTGCTTTTCCCCAGCAGAGTTATATTCCCCAGCAGGGGGTTACCTCAACAGGGTGTTTGGTTTGAGTTCCCAATTTCCCAGTAGGGTCGACTTCACCCTTCCAGCATTTATTTTGCTGGAATAATTCTGTAGCATCTGGCTATCCCCGGCGGAGTCGGCATTATCCTTCCAGCATTTATTTTGCTGAAGCAGTTTCTGTACTCTAGCAGTTCAGGTGAAGAGAGCTCTGGCTCAAACGAATTACCAAACACTCAAGATCTCGGCGTGAGACATCCAATGATAATGTCAGTTTCGGCAGTATTCCCCCACAGAGTTAGCATGAAGAGATTCTCTTTGTCTCTAACAGAGTCGTTTATGCAAATGTCTCTTATTTTCCCCGCAGAGTTACCAGGATAAGTTTCTCCTTATCCCCAAGCAGAGTTTGTTTGTCATCAACGGGTTCCATGAATCAGAATTTCAGAAGTCACTGCCGGTTATCAGAACAGGCGTCCGATAGTTGGTTTCCAGACATCCCCAGTAGAGTCCGCCTCAAAGTCGCTGTCACGTCAGTGCTAAGAAGTTTGTGGGTTGGGATCAGTGGAGAACTAAGTCCTGACGCGGACAATTTATTCCTAGATTGACGGGATTTCCTCAGAAGTGGGCGTCCTAACGTGGACAGGTTTATTTCCCTGGATTGGTGAGGTGTGGTAGTCCTAACGTGGGCAAGATTCGAGTTCTCGAAATTAGTGGAATGGGAGGTCATGACGTTGACAAAAGTGATTACTCTTTGTGTTGGTGTCCTGACGTGGACCAGTTCCTCTCAGCAGTTATCTTTCTTTGCGTTGGCAAATCATGGGTCCTGACGTGGACAGATCAGACCAGGGTGTGAGTCCTTACGTGGACAAGTCTTGTTTCCTCAGCAGGTCGAAGATGCCTGAGTCCTAACGCGGACAAATCAAGACGAGATCAGTGTCCTGACGCGGACAAATCAAAGAAATTGTTATTCCTAACGTGGAGAAGTGGGTCCTAACGTGGACGATGTAGTCCTTACGCGGACATATCAGAAGTTGCATTCCTGACGTGGAAAAAGGGGAGTCCTTACGTGGACAGATTAAGATGGCATTCCTTACGTGGAAAAAGGTAGTCCTGACGCGGACAAATCGGAAAGAAGTTGGTATTCCTTACGTGGAAAGATCATAGTCCTTACGTGGACATATCAAGAGCATCCTTACGTGGAAGAAAAAAATGGTTTCCTTACGTGGAAAGACGAGTTTATTCCTTACGTGGAAAGATTAAGTCCTTACGCGGATATATCAAGATTGATTCCTGACGTGGAAAGAAATGGATTATTCCTGACGTGGAAAGAGTTTAGTCCTGGCGCGGACAGATCAAAGAAGTTATTCCTAATGTGGAAGAAGAAGATTTATTCCTTACGTGGAAAAATTGGGGTCCTTACGTGGACAGGTTCAGAACCAAAGTTGTATGCCTTACGTGGAAAGATTGGAGTCCTGACGCGGACATGTCAAGTGGTATTGGAGTCCTTACGTGGACAAATTGATATAGTTTTCCTTATGTGGAAAGAAGATTGCTTCCTGACATGGAAAAATGAAAGGGTTAGTCCTGACGTGGACAGATACAGAAGAAATGATTCCTAGCGTGGACAGGTGTTACTCCTAGCGTGGAAGAGTGTTATTCCTAACGTGGACGATTCAGTTTATGGAAAGGCAGACAAACTATCCCCAGCGGGGTTGCCGAGATTTTTCTGGGTTAACAGCAAGTGGAGTCCTAACGTGGACAGGTTTTAGTTGAGATTTCTTCGTATTGATGATGGACAGAGTTCTGACGTGGACAAGCAAGCAATCTGTTATGACAGAATCCTCTTCAGAACGATGAAGACAATCCCCAGCACAGTCGCACGAGATCAGTGGGTTACTGTAACAGTCAGATTCAGCTGATGGATGTCGTTCCTCAAGCAGGAACGCAATTTAGTTTTGTGGTTGGCAAATTTCTGGTTTCACTAGTATTCAACCGTCTCGTACCACGAATGTCTGAAGGCTCCGGGCTCTTCACCCAATCGGGTCCAAGCCGCTTGAATAGGGGCAGCTATTGCACCCTAAAATTTGCCCAACCTTATTCCTTGGTTTATGTTTCAATGTCATTAGCATTTGCATATAGAGCCATGTACATAGACTAACCATCTGCATAGCATAAGCATAGCAAAGTCATTCAAAAGGGGACCAATCATGATTCTCATCTCTAGAGGCCTATCAAGAGGTTATTATCCCAATTTAATCTCATTCAAGTCATCAGGAAAGAATTTGAAAGCAAAGAGTTCAGCAGATCAAGTCTTGAGTCCATCTCCTAGCTGAGGGTGTCTGAGGGTCAACAAGAGGATTGTGAGCTGTGAGTTGAAGGCATGGAGAGTATCTAGACATTATGAGAGACTTAGAAAGTCATTTGGAGAAGGAGACAAGTCATTGAAGAGAGCACAAGAGCTATAGTTGAAGACAGTCAACTAGGGTTTCATCTGGGTCAACCCTAGGTCAACCCTAGGTCAATTGGCTGATTTAAAGGGTATTCAAGGCTAGTGGAGAGATGTGGGGTTCATCATTGGATATATAAAGAAGGATATGGAGATATGCCAAGGAGAATTCAAGAGAAATCAAGGAGGAGAGGAGTTTCTAAATTAGGGTTTCTGTGTAAAATCCCCTAGTTTAGGTCAAATTTCCAAGCAAGATAAGTCAAAATTCTAGCTTCAAATGGCTTCTTGGCCAACATGAAACTTGTAGAGCATCTCAAGACCTTTAATTTGAGTGGTGGAAGACATCAAGGAGATTTATAGAACTCAAGTTATGGTCCTTGCAAGTTACAGGTCATCTGAGGTATCTGAATTTTTGTCTGTGAAAGTGACTTGACTTCCAAGCAATTTTTACCCCTCAAGGAGATTTCAAATGAATTCTTGGTCAACATAAGAATTGTTCCTCATTGTCTTAGCTTTCTAGAATGGTATAGTATGCCTTCATATGATGTGTGGAACTCAACTTATGGTCTTGGCAAGCAAAGGGTATTTTGGGCATTTGTGAATTACAGGTCATTTTAACCTATGTCCAAAACTCATACAAGGAGGCCTCAAATGGAAAAACTTACAACATCAAACTTGCTCCAAATGGGATTTTAAGTCTAGAAAGAAGGTCACAAATTGTTGGAAAAGCTCATAACATGGAGTTGCATAATTGGTCAAAATTTGAACTAAAAAGGCTTATAATTTAAAGAAATTCAAAGTGAAAAATGGTTTGGGAGATTTACAAGTCCAAATGGAGACTTCCAATATATGATTTTGAATGGAAAAGCAATTCTAAGAACAATGGTTCAAACACTTTTTTGAGTTTAGAAGGGAAAAAGAAAGATATTCATGGTTACTTGCCTTTTAAGAAACATTTCAAAAATGGATCAAAGTTGGAAGGCAAGGGAATGTGCAAGATGGATCTAGAATGTTCATGTGAGCTCTATATATTCATGAAATGAAGATTGATCAAGGGTTGGCTTCATTTTCACCAAGAATCTCCCAAATTCTCTCATTCTTTTTCATTGAAATTTCATTCCAATTCCTCAAATTCTTCACCAAATCATCATCAAAATCAACTTCATTATACTGTTTCATCATCATGGATCATAATTCAATCAAGAACAAGGTGTGATTACTCCATTTTCGAGCACTTCCATCATCAACATCAAAATCACAATCTCCATTGGACAGCACAATTCAAGCCAGGAATCATCAAAGTATTGCATACAGAATCAATCACTGAGTTAATTGATCAAGATCCAAACCTTGGAAGCCTCAGATCCACGAGTCTCCATAGCTGTTTTCAAGCTTTCACACCAGGTACATTTACTCTGCCACAGCTTGATTCAATTAGGTTAGCATGATTTTATTAGTTTAGATATAATGTAGGAGGTTAGTAGAGCAATTAGGTTGAATTTGGAGTAGATTAGTGATGATTGTTAGCAGGTGGTAAAAACTGTTAGGACCTAGAACTGTTAGGTTAGTGCATTATAATGTTAGGTTGTTAGCGCAGGTTGATCACCATTAGGCATAGATTAGATTAGGTTAAGTTGGATTGAGAATTGTTGTGATGCATCTCAGTGCATTTTCATGGTGACCAGAGCTTGGCTTGATCGGGTTGAGAGTTGTGATGAGTTTCAAACCAAACAAAGACCATAGGCTTGTAGAGGGAAGAATTTAGAGTGAGTTTCATGTTGGGATCGTGTTGATTCATTGCCTGTAGAATGAGAACAGATGAGTTGAAGTTTGCTCGTGCATGGTGGCCATGGAGGGAAACCCTAGCTCTATTTTGAACTGATGAGGAAGACGAAATCTGGACGGTTTATTTCATGTTAGACCTTTGACTGGGGAGGCCATCGTGTGGCTGAGATTTGAAGCAGGTTTTGGAGGGAGATGATGTGGTGCCCTAAACGCACCGTTTCATTAATTGAAACGGGCGGGCCTGAGTGTATTTTGTTATTTCCACCCCCATGCCAAGCCCAAAATCATTTTGAACGTGATTCTATTTCTTTTCTCACCCCCTGCGCCTTCCTTGGTTTTCCTTGTTTCTGAACTAGTGCTGGGCCTTAACCAGAGTGCTATCCCCACCCCCCGTCTGCCTGGCCCATCCAATATTAACTGAGCGCGCCTACTATTCATACCCCCTCCCTCATTTTATTTGATTTAATTGTTTTTGTTTCTCTTAATTTTAATTTTTTTTATGCATTTTCAAAAATTCATAATAAATTCATAAAAATTAATTTTCAATTCATTCTTTTTACACTATTTTCTTTAGGATGTCTAGAAAATTATAGGAAAATAAAATTGCATTTTTATTTTTATTTCATATTTTTTCCATATTTTCTAAATAAATGTCATTTTACATAGATTCATTTCATGCATGGTTTTGTTAATTTTGGTTCTATTAAATGCTTTCATATTTTTTGTTCATTCTTTTTATATTGTTTAGATGAGATATTAAACTTGTAGATTCAATTTAGTTCCCATTTTTAGGAATTAATTTTAGGTGCTTAATGAATGCTTGAACAACATGAACCAGTTAGGGTTTTTAGGTGATGACTTAGGAAGTTCAATTCATTTCCCTTAGGACTTAGGATTTAACTAGATTAGTTATGGGACTATATGGGTTATGGGTAGCTATTAGATCCCTTAGAAAAAGTTAGGATTCCCCTACTGCTATTAATACTGTCTGTATATCTGATTGATTGGTGTGGTGTGCCCTCTGGGGATTATTGGCTTGTTTGTTTGGGTATTGGGTTTGTCTGGGGCTCGGGGAAGCTGAAGGCTTGTGAAGATGAAGACCATTGGAGATCCAGATGTTGAAGATCAACTGCCAGAGTTGAGGAGGAGGTTCTTGCTAGCAGCTGTTGAGGAGACTAGGGTTTAGGAGCTAGGCAGAGCTCTAGGTTAGAAAGTTTGTTTCTCAAACATGGATTGCCTTGTCTGCATCCATTCTTCTCTGTGATTCAGAGTCTCTCTAAGACACTCACCCCCTTCCTTTGGAAGGCTTGGTGATAGTGTCTATGAGATAGAACTCTTGAGAGAAAATGTCTCTTGTGTTAGAAGCAGTTTGTTCACCACCCTTGGTAGTCAACTGATTGCTTAACACCCAATTCACTCTTGTGACTGATCCCTCATCCTGGAGGTTTGAGCTTGAAGAAAAGCCATTGCAGATAGAAGACTGATGATCAAAGCCCTTGCCTGAAGGTCATGAAGATGGAGATTGATGCTTGTTGAAGCCTGTAGCTGATTGGAGATTACTTGAAGCCAGATGTTGATTCAGAGTTGCTGATGCTGTTTCTTTTGCTGTTGTTTTTCATTTGCTGATGTATTGATTGGTTTTCCTGGTTGTTTGCTGTTCACCCTGTTGGGTTGAAAGTGAAGTCTGTTCACTTTTGCCTATTGTTTTCTAGGTTCGAGGTTGAGTGGGACTCCCTTGCCTCGCTTGTACTGTTGCATCCATGCATTTTTACTGCTTTATTATATCTGGTATTGTTTCTGTTTCTGCCTATCCCGTAGGATCTCTGTTTCTCTCTGTGCAAGAGAGGAGCATGATAGACACTAGGTCTTAACCCATGCATGATAACATTAGGTTAGTTTGTTTCCCTTCGCAACCGTAGGTTAGAGTTCTGTCTCTTTCTTTCTCAAAACAAACAGAAAAACACATAAAGATTTCAAACACAATAAAAGACACTTCTTTCGTAAAAGAATGTGAACTCATCAAAACGTCATTTTTGTCCGCTTGGACCGCTAATCAGAAAACCTTTTTTCAGAAAGAATAAAATCAACCAAGACAAGCTTGTGTCTTCCGTGGCCCGAACTACGTTTGCTCTGATCTTCCATGCTGTGTGGAAGTACGTAGGCATAGGATGCGATATCCTAGCGAGCAACCTTCCCCTCCTTTCCCGTAGGTAGGCGAACTACGTTGACTCTGATTTCTCGTTCCAGACGAGAATACGTAGGCATAAAGTGCGATACTTTGCCGAGTCATTTTTATTTTCAGTTTTATTTTCTTTTTAACCCTCGACCCATAGTTTAGATAGAATAACAATCCATACCCGAAAACAAGCGTGGATCCCGTCGAGTACGACGGACGTGAGGGGTGCTAATACCTTCCCCTTGCGTAACCGACTCCCGAATCCAGGTTTTGGTTGCGACGACCATACCTTTCCCGTGTTGTGCGAGGTTTACTCTGAGCGTTTCCTTTCCCTCCCGTGGGATAAATAACGCACGGTGGCGACTCTTCTGTTCAGCCGGCGCCGATTTTCGCAGTAGCGACAGGGTTCTCCTTCTAAAGCTTTAGACATTCACTCTTGTAGTGCCCAGGTTCTTTGCATTCATAGCAAACAACCTCTCTTTTTCCAGATCGTCTGTGTCCAGAGGATTCTCCAGATCTTCTGTATCCAGAGTGTTCTCCAGATCTTATGTGCCCAGAAGATTCTTTATGTTGATTTGGTTTTCTGAAGTTCTTGAACTTCCTTTGCTTATTCTTCCAGAGTTTGTTGATTCTTCTGGACAGCAATGATAGTTCTTCTTCATCTTCAGAAGCAGACACTTCAGAGCTTTCTTCTAATACCTGCAATGCTTTAACAGCTTTATTAGATTTTAAAGCAATTGACTTACCTTTCTTTAGAGGCTCATCTTCCTCTAGTTCAATCTCATGACTCCTTAGAGAGCTGATTAGTTCCTCCAGCGTAATCTTGTTCAGATCCTTTGCCAGCTTCAGAGCAGTGACCATGGGTCTCCATCTGGTTGGCAAGCTTCTGATTATTTTCTTGACATGATCTGCTGTAGAGTAACCCTTGTCCAGAACCTTTAGGCCAGCAGTGAGAATCTGGAATCTGGAAAACATGGCTTCAATAGATTCAGATTCTTCCATCTTGAAAGCTTCATACTTCTGGATCAGCGCCAGAGCCTTGGTTTCTTTAACTTGAGAGTTCCCTTCATGAGTCATCTTCAGGGATTCAAATATATCAAAGGCAGTTTCTTTGTTGGTTATTTTCTCATACTCATTATGAGATATAGCATTTAGCAAGATAGTTCTAGCCTTGTGGTGATTTCTAAATTCCTTCTTTTGCTCCTCAGTCATTGATTTTCTGTCAACTTTCTTGCCATTCCCATCAGTGGGATGGACATATCCATCAATAACTAAGTCCCAAATATCAGCATCAAATCCTAGAAAGAAACTTTCCAGTCTATCTTTCCAATAATCAAATTTCTCTCCATCAAACATGGGAGGTTTTGTGCTGACTCTTTCTTCATATTTGTTGTTGTTGGGTGTTGAAGTTTCAGCAGCCATAATGAATATCAACCAAGAGTATCAAGAGTTTTTCCCACTGGATCTTTTCTGGTCACGGTTAAGTGATAACACAAACAGAACCGGAGATCTGAAGCCAACTGAAAGTGAGAAAAACACTTAGAAGGAGGGGGTTGAATAAGAGTTTTAAGAAATACGGCAATAAAAACAACTCAAGATTTTTATCCTGGTTCGTTGAACTCAACTACTCCAGTCCACCTTATGAAAGATGATTTGCCTTTCTCTGCAAGGACTTAATCCACTATTGATCAACTGATTACAATAGAAAGCACTAAGAACAACTGTCTTAGTCTTCTCAAGAACTACTGACCACACCTTGGTCTTCTTAAGGAACTTCTTACAAATTAATGTAAACTAACAAGTGTTTGAATGCTTCTAATAAGCTTTATGACAACAGTGATGTTTACACTTAAGATTAAGTACAACAACAAAAACTATACAGTTTTATGAGAGATCAAAAGAATAAGATCTTGTGAGATTTTCTCTTTTATGAATCAAGCATGTATTTCTTTCTGAGTGAACTAGCAGTGAGCAAATGGTGAGTAGTGAATTAGCCACCTCAAAATGTTGAAGTAGTTATCCTTTTATAGCTTTTTCCAAATGCTTTGAGTGATGTGCAGCTGAATATAATATTTGATTGTATGACTTTTCATCACCAAAAGTATGGGCAGAGATATGCTTTCTGCAGAAAGGTATGGTTGTAGAAGCCTTGGGATTTGCACCACGTCACTTCTTTGGACAAATTAGTCGTTGGTTACTTTGGAAGTAGCACCACGTCTAATCAAGTTTTACAGCTTCTTCAACAAGCTTCCTTCAGAATGAAGTCTTCATAATCTGCACTTCAGAACTTGTAGCAAGCTTAAAAGGTATGAAATGCTTTAAGATGATCAGATCTTAAGATGATTGAGAAGTTCAGAGTCTTGATAGATGATCAGATCTTAATGTATCAGAGTCTCAATCTCGATTAGAGTCTTCATCATAGTATGCAGCAGTTTGTGCTAAGAGCGTGAATATTAATGATAAGAGTCTGATTATCAAAGCCTCTGATCTTGCAGTGAAAAGAACTTCAGAGTCTGATTAGATCACATCTTTTAACTTTTGTACACTTCTTTCATTAACGCTTTAGATCATTTTGTAGCTTCTGCTTCAGATCCTTTTGGCAGCACTTCAGAATCTTCTGATAGACTTGCATCTGATGCTTCAGAGCTTTGCATAGTTTCTTGTACTTATGTATTTTGCTTCTTTAAGAGTTTTCAATTTTATACCTGAAACAATAATACTTGAACAAATTTTAGAGTGTATATTTTCTTACTACAAAATTCCATAAAAGTTATCATCAAAACATAGAGATATAAGAAACACCAATCTGTGTTCTAACAGTATCTCAAAGGAACAACAAATGTCGGCTTATGGTATCCTAAAGGTAGTATGTGCAATTTAATTGGATATTCTGACGCAGATTATGCAGGTTGTAAAACTGATAGAAAGAGCACAAGTGGAATATGTCACATCTTAGGAAATGCACTAGTCTCATGGGCATGCAAGAAGCAAGCATGCGTAGCACTAAGTACGGCTGAAGTGGAGTACATAGCAGCGGGAAGTTGTTGTGCACAGATACTTTGGCTCAAGCAACAACTTCGTGACTACGCTGTCGACCTTGGTAGCATGCCTTTTCGCTGTGACAACACAAGTGCAATCAACATAACAAAGAATCCAGTCATGCATTCAAGAACCAAGCACATCAATATACGACATCATTTCCTGCGAGATCATGTACTTCAAGGAGATGTCGAGATAACATTTATAGATACTCATAATCAGCTTGCCAATATATTCACGAAACCTTTGGCAAAGGAACCTTTCTTCAAGATTCGATGAGAACTCGAAATTCTCGATGAAGGTGACATCTAAACTCTTCATAAGTTAATGTGTGTAGAATCTATGTTTTCCAACTTGTTTACTTACTGTTTCTAAGCAGTTTTCTGAAATTTCGAAGGTGTTAACCGATTAACCCCCAGAGTTAACCGATTAACACTGTTAATTTTTGGTTTCTGAATTAATTTTAAATGTGTTAACCGATTAACCTCCATGGTTAACCGATTAACACTGTTAGTTTTTATTTTGAAAATTAATTTTGTTAATACGTTAATCGGTTAACCCCTACGGTTAACCGATTAACACTGTTCGTTTTTCAAAAAAAATCAGAAACAAAAATTGATCAAAATTTTGGTTAATGTGTTTTAAGTGCTTTTTATGTGTGGTGCATGTGCTTAATATTCATTATCATCAAACTATCCTTGGAAACATCTTCTTCTTGTTGACTCCAAGTATATACACCCTTCAAACTTCTACCCACTCATCACTCTCACTTAAATACCCACTAAATCATCCTTCTATATAAATCTCTCCTATTATTACCATCTCCATCACAACACAAACCCTAAGTTCCAGAAGAACATCTCAAACCCCAGAATCTCAAACCCTCTTCTCCATGGCTCCAAACAACAAAGGAAATGGAAAGCTACCCGGGAGCAGCTTCGCGGCTGATGAAGACTTTGCTCCCATGGAATCAACAAAGAAAAGGAGAATGGATTTTAAAGTAAGGGTTCGACAATTATTTTCGGTAAAGTATGTCAATCTTAAAGCTTTTCCAGAACCTTCCTTTGATTTCCCAGCTTTATATAAATATCAAAAGATCGATAACTTTGTATCTGACTATGGAAGGTGCTACCCAAATTTAGTAAAATATTTTATGAACAAATTATCAATCCATTTCAATGAGAATGAACAGCGTATGTTGGTCACTTCTGTTCGGGATTGTGAGTTGAATGAAGATCTTTCAGACATTGTTGCAACTCTCAAGATCCCTTATTCTGGCTATTTTCTCCGGAAAGGTGTAAACCATGTGGAAGGACCCTGGGCAAACTATGATAAACTGGAATACTACTACAGCATCTGCAGATTTCCAAGAGCAACTGCCATTACGGGTCATCGGGTTGCTCGCACTTTGTGTTATGTGAAGAATTTGTCCGTCAATGATCGTATGTTACATTATATTATCTGTTATGTTTTGATTCCTAAAGAGTCCAACCATTCTCAGATAAATGATTTGGAGATGCAATTGATGTTTGCTATCAAGAACAGAATTAAAGTCAATTGGATTTTAACCATGATGTACCACCTTCAGCAACAACTCACCTTGTCCACTCGGCTTCCATATGCGCGGCTTATTTCAAGAATTCTCGAGTTAACTGATTTGGATCTAAACCGAGAACCTTCAATTACCCTAAAACCGACGACGAATGAAATTAACAAAATTACAATCATTAAAAATATCGACATAGTGAAAGATTCTGATGGAACATACAAATATGCAGAACACGGTTCTTCCTCCACCAACCATCCTTATACCATTCCGGAAGGGGGCATCACCAATGAATTTTTCTATATTACTATGATGAACTAATATAGAGAAACCACTCGGGCGATTAACTCTCTTTGAATACTTGTGATGAACTCTCAAACTTCCAATACCGGTAATGATATAGATGAGGAAGGTAGTGAAGAGGAAGAAGATGTGAATGAGGATATGTCAGATGATGACATTTAAAAAGCACTTGTTATTGTTGTTTACTGTTTTCTAGAATTTGTTTAAGTTTAAGTTTTATGTTTCATATTTGTATTCGTACTTTGTGCGTATGTTTTGTTTCCTATCATAAGAACAATGTTTTTGTTTGTGTTATGTGAATTTGTGATTATGTTTTACTATGTATGCTTGTTTTCTTTATTTTTCATTGCTCCTCTTCCTTTTTGATAATGATAAAGGGGGAGAAGTATTGGTCTCTAACATTTCCATATGCAGAAAAATTCTATCTCTCTTGTATTTAGAGGGAGCTCTAACTTAGGGGGAGATATGTAGAGAACCAAGTATCAAAGCAAAATTTTCAAGAATCGGTTGTCATCATCAAAAAGGGGGAGATTGTAGAAGCAAGCTTCAAGGCCTTTATGTTTTGATGAGGACAACTAGTATAAGCTTGGTACGCAAGATATTCTTTGCAAAAAGTAAGAGACGCAAGCAACCAAGCAAAGATCAAGATAGTACCCTCACGTATGACTCTATGGATCAAAGCTTTGTCTACAAGCTACAAGTGGTGATGATGATTCAAAGGAACGGTATAACATATTTTACTTAGAAATATTTATACAAGTGTTCTTAAAATCACACTTCACTTCACAATTATCACTAACATTTTTAACCGATTAACACACTTTAATTTTAAGTATTTGGTGATTTTACAACAGTATTAACCGATTAACCCTCAGGGTTAACCGATTAACACATGAGAAATTTGAATATTTTGAACATTGTGAAAGTGTTAACCGATTAACCTATTTGGTTAACCGATTAACATTGTAACAGCAAGCAAAAATGACAGTTGTTCATGGAAAATTGCATTGTTTAATATTTTTATTACTGGCTATTTTTTGCTGCTTCAAAATCACACCTTTTTGGAAAGGTATTTGACTCACATAAATTGATCTTAATTTCAAAATTACAATTAACCTTCAAGTAACAAATTCAATCAAGTTACTCACTTTCTTCAATCTTTGAATTTTCATTCTAAGTGTTCAAAACCACATTTTGAAAGAATTTCACACTCTCATTGCTTCATTTCATAAAGAACGCTTGTATATTTATCTGAGTAACATTTGTTTTAAAAAGAAGATCAATCTTGAAGATTGATAACAACTCTCTATCAAATATTTCTCAAGAACATTTTTTTGTATTACCTTGTTGTCCAGGACTGTTGGAAACAAGTGAAGTGTCTTGAAGAGGATTGTTCTTCAACACTTTGATTACCTATAGGTTTAGATAGTAAGCATCACCTTTGGAGTGATTAGGCTTTGTAATTATTCTGAACTATAGTGAAATTCTCTTTCGTATTGAAAGGGGAGTGGAGTACCTTCGGAGTGTGAAGGGAACCACTATAAATTTCATGTGTCTCTTTTTCTTTCCTGCCTTTACTTTCAAGTCACTAACTAATAACTTGAAAAAGAACCAAGGAACCATGCAAGATTGCAAATAATTTTTAAGATCCTAATTCACCCCCCCCCCTCTTAGGCGCAGTTACTACTTACAATATCTTTGCGTGCAAACTTAGAACTATCCTTAGGTCTTTACCTAAACTTGTGCCCTAACCTTAAACTATAGCATAACCATAGCAAGTTTATCATACACACACACACAAAAGGTTCCTGAAGAGGACTACAGATGTTTAGGATGTGAAATACCTACCCTAGGCATAACCAACCCCCGATCCCTGAATCTCTTAGATTTGTTGTTACATTGCACAAAAAGTCTTTCTTTCTTTAACCTTTCCTTTGGATAAATCACAGTCCGGTTGTGAATTTAATGAATTAATATTCAAGTTAATTAATAGCTAGACATCACGATTCTCACAGTAACACACCTGAAGTGCCTCTGAACAGTTAAACCACCCTTGGAAAATATTTGAACTCGCCTAGTGAGCATTTCTTCGCCCTGCGAGCCTCTTCGTTAAAAGCTCGCATAGAAAACTTATGACCCTTTACTTACTACCATCCAAGGTTTCCTCCTTGTTGGGACCTCGCTAAAACTTTGCACAACAAACACTCGCTACAAGTTCGCCCAGTGAACTTAGAGTCCTTTTCTTCTGCCTCTAATTTGAGAGGGTTGTTGGGGGCTTCGCTGCTACTTCGCCCAGCGAATATTCGATGGCTGCTCGTTGTTGTTCACCCAACGAACATGCTGAATCTTCAAATTTTCTTTGGCTTCCTTGTCAATTTTCCTTATGTCTTACTCTTTGATGGTTTATGTCTAAATTATGCACAATAACACACAAATCAAAGCAACCAAAGGTATTTGCAACATATTGAAGAATAGCATTGAAATATGGAATAAATCCATTGAAACATAAGAAATGAGATTAAAAAAATGCCAAATATAATGGATCAATTTAAATTAGTTTGAAAATCAAATTTTCTTAAATTAATCATCATTATGGAATTCCAAGTAATTCTTATCCACGTGAGGTCTTTGATGGAAAAATCCACATTTGAATTTTAAGGAGGGATACATGCCATGTACATGTTCATGGTTTGTACTTTTCTTTTACCAAATTTATTTTGAGTTTACTTGATATAAGATTGGACATGAATGCATCCAAATGTATATGGTACTACACTTTTTAGTACTTGCACAAGAGGTTGTCATGCATTTATGGGTGTAAAATTGAAAGATAAGGCAAAATGGAAGAAAAGTTTTCAAGAACTTCTATAGCTTAAATCCCAATGTACAAAACAAAGGAAATTCATTTGGTACAAAGACTAGAGTTGTAAATTTCAAATCTATTTCGAATTTCGAAAGTAATTAAGTAAGTACAATATACAAAAGGTTGATTGCAAGAGAAATTACATGAAGTACAAGTTCTTTAACTCAAGAGTTCTAATTCTATAAGTCATTGCTAAAACTAGGGATAATATATTGAAAAATAAGAACCCAACTTTGTGCTTCATGTGCCTTATCAATTCCTCCCGAATTCCATGTTAGGCCATGGTTCCTATTATCCTTATGCCAAGCCTCATCATCAATTTCTCCAGCCAATTCAAGTCACTCCCATGAGATTTGCTATGTCCTCCAAGTCATTGTCTTTAAGCCAAGCCATACTCCAATAAGCTCATACATAAGACAAAAGGAAAAAAATCATGTTAGTATGCAAGCCGTGAGTATCAGTACGTGGGACCACAACATTCACAAATTCACAAACAATGCGCACAATTTGTAAACACGCATAACAGCCAAGTGTCATACCCCCAAATTTGTCCTACTCTTTTATTTGTCTTGTACCAAGCATGTGTGTAGTCAGGTTTGAAATTCAGTGGAAGTTTGACCTAATCTTGGTCAAACAAGTGGTTTGCTTCATTCTCAAGTTATCAGGTTGTGCTGAATTTTGTGTCATGGATGTGGAAATCATCAAGTGATCAAAATTAGGGTTTTGTGCAAGTTCAAGTTATATGATGAAATAAAGCTGCAGAATATTTAAATTCAGTGCATTTGGCCTCATATTTCAAGTCATTGCAAGTCTTGATTATATGATTCATGTTCTTGTCATTAATTCAAGGAGAAGTCAAGCAGGCCATTTATTCAAGATGATTTCAAGTTTGATCCAATTTCAGTCATATCTCAAGAATTTGTTCAAGAATAGTTAAGATTCAAGAATTGATTCAATTTCAGTCATATTCAAGATTTAATTCAAGTTTGGTCAAGGTTCAAGATTTGATTTATTTCAAAGTCAATGGAAAAATCAAGGGTTTGGTTCAAGAATCAAATGGAGGTGCAAATGTAATTCAAATTCCAATTCAAAAAATTCCAAAAAAAATCCCAATCAAATTCTACAAATGGCTCATGAAAAATGTTAGATCTTGTGTTGGGAGTATGCTGTAAAACATGAAAAAGAAGAAGATGATAAAGACGGTACGATGAAAAGTTGCACAAAATAATTACAAAGTGTGTGTTTATACTAAGCTTTAAATTTGATTAGCCCCCACCAATTTATAAAAATTGGGTGCAAAAGGGTTAACCGGCGAATCCCATTCAGGATACTTTAGAAACCTTAACAGGAATTGCACATTCACATTAAGCATATCGATTAATGATATTTTACTGAATAAAGTTTCCTCATTTATTCTCGTGCCCTAGACAAATAAAAGAATGACTTAGATATAATTTTTGCCTCTGAAATATATTATTTTCATATATTTTTTGTGGCTGACAAGTATCTCTATTTATAAGAAAACTTGTATCGATTGGTGTGGAGAAACAATAATCCATTTGATTCCAACATGACCATTCGCGAACTATTGTATATCAATAACAACAAACTTTTTCATGAAAAGTTGTGTTAATCTGGTGGTTGCACCTTTTGACCATGTGTCACACCCTAGTTTTTGCCCTTAAGACCCCACCTCCTTGTGTTTTTTGTTTATTACGGCTAACCAGTTTGTGCAGGTACAGTAATTTCTGGGTATAGATGATTACACCAAAGCATCCCAGGGACGTGACTAGTACATTTGGGTTTAGAGTTCACCATTCAAAAATTCAAGCTTAATTTAAGAAGAATTCAAGTGAATAAGTCTATTAGATTCAATTCAAAATTCAGAGTGTACCACCCGTTCTCAAGACTCAACTTGCAAGAACTCGATAAGGATGGACATTATCATCAAGTAAATCTACTCCATGACAAATGAGGATGTTGCTACATCAACTTAATTTGTTTAAAGTTAGCTCCACGAGTTAATCTCCTCACTTCATGTTCAAATTCTATCAAGGAGTCAAAGAACCTCAAATTACAGCAGTGTACAAGTTTTTACAATTCAAGGCCCGTTATATTCCAAAGCCCGTTTGGTTATGTCAAGCTCTTTGTCTAGTTGTGATGTTGCTGTTCAGAAAGGTTATCATTGGCATAAGCGCATGAAGGTTTGAAATTGGTGATAATGCAATGTAGATACTTGAAGAGTATTATTGTATGGGAGGAAGAATGTGCATCATTGTATTTGAGAGGAATCAAGTGGATATTCTATTACTTTGGAGTTCACTCACTCAAAATACCATATACATATTTGTTCCAGGCCAAGCAAAATAATGGGTACAAATTAGACTACGTGCTAAAATACACATTCATGGCATTTTGAAGAATACATCTTGATCCAAATATCATGATTATATTACAACATTTAACTATTTCCAAAACACCGATAAAGCTCACAATCCAATCACCAATACAAAACTGAGCAACAATTTTCTCTTCATTATAATAATTGAGTCAAAGAGTTTTCCATATGTAATAAACTTCACAATCAAAAGCTCCATCCTCAATCCATATCAGAAATTCCGCACTTCATCTTCTTCGTGTCGCCATCGTATTCCTTCCCAATTAACTCAACGACACCTTAATGAAAGTACCGTACGGTTTCCAATTCAGCTTAGTTTATTGAATCCTTCCGCGAAGCCTTGGGATAAGTCGGTTGGGAACAACAACCTACATTCAAGAAATCAAGAGATGAAGTCGGTCAAAACCACAGGTTTTTAAAGGAAGGGAGAGCATACAACAATACTCGATGTTAAAGCCTACCGTCATTGGGTCTGTTATGGGTGAGGTCGAAGATTAGCAAGAATCGTATCATCACACATCTCCTAAAAAACAGCTAAGTATGTTGGGGCTGAAACAGAGGAGGAACCTATCATTTGAAATCCAAGAATTGGCAGCAGCTTCCAAAGCACGCCACCAGCCCGGAGCTCCATTCGCCAATTAAGGATTCTACTTCAAACGTTTACAAGCATCGCAGCCTTCTTTCTTAAGTTCAATATGGCACTTAGCACCAACGGCGGCACGTAACATGTTGGATCTCCTGTTACAACATAAGGAGTGTGATTTAATCCTTCGACAATAACAGATTGCAAGAATAAGAAATAGGTGAATGGAATCGGTCACGTACCTTAGGAGGTGAATTATGCTTCTTCCCGCAGTGTCTTCAAGGCCGGTCAGAGACTAGGCATTTCGCATTGTTCCTCAAGAATTTGGAAGGATTCCGCGGAGGTTACCAACTCATTACAAGCCTAATACTTGCACGGTGACGATTACTCAGATTGCTTCAATACATTCAGCATAACCAATACGGCTTTGGAAGAACCTAAAGAGCATATATCTTGCGGGATGTCAGTAGTCTTCATGAGAAGAAATCAATTTGATTACTCTTCAAAGGAAGATTTGCGGTCTCGCTGGTTTTTATAAATCTACAATGTCTTTGATGCTACATCTGTATTGTTATCCATGGAGTTTAGTTTCCAACCCTGTTAACAAAACCAAGAACAACAAATTTAAAGTTCTCCAAAGATTACATATTCAATCATATATCAGAGTTCTTTCGAACCAGGAATTTGCAATGACCACCTGAACTTTAAGATCCTCAAGGCCCTGAACTTGGGAAAATGTGCTACTAAAACACAGTCTCAATGGGGTGGGCCTGTATCGCATACGGCCAAAGGCACTCGTGTGGCTGCACCTGCTACCAGTGCTCCTTCATCATCAGCTGCTACTTCTTCTGTACAAGCAATAAGCCAGATTAGAACTTTTTCGAAATGTAATTGGACAGAGCATATATCTCCTAAGGGCTTCAAATACTACTATAATAGTGTGACTGGGGAAATTCGGTGGGAGAAACCTGAAGATTTGACATTGTTTGAACAACAAAAGCAACAACACAATCAGTCTATTCAGCAGTCTCAAATTCGGTCACAGCCTTCAATACCACTCACCCAACAAATTGCACAAGACCAACAGGTTCAGCCTCAAAGTCATTACCAAGAATAAGTTTCCCACCATCAACGACTTAGCAGCAGCTATGAAGTGCCACCTCCCGTCTCTCTAGTTAACAGGCAGGCTACCGCAAAAGTCTCCGCCTGTGTGTTGACCCAAGACTTTATGATCTATAGAGGCCTATTATGAAAGTTATGCCTATAGCACCTTTTTCCATTGACGCCGAACAACTAATTCTTGACACAGTTTGATTTGCACAGACCATAGCTACCTACAAGTATGACGAACAGATGTTAGTATCCGAGACAGAACCGCAACTCCAACCAAGTTTAGTCATGAAATCTTTTTGATTCACCTGTTTATCTGAAACATTGTCGAAGGTATCACCGAGATGAAGAACTTTAGCCTTACGTAAAGCATGTTTGAGCAATAAGCTATTGTTTCTGCGTATGGAAAGAGGAAGTAACTCAGGAACTCACGACTTTTATTTTCTTTCCAACACCTTGTTTCCAATTCAAACCTGCAAGGAGACAACCGCATTTAATCAGAATAAAGAAGAAATGCACCAAGGCTGGACAAGAGTTTGACCACCATGATGTCGTATCCTTAAAACCTACAACAGCATCAGACAAATAAGTCAGAAAGGGCAAGTTTCAATTCACATTCAAACTAATTTAATCCTTTCCAAACAGTAATCGAACATGTTCGTATTTGAAATGGAAATCCCATCAATAATCTATCAATTCGTAGCAACCACGTTGAGCCTATAAAAGAAGATTCGAGAATCAAGGGAAAAGGCGGCGATCGAACCCCAGAAAGAACCAATCTCTAAAAAAATCAAAATAATATGAAAGGGATGGAGAAGACTCATCTGTGAAACCTTCGACGCTCCGCTCCACCGAAAAATCGCCCCTTTGTCGTTTCCATATACCAAACCCTCATCGGAAACACCTTCAAGCTACTCTACCGCGACATCGCCCCTCCATTCCTCGCGAGCCGCTGTTCGAAACCGGCGAAAAACCCATTTGCAAACTGTGAGATTTTTGCTAACATTTTACACTTGTTGGTTTGTTTGTTTGTTTGATCCATGTAGGAACAAAAGATGAGAAGTAAGACGAACAAGAAGAAACGGAAGAAAGAATGAAGAAAGCCGGCGAGAAAGTGAGAGAGAAGAGAATTGGAGAGAAAGAGAAAGGGGCATGCGGCGGACAAGGGGGGAATTTGGAGTCTAGGGTTTTTTTTCAATTTTGTTTTTATTTGTTGTAATCATATGTATGTGTACACACCACAGTACCGTGCACCCTCACGCACATGATTGTCCATCACCCCTCGGATCATCATCCAACGATCCATATTGCTGCCCACCGTAAACCCATAACACCCGCGCATCACTTGATCACTCGCTCAATTTAATCCCTTAATTGACCACTTTAACCCACGGTTAATTCACTAATCATCATTTTAACATCACATTAATTAATTTGACTATAACTAATCATCAGCTTTTAACAAAATTAAACTAATTACCCTCTTATGTTTGATTAACTTTTTTAATTAACCTACAATATAATCATCAACCAATTTTTTATTTAAATAATTAACCAATTAATTAGTTAATCTTTTTTTGTTTTCTACTTGAACTTTTTATTAATCTGTTATAAATCTAATTCAACTAAATTAATCTTTTTTTATAATAGCTGGTATAATAATCAACCTTCATTTAATGAGAATTATTAATAATATTAGCCAAAAAACTATTTTCATATTTAGGATAGTTTTATCTAGGAATTTATAATAACAACCTTTTTTTATCAATAATAGAAACCCCTTTATTAAATGTATTAAAACTTTTTATTTAAAACCTTGTCTTTTAGAAAAATATAATTAATTTATAATTTGATCTAAAATAAAAACCATAAAAATCTGATTTATATTCAATCCCACCAAAGTAATAATAAAATAAAACTTTTACTAAAACGAATCTAATATAACTTTCTTCGTAAAATCAATCTCAATTAATCCAACTTTTCTTAAATCAATCTCACCAAAATAATATTTTCTCATAAATCAACTTCGCCTAAAATCAAATCTCACGTCGTAAAACTTGATCCATTGTGCACGCTTCACCTATTCACAATACACTCACTTGTGCACCTTAGCGCTTTCATGCGTCTGTGAATGGATTTATTTATCTGTCATTATTTTCCGCAATTTATCTTTACTGCAATTTACTTTATCACATTGCATAGCGTCCAAAGCAAGAATATGCGCATAACCTAAACAATTGTGCGTATGCATCTCATTTGCATCATACTGCCCATTGATCCTTGATCCCATTCAAGTCGATCTTCTAAGTTTAGATCCTACCCCATAAGGAGGACCTTTTATCTTTACAACTTAGACAAACATTCAACAACTCAATTCAAATATTCGAACATATTAGAGAATAAGATGTTAATCATCTTAAGCGAGATAAAACTCCTACCCCATAGCAATTCAATCAATATGTAGGGACTTTGCCTTAGGAGAGATAGAGGCGTACTTGTTGACAATCCGAGTACTTGAGCCATTCTCTTAAGACAATGCAAAGACTATTTTCCTACAAAGTTGTGGTGGTTAAATCAAGTAATCTCCCTTGAAATGACAACTCATCTTTTCTCCTAAAATAAATCAATTAACTACCTTATCCCGTAGGAACTTTGACCACAGTCAAAGAACTCCTCAAACCCTTTAGGGGAACTATAGATACTCTGATTCCACTCCCGTCAGGATATGTAGGCATAAGATGCGATATCTTATCGAGTATACTTAGAATTAAACCCCTAGGTCTCTTACCCTTAGCAAACAACAATAGCGCAATAAAACAAGAGGTTCCTGTAGAGTACTACAGAAACTTAGGATGCTAGCACCTTCCCTATGTTTAACCAACTCCCGGACATATAACTCTCTTAACTTTTGCATTTGCATTAAATTGTGGGTAATTCAATCTTTTTCCCTTCCTTTGGAAAAATTAAAGTTCGGTTGCAAATGAATTAAGATTCAAGCTAATCAATAGCTTGGTATTCAAATTTCACCGCGACACCATGCATCCAATCATTATAGGGTCTCTGGTTCTATTCTAGATAGTTGCAACTTTTGGCCACTTATTTTGTTAATTTAACCATTATCATTTATCAATTTAATATTTTGGAAATTTCTCCAACAATCCCCCACCATTTTCAAAATATATCTAAATCCATTATTCAGGAAATTTCACGGTTTCAGATAAAGGTATCTTACGATTTGAATCAACACTTAGTAAGTTAAGTTTTCACTTATCCCCGAATAGATTGGTAGACATGCTTTGAACCAATTATTTTTAGAACAAGTGTGCATAACTCACAAATAAAATCTTGGTACCATTGATCAAATTATTAATATGACACATTTAATAAGGTCTTGTGTCTCATATCTTTTTCATGAGAATTTAAGAGTCAAACCATTGAACTCTATGAAACGTCACGACTTCATTCCCATATAAGTAGACTATATCAGAAATGCACTCATAATTATGCATTCCAACAAACATATGCTAAATATCTATTAAGAAGAATACCTCATTCTACCACACTTATTCTTATGGTCCAAGTACTTTTATCCCTTGGGATGTATCTATCATTAATCTAATAGTGTACTTTTATCATTGAACTCAAGACTTAACATTAATCAAGTGTGAGTTGAGTTTCCACTATTGATGATTAATTAGATGCGGACTTGTTTTACATCCCTAATGATGTCTTCATTGTATTCAATCATATATAGAAACATCATATCTTTGTCAATCCTTTCGTCAAAGAATTGCAAGATTTTTCCAAATTTTAATAAATTTAGAATATTCAATTTTTCAACTAATAATGCATATGATTACTTTATGTACTCTTGATAGTATTTGTCATCTATCATCAAATCATAACACTTTTGTCATATTAGTACAATTTCCATATACAACATATGTTCTATATTCTTGATAGTTTCGATAAACTATAATTATGACACTTTTGACATTCATTTTGTCATATACACAAATTTTATATCATTTTTTATTTGTTAACCTTTTTAATTTGAAGTTTTACTTCCACTTAAATATATCTGAAATATATTTAATGCATTAAACATTTATAGCAATCGACAACCACGATTAAATAAATTTGTCATCACTAACTTTTATTTTATAAAGTGAATTCAAACATGTAATTCATAAACTCCATATAAATACACCACCATAGAATTCATTTATATTCTTTTAAAATAAACAATCTTCTTGCATAATTAATATGCATAACAAATTTTATGTGATAAATTCATGTTTCATATTTAACAATGTTCTATGATACATCCAAATAAAACTCACAATACAAAGTAAACAATGAGTTCACATCATTAATATTTTCTATAACTTTTCTCCATAAATATTTGTCAAATTACAATAATCTAAAATATACCAAAATTGCTTTTAATATCAAGATGAACAAAAAGTAATACTTTCATATTATGATACACATATAATACGAGATAAATCATTTTAAATTTAATAAATTCTTGAATAAACTAAAATGAATTTTAAACATGTCCTTAATATTTCTAACATTTTATTTACATCATTATATATTACCAATACATGTACCATACGTTCAAATTCATTATTTTTTTTCCTTCACCAAATTATTTTATGCAAAATTAATGCATTATTAATTAAAACAAATTACTTGCACCAAAAATAATATTTAACATGTATTTTATATTTAAGTATACACCATGAACCAAACATATTCTTAATTATTCAAATTCACATACTTGAACAATTTAGCAAACATGCATATATAAATTTATTCCACATGTTAAATTTAACATAAATAAATATTATTTTTAACGTATTTTACATGAATTTAAAACATCATATAGATGACATATTTATTTAATATGATTATGTACCTTTCACCATATTGATGAATAAGAAAGTATGAATGTTCATTTCTCCATTGTAGTCACAAATTAACCACAAGCAAAAAGATCCATAAATCAAAATTCCATAATTTTAAAAATTATATGAATTAACAATATACCTTTCACCGCCATTGAAATTTGTTACCATCTTCTTTAAAATTGCATACTTTAGTAGTAATTATAAATAAAGTATGAATCAAAATCGAAAATCGAACCTAAAGATTGTTAGATCTTGTGTTGGGAGTGTGCTATAAAACATGAACAAGAAGAAGATGATGAAGACGATACGATGAAAAGTTGCACAAAATAATTTCAAAGTGTGTGTTTACACTAAGCTTTAGATTTGATTCGCTCATACCAATTTATGCAAATTGGATGCAAAAGGGTTAACCGGCGAATCCCCTTCAGGATACTTTGGAAACCTTAACATGAATCGCACATTCACATTAAGCATATCGATTAATGATATTTTACTGAATAAAGCTTCCTCAATTATTCTGGTGCACTAGAAAAATAAAAGAATGACTTAGATATAATTTGTCTCTAAAATATATTATTTTCATATATTTTTTATGGCTGACAAATATCTCTATTTATAAGAAAACTTGTACCGATTGGTGTGGAGAAACAATGTTTCATTTAATTCCAACATGACCATTCACGAACCATTATATATCAATAACAACAAACTTTTTCATGAAAAGTTGTGTTAATCTGGTGGTTGCACCTTTTGACCATGCGCTCAATCATTATAGGGTCTCTGATTCTATTCTAGACAGTTGCAACTTTTGGTCATTTATTTTGTTAATTTAACCATTATTATTTATCAATTTAATATTTTGGAAATTTCTCCAACAAAAAAGAGAGGAAAATTCATGTTGCCACTATTCACAAAAATTTCGACAAAAAAGTTCAAGTCCATTACAATAACAAAACGCCCATTACATTATTTTACAACAAATTACAACAAAAATCCAAAACCAAAAAAAAAACTACACGAAATATCAGCTTTTGATACATACATTCCAAGCCAAATTGTCTTAGAAATAATGGATCAACAAGTTGTCATCTTTAGTGTGAGTAGCCATCTTCCGACAATACACAGTCAACTGACCCTGAGCATAGGAGTTACCCTTGTACTTTTCAAAGTCATAAACCTTGAATTTGACAAGGATCTTGGCATTGGGTACTAAAAACAAATCATGAGCGTTCTTATCAAACAGGTTTTTCCCCTCCATAGCATTCAACTGCAATTCTTGAAATTGATCCTGGAATTCACCATTCTCTCATAAACATCCAGATTCTCACTAAGAGCAGTATGGAAAACATGATCCTCTAATTGTGTCATAGCGTGCACAACTAGAGGAACGGTGGCCATTATAGGTTGAACAGGAGGAACCTGACTCAAAAAAGGAGCCTCAGTAGCAGGGTTGAAATTTTTTGGCATAAAGTTGGGAGGAATACCCCAAGGATAGTCAGCAGGCATCTGATTTTGATGCGGAGGTTTGGTAGGCATAACAGATGCAACGGGAGTGTTAGAACACAGATTGGTGTTTCTTATATCTCTATATTTTGATGATAACTTTTATGGAATTTTGTATTAAGAAAATATATACTCTAAAATTTGTTCAAAGTACTATTGTTTCAGGTATAACATTGAAAACTCTTAAAGAAGCAAAATACATAAGTGCAAGAAACTATGCAAAGCTCTGAAGCATCAGATCCAAGACTATCAGAAGATTCTGAAGTGCTGCCAGAAGGATCTGAAGCAGAAGCTACAGAATGATCTAAAGCGTTAATGAAAGAAGTGTACATACGTTGAAAGCTTTGATCTAATCAGACTCTGAAGTTCTTTTCACTACAGGATCAGAGGCTTTGATAATTAGACTCTTATCATTAATATTCACGCTCTTAGCAAATACTGCTGCATACTCTGATGAAGACTCTGGTCAAGATTGAGACTCTGATACATTAAAAGATCTGATCATCTATCAAGGCTCTGAACATCTTAATCATTCTAGCTCTGATCATCTTAAAGTATTCCATACCTTTAAGCTTGCTACAAATTCTGAAGTGCAGATCTTGAAGACTTCATTCTGAAGGAAGCTTGTTGAAGAAGCTGTAAACTTGATTGGACGTGGTGCTACTTCCAAAGTAACCAACGACTATTTTGTCCAAAGAAGTGACGTGGTGCAAATCCCAAGGCTTCTACAACCATACCTTTCCTGCAGAAAGCATATCTCTGCCCATACTTTTTGGTAATGAAAAGTCTTATATTCTAATATAATATTCAGCTGCACATCACTCAAAGATTTTGAAAAAGCTATAAAAGGAGAACTTCTACAACATTTTGAAGCTGCTAATTTCCTGCTCATCACTTGCTCATTGCTATTTCACTCAGAAAGAAACACACGCTTGATTCATCAAAGTGAAAATCTCACAAAGATCTTATTCATTTGATCTCTCATAAAACTGTATAGTTTTTGTTGTACTTAATCTTAAGTGTAAATATCATAGTTGTGATACAGCTTATTAGAAGCATTCAAACACTTGTTAGTTTACATTAATTTGTAAGAAGTTCCTTAAGAAGACCAAGGTGTGATCAGTAGTTCTTGAGAAGACTAAGATTGTTGTTCTTAGTGCTTTCTATTGTAATCAATTGATCAATAGTGGATTAAGTCCTTGTAAAGAAAGGAAAATCATCTTTGATAAGGTGGACTGGAGTAGTTTAGTTCAACGAACCAGGATAAAAATCTTGAGTTGTTTTTATTGTCGTATTTCTTAAAACTCTTATTCAACCCCCCCCCCCCCCCCTTCTAAGTGTTTTTCTCACCTTCAGTTGGCATCAGAGCTCCGGTTCTGTTTGTGCTATCACTTAACCGTGACCAGAAAAGATCCAGTGGGAAAAACTCTTGATATTCTTGGTTGATATTATTTATGACTGCTGAAACTTCAACATCCAACAAATATGAAGAAAGAGTCGGCACAAAACCTCCCATGTTTGATGGAGAAAAATTTGACTATTGGAAAGATAGACTGGAAAGTTTCTTTCTAGGATTTGATGCTGATCTTTGGGACTTAGTTATTGATGGATATGTTCATCCCACTAATGGGAATGGCAAGAAAATTGACAGAAAATCAATGACTAAGGAGCAAAAGAAGGAATTTAGAAATCACCACAAGGCTAGAACTATCTTGCTAAATGTTATATCTCATACTGAGTATGAGAAAATAACCAACAGAGAAATTGCCTTTGATATATTTGAATCCCTGAAGATGACTCATGAAGGGAACTCTCAAGTTAAAGAAACCAAGGCTTTGGCGTTGATCCAGAAGTATGAAGCTTTCAAGATGGAAGAATCTGAATCTATTGAAGCAATGTTTTTCAGATTCCAGATTCTCATTGCTGGCCTAAAGGTTCTGGACAAGGGTTACTCTACAACAGATCATGTCAAGAAAATAATCAGAAGCTCGCCAACCAGATGGAGACCCATGGTCAGCTCTGAAGCTGGCAAAGGATCTGAACAAGATTACGCTGGAGGAACTAATCAGTTCTCTTAGGAGTCATGAGATTGAACTAGAGGAAGATGAGCCTCAAAAGAAAGGTAAGTCAATTGCTTTAAAATCTAATAAATCTGTTAAAGCATTGCAGGTAATAGAAGAAAGCTCTGAAGAGTCTGCTTCTGAAGATGAAGAAGAACTATCCTTGTTGTCTAGAAGAATCAACAAACTCTGGAAGAATAAGCAAAGGAAGTTCAAGAACTTTAGAAAACCAGATCAACATAAAGAATCTTCTGGGCACAGAAGATCTGGAGAACACTCTAGATACAAAAGATCTGGAGAAGCCTCTGGACACAGACGATCTGGAAAAAGAGAGGTTGTTTGCTATGAATACAAAGAACCTGGGCATTACAAGAGTGAATGTCCAAAGCTTCAGAAGGAGAACCCAAAAAGAAAGTCAGATCACAAAAAGAAAGTTCTGATGGCTACCTGGGATGACTCAGATGCATCTGATTCATCATGAAAGTCAGAAGAGGAATGTGCAAATGTAGCATTCATGGATGACATTGAAGATAGTGCTGAATCATCTAGATCAGAATCAGAATTTGGTTCTGAGGAGGTATTTGCTGAACTTTCTAGACAGGAACTTGTTGAAAGTTTATCTGATATTCTTGAAAACTATGGCAAAGTTAAACTCAAATACAAAACGCTTCTAAAGCATATTAAATTTGAGAGTAACAAGTTTGAATCAGAAATAGCTGAACTAAAAGCTGAAAATCTTTAATTGAATAATAATTTAGAATCTGCTCAACTAAACTCTGATTCAAAACCTGAACCATGCTCTAAAAATATTTTACAAGAGTATGACTATAGTTTCAGGAAGTTTCTAACTAAAAGCCTATATAGAAGCAAAATGGCTTCAATGATATATGGTATTAGCAGAAACTATAGAAAAGGTGTTGGATATAAATCTTTATCTTATGAAGATTCAAATCCAAAATCTGTAGATAAACTGGATATCAAGTATCCTCATTTATATTCTCAGTTTACATTTGGTCACTTGAATGATATTAAACACACAAGTTCTAATCAGAACAAACCTGTGTTTAATAAATATAAAGCTAATCAGAACAAGTCTTATGTTGAAAGACAGAAGTTCAGAAAAAGCTTTAAGGCAACTAACCAAAAAGGACCCAAGAAAATTTGGGTACCTAAGGATAAGATAATCTATGTTGCAGACATCCATAGCAGCAAAGTCAAGACTCCAGTCATGGTACCTGGACTCTGGATGCTCACGACATATGACGGGAAAAAGGTCTATGTTCCAAAGTCTGGAGCTTAGATCTGGAGGAGATGTCAAGTTTGGAGGGAATCAGAAGGGCAAAATAATTGGCTCTGGAACCATAGGCAATGGTAAACTTCCTTCCATAACTAATGTCTTGCTTGTTGAAGGGTTAGCTCATAATTTATTGTCCATAAGTCAATTAAGTGACAATGTTCATGACATAATCTTTAATCAAAAGTGTTGCAAAGTTGTTAGTCAAAAGGATGGCTCAATCCTCTTTAATGGTAAAAGGAAAAGCAACATTTATAAAATTAGTCTTTCAGAACTTAAGGTTCAGAATGTTAAATGCCTTATATCTGTTAATGAGGAGCAATGGGTCTGGCACAGAAGATTGGATCATATTAATATGAGACGTATATCTCAGATTAATAAGCTTAATCTGGTCAGAGGACTTCCTAATCTGAAGTTCAACTCAGATGCTCTTTGTGAAGCATGTCAGAAAGGAAAATTTTCAAAATCATCTTTCAAATTCAAAAATGTTGTTTCAACTTCAAAACCATTAGACTTATTTCACATTGATCTGTTTGGACTAGTGAAAACTGCATCCATCAGAGGCAAGAAGTATGGATTAGTCATTGTTGATGACTACAGCAGATGGACATGGGTAAAATTCCTAAAACACAAGGATGAGTCACATTCTGTGTTCTTTGACTTCTGCAAACAAGTCCGAACTGAAAAAGATTTCAAAATTGTTAAAGTCAGAAGTGATCATGGTGGAGAATTTGAAAGCAAACATTTTGAAAAATATTTTAATGAAAATGGCATTGCTCATGATTTCTCCTGTCCTAGAAATCCACAACATAATGGAGTTGTAGAGAGGAAAAATAGAACTTTGCAAAGAGATGGTGAGAACCATGATCAATTAGACTAACATGGCAAAACATTTTTGGGCAGAAGCAATTAACACAGCATGTTACATTCAGAACAGAGTGTCTATTAGACCTCTTCTGGAAAAGACTCCTTATGAATTGTGGAGGAATAGAAAGCCAAACATTTCTTATTTCCATCCTTTTGGATGTATTTGTTTTATGCTGAACCCTAAAGAGAATCTTAACAAGTTTGATTCTAAAGCACAAAAGTGTTTCATGCTTGGATATTCTGAACGCTCTAAAGGCTACAGAGTATACAATACTGAGACACAGATTGTGGAGGAATCTATACATGTTAGATTTGATGATAAGCTTGGCAATCAAAAGCCAAAGCAGCTTGAAAACTCTGCAGATGGAGAAGTTATTCTCACAGAATCTGAGAAACCAGAAGTAGAGAAAGCTCAAGAAGAAGCTACACCAGATGCAACTCCATTGGCTGCTCAGATGAATAACATGAATATTTTTAAAGAACCAACAGTTAAAGGATCATCAAGAATCAAAGCTTCTCATCTAGAAGAAATGATTATTGGGAAGAAAGATGACCCTATAAGAACAAGGTCATTTATCAGATCATCTGGAACATCACTTCTTGGGTTGGTGTCTATTATTGAACCAACATCTGTGGATGAGGCTCTGAGTGACAATGATTGGATACTTGCAATGCAAGATGAGATGAATCAATTTACAAGAAATGATGTGTGGGATATGGTTCCTAGACCAAAAGGTTTCAACATTATTGGAACAAAGTGGGTATTCAGAAATAAACTAAATGAACAAGGAGAAGTTGTTAGGAACAAAGCAAGGTTAGTAGCTCAAGGTTACAGTCAACAAGAAGGAATTAATTACACTGAAACTTATGCTCCATTGGCAAGGTTAGAATCTATACGCCTTCTTATTTCATTTGTTGCACAACATAACATCACTTTATATCATATGGATGTTAAGAGTGTCTTCTTAAATGGCATTATAGACGAAGAAGTTTATGTCCATCAACCTCCTGGTTTTGAAAGTGATAAATTTCCAGATCATGTTTTCAAACTCAAAAAATCTCTTTATGGTTTGAAACAAGCTCCCAGAGCTTGGTATGAAAGATTAAGTAATTTTCTTCTGGAAAAGAACTTTATCAGAGGAAAAGTGGACACAACTCTTTTCTGTAAAACATTTAAGAAAGATTTACTAGTTTGTCAAATTTATGTGGATGATATTATTTTTGGATCTACCAATATTATGCTGGGAAAGGAGTTTGCTTTGTCTATGCAGGCTGAATTTGAAATGAGCATGATGGGAGAACTTAGATTCTTTCTGGGAATCCAAGTAAATCAGACTCCAGAATGCACATACATCCATCAGACCAAATATGTCAAAGAGCTTCTGAATGAAAGCAAATTGGCAAAGACTCCAATGCATCCTACAAGCACACTTGGTAAGGAAGAGGTAAGTAAGAAAGTTGATCAGAAACTTTACAGAGGTATGATTGGATCTCTCTTATATTTGACTGCTTCAAGACCTGATATTTTATTCAGTGTGTGTCTGTGTGCTAGATTCCAATCAGATCCTAGAGAATCTCACTTAACATCTGTTAAAAGGATTCTAAGGTATCTGAAAGGTACTACTAATGTGGGTCTGTGTTACAAAAGATCTGATGAGTATAAATTAGTTGGATTTTGTGATGCTGACTATGTTGGAGACAGAGTAGAACGTAAAAGTACTTCTGGAAGCTGTCAATTTCTTGGAAGTCATCTGATCTCTTGGTTCAGCAAGAAGCAACCCACAATTGCACTTTCAACAACAGAGGCAGAATATATTGATGCTGCTAGTTGTACCACCCAGATGCTCTGGATGAAAACTCAACTGTAACATTATCAGATTTTTTAGAGTAACATTTATATCTTCTGTGATAATACTTCTGCTATATGCTTATCTAAAAACCCCATTTTACACTCTAAAGCTAAGCATATAGAGATTAAACATCATTTTATCAGAGACTATGTTCATAAGGGAATTATTAATTTAAACTTTGTGGATATAGATCATCAGTGGGCTGATATCTTTATAAAACCCCTTGCTGAAGATAGATTTAAATTTATTTTGAAGAATATAAGTATGGACTTCTGTCCAAAATAAAATATTCATCAGATGAAATTTTTGTTCAAATGATAAATGTCTAAACTCTGAAGTATTTCTTCTTTTCATTTCTGTGTTTATTTATTTGTGTGTAAATCTGAACTAACAAGGCTCAGAGGATCTGAACGTTGCCTAACGTTTCATTTCTCAAAGAGTTTCAGAGGCACATGCAAGCAAACATGTGTAGCTCAGAATCTGGAAAGGTAGAATGCACCATACTGAAGTGACGTTTGAGGTATTGCTTTGAAAATCCAAAATCTCTTTATTTTCCCCCTTCTGTCAGAATCTTAAATGCTTGATATGATTTATTCCTTGCATTAATTGCTTGATATGATTATGTTTCACTTCATTCAATGCTTATGTGTACGCGTGAGATCTTATGTCTTTTTGCATGCCCAAAATTGCTCTATAAATTCTCACAACACTTCACAAATCACACTTTACACTCTTTTCACCTCTCATATGCATTTCTGTCTTCTCTATTGTTTCCATCTCATTTCAAAACCCAAAATCTCTCGTAAACCCAGACGCATCTCTAGAACATCAATGGCTTCACCATCTTCAACATCTGCTCAAATGCAAACCTCAACTGATGTTGCATCTTCTCCAAATGCTGCTGGTTCATCCCAAACTGTTGTTGTGTACAAGGCACCTGTAAGAACTCTTCTCACTCCAATCAAAGACCTTGAAGTTCTATGTGACAACTTTGTGGATTTTGAATCCATTAAAGAAAATGGTTTTGATCTCTACCCAATCATCAAAACTCAGCACTGGGAAAAGTATTTTGACAAGATGATGGGTCCTGTTTATCCAACATTGGTGAAGGAATTATGGATACATGCTCAAGTATGCCCTAAGTTCATTCATTCTTTTATTCTTGGGAAGGAAATTGTCATCACTGAAAAGTTAATCAGACAACTACTTGAGTATAAGGAAACTGATGGAATCACAAGTATGGCTACAGCTCGTGTGGATTTGACTGACATTTTTCAAGAAGTTTGTGTTTCTAGGGAGCCATCCAACAAGGTTAGAGATCTGAAGCTTGTTTACAGAATCTGGGCTAAGATTTTCATGAGTTCTATCTTTCATAGGAAATCTTCTAACTCACCAGATTATGTCAACTCAGAACAAATGTACTTCATGTTCTGTATGAGTAAAGGCAAGAAGGTGGATTTACCTTATCTTCTATTCAGTCATCTTCTGAACCATATCAAAGAGACAAGAGAATAAGTAAGGGTTAAAGCTGGAAAGATCAGAAATTGGATCCCTATGGGAAGGCTAATATCAGACATTCTAACAGAGAATGGTCTTGTGAAGCATCTGTTTGATGCTGGAGTGACAGATGATCTGTCTTATGTTGTAGGATCTGTCATCAATGGGAACACTCTGAAAAGAATGAAGGTCATTTCAGAGCTTGCTGGAAAACCCAAGAAATTTAACTCTGAAGACGTCAGCAGAAGGAGAATTCCTTTGGCAGATTTTCCTATGTTCAGTGTTGATGAACCTAGGAACATCATTCTGAAATTCATTGCTGATTGTTTGAAGAATGGTATCCCTCTGCCTGCTAACATAGTTCAGAAGGAAGGAGAAGTACTGCCAAATCTTCTGAGAGAAAGGCGCAAGAAGAGGAAAGCTGAGGAAGGATCTGTTGCACAGCCTAAGAGGAAAGCTTCTGATGCTACTGACAAACCTGAGAAGGACAAGAAGCAGAAGGAAAATCCTCCAGAAGCTACCATGGAAGAAATTAGAGAAACAATTCAACAGGTATTAACATCTGATCCCAAACCATCTGTACCTTCACCCTCACCTTCACCTCCACCATCTCCACCTCATCCATCTGAACCCCATTGATCTGAACCCATTTCATCTCCTCACAAACATTCTCAACCATCTTCTGTTCAACTACCATCTAAACCCCCTCAACAAAAATCTTCTGAACAACAACCCCCTCAACAAACACAATCTGAACCACAAAAACAACAATCTTCTAAACCACAAAAACAATCTGAACCACTCTCTTCTACTCAACCACCAGAAGAACCAACTATCCCAAATCCTGAACCATTTGTCCAACAACCATCTGAAGACATTCTGGATGTGCAACCTATTGCAACCATGTATGTCCTTTCTTCAACTTCATGTCATTCAACTGAATCATCTGATTCTGATGACTCTGAAGTCCCCTCACCAACTAGCTTACATATTCTTGATCCTTATAAACCACTACCATCTAATCTACCTGCATCTGACAACCCTCTTCGCTTCAAATTCAACTTCACAGATTTTATACCACCCTCATCTGATGTTGTTATATCAACACCATTTGATGGTGACACCTCTACTCCTCAACTCACCATACCACAAACATCCATACCATAACCATCTGAACCACAACCATCCATACCCCAACCATCTGAACAACCTTCATCTGATCACCCACCTCCTGAACAAAACAAAACACCTCCTGAACCATCACAAAATGTCACCATAGAAGACTTTCTGAACCTCAAACCCAGATCAGATGTTTCTACTCTGTTCAAGAATTTCAAAAAGGAAATACGTATGGGGATTGCTTCTGTGGAGAAAGAGTGCATGACTAGTATGGATCCTGCTGAATCTGAAGCTTCTTGGTACAGATTCATCTCTAAGTTCAACTCTGTTGCATCTGACCTCAGAACACTCTGTGCTGATGATGCAAAGGAAAAGTTTGCTGAAATGGTCAGAAAGACTCTGCTGAGCATTATCACAACCCCAGTGCTTCTTCTGGAAGATGCTCCTGCTGAAGATTCTGCTATGATAGAAGATACTCCTACATCTGACATGGAGATTGATCATCCTATGCCAACTGCATCTTCTTCTTAACCCTCTGCATCTGAGATGAAGACTGAGACTCCAGATGTTGTCCAAGAAGTCAAAGAAATCAGATCATGGATGATAAAACAAGAACAGACTACTGAAGATATCAAGACTTGGATGTACAACCAAGAAGAGTCCACTGCTAAGATTACTGATCTTCTGACCTTGATTGCTTCTCGCCAGCCCTACTTTTCTTTTTCATGTCTTTGCATTCTTGTTTTGCACTTGTTTTCAGTTGTTCTATTTTCTGTCATCTGCTGTATGAACATCTAATCTTTTTGTTCTGTTTGAATTTAAATGAATCTAGCTGTTATGTTTTTCATTTATGTGTTGTGTTTTTCTCTTCTTCTGTTATCGTTTCTGTCTTTAAAATTCTTTTTGATTATGACAAAAAGGGGGAGAAAGAGAATTTGATTGTTCAATCCATAAGCAATACTAAAATGAAATTCAGACATTGTTTTAATTTAACATTGAATCTTAAGACTTTCAAATCTTACTATTTCATCTGACAATAATGATTTGAAGTTACCCTGAGAATTACCCAACCAGACTCTGATCCTTGAAGAAAATTTGACTCTAATTCTGGAAGATAATAATCAGACTCTGATTCTAAAAAGAATAAAAAGGATTTCAACCAAGTTCTGAAATATACTCAAGCAAAAAGGGAAGTGTTCTCTTCTATTAGAGTATTCATTTCAGGGGGAGATTCTTAATCTCAGGGGGAGTTATATATTTTATTTCTCTTTATTGAACAAAATTCCCTATGTTTTGTCATGATCAAAAAGGGGGAGATTGTTAGAACACAGATTGGTGTTTCTTATATCTCTATGTTTTGATGATAACTTTTATGGAATTTTGTATTAAGAAAATATATACTCTAAAATTTGTTCAAAGTATTATTGTTTCAGGTATAACATTGAAAACTCTTAAAGAAGCAAAATACATAAGTACAAGAAATTATGCAAAGCTCTGAAGCATCAGATGCAAGACTATCTGAAGTTCTTTTCACTACAGGATCAGAGGCTTTGATAATCAGACTCTTATCATTAATATTCACGCTCTTAGCACATACTGCTGCATACTCTGATGAAGACTCTGATCAAGATTGAGACTCTGATACATTAAAAGATCTGATCATCTATCAAGGCTCTGAACATCTCAATCATTCTAGCTCTGATCATCTTAAAGTATTCCATACCTTTAAGCTTGCTACAAATTCTGAAGTGCAGATCTTGAAGACTTCATTTTGAAGGAAGCTTGTTGAAGAAGTTGTAAACTTGATTGGACGTGGTGCTACTTCCAAAGTAACCAACGGCTATTTTGTCCAAAGAAGTGACGTGGTGCAAATCCCAAGGCTTCTACAACCATACCTTTCCTGCAGAAAGCATATCTCTGCCCATACTTTTTGGTAATGAAAAGTCTTATATTCTAATATAATATTCAGCTGCACATCACTCAAAGATTTTGAAAAAGCTATAAAAGGAGAACTTCTACAACATTTTGAAGCTGCTAATTTCCTGCTCATCACTTGCTCATTGCTATTTCACTAAGAAAGAAACACACGCTTGATTCATCAAAGTGAAAATCTCACAAAGATCTTATTCATTTGATCTCTCATAAAACTATATAGTTTTTGTTGTACTTAATCTTAAGTGTAAATATCACAGTTGTGATACAGCTTATGAGAAGCATTCAAACACTTGTTAGTTTACATTAATTTGTAAGAAGTTCCTTAAGAAGACCAAGGTGTGGTCAGTAGTTTTTGAGAAGACTAAGATTGTTGTTCTTAGTGCTTTCTATTGTAATCAGTTGATCAATAGTGGATTAAGTCCTTGTAGAGAAAGGCAAATCATCTTTGATAAGGTGGACTGGAGTAGTTGAGTTCAACGAACCAGGATAAAAATCTTGAGTTGTTTTTATTGCCATATTTCTTAAGAGCGGACCCTATGACTTCAGGGACCCTAGGAATCCAGGATTTTTAATGCCATATTTAATGCCTTATCTTCCTTTTCTTTCATGTTGTTCAAGCGGATCATCTTTCTTTTTCAATAGCCTTTGCAACATTTTTATTGCCATATCTTCAATTGGAATAAGAGTGGACCCTATGACTTTAGGGAAAATAGGCTCTTTAGGAGGATAAGGCATATTGATCTTAGCAGCTCTTGCTTGCACCCACTGAGTGTAAGGCTCCAAGGCAACACAACCTTTTGTTACTAATTCATCATTTCCTTTTGTATGAATCTTATGTCAGGCGTGGACAATATTCTCCTACAAAACCTTGATATCAACACCTTACTGAATGAATAACGCTTCCAAAAGGATGTTGCTTGGTTTATCCTTCATAGCATATCCAAGCTGACGTCGAGCCAAAACCAAATTATAGTTGATACTTTATTTTGTACCAAGAAAAGGTACATTATGGAATTCACCGCAACTGTCAAAAATATTCACGTCATCATAAACTCTAGAATACCAAGTCAAATATGCATTGGTGAGAGACATAATCCTCTAAGACCACCTCAAACTCTTCTTATTATCCCTGAATAAGCTGGATTGCGGTAAGTGCGAAATAAACCACTTGTACAGTAAAGATGCACAACATATAATAGTTTCTCCGTTCTTCTTCGTCTTGTGATGGATAGAATAATAGGTATCTGCGAGCAAAGTAGGAAGTGGGTTCCGAATCAGAAAGATACGAATAGCATTGATGTCCACAAAATTGTCAATATTATGGAACATAATTATGCCATAGATAAGCAAAGCGATATCAACTTTGAAAGCAACCATACTCCTCACAATAACAAGAGTAGCAGCCTTCTCCATCAAGAACTTAGCAGGTAGACCAAGAATACCTCCTTTAGTCACAAGATTAGCATCAATCTCCCTTTTCCTCAAGTGCATAGCTTCTCCAATGACATGAGACTTAGGAATCTCCTCTAAACCACTAAATGGTATCTAACCAGATACATGAAATCATATATGATAAGAATACTCCTCCAAAGTATGTGCAAGCTGATAATCAGGGAAAGTAAAACATCAATATGTTAAATCATAAAAGTGGACAAAGGTGTTCAAAACTCCATCTTCTACATCAATGTTTAACACAGTCAGAAGTCTTTCATACCGGTATTTGAAATCAAAAGTACAAATCACCAAAGATCCTAACTTCCTCAACTCTTTTGATTCAAGATGCTTGAAACGGAACTGGTGAGTGTTTCTCCTTCCAGCGTCCATGATCAAATTACCTACGATGTTTGCAAATAAAGTTCCTAAGTTCCTTGAAAACTAGGTGAAAAATAGATGTTTATGAATGCATGATTATGCAACATTCACAAACATGGTGGGTTCAAAGGTTCAACTTCACGAGCATGGAACCGGGTGGACATGGGAACAACAATCTTACAGGGTATGTTATATAGATTTGGATGTCTTAAACAGTAATCGGGTTCTAAGAAAGTTCCCAGAGTCGTAAATCCATCTTTCGAATATTACTTGTTTAGCGAATTGCTCGTAGACCAATAATATTCTCAAGAGAAACTCGTCGGAGTGAAGTACCATGTATCGAACATACCAGGCCTACACCAGAAAGGCCATCACACTACATCCTAAAAGGCCAGAGGGGTAAAAGTGTTCTAAAGGTCTCTCAAAATCCCAGACTCCTATGTCGAAAATAATAACGCCATTACGACTAATCGCAAGACATTATTACCTCCAAAGGGGCCTCATCTGATCAGGGTTCTCATGCCAACCTAACAAGGCTTAACGCCCATAAGGTTAATCATGACTATAACACCATCCTAGCTTAAGTATACTCAAGTTCGGGTATGGAACTTATCTCACCACACAGAGATTATCAAGCACCCAACAACAAAAATACAAATAAAAAGCAATAATATAAACACGGACAAATAAGTTAGACTTAACCCTCTTAGGGACTACTCCCCAGTTGTCGCAGAGGAAAAAATTATTGAGATTAAGTTATTGATTAACTTAACTCAAAAAGCAAGAATCACCACGAAACTTTATTGTTTCCAAAGGGGAAAGGGAAAAGGTCAAACAAAACCCACAAAAGGTTTAAAAAAACACAAGGATGGAGAGATCTGGATACGGGGGTTGGTTATGCAAGGGAAAGGTATTAGCACCCCTCACATCTGTTGTACTCAAAGGGAACCACTTGCAAATTTGTTTTTATAAAAAGTTGAGTTGTTTGTTGATTAATTTTAATTGAAAAGACACTTTGGCGTATTCGAGTGGAAAACTCAACTTACTACCCACAAGTATGAGGAAATGAGAATTTGCATCATCTTGATATTGAGAACTTTTACTTAGGCTTTCTGACAAGCACGTCTCAACATTCAAGTGGAAAATGTCAATCATTTCATAGCATCTTGTAGAAGTATAGTGGTTCGCATCACTACAAGAATAGCTAATATCTAATCTTTTGTAAAAAGGCTCTTAAAGAAAAGTGCACAAAGGGACAAAAAGAAGTTTGATGAGGTTTATCTTTTTTAGAGGTTTTGAAAAGTGTTTGAGTATGCTTAAGTGTTTTAGCATTTTATTAAGAAAAAATATTTTCTGAATCACTTGACAAAGTTAAGGTTTATTAAGAAAAAGATCTGAAATTTGAAAACAACAAGTTTTTTAAAATAGGGAAAGTTTTAAAAATTGAAGGAGTGTGAAGGAGATGAAGAGACTATCCTAAAGATAAAGTAAATGACATGAAATAAAAGGACTCATTATAAAGTATCGCAAGAGAAAGCCTTTGTGTGTGCAAGTGTACTAATCACAATAGGAAACACACGTTTAACATTGGTCAAAACAAACATTCATTTCCCTTTGGATTGAGGCACAAGATGAACAAGTACTTGAGCAGATGAATATCAAAGTCATAAAGCCACAAAGAACATCCAAGTCTTGAATTCAATATGAGAGGATCCAGAAGAATCATCATGTCTCAGATGAGCCACAAAGTCTCAGATGGATCATAAAGTCTCAGATACCATTCCAAGCAAAGAAAAAGCACTAAGTCCTAATGTCTAAGGTCCAAAATACTTCTCAAGCAAGGGATAGTAACACAAATTTCATAAGATCAAGTTAAAAAAATTTAGGGTTTATTTTATAATATTTTTATTATTTTGAAATAAGAAAGCAATAAAGCATAAAGTAAAGAGCAAAATAGAAGGCAAGAATGTAAAATGGCATGAATGTAAATGACATAAAAATGTAAATGACATAAATGTAAAGAGCATAATAGTAAATGTTAGATGTTAGCACAATTAATATGTCAAACTTAGTATTAATGAGAATTCAATCGAGTCAGAACAATTTAGCGCTATGTTAAGCAATCTTAAGTGGACTTATGTAAAAGTCACACTTACTTAAGGTCGGTCAATAACAATTTATGTGTCAAACATGTTAGAGAATTAACACAAAGTTTGTCTCCTAAAACAATGTAACACAATAGGCAAAGCATGATCAAACAAGGGATAATATATCTCTGATACAAAGTCCTAAAGATGATTATATAATCATCCATTAACGTGTTTGAACCAAAGAAGGTTGAATCAACCAAAGGATCGTCAATCAAGGACTTGAGATATTGAAAATATGTTCAACCAAGCAATCATCAAGAGCAAGAATCAATTCATTCCAAAAATAAAAATAAAAAGTTATTTAAAATGAAATAAAAGGGAAATTAAAAGCAAAATTCAAATGATGCATCAAAACATCAAATAAATGGTTGAGAAAATTATGAGAAGTCAAGAATATTGTAAATAAAGAAATCTCAAAAATTGAAGTGAAAAATATTTCAAAATGATTAAGAATAAAATGAAAAATAAAAATTAAATAAATAATAAAGGAAAATATCAATTAATTTCAAAATGATTTTTAAAAACCATGCAAAAAATTTATATGTGATAAAAAATATTTTTTATGAATTATGAAAAAAATTGAAGTAAAAAATAATAAAGGAGCTATTAAAAATAAATCAAAAAAGAAAATGTTTGAATATTTGGCACTAACGGCTAATTTTTGTGCGTAGGTCAACTTCATCTTCAACCTTGGTCAATTTTTGCAGATCATGAACCATGTGTTTTTAAGCTAAAACCTCAGACGTTTCAGCATAACATCCATCATCGTCCAGGCCTCTTTGTTTCAGAGCCATTGATTAACTCTGAGCAAAGAGAATTTGCTCAAGAACACAAAGAGCCCTAGTTCTTCAAAGTAAAATTAAATGATGGATACGTAATATAAATTCAAGGTAATTGAGGACTTTTGATCGGTGAATCAATATGAACACATTGGTAACTTGTTTGCTCAGAAATTTTACTTGTAGCTACCTTTTTTGTTGAAGCTTTGAAGGTCAACAATGGTGAATTTAAGTTAAAGGTTGCATAGAATTTCAAGCCACAACATTGCTTCAGTTAGCTTCAGAGGAGGCCGGTGAGGAATTATGGGCATAGATTTGAAGCAAAACGAGCTTGGTTTAATGAAACAGTTAACTGGCTTTTTGTGGTTTTGAGCTCAAGTGTAGCAGAGGTTTTTTGCCTCTCTAAAACTTGCAAATGAAGGCAAATCAATCCTCTATTTATAAGTAACGTGTTGTTGAGTTTAGACATGTGAAATGAATCTGAAATACATGTGAACCAAGTTTAAATTTATTGATTTGCAATCTGTGTGAGGGCAGGGATGAAATGTGTGATTCAATCATGAAAACTGGTCGTTTAGCACTTGATTGCACGTGTTTTGGTTGTACAAAAGGTTCACGTATGTGCAGGTGATCCCAAATTGAGATTTGGCATGAAACTCATGACCTAAAACTGACTGAGAAGCAGAGCTCAAGGTACCATGTTTGAAGTTAGGCCAAATAAAATTCACTTGTGCGTTTTTTAATTTTCTTTGTGCAAAATTATCTCCTCGTGCAAAGAATCATATGCAAAAAGAATCACGTCAAAAGGATGCTTGGATTGAAAATGTCATTGATCTAAAGTTGGAATTGTGGCCTAAAATTTCAGGTCAAGCATTAGGTCGACTAGGTCTTGGGCCTACTTTTGTGCACACGTGGACAGTTGAGCAAATCACAAAATTTGTGAACTTAGAGGTCGAATTGATGTTTGACCCTTGAAAAAAAGTTGTAGAGGAGTTCAAATGTGACATTTGACTCAAAGTAGATTCCAAAAATGTTGAGAAATGAGAGAGTTATGATGTTTGGACCAAGTGACAGGCTATACTTGATTTTACGCCAACCAAACATGTGTCAACTTGTGATTTCTTGCTATTTTATTGCATCCAAAGGCCCAACGATGAACACTTGAATACCAAATGAAGGAAGCTTAATTGTTCTTTAAATAGTCTTTGATGATTTCTTGAGAATTGAAAGGAGATGGCATGGAAATAAGCACATGAACCATTCTTGAATCAACTTTGAAAATCATGCACCAAGCTCGAACTTCTCTTGATCCAATGATGTTAAATGAAGCTTGTCATGATTGTGACCTAAAATTATAAATCATACCTTGAAGTAAAAGCTCTTGTGGATCACATGTTGACCAAATTTTGACTTTGAGAATCTAAATCCTAATTTAGAAATCAAATTTGATCCATCGATTGCAAGTCCCTACCTTGTACCATAAGAAAAAGAAAACAACACATATTTTTGTATTTTGAATAAGGTTAGTAAAGTTAGAATGTAAGTAAACAACAGAGGAAAAAAAGAAATAAAAAAAAGTGCATGGTTATCTCCCACAATAACAAACCCCAAGAAGTGAAATTTATGAGGATACCATACTTGTGATTTTGATGAGATGCAAATGATATGATAAGTAAGATCTTATGAGTAAAAATTAGAGTATGACAGAAGGCAAATCATATAAGCGTATGACCTCCTCTTAAGTAAAAATAAGACAAATTAAATGTAAGTTTAGCAAAAAAAAAAAAAAATAAGGAGATTCTAACTTGATAGTAAAAATTATAGATAATGTCATTCCGCAAATTACTCAGTTTTAAAATTATAAATACATAGTTTAAAAAATTAGAGGAATAGAAAAGCAATCAAACCAGCGCATTTAGTTGTGTTGTTGAAATTGAGGAGTTATTCAAGTATTTTATTTTATGTGATACAAGATAAGATTGTTGTATTAGATATGTGATAAGATTGTATAAAATAGACTGATGAGAACATTACAAAAGACTCGAACCAACGGTTGACCTATAAAAAAAATGGTGAAATTAAGCTTAAGTAGCTTAGGCATATAGAAAGAAAAGATGTGAAATATGTAGTAAGAGTAGTGTATAAGGATGAAGAGTATTTAAACTAGAGGGAAATGAATGGCTAAAATATATTTTATAAAAACTATTAAAAAAAACTTTAAATTCATGAATTGGATAGTAAGATAGTAATCTTTTAGAAAATATTATGACATAGTTTTAATTCAAGTTACTGAGTAAAATAAGACTTAATTAATGTTGTATATTTATATATGTTGATTTACTTTCTCAACCAAATGATATAATTGATATAATTAATCTTTTAAAGCTTTTTCAAAAAACAATTTTTTAAAGTACTGAGAAATCTTTAAAAAAATTGTAAAAAAATATTATATAAAATAATAAAAAAATATTTATCATTAATATATTTTTAATTTCTAAAATACTATAATAACATAAATCATATCTAAACAATTTATATAAAACTTCTAAAATCGTTCAAATTCCTCCTTCAATACAATTTTTCAATTTCTCTAAATTAAGGAGATTTTGATTTTGAATAAAAATAAATCCCCAAAATCTTCTTCACCTAATCCCTTCTATTCCTTTCACCCAATTCTTCTTCTCTTTTTCAAAGTTCTCCCTTCCCTTCTCTCCACACTCACAAACAAAACCTAAAAGTTTTTATTTTACATATGTTTCTAAATGCTAATTTTTAATTTGATTTACTAAAATATTATTAATTATATTAAATCGCATTTAAATATTAAAAATTAAATTTAATTATACTTTCAAATCTTCTATTTTATTCTATTATTATTTTTCTATTTATTTTCAAATTTTAATCTTTTCATTTCTAAATCCGTAGTTTTAACCCCAAATTTTATAGCATCACAACCGTGATATTAGTTATGATGATGTTGTGAAATATGAAGATCAAACATTAAGGATTTTTTTTATTCAAGTTGAGGGATCTAGTACAGAAACCCAAACATGTACTTGGTCTATAATTTTCTATAGAAAGTAATTAGTTCTTACTAGAGATGACAATTGAATCCATTAAGACAAAATTTATCTAATCCATCTATAAAAAAAATTCATTAAATTCATCCATCACATAAAAAATAAGTTAATGGATTGAATTATGTTCATCCATTTATATGCATGGATGGATTCAATCTATCCAACATATTTTAAAAATTCAATGAATTATTTTTATTTTTGGTTAGATTTATTTTTTAAAAAATAATTAAAAATAGATTTTTAAAAAATAATTAAAAAACTTTAATTTTTTCAAAAAACAATGAATTGTTTTTCTGAAAAAAAACTTAATTTTTTTTTAAAAATTGTTTTTTTATCTAAAAACAAAATTTGTTTTTTTTTTAAATAAAAAATTGATTTTTTTCCTAAAATTATTATTTTTTAATAATAAAAACAATTTTTTTTCCTGAAAAAAAAAATCAAAATTTTTTAAAAATTAAAATATCAATTTTTTTCTTGAGAATACAAAAAATTCAATTTTTTTCATGAATATATTAAAAAATATTTTTTTTTAAATATAAAAAAATGAATTTTTCAAAAATAAAATAAAAAATATATTTATTTTTACGAATTAAAAAAAAAGTTGAATAGATGGATATTCATCATTAAAAATATGTTAATTGATAGATTGGATGGATTTTATTTTTAATAGATGGATCAGATTAGATAATTTTAAGAAAATTTTAGTAGATTGTTTTAATCTATCCATTAACAATCCAATCCATATCCATCCAATCCATCCATTTTGCCACCCCTACCCCTAGTTCTTATGTTCCATAGAATACTGATTTTTATATTAATGGAATGAAAATGATGAAAGCTTGTAGCACAATGAGAAGAGTAAGACCAAAGCAGAAATGAGCCATAACAATGGAGACCAAAATTCTAAGCAAACTCTACCTGAGTTTTTGACAAATTTGATTAAACTATCTACCTTATACCTTATGGAAAGAGCATGACCATAATATGTTGTTGAAATCTATCTAAGATACAACAGCATAAATTTAAACAACATACTTTTTATTCAATCAAGAAATAAGAATGTAACACTTAAAAATGCATATACTTCTCAAAGAATCCAACTTGTATCTATGATTGTAAGAATGCACTCTTTTCAACACTTCTTGCACCATTAAGTTGTTTTTTAAGTTAGGGCAAATATATCTTTTCGCCACTTTCACGGGTTGTCACCCCTTTACAAAATGTACATATATACAATACGGATTCTTCCATTGAAAGGATTTCGTTACTCAAGGAATACCAAGGAGATTTTCTTTATTAAGGGAACCAAAGTATACCCTCTAAGAGCATATAGTTTATAATCTCACTAGATATCTCGAATCATGTACATATTGATGCATTAATAATATTCATGGTTGTAATGAAGAGGAGAATAAGAGGAAGAAAATTCACTCATCTAGTAATTCATATCTATTTTCAGCTAAACATTACAATTATGAGACAGCAACCAAGAATTGAATATCAACAATGACCGCTACAAAACTTCTGCAAAATGACCAATCACAGCTACAAAATGCCCATAAATGATTACATTACCTTGTATATCTACCATAGACCAAACAAAGACCTGAAAAATAATAGAATTTAAACTCAGTATTAGAAAATAGAAGGGCTGCTAATATATACAATTAACCAATTGGGTAGAAATTGTTTCCAGAAATATGCTTCAGAAAACAAAAATAAGTTCAAGTTTTTCTGTCAGGCTCTTATTATCCATGCAACAAACAAAAGCAAACAGAAATCTGCCACCCAGCTACTGTATCGCCTTGAAGAATAACATTGTTTTATTAATCATTTTCCAGTACAAACCCTTAGCCCAATATATCAGCCAGTCAACCAAATACAAATGAAATTAACACAGCTAACTATTAACCAAACAAACCTGCAAGAAAATATAAAGTTGTTTCTGGTGTGCATTTCCCCTGAATTTATTTTTTGTCATTTTGATGTGTTATCGTTAAACAATCTTCGCCTAGTAATTTTCTGCAAAGAACTGGTTCAACAGAATGCAGGGAAGGGTATAAAAGGGATTATAAAAAATTGTGTTTGACTCGACGAGGGAATGAGATGGACATTTAAGTCCAAATGGAAAAGAAATATGCTCTCCCTCCAAATCCCCCGCATTTTGGAAGGGGAGCTAAAATTGGCTTTTGGAGGGATATTGCTCCCTTCCCCTCCCCTATTAATAATTGAACCAAACAACTTCAATTTAAAATAATCCCTTCCTTCCCCTCCATTCCCCTCCTCCAACCAAACACACCCTAAATAAAAGTCAGGCATAATATTCTTACAAGAAAGACTATAGTTTCATAGCACTAAAGCTGGATTATTTCATTTGAAAGTGAAATAACTCCAAATCCGACATGGCACTGGCTCTATATTTAAATTGATAATTATCAAAAAGATAACAATGATTCCTACGCGTAAAATCATAAAAGTAATCAAAATTTCAGCGAAAATATTACCTCAACTTAGTGTTACAAAAAAATGCAGAGTGAAGAAGGTTTAAATCACCCCCACATCCTCTAAAGTAGGTTAGCCTTCCCACATAAGCAATGAGTTGTTACTTTACAATACAGTTTACTGAACAGCATCATTCCCGAATCTTTGCACCAAGAATTCATCAAGCTGACCCCAGTTAGGGGTATCAGATTTACTTAAATCACCCGATGGCAATGACCGTATGCATTGGAGAATATGTTTGATGTCCCGATATAACCTAGTAGGATGGAAGAATTTTTAGAGATGAATGCTTTCTTAATAGTCTAAAAAATTTGGGTCCAAATAATATAACTTGGGAAAAATAAATACCTATTATGTGCTTGTGGAGTGCTTATATCAAATCTTGAAAATGCTTCTGAAATTTGTGAATGAAAGATAACGACCACTTGCCTGAAAAACAGAAAATTCAAGGAGTCAACTATAGGAACTCATAAGATGTTAGATGTTAACATTATAGAATCAATTTTCTTTATAAGCCGAGAAGGCAGCAGCCCTAATTACTTTCCTTTTAAATGGAAAAACACGGGAAAAAAATTACTTCAGAATTCAACATATATGTTAAGAAATGTGTTTTAGGATCTTCCCTAACACACCCCCTCACGCCCAGCACTCTTTTTGGGCTTGGTGCTTAGATCCCTCACGCCCAGCACTCTTTTTGGGCTTGGTGCTTAGATCCCTCACGCCCAGCACTCTTTTTGGGCTTGGTGCTTAGATCCCTCACGCCCAGCACTCTTTTTGGGCTTGGTGCTTAGATCCCTCAGCACTCTTTTTGGGCTTGGTGCTTAGATCCCTCACGCCCAGCACTCTTTTTGGGCTTGGTGCTTAGATTTAAACAGTGGGTTGCCCAAGGTCCGATCGATTGATAGGCTCTGATACCAGGTTAAGAAATGTGGTTGAGCCCAACCCTACAAAACCAGTTGGTAGAGTGAGGATTGCCCCCACTTATAAACACATTTTCATGTCATATATTGTCCGATGTGGGACTCGTAATACACCCCCTCACGCCCAGGATTGGATATCTGGAGCGTGGAAATAAATGGTGGGTGGCCCGATAGCGGAAAACCATAGAAGGTGGCCCACCGGATCTTAAACGAGGCTCTTGATACCATGTTAAGAAATGTGGTTGCTACAAAACCGGTTGGTAAGGTGAAGGGTGTCACTCTATATAAACTATTTTAATGTTTTATCTCCAACCAATGTGAGACTTTTAGGATCTTCCTAACACTATACAATACAAGAATACAAACCAAGAAAATTTAGCAGTACGATTGATGGCAGAACTAATACCAGTTAATGGCAGAACTAATACCAGTCCAAAAGATGATTGGGATGTTATATGATAGTTAAATACATCAGTTTGCACTCTGCAATATAAGATTCATATCTAGATGACAAACTTTTAAAAATTACTATGCTCAACTATTTTAAAATAACCATGTTTCTTCATCAACTAATTACATCTAAGACCTAGCAGCAGTCAGTCACCCTGAAGAAAGCAATAAAATACCCACTATTTCAATAATCATCCCAACATTATAAATAATGGGTACCATATACTTTGGAAATCTTGACATCACATTTTTTAATCAAAATATCAAATTAAAGGAAACAAGGGGATTTCTGAGGTTCTTACCTGAAAATTGCCTGAACATCATCTTCATTCAAGGTTCGAGATAGAACTCGCTGGAGGTATCCAACTTCCTAGAATCAAATTAACAAAATAAATAGATTCCGATTATGAGATTTCTTTGGTAACAGATTTGGCAACATAGCAGAACTCAAAAATTTAATCAACTTCAAAGCAAGTTACATATCAACATCAAATCTAGAAGCACGCAAGTTAGTTACATATTCCATATTTGTCTTTATTTATTTCTTGAAGTTCAGCAAACTCGACTCGGAATGATTTCTACATAAATTATATACAACTTAGATACACACAATATTGAGGCAAAAAAGAAGTATAGTTATTGAGTTACAGTCCTCACAATATTCAGAGACAAATTTAACAGACTCCTCACAGATACCATTTTAATAGTTGTCAAACTGATTTAATCACTTGGCACTTGCATTTAGCCAATTGTCTAACATATTTAACCAACCAATACTGGGGTACTATGATCATCACCTAATAGTTTAAGCATTTTTGGGAGAGCTGATCTTTTATTTTTAAGTGATAAAAATAAGATGTTCTTTAAAAAGTGAAGCTTTCATAATCATCAAAAACTCTAACAGAAGATAGTTTTGATTAGCAAGGCCTGTGAGATAACCAAATAATATGACCGGGAACTAATTTATAACTTAATGTGCGTATGAAAGTAGATATTAATAATCAGTAACTAACAAGGAAAAGAGTTAAAAATAAAAACTAACTGGCATGAACTATAAAATATGGAAAATTTCAGGAATGAGTATTAACAGAAAAGCATATCATGATGAAGTATGAAACGATATCAAACAGTGTGCAAGTAAAAAATGTAAGACATAAACTCCAAGCATAACAATCATCTCTGCTGATCAGAGAAATTATTTACCTTTGTAAGGGACCGAGCAAATTGACTAGGCTGGGGATCAGCATCCTCAGGTCTATTCCAACTCTCAACAATTTGAGGCAACCCACGCAAGTGGACTAATAATCTTTCTCGCATTATCTGAACCAATTTAGTATGTATTTCATCTCTATGGACTTTATAATCCTGGAATGTAAATATATGAAGGTACTAAATGTTAGAAAAGCAGGCATTCTAATAATATTTTGAAGTTTTCTTGCAAACAAAACGAAACAATTTTTTTATATATTAAAAAAGTAGAGGAAGTATAGAAATTTAAGGCAAAATCAAAATAAGAAACAATGACATTTGGGGTTGATTATAGTCATAATTACTATATTCTATCTATTTAATATTGCTGAAATATATTGAGAGTTTCTCTCGTGTATATACACTTGTACATCCGGTTTGTGTAAGGCAAGTTGATCATTCTAAACTATTCAACTAGTTCAAAAATGCAAAAACAACTCAGCCTTTATAAAGTGTGTTGAATTTCATTGATGATGAGAACAATGAGTTTGAATTTGAACATGACGAACCCAATAAAGAAAGCAAGTTTCTGAGAACAAAATGATCTAGTGGATATACAAGAGTAAAACATCTGGAGTTCCTTGCCTGTCCTCGCTCCTATTACCATACATTTTCTTAACACCATTATTTGAAAGGCTGCGAAATCCGAACTATTGACCTCAGCTTTAATGCACACAAGCTGTTAAAAGGTATAATTTCTTGTGTGACCTGTAATACGCAGAATGCAGGTCATTGCATTTAATTGTAAGCTTCACACAGACTTCTCTCTATTTTATATCTCTGTTCACTTTCATTTTCTATCACATTTGGCCATTTCTTTCAATTAGACTTTACAAGCTCAAATACTATCTATAAAAACCGCCCCTTCTTTTACAATATTTATTTTTCCACCCAAAGGAAAAGCAGAGGTATTGGAGGAACCATTGCAAGGGTGATTAAAAGAAAAATGTATTTCCACTTAATATACTAAAACGTAAACTTTCACCTTACATGAGGAATTGTAATTCATAAATTTTCATCACCTATAAGCAGGAAAAGAAAGAAACAATAATACTTCCAGCAAAGAAATTCATTGAAAAATGCAATTAAAATCAAACAACGTCTACATGAGTCTACCCTATCAGATGGAGGAAGGCGAAATAGGAATTGTGTAGGTACCTGCGCGACTCGATCAATCTCCGAAAGCAGTAGCAATTTTCTAGTCTCTGGTACTTTCAGAAAAAGTATCTGCCGCATTTCTTACACCAGAAATGAAGAACAAAGTTATGATTTAATTAAAACATGTAATAGCAAGGTCGTAAACCCTTGTGATACCAACACATCAAAAAACTAAATATAGGTGTGCGCATTTGTACCAGGAATAATAGCATGTATAAAACTAATGACTTGACTTGCCAGCGCCAGGTGTTTAGAGGTGATGGACTTCAAACCAGACACCTGAGCACAACTTACAAAAAATTAGAAACCAAAAGAACGACAAAGCACTAAGTTAATTTAAATGAGATCAAGATAGTTAAGCAAAACTGCCTTTGGGGCTCAAATAATGAAGAGTGTTTGAGGACTCCCCAAATAAATAAGAAACTTGGTGAGTATGATTTAAATGCTCTAGTTTGAAGAGTGGGTGGGATGATGTAAATGGCTTATACTTTATACTAGTATGATGTAAATAAAGTAGATAGGATATCACTAGTATTTGTATTTATTTTATTTATTTTATTAGGCAGTATATATAAATATAGCCCCGTTGTGTAAAACAGGCATGTTCTCTCATTTTTGCCTTCTCTTTTTCTCTAATCCCAATATTGATGTATTAATGAGCTTATTGAGTCATATAATTGTATTTACGAGCCTATAAGACCAACATTGCTCTGTGGTATTGAGTGCTGGGCTGTGAAGGGTAGCAAGAGAAATATTGAATTGAGAAAAACTTAATTGTATTGAAATGAAAATGAGTGGCGAGGTGGATAACGGTCCAACTAAAAGAGATAGGGGAATACTTAATTTATTTTGCAGACCACCTAGACTTTGCTCTAAATATATGCATATTATTCGTAAATATAGTTTATATTTTTAAAAGGATCCAAAAGTTCAGAAAATGATACTAGTAGTACCTGCATTGCACCAGCCCCTAGCACAAGTTGGCATGTTCTTGTGTTGAAAAACTTCAAGATTTCTGCCACCCGGTGAACAACTTCTGAAGATAATGTTGGCAAAAGGTTGTTCATATCAATGTATTCTGACAACATCTTCAGCAATATCAAGCCACTGGAAGCAAACAGAAGAAATCAAAGTACTTTAAATTGTATTCACAGCTGAGGGCAAAAATTAAGAGTGTCATACAAAACCATCAAATATAAGTGAACCCAACTCCAAATTAAGGTTGACATGAATCAGTAATATATTGTAAATAATAATAATAATAATAATAATAATAATAATAATAATAATAATAATAATAATAATAATAATAATAATAATAATAATAATAATAATAATAATAACAATAATAATAATAGTAAAAAATTAAGAATGCCTACACAAGCTTATTCACAGAGAGAAAGAGAGAGAGGAGTAAATATAATACAAAAAGAATAGAAGCAGCGTAAAATAGAGTGGGAAAAGAGAACAAAATTCAGCCCAGGTAACTAACCAGTTTACCATGTGATAACCAACACCTTTGTAGAAAAGAGCCTGAGATGCAGATTTTTTATGATCTTTCTCAGTGTTGATACTTCCTACCAGTTTGCTATGACCTCTATGTAGTTTCTTAGATTCTTCCATGGAATCAGCCTGCTCAACATGCTGTTCAGCACTTGACAGTCCAGTGTCTGCCATCGGCCGAGCATCATTGTTAGTCGCCATATCATGGTAACCGGCTGAATTATCCTCTTCAACACCATTAAGGTTCTCTGAAGACAATGCATCCGATGAAAAAAGCATGTTGATAATGGATTGAAATTCATCCGGAACGTCTATCTCCACCCAAGTCTCTTGGTCAAGCACTGCCTTAATTTTTGACATCTAAATGCAAAGCAACAGCTATTAATAGAGAAGCATTTGAGGAAATATTATATACCAAGGCGGAAGAACAAAATTTAAACTAACCCGAGAATCATGCTGAAAATCAATAAAAGCCTTGGCCTGCGACTGCAGTGTCCCACGGATGCTGTATCCCAATCTCCCGCCAATCTGATAGTTTGATTGTGGGAGTTATATCAGAAACTAAAACCACATAATTTGAGATCTAAACTTTAAACCAAAATGAAAATATGTACTTTTTCAGTAGCTGTAATGAACTCATGGGTGATGTTGTAAATAGTTAGAAACTCCTGCAGTTTCAATCTAGGATGGAGAACAGCACGGACCCCCAGAAGCTTTGCCCATCTTCCATGAGCAGCATCACATGCTGCAAAGACAGCTTCTGCGTTTTCTCGCAATACATCAGCTCTGTTTAGGACCAGATTCTTTGAGAACATCAAACAAATTGGGCAGCAACTAAAACACAAAAGTAATGGGCAAAAGCATACTAGATCTAAGTATAATTTATTTTATATAATCCATATACCAATTTTACAAGCAGCTACGGGACTCCAAATCATGTTCTTAACCCCCATTTTAAACATTCTTTAAGAGAGGAGATCACATAAGAGCAATTAGTTATCAGTAATCAGTAAAAGGAAATACAGTACTTGAATCCTAGCAGATCCTAAAACAGAAAAATGACAAGTGAAGGGCTGAATATGAAGATAAGATAAAACATTTGAGAGGAGCATCACCATGCATACTGATTGAACATTGTTAAGGTTATGGATGTTATTATGTTTGCAAAAATAATGTCTATAGGTTAAGTCATGGGGCAAACCACTCAAGTCTTGAGGGAACAGAAAGTAGTGGCCTTTAGTAATATTCCATCTTTTTCGATTAATTTTCCTCACATTTTTCTCCCATTTTAGTTTTTCTGTAGCCTAGTTTTTTAAATGATAGAATAGTTCTATAATGTTTTTAGTATAAAACCTTTAGTGTGCCCTCACCTATTAGATCGAACTTTTGAGTTAATTGACTTTTTACATCTAAACACTAAAGAATCCAGAAAAACTTAACATTCCGAGTATTCTACAAAGAGGCTAAATTTAACCTGAAATTTTTTGACATGTTTGAGGAGCTCACAGCATCTATTGCTTTTCCCTGAAAAGAGGTACCCTTGGCTACATTTCTTTGCGGTGAATACGGAAAAAATGTAGTACCATGAACCTCACTTTCTTGGGATATTTCAGCGGCTGCAGCACCATGAGCAATTGCGGCGGCAACTGAATCAGAAGCATAATGACCATCACAGTTGCTCAAAATCCATTCAATGGCTTTTTTTACTTCAGCAGCCCGTACTAAATGTGCCTGCAATCACTAAAAAGAAAAATATCTTATTACATCTCTCTTAAAACAGCTAATAGAGTGCGAACACTGGAAAGCTAAATTTCAGTAACATGGATGTAATGTAACCATACACAATATGTATGCTTGTACATGAGATACAGCCAACACATTGAGTCTGCCTAAGAAGATAAAACGCGTAATTTTAACAAAATAAGTTGGCACAATAGTCAATTATTCTTTTATTGGGTTATAGCCATTGATAATGAGGTGTGATGTACCCGATAGACAAATTACACAGTAAAGAGTATACAACATACAATACAAAACTAATGCTATTAAAACAAAGATCGGAAAACATAAGATCGTAAGATCCTACTCAATCATTTTTGTAAGATCGAGAGGGGGAAGCAATATCGTAAAACATAAGATCGTAACAAAAATCGTAAGATACTACTAAAACAAAAAATTATACTATATATTCTAAGTATTTTTACATGATACTTTGATAGGCAAGTGTATTTGTGGGAAAATAGACGCCGCCAAACCTTAAATGTTGCTCATATGTCATTTGTCATCATTCTCGGTATGTAATGGTGGTGGCCGGAAAACAGTTGATCATGGCTTGAAATGGCCATGATCGCACATAATCAATGGTCTCACAATTTGGCTACAACACACGATTCTAATTAAAATATGGGTTGTTAGGGATGAGTCAGATCATAAAATCGTAAGATTTTAAGATCTAGATCAAGATTTTGACAACCATGCCTGTGAACCATGTAGATGTAAACCATGTCATGTCATGTCATGAATAAAATGTCTTCAGGTTTAACAGGTTTAGTATAATATAAATTAAGGAAACACTACAAGATTGTCAAGAAAAAAATACAAGAATTTCTAAATCAGTGAGCATTTCCATTCATGTACAACTGATATTTGTTGATATAACTCAGATTTATAAAGAAAAAAAATAAACACTCAAGGGGTTACATTAACATAACGACCACTTTAAAGATAACATACAACAAAATCATTGGACTTCAGATCAAAAATATATTGTATTTTCATGTATCAAGGAAAGAAGAATTATATATATGTGAAGCTAACCTCCGATCAATCCCTGAAGATTAAGGGGAATAGAATCAACCAAAAAGGGAAAATTAGGAAAGAATCCCAGAAATACAATTGGGCGCGTGCTGTCGATATGTGGTTTCGTGGTCAGGGATATGAAGATCACCTAACCACACAATTGACTAATGCTGCCTCCGACAAACTTGCTAAATGGAAGAAAACAGATGTCTCTCTCCTTACCGTGTTATGGTTCTCCATAGCACCTAACCTCCAAGCAAAGATGGAAAATATGGATATGCAAACATATCTGAGTAAGCTTGATGCTTTGAAAGCAAGTTACGCAACCCTCATGCCGTACGCAAAAGAAGCAACAGCTCATGCCGAACAACAGAGTAAATTTTTCATGGTGATGGCACTTAAAGGACTACCATCCGAACTCGACTCCGTTCGTAACCAGATTTTATCAGGTACTACTGTTCCTAACTATGATGCAGTTAGTGAACAACTGTTGCGCTTGGCTACACCTCATGTGTTTGGTCCGGTTTCCCCTCCATCTACTGTTGCTACACCAGGTGACATTGCTGCCCTCGCATCTCTGGGCAACAATCAGAGTCGCCCTCGAGGAGGGTCATCCAACTCCAAACCTCGTCCCAAGTGTAACCATTGTAACCGGCTTGGACATACTATCGACCGTTGTTGGAAGCTACATGGCAAAACCCCACGCCAGGTAAAGCAGCTTGATTATCACAAATAAGTGTCATTGGTCTTACTTCTTCAATTTGAAGTTCCTTGAGCAACTATTTTAACCAAATAAGTTCACATGTTGCCATTGCCATCGCCCTATACTCTGCCTCGGCGCTTGATCTTGCAACTACATTTTGTTTCTTACTTTTCCAGAATATAAGGTTTCCTCCAACAAGTACACAATACCCAGAGGTGGATCGTCTATCAATGGGTGACCCTGCCCAATCAGCATCAGAGTATCCAATTATCTGGGTATGTCTTTTATCCTCATACACAAGACCTTTTCCTGGAGCACATTTGATGTATCTCAAAATCCGGATAACAGCATCCATGTGTTCCTGACAAGGGGAGTTTAAGAACTGGCTTACCACACTGACTGCAAAAGAAATGTTCGGACGAGTGACTGTGAGATAATTCAACTTTCCAACCAATCTCCTATACCTTCCTGAGTCAGATAGAGGCTCCCCCTGATTGGGTAGTAGTTTAACACTTGGATCCATAGGAGTATCGGCTGGTTTAGCATTTAACAAACCTATTTCTTCCAAAATATCCATAGCATATTTCCGCTGAGAAATCACCAAACCATCTTTAGATTGGGCTACTTCAATACCCAAGAAATAACGGAGTTTACCAAGATCTTTTGTCTGAAATTGTTTCGAGAGATGTTGTTTCAACTGGAGTATTCCCTGTTGATCACTACCAATTATGACAATGTCATCTACATACACAATAAGATAAATACACCCTTGGGGTGAGTGACGATAAAAAATAGAATGGTCAGCTTCACTACGGATCATACCAAACTGTTGTATTACAGTGCTGAATCTGCCAAACCAAGCTCTCGGAGATTGCTTAAGACCATAAAGAGACCTGTGAGCCTACAAACCATATTCGATGACTCCCCCTGAGCAACAAACCCAGGTGGTTGCTCCATATATACTTCCTCTTCAAGATCGCCATGTAAGAATGCATTTTTGATGTCAAGTTGATGAAGAGACCAATGTCGAATGGCTGCAATGGCTAGAAGAAGTCTAACAGATGCCATCTTGGCTACAGGCGAAAAGGTATCACCATAATCCAACCCAAAAATTTGAGTTTATTCTTTGACTACCAAGCGAGCTTTAAATCGATCAATCTTGCCATCTGGACCAACCTTCACTGTATAAAGCCAACGACAACCTACTAAAGATTTTCCATGGGGTAGAGGAATCAGTTCCCAGGTACCACTGCTTTGAAGAGCACACATTTCATCCATCATTGCTTGCCTCCACTCAGGGTGAGATAATGCTTCACCTGGAGTTTTAGGAATAGAAACAGAAGACAAAGAAGACAAACAAGTATACTGCAAAGGGGAAAGACGATGATAACATAAATCAATATAATGTGGAGAAGGATTTCGTGTTTGACGTATACCTTTTCGAAGGGCAATCGGAAGATCAGACTCAGGTTGCAGGATCGAATCTGGTGATGGCAATGGCAACATGTGAACTTATTTGGTTAAAACAGTTGCTCAAGGAACTTCAAATTGAAGAAGCAAGACCAATGACACTTATTTGTGATAATCAAGCTGCATTGCACATTGCTTCAAATCCAGTCTTCCATGAGAGGACCAAACATATTGAGATAGACAGTCACTTTGTCAGAGAGAAGATCGAGTCAGACGACATCGTCACAAGCTTTGTCAACTCTAATGATCAATTGGCAGACGTGTTTACAAAATCCCTACGAAGCCTCAGAACTAACTATATACGTAACAAGCTTGGTGCATTTGACTTATATGCTCAAGCTTGAGGGGGAGTGTTGATATTTGTAAATATATATATATATATATATATATATATATATATATATATATATATATATATATATATATATATATATATATATATATATATATAGTGTTAAGAATATTTGTATATAGAATAGTCCCTCATCGACTATATTATGTAATTAGTTGTAATCTATTTATATATAATAATGTCTCTGTAGTGCTTTTCAAAACATGCGGTTTATTCATGTCTCTTAGTCTCTTGTATTTCAAGAGATACTATCTAAACTCATACTTATATTATTTTACAATATCACAACTCGCACCAACAAGGTGGGGCATATACATCATATGCATACAGAGAACATTTTAAGAACACCTATATAAAATAAATACATAAAATACGCTACTCACTTTTCTTAATATACGAAAAAGTCACAAAAGGAGCTTTTGATAAAGGACAAACGTAGCATATATACAAATATGTGTGTGCGCGCGCACTCACAGCAACTAATGCTTCTAATCTCCAATGGAATTTTCTTCAACATGGAAATGCTACCTTTACTTTAGGTATTTGCATTCGATAGAGGTTGTTTACTGAGTAATGTTCATTTATTATGAATATTATGAGAGGACCATTAAGTAAAAGATTTCTCTTTTAATGCTTTCCCATATCTGACAATTTTCTTCCTTGCATTACACTTATATCCACAACTTTGAGTGTCCGAGATCCACTTTTCCTTGAAGTTTCCGATTATTAAGTAAATAAAACGTTAAGAATGAAATGGAATTTCAAACCATCACTCATATGTGTTACAACATACTTTTAAATAGTTGAGTATTTGATTTATTTTATGCAACTTTACTCTGCATTATTAGGAAAATGATGGAAAAAATGCCTCAGTCCATGCATGTATTCACCACTTCACGAAGAGGTTATTTCAATGCCATGCATGTATTCACCACTGTTTAGTAAATAAAAAGTTAATAATGAAATGGAATCGCAAACCATCACTCATGTGTTACAACATACTTTTAAATAGTTGAGTATTTGATTTGTTTTACGCAACTTTACTCTGCATTATTAGGAAAATGATGGAAAGATGCTTCTGCCCGTGCATGTATTCGCCACTTGGTTATTTCAATGCCTAAGCCGATTAGCCTGTGTCAAGTTATAGATAATATATTTTCCTAATACCAGAAAAGAGATGGGAGAAAATAGAGGGGGCAAGTACAATTAAATGGAGACAGAGAAATCCTCCATAATATAAAGAGAGAGAAAATACATCTATTAGAATTAGAGTTTGGTCTAACTCATCCCCTACAAAACTGACTTGCAGGATGAATTGCAAGATGAAACTTGTTCTCACTGGCGTGGACATAAATGGTGTGGCCGGATAGCGAAAATCTGATAGCATGTGGTCCACCGGGTCTTAAACGAGACTCTGATACCATGTTAGAATTAGAGTTTGACCTAACTCATCCTACAAAACCAGTTAGTAGTGTGATGGGTGCACTCTATAAATCTTTATTAGACTCTATCTCTAATTAATGTGGGACTTGGGTTTTTTCTAATGCACCCCTGCACGCCCAACACTATTAGGCTTGGTGTGCATGTACAAATAATAGGTGGCCCGAATCGATAGGGTCGTGATACCATGTTAGAATGTGGTTAGGCCTAACTCATTCCTACGAAACCGGCTTATAAGATGAGAGTTGCCCAAACATTATAAACACTACACATGTCATATCTCTAAGCAATGGGGGACTAAATTCACTCTTTCAAACTCATCACAATGTAGGTAATGGAGGTTGCAATGAAGTCAAGCAAATTGCCGCAATTAGACACTAGGGCAGACAACAATGAATGCGGAATTTGCAACACACACCCTCATGCTAGGGCCTTAATGAGGCCGAAGCGTGGACAATGTGGAAGCCCTGCAATAGATCTAGGATAGACTCTAATAACATCTTAGAATGTGAATTGGGCCTAATTCATCTCTACAAAACCAGCTTTTAAGATTGTCTCCACTTATAAACACATAATCAAGTCACATATTTTCCGATGTAGGACTCTTAACATCAAATTATATTAAATAGTAAGCAGCAAAGCAGCCTAATCTCTACATGGAAACCTTGGAACAACCCGAGGCTACAAGTGCAACCCTATCCCAAGACAAGTTGAGGATCAAAGAGTTTCCCTCAAATGCTAAAGCTTTTAGCTCTAACTTAAGACCAAAGGACCAGAGGATGAACATTGCCATAAAATGTTTGCTGCTCCTCTTTGACATATACCAAAAATCTATGCAGAAGAGACAGTTCCAAAGGGTAAACCAAAACATCACCAAGGAAAACCTCCGACCCCCAAAAAAAAGTTATTAAATGGCAAAGTATCACTATAGAGCAACTTGTACTTGCTTTATAAGTTATTCATTCATGTGCTCCTTATTTTACTGTTATGTTATTATCATCTGGTAGTCAGTTAGTTTGTTAGGACTGATGAATGCTTTCAGTTACGTAATCATTCGCCTTAGCTGTGATTTTCTCATCAATAAACGTAAGCACTCACTGCTGTATCAATGAAGTCAAATTCATTTCAGTTAGATTTTCTCTGCATTTCTCTCTACTTTTTCTCAATTCATGCTAGAACTATAATAAGCTCCAAATTCAATGTAGGAGGGCACGCCAAAACTTCACCGAGGAACACCCCGACCTCCAAAAAAGATATTCACTGACCAAGTTATAGGACATTTCAAAAGCATGCCGACATTTTCAATTTTTCATTAGTTGCAGAGTTTATATATTGTGTATCAGTATCTATGCATCTCAAGTTCTCAACAACACTGGCAAGAAATCATTAGTGCAAATCCTTTATTTTATTAAGACTAAATACACTTCAAGATATACAAGAGTTTTTGTTTAGATGGACGCAACAAAGGTCAAGTACAAATTACCTGTACTATAATGAAAATAGCACTCAAGAGATGGACAAAGCAATCAGATGACAGACTCCTTAACTTGCTAGCAAGCGAAGCACCACCACCTGAGTCATTATTTAACAATAAAAGTTGAAGACTTGTATAATACTTGGACACTAAATCAATGATATTTATTGGATAAATGTAATTCAAAATTCACCGTTGGATTGAAATTAATATTGTATTTATCAGATCGCACGTTAATGTAAAATTATTCAATATGCCATTGAGATATGCCAAAATAACACCATATGCACTTTCTGATAGCCAAACATCAGCAGTGATGCTAAAGAAAAACTCACCATCTGCCTCTACAGCTCTGTCTCCAGAAAAGAACTCTGATTCTGAACCTCGGATAGCAAGAACTGGAAGCAACTCAGCAACAGCAGTTTTAATAGCACTCTTCATATCAGCAGTCAGTGTGTCTCGATAGATCCTCAGAACAGAGGGAAGCTTAGCCTGAAAATAAGAAAAACATCAAACCAAGTCAAGCTAAACCCCAGAAAACCAAATTTCCAATCCTATGGGGAAAAATAGTACAATTGTGCTGTTGCCAAATTAATGTGCTATAATTGTGCTGTTTCCAACTCCACAAATAACCCATGGCCAAGACTACCTCTGCCCTTCCAAAGTTTTCAGATTCCGTGCATCACATAGGATGATTAGATTGAAACACGGGGAATTTCAGGAGAATCACAATGGAAGCATAAAGACGGACGGTGCTGTTTTTTTATGGTACAGGATCTCCAGATGGTTTTTTCTGTTTCTCTTTTCTTATCCTCATTTATTGGTTATCAAATGTCAAGCATTTACAAATCATTATGAAGAATAATGGAACAGCATATCCTCAAAAGTAGAAAAGGAATAACTAGTTAAATGAATATTAGTAAAGATTTTTCATAAATCAAAGACGAAACTCAAACTTCCACGACATGATATAGAAATTGACCTAACATAAATAATAATTTAGTAGATTAAATGGAGCTAATACTCACTGTTCTAAGCAAGCCAATTACAGTAGGGAGAAGACTGTCTTTGAAATTAGCTGGTTCTTCTTCGTCTAACTTTACCTGGTTATGATCAGGTAGAGAGGTTAGATCAAAAATTGCAACCTCCAAGCTTATCAAAACACGAATGCACAGAGAAGAAAATATAATATCACACAGAACAAAATTCAAGCACATAACATTGTGAGACTTTGAGCTTCTCAAACATTGGATTAAATGCCAAAGTACTCAATGAAACTATTTATCATTGTGCTTGAGGCATCAAGAATCATCAAGACCTTCATTTATCCTGCTACTGATACTAATTTCAACTACAAAACTACTTTCCAACACAAAGGGAAGAGTTTAGACTTCGGATTCTTCACGTGACATACAAGTTAATCCCTGACAAAACCCATTTGGAAGTGAAACACTCCTTTAAACTCAGGTTTTTCAAACTTCATTAAAAACCCACTACTGCACAGAGCAAGGTGCTGCGAGTCTGGAAATATCACTAGTCTACTGGTTTTCAGTTTCACTAATAATGTACATATTTGTTTGACTCTATTCTCTGTCCTGTGATTTTATTCTTTCAGTTTTACCATTAAATCTGAATCTCCATTCAACAAGGTTATGGTTGCTACTTTTATTTATTATGGAGCTGGCATGTGTTATGATTCCTATGAACCTTCGCGTGGGATCGGGTCACAAGTCTAGACGCAGTAGAATGTTTCTTCTGATCTATGGTAAAAGCAAGAGGCTGACTCGTCCTTGATTGCGTCCCTCCTACAAGTAACTCAATAATAATTGATAATTTCATTCCAAGCCATATACCATTTTTTTTTGTCTTAGCCATCTGATTCACAGGGGAAATCGACCTTAGTAATCCAGTATTCTTCGGTGGGGTGAGTAAAGTTTGACAAAGAAATGTTCCAGCTAGAGATTGTATTTGGGTAATCTCGATTGAGTCAAACTTAATTTATGGTCTTTAACCACTTGAGTCCAACGACTTTGTTAATCCATACGCCTTTTAAATAAGCTACAACAGCAGAATAATCCTAAACGAATTTGGATAACAATTAATACATCCTAAAGGTTAGAGTTAATCCTAACAATACTAAAAATTGGAGCTTCAAAATTGTGTATCCTAATCTTATCAAGATATGGAAGCTGAATAACCCTAAATTAAGATACATAACTTAATTCTAATCATTAAATCCTAATTAACATAAATTAAAAAAGATAAAATAATATCATCAATAATTCAAAATGTAAAATGTTGTCTTCTTTCTTTAGTGCTATGACCCATATCACTTACCAGAATGTTGAATTATAATTATTGTGTTAATGGTACTATATCATGAACTGTTGGAAAATTTGCCTTAATTGTGGCTGGGCCAAATTGTCAGCCTTCATATTGCTGAAACATTTAGTTATAGAAGTGTCTTTATACTAGAATGCATTTGTTAGAGTATATGCCCAACTCCCTCTTTTTAGGGTTTTCTTAAATTGGTTAATTTCTTTGTATTTAAGGATAGTAGCCCACATCTGGTTTGCTAGCATATGCTTGAAAGCCAAGGAATCTTATTTTAATGTGTATCATGTAATGCTTGTCTAATGTTTAGTATAATGATTCAAGAGCTACAGGCTACTATTATTCACATTTCAGACTGTGAACATACTATAGTACACAGCTTCCTTTCTCGAGAATTTCGAAGTTATGCATTTCAATCTTTATGCTACTTTGCTTTATTATGAATTTGAAATGTTGAATTATTGGTGGGTAAATGTGATTATATTATATACTCTCTCCGGTCCTTTTTATAAGAGACACTTCACATTTTTAGATTCATTAAATAATTAATGTATCTGGTCAATAATATAGACCAAGTACATTAATTATTCAATGAATATAAAAATGTGAAGTGACTCTTATATAAAGGACCGGAGGGAGTATTATACATGCTGTAATTAGGTTTTTAATATTATTTTTATATTAGGAATACTCTCACTAGTTAACTGAAGCTCCAAGAGTTTACCTACACTCTCAACTGAGTTTGACAACCTAATAGTACAGTTCATTTTAAAATGTGTCAGCTTCAGTTTACATGAAGAAACCCCGGTGACTGCATCCCCTCTAAAACATAATGGTAAAGATTTGAGAGATTTCCAGCACAAGATTCATATAAAATAAGAGAGACAAAACAAAAAGAGGTGTTAAAGATAAAAGTAATTGAAGATACAATCTTACTTCATCATCTTTTCCATTCATGGGAAGGGAAGCTCTTGCTTTAGCTTTAGACAAAATTATCCCATCTGATTCTGCAGCATCGTGTAAAGAAGCTCGAATAAACTCTGCTGAGAGAATGCTACAAAAATAATACAATGCATTATAGTTCAACCCTGTTATCTTCCAATTATTATAGGTTGATCAAAGATCAAGAAAGGCAGTAGAAAGCACTGTCAAATGAATTTTTAGATGCATGTTAATGGAACACACAATCTAAAAGAAACTAAACAGTAGCATATGCCACCTTGATAGATCAGGACAGCACTAAAAGTGTACCTGTTTATTGATTCTATAAAAGCTGTCACATGATCTCTTAGATGACGAAAGCAGTGCAAGCCAGTGAGCTCATCTCCATCCTACAAATTTACAGGAAACAAATAAGACTAAAACTAGCATATAATTCTCTCCTCGTCCTTCAGGAATCCCATCATGATCAATATGCAGATCAAACCATCATAAAGTGAATATATCATGATCAATATGCAGATCAAACCATCATAAACCTATGTAATTTCAAAGCTTCAAAGCGTATGAATAATGTCAAGAGACAAGTTATTCTCCATTATCCGATTAAATTTACAGAATATCCAATTATGTACATAAATATTTGAATGCAATGGGCAGCAGAATATATACAATATAACTGAAGGGACAATATAATCATAAGTAGACTATACCAACTATATTGTACCCATGATTTTTCAAGTGAACAAAATTTAAAACATTAGTTTGTTGAGTTGTCCATCAGATTCTATTAAGTTGGCTAAAATCCGTGTTCAATGATGGATAGTGGTTCATGGCGGAGAGCCAAAATCTCGCCATACCGGCCGCTTTGCAGCGCCGTTAAAGTGGATTATGGCGGAAAAACCTGCAATAACGTCCGACGGCGACACCAAAAACTGCCATGTATATCTGCCATGGCTGATATTTGATAAAACGGACTAAATTAAAAAGGTCAAATACATACTGCGGTAAGTTAGATGTTTTAACAAGTTAATCTTTTAAGTCTTTTGGCAACAATTTAGTTCTTTTAGTCTATAAATTTTAAGTCAATAACCTTTTAAACACATTTGTTACTAAAAAAACTAACGAGTTTGTTAACCACACTATGTGGCAGGAATGATGTGTTTAACTCATCCTACATGTTCAAACGTTGAGTCCTATGACTAGCCTACATATCATGAAAATCTTTCTACATTGATCGAGACATATAAATCCATTCAATGTATGATAACAAATCTAGGCCCTATCACACATTCTTCTTCATGTAGACCAGTCATATGGCTCGATTGATGTACATGCAGGATGGTTAAATACATTATTCCAGCCCCATAGTATAAAATATAAAAAAACACATCCACTTTTTGTAACAGAATTTGTTTAAAAGATTAACAACATACATTTTTACAGACTAAAAAGCCGAACTTGTTACTTAAAAAGCTTAAAGAACTAACTTGCTACAAACCTCTAACTTAAAGGTCCAAATGATGTATTTGACCAATAAAAAACATTGTAAGTCTGTAAATCTTTTCCTAGACATGATAGGTCAAACATATATAGTCCTCACAAAAAGAAAAGAACTAAGGCTACAATCAAGAAAACAACAAGAAGTAGTTAAGAATAAGGGTGTGTTTGATTTGCTGACAAATGAAGGACGGGACAACACAACTCTAATTGTACTGTGTTTGGTTTCAAAATTAGTTATTGGACAAGACAAAACTGGGGACAAGGGATTGGGCAAAAGCTCAAACTAAACCATATAACAACTTTTTGTCCCAAGTACAAGCTACCGAAATTACAAAGATACCTTTTTATTTTCTACTACAAATATATTCTCTCTCGTCTCTCATCTTCTCCCCTCTACTTCTCTCTCTCTTATCTCTATTCTTTCTCTCCTCTCTATTCTCTATCTCATCTCTCTTCTCTATCTCCTCTCTCTCCCTCCATTATATCTATCTCTCGCCCCCCCTCAGTCTCTCATCAATTAGTATTTACATTTGCATTCATAAAGGATGTAAACAGACCATAATCATAGGATTTCAAATTAACAATTAAAGTATACCAGTAAATGTTGCAAATCGTCAGTTACATCCAGTGCTCCAGCACAATCTGCAGATGCAACAAGCTGTATCACAGCAAAATTAATCAACTTAAAATGGATTTCCAGTTGTCAAGCAAAAACAATTCATAAAAAACAAAGTAATTAAGGAAACATGGGAAAACCAAACAAAATGACAAATAATGAATCAACAAGGTGTGACAATTAATCAAGTGAAAACCAAACTGATTCCCTAGGAAACTCATTGCATGAATTGATTAATTAACAAGCTCATAGAACTACTCCAACAACGCAAAGTAAGTAAAACGCAAGAAGTTTCCCCCACAAATTTCGATAATCCATCAATCCTATTCAGTATAGTTCCCACATTTACAGCACAGCACCTTTCCATTCTAACAACCAGTCAAAAATAAAAGCTGTTATTCAAAATTTAAAGCTCAAATCATTCACAAGCTAACAAAAATAAAATAAAATCACCTAAGGTTAACTGCAATCGGCTTTCCACAATTCTCCATAACCTCATTCAGTAAAAAATTTAACATTCACAGCACCAAAACATAAAATGCACATTGAAATTACTCCACAAATACTAACCAATTTGAGAGCTGAGAGTGCTTGATTGACATAGAATATGAGTCTGAGTTTCTGCTGAAGCGCCAACAGATTCGTCCTGGTGCCGTTGAGCTGCTGAATCTGCCTAGCAGACTCAACCAAATCGGAATCAATAAGACGAACAGTATCCTTCAGTTCACGAATCCTCGCACATCCTTCCACGATCTTACCATTAAGATCCTGTAACTGCCCCTGCGCTTCAAAGAACGAAGAAGACCGAAGCGAGATCTCCTTAACAAGATGAAGCTCCACCACATCAAGATACTGCGATAACTTCTCCTGCAACACAGCGTTCTCGGAGAACGTCGAGAACGGACACGCAGCACGAAAAGTAGCGCCTTCTTCCAATCGAAAATCTTCTTTAAAGTAAAGCGACGGAACCTCGCGGAGACAAGCTACGAGCGCTTCGCCAGCGCCATCGACGTCGGTTGGGATGGAGATCTCTTTGTTAGAATGTTTACGGATGTCGTCGAAGCGGTGGAAGGGATCGGAGACGGTTGTTATGTAATTGAGGAAATCGGATCGGGACACTTCGGAGGTGGCTTTGGTGGAAGAGATTGGGGTGAATTCGGGAGGGTAGATTGTGGTTGAGGAGAGAGGGTTGTTGAGGATGGAAGAGAGGCTTTGAATAGCGTCTTTGGAGAAAGATTGGGAAGGAGTTGAGGAAAGAGAGGAGGTTGTTCGGTTGGTGCGGGGGGAGAGGGTTGGTGACCTTCCCCACGTTTGTTGGGAAGGTGGGGAATCCATTGATTTTGGGAGGGGGATTAGTGAGGGGACATTGGTTAATAGTGAGAGAGATCGGGGGTGGGGGGGTGGTGTTTGAAGAGAGGAGTTTGGTGTAATGGAGTTGTAGTTGAGTGGGTTAGTGTGGGTGATGGATGTGAGGGGGTGAAGGGAAAATGTGAATGGCGATGGTTGGGATCTGGAGGAAGAATAGAGGGCGAGAGTTGAGGTTGGTTTTGCAGTGAAGAGCAATGAAATGAAAATGGAGTAGGGAAAGAAGAGGATCTCTGTATGGAAAAAACCGGTGGTCTGGACCGGGTTCGGGTTGGGGTTGGGACTTTAAACCGGTATGGCATTACTGTTGTTTGTGCTTGAAAATTGCCGGTTTTTTTAGGGGGAAATTATTACATGTGTGTTTTTTGTTTTACAGAAAGAAAAAAAAAACTTATTTTAAAAAAAAAAATAATCTTTAAAAAAGAATATTTTATTTTATATACACAAATTTATCATAATAAGATTTTGTTTGGCAAGACCTTTTTTTAGAACTTTTAATTTATGACTTACCATAAACTTATATCAGTTATTAATTAGCTTATTAACCAATCTACTTTTCACCAAAATAAATCTTATTTTATTATTATGTCTTTTACTTTAAAAGCAACTGTCTATATTTTTTATTTTTATTAAACGAAAAAATAACTTTCTTTTTTTATCTTATTATTGTTCTTTTAAATAAAGAATATATATATTTTATTTATTTATTTTTTATTATTATCATTATTATTATTATTATTATTATTATTATTATTATGTGTTTGAAAAATATATAAAAAATATTTTTTGTTAACAGTTTTTTATTTGTATTGTATTGTATGCTTTCGTAATGTTAAGTAAATTTTATTTGTTTTTCATTTCATATTGGAATGAAATAAGTATATTTTTCAATCATAATAGGTTATTTCTAACTAAATTATTGATATATAACTTTTAAATATTAAATTCTTCCTACGTAGTAAACAATGTTTGTTATATAAATATTACGCAAGTGATTTCAAACATCAACATATCATAAAATAAATTGTGTTGATTAATAATAAAAATTAATTCATAAAAATTTTGTTATTTTAATTTTAATAATCACATCAAAATAAGGTATCGAAAATTTTAAAAAAAAAAAAAAAAAACTGAAACGAAGAGAGAAATGCAACATAAATAGCAGAAATAAAATATAGAAAATGTTGAAAAAATACAATAGAGATTTAAACAAGTTCGTTCTAACCACTTGAACTACTTGTATCTTCAAAAACTTTCTCTTGAGGGTCAACAAACACGTTTGAATTTTTTATATGATTTGTTCTTAACAAATAGAATTTTTACATATGACAAGCTAAAGAACCTACAATTATAACTTTTATACTAATTAACTTAGTAACCTACAACTATAACTTTTATACAGATTAAACTCAAGAACCTACAACTATAATTTTTATACAAATTAATCTCAAGAACCTACAATCAAGTTTTTATACGGGTTTAACTTGCAATCTTTACAAAATAATTTCAAAAGAGAATCACATTCTTGGATGCCACAAATTAAAGTAAAACATTGATTACAACAAAAACTCTCACAAAGTTTTTCGACACTATGACAATTTTGTGAAAAGCAAATATGAAAACTGATCTTACCTTATCAGAAAGGAATCAACAGTCTGTCACGCGTTGTGAACTCTTGTGTTCACCGGTGTTGAAGAGGAACAGGGGGTGTACCTGCAAGGTACTCTGATGCTTAAGTGAGTAACAGAGTTTAGAAAAGCAAGTACAGAGAGATTAGGTGTGTATAATGGAATGTCTGACCCTCTAGTGAAAAATGGTGTTTATAATGTACCATCAGCGCATGGGCCAACTATTACATTGTATTGGGTTGGATTATCAGGTCCAACACAAGTGACTGTCAGGGCTTACGTGGCGTAGGGAATACCAGCACGTGGTCTTCGCCCTGGTACAATTGTCATGTGATCTTCAGAAGGTGAGCTGACTAGTTCTTTCGGAAGGGGGTAGTTGCATGATGACATGTCCCCGCGTGGGGGCACGTGGAGCCCGTGGGGGACGCGTAAGAGCTCTTTGTGCTAGGTAGTGGTATGCCCGACGGCAGTATTACACGTGCCTGACATAGGGAAATTGGGTCTTGTTGGGTTTCCCTAACGTAGTATTCGGTTGGGGCCTGCCCAACTAAGGGGTAGGTCTCGGCTCAGCCTAGAACAGGAGCCCCTCAAGTCGTTGCTCCTAAGTGGATGAGTAATGACTTAAGAGCTAGTTAGAGTGTTGAGGACCAATTTGGAGGATGAACAGCTCGTCCGACATACAGAGTCGAGTTGTGCGCGCAGCCAGGGGTGATAAATGCCCGACAAGACAGTAGACTGCGGGGAGATGGAAAGTGGACGGGCGCGCTTGATCTTCGGACACGAGGGGTGTAACACCCCAAATTTAATTGGAATATTTATTTAATTTATTTAAATAAAAATATTCGCATTTCGGTGATTATTGGTGGTTTTGTGGAATATTAGAATTAATGGAATTTGGGTTATTTATTTTGAATAATAGTTAGTGTGTGTGTGTGTGTGTGTGTGTGTGTGTGTATATATATATATATATATATATATATATATATATATATATATATATATATATATATATATATATATATATATATATATATATATATATATATATATATATATTAATAATATTATTAATTAAAATAAATATAAGATGAATAAGGGCAATTGGGACAATTAAGAGGAGTTAGTGAGGGTATTATGGGGAAAGCCCAACTGTGAGGTCCAAGACTAGGTATAACAAAAAGGAAATTCTAAGGGGATTAGGATTCATTAGTTAGACCGTGAAAAGAATTGTGGTCAGAACTCTGAGGAGGAAGATTGAAGGCAAAAGCTTCGAAAGGTTTTCTGAAAGATTTGAGAAGGCTTCGAGTCGACAATTAAGGTATGGGGAGTATTACCTTCATGATTTTCCATGTGTAGATTTCAATGTATTTAAGGTCGATTTAAGGTTTAAGGGTTTTGAGGGTGGATATGAGAAAAAGTGATCTTTGGCCTTTGTGGCCTAAATCCATTATTGGTGAATCTAACCGTGGAATTCATTGGGAAAAAGGAAAGTTAGGTCTTCGTGGCCAAAACCATGAATTTTGATTTGTCTAACCCTGAAGGGATAGGATATTAGATAGTGAGCAACTCTAATGTCTTTTGGGCAATTGTCGGGAAATTTGTGATTTAGGGCGTGAGTATATTACGGGATTGGCCTAATAAACCGTAGGTTTTGTGCCTTTATCGTCGTAAGACCTTAGGGATATTTTGGGGGCATTGGGGAAGTGAACCGTGTGGACAATTGGGTGGAATTAAGTTCTAGTGTGTAGCAGAATTTGATGTCATTGCATTGTTCACCTAGCGAAGAATGCTTCGCACAGTGAACGTTTTGGTCCCAGACTCGCCTAGCGAAGAATCCTTCGCACAGCGAAGAAACTCGCCCCAGACTCGCCTAGCGAACGTAGCAGAGTTCGCGAATGTTGATCGTGTACAGGGATGCCTTGATGTTTGATTTTGTGATTTCTTTGACGAATTGACATTAGTATGACTGTGAGTTTTATGTGATGTGTACATGATTACATGATGATTACATGATGCATTGATTGGAAAACTATGATGATGTTACCATGATTTTGATGAATTATATAATAACATGAGATATGATGATGATTGTGATGATGATTATTATGATGAATGATGATGCATCAATGTTGTTATTATGAGGATGATTATTGACGTGTGCATCATGCATTCATGTGCATCTGGACTTCGGTTTAGGACCTCGATTACTTTCGCTTCAATCCCATTGTGTGGATGTGAAGTGTTTTGATGTGCTCTGGTTCTCTAGTAGAATCGATCCTATTGATGGGGATCTATGGAGGGTTGATGGCCCAGTGTCCATCGAGCTGTGATGATTGGTACCACATGCATTGAGTCTTGTTGCATTTGCATTTATGAGTCATTTGGAATAATTTATGATGTTATGGCCTTTGAGGCCTATTGATGAATATGATGAAGTTGAACATGACTATGACGCCATTTATATGTTGATTCTCATACATTGATTATTATGAATCGTTTTACTCACCCTGTCTGTTTGAATGTTACCTCATTGTGGGTAACGTGCAGATGACCAGGTTTAGTCGTGGACGCCTTCGAGGATATTTTTGAAGTTTTGAGTTGTTAGCCTTTTGGTTAACTTAGAGGGTCTTGCTTTGATATGTAACATCAGGTTGGGGTCTTTTGAGTTAAACTATGTTTTATTTGAGTTTATTTTGATTATCTTCTCGTATGAGGAAAAACTTTGATTAATGCCTTTGAGTTCCGTTGCTTTGTGCAATTTGATGTATTTTGGAAAAACCCGTTGTTTACGGAATCTTGACCTATTTTGATCATTTGAGAAATGTACGCCCTTTTTGGTGGGTTTTATTAAATCTAATAATTTATTTTGATATCTGTGTTATTTTGCCATAATAATTGTGGGGTAGAAAAGGGTGTTACAAGGGGAAGCCGATGGGACGTGCGTGGTGTCCCCTAGCGCCACGTGTCATGCGTAATTAACGCCTAGGGAGGCTACGTGTATGGGCGCTTGAGTGCCTAGTGTCTCCTCGCTTCCCGTGTCAGGCTTATAAATAGGGAGAAAGTTCCTCTCATTTGCACATTTCCCCTTCATATCTACCAGAATCCTCTCCAAGTTCTTCTCGTCCTCGTCCCCTTTGTTGTCGCCACTCTCCGTCATCCAAATCCTCCTCTTACAAGTAAGTTTTTGTTTCATTTATGTAGTGTTATGAGTTTTCTGACAACTCTCATGAAGTTTCTTGAAAAGATATGAATTTCCCGGCCTATCTTATGAAGTTTTCGACCAAGGTATGAAGTTTCCGACGAAGACGCCGGGAAGTTCATAAAGATTTTGTGATCTTCATAAAGTTGTCGATGAATGCCCCAGGGACCTGTGATGAAGATCTTGGGGAGCTAGGATGAATGCCTCGGGAGCCTCACTTCTCGTAAGTGTGTGGTTATCGCGGGGAGGTTTCGCTCAGGGTTCCCCGTGAGTGTCAGCGTCCTCCCAATTGAGGAGCATTGTTGTCGGGGAGGTTTCACTCAGTGTCTCCCCGAGCGTGTCGGGGTCCTCCCAATTGGGGAGTATCGTTGTCAGGTAGGTTTCACTCAGGGTTTCCCGGCGCGTGTTGGGTCCTCCCAATTGGGGAGCATCTCTGTCAGGGAGGCTCGCCGTGTGGAGTTGTCGTCGGGGTTTCTTCTTGGATGAGCCTCCGTCGAGGAAGGGGCCCATTTTTTCGGGCTTCCCGTCCCTCCTTTCGCCCTTTCACTTGATTTATGATGGAAGGGTGGATTTGATCTTTGAAGTCGAATTCACCATTTTCCACTGCTTTTCACGTAAAATGGTTGTAAGGATTGAGGGTGTCATCCACATTGATGATGAGTCTAAGCCTGACACTCCCTTCAAGGTCGAAGGAGCTGAACCAGTTCGTACGCCCGCGGACTGGGTTGAGCAGGAACCTCTTACTATAGCGTCGCGCTTCGCCTGCGATGACACTGACGCATTTGCCACTCTCGAGGACCATCTGGAAGGTTCCTCCGCGAGTTGGATGGTCTATAAACCCAAGGAAAAACACTGCATCTTCTCGAGTTTCATGGAGATGAGGTTCTCTATGTATGAATTTGCATTTCTTGAAGTAGGGATCCGCCTCCCCTTCAGCAATTTTCAGGGTGGAGTGTTCAGGTGGCTCCGTCTGGCACCTTCGCAACTGCACCCAAATGCCATAGTGTTCGTGTGGGCATTCGAATTCGTCTACGAGTATATTCGTATTGGAGCCACACTTCCCCTGTTCTTCTGCATCTTCCATCTTTAGCATGGATCCTTCGAACGTAGGCACAATTGAGTATCCTTGAAGCAACCAAGGAAGTTGTTATTGGCATACCAAGATTCTTTCTGCACCTTCAAGGACATGTTTTACATTGTGAGGCCCGTGTCGCACGCGGCCGTTGACTCTCTGTATAACCTCGTGGTTACAGAGGAGCACGGGGAGCGTGAGAAAACCTTGGTGTCAAACTTTTCGCTTAAGTGGGTCGAGGACCATTTCAACCAAGGCACAAACAGTTATATCGTAAAGCATGTCGACCTGGATGCTGATGACCGGTTAGCTTACCAAAAGATGGTAGATTTTGTCTCCGACTTCACTTCCACCAAGTTTGTCTAGAAGGATGGGAGTTTCATCCTCAATGAGCACAGAGAGGTTTCTCGCGAGACTCGACTGATTAATACCAAGGCTCTCCTCGAGTGTGGATCTCTCAAGGAGGCCTTGAGGTTCTTAGGTAACGGATATGTTCTTTGGTGGGGTGCCCGTCCTTTTTCTCTTGTTATTGACTTGGTTTTCTTTGTTCATTATTGTAGGCCAGATGTCGAACGCGAAGGAATGCATACTGAAGCTCGCGGCGACAAAGGGCGGGAAGAAAGGCAAGAGTAGAGTCTCCTAAGTCCAGCAGATGATGGAGCCCGACTAAGGAGCTGGTGGTTCTTCCTCCCCTCAATGCAGCCAGTCTCCTCCCACGCAAGATACTTCGTCAAAAATGTGGCACACCGAGGGGCATGTGCTATCCGACCTCGAGGAGAGCGTGCCCACTGAAAAGTTTGTGCTATCGCCTTGCTACACCCAGCGGACTTCTTCTCTAGGGACCCCTCCCCAATGGTGGCCGAGGCTGAAACCAAGGCGATCATGGGGATTGACTGGGAGGCCCGAAGAAAAATGTTGATTGCAGACATGGTTGCCATGATGAGGATCTTTGCAATGACCCTGGTCCTTAATGATGAAACCAGCCCTACCTCTAAGTTGAAGAAGCTGCGAGACGATAATGTTGTCCTTGAGGCGGTGAACGATCTGCAGGAGGCTCAAACGAGGTATGAAAACCATGTGTGTCTCCTTCATGAGATGAATGAAATGAGGGAGGAGATGAAGGAGACAAAGGAGGAACATGATCGACTACAGACCAAGGTGGTCGAGCTGTAGGCTAAAGTTAAGCATGTCGAGGATGAGTCCGCTGAAGAGAAACTCATGGCATCCCGGGCTGATCTGGTGTTGAAGATCCGGGAGCTCGAGCAGGATTGTCTAGGGGCTCTCGAGGCCGATTTTAGCTTTGTTGTGGAACAGCTTCAAATCGTGAACCCTGACGTTCAGCTCGTCACCGAGGGGACAGACCCTTATCATCGGGTGGTCCAGTGTCGCGTACTTGCGCCATAAGCCGAGGAGGAAAATGACGGTCAAGCGGTGGTGGGCGACCAACCCAAGGAGAATGTGGTTGTTTAGTGCTTTTTTGTTGTATTTTTATTTTTTGGCTTGCGCGCCATATTTGATGTAGTTGTTTTTGGCATGCGTGCCATGTTTTGATGTAATTGTTTCTGGACTGCGTGTCATGCTTTGTAACCTTCGAACAGTGGGCTCTGCCCGCACTTTTGGAAATGCAACATTCTACTTTTATATTGTGTGTGCCCTATTTTGTTTTTTTTCATACGTATGAAATAATGTGTGTTGTTTGTTCGTTATAGGGGTTTTGCTCGACCTATATTGTGACCGATTATGCAGGGAACTGGTCGGATGATCGGAGTTGGTATTCGATCGAAAACGGAGCTAAGACCTCGATCGAGGTCTTTGCTTCACGACGTGAACTTCTCATTGCGAGCTAGGCGTTCTGCCTTACCGGTATGGTAATAGTGGAACTCGATTGATGGGTTTCAGTCAGATCAAAAGTCTGCTCGCGCACATAAAAGGCCTACTCTTGTCTTTTTGTTTTGAGTTTAGGAGTCGCGTTAGTACCATCCTGCGCCCCTTGTGGTTCCGACGCTAGTGGGTCGTGGTCAGTGTCTAACTGTAGTATTGCCTGAGTTTTTCAGTGTTCCATGGTCGAGCAAGTTCTTCCCTGTGCAGGTTTTCGAGGTAATAGGCCATATTGCCCGTTTTGTCTCGGACTCGATAGGGGCCTTCCCAGTTTGCAGAGAGTTTGCCCTTACGCGAGTCCTTCTAATTCCTTCGTAGGACCAGGTTGCCCACCTAGAATTTGCACTTGACGACTTTGTTGTCATGCCGCAAAGTTATCTTTTGTTTCAAAGAGGTTTCTCGTAGGGATGCCCCCAACCTGGTCGTCGTTTGCCTCTTTGTCGATGGGGGATTCAGTTCTCCTAAAGGGCTCTCTTATTTCCACCGGAATCACGACCTCAGTTTCGTAGGTCAATCGGAATGGGGTCTTACTAGTTGTTGAATGAGGCGTAGTCCGGTAGGCCCGGAGTACATTGTGTATCTCTTTGACCCACCTCTTCTTGGCGTCTCCTAACCTTCACTTTAGGCCATGCAAAATCACTTTGTTCGCGGCTTCGGCCTGCCCTTTCGTCTGCGGGTGTTCGACTGAGGTGAAGTGTTGCTTCGTGCCCAGTCGGGTAACAAAGTCCTGGAAGTTCCTATCGATGAACTGAGTCTCGTTGTCAGTGACGATGGTATGGGGTACACCGAACCAGGCAAGTATATTTCTTTTGTAGAAGCGGAGTATATTTTGGGATGTGATTTTGGTCAAGTCTTCAACCTCTATCCATTTAGTGAAGTAGCTGACGTTGACTATCAAATACTTGTTTTGATACGACCTTATGGCGAAGGGCCCGAGGATGTCCATCCCCCACCAGGCGGACGCCCACAGGGATGAGAGCGTTTTGAGTTTGTTAGGCGGGGCCAGATGCATGTCCTCGTGTCGTTGGCATTTGTCGCACTTCTTGATGTGCTCTTTGGTGTCCTGCTGCATGGTAGGTCAATAGTACCCTACCCGTAGAGCCTTACGGGCGAGCGATCTCCCGCCGAGGTGTTGGGCGTTGATTCCTTCGTGAATCTCTTGGAGTATGCCTGACACCTTGGACTCGTTGACGCACTTGAGGAGGGGGATGAAGAATCATCGTCGGTACAATTTGTCCTCAATCAAGACATATGAGCAGGCTCAGCGCTTGACCTCACTGGCCTCTTTGGCATCGTCGGGCAATAGCCTTGTGCTGAGATAGGTGTATACGGGGGTCATCCAACAATTATTATCGTCGATAGCGTTAACCTCGACAATTGTCGTGTCCTTCTCAATGCTCAGGGTGATGTAGAACCTCTTGTATTACAGACTTATTTCCGCTTTTCTTCTTCGTGCTCGCAAGTTTTAACAGGATGTCTGCCCTGGTGTTGTGTTCGCGTGGAACGTGTCATACTTCCGCGGAATCAAAGCTCTTAATTTTTTCTTTTACCAATGCGAGGTACTCGACGAGGTTGTTATTTTTGGCTTAGTACTCTCCCCGCACCTGGGAGGCCACGAGCTAGGAGTCGGTAAAGATCTTTACCTCTTTCGCGCCAAGGTCTTCGGCCAGGTGGAGTCCCGCAAGGAACGTCTCGTACTCAACTTGGTTGTTCGGCGTTGGTAATGCCAAGGCGAGCGAGACTTCTATTAAGATGCACTCTTCATTCTCTAAGATGATGCCCGCTCCACTTCCCATCGAGCTAGAGGCGTCGTCGACGAAGATGGTCTACTTGTGTGCTCTGGGTGTCGGGGACTTCGTGGAAGTCATATCCGCAACAAAGTAGGTCAAGACTTGATCCTAGAGGGATTTTATGCTCTCGTAAAGGACATCAAATCTTGAGAGTTCGAGCGAACATCTGAGCATTCTGCCTGACATGTCCGGCCGCCCGAGTAGCTGCTTGACGGGCTGGTTGGTTCTGACCATGGTCGTGTCATCCAAGAAGTAATGTCATAGCCTCTTGTCCGCATTAATGAGGGACAGAGCGACCTTCTCGATTTGCTGGTACTTGATCTCGGGGCCTTGGAGGGCTTTGCTCGTGAAGTATATCAGCTTCTGCCCTTCGGGGGTTTCGCATATCAGCGCTGCACTGACGGCCTCGATCGCGATGACAAGGTACAGGGTTTCCCCGACCTCGGGTCTCGATAGTATCAGTGGCTTTGAGATTACTTGTTTGAGGTAGTGGAGGGCATTTTTTCACTCCTCAGTCAACTTGAACACGACCTCTTTGGGCAGGAGCTTGAAGAAAGGGATGGCGTGTTGGGTAGGCTTGACGACGAAACGGGATAGTGACGCGAGCATCTCGTTTAGAGATTGGATGGACTTCTTCGTGTTCGGCATTACGAACTTAGAGAAAGCCTTACATTTGTCCGGGTTCGCCTTTATTCCTTATTCTGTCAAGTAGAACCCGAGGAACTTGCTCGTCCGTACACCAAAGGTGCACTTCTCCGGATTGAACCTCATTCTGCATTTCCTTGTCGTGTCGAAGGCCTTCTTGAGATAGGTGGTGTGGTCGACTTCTTCTCGTAACTTTATAATTATGTCGTCCATGTAGACTTCGAGCATGTCCCTGATTTCTCCCAAGAAGACTTTGTTCATCATCCGCTGGTAGGTCGCATTGGCATTCTTCAAATCGAAGGGTATTACATTGTAGTAATAATTGCCCGACTCGGTCATGAAGGTCGTGTATTGTTTTTCAGCCTTCATCGTGGGGATTTGATTGTATCCCTAGTGCGTGTCCATGAATGACAACAGTTTAAAACCTACAGAATTGTCGACGAGTTTGTCGATGTTAGGTAACGGGTAAGCAACATGCCCGATTGAGATTTGTATACTCAATACACATCCTCCATTTCCACTATGTTTTTTAACTAGTAGAGCGTTGGACAAACATGTTGTACTGGGCTTCCGATATAAAATTTTTCTCTAGGAGGTCTTTTACAGCTTTTTAAGCAGCCTCCGCTTTCTCGGGGGACTGCCTACGCCTACATTGGACTACGACCCTAGCGGCCGGATCTATGGTGAGGTTGTGGCACGCTACGTCGGGGTCGACGCCAGACATCTCAACATCACTCCACGTGAACATGTCAGTGTTCTCCCGGAGGCAGACCTTTATTTGCTTCCTCGCTAGGTCGGGAGTCCAATGCCAATCTTCACGCTTCTTCTTATGTCATCTCCGAGTGCGATGAGCTCGAAGTCTCTGTTTGGAATGGGGCACGTTGGATGAGAAGGTTTCCCGTTGTCTGTAGAGGGTACATCCTCAGACTCTGCAGTCTGCTCCTGCTTATTGGGGAATCGGTTGTCGAGGTCGACAGGGTTGACGCGGGTAGTGGCTTCTGCTTCACAACCCGGGTTGATTTGTCGGACATCTTTGAGGTGATATTTATTGAGTTAAGGCCCTTGATTGCTGCCTCAAAACATCTCCTAGCCGCCTCATTGTCCCCGTGGAGGGTGATGACTCGTTCTCTAATTGTGTAGTACTTCATCTTCAGGTGTACTGTAGATGGCATTGCGGTTAGTTCAGCTAAAGTCGGGCTTCCCAGGATACACTGGTACAGAGAAGGGCACTCAATCACCAAGAAGCGGACATTTACTTGCCTAACGGTCTCCTCGGCTCTGAATGTGACGAGCAGCTCCACGTATCCCTAAAGCTTTGTGGTGGTGCCGTTGAAGCCCTATAGGTCGCAGCCGGCAGGTGGCTCTCGTCGAGCTGGAGGGTCGTAAACAGATAGGCATACATTATGTCCACCGAACTCCCTTGGTCGACTAGGATTCGATGCACATTGAAGTTTGCCATCTGGGCCCTGATCAAAAGAGGGATGCTGGAGTTGGGCGCACCCTTGGGGAGCTCCTCGAGATAGAAGGTAATCGGGTTCGATTGAACTTTGAACTTGTCGAGGGTAGCGTTCTTCTTCGAGCTTTTATCTCTCATCTCCTCGAACTTTCTGTTGATCAACCCGACTGAGAGCTTGTTGGACCCCCCGTCGAATATCACTAAGGCGGCGGGGAAGTCCTCCCATGGACTGCGGGCAGACAAAGGTGTGGCGAGCTCGCTGAGAAGGAGAAGATCCTCTAGCCGGGAGACACACAAGGAGACCTGCAGTCCGACTTCTTCGGAGGGCAACGACACTTCCTCAACCTTTTTGGCTTCGCGGTTCTCCTATTGAGTAGCATCGCCTCTCCGGGTGTATTGTTTCAAGTTCCCCTCCTTGATTAGGATATCAATTTCATCCATGAGGTGGATGCAATCTTCTATGACATGTCCATGACTCTAGTGGAATCGACAGTATTTGGACTTGTCGATGTTGGGCTTCGGGGGCGTCGATTTCGGGAAACGGACACCACCTCTCTGAAACTCTGAATTGATACACTCTGCTAGGATACGCTTGTAGGGAGTTGTGAGCAGCGTGTACTCAGTAAACCGACCTGTTGGCCCCTATGTTCACGGGGTCGATATTTTATTCTTCTTTCTCTGCCTCTTCGAGGAATATCGACATCCTCGTGTCTGGCACTCCCGACACCCTCTTGATTTCACTTGTCGCAGGTATCGTGGGAAACCTCTATTTCCTTATACTGGATGTATGATTGGGCCTTGAGGAGGAGATCATTCAAGGTGTGGGGCCTTTCGATCCCGACGGCCTTGGCGAGGTCGGTGCAAGAACGCAACCCTCGCTCGATCAGGAATTTCTTCATGTCGTCCGAGGTGTCCACCTGGACAACTTCTTGGTCGAACCTCTCTATGTAGTCTTGAAGAGGTTCGTTCTTTCCCTGGATGATGGTTTCCACGGCTGCCTATGTCTTTGGATGGCTCCGGGAAGCTGTGAAGTACTTGGAGAACTGCCTCTTCAATTTGCCCCAGGAGGCGATGAACTCGAGCGCGAGGCGCTTGTACCATGTCATGGCACCCTCCTTTAGGGTAGTGTGGAAAATCCTACACTTGATGGCTCCCTGTACGTTCTGATAGTCGAGCATCGCATCGATGCTTTCTATGTGATCGTCTGGGTCGGTTGTGCCATCGTATATCGCCAAGGGCGGGGGCTTTTCCATCCTGACGAGCAATGGAGTCTCCCTGATGGCCCTGGACAGTGGTGAGTGTTGTTCGTCCTCGTCGCTTCTGAAAGGTGACTGAGAAGGGGAAATGTCATCGAGATTGTTTTTGTTTCATCGGGGAGGACTTCTCGGGCGACTCTTTGGCTTTCTGCTGACTCCTTCAGCTTGTATCCTTTTCTGCATGGGAGAACGTCGCTTCTTCCGAGGAGGTGAGCGGTCACGCTTTTGTGAGGCCACTGGATGAGGCTGCTTCAAGCGAGGGCGACGTCCAGTAGGTCGGAGAGAAGGGCTCCGAGAGTCATCGTGTCACGTCCTCCGCGGGGGAGGAGAGTGGATGCTTGAGATAGGGAGACGATGTCTTTGTGGAGGAGAGCGTGATTGTCGCTCCTTCTCAAGCATCCATATGCGCTCATTCTGCTTGAAGATCATCAAGTTGATCTAGTTGATCACATCGAACAGGACCACCATGGTGGGGTCGACATTTGGTGGCACCGGGATCGGCTGGTAGACAGTCGGGTATCAAAGCAGTGGGCGGCATTGAAGATCGCATCATCCGAGGAAGAAGATGCAGTGTGCCCTGATGGGCTAGATACGTGTCTACTTATGCGTCTAGCGGTATCTTACTGCAAGTGTACAGCCTATCGAAGTAATATTTAAGATTATCGATCCACAGGGATTCTATTGTTACTTAGTGCTAGATGAACTTCTAGTTTAGCTAAGGCGAATGGTTGTCACGATTGTTGTTGGTTTTTAAGACTATTAAAGGCGGAATTAAATTTAAGTTTTCAATAAAGTAATACTAAGGCGGTCGGTATGTAATTATACTAACTTAGGTGGGTCAATCTAACCTAGGCTTGTAAAGGTGTTCACTTAATCTATTCGGTAGAGATTACCAGTTTAAATACCCTCAACTCACACTCTCGTGGTCTTATATCAGATCTTATCCCTAAAGCCTTATGCCTGCTCTCGCTAGCCCATAAGTGTTTAGAGGTAATTTTTGGAAACTAAGTAATTCTAATTTATCTTAAAGCGCTCTCGCTGTGTTTAATTTAAATGCCTAACTTTAGCTATCTGGTTAAAATCTCACACTCTCGTGGTCTTGACCTAACCTAATACTCTTTTCTTACTCTCGTAACGAAAAGGTCTGTTTCAATTAAAAAGTATCAGCCAGAATGTTAAGTGATTAAGTATTTTCAGCCTATGGTTATATCTTACCGATTAAGCTGTTATAACTACATACCGCCCTAAGGTGTTTAGCTACTCATCGAGGTTGAACCAGGAAGAAACAGAGAATTTAATAATAACGTACTCATGGCAGAGAAATAAATAGACATTATAACTAAATTAAATTTCGGTATAATAAAAACCTGGTTAACAAATATTCGAGCAGACCCCTTCTTCCACAGATCGGAAAGCTTGGAGTAGGCGGAAATTAAAAATAAACGAATGCTGAAGGTTTAGAAACAAATAAATGTATAACAATTTCCTGATGTTGGAAATTGTTATATGGTTGGTTTGGATACAAATAAAAACGAAACAGAAACTAAAAATAATGCTGGTTCGTAAGGCAGTTTGGCAGAGCTTCCGCAGGAATTTTGAATAAAGAAGTCTGTTCCCTGTGTTCACAGAGCTTGTGCTATTTATAGAGTCTTTAATGGGCTGGATTCTTGGTCCTTTGTTGCATGGGCCTTGCTGAAGTTGTTGAAGGAATGCTGGAACGTGGCAACAAAATGGGAGAAGTGGTCTTCACGTAATGCCTTGAGGAGAAATAAGAGGAGAAGTGGTCTTCACGTAGTGCCTTGACTAGTCTGAGTCAAAACCAAGTTTTATCCTTGTCACGGGCGTGACAAGGTCTTCACGTTCGTAATTTGAGGTTTGTAAGTGTCACGGTCGTGACCACTCTCTTACGGTCGTGATGGCCCAAATTGGGGTGTCACGGTCGTGACACCCTTGTAACGATCGTGGCTGCAACAAATTATGCAGTCTTTTTGCAGGCTTCTTCATTTCTTCATCTCTTTATGGTTTATTTTGTTTCTTGGCTCTTAATTCATGATTTAGCTCCATATGATGATGTACCTGCAAAATGGTAAGAAAAACTCGGGAAATCGAGTGTTAAAACGGTGAATATGCGATAAAACGTCAATGAAATCTAGCGATATAATCGATGCGTTTTCTCGTTATCAAACTTCCCCAAACTTAAACCTTTGCTTGTCCTCAAGCAAATAGTCGGTTGAAAATCGGCGGACAAGAATTTATTCACGCATACTCATACCAAACCGTACGGTGGATCGTTTTGTCGGATAATCCGGTACTTTGATAGAACACTACCGATACACTAATGACACAAGCAACAAGCTATGTCGTCGACTTCCCGTTAAACGAAACAATCGGCAATTACATTACGATTTCACCTGGAGTTCTTCGATCTTGTTTCGCCCGGTTTCATTCCAGCGCAGTCACATTAAGCCCTTTGCCTTAGCACGCACGTAGTGGAGTAGCCGGTTAGCGATTTTGATCCTTTTTGAGTTCGGGGTCTGGTACACGAGTGTGGTAACCCTACATATTTTATCCGATTTGGAGGTTGTGGGGGATCGAGCCGTAGCACGCCCTACCGAGTTCAGAACCAGTACCTCTGAACCAACTCGCAACGGATTCCTTCTCATATTTCTCGTTTCTTATATGCGACTGTGTACTTTGGTGCAATTTCTTTTCATTTTGCATCGAGATATGAAGGATCATTATTGATTAGGCATCAAACGCTTATATTCATCGGCTCCCCACGTGGTTTGTGTTCAGACGGTGCTGACTGCTAGTATAAACTACTAGGGGTTACTTTTGAACTGAAACTAAAAGTGTACTCGTAATGGTAATCGGGATGGAATTGCTTAAGTAGGGAGTCAAAGATGTCAAGATTGTATTGATCTTGTTTAATCGTTCTCGGCTTCCTAGTTACGATTCCGTAGGTAAGTCGGGTAATGCGAATAATTAGAGATTTTTTGTTTTTTTTTTCTGGTACAGCTAAATAATCGGGGAAAGTTCGAGATTAAAGAAAATAGCGCAAAGATTTGCTCATTTCATTAATTTGCTAAAAGAAATACAACGGAATTGAAAATACAACGAAATGGAAAAGTGCGAATAAGGGAAAATGCGGAAATGAAAGGTACCTCTCCCACACTATATCAGACATTGTCCTCAATGTTGTGATATAAATGCGGTACAAATACAGTACAAGACTAAAACGAAAAACATACATAAAAGTAAACTATGGCTGCTGAGGACCGCAGGCTCGGCCTCTGGTGCGAGAGCGGTGTCTGGAAGGAGTCGCGTCAGGATCAGAACCGGTGCCGGAGGTAGCAGTAATGCTAATGCGGAGCGCTTCTAGCTCGCTGAAAATTTCTCCAAACCGCTCATTAGTGGCCTCCTGGTTTGCAGCAATAGTGCCGAGTAAAGCATCATACTGCGCCTTCTGCCTTCGCTCCAGTGCGGCGTTCATCTGGTTCTGCTGATGAATCGCAAGGAGGACTTCCTCAAGTGTGACTGCGGGAGCAGGGGGCTGTCGGGTAGATGTCTCTGGTATATCCTGGACAGGCTCAGTTGCATCCATAGTGTCCTGCATCTCGTCCGCTGGAGGGTTTGCCTGATCATCATGAACCGGGACGTGATCGGCAGCAGCAGGTAAAACAAAGAGCCAGTTGGCTCGGTTGGATGGATCGATGCGGTTGCGGGACGACAGAATGATGTGGTGGAAAATGGTGCCATTGACAACAGGGCTATACCTGTCATCCTCTCGCTGCGCGATCAGGTGGGCGGACCTGCAATAGCTCTTGGTGAGGAATTTGGCGGCTAGGTGAGGCTGATTAACGAGCGCGTCACCAAGCCCCAACTGAATGGCGAGGGCGGTGACAATGCCGCCTATGAAGAACGGGGAGGAGCCTCTCTATGCAATGGCCTGGATATGATGAAGCATGAAAGGGGCAGCGTTGATCGGCTCGTCATTAAGAGCGCAGTGTAAGAACAGAAGCTCCTTGGAGTTGAGCTTATGGTTGCTTTCTCTAGCGAAGATGGTGTTGCATATGACCCAGTGAAAATAGCGGATTGTCGGGTTGTGGATGTGTGTGGCGTTGAGGCTTTGGAAGGTGGAAGCACGGGTGTTGGTTAAGTCGTGCCATAGAGTGAAAGCTTGTTCACTAAAATTATCGGGCACGCGACGGTGGGCTTCAGTTCCGTGATCGAAGCCTAACAACTCGGCTATCCTGGTTTGCAAAAGGTTGAACTCTTGGCCATGCAATCGGAATGTTGCGATACCGGTGAGCTGACTCTGAGAACCGGGAGGGGTGATGTAACTGAAAGAGCTTAAGAACTCGAGTGTCAGAAGTTCGAAGGTGGGCTGAGGTTGACGGCAGAGATCCCACATACCGACCTTTTGCAGCAGGCTTTGAATGCTGGCAAGCATTCCGAGTTCCCTCAAACAGTCAGTGGCAATGTAGCGGGTAGGTTGCACGCCGCGGTTTTGGAATCGGATGAAACGGTCTCTCTGGGTTACTCCAGCATCACCTTCTCTAAAAGTGATGGAATTCATAGCATGCAAGAGTGAAGAGTGAGGGGAGAAGGTTTTGTGAGGTTTTGTGAAAAAAGTGGTAGAATGAAGGAAATAGAGGTTCGGGTTAAATAAGGGAGAGTGTTAATGAGATGGGTTATGATAGTGGGGGGTTAATGAGGGTAATGGGGAGGTTACGGAGGTTATGGAGGTTATGGAGAAAATGAGTAGTTTTTGGGGAAGTTATGTAGGAAGAAGAAGAAGGGGCACGATGAGAAACAGTTCTGTTTCTCACGATTCCTGTAATAGGGGTAGTCACGGTCGTGACAGGGGCGTGACGGTCGTGACACGCTAATTGAGCATGTCACGATCGTAAGATAGGTGTGACGACCGTGAGGGCATGCTTTGCTGAATAATTTCCAGAAAAAAACATTTTCTCACGTTATTCATAAATTAATAATAATTTATTTTCTTCACTAACACTCATACACCATATTGTATATAATTTGCAACACAGTATTATACGAACTTGCATGAGAGATTGTATATATGAAATAATGCAGGCATAACAGTATATAGAAAAACATATAAGTTGCTAAAAATGGAGAAATATTTGGAATTAAAGGTGCATTGCATAAAGTAATTAAAAATGAAGTTACAAAAACGGAAATTACGGTATGAAATTGTTGCGAAAGATAAATCTAACTAGAAATGAAAACAATGAGAAAAAATAAACTAAATCACTTATAGCATTTTCAAAAGCGTTTCTTCAGGTCTTCGATGGCGGAGTCCAAGTGATAGAATTGTTCGCAGGCCATGTCAGTCAATCCTATAATGTCCAATCGCATGCTCTTAATGTCTTCTTTAAATAGATTAATGTCAGTTTGGTAGGCATTGAGAGTGTTCATGATGATTTGTAAGTTGTTAGCATAATCTCCTTGATTCACTTCAGGGGTTTCATGTACTGCGTCAGTTGGGTCAATGTCATGGTAACCAGGAGGTGTCTCAGGATCAGTTTCAACAGCGGTCATTATGTCATCTTTTATCCTGTGAGACTGAGGTGTTTCAGGAGTAGCTGGATAATCAGGTGGGTTTAACTCATAAAGCCAGTTATCCTTATTGTGAACACTTACTCTAGCATGATTAGGCAATGTGAACAGGGTTACTACTTCGTTCCGGATTAGATACTCAAAAGGTGGGCGTCCTAAATTCCTTATGATATGTCTATTGAAGCAGAATTTAAGATTCATTGGGCGGATTGTTCCTAGACGGTTGCACCTGTCCAGTTGGTACCTAAGTCCTATGGCATCAGCAATCATGGTTACAAGACCTCCTACTAATATAGGTAATTCAGGTTCTTCTTGGATGCGGGTGGAGGTTTGCATCATGAAAGGTACACCATTAACAGACTGTCCATTAGTGAAACATGACATAATAAATACTTCATCTTTAGAAACTCCGGTAATGTTTTCTTCTTTTCCAAAGAAGGTGTGGGCAAGGAATTTATGGAAGTAACGGAGAGCAGGATTATGGATCTCATCATTATTCATGTTATTTGGTTCAGGGTGGTAGTTTCCGGTTAGAGTTCCCCAAAAGAAATCTAGCTCCACATCCATCAATTCTACCTGTGTGGTAGTAAAAGCAAATGGTCCACTAGGGAATCCTAACAAGTCAGCTAGTTCTTTATGGTTAAAGTCATATTCTATTCCAAATAGGCGGAAACTAATAAATCCTTTCCTAAATCCAAAACCGCGCTCAGGTAGGTAAAGTAAGGAGCTAAGGAACTCAAGGGTAAGCTCGCGGTAAGTCGCAAACTTATGTTGGATCAATGCATTCTCCCATCCGAGTCGGTTGAACAAGTACATGACACTATCATGTATACCTAGGGTTTCCATAGTCTTATCATCTGGGTACAGGGTCAAATCCATTTGCCTCTGTGATAACTCTTCAAACTTCATTCTTTGGTTTCTACCTCTAAATTTGGTTTCCATATAGTTAATTGGTTGGTTACCATGGTCAGTGCAAATATGGGGGAAACAAATCAGTGGAAAAGACTTTAGAAAATCTGTAAAAAGTGATTTAAGATAAAAATAAGAAAATGAAATGCATAATGTAATGACGATAATAGTAATGTAAAATAAAACTGACAAAACAATTTAAACAAATAGTAAAAACGATAAATAACAATGTGCTAAAAGAAAAGAATAGCTAAAATAAGTAAATAAGTAAATGGGTTGCCTCCCACTAAGCGTTGTTTTTATTGTCAAAAGCCTGACGTAATGCTTAGGTTTAGATTAATCAGGGGAATTAGTGGACAATTCTAAAAGCTTTAGATTATTCGCATAATCTCTATTTTCAACTTTATGATAGTGTTTTAAACGTTGTCCGTTTACTATGAATGGTTCACTATTCCTTCCCTTAATTTCTATTGCTCCACTCGGGAATACTTTAGTTATATCAAAGGGTCCTGACCATCTAGACTTTAATTTTCCAGGAAAGAGCCTAAGTCTTGAATTAAAGAGGAGTACAACGTCTCCCACACTAAATTCTTTCCTAGATAGGCGTTTATCATGCCATCGCTTGGTTCTTTCTTTATATATCTTAGCATTCTCATATGCATCTAACCTTAATTCTTCTAATTCGTTAATGTCTAGGATTCGCTTTTCTCCTGCAGCATTATAGTTTATATTGAGAGTTCTTATCGCCCAATAAGCCTTGTGTTCTAGTTCTACTGGGAGGTGACAAGATTTTCCATAAACTAGTTTGAAAGGTGTAGTACCGATTGGTGTCTTGTAAGCGGTCCTATAAGCCCATAGAGCTTCATTAAGTTTAGATGACCAATCTTTCTGAGATATGGCGACAGTCTTTTCTAAGATTTGTTTAATTTCTCTGTTTGAGACTTCGACTTGTCCACTTGTTTGTGGGTGATATGGCGTAGCCACACAGTGTCGTACTCCATATTTAGATAGTAACTTGTCAAGGATTTTTGAAATGAAGTGCGAGCCACCGTCACTTATGACGAGTCTAGGCACACCAAATCTGGGAAAGATTATATTTTTGAAAAGCTTTATTACTACTCGTGTATCGTTTGTAGGGGAAGTTATGGCTTCAATCCATTTCGAGACATAATCAACAGCTACGAGTATGTAATTATTACCGAAAGATGATGGGAATGGTCCCATGAAATCTATTCCCCAGACGTCGAAGATTTCTACTTCTAAAATTCCCTTTTGGGGCATTTCATCTCTTCTTGAAATATTGCCAGTGCGTTGACACCGATTGCAATTTATAACAGCGATGTGGACATCCTTCCATAGATTAGGCCAGAATAGGCCGGCTTGCAAGATTTTTGCACAAGTCTTGGAAGTGCTTGCATGTCCACCATAAGGAGATGAATGGCATTGAGCAATGACATCTTCTATTTCTTCTTCGGGAATACATCGGCGAAAGATTCCATCTGGTCCTCTTTTGAACAATAATGGTTCATCCCAATAGTAATGTTTCAGGTTATGAAAGAATTTCTTTTTCTGCTGATAGGTCAGATCGGGTGGAAGAGCTCCTGCGGCTAGGTAGTTGACAATGTCAGCGTACCATGGCAGTCCTACAGTTGTCTGTAATGTTTCCACGGGTTCCGGTTCATTTATATCTAACTGAGCTAGGTCGCTTCCTATTTGTGCTATCAGCTGTTCATACGGAAAATCATCGTTAATCGGCACTTGTTCGGGTTTAATACCTTCTATTCTAGATAAATGGTCCGCTACGACGTTCTCAGTACCTTTCTTGTCTTTTATTTCTAGATCAAACTCTTGTAGGAGTAAAATCCATCTTAAGATTCTTGGTTTAGCATCTTTCTTAGTTAATAGATATCGGATAGCAGCATGGTCTGTGTAAATGATTATTTTCGCTCCAACTAGGTAAGAGCGGAATTTGTCAAGCGCAAAGACAACTGCTAGCAATTCTTTTTCTGTAGTAGCGTAGTTCATCTGGGAAGAATCCAAGGTTCTACTGGCATAGTAAATCGCATGAAGTTTCTTTTCCTTTCTCTGGCCCAGAACTGCGCCTACAGCATAGTCACTCGCATCGCACATGATTTCAAAAGGTAATCTCCAGTCAGGGGGTTGCATGATTGGTGCGGTGATGAAGGTTGTTTTTAGAGTTTCGAATGCTTTAAGACAATCTTCATTGAATATAAACTCAGCGTCTTTCATTAATAAACCAGTAAGAGGTTTAGTGATTTTCGAGAAATCTTTGATGAATCGTCGGTAAAAACCGGCGTGTCCTAAAAAGCTTCGTATTTCTCAAACGGTTTTAGGGGGTTGAAGATCTTTTATTACTTCAATCTTAGCTTTATAAACTTCAATTCCCTTATCGGATATTACATGACCTAATACTATTCCTTCGTTAACCATAAAATGACATTTCTCCCAGTTAAGCACGAGATTTACTTTTACACATCTTTCTAACACCATTTCTAAGTTCGATAAGCATCCTTCAAAACTTTGCCCGCATACAGAGAAGTCGTCCATGAACACTTCCATGATGTTGTCTATAAAATCTGCGAAGATTGACATCATACATCTTTGAAAGGTGGCAGGAGCGTTGCATAATCCAAAGGGCATTCGCCTATAAGCGAACGTTCCATAAGGACATGTGAATGTAGTCTTCTCTTGATCGTCAGGATGGATAGGGATTTGGAAAAATCCTGAGTAACCGTCAAGATAACAGAAGTAAGAATGCTTGGCTAATCGTCCTAACATTTGATCTATGAAAGGTAGTGGGAAATGATCTTTTCGAGTGGCTTTGTTTAGTTTACGGTAATTTATGCACACTCTATATCCCGTCACTACTCTTTGCGATATCGATTCGCCTTGAGCGTTTTTCACAACAGTTATACCTCCTTTCTTTGGCACCACATGTATTGGGCTAACCCATTCACTATCAGAGATTGGATATATTATCCCGGCATCTAATAATTTCTTAACTTCTTCTTTTACTACAGTGCTAAGGGTTGGGTTAATTCTTCTTTGAGATTCTCTGGAGGTTCTGCAATCTTCTTCTAGCAGAATACGATGCATACAAACTGAAGGACATATTCCCTTGAGATCAGATATGTTATATCCTAATGCAGTTGGATATTTCTTCAAGACATCTAAAAGTTTCTTTGTTTCTATAGCTCCTAAACTGGAATTTACTATAACTGGTCTTTTACATTCAACGTCTAAGAATTCGTACCTTAGGTTATGAGGTAAAGTTTTTAATCCTAATGTAGGTTTATCTTTACTTGGTATGGGATCCGGTGTAAGTGCTAAACTTTCGCTTAGACTATCATCCTGATACGGTTTTCGCCAATTATCATCTTCGAAAATCGGAGGGATTTGAATTTTCATTATTTCAGAATAAGTGGTCTCTTTCAGTTCCATTTCTCTTACACATTCGTCAATTACGTCCAATAGATAGCATGTATCCTCTATGGCTGGTGATTGTAAGAATTGTGTTAAAACAAATTCAACTTTCTCTTCACCTACTTCAAAGGTTAGCTTTCCTCTTTTTACGTCTATTATAGCTCCGGCGGTAGCTAAGAATGGTCTTCCTAGTATGATAGGTGTAGTGGAGTCTTCAGAGATGTCCATGATTATAAAATCAGTAGGAATGTAGAATTGTCCTATACGTACTGGGACGTTTTCTAGTATGCCTACAGGATATTTAACAGAGCGATCGGCTAGTTGGACAGACATTTTAGTTGGTCTTAGGTCTCCCATGTCTAGCCTTTTGCAAATCGTTAAGGGCATAACACTGATACTGGCTCCTAAATCGCATAGAGCTTTGTCAATGACGAATTTTCCTATTACACATGGCATAGAGAAACTTCCTGGATCTTTTAGCTTAGGAGGCATGTTATTCTGAATTATGGCGCTACACTCGGCAGTAAGTGTAACTGTTCCGTTATCCTCTATCTTTTTCTTATTGGATAAGATTTCTTTTAAAAACTTAGCATACGAGGGTATTTGGGTAATTGCTTCTGTAAACGGAATAGTAATATTCAACTGTTTCAGAAGTTCGACAAATTTCTTAAATTGACCCGTCGTCTTGGAACTTATTAATCTTTGAGGGTACGGAATTGGTGGTTTATAGGGTGGTGGAGGCACATAAGGTTGTTCTTTCTCCACTACCTCTCGATTGTCATCTTCCTTTTCTTCTGGATCATTCACCACTTCAGTCGGTTTATCCGGTTTTTGGTACATGGCTGGATTGTCAAGTCTTGGATCGGTAGGTCCGTCAAGTTCCTTGCCACTTCTTAATATTACAGCGTTAGCATGTCCTTTCGGGTTAGGTTGAGGTTGTCCAGGGAATACTCCAGCCGGTGCAGCAGTAGGTGCTTGTTGTTGAGCTACTTGTGAAATCTGAGTTTCAAGCATTTTGTTATGTGTAGCTAATGCATCTACTTTGCTCACTAATTGTTTAATCTGCTCACTAGTGTGAATGTTTTGGTTTAAGAAGTCCTTGTTTGTCTGAGATTGGTTAGCTATAAAGTTTTCCATCATCAATTCAAGGTTCGATTTTCTAGGGATATTAGGAGCAGTCTTTTGATATCCTGGTGATGTAGCTGGTGCTTGACCTGGTGTGTAATAAGCATTGTTATTCTTATAGGAGAAGTTCAGATGATTCTTCCAACCTGGGTTGTATGTGTTTGAGTAAGGGTTTCCTTGAGCATAATTCACTTGATCAGTGGGAGTTCCTGCCAATAGTTGACAATCGGAAACTTCGTGTCCTGGGACTCCACATAACTCACAGTTAGGTGCTACTGTAGCCACGGTGGCTGCAGGTGTTATGGCCAAGTTATCGATCTTTTGGCTTAGTTGGTCAAATTTCGCATTGACTTGGTCCATACCACTTACTTCGTACATACCTCCCTTTGTTGGTTTCTCAGTTGCGACTCTCTCGCTTCCCCAAAGGTAATGATTTTGAGCCATACTTTCGATAAGTGCATAGGCATCACGATATTCTTTGTCCATCAATGCACCACCCGCGGCAGCGTCAATTGTCATTCTTGTGTTGTACAAGAGTCCATTATAGAAGGTATGGATGACCATCCAGTCTATTAATCCATGATGTGGACAAAGTCTAAGTAGATCCTTATAGCGTTCCCAAGCTTCGAATAATGATTCACTTTCTCTTTGCTTAAATCCGTTGATCTGAGCTCTCAGCATAGCTGTCTTGCTAGGTGGAAAATACCTATTCAAGAAAACTTTCTTAAGTTCTGCCCACGTAGTTACTGAGTTCGAAGGCAGAGATTGAAGCCAAGCTCTTGCTCTGTCTCAAAGTGAAAAAGGAAATAAACGTAGTCTAATGGCTTCTTGGGTAACTCCATTGGCTTTTACGGTATCTGTATATTGCACAAAGATCGAAAGATGAAGATTCGGATCCTCGGTAGGATTTCCGGCGAATTGATTTTGTTGCACGGCTGATATCAACGAAGGTTTTAGTTCGAAATCATTTCGGTTGATAGCCGGCGCTGCAATGCTTGAATGCGGTTCACCTTGCGAAGGATTAGCGTAATACTTGAGTGGATGAGTTTGTTCTTCAGCCATCTCTGCGTCCTCTGATTTTATGACTGGTTTAGGCGGATCTAATTGAAGATCTGGAATATTGTAATTATTTTCGAAATCGAATATACGTCTTCTTACGTGTAAGAAGCGTTCCGATTCAGGGATTAGAGGTTGCAAGTCTTCGCTTTTAGAGCGAGTACTTGGCATACACTCGGAGATTAGATTAAATTAAATAGTTGATACCTTAGTCTAGACAATGCTACCTAAATGCACTAGTAACTAAATTAAGGAATCCCCGACAACGGCGCCAAAAACTTGATGGGCTAGATACGTGTCTACTTATGCGTCTAGCGGTATCTTACTGCAAGTGCACAGCCTATCGAAGTAATATTTAAGATTATCGATCCACAGGGATTCTATTGTTACTTAGTGCTAGATGAACTTCTAGTTTAGCTAAGGCGAATGGTTGTTACGATTGTTGTTGGTTTTTAAGACTATTAAAGGCGGAATTAAATTTAAGTTTTCAATAAAGTAATACTAAGGCGGTCGGTATGTAATTATACTAACTTAGGTGGGTCAATCTAACCTAGGCTTGTAAAGGTGTTCACTTAATCTATTCGGTAGAGATTACCAGTTTAAATACCCTCAACTCACACTCTCGTGGTCTTATATCAGATCTTATCCCTAAAGCCCTATGCCTGCTCTCGCTAGCCCATAAGTGTTTAGAGGTAATTTTTGGAAACTAAGTAATTCTAATTTATCTTAAAGCGCTCTCGCTGTGTTTAATTTAAATGCCTAACTTTAGCTATCTGGTTAAAATCTCACACTCTCGTGGTCTTGACCTAACCTAATACTCTTTTCTTACTCTCGTAACGAAAAGGTCTGTTTCAATTAAAAAGTATCAGCCAGAATGTTAAGTGATTAAGTATTTTCAGCCTATGGTTATATCTTACCGATTAAGCTGTTATAACTACATACCGCCCTAAGGTGTTTAGCTACTCATCGAGGTTGAACCAGGAAGAAACAGAGAATTTAATAATAACGTACTCATGGCAGAGAAATAAATAGACATTATAACTAAATTAAATTTCGGTATAATAAAAACCTGGTTAACAAATATTCGAGCAGACCCCTTCTTCCACAGATCGGAAAGCTTGGAGTAGGCGGAAATTAAAAATAAACGAATGCTGAAGGTTTAGAAACAAATAAATGTATAACAATTTCCTGATGTTGGAAATTGTTATATGGTTGGTTTGGATACAAATAAAAACGAAACAGAAACTAAAAATAATGCTGGAATGGGAATGCTGGTTCGTAAGGCAGTTTGGCAGAGCTTCCGCAGGAATTTTGAATAAAGAAGTCTGTTCCCTGTGTTCACAGAGCTTGTGCTATTTATAGAGTCTTTAATGGGCTGGATTCTTGGTCCTTTGTTGCATGGGCCTTGCTGAAGTTGTTGAAGGAATGCTGGAACGTGGCAACAAAATGGGAGAAGTGGTCTTCACGTAATGCCTTGAGGAGAAATAAGAGGAGAAGTGGTCTTCACGTAGTGCCTTGACTAGTCTGAGTCAAAACCAAGTTTTATCCTTGTCACGGGCGTGACAAGGTCTTCACGTTCGTAATTTGAGGTTTGTAAGTGTCACGGTCGTGACCACTCTCTTACGGTCGTGATGGCCCAAATTGGGGTGTCACGGTCGTGACACCCTTGTAACGATCGTGGCTGCAACAAATTATGCAGTCTTTTTGCAGGCTTCTTCATTTCTTCATCTCTTTATGGTTTATTTTGTTTCTTGGCTCTTAATTCATGATTTAGCTCCATATGATGATGTACCTGCAAAATGGTAAGAAAAACTCGGGAAATCGAGTGTTAAAACGGTGAATATGCGATAAAACGTCAATGAAATCTAGCAATATAATCGATGCGTTTTCTCGTTATCATGCCCATCCCTATAGTCGTCTTCCTCGACGTGAATGGTCACATTGGGATCATGGTCGTCATCTTTGGTGAAGGGGACGAATGTGGTTTCCTGAGCATTGTCGTTGTGTGGGCTGGCCATGATCAAATAGAAGTTAGATGTCGCTTTGGCTCTTGAGCTTCTACGCTTGTATATGAGAAAGAACGGGGGAGCAAAGGCTTCCCACATACGGCCCCACTAATCTTACCTGACCAGAAAAGAATTAGTAGCCTACCACGCATCGTGAGCTCTTGTATTCACCAGTGTTGAAGAGGAGGAGGGGGTGTACCTACAAGGTACTCCGATGCCTAAGTGAGTAAGGGAGTTTAGAAAAGAAAGTACAAAGAGATTAGGTGTGTAGAATGGAATACCCGACCCTCTAGTGAAAGAGGGTATTTATAATGTTCTCCCAACGCAGGACCAACGATTACATTGTATTGGATTGGATTACCAGGCCCAACACAAGTAACTGTCAGGGTTTACGTGGCATAGGGAAGACCAGCACGTGGTCTTTACCCTAGTACAACTGCCCCATGATCTTCAGAAGGTGGGTTGACCAGTTCTTTCGCAGTGGGGTAGTTTTTTAATGATGTGTCCCCGCTTGGGGGGCACGTGGAGTTCGTGGGGGAGATGCGTGAGAGCTCCCCGTGCTAGGTAATGGTATGTCGAACGACAGTATTACGCATGCCCGACATTGGGTAATTGGGCCTTGTTTGGCCTCCCTAACATAGTATTAGGTTGGGCTTGCCCGACTAAGGGACATGTCTTGGTCCAATTCAGAACAAAAACAATGCAAGTAGAAGAGATATAAAAGGTTTTCTAATCATAAATTTTGTGTAAAATAAAATGAGGAGAAACCTCTTTTATATGGAAAAAATTTTGTCACATAATAAAAATAATTCATGGATCATTTTAATGACTTAATCAAGATTAATATTAAGGTAATTATACTATATGGATTCAAAGCGACTTACAATAAGATCATTTATGAGAAGAATATATACAATGTGTCTAATTTTCAAGGGATAAAAAATGAGATGTTGTTTAATTGATCAAGCTACAAATATATGTTAAAATGGATATATGAAAACAGTGTAGTTAACATTGATAAGCATGAGATACATGATTTCTCAATTAATTTCAAACCTTTTTTCAGGCATAACCTTGGGAAAATGGAAAATATATATATATATATATATATATATATATATATATATATATATATATATATATATATATATATATATATATATATATATATATATATATATATATATATATATATATATATATATATATATATATATATATATATATATATATATATATATATATATATATATATATATATATATATATATATATATATATATATATATATATATATATATATATATATATATATATATATATATATATATTAGTAGGTATGGTCCGCTTAATGTTTTATCATATTGATTGTAAATATTTAATACATTGTATACAAGTTTTGGTAACCTCTATTATACATGTATACATTGTCTTTCATATGTTATTGGAATGGTAGGTGATATAGAATACACCCAAATTGCCTCAAAATCCAAAAAACTTCAGGTCAACTTTACAATGAAAGATTTGGGATGAGTGATATATAAGTTATAAGGTATATACATGCTTATAATGTTATGGAAAAAAGAAAAAACCTTGCACTCTCTCATCTCTCTCATTTTCATCCGTAGTCGCTCCTCTTTCTTTTTCTTCCTTCCGTTTTATATCCAAACATACCCATGTAGATACACACGGATTAGTGCAACATTCTCAAACCACAGACATTCTAACCCATATGGGGTTATTGTTTTCACCGTCATTGATGAGTTCTTTTTCCACGACAGTTTTACTCTTTAGTGACCGACGCAATCAAGGTTCTGCCGTGGTAGCAGGTTGATGATTATCTGAGTTTCTTATCTTGATTGGCTTTGGATTGTTTGGCTCGATATTTATTATTTGATTTTAATCTCGAATTGATTTGTTGGTTAAGGGGTTTACTTTCGTGTTAGCGGTCAGGCCCATTCTTTGATCTTCAAAGCTTCAATCTTGTCTGGACTCGTTGACTTGATGCTCGCCTGTTTAATTTAATCTTCATGGTTGATTCAAGGTTGGTACAAGTGGCTATTGGTTTATGGCTTTGGGATTACTGGGAAATGTTTTGGGTTGAGTTTGTGAAGAATATGCTTATTGTTCTTGAAGTCTTGGATTTATCGACTTGATCTAGCGAGTTTGGTTCTAGAGTTTGATTAGCTACCAGATTTAGTTCTCATTGGGTTGATTCTCTAGGTTCAGTCTTACTGGCTCGAATGATTTGGCTACAAATAGTCGTGTTTGCTTGCAAATAGTCAGTAACTTATTAGTTAGGGAATTCATTATCGTGTTGGCGACCAAGTTCATTCTTCATTTTCTAAATTTGAATTCAGTTTCATCAGTTCACACAATACTATTTTTTTTCAATTTAGTTTTGTGCCTCTACATGGTTCGCTAGATTGTGCACATGGTGCGTGGGTGATTGGCTCTGAATTCATATTTGCTTTTTTAATTTATTACCCATTAGGTTTGCTCCTTTTGGGTTATTTGATTTTTGTTTTCACTAGGTCAAGTTCCTTTTCTCCAATCTTTTGTTTGGTGTCTTTTTTTATTTAATCTATCTAGGGTGTTGCAATTCTATATGCACCCCATTTTCTAAATAAAATGTTTATAATGTTATGTTTTGCCTTTTATATTGACTACAAAACTATACTCTCTATGAGAAATATTTTGCTAATTTCATTAACTTTAACAAAAATAGGATTGAGGGGGCCTACTATATTCTTATGAGATATGCAAAGATTACGAACGAAAGTTTGTGAATTGTAATTATTACATGATTTTATGGTTAGACTGTTATGTGTTCAATATCAACTTTTACTTACAACCTATCAACTTTTTCATCGTAAACTATAGAATGCTTAATGAGGCAAGTATAGGATCACCAAATCAACCAATGAGTTTCCAATCACAAATGTGGTCTCAATCTTCAAGGTACTCACAATGTTGCTCAAATGACAAATTCATGTTAAATGTTGTTGTTTTTCCTCTTGCAAATATTGTTCAACTTTATGAGGTCTATATGTTTTCTTTAATTAATTTTCCTAAATGACACTATGCCAAAAAAGACCTTTAGCGGCGCTTTTTTTGGCTTTTAGTAGCGCTTAAAAGTGCTGCTGTAGGTAAAAACCGCATTTTTTAAAGGCAAAAGCGCTGCTAAAGGTCCCCTTTAGGCAGCGCTTTCTTATAAAAGCGCTCTCTAATGTCACCTTTAGGCAGGACTTTTAAATGCAAAGCGCTCTCTAATCCCCCTTTAGCAGCACTTTTTAAAAGCGATGTCTAATGTATTGTTTCTGCAAACCTTTAACAACACTTTTAAATGAAAAGTGCTATATTCTCCCCCCCCCCCCCTTTAGCAGCGTTTTTTAAAAACCGTTGTCTAAGATATTGTTTCTGCAGATCTTTAGCAGCGCTTTTTAATGAAAAACACTCTCTTTTCCCCCTCCGTCCCTTTAGCCGCGCTTTTTAATGAAAAGCGCTCTCATGAATACAATATTATTTCATTTAATAAATCTTTCTTATTTAATTTGCTAACTATATTTCTTATCGTTGTATAAAACTTTGTGTGCCACTATTGTAGAAACAAAAGCTAAATTCAACGAGATTTTGGTGGTATTATCCTACATTTTTCAATTTTCCTAAGGTTGCTAAGGGTGATAAGCCACCATATACATGTCTAGATGTACATAACACTGAAACTGAAATCTTTAGGTTTATATTTGTTACAATGACAACAATGGTGTATGGGATCAATCTGTTTTTTCTGATTACAATTATTCATGTTGTTCTAATAGTGTAAGGTACAAATTGTAAATTTATCTGACTCACGAAGATGCACATTTATCATTTTGGATCATGAATGCACACAGTTATCAGGAGTGTTTCTTAGCTTCATAAATTATAAAAGACTCAATAGTTATATGTTACTAAACATTAAGAGTTACGTAAAAAATATTGTTGTAGACTAACATAATAAACTTTGTCGATTATCCATTGGAACTTGATAACATCGTTGAAAAAATAATAAATTTTAGTTAAATGACACTCTAAATAGAAAATCTGCTTCATAGTCACCATCAAACAATTCATGGTTATGATAAACAAAGTTAGGAGAAATTGTCAACACATATAGGTATTTTTATATTAGTCATAGTTTATATATTGCACACTATATTATAATACAATTATAATGATCTCTTTTGTTTTGCCACTTTGTTCAAATACCTCTATGATAGAAAAGAATCTGCTTGAGGTATACATTAACTAATATAATCATTATAATGTCGATAATATATACTATTACATTATAATACAATTCTAGTTTCCTCTTTAGTTTTGCAGTTTTGTCCAAATACCTCTATAATAGAAACAACTCTACTTGAGGTATCCATTAACTAATATGAGAGGATCTTTCTCTATTAATACACTTTCATAAGCTATTATGATGAGTTTGTGATGGCTAAACATCAATGACACATAACATAAATTAAATATGTATATATACTGCAATAAGAACTAACATTCTCGTCCTTATTAGCAACAAGACTTGTTAGTTAGCTCCTAAAACAATCCATATCAAGTTTTTCGACAAAAAGAAAAAATTTCTAAAATACATGCTTAACATAGTTCAAGTGATTGACTCACAATGTACCAATGAAATTAGTTATGCTAGCTTTAATTGATAAAAGTGAATAAACTTATCAAAACTGAAAGAAAAATTTTATGCCAAAATTGGACTATATAAAGAAAATAGGTTAAATTTAGTTCATTCAATACACACAATATTCTTTTAAAAAGTTAATTATTTCTATTTTCACTACATTGAAACATATATATTTAGAAAAAACATATTTTTTTAATCTCTAAAATAATGCTCAACTTACAATTTTAATCTCTTAAATAATTCTCAACTTACAATTTTAATCTCTTAACTAGTGTCCGATGGCGCTCGTTAGCATTTCTCATATTATATATATCTTAACTATTTTATATGTATCTTAATGACTCATAATTATTTTGTATGTATTTTAATGACCAATAACTAAAAAGAGTGATATGTTGTGAAGATGAGAAAAGAGAATCCCACTCATTTATAGGGTTGTAAAAATTAAAGTATGAATTGTATTCATCAATATGAAACTTTGAATCCATGGTTTGGTGACGTAGGTTTAAACTCTTAATTTTCGGACTAAGGACCCATTCTACTGGATCCTGGTTCTTCTTCCTCCTCTTGTTCTTTCTTTCACTTTTGTATGTCTATCTGTTTCTCTTATCTTGTTTGTCCTTTGTTGTCTTTGGTGCGTGTTTGTCTCTTGCCACATTGATCTTGTGATAGTGGGTGAGGAAAAATGGGTAGAAGTTCGCCAAAAAAGGAACACTATAGCCTCTATACCAAGGGCGTCGATATGGTCTGCCAGAAGAGGAAAAGAGATATGTGAGGAGGAACCTCTTACCTCATTCTTCTTCTTTGAGTTTCCCAACTCTTTCGAAGCCAAGGATATGGCGAATGTATTTAAAGAGTTTGGTTTGGTTGTGGAAGTCCTTATCCCTGCAAGGAAAAACAAACAAGATAAATGTTTTGGTTTTATACGCTTTAGGAAGGCCCTGAATGAAAGGACCATGGCTGCGGAATTGCACAATATACACATCCATGGTAGAAAAATTCACGCCAATATCCCTCGTTTCAAGCATGAGAATGTGATAAACTTTGGCCATGCAACAAAGTTGAATGAAGTTGGTCGAAGACCTGCATTATATTCTGAAAATAACCCTTGGAAGACTAAAACGCATAATGTGTCCTATGCAGAAGCTGCGTAAAAGAACAAGTGCCCTAAATATAATATAGGGCTTCATCTGGATGCTGAGAACAAACCTAGGTTTGTTAACCTGCAGTTTAACATAGAAAACAATCTTTTGGGTGTCTCGTTGGTTTGCAGAAATCCATCCTTGGTCCGCTGAGGATATTGATAACGAAAGCTTAACGTGGATGCGCTGTTATGGCCTACCTTGTCATGCTTGGCGTGAAGAGTTCTTCAAATTTATCTTTGGTAAAGTTGGTGTGTTCGTTTACTATGACGAGGAAACGAAAAATCTGTCTAAAATGGATGTGGCTCGTTTCTTAATCAGAACCGAATACTCTATGAATTTAAAGGAAATAATCAATGTTGAGATCAATGACAATGTCTACAAGATCAAACTTGTTGAAGATATGCATGACCCAAAACGCATTGTTATTCCAAAAAAATGACCATGCGGTGAGCGATTCTGTGGACACGGCGTCAGAGGAAGACGACAGTGACATTGATGCTAGTGAAAACATGGAAGAAATTTCACTTGGGGAAGACGGACGTTTGGACTCCCACAAACAAAATTCAAATCCTGATGCAGACATTTCACATGTTCCTTCTTTTGCAGAGTTGGAAAAGTTGGGAAAAGATTTGTCTAGCACGACCTTGCACTAGTGCAAAAAGAAGAATATAATTTAAAACTTTACACCCATTATACTAAAAACGAGTGTAAATAAGAAACACGGTGACAGTTTTGTAAATAAAGTGTCATTTTAAATATTAGGAAGTGACAATAGACACCCTATTTTATAAAAACGAGTGTAAATTCAAAATAATATTATAATAAAATCTCTATTACTCCTGTTAAATTTAAAACGGGTGTAAATTTAAATGGACTGAAAAAAGTGTTTTCTCAAATATAAGATTTCTACAAAATTATTTTTTTTAATAAAATTAAATAAATAAAAGAAACTTACGTTTTTATTATTAAAATAAAATAATAAATATCCTTTTCAAAATATTTCTTATGTACTAAAAAGTAAAAACACTCTATTTAAAGACTATCTAAAAATTCAATACAATGTATATTTTTTCTCTCCACTTATATTTATTGCTTAAAAAAGTTAATACATATTTATTAGGTTTATAAAAAAATAGTGAACAAAATTTCAGTCACCATTATTTTTTTAATATTTTTATTTTCCTTTTTTATTAATTCCCTCCTCTAAATTCATTAAAAATAATATTTCTTCATTTTTTATTTTTCTTCTTCAATTAAAAATATTTAATACTTATAATTTCTTTAGCAATAAATTTAAGATAAAAAATAATTATAATAAATAATAAGAAAATATATTACATTTTCTTCTACCCCTGTTTTGTTTCTCTCACGTTTCCCTATTTTCTCCACCTCTCTTATTTCTCCACTGTTCAATTACTGTGAAAGCCAAATCAGGCCACAACACGATGAGATCGAAGAAAGAAAAACATTATTTAAATACATATTCACGAAATCTATCTTCTGACCCGTTCATTTCGCAAGATGAGCCACTTTTTGTCATCTTCTTCCTCAAATCTGGTGGGTTAATGTGATTTACGACAACATCTCCTCATTTTCTTTCTTTCTTTCTATTTAATTTCATTTGTGGAGTTCCATCCTTCAAATTTAATCTTCTATTATTATCTTGCTGAGTTTTATCTTCAATCTAAAAAACCCTAACTTTCGTCTTTATTTTGAAGTTGAAAACATCTGTGCTACCTTAGTACCAAACGATATTGATGGGCAAGTTGCATATTTTTACTATTTTCCCATACATATAAATATTATTTTTCTTAAATCTCTATTTGTAATCCCTAACGTATTCATCATCTGTGTAATGGCTCAAAGAATTGTAAGAACACGATTAGTAGATTCTTAAATCAGCTTCCTCGTCGTTTCTATTTAATCCAATTTTCATCTTACTTCTCATGAATAATAATATTTTTAATCTTGGAAAATATATGTGTAATAAAAATGTTTAAGAATAGTTTTATTGGGATCGTATATTTTATTATGATGTCTTTTTTTATTCTCAAGATACAATGGTTTTGTACATTGCAGTGTTTTTTGTTGTTATGAAGTACATTTCAAATGTTTAATATGTTTGCATCATTGTTGTTGCTCTGTTAAGCTGAATTTATGTTCCACTCTTACGAGTCTTTAACTAAAATATAAATCGCGATTAAGTTATTGGCTAGAGTATTTTATCTATGAACGATTGAAAGTTGACTTTGAATGAGAAAGCATATTTGGCCTCAAGTCCTTTATTCTATGTTATTTTACTGTCTTAAAATAATGTGTAAATCATTGACTCTACGAGGAAGGTTAATACAATGAAAAAGATTAGAAAGTTATGTCATGACATTAACAAAAGTACTAATGTTTTATAAAGATGTGTGGACTAAATTTTGAGTTTTTTCTTGAAGGGACTTTCTTCTTTTTCAAAGAGTTTAATATCTTGTCGGGTTTGTTCATTAATTGAAATTCTGGTGTACATATCTCAGATGTCCCAAGAGATGTCGAAACATTGATCTCTGCATAACTAAACAAGAACATAACAGAACATACCAAAAAAAACTTATATGTCACAATCAAAACAGTGTAACGACAGATGTTTCAACATCTGTTAAGACATGTATTTTATAGCAAGAAATAAAATAAAAATATTCATAACAGAATGATAAATAACACCAAGATATGATGATCCATTTCGGTGTACAACAACACCTACATCTGGGGGCTACCAAGCCAGAAATGAATTCACTATCAGTAGTATTAATTTAGAGCTAAATAACCACCGGTTTACAACTCCTCACTTAATCCCTACCCAATGCAACTTCTACTTAGAAATCATCATCTAGATAAGAGAAACCCATCTCAATTGCTAAACCATCTCAGTGATATCTAACAGTTACAACCTCCAGTAACTATATCAAATTGTTCAATTGAAAGACACCCCTCTCAATACAATATTCAGTCAAGACTCTTGACTAACATTAATACTTGGATTTGATTAAAAGCTTCATCCAAGAACAATATACAATTCCTTACCTACAAGTTTTTGAATGTGTAAAACTATGTATACCACAATGTATCAAACCTGATGCAAAGGGTGACTTACAATACAAGAAAGTAAATGATGCTCAAAACCTTAAACCCTTATAATTAAATTACAAGAATTCGTTACAAGGTCTACTCTCATCTGCTCTATGTTTTGGTCTTCCTTTTATAGCCTTCAGTAGTCCATGGGCTTCAAATTCTCTATCCAATTTTCCTTGATCCACATTCTGATTGCACCTTAAATCTTGCAATAGATCTGCAACAAACCTGTTGCGTCAAACCAAGATGTCGAGTCCTCATGCTAGGATATCTTTTCTGACATGTTGTTCTTTATAGATTTATTCTTGTTGGAACATTTTGTGCAATATCATGTTTTACTAAAATTTTCTCAAATCTTATAGTTTTCAATCCCCCATTTTGACAAATTTTGGCTAAAACTCTTTTTACACAATAAACCTAGGAAATCAAGAGAAGAATAGTAAAAAGTCCTGAAGTCATTTCAGCCAGCCTGTGACGAGTCTAGCAGAAAACAATGAGCCTCCTGAAAGCTTTCATTCTTCCTGTACAACATACACCACCTGTTGTACGACGTGTGTCCTGAACCCTGGTGTACATGAGGAAGAAGATATAAGCCACTCCCCCTTAAAACCAGTCCCAATTTACCAGCCTTCATTATCTAGATCAGGGCTCAATGGACCTAACCCTAACTCCAGATAACTCAGAACACAAGACACAACTGTGTTTATAACTTAGATCACAAGACACAAAAAGAAGACTCAGAACAACAGGAACAGAGTCACAGACAGGATGTTAGAGCATTCTATCCAACATCCTTGCAAAATAACTGCAAGAACAAACTTACACCCCAATCAAAGATCAATTATGTGTTGTACGGTGCAACACACAACTAGGATAAACACACAACCTATCTCCCTCTTTTTAGCCAAAAATTGACAAAGGTGCCCAACACAGGTCCTTACCCAAACCCGGACAAAAGCCATGAAGACTCAACACAACAAAAAGAAACACAACCTGAAACAAAAGAAGTCAGGACCCCCTTTAAATACCTGAGCAGTTTTCTTAGGAATTAACATTCCATTGATATAATCGAAGGACAATTCAATGGAAGAGTAAATTGATAAGAAAACTCTAGCATAAATGAGCGTGCACCAGCCAACTCAGATTTGACTGTTTCTTTTTTAATGAGAACCGTCCAAAGACTATGCATGTACCAAGGAAACATGTTTTGCACGCCTTCTTTAGGGCACACTTACACCGTCCACATAGAGCCACAAGTCCTAAACGATGTTCTGACATCCAGTCAGTTTTTTTGTTTACTCTCTCTTGAAACTTTTAAGGCATAAACATAATTCCCTTCCAAAGAACTTCAAGCATACTCCTTTCAGCCTGAATTAGAAGATCTTAATCAAGACGACAAAACATTATGTGTGACATCACCCATTTATCAACAGAAGCATCCATAGACCTTATCCTAAACTGCAGAGAAAAATAAATTCTCCAAGACTATGTCCAATCTTGTTTCTCTGGTCTCTTATAAGAAACATGAACATAGTTGAAACAATTCAAAACCTTAACAAGTCAAGCTCACAATTAGAACTTACTTAGCTAAAGTATCAACACATGTTAAGAGATTTAGTTTGACATCACAATCTCACATGAACACCTTCATGCTTATAAGAGAAAAAAAAGCGGATCACAAATCTTGAACCGTAACCAGTAGACACTTGGATTGAGATCAAATAATCACCATTAATCACTCTCCCCCTGAACACATCCATACACTGTACAAATTCATCTTGAACCTTACAGCCATAAATAACCTTGTTCTTTAAGAATAAATCCAATCAAGCCTGGAATGTTCACCTTCCTGAAAGAGACATACACATTCTCTTAAATTCTGGGTTAACCAAGCTGTTATCCATACTTGGAAGTCATCAATCCCCTTCACCAAATGAAGAAGAATACCTCCTCAGCTTGCTTCCTTCTCAAGATTCAGGCTGATACACTATTTTCTAGAGATACTTCCAGCAAAACTAACCATCTACACACAGAAAATCTGAATCCACAAAGTCTTGACCATACTTCACAATGAAAAGATAATTCACTTCTGATCCAACAAGTGAGTAACAAAAACTTTCCTTTCTGAAGAGATAGTCAACTAAAATGATGTTTTAAACATTAGTTAAGACACCATCCTCAAACAAATGATCATCTGCTCTGGTTATGGAGTCAACATCCATAGGAATAACTTTTTGCATGGTAATCCATACATTTCCTTTTGCAATGAACACGTGAGGATCCCAACAGATCACAACTGTAGCAACTCATAGATCATCATAAGAGGCATAATACCACAGAGAGAAATAAAATCACTTATGCCTCAGGAAACTTCATCTCAGAAGCACAATCTTCAGACATCCTGTCTGACATTACAGAGTTAGCACTCATCCTAAGCATCCAAAGAGGAGATTCCTTCAAACAGATATCAGGATGACTGACAATAAGCACAAGGTATAAATGGATCATCATACTATAAGCAGAATTCTCAGCAAGGTTTTCTTCTGCTCTGCCCTTTAGTCTTATATCCTTCAAAACTCCACCTTGCACAGTCTACCATAAGACAATGTACATCAGCACTAGCAATCGCTAATGTTTTAACAAGTGTTGACATGATAAACCTAGGCTTGAGTAGGTAGTTCCTTGGAGCACACTAAAAGAACATCTTCCTCCATAAGTAACCAATCAGAATACCTTCCATAAGGTCCTTGATCACGTGGGAATAACAATATGACTAGAACTTCCAGTACTAACACCCCTTTACCCCATACAGAACTATGGAACACTCATATCAAACATTTAGATGAGACTCCAAGAAGGAGACATGAAAACACCAAGCAATCAGCAATTCCCTTGAGCTTTTAGCTATTACATGATTTAAAAAGGTTGAGATAGACTTTGGAAACAACCATATAGTTGGAAATCAACCACTCCTAAGAAGACCAGCTTATACAAGATGGTACAACTCCAATGCACACAAATAACTTCAGCATCAGCATTCTGATGTTCAGCATAATGTCAAAACATTTAATTTACATTATTGACTTGACTAACCAACTGATGAAACCACACATGCCTGAAACAATCTTGAAGATCTGACCCTTAGACTTCTAGACATTATCCGACCTTGAATGGCTTTTCCACCATAACAAAACAAGAGTTCCATGTTCTCATATACTTGATCATGAAATCAAGTTTGAGTAAATAACCTCCATCTTGGACTATCAATGGGAAAAAAACTAGTCATTTTCAAGATGACTCAAGAGAAGGAACAAATACCTTTATGACAAACTGCTTCAAGCACAATTCTCCAAGAAAATCATCCATACCCGATCAGAGTTCACACCAAAACCAAACCTAATAGAAGAGGTAATCACAATATATACATAACTATCTACAAGATCATTCAGATTTAGCTTTGAGAGACCAAAAAAGTCTCTAAGATGTTAGGGTGAATGTCCTAAACATATTTCCTTGACTTCTATATGCACATAGTCTAGTAGAGATGTCTTCATAACCCTTCAGCATAAATTAGGCCATAAGTTCCTTCAAGGATAAACAGAAGCCTAGCTCCAGATCATAAATAAACTGATTTAAAGAAAACTCACCAAAGTTGTTGGTGTCTTGATCTTCATCTTCACAAACATACATATATAAGACAAAACTCTTGGATAGAGGCTTCCTAGATTACATACCAAAATATTCTTCAAGACCAATCTGAAGAAGATTCCTAATACTATTGATAAACACATATTTGTTTATCATCCATAATATATGCTACATCTCGCCTTTGCCCGAGAAGTTCAATCCTTAAATCAACAAGATTATGCACACACTCTTCAGAAGTGATGTTTCAACATCTGGTTGAACATCAGGTCCTTTTCCCATGAACAAGTCATTGGATCTTGAGTTCTTACACTGTTTGAAGATGCACCTTCAGAAGTGACACTTTTGTCATCACCAATAAAAAAGGATAATCAATTAAATACTTACTAAGGCCACAAATAGCAATTGATTTTAAATCCCAATTATGTATTCTTCAGTCATAAAACTCCTCTCCTTTCTTAATCAACAACCTAGAGAGAAATCTTCAAGGCATAAATATTCCAAAGAAAACCATCTTCTCTTCTGAACACATTCATAAGTGCCTTTATGAGTGGACTTGAGAGAGGACTCAAGTATCTTGGGCTACCAGAAACATGACATAAAGTGTTTACCAAATTCATAGATCATGAATTTAATACACAAGACCTCAACTCAACTTTTTCTCCAATTACCCTTCATGGTACCTGGTTGACCCCGTCTCCCAAGCAACATAAGACGATCCTTCAGTGGAAGGCATCATAATTATTACTCCTTTACATAACTCTCAGCTAGTGATGACATGAACATCTAAAGAGACTGACACCATATTCAACAAGCCACGATAGATGTCAGAACATTTTAAAAGACATCATGCTTAACACAAGCATCATTATTAGCAGCAACAAAAGAATCTTCACATACCACTCAGATAACCATCAGTTGTTGTCATGCCACATTCAAAACGTTATTCTCCTAGCTTCCAATCTCCTTGAACACTACAGTAATGGATTGTCTGATCACACAGTCTCCTTCCTTATTCAAAAGACCAGAAAGTATCTTCCCTATAACTCATCCAGAAACAAAACGTGATGCCTGCTCTGATACCAATTGAAATTCTAGTGTACAGATCTCAAATGTCCCAAGAGATGTCGAGACATTGACCTCTGTATAACTAAACAAGGACATAACATAACATACCGGAACAAACTGATGTGTCACAATCAAAATAATGTAATGACAAATGTTTCAACATATGTTAAGACATGTATTTTACAACAAGAAACAAAACAAAAATATTCATAATAGAATGATAAATAACGCCAAGATATGATGACCTAGTTCGGTGTACAACAACACCTACATCTAGGGGCTACCAAGCCAGAAATAAATTCACTATCAGTAGTATTAATTCAGAGCTAAACAACCTCTGGTTTACAACTCCTCACTTAATCCCTATCCAGTGTAACTTCTACTTAAAAATCACCATCTAGATAAGAGAGACCCATATCAATTGCTAAATCACCTCAATGATATCTAACAGTTACAACCTCCGGTAAATGTATCAAATTGTTCAATTGAAAGACACCTCTTTCAATATAATATTCAGTCAAGACTCTTGACTAACATTAATACTTAGATTTGCTTAAAATCTTCATCCAAGAACAATGTATAATTCATTACCTACAGGTTTCTGAATGTGTAAAACGATATCTACCACAATGTGTCAAACCTGATACGAAGTGTGACTTACAATACAAGAAAGTACACGACTCTTAAAACTCTAAACCCGTATAATTAAATTACAAACATTGGTTACAAGGTCTACTCTCACATGCTCTAGATCTTGGTCTTTCTTTTATAGCCTTCAGCAGTCCATGGGCTTCGAAGTCTCTGTCCAATCTTTCCTTGATCCACATTCTGATTGCACCTTAAATCTTGGAATAGATCTGTAACAAACCTGCTATATCAAACCAAGATGTCGAGTCCTCATGCTAGGACATCTTGTCTGACATGTTGTTCTTTACAGATTTCTTCTTGTTTGAACATCTTGTGCAACATCGTGTTTTACCAAAATTTGCTCAAATCTTATAGTCTTCATTAATAAAAGATTTCAGAAGCAACATCATGCTTGTCTGTGACCAACCTTTAATCAAAATAGGTTAGTTTTCGGCAGAAGTTTTGAAAGAGAAAACCAACAGTGTCTTTTCTCTAATCAGTGCCTCAAGTTACAAATGAGAACATTCAACAAGTGTCCTTTTCATGAACACCCTTTTGATTCAAATAGCTACTGCTTTTTGTATAATGTTTTGATTCGTCATTAGCCAATGAGTATACAAATTATTGGCCATTTCTATATGTTATCTTGATTTTGCTGGAAACCAATCACAATCCATGTTTCAGATGAATTAAAGATTATGATTGATTGTCATTGTAAACAATATTGTTCAATTATATTTGATCAAGGACACGACATGGCGTAAAGGAGGAAGACTCAGAAAGTGTGTTGTTTAGTGATAACATTGCGTTAGATGAACACACTTTAGTGGAGGAGCTGCAAAAAGTTCTTGTTGAGGTGAATTACACTAGAGCAACAAAAATAAGGGATACTCTAAAAATCCTTCAAAAAGATAGCAAAAGTACTCATGTTTTGTTTATTAGAATTAGAATAAGATTTTGCTCCAAAATTACATGTAAAAATGTGAGTGGTATTTGATACTTGCACATTTAACTAGATTTTATTTCGTAATTTTTAAAATTGTTATTGGTGTCAGCATGTCGGTATCATGTTCAGATAACTACTTCATGATTATTTCATTACTAGTTCTTATCACGTGTATTAAGTTATCATCTCTTTCAGTTTGTCATGCTCTGTACTTTTGAGTAGTTTTCCATTAATTTTTCAAATGAAAAGTTGCAGCAACAATTGAATTTGATAAAAGTTTGGACTGAATTATGCACTTCAAGTTATTTTTTTCCTTTTCATTTCCATATTTAATATGATTTTGATAAAGACTATATTTTATCCTGATTATGAAAAATGTATTTAAAATGGAACGAGAAGGATATAAAAGGAGTGGATCATTGAACTTGTAGACAACCAAGATGTTTTGGACTTTATTGAGAATGTTATTTTTCTTACTTTTTAATTTTCAATGTACATGTGTTAATATTTACTTGCATTTATAAATATTATATGCTTATTTATGATTATTGAAACTTCCCTAAATTTTGTTAATTATGGTTATAATTATATAGCAAGAGGTCTCCCTTGTTTTATATTGAAACTTATGACATATTATTATAGGCTTGTAATGGTTGCACCAGGGAGATTATTTTTTATTTCAAAGATAACAAACTTGTAAGGAGTTACATATTGCAACACATGAACTAACAAATGAGTTATGGTGAGGCAGATGAGACGCAACATTATGCTTCTTCTTCAATTTGGTCAAGATGCCATTGCTCGTATCATGGTAAATTTGCACACCATTACCTATAATTTTTTCATATGTAGTTTCAATTTCAATGTATGCTAATAAATTGTTGTAATAGTAGGTTTGATAATATAATTTATCAAGCTTTATCCAATAACTAGATTTTTTATATATTTTATATTCTATGAGATAAGTTATGTGTTTAAATTGTATTAATATTAATAGCTGACATGAAAAAAAAATGTGGAAGGGTTTGAATATTCTAATCTTGAAATTTTACAACAGATGTTTGTACATCTCTTCTTGCAACGGGTGATTGTAAATTAAAAGCTCATTTAATTACATTTTATGATAAACTTTTGGCATTAAAGATTGATTTAACACGGTGGTATTGGAAATGCACGAACTTTTAAAAGGCGTGCGTTAACACCAAAAGAAGGATGCAGAGAGAAGATATTGACGATACATGAAGGAAAATTCTATATTCTACTAGTGTTTGGTAAGATATATATGCATGACGATAATTTATTTATTGAATGTTGAACCAACACTATACAAAACTATTTCGTTGAAAGAAATAGGATGTAAATTTTAAATATAATATAATTATTAAATATTTTACACCCGTAATAACTAAAATAGAGTGTAATATATTATATTTGTATTCCCTATTTAAAAAAAAATAGAGTGTAAATTTGTTGTTCATAGTAAGTATTATTAATTTTACACCCATTTTTTTATCAAATGGGTGTAAACTAGTTTGATATATATATATATGTGTGTGTGTGTGTGTGTGTGTGTGTGTGTGTGTGTGTGTGTGTGTGTGTGTGTGTGTGTGTGTGTGTGTGTGTGTGTGTGTGTGTGTGTGTGTGTGTGTGTGTGTGTGTGTGTGTGTGTGTGTGTGTGTGTGTGTGTGTGTGTGTGTGTGTGTGTGTGTGTGTGTGTGTGTGTGTGTGTGTGTGTGTGTGTGTGTGTGTGTGTGTGTGTGTGTGTGTGTGTGTGTGTGTGTGTGTGTGTGTGTGTGTGTGTGTGTGTGTGTGTGTGTGTGTGTGTGTGTGTGTGTGTGTGTGTGTGTGTGTGTGTGTGTGTGTGTGTGTGTGTGTGTGTGTGTGTGTGTGTGTGTGTGTGTGTGTGTGTGTGTGTGTGTGTGTGTGTGTGTGTGTGTGTGTGTGTGTGTGTGTGTGTGTGTGTGTGTGTGTGTGTGTGTGTGTGTGTGTGTGTGTGTGTGTGTGTGTGTGTGTGTGTGTGTGTGTGTGTGTGTGTGTGTGTGTGTGTGTGTGTGTGTGTGTGTGTGTGTGTGTGTGTGTGTGTGTGTGTGTGTGTGTGTGTGTGTGTGTGTGTGTGTGTGTGTGTGTGTGTGTGTGTGTGTGTGTGTGTGTGTGTGTGTGTGTGTGTGTGTGTGTGTGTGTGTGTGTGTGTGTGTGTGTGTGTGTGTGTGTGTGTGTGTGTGTGTGTGTGTGTGTGTGTGTGTGTGTGTGTGTGTGTGTGTGTGTGTGTGTGTGTGTAACATTTTACACCTGTTTTAAAACGGGTGTAAATTCATCAGACATTTCTCACCCTATGAATTTACACCCTCTAATAACGGGTGTAAAATGTATTAAAAATATTCCTATTTTTCCACTAGTGTTGGATGCAACTACTCTCATTTTGGATGACATGTCTCACAAAAAATGGTGTCTTGGAAATAGTGATAGAGTCAAAACCACCCTCAATCTTGGATATGGGGTATTGCACCCAAAAATTTGCCCTCTTGTCTCTTAGCCTAGCTGACTTCTGCTTTTCATTCATATGCATCTCCATTAGGTCATGACAGTGCATCATGCATTTCATTGGTTTTTCAAGGCATGAGATCAAGGCAATTTATTGTGATTTGGAGTTTTCTCTACTCATAGTGTGCAAGCAAAAACAAAGGAATTAAAAGTCCATATTCCTTATGTTCAGGCCAAGAACGTTAATTATGGCGCTCAAAGCTAAATCAACAGCATCAGAAATCTCTAGCATTTATTTTGCTCAAACACTAGATGAGATTACTTGGAATTCAAGCAAGCCTGAGGATATTATGGGTTCAAGACAGGGTACTCATCATATTTCAAGCATTATTCAAGGTCAATATCAAAGGCTAAGGTTTAGATACGAAGCCACACCCAGTACAGGATGCAATAGAACATTTTTCTCATTTTTGCACTGATGTAACCGGTTACCTAGATACAAGTAATCAATTACACCCCCTCAAAAGGTGCAAAAAATCAGGTTTTCAAACATGTAACCGGTTACCTTGTTTCATGTAACCAGTTACACCTATGCAATACCAAAATCAATGGTTTTTAAGTATTGCATCAGCTGTCACTCTAATCCATTTTCATGCTTCACTCGTGTACCAAGGGAATATTCCAGAACATGAAATACCACAAAAAATATCATTTCCACATTTCCCCCCACTTTATTTCAAATAAATCCTACCATACACCCTCATTTTAAAATCGATTAATTTTGTGATCTGCATTTGGGCGCTAACCGAGTCAAATCATAACTAACCGAGTTATGATTCAACTCACTGAGTTGAGTCTAACTAATTCCATACCTAAATCAAAACCTCACTCAGAACCAAATTCCAAGCCACATTTTGCTCCATACCTAGTTTCTATTTAAGAAAACCTCTCTCATTTCTGCAAAGGAGGATCATTTTTTCACCAAATTTCTGAATTTTTTACACATCACACTCTTGATTCTCACTCACTTTTGCCGAGTTTTTCACTCACTCTCTCCATTTTAATAATCTTCCCTAACCTTACCAAAGCTCAACCGTTAAAGCTAACAAGCTCTTCATCGAAGCTTGTTAATCTTGGAGCTCAACCTTCATCAAATCACTTCCTCAACATCAAGTTTTGCAGTAATAGAAGAGTCTCCAATAGATCTAAGCTTTGGAAATTAGTTCTTGAAATGGTTTTGAAGCAAATCTGGATTCTGTTAGTTTATTATATTGTTATTCCATTTTCTTGTGAGGAACTCTTTGGATCTCTGATTTTCTTAGCTACATCCATCATTTTCTGTTTGCAACAAGCACCGAGGCAAATCTCAACCTTGTAGGTTTGTAATTCTTGGATCTAACACTGTTTTAGCTTAATTTGCATTTTTCACAATGTATTATCTTGTGATTTGTGTGTTAATTGATCCAGTGGTTTGCATGCTTGGTTGTATTGGTGTTTGTTTGTTCATAATTACTGTGATTTTTGTGTCCAATTGCATGCCCTAGCATTATGAGATTAAAGTTGTTTTCACATAGTGTAATTGGTTACGCAGATTCAGGTAACTGATTACATGCTTGCTGTGCACTGTGGGAATTGTTTCATGTACGATGTAATCGATTACCCATATTTAGGTAACTGGTTACACCTAACGCTTTTTCTATTTTTCTTGTTGTTTTAGGGTTATTTTGATTCCGCTCCACTTCAATCCTTCATTGCTTGATATGGTTGATATCTATGGATATTTCTTGAGTTGTTTAACATCCCTTGCGGTACCTACATGGATTTATGATCAACTTGTTTGCATGTCGACATTGTTTGTTTGTTTAAGTTTCATGGATTGCTCGGTTGCATGTTAATGTTTGCTTGCTTGAACTTGTTTCTTGGACTTGTTGATGTGTGTTATTGCTTATGAATTCTCTTTGCTTGCTTGTTTGTTCCTTATGCATGCTCTCTTCGGGCTTCCTAGTTCAACTTAATCTTTGATTAAGCTTGAAGTAGGATAGACATTAGGTTCTAATCCAAGCATGATAATATTTAGCTATAGTTTTCCTTGATCCTCAACTTAGGACCATCTTTGAATGACAACTTTAGGTGTATTTCCCTCTGATCCTAACCTTAGGACCATTTGGCATGATAACATTTAAGATCTAGTTCCCCCAGATTTTATTTCTTTTTGGATCCAATTCTTTTCTTGCATCAAAATCCAAAAACACTTAATAAATACGATGCGTATAATATGTTATGAGCCTTAAGTACATGGGAAAAGATGAACATGAGTTTTCCTTACATATTCTTAGAGTATTTTATACTTGAGACGTTTAAATCATTTGTACAAAATATTTGCTCCTATTGTCATAGACTTTAGTACAATACACATCTCAAACTCTTCTCAAAACCTTAACAAAACACTTCAACAAATCCAAATCATTTTGTACTTCGGGATTTTCTCTTCAAACCGTTTTCAGAAAGGGAATGTTATTTCCGTTCTACCACAATACACGCTAAAGCATAAACCTTCTCACGTGCGAGCGGCAAAACCTAACTGCTATAATGCTAACGTTATCATCATCCATAAAAAACACTCAACAACCCGTAGTCCCACAAACTAAGGACACCCTGATTTCTCATTCCTGTTGAGAATATGTAGGTACAAGGGCTTCAATCCTTGGTGAGCCACCTCCCTTTTTCATTGTAGTCCTTTGAACTACGATTGCTATTACTTTCCCATTGCTTGAGAGAATACGTAGGCACATGATTACGAGATCATGGCGAGTCCCTTTTGTTTTCCCTTTTTATTCATGCATTCCCTTAGTAAGTAAGTCTTTAAATATACACACCCTTTAATTAGAACAACGAGAATGGATCACGTTGAGTACAACAGACACGGGGGTGCTAATACCTTCCTCTTGGGTGATCGACTCTTGAACCTCGAATTTGGTTGCGAGACCATTTTCTTTCCCTTCTGAGGTTTTCTCGATGTTTTCCTTTCCCGGTTGAGATAAATAAAGCTCAATAGAGATTATATGTATTTGTCTGTTGTTTCTCGTGTAGCGACAACTGGCGACTTTGCTAGGGACCTCTGGTTCCCTATGTGAGTCAGTCATAACTCTTGTTTGTTTCCTTTTCACTGGGTGTTTATCTTTATATTTTGCTTGCTTGTTTATTTGCATTTCATTTCATTTTATTTTTGCTCTTCCTATTTTTCTAGACATTGTTGTACTGTCGCGTTGGGTTATTACTGAGAGATGAGCCCATTATCCATGCTTGAGTATGCACACAAGATTAGAGTGGACTTGTATTGACTTGCCTAGAGTTTGATACATATAGTTGGCACGAGACCCACATTTAAACGAGGTTTTCTTGAAGATACTTTGTCCTGCATGTTATACAGTAGACAAAGTGTTTGCATAGAAAACTCATGACTCTGGAGACCTTTCTTTGGAAATCAGTGGAGGCCTCTTTTAGGGGTAATGATGCCAAACAAGAAATTGTGCACGTATTATTGTTTCTTGACCTAAGAGCCCGAGAAGCTGAGGACCGTTAGGAACCTCTGTTCAAGACTAGAACCCGCATGTGAGAGGGGATGGGATTTTGCAGGAAACCTTGACCTTCATCCTACCCAATTTTCTGGTTTTTTTGTAGAGGCAAAATTTTGAACCTGTTATGCTCAACCTATTCCGTTATCAGTACAACAGATATCCAGGATTTGTGGGAGCCTTGATCTCGTGTATTTACATTCATATCATCATACCATAGCTACATTTTAAAACACATGTTTCTTCATTTCCAGATATTTTATCTTATCTTTGATTATGGTTGCTGAAGCTCCTTTACAGATAGACACTAGTAGAAAGCACACCATCAACTAGAAGTTTCAGACAACTAATTTAAGTTCACTTCATAATCTGATTGTTAGTACTACCCCAGGCAATTTGAAGGATTTCAAGAAAGATTATGGGAAGACTCTCAATATGCTTCACAAAGTCATAACTTATGAGAATGAGGTTATTCATACTATGCTTCAGTTCTATGATCCTCCACTGAGATGCTTCACACTCCGATACTATCAACTAGCTCTTACCTTGGAGGAGTTTTCTCTCGTCTTAGGGATTCCGGTAAAAGATCAGGTGCCATTCCACAGTTCTATAGAGGTTCCCGAGTCTCATGATATTGGTGTTGCTCTTTATTTGCACAAATCTCTGGTAGAAGCCAACCTTAAGTTTAAGGGAGGCCTATCTGGGTTTCATTTGAGTTTCCTAGTAAGTGGGGATAAGGTGTATGTTGATGCTTGCATCTGGAGTACTTTCAACGCCATCCTTGCTCTTTGCATCTATGGGATTGCTCTTTTTCCCAATGTAGCTGACTTCATAGATATGAATGCCATTTGTCCTTTTATGACAGAGAATCCAATGCATACTCTTCTTGGTGATGATTATCACTGTGTGCATACTAGGAACAAGAAGAAGACGAGTGGACTTGTTCTTTATTGTGCCCCACTTTTCTATAAGTGGTTTACGAGTCATATCTCTCATGTTGGTGCATTTGTAGATACCAAGGATTGTTTAAAGTGGTCAGAAAGGTTAATGGGTCTTGTTACTAAGGATATCACTTGGGTTGACAGAAGATTGCTTGATTCTGAGATGATCTATAGTTGGAAGAATTTCCCAATGTACCTCTTATATGGGTAAGAGGCGGTATCAATTACAACCCCTTTCTTTCTAAAATACAATTAGGGTATGCTCTAAGAGATCCACCAAAAGATAGAGAGGTAGACGAGTCTCTGTTCTTCAATGTGGTTGATAATCCTGAGTTATTAGAGTGAGTTGTGAAGTTCTGGCACAAAATTCATTGGAAAGGAGAGCCATTTCTAGAGAAGAGTGACTGTGTGACTTATCCTCCTTATGTGGAGTGGATAAAGAGGAGGGTTGAAACATTTTACTTACCTTTTCCCATGGAGGCTCTTTTATATCCTCTAGTTATTAAGCAACCTACTTATGTGTCCATAATACAACAAGCTTAGGGTTGACAATCAAGAGCTTCATAGAGAGAACGAGGAATTGAACAGGTTAATGCAATCAGACATGCAAATGGTGAGATGACACATAAATTCAAGCTGAAGACAGAGTTGTTGGCCAAGAAAGACAAGATGGTTGAAACAGAAAGTGAAAGGAGAGAAAGAATTGGTATATATTTGAAGAGTGCTAATAACATCATTAAGCAGAAAAAGGAAAAGTTGGACAAGGCTTATCTCGAGATCTCCAAATTGAACAAGCAGTGGGAAAATCTTTTGACTTCTTATAAGAAGATGGAAGATCAATACAAAGCTCAAATTGAAGGATTGAAGAAGCAACTCGAGGACAAAGACAGAGAGCTAAAAGAAGAACGTCACCAGAGAGATGAAGTTGATCACCATCTTACTGGATGTCAGTGTCAGTTGAACAAAGCTTTGACAGAAATGGAAGAAGTCAAGATTCGAGCTGAAGTCAAAAGACCCAGGGTTGAAGGCAGTCTGAAGAAAGTGATGATTTTTAGGAGCAGCATTACCAGTACTTGGAAGGGATTATCAACATGAGAGATGTGCTTATTCAAGAGTTGATCCAAAGGCTAAAGCATGATAAGATCAAGAAGCTCTTCAAAGAACTTCAAGACTAGAGCAAGAAGCACTTTGGTTGGGGTGGGCTTGCTCTTGTGGAGATGGATGATGCACCTTAGGGCCGTATATTTTTTTTATCACCATCAGGCTTGTTGATTGGGATCCATTATCTTTGTACTTTGGCTTTGACCCTTTTGTATTTGAACTTATTGTATTACTCTTACCTCTATTTTCCAGTTATGTTATGAGGTTGTTTTGCCGGTAATCTATTGTGTTATCTTGCTTAAAACTAGAAGCAAAGTGTAAATTACCCTGGAAATGATTAAACATGACATTTGCATGCATTCATGCATTTTCATACATGCTATCATTCATAGCAGGTGTTCGAGATTGGTCTTCTGATTCTGATTGGTTTTCTTAGTAGGATTGTAAATCCAGGTTTTCATTGTTATTCGACTAGAGGCATACAAAGACGGATTATGGAACAACTACAAGCATAATTGTTGAAAGTCATGACTCATATGGGACAATTTATGGACTCGATGCAGGCTATGGCTGTAACAACCTGATTTTTAATAACTGATTAATTGTACTAGTTAGTTGGTTTGTATGGTTTAAGTGAATTATTGGATTTAACTGATTTACTCTATTTTGTAGAATCAAGAGGATTTATCAGATGTTTTCTAACCAATGTCAAGATGAGATATTTTATAAGAAAATGAATTGACAAATATTTTAAGAGAAGAAATATATTGGAGAGAAATAGAAGGGAAGGATATATATATGGGGGAAGAGGAATGACAATGAAAAATAGAAAATATGAAAGGAAAGTGGAGGAAGAAAGTAGAAGGAAAAAGAAGGAAAAGCTTGGAAAAGCTCAAGAACGACTTCTAGCTTCCGATTAATCGAGGTAAGGGTGTGAAATCTTACTATCTTAATCAATGTGTACGATTATGTATGTGTGTGTTGGATTTTTTGGGGTTTTCTACTCATTTTCCATTTAGGGCAGAAGTTGGTTCAATCGGTAGAGACGATGTTTTATCGGTTAGAATCAGGAATGAACGGAGTAGTTTAGTCGGGTAGTGTTGGGCTAAGTCTACTGGGGTCGATTTGTACTGAATCGGTTGGTTTCGTGAGGTTTGGGCTTTTGGACAATAATGGGGTTTCTGATCTCGCAGGTTCGCCAGGCGAATGGCAGCGAGGCTTCAACAGGCGAAACCCAGCGAACGGTAGCGAATCAAGTCAGAACCAAACACCGTGTCTTCGCTAGCAAGTTCTCCAGGCGAATGAGAGTTGCGAAGGTTTGCCAGGCGAGTGTGCTAGCAAGTTCTAGCGAGTAATTCCAGAATAAATCCTAGTGGTCTTCGCTGGCAAGTTCGCCAGGCGAACGAAGTAGCGAAGGTTCGCCAGAGGCTTCGCCAGACGAAGGTTAGTGAACACAGCAACATATTTTCTTTTCTTGTGTTTTCCATTCGTGGATTGATTGTGTGGTTTAGTTGCGATCATTCATTCTCTGAGATGACTAATTATATGTTGTTATGTATGCTGTGGGTAGTCGTATGGCGTGAATCCTAGATTATGAATTGATTGTGAATATGTGGCCTTTTGGCATATGTGACACATTGTTTAAATTGATTAAAAATGCATGATGGATGTGATGGAGTTTATTGTCGTTTGGCACGATATTTGCAAGTGCATATTGCTCGTATGTGATGTATGATGATTGTAAATGTGAACCATGTTTAAATATTGTGAGTGCATAATGAATATATGTGATTAACGTGATGAATGCATGAGTATGTTATAAGCATGTGTGCATTTCAAGAGTGTCATGAGTCATGTTGCATGTGAAGCATCATGGTGTGCATTCTTGTGTTGATTGATTCCTCGAAGAATCTGCAGAACCCCGTGTGCCCTTGTGGAGTGTGAGCGATGGTTATTTATTGATTCCTCGGAGAATCTGCAGAACCTCGTATGCCCTTGTTGGGTGTGAGTGATGGTTATTTATTGATTCCTCAGAGAATCTGCAGAACCTCGTGTGCCCTTGTGGGGTGTGAGCGATGGTTATTTATTGATTCCTCGGAGAATCTGCAGAACCTCGTGTGCCCTTGTGGGGTGTGAGCGATGGTTATTTATTGATCCCTCGGAGAATTTACAGAACCTCGTATGTTGCGATGGTTATATTGATTCCTCGGAGAATCTGCAGAACCTCGTGTGCCCTTGTGGGGTGTGAGCGATGGTTATTTTTGGTTCTTCAATTGAGCCTGCTGAAATGAGTCGGTACCGCATTTGCATATGCATAGAGTCGTGTGTCGGTCTCTATGAGTTACGTGTTGTCATCTTCATATGATGCATTGGTGAAATAAACATGAATGTAGATGTTTATGTGAATTAACGCGAATTGCGGTAATGGCATGAGTGAGTATGCTTGAAGATATGTATGTATATAAGTATGTGAATATATGTATATATGTGGGTTTACATGGATTGATGTAAACATTGGTGAATGCATATTGTATATGCTTTATGTTCTGTTTATATATAGATACTTATATGGATACATTACGATGTATGGAATGATTGAGATGTATAGAATGCTTGTAAATGTTTATGTGAAAATGATATGAATTATAGAAGTATGATTGTATATGCTTATATGATTCGTAGTAAATGAAACATAATGTATGTGTGATTGTTAGGAGAAGTTTGCATGTGTATATATATACGATATGTTGATGTGGGAGTGGTGAGTGTGTGAATTGATTGAGAAATGTGGTATATATGTATTTTATGATTGTTTATATACATAATTATATGCATTGTTATTATGGTAATATTTCTCACCCTTCTGCTGTTTTATGATGCTCTATGAGGCATTGTAGATTATGATTGCTGGAGGTTTCTTTTGGAGTATAGCTCCTTTTCTCTTGAGTCGGTCGCTCTGATATGTAACATCGGGTAGCTAGGCTTGTAGAGTATCTTTGTGATACACTATATATGTAATAGTTGATGATGTTTGGTAAACTGTGATTGATGTTATGGACAACCTAATGATGTGTACTTGTATTATATCATGTCTTAAGTAATTCGATGTTTTAGTCTTCCTCTTTAACAGAAAACATGAATATGCTTATTTTAAGAACCATGCGTTTATTTTTCTTTTAGTTGAGATTTACCCCTTTTGAATTATTTCTTTATAAACATTAATATTCATGTGGTCGTTTCGTGAGTAATGTGACACACTTCTTTTATACCATGAAATAAATATACTTTGATGGAATTTTTAATTCGTGCCTAAATGATTTAATTGTGTTATTTAGGGGTATAGAAAAGGGGTGTTACATTAAGTGGTATCAGAGCAGGTCGGTCCATCCGACCAAGTTGTCTAATGTTGGTTGTTCCCTTGTACGCGACATGTGTGTGAAACACTGTCGATACATGTTCGTGGTTAACCTTGTCTGCAGAAGTGGGAATGATCGAAGTGGGGGAGAAGCTTGTGATTCTCCAGGATTCTGCAAGAGTGGAGTTTTAGTTCGGTGTGTTGTTAAGCGCTATTATAGTTTGGTAAAGATGGTTTATACTCCATCATGATTTTCGGCTGTCTGTTGACAAATTGAGGAACTAATCACCCTTAATCTCTTGTTGATAGTAGTTGGGATTGTGTTGGATGGGATATACGGGTCTTGCGAGCTTAGATGGTGTGTGCAGTGAATTGTTTGGAGTGAAGCCAAGTGCTTAAGGATTGTTCTGAGAAGTCGACGCAGGACATTGTCGAGATGTTGAATTTTGATGAGATTTTGAGTGCTAATGAAAGTGTGAGGTTGGCAATTTCCGATTAGTTATGGATGTCTGGAAGTTATTCTGACAAGATAAGTGTTACAGGGCCAAGATGCGAAGTGGGGTTGTGAAAGACTTAATTTCGGGAACTGGTCCGAGATTGAGAACCCATGTTGTATGTGTGTTTGGATGGTCAAGGAGTTAAATTAATCGAGTAGTTGAGACTCGTGTTTGGTGTGGGTGCTACGACAATAGACTCCGAGGTTAAGTATATAAAGAGTGGAATGGTGACTTCTGGAGATTACTAAAGGGAGTAAGATACGGGACACAAGATTGGTATGGTTAAATATTCAACCATTTCGAGAAGCTGAAGATGTATTGAATGGCCTTCTAAGTGCAGAATGTTGTTTCTACGACCATGTAGTAACATGAGGACCGTAATTTGGAATGACGCAAGGCTAGGAGCGTGGGAAGTCATTACAGTGCTCTATGCGACGAGAAGGTAGTGACATGGAATTGAGTAATTATTGATGCAATCAATTTGGATGTTGTGGTAAGTGTGATTCGTGTTTTCGCCATAGGTTTACAACTGCGTGTCTGTTTGGAATGGAATTTTCCACACTTGAGTGGGTGAGTCAAGGGTTGTGTAACCAATGGTGTTTTGATGTTTTAGAAGAATATAAAGGATCATGTTGCACATCGGGAATTTGAGTTATCAGTATTAGAGAGGAATTAGTGTTATGTCACTATGAAGAAAGTTCAAAGAATTTTGGAAAAGCTGTCAACAGCTTGTGTGTTGGTTTTGTCGAATCCGACAGGACTATTTGTTGTGTTTCGTGATGCTTTGGTGATATGATTGGGAGATACGTTAAATGCACAATTAAAAGTACAAGAGGAATTATCTGACAAGTGACTTAGGGTTGGTTGTTGTTGTGTGTTTGTACCGGAGTTTGGGAGCCTCAATTGTTTAGTTGAGATTTGAGATGGTTAATGATCTTAAGAGCTTAAGGTATTTATTTGGTTTGAGAAAATTGCATAGGATGCATAGGAAATAATAGGGACTTCGTATGGAGTTGAGCTTTGTATGATGAGACTGATTATTGGTATTCTCGATGGGATTCGAGAAGGTTGGAATTCTAATTGGAGTTAATAGATTGATTGAGTTTAATGGATTGAAGTCGAAGGGCTGATTTTTAGATTTATGGAAATGGTGACATGAGATGTTGTGATAGAGTCTATGTGTCCGAATAGTGTGGATTGGATAAGAGTACTTTGAAAGAATTGTTTTGGTGGCCACGGATGGAGAGAAAAGTGGTTGCGGTTGTATATGCTGATTAGACTTGTTGAAAGTCGAAGTGTGAACATCAGAGACTGTTGGCTTGATGCAACTGTCGAGTAATTCTGAGTAGTATGTGATACCGTCTAATAACGTTTCAGATGGGAACCTGTGTTTTTATTGAGATTTTGGAAGAGTTTGCGGACGTTTTGAGTGCCATGTTGAAGTTGAACTTTGTCTAGTATCCGTGAACGGATGGGCAGACAAAGAGAGCTATCCAGTATGTAGAGGATTTGTTGAGAGCTCGTGTGTTGGATCAAGATGGATAAGAAGGAGGTGTAGGACTCCTTTATGTTGATGTGTGTCTAGCAAGAGTGTTGTACTCGGACTTGGGATTGAAGGTGAGATAATACTTAGAAGGGGGGGGGGGGGGTTGAATAAGTATGAAAAATTAATACTTGAAAATAATCACACAATTATTTTTATCCTGGTTCGTTAAACAACTACTCCAGTCCACCCTTCCAGAGTGATTTACCTTTCTCAACAAGGACTTAATCCACTATTAAATCAAACTGATTACAATAGTATCACCTAAGAACTACAGTTCTTAGTCTTCTCAAGAGCTACTGATTCACACTGAATCCTCTTAAGGAATATCCTTTACAAACAATGTAAATTAAATACAAGAGTTTTTAATGCTTCTATAAAGCTATAATCACAACAGTGATTTTTCTCTTAAGTTTTAAGTACAATAAGATTCTATGAAGAATAAGAATGAGAGCTTATAGAATATTGTGATTTCTTTTCAGCAAGTGTGTAACTGAAGAATGAAGTGAGGAACTCCTTTTATAGGCAGCTGAATCATGCACGTTGAAAAGTGAGTCTCAAAAGGTCTGAGCCTTTTTGTCTTCACATGCACTGACCTTTCCTTGAAATAGATGGCACAGATAAATCCTTTTTTTCTGTGTAAGTGTGTCTAGCACAAATAAGGAAAGAGACGTTGAATAGTTCCAACGGATATATTCTTGAAAATACTTCTTCAGTTTCAGCAAGTTCTTCAGAGTCTGAATGGATCAGAGTCTTCTGATGAGTTTCAGAACTATGCTGTATCAGAGTCTTCTGCAGCGTGTGTGCTTCTAGCGTGTTGATCATCAGAGCATCTTGACACAGAACTTCAGTACATGGCAGCATAGGTACTTTCAGAAACTTCTGTAGATCAATGCTTTGAGAAACTCTTCAATCAATATTCTTCTATACTTCTGATGCTTCAGCTTCAGATGCTTCTGATTATCTTCAGATGCTTCTGACTCAGAATGTTCTGGAGCTTCTTGCTTCAGATCCTTCTGGAGACTACGCTCAGGATCTTCTGTAAGGAGCAAGCAGATTCTTCTGTAAGGTGCATCTGGCGCTTCAGAGTCAGAACAGCTTCTTGTATTCAAGGCAGATTTGCTTCTAGAGAGTTAATATAATTTTAATCTGCAGTAAAACTCTCAAACAAATTTTAGAGTATATAATTCTTAAATATAAATTTCCTAACAGTTATCATCAAAACAAAGAGTATTTATTAAGAACCAATCTGTGTTCTAACAATCTCCCCCTTTTTGATGATGACAAAAAATATCAGAAATTTTATTTAATTGAACATAAAGAATTATAACTCCCCCTGAGATGATGAATCTCCCCCTGAGTTAAATATGAAAAAGGAATAGAAACTTCCCTTTTTATCTTGAGAAACCTTCAGAGCCAGATCTTGTTTGTCTTGTAATAATCAAGGGTCATACTATCTTGCAGATATAAGATTCAGAGTTTGATAAAAGATAAATGATCTGAGAAACTCAGAGATTCTTTTATAGAGTATTCTTATCAAAAGTTCTGAAATAGTCAATTAGATATTAGAAAGAATAGATATGTCTGAAGATTCATTCTAGTGAAATTATATTAAATAGTTCAGATCTTTATTTTCTCCCCCTTTTTTGTCATAAGCAAAAAGTAAAAAACTTTTAATAAAGACAATTAAAAGGAACAATAGCAGATAATTCAATGGAGAATAACAAACTGTTTCATTCAATTATAACAAAGCAAAAGTACATCAGAAGATATAACAAAAACATTCAGATGCAAAAACAACAGATGCACAAACATGAGAAAAAAAATCTAAGTGTGTTTTGACAAAAGCATCTTCAATAGGTCTGTGATCTCAGATTGTGATTGCTCTTGCTTTGACATGAACTTAGTTATTGTCTCATTCTTCTCATCTTGTTTAGACATCCACTCTGACATGTCCTCAGATTTCTTGTCTTGCTTCGCCATCCAAGATCTAATTTCAGATTGACCAGCTTCTAGAGCAGCAATCTTGTTTGCCAAATCTGGATTTTCTGTCTTGATCTCTGATGATGGAGGTTCTGTATCCTAAACAGAGTCAATTGCCATATGTTCTGGAGATCCTGAAGAGGGTTCTACCAGAGTCATAGTTAATGCAGTGGCAGTTGGTTCTGGTGGAGGAGGAGGTGGAGGAGCATCCAAACACAGCAGAGGTTCAGTCTTGTTGACAATCCAGAATTGAGTTCTTTCAGCTCTGAGCTTTGCATCATCAGAACAAATGTTCTTCAGATTAGAAGCCACAATGTTGAATCTATTGAGAAATCCTTTCCAGATGATGTCAGTCTCATTTGCATCCATAGTTTCAGAACATCTTTTCTGAACAGTACCTAAAGACATCTGTATTTCTTGCAAAAACGTTTGAAATAAATGTTCAATATTAAGTCTGGGTGGAGGTTTAAGCAAGGTTTCCAGAGTCATCTGTTTAGGCTTTGGAGTGGGTGGTATCAGTGATTTTGGAATGGAAATCAGAGGAGGGGGAACATATGGAAAGAATGGAATTTCTGGTTTCTGAGGAAGGGATCTGTTTAAAGCATTAAGCAGATTTGGTTGAGGTCTGGTGCGTGGGTAAACAACATCAAAGAATGCATTAGAGTATGGTACGAAAGCAGAGTTTGATGGTTTATCAGAAGCAACTGTGTTATCAGATGCAGGATGCAGAGCTGAAACAGCAGCTTTACCAGATGTAGCAGAAATGGGGGCTAAGGATCCTTCATTTTCCATAGATTTAATATATGAAAGGATTACAGATGGAAGGGTTGGTTTGAGTTTAGGTCTCAGAGGTTTCATGGGTTTAGAAGGCTCAACTCTATCATAAAAATCTTTTAGTTTGAAACCATAAGATAAATTATGATACAGAGAAGACACTTGGGCACAAGATATTCCAGATGATGATGGATTGGAAGAAGGAACAATCATCTCAGATGAAGGTGCAGGTGGAGGCATAGGTTCTGGAATGGTAGTTTTGGTAGGTACAGATGATTCAGGTTCAGGGTCATGAACAGGGTATTTGTCAGATGGATTAATCAGAAAATCAGGATGAATTTCTGATTCAGATGAATTTGAAGATGTTTCAGGTGTACAAGAGGTAGAAGAAACTTGAAACACTGTTTTTAATGGAGTGATATCAAGAACTTCTGTCTCAGGGATATGAGATGGTTCTGAAGGGGTATCAGATTGAGTAGGTGGTTCAGATGAAACAGGAGCAGGAGTTACTTTAGTGGGTTCAGAAGTAACAGTTGCTACAGGTTCAGAAGATGGAATTTGTGATGGTGGAATGACAGATTCTTTTTGTGGTTGATCTTCTGTGGTTTGTTTTTCTGGATGATCAGAAGTTATTGGTTGAGTTTCTATTTGTGGTTGAGCATATTTTTGTTTATCAGAATTTTGTGATAGTTTTGATGGTTGTGGTTCTGTTTGTTGTGGGACTGTTTGTTGTGGTTCTGTTGGTTGTGGAACAGTTGGTGATGGAACTGATGGTGATGGACGTGGAGTGAAATGTTTGATGTGTAATTTAGGTTGAGGTGGTTTTGATACAGAAGCAGTAGGTTGTTTCTGAGGTGATACAGAACTGGGGGCAGCAACAGATGTTGTTTGAGTGACAAGGGGTTTTGGAACAGACTTAATAGATGAATCATTTATAACTACATTTTTAGAAGTAACAGAAGCTTTAGTACCTTTGAGTTTAATCCTCTTTGCAGAGACAGCTTCTCCAGAATCTTTTCTCTTCAGAAGATCCTTGGGATTCTCAGCAATCTTAGCCTTCTTCTGGACAGGTTCAGATTCTGCTGCAGGTTGAGGTCTTTTCCTCTGAAGTGGAACTTCTGCTTCTTCTTCTTCTTCTTCTTCTTCTCCTGCATCTGGCAGGGGTTGCTTGACAAGTTGAAATACATTGGCAGGAACAGGCACTCCTTCCCTTTTGCATTCCTCTATATACATCAGAACAATGTGTCTAGGTTCTTCAGCAAAGAATAGAGGAAAATCTGATACTGGAATCCTTTTATTCAGATCAGACATGTTTAACTTCTTTGGAGCAGTAGTAAGTTCATCTACAATCTTGAGTCTCAGAAGACTCTTAGCATTCAGAGGCTTTCCCATAATGAACTCTAGTTCTTCTGTAACACCAGCATCATACAGAGCAACCACTAAACCATTTTCAGTGAGAAGATCTGAGATCAGCCTTCCAAAAGGTATCCAATTCCTGATCTTCTGGTTCTTTTCTTTAACAGATTCTCTAGATGCATTTATGTGATTCCACAGATGCATAAACAAAATGTAAGGCAGATCTACCTTGTTGCTCTGACTCAGGCAGTACATAAAATAGATTTGTTCATTGTTGACATAATCTGGGGAATTTGTTGACTTTCTGTGATGTATGCATCCCATGAAGATCTTGGCCCAGATCTTGTAATCTGGCTTCAGATCTTTGAATCTATTAGAGGCTTGTCCAGCAGTCATAACCTCCTCATAAACTTCATCCATATCAACACGCCCAACTGGCAGATGTGAAACACCATCTGTTTCTTCATAACCAATCAGTCTTCTAATCAGATCCTCTGTGATGATGATTTCTTTTCCCAGCACAAATGATAGAATAAAATTTGGATACACAGATGCATGAATCCAGAATTCCTTAACAAGAAGAGGGTAAACTGGTCCAAACAGTCTATCAAAGTATTTCACCCAACCTTGAGCTCTAACAATGGAGCAAAAATCAAACCCATTGTCAGCCAGTGAATCAAATTCAACCATGGATTCATACAACACTTCTAACTTTTCAACAGGTGTGAGAAGAGTTCTCTGTGGAGGAATATATGGAGCAGCACCTAGATTATCTGAAGTTACAGCAGCCATTGTTGATTGAAACTGAGCAGTTGTTAATGAAGAGGACGCCATTGAAGAATGCTTTTTAGAACACTTAGGTTTTGAGTTTTTGTGAAGAGAGAACAAAAGATGAAAATGCATATAAATTCTGAGAGTGAAAAGTGTGAAAGTGAATACACATCAGGTATTTATACTAATCACATAGGCACACCAAAAGACAGAAATAACGCACGTTTGAGCAGCATTAAATGAAGAGAATAAAATCATTTCAAATAATAAATGCTTCTGACAGATTTGGGGGGAAAACCAAGATATTTACTATTCAAATTTCACCTCAAACGTCTTTTCAGTTGTGCACACGCCACCTCATCAGATTTTGTGGGACACATGTTTGCTTGCATGCAGTTCTGAATTCTTTCAAGAAATGAAACGTTAGCCACGTTCAGATCTTCTAAAGATGGTTAGTTCAGATTTTCAAATCAGAAATAATAATCAGAATAGAATAAATGAACAGAAGAAATACTTCAGATCATTAAACATTTTGCATCTGAGAGGTTCCCTCTGATAAATATTACTCTGGAATCCATACAAATATTTTTCAGAATGAACTTAAATCTATCTTCAGCAAGGGGTTTTGTGAAAATATCAGCCCATTGATGATTTGTATCAACAAAAGCTAAATTAATTACACCCTTCTGAACATAGTCTCTGATGAAGTGATGTTTAATTTCTATATGTTTTGCCTTAGAATGCAAGATTGGATTTTTTGACAAACATATAGCAGAAGTATTATCACAAAAGATAGAAAGATTACTCTCATAGATTTGATAATCTTCTAATTGACTCTTCATCCAGAGCATCTGAGTACAACATCCAGCAGCAGCAATGTATTTTGCCTCTGTAGTTGATAGTGCAATGGTAGGTTGCTTCTTGCTGTACCATGAGATCAGATGACTTCCAAGAAACTGACAGCTTCTAGAAGTGCTTTTACGTTCAACTCTGTCTCCAGCATAGTCAGCATCACAGAATCCAACTAGTGAAAATTCATCAGATCTTCTGTAACACAAACCCATGTTAGCAGTACCTTTCAGATACCTTAGAATCCTCTTAACAGCTGTTAAGTGTGATTCTCTAGGATCTGATTGGAATCTAGCACATAAGCAGACACTAAACAGAATATCTGGTCTAGAAGCAGTCAAGTATAGAAGAGATCCTATCATACCTCTGTAGAGCTTTTGATCTACCTTCTTACTTACCTCTTCCTTACCTAGAGTGCTTGTAGGATGCATTGGAGTCTTTGCCATTTTGCTATCAACCATGTTGAACTTCTTCAGAAGCTCTTTAACATATTTGGTTTGATGTATGTAGGTGCATTCTGGAGTCTGATTGACTTGGATTCCCAAGAAGAATCTCAATTCTCCCATCATGCTCATTTCAAATTCTTCCTGCATACATTTAGCAAACTCCTTTCCAAGCGTAATATTTGTTGATCCAAAAATAATGTCATCTACATAAATTTGACAAATCAACAGATCTTTCTTAACAGTTTTACAGAATAGAGTTGTATCCACTTTTCCTCTGATAAAATTTTTCTTCAGAAGGAAGTTGCTCAACCTCTCATACCAAGCTCTGGGAGCTTGTTTTAATCCATATAGAGATTTCTTTAATTTGAAAACATGATCTGGAAAATTTTCATTTTCAAAACCAGGAGGTTGGTGGACATATACTTCTTCTTCTATAATACCATTAAGAAAGGCACTTTTAACATCCATCTGATACAGAGTGATGTTATTCTGTGCAGCAAAAGAAATAAGAAGACGTATAGATTCTAACCTTTCCACTGGAGCATATGTCTCAGTGTAATCAATACCTTCTTGCTGACTGTATCCTTGAGCAACCAGCCTTGCCTTATTCCTTTCTACTTCTCCCTTTTCATTCAGCTTATTTCTGAAGACCCATTTTGTTCCAATAATATTGAATCCTTTAGGTCTAGGAACCAGATCCCATACTTCATTTCTGGTGAATTGATTCAGCTCTTCTTGCATAGCTATAATCCATTCATTATCTTCCAGAGCCTCATCTACAGATGTTGGTTCTATTATTGACACTAAGCCAAATAAAGAAGATTCAGAAGTTCTGAGAAATGATCTTGTCCTTATTGGATCATCTTTCTTTCTAATTATCACATCTTTTGGATGAGAAGCTTTGATTCTGGAAGAAGATCCTCTGACAGTTGGTCTTTCAGAAATTTGCAGGTTGTTTAGTTGGGAAGTCAAAGGTGTAGCATCTGGAGTTGCTTCAGATTCTTTGATATTTGCCTTTTCTGCCTCTGAGCCTTCAGAGTCTGTGAGAATCACTTCTCTATCTGCAGAACTTTCAAACTGCTTTGGCTTTTCAGAGCCAAGCTTATCATCAAATCTAACATGAATAGATTCTTCAACAATCTGTGTTTCAGTATTGAATACTCTGTAGCCTTTAGAGCGTTCAGAATAACCAAGCATGAAACACTTCTGTGCTTTGGAATCAAACTTGTTCAAATTATCTTTAGTATTAAGCATATAACAAATACATCCAAAAGGATGAAAATAAGAAATGTTAGGCTTTCTGTTTCTCCACAATTCATAGGGAGTCTTTTCCAGAAGAGGTCTTACAGACACTCTGTTCTGAATATAACAAGCTGTGTTAATTGCTTCTGCCCAAAAATGTTTTGCCAGATTTGTCTCATTGATCATGGTTCTGGCCATCTCTTGCAATGTTCTATTTTTCCTCTCTACAACTCCATTTTGTTGTGGAGTTCTAGGGCAGGAGAAATCATGTGCAATGCCTTTTTCAGAAAAATATTTTTCAAAATGTTTATTTTCAAATTCTCCACCATGATCACTTCTGACTTTAATAATTTTGGAATCTTTTTCAGTCTGGACTTGATTGCAGAAGTCAAAGAACACAGAATGAGACTCATCCTTGTGTTTTAGAAACTTTACCCATGTCTATCTTCTGTAGTCATCTACAATGACTAACCCATACTTCTTGCCTCTGATGGATGCAGTTTTCACTGGTCCAAACAGATCAATGTGAAGTAATTCCAATGGTCTGGAGGTAGACACAACATTTTTTGATTTAAAATGAGATTTTGAAAATTTACCTCTTTGACATGCTTCACACAGAGCATCTGAGTTGAACTTCAACTTAGGAAGTCCTCTGACCAGATTGAGTTTATTAATCTGAGATATACGTCTCATATTAATATGCCCCAATCTTCTATGCCAGACCCATTGCTCATCATTCACAGATAAGAGGCATTTTACATTTTGAACTTTAAGTTCTGAAAGGTTAATTTTATAAATGTTGTGTTTCCTCTTTCCACTGAATAGGATAGAGCCATCCTTTTGACATACAGCTTTGCAACATTTTTGATTAAAGATTATATCATAACCATTGTCACTTAATTGACTTATGGACAATAGATTATGTTTCAATCCTTCAACTAACAGAACATTAGTAATAGAGGGAAGCTTACCATTTCCAATAGTGCCAGATCCAATGATCTTGCCCTTCTGGTTCCCTCCAAACTTCACGTCCCCTCCAGATCTAAGTTCCAGGCTTTGGAACATAGACCTTTCTCCTGTCATGTGTCGTGAGCATCCAGAGTCCAGGTACCATGATTGGTGTCCTGACTTTGCTGCTAAGAACATCTGCAACAGGAATTATTTTGTCTTTAGGTACCCAGATCTTCTTGGGTCCTTTGGGGTTAGTTGGTTTGCAAGTTTGTCTAAACTTCTGTTTTGCAACATAATGTTTATTCTGACTTGCCTTTGGTTTAAACACATAAGTACTCTTCTCAGAGCTTGTGTGTTTAATGTCATTCAAGTGACCAAATTTGAATTGAGAGTACAGAGGTGTCTTCCTGATGAAAAGTTTGTCAACAGGTTTTGGATTGCTTCCAGATGAAGACTCATATCCAATGCCTCTTCTGTTGTTTCCACTAACACCATAGATCATGGAAGCCATCTTGCTTCTGTCTATGCTCTTAGTGAGAAACCTCTGAAAACTAGAGTCATATTTTTCTAAAATATTTTCACAAGACTTAGTTTCAGAATCAAATTCTTGTTGAGTTCTATCAAAGTCATTTTTGATTTTTAAATTTATTTCCTTCTGCTCAACAAGTTCTGTTTTCAGAAGATCAATCTCAGATTCAAGATTGCTTTTCAGCTTCTTGTATTTGAGTTTGATGTTGTTGTAACTTTTAAGAACTTCTGTTAAAACTTTAATGAGTTCTTCTTTGGTAAGTTTAGCCATTACCTCTTCTGCATCATCATCAGATTCAGATTCTGATTCATATCCAGAGGTACCTTCCTCTTGATCCTCTGTCCTGGCCATCAGTGCAACGTTTGCACATTCTTCTTCTGATTCAGAAGATGACTCACACTCATCTGAGTCATCCCATGTTGCCATCAGAACCTTTTTCTTCTTGTTGAACTTCTTCTTAGGTTTTTCTTTCAGAAGTTTAGGACAGTCATTCTTGTAGTGCCCAGGTTCTTTGCACTCATAGCACACCACTTCTTTCTTGGCAGATCTTCTGTGACTAGAAGATTCCTTTCTGTTGTCAGATCTTCTGAAGTTGTTAAACTTCTTTCCCTTGTGCTTCCAGAGTTTGTTAATCCTTCTAGACAGCATGGATAACTCATCTTCTTCTTCTTCAGAAGATTCTTCAGAGCTTTCTTGAATAACCTGCAAAGCTTTAGCAGTTTTGTTAGATTTTAAAGCTATGGATTTACCTTTATCTTTCTTCTGGGGTTCATCTTCCTCCACCTCAATTTCATGGCTTCTCAAAGAACTGATAAGTTCTTCTAAGGAGATCTTGTTCAGATCTTTTGCCATCTTCAATGCAGTCACCATTGGTCTCCATCTGGTGGGAAGACTTCTGATGATTTTCTTGACATGATCTGACGTTGAGTAGCCCTTGTCCAGAACTTTCAGACCAGCTGTAAGAATCTGAAATCTAGAAAACATAGTTTCTACATTTTCAGAATCTTCCATTTTAAATGCCTCATACTTCTGTATGAGCGCCAGAGCCTTTGTCTCTTTAACCTGAGAGTTTCCCTCATGAGTCATTTTGAGTGATTCAAACATGTCATGAGCAGTATCTCTGTTAGTAATCTTCTCATACTCAGTATGAGAGATTGCATTAAGCAATATAGTTCTGGCTTTGTGGTGATTCTTGAAGTCTCTTTTCTGCACTTCAGTCATTGATTTTCTATCAATCTTTTTGCCATCCTCTCCAATAGGATGTTCATATCCATCAATGACCAAATCCCAAAGATCAGCATCATACCCAAGAAAAAAACTTTCTATTCTATCTTTCCAATAGTCAAATTTTTCTCCATCAAACATTGGAGGTTTGGTACTGATCCTATCCCTCTCTTCATATTTATTATTGATATTTGACATTGAATTATCAGCCATGATAACAAATAAATATATTGATCAAAGTATATCTCCTCTGGATCTTTACTGACACTGTTAAGTGATAGCACACTCAGAACCGGAGCTCTGATGCCAACTGAAGGTGAGATAATACTTAGAAGGGGGGGGGGGGGTTGAATAAGTATGAAAAATTAATACTTGAAAATAATCACACAATTATTTTTATCCTGGTTCGTTAAACAACTACTCCAGTCCACCCTTCCAGAGTGATTTGCCTTTCTCAACAAGGACTTAATCCACTATTAAATCAAACTGATTACAATAGTATCACCTAAGAACTACAGTTCTTAGTCTTCTCAAGAGTTACTGATTCACACTGAATCCTCTTAAGGAATATCCTTTACAAACAATGTAAATTAAATACAAGAGTTTTTAATGCTTCTATAAAGCTATAATCACAACAGTGATTTTTCTCTTAAGTTTTAAGTACAATAAGATTCTATAAAGAATAAGAATGAGAGCTTATAGAATATTGTGATTTCTTTTCAGCAAGTGTGTAATTGAAGAATGAAGTGAGGAACTCCTTTTATAGGCAGCTGAATCATGCACGTTGAAAAGAGAGTCTCAAAAGGTCTGAGCCTTTTTGTCTTCACATGCACTGACCTTTCCTTGAAATAGATGGCACAGATAAATCCTTTTTGTCTGTGTAAGTGTGTCTAGTACAAATAAGGAAAGAGACGTTGAATAGTTCCAACGGATATATTCTTGAAAATACTTCTTCAGTTTCAGCAAGTTCTTCAGAGTCTGAATGGATCAGAGTCTTCTGATGAGTTTCAGAACTATGCTGTATCAGAGTCTTCTGCAGCGTGTGTGCTTCTAGCATGTTGATCATCGGAGCATCTTGACACAGAACTTCAGTACATGGCAGCGTAGGTACTTTCAGAAACTTCTGTAGATCAATGCTTTGAGAAACTCTTCAATCAATATTCTTCTATACTTCTGATGCTTCAGCTTCAGATGCTTCTGATTATCTTCAGATGCTTCTGACTCAGAATGTTCTGGAGCTTCTTGCTTCAGATCCTTCTGGAGACTACGCTCAGGATCTTCTGTAAGGAGCAAGCAGATTCTTCTGTAAGGTGCATCTGGCGCTTCAGAGTCAGAACAACTTCTTGTATTCAAGGCAGATTTGCTTCTAGAGAGTTAATATAATTTTAATCTGCAGTAAAACTCTCAAACAAATTTTAGAGTATATAATTCTTAAATATAAATTTCCTAACAGTTATCATCAAAACAAAGAGTATTTATTAAGAACCAATCTGTGTTCTAACAGGGATTGTGCAAGAGACGACTGAATAGATTAGAGGATCCAAGAAAGAACGTGTTTTGAGAGTTACGATAATAACTAGTATTGATCGAGCTTGAGGTCTCGGAAGCAAACTGTGTCTTGTTGAATCTGTATCAGAGTAGCGCAGCGGAAGCGTGGGAAAATAGCATGTTAGATTGTTTTACCGCTGTCACTAGGAGAAATTGCATGATGTGCTCATGTGTCTAAGCTGAGGAAGCGCATCGATCCAAATGGATGGTGTATGAGTGAGAGAGGACTTGACTGTTGAGACAACTTTAAGGAAAAGGGATTGTCTTGGTAAAGGTATTTTGGAGGACCAACTAGAGAAAGTTGGATTTGAATCGGATAATATTTTCGAGGACGAAAATTCCTAAAGTGGGGGAGAGTTATAACAACCCGATTTTTAATAACTGATTAATTGTACTAGTTAGTTGGTTTGTATGGTTTAAGTGAATTATTGGATTTAACTGATTTACTCTATTTTGTAGAATCATGAGGATTTATCAGATGTTTTCTAACCAATGTCAAGATGAGATATTTTATAAGAAAATGAATTGACGAATATTTTAAGATAAGAAATATATTGGAGAGAAATAGAAGGGAAGAATATATATATGGGGGAAGAGGAACGACAATGAAAAATAGAAAACATGAAAGGAAAGTGGAGGAAGAAGAGAAAGTAGAAGGAAAAAGAAGGAAAAGCTTGGAAAAGCTCAAGAACAACTTCTAGCTTCTGATTAATCGAGGTAAGGGTGTGAAATCTTACTATCTTAATCAATGTGTACGATTATGTATGCGTGTGTTGGATTTGTTGGGGTTTTCTAGTCATTTTCCATTTAGGGCAGAAGTTGGTTCAATCGGTAGAGACGATGTTTTATCGGTTAGAATCGGGAATGAACGGAGTAGTTTAGTCGGGTAGTGTTGGGCTAAGTCTACTAGGGTCGATTTGTACTGAATTGGTTGGTTTCGTGAGGTGTGGGCTTTTGGACAGCTATGGGGGTTCTGATCTCGCAGGTTCGCCAGGCGAATGGCAGCGAGGCTTCACCAGGCAAAGCCCAGCGAAAGGTAGCGAATCAAGTCAGAACCAAACACCCTGTCTTCGCTGGCAAGTTCGCCAGGCGAATGAGAGTGGCAAAGGTTCGCCAGGCGAGTGTGTTAGCGAGTGATAGAGAGTAATTCCAGAATAAATCCCAGTGGTCTTCGCTGGCAAGTTCGCCAGGCGAACGAAGTAGCGAAGGTTCGCCAGGCGAAGGTTAGCGAACACAGCAACATATTTTCTTTTCTTGTGTTTTCCATTCGTGGATTGATTGTGTGGTTTGGTTGCGATCATTCCTTGTCTGAGATGACTAATTATATGTTGTTATGTGTGTTGTGGGTAGCCGTATAGCGTGAATCCTAGATTATAAATTGATTGTGAATATGTGGCCTTTTGGCATATGTGACGTATTGTTTAAATTGATTAAAAATGCATGATGGATGTGATGGAGTTTATTGCCGTTTGGCACAATATTTGCAGGTGCATATTGCTCGTATGTGATGTATGATGATTGTAAATGTGAACCATGTTTAAATATTGTGAGTGCATAGTGAATATATGTGATTAACGTGATGAATGCATGAGTATGCTGTAAACATGTGTGCATTTCAAGAGTGTCAACAGTCATGTTGCATGTGAAGCATCATGGTGTGCATTCTTGTGTAGATTGATTCCTCGGAGAATCTGCAGAACCTCGTATGCCCTTGTGGGGTGTGAGCGATGGTTATTTATTGATTCCTCGGAGAATCTGCAGAACCTCGTGTGCCCTTGTGGGGTGTGAGCGATGGTTATTTATTGATTCCTCGGAGAATCTGCAGAACCTCGTGTGCCCTTGTGGGGTGTGAGCGATGGTTATTTATTGATCCCTCGGAGAATTTGCAGAACCTCGTATGTTGCGATGGTTATATTGATTCCTCGGAGAATCTGCAGAACCTCGTGTGCCCTTGTAGGGTGTGAGCGATGGTTATTTTTGGTTCTTCAATTGAACCTGCTGAAATGAGTCGGTACCGCATTTGCATCTGCATAGGATCGTGTGTCGGTCTCTATGAGTTGTATGTTGTCATCTTCATATGATGCATTGGTGAAATAAACATGAATGTAGATGTTTATATGAATTAACGCGAATTGCGGTAATGACATGAGTGAGTATGCTTGAAGATATGTATGTATATAAGTATGTGAATATATGTACATATGTGGGTTTACATGGATTGATGTAAACATTCGTGAATTCATATTGTATATGCTTGATGTTCTATTTATATGTAGATACTTATATGGATACATTGCGATGTATGGAATGATTGAGATGTATAGAATGATTGTAAATGTTTATGTGAAAATGATATGAATTATAGAAGTATGATTGTATATGCTTATATGATTCGCGGTAAATGAAACATAATGTATGTGTGATTGTTAGGAGAAGTGTGCATGTGTATATATATATATATATATATATATATATATATATATATATATATATATATATATATATATATATATATATATATATATATATATATATATATATATATATATATATATATATATATATATATATATATATATATATATATATATATATATATATATATATATATATATATATATATATATATATATATATATATATATATATATATATATATATATATATATATATATATATATATATATATATATATATATATATATATATATATATATATATACGATATGTTTATGTGGGAGTGATGAGTGTGTGAATTGATTGAGAAATGTGGTATATATGTATTTTATGATTGTTTATATACATAATTATATGCATTGTTATTATGGTAATATTTCTCACCCTTCTGCTGTTTTATGATGCTCTATGAGGCATTGCAAATTAGGATTGCTGGAGGTTTCTTTTGGAGTATAGCTCCTTTTATCTTGAGTCGGTCGCTCTGATATGTAACATCGGGTAGCTAGGCTTGTAGAGTATCTTTGTGATACACTATATATGTAATAGTTGATGATGTTTGGTAAACTGTGATTGATGTTATGGACAACCTAATGACGTGTAATTGTATTATATCATGTCTTAAGTAATTCAATGTTTTAGTCTTCCGCTTTAACAGAAAAATGAATATGCTTATTTTAAGAACCACGCGTTTATTTTTCTTTTAGTTGAGATTTACCCCTTTTGAATTATTTCTTTATAAACATTAATATTCATGTGGTCGTTTCGTGAGTAATGTGACACACTTCTTTTATACCATGAAATAAATATACTCTGATGGAATTTTTAATTCGTGCCTAAATGATTTAATTGTGTTATTTGGGGGTATAGAAAAGGGGTGTTACAATGGCTCAGGACCAGGAAGAGTTAAGGGTGCTTGTCCAAGGGACCACTATAGTCATCCCATAATCAGATGTTGGTGGCGGTAATCCTCCCGGCAGTGTTAATCCTCCAGATGGTGCTAATCCTCCAGGTGGTAATGCTTTTCATATCCCTATTCCTATTGGGATGGCCGTTCCTATTCTTGAAATAGATAATCATGAGGATTTTCTATGTATGACGCTGAGATGGGTTTTCCTGTAGAGGCTGAAAGAAAGTTCTATATGCTGGAAGAGAGAATGAGGGTCATGGAGTGCTATAATACTTTGGGTATGGGCGTTGTTGACCTGGGCTTGGTGCCAGGTGTGAGAATTTCTCCAAAGTTTAAAGTGCCTAATTTTGACAAATACAAAGGAACAACCTGCCCAAAGACTCATATCAGGGCTTATTATAAAAAGATGTCAGCATATTCATATGATGAAAATTTGTTGATGCATTTCTTTCAGGTCGGCCTAGCTAGGGTATCCTTAAAGTGGTATATGCAACTGGAAAGGACTTAAATTCGCAGTTGGAAAGAGATGGTTGAAGCTTTTGTTAAGCATTATCAATACAAGACTGACATGGCACCTAATAGGACTCAACTGCAGAGTCTTACACAAAAGCCCAATGAAAGTTTCAAGGAGTACACCTATAGGTGAGGTGAATTGGCATCACGGGTTCAACCTACGATGATGGAGAGAGAGCTCGTGGACATGTTCATGGTTACGTTGCAAAGTCCCTATTATGACAGACTGGTGGGGAGTACTTACGTCGAATTTTAAACTTAGTCATGGTTGGTGAGAGGGTTGAGAATGGTATTAGGTTAGGAAAGATTCAAGTTGCTGTCAGTTCCTCTGGAACAGGAAATAAGCCTTATACTAAGTTCCCTAAGAAGAGGGAAGATGAGACTAATTATATGTCTTCCTACAAGGAAAAAGTAAAAATTATTAAGCACTTTATCAGTAGGTAGGTACTGTAGCCATTCCAGCTGTAACTTAACAACCTCAACAGTACCGTCAACCGTATGTGCCTCAACAGAATTATCAGCAGAAACCAAGAAGGTCTGAAAGGAACTTTGACCCTGTTCCAATGCCTTATGCTCAGATACTTCAACATTTGCTTCAACTCCATTTGATTGAACTTTGTATATTGGGTCCACCTTCTGCAAAGCTTCCTTTTGGGTATGATGTTAATGCTAGGTGTGAGTTCCACTTTGGGGAACCTGGTCACAACATTGAAAATTGAAATGCTTTTAAGCACAAGGTCCAAGATTTAACTGATTCAAAGGCCATCGAGTTTACCTTGAACAACAGTCCAAATGTTGTTCAGAACCCAATGCCACAACATGGGGGGCCGACTGTAAATGATGTTGAAGAGGTTGATGGTCTGAATTTGGTTACTAATGTGAACATTTTGAAAACCCCACTATCTTTTGTTAAAGAGCAGTTGTGGAAAGGTGATGTGTTTCCAGGTTGTGTTTTTTATTGCGAGAAGTGTGTCGTTCAACCCATTGGGTGTGATGATTTAAAGTCTGGTATTTAGGAAATAATTGATGAAGGATGAATCCAATTTGAAAGGGTTTCCATTGACAAGAGTGTTGATGATGAAGGGGTTGTTGTTATTTCAATACCATACACTCCGACCAGAATTCCAGCACCAATAAGGCTAGATCCGTTGGTGATCATTATGCATGGCCCTATTCCGTATAAAAGTACTAAAGTCATCCCCTGGAATTATGGTGCGAAGGTATACTATCAGGCGCAGACAAGAAATTGAGACTCCCTTGTCTGATGAGTTAAATGCTGATAATGTCGACAATGTTGTTGGTGCTGGCAGGTTTTCCAGAAGCGAACATATATTTTCCCGTCTTCAGGTTTCTCAAGATGTTAGTGTTGATGCTTTAGCTAAGGCTAAGAGAAAATAGGTGATGGTGGACGAGCCAATACAAAATCCAATTCCAAAAGCATCTTTCTCTAAAAATGTCAAAGAGCTAATGAGAATTATCTAGAAAAGTAATTATAAAGTGGTGAACCAACTTAATTAAACACCTTCAAAGATTTCTATCTTATCAATGTTGTTGTGTTTTGAAGTTCATCAGAATGATTTGTTAAATATCTTAAATACCGCTTTTGTACCACAAGAGATATCAGTTAATCAACTAGAAAGGGTTGTTGTGAATGTTAATTCCAGTCATGGTTTAGGGTTCACTGATTTTGTTCTAACTCATGAGGGAAGATATCATAAAAAAGCTTTGCATATTTCTTTGGAGTGCATGGGTGATGTTCTGTCTCAGGCCCAATTATTTGGTTGTTATGGTTTTTGATGGGTCCTAAAAGTAAGTGTTTGGTGAAGTTGAATTACCTATTAAGGTGGGGCCTCAAAAATTCAATACAACTTTCTTTGTCATGGACATCTAGTCAGCTTATAACTTCTTTTGGGACGCCCATGGATTCATGCGGCAGGCACTATGTCCTACACTGTTCACCAAAAGATTAAGTTTGTGGTTGATGGTAAAGTTGTCAATGTATGCGGTGAAGAGGATATTATTGTAATCTATTTGGCTTCTTTCGAATATGTTGAGGTTGAAGGAGAAGTTCACAATACCCTTTGTCAGGAATTTGAAGCTTTAAAAATTAAGGAGACTCCTCCTCCGGAGGATAAAAGGCCTGATATCTCCATGGCATCTTTGAAGGAAGGTAGGGCTGTTGTTGAAGCCGGTCGTTCAGAAGGTTGGGGTCAAGTTATGGATTTGTCTGTAAAGAAAGACAAATTTGGTCTTGGGTACAAGCCCACCCATATGCCTCCGGAGGTTCAAGGTTCTCCAGCTCCAATCAGATTCTCCAGTGCTCGTGTTGTTTATGATGGTCAAATTTTTGCAGTGGATGATGGTGTTGATAGTGACTATGATATAGATAGTTGGATTTGCCCATGTGTCCCAGGACATGAACTTGCTAATTGGACAACTGAAGAAATCATTCAAGTCTCTCTTAATGAAGAGTAATTTCATTTGTTTTCTAATCTCATATGTTGTTTCCTATACTCTGCCCAAGGCGTAGTGATTTCTTGTAGGGCCTAATTGTTGCATTTGCAATTTGTATCATAAATAAATGACATTTTTGAATTCAAATATTTTGTTCCCTGTATTTCATTTTTTGTTTTATATATTTTTCATTAAAAATGGCAATGTTTTCCTTTTTTTTGTTTTTATCACTCTCATTCTAAACTAAGGCATGCATCATCAATCATGCAGATCCACCATTTCGAATTCCATTGATAACAAAACTGATATGGCTCGTTATGACTTTGATAATCCAATTTATCACGCCAAAGAAGAGGGTGACGAATATTGTGAACTCCATAAAGAGTTATTTAGCAACACTGGGAGTTCATGGAAGTTGTTAATCTTTGCACCGAGGATGCGAAAAAAGAGATCAAGAGAGGGGCTACTTTAAAGGAAGATTTAAAGAGAAAGTTGATAGAGATGCTGTGAGAGTTTGTTGATATATTCTCTTGGTCTTACCAGGATATGTTTGGACTTGATACAAATATCGTGGTGCATAGATTGCCTCTCAAAGAGGATTGTCCTCTGGTCAAGTAGAAGCTCAAAAGGACTCGACCATATATGGCTGTTAAGATCAAGGAAGAAGTTTAGAAGTAACTTGATGTAGGTTTCTTAGCTGTTACTAACTATCCTCCGTGGGTTACGAATATTGTACCTGTGCCTAAAAAAATGGTAAGGTTCGAATGTGTGTTGATTATATGGATCTAAACATAGCCAGCCCTAAAGATAATTTTCCACTTTCCCATATTGATGTGCTGGTGGACAATACAACTCAATTCTTAGTGTTTTCCTTCATGGATGGCTTCTTTGGATATGATTAAATCAAGATGGCCCCTGAAGACATGGAGAAAACAACGTTCATTACCCTATAGGGAACTTTCTATTATAAGGTGATCCCCTTTGGTTTGAAAAATGCAGAGGCAATGCATCAGCATGCTATGGTGACTCTCTTTCATGATATGATTCACAAAGAGATTGAAGTATATGTTGATGACATGATTGCAAAGTCCCAGACCGAGGAAGAGCACTTGGTTAATCTGCAAAAGTTGTTTGAAAGTTTGAGAAAGTTCAAGTTGAGGTTGAATCCCAATAAATGCACCTTTGGAGTGAGATATGGCAAGTTGTTGGGTTTTATTATTAGTGAACGAGGTATCGAGGTTGATCTTGCCAAAGTGAAAGCTATACAAGAAATTTTGAGCCTAGAACAGAAAAAGAAGTCAGTGGTTTCTTGGAGAGGTTGAACTACATCGATAGATTTATCTCTCATCTTACAGCCACTTGTGAACCGATATTCAAATTATTATGGAAAGATCAGGCTATCAGGTGGAATGATAATTTCCAAAAGGCCGTTGATAGAGTAAAAGAATATTTGCAGCAACATCTTATCCTTTTGCCTCTAGTTCCAAGGAGACCCTTGATAATGTACTTGACGATTCTTGAAAATTCCATGGGATGTGTACTCGGTCAACACAATGAGACAGGTAGAAAAGAGCATGCAATATACTACCTGAGCAAGAAATTCACTAATTGCAAGTCAAGGTACTCTTTGCTTGAAAAGACATGTTGTGCGCTAGCATGGGAAGCTAAGCGGTTGAGACGATACATGTTGACTCATACAACTCTCTTAATATTAAAGATGGACCTGATCAAACATATTTTTGAGAAGCCAACTCTCACCGATAGGATTGCTTGGTGGCAAATGGTTTTGACAGAGTGTGATGTTCAATATGTTATCCAAAAAGCCATCAAGGGTAGTGTCTTGTCAGACTATCTTGCTCATCATTCATCAACTAATTGACAATTACCAGCCTATCAAGTTTGATTTTTCTGATGAGGATATTATGTACTTGAAAGCTAAAGACTGTGATGAACCGTTTCCTGATGAAGGGCTAGAACCTGGATCTCAGTGGGGGTTATTGTTTGATAGGGCTACTAACGCTTATGGCAATGGAATTGGGGCAATCATCATTACTTCTAAAGGTTCTCATATCCCTTTCACCATAAAGGTTGGCATTTCATTATACAAATAACATGTCGGAGTATGAAGCATGTATCGTAGAACTGGAAGAGGCCATTGACTTAAGGATAAAATCCTTGATGTATACGGTGATTCAGCTTTGGTTGTTAACCAGATCAAGGGTAAATGGGAGACAGGTCAACTTAGTTTAATCCCTTATAAAGACTACTCAAGAAGATTGTTGACTTTCTTTAATAAGGTTGAGCTTCATCATGTACCCCGTACATAAAATCAGATGGCAGATGCACTGGCGACTTTGTCATCCATGTTTGAAGTGAGTCGGTGGAATGAGGTACCCGTGATCAGAATTATGCGTCATGACAGACCCGCTCATGTGTTTGCAACGAAAGAGGTGGTAGATGATACGCCATGGTTTCATGACATCAAATGCTTCCTCAAAAATCAAGAGTACCCACTTGGGGCGTCCCACAAAGATAAGAAGAGTTTCAGGAGATTGGTTGATAATTTCTTTCTAAATGAGGATGTATTGTACAAAAGTGAAGGTGAGATAATACTTAGAAGGGGGGGTTGAATAAGTATGAAGATTAAGACTTTAGAAATAAAAACTCAAGTATTTTTATCCTAGTTCGTTGAACTCAACTACTCCAGTCCACCCTTCCTAGAGTGATTTGCCTTTCTCAATCAAGGACTTAATCCACTATTTAATCAACTGATTACAATAGTAAGCATTAAGAACATCTGTTCAAAGTCTTCTCAAGAACTACTGATCCTAACCGGATCTTCTTAAGGTTTACAATCAAATGTAATACAAATACAAGTGTTTAAGATTGCTTCTATAAAGCTTTATCACAACTGTGATTTTTCACTTAACTATTTAGAACAAAGAAATTAATTCTGAGAAAGAATATGAATAGTATGAGAGCTTGAATGTTGATTTCTTTTGGATAAACGTCAACTGAAGAAATTGGTGAAGTCTTGCTTTTATAGGCAGCTGATCCAAGGTGAGCTTCACGTTGAGAATAATGTCCAAAAGGTCTGAGCCTTTTTTGTCTTCACATCAAGTGACCTTTCCTAGAAGAAGAAAGCACAGAAAAATCCTTTTTGTCTGTGTTCTTGTGTCTAGCATAAATAAGGAAAGAGTCGTTTGGATCATTCCAACGGATATAAACTTTGAATAATTCTTCTTCAGTTTTTAGCAAATTCATCAGAGTCTAATTAGATCAGAGGCTTCTGATGATGATCAGAGTTTTGCTAAATCAGAGTCTTTTGCAGCAGGTGTGCTTTTAGCGTGTTTAAGATCAGAGCATATTTGAGACATATCTTCAGTACTGGCAGCTTTAGTACTTTCAGAATCTTCTGTAGTAACTATGCTTTGAAAAACTTTTCATACAGAATTCTTCTTTGGTTCAGATGCTTCTGACTTGCTTCAGATTCTTCTAGAGCTTCTGCTTCAGAATCTTCTGGAGGCTACGCTCAGGATCTTCTGTTGGCAGCAATCAGAATCTTCTAATGGATGCATCTGGCGCTTCAGAGTCTAGCTAATTTCTTATGTTCAATTCTGATTTGCTTCTGGAGTGTTAATTCCTTTACTGTCTGCAGTAAAAACTCTCAAGCAAATTTTAGAGTATATAATTCTTAATTACAAAATTTCATAATAGTTATCATCAAAACATAGAGATATTATTAAGAACCAATATGTGTTCTAACAATCTCCCCCTTTTTGATGATGACAAAAATATCAGAAATTTTGTTTAATTGAAAATATAATAATTATAACTCCCCCTGAGATGATGAATCTCCCCATGAGTTAAATACAAATAAGAAATAGAAACTTCCCTTTTGTCTTGAGTAATTTTCAGAGTTAGATCTTGATTGTTCTTTTAACATTTGAGAGTCAGAGTGTCTTGCAAATTTCAGAGTCAGAGTTTGATAATTGTCAAATGATCTGATAGTCTCAGAGTTTCTTTCACAGAGTGTACTTATCAAATGTTCTGAAATACTTAGATTTAATGTTAGATAAAATAGATATGTCTGAAGTTTCATTCTGGTGAAGTTTAATTAAACAGTTCAGATCTATATTTTCTCCCCCTTTTTTGTCATAAGCAAAAAGTAATAACTTTGTAAAGACAAATAAAAGGAGACAGTAAATGAAATAAATCATATGGAGAAAACTTTGAGATTTCATTCAATTCAGTTCAGAGCAAGAGTACATGCATCAGAAGATATTCAAAAAATACATAAGCAAACATCAGATGCAATAACATCAGAATGAAAAAATGAAAAACTAAGAGTGTTTTGACAAAAGCATCTTTAACAGATCCGTGATCTCAGAGGAGGACTGTTCTTGCTTTGACATCCACTTAGCCATTGTTTCATTCTTCTGATCCTGTTTTGACATCCACTCAGTCATGTCTTCAGACTTTTTATCTTGTTTGGCCATCCAAGACTTGATTTCTGATTGACCAGCTTCCAGAGCAGCAATTTTATCCTCAAAATCTGGATGTTCTTTCTTTATCTCAGATGAAGAAGGTTGAGCATTTTCTGGAGCTTGAACAGAGTCAATTTCCATAGGGTATGTAGTGTTTGGAGCATTAGAGCCAGAAGGAAGTTCTATCAGAGTCATGGCCAAAGGGTTGTCTTCAGATGCAGATACAGCAGTTTCTTCTGATGATGGAGGAGCATCTGTAAGAAGTAGTGGTCCAGATCTCTTGACAGTCTAGAACAGATTTCTCGCAGCTTCAGCAAATCTGAGCTTCGCATCATCAAAACATATGTTCTTCAGATTTGATGCTACATTGTTGAATCTGTTGATGAATCCATTCCAGATGACATCAGATTCTTGTGCATCCATTGTTGCTGAACACTTCCTCTGTACAGTACCTAAATACAACTGTATTTCTTGCAAAAAAAGATGTAAATAAATGATCAACATTAAGTCTAGGTTTGGGATGTAACAGGGTCTCCAATGTTATTGGTTTTGGTTGGGGAGTAGGTGGAAAAATGGATTTCTGAATGGAGATCAGAGGAGGAGGGTAGTATGGTATGAAAGGAATTTCAGGGGATTTGTCTGGTTTTGATCTTTTCAGAGCATTAATCAAATTTGGTTTTGCTCTGGTGTGATAGGGAACCACATCAAAGGGTTTATTGGAGTAAGGTTGGAAGGCAGATTTTGCAGGTTTATCAGAAGCAGCAGGTTTAACAGATGAAACAGGTATAGTTGAAGTAACAGCTTTTGCAGATTTAGCAGAATATGATATTGTTGCTAATGAACCTACATCTGACATTGATTAAATATAGGTGAGAAGCACAAATGGTAGGGTGATTGTAAGTTTGGGTTTCAAAGGAGTGATAGGGTCAGATGGTTCAACTCTGTCATAGAAATCTTTGAGTTTGAAGCCATAGGCAAGATTGTGAAAAAGAGATGAGACTTGTGCACATGAAATAGATGTTCTTGGGGTAGATGTTGGCTTAGGATTTGGAATGAGGATTTCAGATGATGGGTTAGGTGTGGGAGTAGGATCTGGAATAGGAGTTTTAGAAGATACATGGGGTTCTGGTTGGTTTACCTTAGAATCTCTGTGAGAAGGAGAGATTAGAAAATTTGGGTGAATGTCAGATTCTGAGGAATTTGATGAAGTGGTTGGTGTGCACGAAGTAGAAGACACTTGAAAAATAGTTTTCAGAGGTGTAACATCAAGAACTTCTGTCTCTGGGATGTTGGTTCCAGAAGGATTGGTTGATTCTGAGGGATTTTCAGAGGGTTTTGATAGGGGTTCAGAGGTGGGTGGATCAGATGAAATTATTATTGGTTCAGATGAAACTTGAACAGATGCAGTGGGTTTAGATGTGTTGGATGGTGGATTTTGTGATTGTGGTTGTGTCTTTTGTTGTTGTGTTTGAGGTTCAGATGATTTTTGTGGTTGTTGATCTGCAGAGTCTTTTTCTTGTAGAGGTTCAGATGGTTTTTCTGGTTGTTTTTCTTGTGGTTGTTTTTGTTGTTCAAATGGCTTTTCTTTAAGTTGTTCAGATGGTTTTTGTTGTGCAGATAGTTTTGTTGTTTGTTGTTGTTCTGTGGGTTGTTTTTCTGATGGTTGTTTCTGTGGTACAAATTGTTTGGTTGGAATTTTTGGTTGTGGAGTTTGAATTGGTTTTGTGGAGATGGAAATTGGATTAGAAGATTTTTGTGGAGATGGGGTAGAAACATGAGGTGGAGCAGTAACAGATTTATTTTGTGAAGAGGGTGGTTTTTGAATAGACTTAACATTTGAATCATTTATAACAATAGGATTTGCAGAAGATACAGAAGTTTTAGTACCTTTGATCTTGATTCTTTTTGCTGGTACAGAAGGAGTGGCTCCAGATTCTTTCCTCTTTAGCAGCTTCTGAGGATTTTCAGCAATCTTGGGCTTCTTCTGAACAGGTGCAGCTTCTGCTTCTGATTGAGTCCTCTTTCTTGGTGTTTCTTCTTCTTCTACAACAGGCAATGGTTGTCTTGTTCTCTTTATAATATCTACAGGAACATGCTTTCCTTCTGCCTTGCATTCATCAATATATCTAACAACAATTTCCCTTGTTCTTCAGCATAGAACAGAGGGTAATCATCTACAGGAGTTCTCTTCTGACTCAGTTCAGAAATGTTCAGCTTCTTGGGAGTTCTTGTGAGTTCTTCCACTATTTTAAGTCTCTTAAGACTTTTGGCATTCAGAGGCTTTCCCAAAATAAATTCCAATTCCTCTGTGACTCCAGCAGCGTACAGAGCAGTTACAAGTCCATTCTCTGTTAGAAGATCTGAGATTAACCTTCCAAAAGGAATCCAGGTTCTGATCTTCTGACCTTTTTCTTTCACATATTCTCTAGAAGCATTTATATGATTCCATAGATGCATAAAAAGAATATATGGAAGATCTACCTTGGTGCTCTGACTTAGGCAATACATAAAGTAGAGCTGTTCATTATTGACATAGTCTGGAGAGTTTGTTGACTTTCTGTGATGAATGCATCCCATGAAAATCTTAGCCCAGATCTTGTAGTCAGGCTTCAGATCTTTGAACTTATTAGAAGCTTGTCCAGCAGTCATCACTTCTTCATAAACTTCATCCATATCCACACGCCCAGCTGGCAAGTGTGATACTCCATCTGTTTCCTCATAGCCAATAAGTTTTCTAATCAGATCTTCTATCATGATTATCTCTTTGCCAAGAACAGAAGATAAAATAAACTTAGGGTATATAGAAGCATGGATCCAGAACTCTTTCACAAGAAGGGGGTAAATTGGTCCAAAAAGTCTGTCAAAATACTTCACCCATCCTTGAGCACCTATAATGGAGCGAAATTCAAACCCATTCTCAGCAAGTGAATCAAATTCCACCATTGATTCACATAGAACTTCCAGCTTTTCAACAGGTGTGAGCAAAGTTCTTTTTGGTGGGGTATAAAGTGTTACGCCCATATTAGCAGAGGTAACTGCAGCCATTGTAGATTGAAATTGTGCAGCAGTTGATGATGAAGTTGCCATTGAAGATGGATTTGTCACACGCTTAGGGTTTTTATGAAGAGAGAAGAGAAGGCAGAAATGCATAAAATGTTTGAGATGTGAAAAGTGTGAAAATGAAGAGAAGTGAGGTATTTATACTAAACAATCAGGCATACAAACAGTCAGAGAAAGCACGTTCACACAAAGCATTTAATGAAAAGAATAAAAATCATTTCAAGCATTTATTGATTCTGACAATTTGGGGGGAAAATCAAGATTTTCACTATTCAAACTTCACCTCAAACGTCTCTTCAGTAGTGTACACGCCACCTTTGCAGATTTGGAGTGACACGTGTTTGCTTGCATGTGTTCTGAATTCTCTTGAGAAATGAAACGTTAACCAACGTTCAGATCCTCTAAGGATTGTTAGTTCAGAGTTTCAAAAAAAATTAAAGAAAATAAATAAGCAATCAGAAGAAATACTTCAGAGCATTAGGCATTTTTGCATCTGTAAAATTTACTTCTGATAAATATCATTCTGGACAAAAATCCATACCAATATTTTTCAGAATAAATTTGAATCTATCTTCAACAAGGGTTTTTGTGAAAATATCTGCCCATTGATGATCTGTATCAACAAAGGCTAAATTTATGATTCCCTTCTGAACATAGTCTCTAATGAAATGATGCTTAATTTCTATATGTTTTGCCTTAGAGTGTAAAATGGGGTTCTTAGACAAACATATAGCAGAAGTATTATCACAGAAGATAGAAATGTTACTTTCAAATATTTGATAATCTTCTAGCTGACTTTTCATCCAGAGCATCTGCGTGCTACATCCAGCAGCAGCTATATATTCTGCCTCTGTGGTTGAAAGTGCAATTGTGGGTTGCTTCTTGTTGTACCAAGAGATTAGATTTCTTCCTAGAAATTGACAACTTCCAGAAGTACTTTTCCTTTCCACTCTGTCTCCAGCGTAGTCAGCATCACAGAATCCAACTAATTTGAAATCATCAGATTTTCTGTAACACAAACCCACATTAGAAGTACCTTTCAGATACCTTAGAATCCTCTTGACAGCTGTCAAGTGTGATTCTCTAGGATCTGATTGGAATCTAGCACACAAGCATACAAAACAATATGTCAGGTCTAGAAGCAGTTAAGTAAAGAAGAGATCCTATCATACATCTGTAGAGCTTCTGATCTACTTTCTTACTTACCTCTTCCTTGCCAAGTGAGCTAGTTGGATGCATGGGAGTCTTTGCCAGCTTACTATCAGTCATGTTAAATTTCTTCAGAAGTTCTTTAACATATTTGGTCTGATGTATGTAAGTGCACTCTGGAGTTTGATTGACTTGAATTCCCAGAAAGAATCTGAGTTCTCCCATCATGCTCATTTCGAATTCTGCCTGCATACATTTAGCAAACTCCTTTCCCAGCATAGTATTGGTAGATCCAAATATTATATCATCCATATAAATTTGACAAATTAGGAGATCTTTCTTAAATGATTTACAAAAGAGTGTTGTGTCCACCTTGCCTCTTATGAAATTTTTCTCCAGAAGAAAATTGCTCAATCTCTCATACCAAGCTCTGGGAGCTTGTTTTAAACCATATAGTGATTTTTTTAGTTTGAAAACATGATCTGGGAATTTTTCATTCTCAAAACCAGGAGGTTGGTGGACATAAACTTCTTCTTCTATAATACCATTTAGAAAGGCACTTTTAACATCCATCTGATACAAAGTGATGTTATTTTGTGCAGCAAATGAAATAAGAAGGCGTATAGATTCTAACCTTGCCACTGGAGCATAAGTTTCAGTGTAATCAATACCTTCCTGTTGACTGTACCCTTGAGCAACAAGCCTTGCCTTATTCCTTTCAACTTCTCCTTTCTCATTTAGCTTATTTCTGAAGACCCATTTAGTTCCAATTATATTGAATCCTTGTGGTCTTTGAACTAAATCCCACACATCATTTCTGGTGAATTGATTTAACTCTTCTTGTATGGCAATAATCCAATCATTGTCTTGCAGAGCTTCATCTACAGAAGATAGTTCAATTTCTGACACTAGTCCAAATAATGATACTTCAGATGATCTTAGAAAGGATCTTGTTCTGATGGGATCATCCTTCTTTCCAATAATGACATTCTCTGGATGAGAAGCTTTAATTCTGGATGATGATCCTCTAACAGTTGATTCTTCATAAATGTTTAGATTGTTCATCTGAGAAGTTAAAGGAATAGCATCTGGCGTTGCTTCTGGTTCCTTCACTTGAGCTTTGTCTGCCTCTGGGACTTCAGAGTCTGTGAAGACTACTTCTCTATCTGCAGAGTTTTCAGAATGCTTTGGCTTTTTATTGCCAAGCTTATCATCAAATCTAACATGAATAGATTCTTCCACAATCTGTGTCTCAGTGTTTTATACTCTGTAGCCTTTAGAGCGTTCAGAGTATCCAAGCATGAAACACTTCTGTGCTTTGGAATCAAACTTGTTCAGATTTTCTTTAGTATTTAACATATAGCAAATACATCCAAAAGGATGAAAATATGAAATGTTGGGCTTTCTGTTCTTCCACAGTTCATATGAAGTCTTCTCCAGAAGAGGTCTTACAAACACTCTGTTCTGAATGTAACAGGCTGTGTTGATTACTTCTGCCCAAAAGTGTTTTGCCAGATTTGTCTCATTGATCATGGTTCTGGCCATTTCTTGCAGAGTTCTGTTTTTCCTCTCTACAACCCCATTTTGTTGTGGAGTTCTAGGACAGGAAAAATCATGAGCAATGCCATTTTCATTAAAATATTTTTCAAAATATTTATTTTCAAATTCACCACCATGATCACTTCTGACTTTTATAATTTTGAAATCTTTTTTCATTCTGGACTTGCTTGCAGAAGTCAAAGAACACAGAATGTGACTCATCCTTGTGTTTTAAGAACTTTATCCATGTCCATCTACTATAGTCATCAACAATGACTAATCCATACTTCTTGCCTCTGATGGATGCAGTTTTCACTGGTCCAAACAGATCAATATGAAGTAATTCTAGTGGTCTGGAAGTAGAAACAACATTTTTTGATTTAAAAGATGATTTTGAAAACTTACCTTTTTGGCATGCTTCACAAAGAGCATCTGAGGTGAACTTCAGATTAGGAATTCCTCTGACAAGATTAAGTTTATTAATCTGAGATATACGTCTCATATTAATATGCCTCAATCTTCTGTGCCAGACCCATTGCTCTTCATTAACAGACAAGAGGCATTTAACATTCTGAACTTTAAGTTCTGAAAGATTTATTTTATAAATGTTGTTTTTCCTCTTACCACTAAATAGGATAGAGCCATCCTTTTGACTAATAGTTTTACAACATTTTTGATTAAAGGTAATATCATAACCATTGTCACTTAATTGACTTATGGACAATAAGTTATGCTTTAACCCTTCAACAAGTAAAACATTAGTAATAGAGGGAAGTTTACCATTTCCAATGGTGCCAGATCCAAATTTCACATCACCTCCAGATCTAAGCTCCAGGATTTGGAACATAGACCTTTCTCCTGTCATGTGTCGTGACCATCAAGAGTCCAGGTACCATGATTGGCGTTCTGACCTTGCTGCTAAGAACATCTGCAACAGAAATTATTTTACTTTTAGGTACCCAGATCTTCTTGGGTCCTTTAGGGTTAGTTGTTCTGAAGGTTTGTCTAAACTTCTGTTTTTCAACATAAGGTTTATTCTGACTAGCCTTAGATTTAAACACATGAATATTCTTTTCAGAGCGTGTTTGTTCAATATCATTCAAGTGACCAAATTTAAAGTGTGAATATAAAGGAGTTTTCTTGATGATAATTTTATCAACAGGTTTTGGATTTAAATCCTTTCCAGAGGAGGATTCATATCCAATTCCTTTTCTGTTATTTCTGCTAACTCCATAGATCATAGAAGCTATTTTACTTCTGTCTATGCTTTTAGCAAGAAACTTCTGAAAGCTATAATCATATTTTTCCAAAATATTTTTGCATTCAGATTCAGTTTCAGAATCAGAGTTTTGTTGAGCTAATTCAGAATCATTTTTCAATTTTAAGTTCTTTTCATTTAGCTCAGCTACTTCTGATTTGAGAATATTATTCTCAGATACAAGATTGCTTTGACGCTTCTTGTATTTGAGCTTAATATTGTTATAGCTTTTCAGAACTTCTGATAACACTTTGATAAGTTCTTCTTTAGTGAGTTTAGTCATTACCTCTTCAGCGTCAGAGTCAGATTCAGAGTCAGATTCAGATCCTGAAGTTCCTTCCTCCTGATCTTCTATGTCTGCCATCAAAGCTACATTGACACATTCTTCTTCTGACTTAGATTCAGATTCAGATGTATCTGAATCATCCCAGGTGGCCATCAGAACTTTTTTCTTCTTATCAAATTTTCTTTTAGGCTTTTCTTTCAGCACCTTTGGACATTCATTTTTGTAATGTCCAGGTTCTTTACATTCATAACATACAACCTCCTTTTTGCTAGATCTTCTGTGTCCAGAAGATTCTTTTCTTTGGTCAGGCTTCCTGAAGTTTCTGAACTTCTTTCCTTTATGCTTCTAGAGTTTGTTTATTCTTATGGATATCATGGATAGTTCATCTTCATCTTCAGAGCTTTCCTCTATAACCTGCAATGCTTTAGCAGATTTATTAGATTTTAAAGCAACATATTTACCTTTCTTTTGAGGTTCATCTTCCTCAAGTTCAATTTCATGACTTCTTAGTGAACTGATCAGTTCCTCCAAGGAGATCTTGTTCAGATCTTTAGCCATCTTCAGCGCTGTCACCATAGGTCTCCATCTGGTGGGTAAGCTTCTGATGATCTTTTTCACATGATCAACAGTAGAGTATCCTTTATCCAGAACCTTTAGTCCAGCTGTAAGTATTTGAAATATGGAGAACATAGCTTCAACAGATTCAGAGTCTTCCATCTTGAAGGCTTCATACTTCTGGATCAGAGCCAGAGCCTTTGTTTCCTTGACTTGAGAGTTTCCCTCATGAGTCATCTTTAAAGATTCAAACATGTCAAATGCAGTTTCCCTGTTTGTAATTTTTTCATACTCAGTGTGAGATATTGCATTCAACAAAATTGTTCTGGCCTTGTGGTGATTTCTAAATTCTTTCTTCTGAGCATCTGTCATAGATTTTCTGTCTATTTTCTTGCCATTCCCATCAGTGGGATGAACATATCCATCTATGACCAGATCCCATAAATCAGCATCATATCCAAGGAAAAAATTTCAATCCCGTCTTTCCAATAATCAAATTTCTCCCCATCAAACATAGGGGGTTTGGTGCTGATTCTGTCCCTTTCTTCATATTTGTTGTTAATGTTAGACATTGTATTATCAGCCATAGTAACAACCAAATATATATCAAAGTATTTCTCTCTGGATCTTTACTGTCACTGTTAAGTGGTAGCACACACAGAACCAGAGCTTTGATGCCAACTGAAGGTGAGATAATACTTAGAAGGGGGGGGGGGGTTGAATAAGTATGAAGATTAAGACTTTAGAAATAAAAACTCAAGTATTTTTATCCTGGTTCGTTGAACTCAACTACTCCAGTCCACCCTTCCTAGAGTGATTTGCCTTTCTCAATCAAGGACTTAATCCACTATTTAATCAACTGATTACAATAGTAAGCACTAAGAACAACTGTTCAAAGTCTTCTCAAGAACTACTGATCCTAACTGGATCTTCTTAAGGTTTACAATCAAATGTAATACAAATACAAGTGTTTAAGATTGCTTCTATAAAGCTTTATCACAACTGTGATTTTTCACTTAACTATTTAGAACAAAGAAATTAATTCTTAGAAAGAATATGAATAGTATGAGAGCTTGAATGTTGATTTCTTTTGGATAAACATCAACTGAAGAAATTGGTGAAGTCTTGCTTTTATAGGCAACTGATCCAAGGTGAGCTTCACGTTGAGAATAATGTCCAAAAGGTCTGAGCCTTTTTTGTCTTCACATCAAGTGACCTTTCCTAGAATAAGAAAGCACAGAAAAATCCTTTTTGTCTGTGTTCTTGTGTCTAGCATAAATAAGGAAAGAGTCGTTTGGATCATTCCAACGGATATAAACTTTGAATAATTCTTCTTCAGTTTTCAGCAAATTCATCAGAGTCTAATTAGATCAGAGCCTTCTGATGATGATCAGAGTTTTGCTGAATCAGAGTCTTTTACAGCAGGTGTGCTTTTAGCGTGTTTAAGATCAGAGCATATTTAAGACAGATCTTCAGTACTGGCAGCTTTAGTACTTTCAGAATCTTTTGTAGTAACTATGCTTTGAAAAACTCTTCATACAAAATTCTTCTTTGGTTCAGATGCTTCTGACTTGCTTCAGATTCTTTTGGAGCTTCTGCTTCAGATCCTTCTGGAGCTTCTGCTTCAGAATCTTCTGGAGGCTACGCTCAGGATCTTCTGTTGGCAACAATCAGAATCTTCTAATGGATGCATCTGGCGCTTCAGAGTCTAGCTAATTTCTTATGTTCAATTCTGATTTGCTTCTGGAGTGTTAATTCCTTTACTATCTGCAGTAAAAACTCTCGAGCAAATTTTAGAGTATATAATTCTTAATTACAAAATTTCATAATAGTTATCATCAAAACATAAAGATATTATTAAGAACCAATCTGTGTTCTAACAAAAAGAAATTATGACATGGTCTTGCTCAAATGTGTGGATAGACACGAGGCAGACATGTTAATGAAGGAAGTGCTTGAAGGATCTTTTGATACCCATGCCAGTGGGCATGCAATGTCCAAAAGGATGTTGAGAATAGGGTATTATTGGATGACCATGGAATCTGATTGCTGCAAATATGTGAAGAAATGCCATAAGTGTCAGATTTATACAGACAAAGTGCATGTACCGCCTGTTCCTTTGAATGTCTTGACCTCTCCTTGGCCTTTTGTTATGTGGGGCATTGATATGATTGGGTGTATTGAACCAACTGCTTCAAATGGTCATTGTTTCATCCTGGTTTCCATTTACTACTTTACCAAGTGGGTAGAAGCCGCCTCATATGCAAATGTCACAAAACAAGTGGTTGCCCACTTCATAAAGAAAGAAATCATTTGTTGTTATAGGATTTCCAAGAGGATCATTGCTGATAATGGATCTAACCCGAATAACAAAATTATGAAAGAGCTATGCTAGAGCTTTAAGATTGAACATCACGATTCTTCCCCATATCGTCCAAAGATGAGTGGTGTTGTTGAGGCAACTAACAAGAAGATTGTGTAGAAGATGGAGGTGACATTTGTAACACCCCAAATTTATTGGAATATTCATTTAATTTATTTAAATAAGAATATTCGCATTTTGGTAATTTTCGATGGTTGTTGTGAAATATTGAGAATTATGAATTTTAAGTTATTTATTTAAATAATAGTATATAATATGAATATATTAGTATTATTATTAATTTAAATAAATATAAGTTAACTAAGGGCAAATTGGATAATTGAGAAGGAGTTAGTGAGGGTAATGTTGGAAAAGCCAAATTATAGGCCCAATGTTAGGTTTAACAAAAAGGGAATTGTGATGGGATTAAGATTCATTTTGTTAGACCGTGAAAAGAATTGAGGCCAGAGCTCTGAGGAGGAGGTTTGAGGCAAAAGCTTCGAAAGGTTTTCTGAAAGATTTGAGAAGGCCTAGAGTCGACAATTAAGGTATGGGGAGTATTGCCTTCATTATTTTCAATGTATTTAAGGCCGATTTAAGGGTTTAAAGGGTTTGAGGCTGATTATGAGATAAAGGGAATTAGGCCTTCATGCCCAAAGCTCTAATTTGACATTTGTCTAACCCCGTAGGGAAATTAGATAGTGAGAAACTCTAATGATTGTGGTGTAGTTGTAAGGATTTATGGGATTTAGAGCGTGAATATGATACGGGATTGGCCTAATAAGTCGTAGATTTTGTGCCTTTGTTGCCGTAAGACCTTACGGATGATTTAGGGATGTTTTTAGGTTATTGGGGAAGTGAATTGTGGGACTTTTGGGTTGATTTTAGGTTCTGGTGCGTAACAACGTTTTGCTGTCATCGCGTGTTCGCACAGCGAACAAAGCTCGTCCCAGACTCGCACTACAAAGAATCCTTCGCACAACGAAGAAACTCGCCCCAGACCCGTACAACGAACTTGCTAGCAAACATAGCAGAGTTTTGCGAATTCTGATTTTGTGCAGCAATGCCTTGATGTTTTGATGTTGTGATTTCTTTGATGAATTAATATGAGTATGACTGTGAATTCTATGTGATTTGTACATGATTATATGATGATTCCTATGATGTAATGATTGACGAACTACGATGATATTTCCATGAGTTTTGACGATTCTATGATGACATGATTTTTGATGATGATGACTATGATGAATGATGATGCACATATGATGTCATTATGAGGATGATTATTGACGTGTGCATCATGCATTCATGTGCATCTGGACTTTGGTTTAGGACCTTGATTTCTTTGACTTCAACCCCATTATGCGGATGTGAGGTATTTTGATGTGCTCCGGTTCTCGAGTAGAATCGATCCTCTTGATGGGGATCTATGGAGGGTTAATGGCCCAATGTCCATCGAGCTGTGATGATTGGTACCACATACATTGAGTCTTGTTGCATTTGCATTTATGAGTTGATCTTGAGTAAATTATGATGTTGTGGAATTTGATATTCCTTGATGAATATAATGATGTTGAATATGAAAATGACGCCATTTTATATGTTGATTTCCTACATTGATTATCATGAATCATTTTACTCACCCTGACTGTTTGAATGTTGCCTCCACGTGGGTAACATGCAGATGACCAGGTTTAGTCGTGGATGCCATAGAGGGCTTTTGAAGTTTTGGGTCGTTGGCCATGGTGGTTGACTTAGAGGGTCATGCTCTAATAGTGTAACATCGAGTTGGGGTCTTTGAGTCAAACCTTATTTTATTTGATTTAGTTATTTTGCTTATGTTCCCGTATAAGGAAAACTTTGGATTATGTCTTTTTGAGTTCCGCTGCAATTTTTGATATCTTTTGAGAAAACCTGTTGTTTATGGAGCTTTGACTTATATTTGATTTATTGGGAAATGTACGCCCTTTGAGGTGATTTTTATTGAATTTAATATTTTACTCTGATAAATGTGAATACTTTGCCTTTTATTTTGTGGGGTAGAAAAGGGTGTTACAACATACAAGGATTAGCATGAGATGTTGCCTTTCGCTTTGCATGGGTACCGTACTTCAGTGCATACTTCAACAGGGAAAACCCCTTTCTCTCTTATAAATGGAATGGAAGTTGTCCTACCAGTGGAAGTGAAAATTCCTTCTTTAAGGATTATGATAGATGTAAAGCTTGATGAAACCAAGTGGATCCAGAAATGGTTTGATCAGTTGAACCTCATTGAAGAGATGAGAATGACATTCATTTGTCATGGGGAATTGTACTAGACAAGGATGAAGAAATCATTCGATTAGAAAGTGCGTCATCGGTGCTTTCAGACTAGTGACCTAGTGTTGAAGAAGATTTTGCCTCCTCAGACAAATCACATGGGCAAGTGGACCCCAAACTATGAAGGACCATATGTTGTAAAGAATGTTTTCTCTGGAGGAGCCTCGATACTCTCAACTGTGGATGGTGAAGATTTTACGTCCCTTGTGCATGCAGATGCAGTCAAAAAATACTTCACATAAAAATAGGCCCGTTTGACCACAAAAAGGATAGGTCCAGGCAAAAATGGGCATCTCGGCAAACCACAAAAAGTGAAGGTTTGGGCAAAAATTAGAGATAAAAGAATAAAAAATAATTGAATAAACCCGCTAACTTGAAAACCTGAAAGGGCAACCTAGGCAAAAAAAAGGGTATCCCAGTGGATTGAAAACCCGAAAGGGAGATCCAGGCAAAAGTTAGGGATTTGAAAGCGAGAGGTTGTGGTTTGTGTAGGATCTGTGATCTTATTTCATTATAGTAATTGGGAGCCCCAAAGGATAGGAATCAATCTAATCATTATCGTTAAAAGGCAAGGTCTTGAGAGCTTCGAAGACATAGGAGCCATAACAAAATTGAAACTCAGTGGAAATCCATTTCCACATTGCCATCCTTGCAATTAGTCTTTTTACACAATGAACTCTTTTAGGAATTGCTTCCTGATGTAAATGCCTGTTTATAAACCAATTTCAATTAATAAAATTTCTTTTCACTCAAATAACTTTTTTTATTTATTTATATTGTTTTGTTTGAAAAAATGTCCAACTTTTTTTATAAACATTTCATTTAAAAACACTGAAGCTTTTCAAAAATATGTTGAAAACGATTGAAATTGCTAGGCATTTTGAGTGTCCTAGGTGGTAAATAAGGTTGTCATACTGTACTGGGGGCGTATTTTATCGTGTCACATCTGCAGGAACTGTTGTTGAGCTCAGAAGTTTGAAGCACCAAGGTTGTTCCCAACATGAGGCCTTTGATTTCTCTTCCCCAACAGGTTTTTAGAGAGTATTTTTTTCCAGCAAGGTGTTGGAAACGTTTATTCTCCCTAAGCAGAGAGATAGTCTATATCAGATAAGGTTTCTTTATGATGAGATGTTTGTCCCTAACAATGCAGGAGAATTCTTCACTCCCAGCAGCACAAGATGACATAATATTCCCAAGCAGTTGGAAGTTAGTGTGATGTTAAAGTTTTCTCATCCTCATACGTCAGAGTTGATGATAGTTTCCCGCGAATCAGAGTATAGGTTATTGGCTTCTCCAGCAAGTCAAAGTCCAATGGTTATTGGCATTCTCATTAGTTCAAAGTCCAATCTTCATTGGCATCTCCCATCAGAGTTTAGAATTCAGTGTGTAATTCCTCAACAGAGTTTGTAGCTCAGTGGTTGTTGGCAGTTCGGGTTGTCATCTCCCCGCAAAAATCAGATCATTATGATCCCTTCTCCAACAAAATTGCTTGATATTTTCGGTGCATTCCCTAGGGGAGTGTTATCTCATTTCTTTCTTGCATATAGTAATCATTATTACATTTCATCTATCAAACACGTAGCATCCCCATTTTAATATGGAGCATTACGCCATGGAAAGATTCAAACATGCATACGAAGTATAAGCCGGTTTTGGTACCTTGCACGAAAGCCTGAATCAAATCCTCAATCATGACAATGACATATCCTCATAGAGAATGTTGAGCCTATTCCCTAACAAATATTTCAATCAATCCCCAAGGTCATAAATTCGTTAATCTTACCCTATGTTTACTCTTTGTTTCCCATGTGGAATCACCTTTCTATTCACAGTTTTTCGAGATTGTAAATTCGTTGATTTTACTTCCTGTGTTTAGATCTGTTGATCTGGTCTCTTTCTTTTAGGATGTAGATTCGCGATCCTATTCCTTGTTAGATTTTTTCTAGGTAGTAAATTCGTTGATCTTACTTCCTATTCCATAGCTTTTGAGTTGTAAATCCGTTGATATTACTTCTCTCCATCTTACGGGTAGTAGATCCATTGATCTTACTTCCTATTCCCAAGCTTTGTGGTCATAGATCCGTTGATCTTACTTCTCTCCACCATTGGGTTGTAGATCCGTTGATCCTACTTTCTTTCCATATATTCGTTGATCTTTTATTTTGAGTCATAAATCCGTTGATCTTTCTTATCTCTACCTTTTGGAGTCATAGATCTGTTGATCCTACTTCATTTCCATATATCTGCTGATCTTTTCTTTGGAGTTGTAGATCCATTGATCTTACTTCTCTCCACCTTTGGGTTATAGATATATTGATCCAACTTTCTTTCCATAGATCCGTTGATCTTTTCTTTGGAGTCGTAGATTCGTTGATCTTACTTCTCTCCACCTTTTGGGGTCATAGATTCGTTGATCCTACTTCCTTCCCATAGATCTGTTGATCTTTTCTTTTAAGACGTAAACCCGTTGATCTTACTTCTCTCTACCCTTTGGGTCATAGATCTGTTGATCCTACTTCCTGTTTCCTAGCTTTTGGTTTGTAGATCCGTTGATCTCACTACCTTGGTATTTCCCTTTAAGTTATAGATTCAATTTTACCTCTTTTTATCTTCCTTTGGGTCGTAGATCCGTTGATCTTGCCTTTCTTCTATATTACATTTCATTTTTACCGATACCCTATTACTAGTTACCATTGATTAACTACATCCACTCATCGTAAACCTTTTCACCAAAAAACAAAAAGGTTACCACATCACTACAATTTTCTTTTACCCCAAAATTGCAAATTTTATGGTTCTTTTGGTATTCAATCTCATTCTACCTCGAATGTTTGAAAGTCATTGCTCTTTATACCTTCGGATTTAAGTTGATTGAATAGGGGCAACTGTTGCACCTCAAAATTTTCCTTACTGCCTCTTACCCTAGCAGATTTCTGCTATTCATTCATATGCATCTCCATTATGTTCAAGACAAGAATGTTAATTCTGGTGTTCAAAGCTAAATCAACAGCATCAGAAATCTCTAACATTTAATTTGCTCAGAAACTATATGAGATTTCTTGTAATTCAAGCAAGCCTGAGGATATTCTGGGTTCAAGACAGGGTACTCATCATATTTTAAGCATTATTTAAGGTCAATATCAAATGCTAAGTTTCAAATACGAAGCCACGCCCATAACAGGTTGCAACAGGGCATTTTTCTCATTTTTGTAATGATGTAACTGGTTACCCAGATTCAGGTAATCGGTTACATCCCCTCCAAAAGGCGCCAAAAGTCAGGTTTTCAAACATGCAACCGGTTACTCTATTTCATGTAACCGGTTACACCTGTGCAATTTTGCTAAAATCAGTGGTTTTTAAGTACTACAACAGCTATCACTCTAATCCATTTTCATGTTTCACGCATGTACCAATGGAATATTCCAGAACATGCAATACCACAGAAAAGATCATTTCCACATTTCCCCCACTTTATTTCAAATAAATCCCACCATTTCCCCCACATTTCCACATTTCCCCTCATTTTAAAACCAATTGATCTTGTGATTTGCATTTGAGCCCTAACCGAGTCAACTCATAACTAACTGAGTTGAGTCTAACTAATTCCATACCTAAACCAAAACCTCACTTAGAACCATGTTCCAAGCCATATTTTGCTTCATAACTAGTTTCTATTTAAGCAAACCTCTCTCACTTTTGCAAAGGAGAATCAGTTTTTCACCAAAATTTTGAATTTTATACACATCACACTCTTGATTCTCACTCACTTTTGCTTAGTTTTTCACTCACTCTCTCCATTTTAATCATCTTCCCTAACCTTACCAAAGCTCCACCATTAAATTTAATAAGCTTTTTATTGAAGCTTGTTAATCTTGCAGCTCAGTTTTCATCAAATCACTTCCTCAACATCAACTTCTGCAATATAAGAAGATTTTCCAGTAGATCTAAGATTTGGAATTTAGTTCTTGAAGTGGTTATGAAGCAAATTCAGATTTGGTGTTTTTATTATAATTGTTCTTCCATTTTCTTGTGAGAAACTCTTTGGATCTCTGTTTTCCCATCATTTTTTGTTTACAACAAGCACCAAGGCAAATCTCAGCTTTGTAGGTTGGTAATTTTTGGATCTAACACTGTTTTAGCTTAATTTGCAATTTTCACAATGTAGTCTCTTGTGATTTGTGTGTTAATATTTGTGTTAATTGATTCATTCGTTTGCATGCTTGGTTATATTGGCATTTGTTTGTTCATAATTGTTGTGATTTTCGTGTCCAATTGCATGCCTTAGCATTTTGAGATTAAACAAATAAGTCATTTTGTAAAAGTGCCTTTTCAGCTCTATTTTTGCTATTTTCACACAGTGTAATTGGTTATGCAGATTCAGGTAACCGGTTACATGCTTGTCGCGTACCCTGGTAACTGGTTTTGTGTATGATGTAACCGATTACCCAGATTCAGGTAACTGGTTACACCTGATGCATTTTTTTATTTTCTTTTTGTTTTGGGGTTGTTTTGATCTCGTTCCACTTCTATCCTTCATTGGTTGATATGATTGGTATTTGCGGATATTTCTTAAACTATTTAACATCATTTGCGGTACCTACTTGGATTTATGATCAACTTGTCTACATGTCGAAATTGTTTGTTTGTTTAAGTTTCATGGATTACTCGATTGCATGTTAAAATTGGCTTGCTTGAACTTGTTGCTCTGACTTGTTGATGCGTGTTATTATTTATGAATTCTCTTAGCTTGCTTGCTTGTTGCTTTTGTACTCTCCCTTAGGGTTTCATAGTTCAACTTAATCTTTGATTAAGCTTGAAGTAGGATAGACATTACGTTCTAATCCAATCATGATAATATTAAGCTAAAGTTTCCCTTGATCCTCAACTTAGGACCATCTTTGCATGATAACTTTAGGTCTATTTCCCTCTGATCCTAACCTTAGGACCATTTGGCAGATATCATTTAGGATCTAGTTCCCCTAGATTTTATTTCTTTTCGCATCCAATTCTTTTCTTGTATCAAAATCCAAAAACACTTAATAAATACGATACATATAATACGTTATGAGCCTTAAGTACATGGGAAAAAGATGAGCAGGAGTTTTCCTAACCTCTTTTTAAAGTATTTTATATGTGAGATGTTTGAATCATTTGTATAAAATATTCTCTTCTCAAACTCTTTTCAAAACCTTAACAAAACACTTCAACAAATCCAAATCATTTTATCCTTCAGGATTTTCTCTTCAATATTTTTTCAGAAAGGGTATGTTATTTCTGTTCTACCGAAATACATGCTAAAGCGTAAGTCTCCTCACGTGCGAGCGGCAAAACCTAACTGCTAAAATGCAAACGTTAGCACCGTCCATAAAAAAACACCCAACAACCCGTAGTCCCACGAACTACATACACTATGATTTCTAATTCTTGTTGAGAATACGTAAGCACAAGGGTCTCAATCCTTGGCGAGCAACCTCCCTTATTCACTGTAGTCCTCCGAACTATGATTACTCTGACTTTTCCAGTACACGAGGGAATATGTAGGCATAGGATTGTGAGATTCTGGCAAGCCCCTTTTGTTTTCCCTTTTCATTAATGCATTGCCTTAACAATTAAGTCTTTAGATATACACACCCTTTGATTAGAACAACAAGAGTGGATCACGTTGAGTATAACAGAAACGAGGGATGTTAATACCTTCCTCTAGCGTAATCGACTCCCAAACCCTAAATTTAGGTGCGAGACCATTTTCTTTCCCTTATGAGGTTTTCTTGATGTTTTCCTTTCCCCGTTGGGATAAACAAAGTTGGATGGCGACTCTGTGTCTTTGCCAGTTGTTTTTTGCGTAGCGACATGGGGATAAATCATTAATTGCAAACAATCATAACAATGCTATAATGACATTTGTTCTCGTACACGCTCATAAAATGTCTAATTTAGTTGTTAGGCAAGTGGCATATAGATCTGTTATGGGTGTTATAGGATGTTCTGATCCTATAACATGTACACCTTGTGGGTCGCGTTTACTTGTTGGAGGGCCTATACCAAAGAAAAAGAAATTAATTAACGACATTTAGGATAACATAAATATCCCCTTTTCACCATCATACTTCTCTCATCTTATCCTTTCTAACTGCTCTCATCCCATTATTTCCTTACCTCCAACTCCACTTATCAACATTTCTCCACCCAAACTTGTGATACCATCCTCCTCCATAGCAGACTCTTCGTCAAGATACTCTGGTGGCTCAGTTCTTTGTTGTTATTCAATTAATTATTCATACATAAATCAAGTTAATTCTCGTGTGAAGCGAAACATGGAGGACGTCCCTTAAAAGATTTGGGAAACAATTAAGGAACTAGGAATCGAGGGAGACGAAAACGATGAAGTATTCGAAGGCATTATTTACGGCATGGAATGCAACGATATTAGAGCTTTTGACAACATGAGGGAGGAAGCTATCAATATTCCATGAATGTGTTAGCTTATAATATCCACGAGTGTGGGAATTCCATCAAAAGAAATAGAATAAAGAAATTACTCATCTCTGGAAATGTGGATATCTGCTTCATCCAAGAAACTAAGAAGGAGAAGATGGACAATGGTCTCTTCCATTTTGGGAAAAAAGGATTTGAATGGTCAACTACTAATGCTATCGGGATTTTTGAAGGTATCCTTACAATATGGAAGAAAGACATCATCTACCCTATCTCAAGCTTCAGAGGTAAGGTCTTCTTGGGGATCAATTCCACTTGGAAGGGTCTTAACTGTTATTTTGTCAACATTTACTCACCCTGCAACTTACATAACAAAAGGATTCTCTGGTCCTATTTAATAAACTTAAGATCTTCGTCATCTTATGGGGAATGGCTTGTAAGTGGTGACTTCGATGTAGTTAAAAGAAACGAGGAAAGACATAGTAGAACAGCATGTTGTACTGCTGAGATGAATGAATTTTGTTCATTCATTGACGCTATGCGTTTGGTGGATCTCCCGGATGTTGGCAACTGCTTTACTTGGTTCAATAGCAGCGGAAGTTGTCGAAGTAGATTAGACAGGTTCCTACTATCAGATGGTTTAATTGACAGTTGGAAAATTTCTGCTCAATGTATGGGTGATAAAGACGTCTCCGACCATAGGCCTGTGTGGATTAAAGCTAATCACTTAAACTGGGGTCCAAAACCATTCAAAGTATTCAAATGCAGGTTCGATCATCCTGATTTCCACGACTTCGTTAAGAAAATTGGGAACTCTTCTCATTTTGTTGGTAGTGCAGCGCATGTGCTTGCGAAGAAATTAAAAAAATATGAGACTGCAATTACGGTGGTGGAATAAGAATGTTTTCGGATTGGTTGACCTAAGAATTAAGGCTGAGGTTGCCAACCTGAATAAAGTAAAAGATGATCTAGCATGGTCTGTGAAAGCTATATCCGATAGTGACCTTATCTGCAAGACTGCTGCCCAAGAAGCCTTTTGGAATATATTGTTGGTGAAGGCAAGTATGATTATGCAAAAGGTGAGAAAAATGGATTTGTGAGGGCGATCTAAATACGTAATACTTTCACTCTTTTTTAAAATGTTGATCCAGACGAAATGCTACCACTGCCCTAAAATCAGGTGATGATATTTTCGAAGATATCAACTCTATCAAAAAAGCCTCAAAGGATTATTTTGCTAATAGGTTCTCAAAGCCTGATTTGCCTCGACCAAGAATGAATTTTGATGACTTGCCCAAGATTTCACCTGTTCAAACTTCACATCTGGAGGAACCTTTTTGTGTTGATGAAATACGCACTATTGTCTTCAACTGTGATGGTAACAAAAGTCAGGGACCCGACGACTTTAACTTTGATTTCCTAAAGTCTTATTGAGATGTCGTTGGAGCTGACGTTACTAATTGCATCTTGAAGTTTCATTCGAATGCAACCCTCCCCAAAGCAATGGCCTTATCTTTTATTTCCTTAATATGAAAGATTGACAATTCGCAGGGGCTTGAGGATTTTAGGCGAATATTCCTAATTGGATCCATCTATAAGATTGTTTCAAAATTGCTATCTAGTTGTTTGAATAAGGTTTTTGACAAGATGATGTTAATCCATAACCAACAAGATGATGTCTCAACACTCACTTGGAACTTGGAACACCTTTAGAAGAATTATGAATGAACTTTAGCGAGGTCGGGAATTGTTAATAAAGGAGGCCAACCAATTGAAAAGCTGGATAGGTATGGTCATGGAAGCCCTGTAAATTTTATTAAGGAGCGAAGGAAACCCTTCCTTAATTGATACAGCAGAAATGGTTACCCCTCAACACATGACCGGTATCCCCCCAGATCGATGACAATCCCCTGTAACAACCACTCATTATTCGGTGTATGGTCCTCCTCTTGGATATCCTCCTCAACCTTTGCTTTCACGACCTCTGTACCAGCAACCTTGGTCCAATCCTTCTTAAATTTAGAATCACAATTATCAGAACCAGAATCAAGATCAGGTTAAACCTTAGAATAATCAGGAGAGGATGAATCCTCATGTTGATCCCATGCTTATGTCCTACAAACAATTGTTACCCTATTTGATCCAGAAGGCAATGGTTGAGCCCAAATCACTCAGGCCTTTGACGCCTCCAGACTCATCTAGGTTTGATGTAAATTCTAAGTGTGATGGATTAGTATGACATACTATTGAGAATTGCAGAGCTTTCAAAATTAAGGTACAAGAACTTATTGACAAAAATAAATTAACCTTCAAGGAAGAAGGCCCTAATGATATGAACAACCCCTCATCCGGATGAGTGCGAAGACTTCAGGAAGCACCTTATAAAGTCGGTGAATCAAACAGGAAAGCTCATCCTCGAAGCTGATGATCATTAGGCCATGTTATCATTTTCATTTGTAATTTCCTTGTTTGCTAAGTGATATTTGTTTTTAAACTTGTTGCTTTCGAATGGTAATATTAATAAAATAAGCAGACATCTTTGGAATCAATTCTTTCATGTTCACTCTTTTGTATACCATCATGATTTACTTGCAAAAAATATATATCAATGTTTCTTTATTTCACTCTTTCCTTTGTCTACTTTTATTTAAGCAAAGATTGGATGGAGGATGATGTAAAAAAATACCCTAAGTTGCTAAAGTATGCTTTTAAATAAAACTTTGTTGATGAAGTAAGGCATTATTTCACTTCCCAAACATTAAGGAGTTAATCCCCAATCAACCTTTTTGAGCTTAGAAGTTGGTATTTCTTCCTGTATCAAAAACCCTTAATCCAAACGAGGGGCATGGTAGTTTTTCAGTTAATTTGATTATGCATGCAAACTTCAAGAGAAAACATCACATCTAAAGTTAAACCACATTTTCTTCCTCGCACATGTCATGAAGTGTTGAAAAAGTAATGAAAATCCAAAAATTTCACATTGGTTGTTCCTCACCAATCATTAACACGACACTCACAACCCTTTTCAAAACAAAAGAATAAATTTCATACAAATTGTTCCAAAAAAAATCAAAGAAAAAATAGGCAAAAAAAATCGAAAGGGCTCACCAAAACCCTTAATGAAAAATAACAAGAGGATGTGAACATCATACTAAAAAAAAGAAAGAAACAAACAAAAGTGGGTGACTGCTACCTAAAGTAAAAAAAACTTCATTGATTCCCGAACCATCGCATCTTCACCTTCAAAATCCTCTTGGAAGTTGAATGTGTGTATCAAATTAACTGAATGTAAGAGTGAAGATCATCATAAAAAGAATGGGTGGGTTAAAATTAAATTTTTTGAGCCTTATATCCTTTTGTTAAAAAATTGTGAATCATGCCACATTACAATCCACAAAAGACCTAATTGAAGTAAGACTTATTTTGAAAGCATACCACAATAAGGTTACGTTAACCTGAATCCAAATATATTTTCTAATCATTTATGTTGGTATCATGCTCTCGCATCATCTTTCACACCTTGAATGTCTAAATCAACATTGCATGCTAACCAGTGATTCATTCACTGTACATCAGAATATTATTTCAATAATAATTTCAATTTCAAAACTTGCATCGTGTTGGGTGAGAATCGAATGTCAAGCTATTGATTAACTTGAATCTTAATTCATTAAATTCACGATCGTACTTTGATTTATCCCAAGGAAAGGTTAAAGAAAGAAAAACCTTTTGCACGATGTAACAACAACACTAAGAGATTCAGGGATCGGGGGTTGGTTATGCTTAGGGTAGGTATCTCACATCCTAAACATCTGTAGTACTCTACATGAACCTTTTGTATGTGGTATGTTATACTACTTGATATGGTTTGGGGTCAAGGTTGGGGTTTTGAGGTAAAGACTTAAGGTTAATGTTCCTAAGTTTGCTCGCAAAGATATCGCATCTTCTGCCTATGTATCCTGACTAGGATAGAATCAGAACAATCGTAGTTCACCTCACCGAGGGTGGATGAACACTTGATTATGATCAAGGTTCAAATGGGAACAAATATAACAATTCTTGTATAGAGTTTAACAAAACTCTCTATTCTAAGTGATACACTCGAGGGGATTTGACTTTGACAAAATCCAGGAGGGGAGTAAGTAATCATGACAATGATCCTTACATAGAGTTGACAAACTCTAACCTACGGTCCTAGTTGAAGAACACTTCTAGTAAAGGTGGGTCTTTTGGACTTAAGAAAAGTCTAATGGCTAATAGATTCTAACTTAACTAATCTAGGGTTCAAGATGACTTAACAAAGTCAAAGGGAGGGTAATGAGCTATCTATGACCCTAGGGGTCAATGAAGAAACTTTCCTTTAGAATAGGAGAAAGATGAGGCAACTGGATGAGAACTAATAAGTTCCATCATTTGGGGAAGGCTTAAAAAAGTTAAAGAAATAAGCATGAACATGTAACAACATATGAATAATAGTCAAGATCAACATAAAGACATAGAGGTAACAACCATCAGTGCAAGTGAAGAACATGTGTAACAACAACAAGTTCATCTGTAACATTCAAACAAGATTGATGAAAACAAGTTACAACTTGAAGCAAGCATGTTATAAGGATCAAATGAGATCAGATGCAACAACATAAGATCATCTAAACATGTATTGATAACAATCGAACAAGAAAAAACACAAGAAATGTTACAACAATTTAAGTATTTGTTCATGACTTTATGGGAAAAAGTAAGCAAGTTTCATGGTAACAAACAAGTCAACAATCAAACCCTAGCATGTTATGGTTCTAACAAGACACATAAACAAGTAGAATAAGGCATGAAAAACATATTCAAGAGGTTACAACATCAGAAATCATGTTATGAATCACAAAGAAGTTCAAGGTATACCATTCATATTCAAGCATTCACAAAGGCAAGAAACAAGCCTTAAACATGTTATGGTTCTAACAATACATATAAAAAAGTAGAATGAGGCATGAAAAACATATTCAAGAGGTTAAGACATCAAGAATCATGTTATGAATCACAAAGAAGTTTAAGGGGCCATTTTCACATGTATGCATTCACAAAAGCAAGCATGAACATAGCAAGGAAATGAATCAAACAACTTTGAACATTTAAACATCTTGACAAACATATCTGAATCATACATGACAATTCTCACAAGAAAAATCAAGTTACATGTTGAAAAAAATTCAAGAACACCATGGAGAAAACCCTAAAAACATATGTTATTCAAGTGGACCAAAGTATTTATAGGATAACAATCCTTGAATTATTTCTTTACTAAATGAAAATATACATGTTAATGATTATTTTTCAAAAAGAATGGTATCAATAGCATAAAAATGAGCAAGTTATGATCATGGGAAGTTGGATCATGAAATGGGCAAAATTAGGTCAAGGCAAGGTAAGGCAACCTAAGGCCATTTGCATGAAGAATTGGATCTCAGTCAAAACTTAACCAAATAAGGTGAAACAAAAGTGAAAATTGTGTTTTTTTGAACAAGTAATTCAATGGTACAATTTATTTTTCCATACCATGAACTCACAAGAAAACCCGATAGAATCATTGGTAGGGGAAGTTTGGTGACAACCAAATGCAAGAATATATGAACAACATTGTGTAGTGGTGTGCTTTGTGAAAAAAGTGTACAAACATCATATATGCATCATATATAGAGGTTTGCATAAGAGAAAATAAGAAATGCACAAGTGGTTTGGCAGATTGGAATTAAAATGCAAAATGTGACAAGTTTGGACCTGGTTTGTGACCTGAAATTTGACAGTTCAAAAAATGCATATTTTGCTGCAAGAAATGGTTCATACATGACACATAACATACACAAAACATGTCTAAACAATGTTCAACTCAAAATCATGTCTAGAACTCAAAGTAGCATGAGAAATGCAGGTTGTAGGCTTACCTCTTGTAGCCTTATGATGCAAGCTTGAGAAATAAGAAAGCCAGAGATCCTACAAGCTCCTTAATGGTATGCAAATACTCCAATGATGATGAGTAGGTGCTCAAAGTGGTCTTCAAGCAAGCTAGTGGCCATAATGCCTTGTTGGTGAAGAAACCACCAAAAAATCGAAAGGTTTCAAAAGCAAACTTGCTCAAATCTTGTTACAGAAATGTGAATCAATTATGGATAGTTTGTATAGGTTATATATAAGGTTTGAGTGGTCTTGGAACTCAAGTAAGTGCAGTGGTTTGATGGCTTCTCTCCAAAATGCAGAAAACTCAACAAATGAGGTTTTGATAGTTGACTTTTGGCTTGGATGGTTTTCTGGCTAATGTGAGGTCTTGGACAGTTATAACACATCATTTGTGATGTGTTTGAAGTGTTTTTTAAGTTGGAAAGTGTTTGGAAATGATTTTGGAAGTGAAATTGCAAGGCAGATTTGGAAATGGTTTGAAACTTGATACAAACTTGCAAGAATTTGGTGATTGAGTGGGAGAGAGAGTTCTATTTGGTTCTTAGCATAGAACTAGTGTCCTTTTCATGTAAGAATTAGGCTCTATTTATAGCCAAAGGTCTTGAGGGAGAAGCATGGGCAAATTACTTCAAAATGCCAATTTTGGCCTTTCAACTTGGAAATCTTTGGAGGAACCAATGCAAATCTCCATTTCTGACCTCAAGCCACATTACCAAGATCTTCTCCATGCCCTAGAGGTAATTTTAATCATCCTTGAGATGATAATAAGTGACTAGTTGCAGCATAGTTGGTGGTTTGATGAGGACAACCATCATTTTTCTCTTTCTTCACTATTCACTTTTGCAACTTGCATTAAACAATGATTTCCTTCAATTCTTATGTCAAATTCATGGGATATGGTGCTAAAAACTTCCATTAGAAATTTGAATATCAGAAATGAGGTTTAAACCTTGATTAGAATTGATTTAAGAAGCTTTGGAATCAAGACATCCATGCTGAATTGGTTTTGCAGCAGTGAGTTTTTTCCAACTTGTGAGATTTGGTTCTCCCTAACCATGAGGAGTTATTGAACCCACTTTTACTTTTTAGAAAGCCCTCATTAGGTACTACAACTTTTATGTTTGAGTTAGGAACTCATTCCACTTGAAACTAGGTCAAAATCCCTTGTGAAAATGCTGAATTCTTGACTTACAAGTCAAGAAACCTCAAAATTTTGAAGTGTTTAAAACCCTTCATAACTTGATGAATTCATAACTCACAATAAATTCATTTTTTCTCATAGGTCAGTAGGACACTTTTGTAAGGCTCATTAAGACCTTTCCAACAAGCTTTGAACCACTCCATTTGGATGTGTGGTTAGGAAGTTATGACCATTTTAAGTTTGATCAAAATTAGGGTTTTTTCACTTACCCTTGTTTCTTGATTTGCAAGTTATGACCATTTGAAGTTTGATCAAAATTAGGGTTTTTTCACTTACCCTTGTTTCTTGATTTGCAAGTTATCTATCAATTCTTGAATAAATATCCACAAACTTCATAATTAGATTTTAAATGATGTTGGAAACAATTTTGGCTTCAATTTGGGGTAAAAACCTTGTTGGTCAATGAGTTGACTTCCCTGATAGACGAACCGAACAGTTGAAAATCTCTGAATCGACTGTTGGTGTTCTGGGTTTCTTGAGGCCTTTAAACATCTTAGGTAGACTTCATTAGGTCATATAAGCCTCATGGACCACAATTCCATCATTGGAAAACCTCCTGGACAAAAATTCAAACTACAATTGACTTTTTCAACAAGAAACCCTGATTAGGGTTCTTGCACTGTGCTGCTTCCATTCTCTTGGTGACAAACTCAAATTGGACTCATTATTGATCACATGTGATATCCTTGACAATATAGATACTTGTTATTTGGAGGATCAATCCAAAACCTTGACTGATCAATCCTAAGAAACCCTGATTTCTTGACTGTATGAACCCTAATTCATCTGCATCTTGACAAAGACAAACTTGAAACAGGTTAAGGTTAAATAACACATGATTGATGCCCCTAGAATGATAATGGAATCTAGGGGCCAAAATTTGGGGTATGAAGTTGCCCCTATTTAAATATCTTCACCAGATGGAAATGAGAGATACCAATCTCCATAGAATCATGGTGAAAGGTATTTAAATATAGAAAACCAAAAATTTTGTTCCTTAGATACGATGGTATGCAAAAAGGACAAATGCTGATTATGTAATGAATTCTAAGAATGATGCTTTATGATGCTGGAGTGCGAGAAAATGATGACACACAAGCAAAAGAAAAAAGAAGAACGAAACAACGAGTAACTACTCACTGGGGAACACAGATACACTAGGAAGATACCCAAAGCGAACTAACCAATAGTTCAGACGTGACTAAAGGTGGTACTTTTAGGTACTCCTCCATACATGGGACACAAACTCCACCAGGGAAGGTAAATCTCCACTGGGGAAATGCAAATCTCCACTGGGGAAATGCATCAAGGGAGACAAGGGTAAGAAGCCACATAGGGTAACCAAAGTCAACAGACTCTGACTCTGACTAGGGAAGCAAAAGACCAGAGACACGGTCCTTGTTGGGGGAACAATATAATGGGGACTTTCTTTGCGACGAAGAGTTCGAACGAGATCTTCAGGAAAAAACTAAAAATAAAACCAGACTCACCGGGGACGCTAGTGACTATTAGACCTGCTAGGGATTTCCAGGGATTCGCTGGGGGGGGGACATCGGTGACAATCAATGATCTAAGAAAACACAGAATTGTTGGATGAAAAATTGCCAATAACAATTGGACTTTAAACAATGCCAGTAACCACTGGACTCTTTGGGGAGTGCTAGTAACGACTAGACTAGAAGGGGAATCTGGTGACGACCAAACAAGAAAAACCAACAGGGAGCTGGTAACAACTAAACTTCCTAAGGAATACAGAGGGAAATGGAATCTTCTATGGGAATTAAACCAAAAAGAGGATTTCCTTAGCGAAGAGTTCAAACGGGATCTTCAGAAAATAACTGGAGATGTAGGTGACTAACAAAACATCCAAAGATGTACTAGTAGCGTTGACAACAATCAAACATCCTGAGATTCACTGGGGATATCGGTAACTACCAGCCATCCTGAGATGAGTGATGCCAATAACCATTGGGCTTTAAACAACGCCAGTCAAAACATCACTAAACGTATTGGGGATAAGGTGACAACCCTAAGCAACAATTAGGTTTTTCGCAGAACTCCAGTCAAAACATTACTGGACCTCAGATGGGGAGTGTAATGCCCATTTTAATCATCTCATTTTTCCGTGTTATTTTAGTTTCGGCGTGTTTTGTGGGGGTGTTTGAGTGCGATTGTGTGTAGCCCTTAAGTTGAAATTAATTAATAATTTTGGACTTTAAGACTAATAATAAAATTATTAGTGATAATGATAAACTAATGACTAATAGTTATATTATTAATATTATTATTATTGTTATTATTATTATTATTAATATTATTATTAAGTAAATAAAAAGAAAGGGAATAAAAGAATTGGGATGAGGGGTATGGTTGGAATATTGAAAAGAAGAAAAGAGGAGAAAACACGAAGGAAAGAGGAAGGAAAAAGAAGAACTCATGAAACAAGAGGAGAAATCTGGAAGAAGAAGAAGAAGGTGAATTGGAGCAAGAGGAAACTAGGAATCATCTTTGGAGCAAGAATTCATCAGTTGTTCGAGTTATCGAGGTAGGGGGAAATCGGGTCAAATTGGTATAGTGCATGAATTCTAGGTAGAGGGGATTTCCCTTAATCCCATAGGTTTGATGATTATGTCTTATATGATGTTGTGATTCTGAATGTGATGCTGATATGATTAAACCATTGCATGTGTTGTTTCATCGATTTGGGGGTTTCCGGGTAGTTCGAAGTTTTATGCCGGAACTGGATTAATGAGCAGAGCTGACATTTAATTGGGTTAAATCGAGGATAGATTATGTAGTTAGGTTATAGAATATTAGTCTGATATAATGGGAACTGGGTTGAGTAGAATCGGCTGAGTTCAAAGCGTTTTGCCGACTCTGAGCAGTGTTATTTTTCTGAATTCGCAGGTGTTCGCCAGCACCTTCGCTGAGCAAACTGTGGCGAACCTTCACCAGGCGAATTGGGTAGCGAGTGCTTCCAGTAGCCACTGTCTACATTCGCTAGGGAGTTCGCTGGGCGAGCTAGTAGCGAGTCTTCGCTGGGGGATTCGCCGAGCGAATGGGTAGCGAGTATTCGCTGCGGGGTCTCGCCAGGCGAATGAGCCAACGAGCGTGACAGTATGTTTATGTTTTGAGTTGTGTTGTTCGGTTCTCTCGTGATGTTGGACCCTTGTTGGTCATGGTTGATTATGATATTGGTATTGAACTATGGGGAGTATATGTGTGGTGTGGAATATGATTTCCTTGATATTCGTTTTGTTAGAACACATATTGGTTCTTAATAATATCTCTATGTTTTGATGATAACTATTATGAAATTTTGTATTTAAGAATTATATACTCTAAAATTTGCTTAAGAATGTTTGCTGCAGATGTTAAAGAAAATATCACTCCAGAAGCAAATCAGATCTGAACATAAGAAATATGCAAGGCTCTAAAGCGTCAGAAGCATTCCTTAGAAGATTCTGAACGCTGCCATCAGAAGATTCTGAGTGTTGCCTCCAGAAGGATCTGAAGTAGAAGCTACAGAAGAATCTGAAGCAAGCCAGAAGCATCTGAACCAATGAAGAATTCTGTATGAAGAGTTTTCAAGCATAGTTACTTCAGAAGACTCTGATAGTACTAACGCTACCAGTACTGAGGATCTGACCCAAAACTCTGCTCTGAATTTATACACGCTAAAAGCACACTTCCTGCAAAGACTCTGATTCAGCAAAACTCTGATGAACATCAGAAGGCTCTGACCAAATTAGACTCTGATGATCCTTGCTGAAAATTGTTGAAGAAGAATTCAAAGATTATGTTCGTTGGAATATCCAAACGACTCTTTCCTTATTTATGCTAGACACAAGAACACAGACAAAAAGGATTTCTCTATGCTTTCTTCTTCTAGGAAAGGTCACTTGATGTGAAGACAAAAAATGCTCAGACCTTTTGGTACACTCTTCTCAACGTGAAAAGCTCTTGGATCACTGTGCCTATAAAAGCAAGTCCCCACTCATCTTCTTCAGCTGACGAAACACTTGAAAAAAATTCATTATCAAAGCTCTCATACAACTCATATATTCTTGCTAGAATTATTTCTTTGTTCTTAATCTTAAGTGAAAAATCACAGTTGTGATAAAGCTTTATTAGAAGCATTTTAACACTTGTATTTATTATTACATTTGATTGTTAGAAAACCTTAAGAAGATCCAGTTAGGATCAGTAGTTCTTGAGAAGACTTTGAACAATTGTTCCTAGTGCTTACTATTGTAATCAGTTGATTAAATAGTGGATTAAGTCCTTGCTTGAGAAAGGCAAATCACTTTAGAAAGGGTGGACTGGAGTAGTTGAGTTCAACGAACCAGGATAAAAATACTTGAGTTTTTACTACTAAGATTTTATCTTCATACTTATTCAACCCCCCTTCTATATATATACATGTATACTTATCTTCATACTTGTAGGGATAGATCGTTGCTCAGATGGAGTGTATGCGATCTATCTTGAGTTTGAGTCGGTACCGCATATCATGAGTTGAGTTGCATGTGTCGCATTCTCTTATATGCTATGTTGGTGTGGGACAGTAGGTCCGGGTCGATGTATGTGAATGAATTGCATGTTTACTGCCTTTTATTCATGTACGTTTTTTACTGTTATATTTTGATCGTGATTTCTCACCCCTTGCTTTTGTTGTGGTCTGTGTTTCTTTGGAAGTACAGATAATCCAGGTGTGTAGCTAGCTTGGTTTATGGCGAGTCGTAGGGATGCTCTGATACGTAACACTAGGGCTTTGGTGAATTTTATATTTATTTGATGATTTTGTGAGCCTTTGTGGCGTATCATGTTTCGATGAATCTTTTTGGTGAACATATCTTGTGTATATTTGGGCAGTTGGCCGAGCACGATGTATATGATGTTTATATGTATATATATATATGATGACAAATTTCCGCTGTGTTATATTTGTTGAAAATCATTTAATGAAAAATGTTTGTGTTGAGTTTATTTCTATGACATCCCGTTTTGGCATGAATACTCTGATAATCATTTATTCTAATTGCATTTATGTCATTTTGGGGAACAGGGTGTTACAAGCTGGTATCAGAGCACGTCGGTCCGTCCGGTCAGTGTAGTAGTTGAGTCTGTCTGTAGGATAGAGTTTGTTTGTTTTTTTGTTGACCTGGCGTTGTTGTTGTTGAGCAGTATGGCGGGAATGAATGATGTTGCATTGGCTGCAGCTATGCAAGCGATGGCAAAGGTGGTTGCTAATCAGAACCATGCTGCGGGTGCGCAATTCATGGATTTGGCGCAGTTTCAGAGCAACAAGCCGCCGACGTTTCAAGGAGGAATTTTGGACCCTGAAGCGGCGCAAAAGTGGCTTAAGGCGATTGAGAAGATCTTCAGAATGATGGGTTGCAGCGATGAACAGAAGGTGAGGTTCAATACTCACATGTTAGAGGGAGAGGCTGAAGCTTGTTGGGACAACAGTCGCCAGAGGTTGGAGACTACAGAGACTCCAATTACCTGGGATATGGTCCGAACTGGTTTTCTAGAGAATTATTTTCCAGAGGATATCAAGGGTGCTAAGGAAATCGAGTTTATGGAGCTGAAGTAGGGTAATATGACGGTGGCTGAGTATACGGCCAAGTTTGAAGAGTTAGTGCAGTATTGTCCTCATTACAATACTGACGGGGCGATGACCTCCAAGTGTTTGAAGTTTGAGAATGGGCTGCATCCGGAAGTGAAGATGGGTATAGCTTGTCAGAAGATCAGGGATTATCCTGAGCTGATAAGCAGAAGCAGGAATTATGATAATGATAACCGGGCGAGGATCGTGTATTACAAGGCTGCAAACAACCGTAAGGGTAAGCAGAGGTTCGGTGGTACTCCTTACAGTGTTCCTACTGATAAGGGGAAGTTTAAGGGTGCTGCTGATAAGAAGCCCAGAGAAGGGAGATTGTTTGCTGGTGAGAAGTGTTTTCGGTGCGGTGGCGCGGGTCATCGTGCCAATGATTGTCCTCATGAAGTGAAGAAGTGCTTCAAGTGTGGTAAGTCGGGCCATGTGATGGATGATTGTCGGACTGCTATGCCTACTTGCTACAACTGTGGTGAGAAGGGGGGTGTTTTCATCAACTGTGTCTCCTTTGATATTCATCTTTGTCCGAATATTATCCTCAAATACCATTTATTATTCACTAGTGAGGAAAGGTCCCATTCTTATTGAAAGAAAAACCATGGAGCACTTTGTTATCATAATCACATTATCACAAAGATGAGGGCGTGTGAATCTTTTTTACTTCCTACCATTTGACTCAAAGTAACAACAGGTTCTAAGTTACAATTTTGAAGTATTACAAATCTTAACAGCATCTACAAGGCTTCTACCGGTACTTGTCACGACCAAGATTGTGAAGAACCTCATTGTTCCTAACAATAATGCCTTAAAGTGATTATGTTTAACCGACGGCTCTCCGCGGAAAAACCGGCAATAACTGAACTTGATGACCTCCCCCAGAGTTGTAACAGTGAGGCCAGGAAATATCAACCGAGCATTGGCCCGTGGTATAAAGGAATTGGACAGCAAGATCCTCCCTGAGTTGATGGAAAAGAACTTGAGAAATTTGCAAGAAATGTCTTTGAAGAATGTGTCCATTCAGAAGGAAAAGAGCCGCAAAAAGCTCCTAAGTACGGCTACCTGAAAAAAAGGAGAAAAGTAAGCAGCAGCAACAACGCAATTCCGTCATACCGCAATCATGTGACGGGTTTCAAATCCATGGAAATCCACAACTTACACATACATAGCTGCAAGATTAAGGGAGCAGAGTCACGACATTTCCTCACACCTAAACCTCGTATTTTTGTTCTCACCGTCCTCGCCATCTCCGGTCCACAACCTGCAGTTATCCACTACACCAATTGAGAAAAATTGAGAGGTATAAGCTTGTAAGCTAAGGAATACAACTCCAAAATTCCGCTGACGCAACTCAAATGTAGCTTCACAACCTACATTCACAATGAGAAAACTTAGAGCAAACCATCTACAATCATTGACCAACCTGGGAAGTATACATAAAATGGAATAGGGTGGCTGCAGCTACCTCATATTATAAAGCTACACTAAGCACTTTATGACAGCCTCGCAATAACCTATCGACGACATTTCTGAATAAACCAAAACAGAAGGAGAATGTGGCAACAATAGAGGCCAGACGTGTGCCTCCCAAAGCATTCACAAAGCCAGCCATTTCAAAGGAACTAAACACTTAAAGATAATAATGAGATGGATGAGGCTGAAACTGAGGATCAAGGATAAGAGCGAGCTTCGATACCTTCGTCAACATTTGAGAGCCCATGGCTGTGTTAACTTGTCTTTCGCCATGCCTTGTTGGTAGTATCACCTGAACATGACAGAAAAGTGGTTAATATCCGAAATAAAAACACATTCAAATCAAGAGTAACAATTTCAGAAGTTTTTGTGACAGCCTTCAAAGCACATGAAGAAGCTTTAGAATAATTTATGAATTACCTCATTCAAGCTTCGCCGCTCGCGTCAAACTTTTTCACCATCCGAGTCCGGCTGCTAAGAATAAGGGAATATGGGGTTAGCCAAAGCAAATTGACATCAAATCGAAATGATTTCAAGAGTTTGTTTTAAATACCAACAAGACGTACCCCACATCCATAACTTCAAGTTGACTGAATCCAAACACCCTTTACTCCTCGAGACGTTCCGTGTGTTGCTGCAGGCATCTGAAAAACGTGGAATGCAAGAGTTAGTTATCACTAAGACGGAAAACCGGTTTTTATCAAGTGACTGTATCAAGTTTGCATAGGTATAATCAAGATGAGAAACTTAATTGTTGAGAAGACCAAATTGAAATGAAATACGGTTTTCATCAGTGAACTGATATACCTTCAAAATCAATCATAATCACCGATATCCTAGTCTCACCGAAGCCACTTCAAACATCCTGCAAACCAAACCAGCACACAATTAATTGACTTCCCAATATGACGGCGTCCCTAAGGAAGGACAGAAGAGGATACCAAAGTATGACTAGTGAAATTTAACTCCTACCTCATGCTATATCTCATTTGAAGATGCCAAAGGAGATGTCACAGCCCACATCCGCATTGGATTTCTTTGGTGCTTGAGGTTAGAAGGCATCAATTAAGTAACAAAGGAAGGTAGAGTCACACTTCAAAGCAGCGAATCAATAGCACTGATGACAAATTGAACCTGTCCAATCCATTGAATCACGCAGTCATAAGAAGCATCATCCAAAGTAGTAAACAACATGCTCAAGTCAATTTCTGTGACAAATGCTCCAAGACTGCTCACGAATTCTTGAACCATTGGTTAAATAAACTTGTTGACATTCTGGAAAGGAGAGAACCTCAACTGCATTTTCAAAACCATCACGAGCTAATTCCCTGCAAAACATTGAGTGGAATAAGTCCCAAGAAGGGGAAATAGGTGAATGTGTTTGTTACTCAGAATACTTCAACATATCCGGCAGATCAATGCAGCCTCTTTTATACCTTACGGGATGTCGGTTTCGTCGTGAAAGAAGAGGTTCTTACCTCATGAGGCATTGGGAATTAGAACTGCAGTAGCTTCAATAGAACCAATTCGAAGCTTCTATTAACCAGTTCAAGGGCTTCTCCCGTTGGCAATCCGTTGAAGGATTTCTTCCGCGGTGACTACACTCCAAAGTGACAACTTTTTCCTGAAAATTAAAGAACCAATTCAAAGGATAGTCACAATAATATCATTCAAGGCTTACGAGCTATGAGTCGCTAGACATAAAAGGCGACTTCACTGGGGACTCTCAGTGGGTTTCCCTACCTTGTTTTATTTATTCGTTTATCGCTTTATATCTGCTTATTTGCCTACTTGTTTCTTTGTTGCTTTTTGGGTTGCTACCTTTGAGTGGTGAGACAAAGTCCTACACCCGGACTTGAGTGAACTTAAGATAGGATAGTGATATGTTCTATGAGACTTATAGGGAGTGAGTCCCGACTAAGTTGGCTTGAAAATCACGCTTAGTTGAGACCCTTTTTGAAAATGGTTCGGTTGAACGAGTTTAGTCGTGAAAACTTTTACTATTTTCAATTGGAGTCCATGATACTAAGGACCGTAGTTACCTTTAACCCCACTTTGGCCTTTATTAGGACGTAGTGCGAGGCTATGAGGGAGTAAGTTCCGAAATAGTGCTACGCGATGCTACACTCAAAAGAAGTTCTCTTGAGAATATTATTAATCCTCGAGTTAGTTGGGAAATTGATAATATTTGATAGGTGGACTAATGACTTTGGGACCTCCTTAGAACCTTGTTCAGCAGGTACCATCCACCTCTAGTCCTTGTCCTTTGGGAATGGGTATACCCTTGGCTCCATGCTCGTTGCAAACCTAGGACCTTTGTTTGTTTATCTTTGTGTGTCCTTATGTGCTTACTTGTGCTTGTTGCACTCATATAGCATCATATTGCATTTGGTTTCATGGGATCTCGAGTTTTATTTATAAACATTACAGAGAACCATAAGGATTACAAAAAAATATTTTTAACATTCTTTTAAGAGTCTTAACCTGGATGGCCTAAGGAAGTAGGAGCTCAGATCGAAGAAGACTCAAAAGACAAATACGAGAGGCTTCCCTTATAATGGAGGATCATTAGAAGTTCAAAATACTATCGTTGAAGATCCAAGTGAACAAAGTATTTCTCTCCTTACTTCCAACAAGGACAAAAGAAGAGATGGAGAATTTATTTTCCTCTATCAAACTAATCTTTAGACATGGATCATGGACAACTTATATTCAAGAAGATCTAACGTGAACAACAAGTCAACAAGCACAATGAAGGACTTCCTTAGGGCTTTTATGTTGGGACTCTCATAAGAATATTCACTTGTAATCCAAAAAATAATAATAATGGAAAGATAAAAATGAATTTCCTTTGGCATTCTGTAACATTTATAAATACTTGAGTTCCATGAAACATTTCATTTTGCATTCTTGCATTTCGCATTTTGCATCAACATATCATCCTTTGCATTCCGAGGGGTCTCACTCTTACTTCATCTTCATAGACAATCTGAATCACCAGTACAACACTCGAGCCAGTCGACGCTATAAGATGGATCAATTGGAACAAGAGAACAAAGTGCTCCGTGACGAAGTTGCAACTCTGAAAGAAAATTTGGAAAGATTGAATGGTTTAGTTGAAGCTCTATCCAACCAGTATGCACTCAACAATCAAGAAGTTCAGAGGACTGTTATATCTGAAGTAGTATCAGCACCGATCCCAGTGGTTTCTACTGTTGCTGAAGTAACCTACAACATGCCGCCAGGTTTCCCGTGGGGGATGCCTCCTTATTTCACTCCGGCCGGTTATCGTCCACCTGTTCCCGAGGTCCCCGCCGTGACCACCGTTCAAGCTATTCCTACGAATACTGCTGTCATGACTACCGCACCTCCACATGTGAATACTACTTCATATGTCATAAACAAACCAATTTTCCATAGGGTACCCAACGAAACTGTGGGTTTGGAAGAAAGGATGGATGGGTTTCAAGGCCAATTTTCTGAGATGCAAAAAGAATTGAGAGCCCTTCGTGGGAAAGATCTGTTTGGAAAGAGTGCTTCTGACTTGTGCTTGGTCCCGAATGTAAAGGTTCCGCCAAAATTCAAGGTCCCCGATTTTGAGAAGTACAAAGGGAATACTTTCCCTCAGAGTCATCTTATTATGTATGCCAGGAAGATGTCCGCACAAACTAATAATGATCAACTGCTCATCCACTATTTCCAAGATAGTTTGATAGGCGCTGCGCTCAAGTGGTACATGGGGTTGGATAGTGCGAAGATTCGAACTTTCAATGATTTGGGTGGAGCCTTCATCAAGCAGTACAAATATAATGTGGACATGGCTACCGACCGTGATCAATTGAGGGCCATGGCTCAGAAAGGCAAAGAGAATTTCAAGGAATACGCTCAGTGTTGACACGAATTAGCCGCCCAAGTCATACCGCCATTAGAAGAAAAGGAAATGACCAAGATTTTTCTAAAGACTCTAGGACCGTTCTTTTATGAGAAAATGGTAGCAAGTGCACCCAGTGACTTCACCGAGATGGTAAACATGGGCATGCACTTGGAAGAGGGGGTTCGTGAAGGAAGATTAGTCAAGGAAGGGAGTGCTCCCAATAATGCTAAGAAGTATGGGAGTGGTTTTATGAAAAAGAGAGAACATGAGGCAAGTGTTGTGCAGCAGGGGCGATCCAAGAGAGGGTATCTGCCATCACATCAGGTCGCTGCGGTTCATCAGCCACAACATCAACAAAATCAACACAATCAACCATTCAACGATCAGAGTCGTGTGCACAAGAGATTAGACTTTGATCCCATCCCGATGACATACGCTGACTTGTTCCCATCTTTGATTCAAAAAGGTCACATCCAGACGAGAGCTCCACCTAAGGTACCTAAGAAACTTCCGTACTGGTACAAAGCTGACAAATTTTGCCTATACCATCAAGGTGCTCCAGGCCACGATACTGAGAACTGTTACGGTTTGAAGGAAGACGTTCAAAGGTTGGTTAAGGATAAAATTTTATCCTTTAAGGGTTTCATTCCTTATGTGCAAGATAATCCGCCACCTCAACATGGTTCTTCCTCCGCGAACATGATCTAAGGTTATTCGGGAAGCTCGTATCAATATAGTGCCTGAAGAATGAATCTGGAGGCAACATAGCAGACGATTCTGCAAGCTTCTCCATTCCATACAAAGACTGAATAAAATCTTGAGAGAGGCTCATCAGGGTGTTTTCTTTTGCTTATGCGTATTTCATTTCTTTGATTAAAAGCATGTTTGGCCTGTATGGCTTGTTTATTTTGAACAATTAATGCAATAAAATGTTTGTCTTGAAGAAATCCATTCGTTTCACTCGCCTACTATACCCAATTCTCTCACTTTGGTGAATAATTGGAGGGAGGATGATGAAGTAAAACGCAGGATCTCTCATTGTATGCTTTTGAATAAAAAACCCTACTGATGATGTAAGGCGTATGTTTTGAACCTCCTAAAACACCAGAAATAGTCAACCCTTCTTTTAAGCCTGGAGAAAGGATCTGTTTTTTCCCAAACCAAAAACCTCATTTTAACCTGGGGCAGGGCATAAAAAATGAGCATCTTTCAAAAATTGGGTGGGCACAAATATACTTTGACCCTTTATTCCTATGCTTTACAAATCATAAACTAAACCCATATATATATATATATATAACCCCTAAAGTCCTAATTGAAGTAAGGTTTAGTTCAAAAGCATACTCGATGAGATATCGTTTCCTGACTCCTATGAGCTATGCTCAAATTTAGTATCGGCCTTATAAATAAATTTAATTCATGTCCTAACTAGTGATTTCGATCACTAGTCATTGTGATATCTTTTTCAAAAAAGACTTCTTCGAGACAAACATATATGTTATGTTAACAGTTTCAGAATTAGCATTTCTGGATCGCTAATTTTGCTTGATATCTTAGAAAGATTACGTAAAGACATCGCCGATTAAATTTGAAGACTTTGCTAACCTGGGGCAAGTCATTTTCCAAGAGGTTTGATCCATACAAGTTTGACTTTACCGATAGCGCAAGTTTGAAGACTCAGTCATAATACCGTCAATCAGGGGCAGTTACGTCGTGATTCGGCGAATCTCTCCAAGAGCTTGAAAATAGAGGGGCATTTGGACATCATGTTTTCTGTAAAATCCTCTCGGGATGTTTTTTTCTCTTAAACCATATGACTTGGGGCATTTGAAAATTGAAGGTAGTGATGACAATTCTGTGATGAACTTTTTCCATGCAAGAAATCTCCAGTTGGTGACCTAAGAATTTTCAGTGGGCTGATTAGCTTCACCTCTCCAGCGAAGTGGACGTTATTTCACTCCCCAATGGATCCTTTTACAACACCGATCTTCCTCGGCGAGGCGGATGTTTATTTCACCCCCATCGGAGTTTTGACTCCAACATATTCAACAGCTCTGGTTTCTTAAAGCAAGTGTACATTGTCCAAGCAATGTTTGATCTGTGAAGATTTTGTTTGAGTGCCCTCTGCCTGGGATGTTTTTTTCCATCTCTGTTTGGTTAGCATACACATAGAATATAGATAGATATCATGGCATATGCATTTTGCATCTTTGTGTTTGTTTGTTCTGTCACTTTGGTCGGGTTATACCCGAGTGACTGGGTTTGTCTTCTCCTTCCAATTAGAGTTGTCAGCCCTAGGCAGAAAAGAGCTCAACGCTTCTATTTCCCCATGAAGTTTGATTCTCGTGGAAGACGGTTATTTTAGTACATTCCCATCTGAGTTCATACCTCAATGGTCGAGTCCTGTTTGGCAGCTTCTCTTCGGTTACTTTCCGAAGTGAACTTCGGTCCTTAGCAATCACATTGTGCACATCTCCAACTTTTGAACATGGAGAAAGCATGCATTTACTTTGCACTTTACTACCCAAGAGGTTCTTTCCGAGGACGACTATCGAAGACGGATATTTCTCCAACAGTGTTATCAAAGCTTCTCAACAATTTACACTTGGATTGCAAGCACTCCTCTTTATTTGAGCAACTCGTTTTGATCAAGATCCCCTTCAAGACGACAAATGATAGTCTCTTCAGAGCAGTTTGTCCACTCCCAGTGGGTTTATCAAGACTATCAACTCACCAAAAGGCATTCCTCCAGAAATCTGTCAGAGAAATGCATCGAAGACATCACAAATATTTCTCTTTGTTTGAGAACTTACAAGGATACATATTTTACAAATACAACAAAGATACTCCTCAGGAATGCATTCCCCAACGAGTCTATCACACAAGCCAATTCCATCAAATGACATCACTCCCGAGAGGTTTGATGAAGTTTATTACAATGGATCTCTCTTTATTTGAGAGGACATATTTTGCTGATCAACAGGCTTACATCTCTTGAAGATCCCCGTTGAAAGCTTTATAATCTCTGGTACATTTTGATTTTGGTCAAACACCTTGACTTAGGCTATCGTACATTTGATAGTAGGTAATATACCATCTTCTTCTTGGTTATTATCTTTTCTTAGGCTATCATATGCTTGATAGTAGGTAATATACCTTTCTTTTGGTCAGATGCCTTCTCTTAGGTTGCCATATGTTTGGTAGTAGGTAATCTTTCCTTCTTTTTGTGTTTACCTTTTCTCAGGCTATCATACATTTGATAGTAGGTAACACACTTAGTTTTGGTTATTACCTTTGCTTAGGCTATCATACATTTGATAGTAGGTAATACACTTTATTTTAGCTAAAACCTTTGCTTAGGCTGCCAAGATTGGTAGTAGGTCATCTTTTCCTATTGTGTCTACCTGTGCTTAGGCTATCATATATATTGATGGTAGGTAACACATATCGTTTTGGTCAGACACTTTTTCCTAGGCTGTCATATGTTTGGTAGTAAGTGATCTCTCCTTCTCTGGGTTACTACCTGTGCTTAGGCTATCATACATTTGATAGTAGGTAATACGCCTTTCTTTTTGTGTTCACATTTTCTTAGGCTATCATATGTTTGATAGTAGGTAACACATTTCGTTTTGGTCAGACACTTTTTCTTAGGCTGCCATACGTTTGGTAGTAAGTGATCTCTCCTTCTTTGGGTTATTACCTTTGCTTAGGCTATCGTGCATTTGATAGTAGGTAATATACCATCACCTTTTGGTCAGATACCTTTGCTTAGGCTACCAAGTTCTATAGTGGGTTATCTTTCCTCTTCATGTTACCTTTGTTTAGGCTATCATATGTTTGATAGTAGGTAAACATGTGTTTCTTGTTTCAACCGGATATCTTTGTTTAGGCTGCCACACGTTGGTAGTGGGCTACCCTTCATTTTCAAGATCGCGTTCCACTATCCAAGCTACTGTACACCTGGTGGTATTATCATATCTTATCTTCATTTGGGAGAATCCACAATGCTGATCGTTGTCTCTTCTCGTGGCGTCTCGCGTCATTGAGTCTGTTCTTTGGGTGTCGTGTACAGTTATTCCCCTGTGGCATTACTTCCTCACAGGACTGTTTGTCTTGCATTCTCATATCATCTGCATATCATATGCATCTGGTGGCATCTTAGGGCCAAAACTTCGTGCAATGTTTATATTTAAGTCCCTCCTATCTCGTCGAGATGAAGATTTCAATCTCCCTATCTCCGGATCGAAGTAACTTAAATAGGGGCATCTGTCGCACCCTAATTTTTGACCTTAAGATCCCGCCTCCTTGTCTTTTCGCATTTTTATCTCTATATCTTTGTGTGCGTGTTTATTAAGACTAACTAGTTTATTCATATGCATTTGATCTTAAATAATATTTCAGGGTACCAGGTGATCTCAATTTCGAAACAAACTAAGAGTTTGTTTCTGCTTGTTTTAATTATAATTAATGCTCTTTGTGTTTTAACAATAATTCTCTTGTAAGCTTTGCTGAGACCAGGTGAACCTCATTCTCGTGTTCAACTAGGGGTGAGCGCAGGTTGTGATCATATTTGGAGCCAACATTGTTATCTTTGTTGTTACAAGTGAAGAGAAGTATGAGAAGTGTTATTAGGGGGGTGTTTTCATCAACTGTGTCTCCTTTGCTATTCATCTTCGTCCGGATATTATCCTCAAATACCATTTATTATTCACTAGTGAGGAAAGGTCCCATTCTTATTGAAAGAAAAACCATGGAGCACTTTGTTATCATAATCACATTATCACAAAGATGAGGGCGTGTGAATCTTTTTTACTTCCTACCATTTCACTCAAAGTAACAACAGGTTCTAAGTTACAATTTTGAAGTATTACAAATCTTAACAGCATCTACAAGGCTTCTACCGGTACTTGTCACGACCAAGATTGTGAAGAACCTCATTGTTCCTAACAATAATGCCTTAAAGTGATTATGCTTAACCGACGGCTCTTCGCGGAAAAATCGGCAATAACTGAACTTGATGACCTCCCCCAGAGTTGTAACAGTGAGGCCAGGAAATATCCACCGAGCATCGGCCCGTGGTCTAAAGGAATTGGACAGCAGGATCCTCCCTGAGTTGATGGAAAAGAATTTGAGAAATTTGCAAGAAATGTCTTTGAAGAATGTGTCCATTCAGAAGGAGAAGAGCCGCAAAAAGCTCCTAAGTACGGCTACCTGAGAAAAAGGAGAAAAGTAAGCAACAACAACAATGCAATTCTGTCATACCGCAATCATGTGACGGGTTTCAAATCCATGGAAATCCACAAGTTACACATACATAGCTGCAAGATTAAGGGAGCAGAGTCACGACATTTCCTCACGCCCAAACCTCATATTTTTGTTCTCACCGTCCTCGCCATCTCCGGTCCACGACCTGCAGTTATCCACTACACCAATTGAGAAAAATTGAGAGGTATAAGCTTGTAAGCTAAGGAATACAACTCCAAAATTCCGCTGACGCAACTCAAATGTAGCTTCACAACCTACATTCACAATGAGAAAACTTAGAGCAAACCATCTACAATCATTGACCAACCTGGGAAGTATACATAAAATGGAACAGGGTGGCTGCAACTACCTCATATTATAAAGCTACACTAAGCACTTTATGACAGCCTCACAATAACCTATCGGCATCATTTCTGAATAAACCAAAACAGAAGGAGAATGTGGCAACAATAGAGGCCAGACGTGTGCCTCCCAAAGCATTCACAAAGCCTGCCATTTCAAAGGAACTAAACACTTAAAGATAATAATGAGATGGATGAGGCTGAAACTGAGGATCAAGGATAAGAGCGAGCTTCGATACCTTCGTCAACATTTGAGAGCCCATGGCTGTGTTAACTTGTCTTTCGCCATGCCTTGTTGGTAGTATCACCTGAACATGACAGAAAAGCGGTTAATATCCGAAATAAAAACGCATTTAAATCAAGAGTAACAATTTCAGAAGTTTTAGTGACAGTCTTCAAAGCACATGAAGAAGCTTTAGGAGAATTTATGAATTACCTCATTCAAGCTTCGCCGCTTGCATCAAACTTTTTCACCATCCGAGTCCGGCTGCTAAGAATAAGGGAATATGGGGTTAGCCAAAGCAAACTGACATCAAATCGAAATGATTTCAAGAGTTTGTTTTAAATACCAACGAGCCGTACCCCACAGCCATAACTTCAAGTTGACTCAATCCAAACACCCTTTACTCCCCGAGACGTTTCGTGTGTTGCTGCAGGGGAAATTTTACCTCATACCCCTGTATAAATTTTTTTGGACCAAAATACCCTCGTATAAAAATTTATAATTTTTTTCATTTGTTCACCGGAAGACTTTTTGCAAGTCTTTCGGTTCATATTTTTTCTTTTGTTTACCGGAAGACTTTTTGGAAGTCTTCCGGTTCACATTTTTTTTCCGTTTGTTTACCGGAAGACTTTTTGCAAGTCTTCAGATTCATATTTTTTTCGTTTGTTTATCGGAAGACTTTTTTGAAGTCTTTCGGTTCATGTTGTTTTTTTTATAAAATTTTTAAATTTTTAAATAAATTATTGACATTATGTGTCATTTTTCTCTCTCTCATTCATCTTTTATTTTATATTAAAAATTAATTATTGAACATCAATTCATTTTTTTCTTACTCAATAAATTCAGATTTTTGCCTTAAATATATAGTTTTCATATACTGATAATTTAAATTAGAATAAAAGTATTATTAATAAAATAGTTGAGACAAGTGAGTAAAAAACAAATATATCATAACCTTTTTCATTATTTGCTTGTTGGGACTATATTATTATTATTATCAATATTGTTAAGTTTTTTATTATTATAATATATATATATATATATATATATATATATATATATATATATATATATATATATATATATATATATATATATATATATATATATATATATATATATATATATATATATATATATATATATATATATATATATATATATATATATATATATATATATATATATATATATATATATATATATATATATATATATATATATATATATATATATATATATATATATATATATATATATATATATATATATATATATATATATATATATATATATATATATATATATATATATATATATATATATATATATATATATATATATATATATATATATATATATATATATATATATATATATATATATATATATATATATATATATATATATATATATATATATAATAGTTATTTTTATGTAATAAAATAAGAATGAATCTGAACTATTAAATTTTAAAATAAATTATTGACATTATGTGTTTGGTTTTTCCTCCATCATTTATTTTATATTAAAAAATTTATTATTGGACATCAATTTATTTTTTGTTTGTTCAATGAATTCATATTTTTTTCCTTAAATATATAGTTTTCAAATACTGATAATTTAAAGAATGATTAATATATGTTTCGGTCAATATTTGAATCCATAAACTTAAAATAATTCTTTGATATTGGATTAAATAAAATTAAATGACTAAGAACTATAATTGTATATTATATATTCTACTTTTGATTTAAATTCATGAATAGAATTAAAAAACCAACGTTAAGATGATTACAAATATTATAATATTTGACAATATTATATAAATATTAATTTTAATTTTTAATAAATTATATGATAGGATAGTAAATAAATAAAAAAATTATAATTGACAATATTAAAAATAAAAAAACATGAACCGGAAGACTTCCAAAAAGTATTCCGATGAACAAACAAATATATGAACCGGAAGACTTGCAAAAAGTCTTCTGGTGAACAAACGAAAAAAAATGTGAACCGGAAGACTTGCAAAAAGTCTTTCGGTGAACAAATAAAAAAAATTATAAATTTTTATACTAGGGTATTTTGGTCCAAAAAATGTTAATATAGGGATATGGGTATAATTGTAGGGGTATGGTGTAAAATTTCCTGCTGCAGGCATCTGAAAAACGTGGAATGCAAGAGTTAGTTATCACTAAGACGAAAAACCGGTTTTTATCAAGTGACTGTATCATGTTTGCATAGGTATAATCAAGATGAGAAACATAATTGTTGAGAAGACCAAATTGAAATGAAATATGGTTTTCATCAGTGAATTGATATACCTTCAAAATCAATCATAATCACCGATATCCTAGTCTCACCGAAGCCACTTCAAACATCCTGCAAACCAAACCAGCACACAATTAATTGACTTCCCAGTATGACGGCGTCCCTAAGGGAGGACAGAAGTGGATACCAAAGTATGACTAGTGAAATTTAACTCCTACCTCATGCTATATCTCATTTGAAGATGCCAAAGGAGATGTCACATCCCACATCCGCATTGGATTTCTTTGGTGCTTGAGGTTAGAAGGCATCAATTAAGTAACAGAGGAAGGTAGAGTCACACTTCAAAGCAGCGAATCAATAACACTGATGACAAATTGAACCTGTCCAATCCATTGAATCATGCAGTCATAAGAAGCATCATCCAAAGTAGTAAACAACATGCTCAAGTCAATTTCTGTGATAAATGCTCCAAGACTGCCCACGAATTCTTGAACTATTGGTTAAACAAACTTGTTGACATTCTGGAAAGGAGAGAACCTCAACTGCATTTTCAAAATCATCACGAGCTAATTCCCTGCAAAACATTGAGTGGAATAAGTCACAAGAAGGGGAAATAGGTGAATGTGTTTGTTACTCAGAATACTACAACATATCCGGCAGATCAATGCAGTCTCTTTTATACCTTACGGGATGTCGGTTTCGTCGTGAAAGAAGAGGTTCTTACCTCATGAGGCATTGGGAATTAGAACTGCAGCAGCTTCAATAGAACCAATTCGAAGCTTCTATTAACCAGTTCAAGGGCTTCTCCCGTTGGCAATCCGTTGAAGGATTTCTTCCGCGGTGACTACACTCCAAAGTGACAACTTTTTCCTGAAAATTAAAGAACCAATTCAAGGGATAGCCACAATAATATCATTCAAGGCTTACGAGCTATGAGTCGCCAAACACGCCGGAGGAGGAAGCTTTGGCGGATTCCTTGTCTGGTAAGGAATTATGGATCTTGTTGGAGGGTGAAGCTAAAATGTTTGCTTTATTTGCATCATTAGCTGTTGACGGAAAAGTGTCACTGAAGGAGTTGGCGGTGGTGAAAGAATTTCCGGAAGTGTTCCCTGATGATATTACAGAGTTGCCTTGAGTTTAGCATTGATCTTGTACCTGGTACGAGGCCTATATCTATGGTGCCGTACAGGATGTCAGCAATGTAATTGGCTGAATTGAAGTCTCAGATTGGAGAGTTGTTGGATAGGAAGTTTATCAGGCCAAGTGTGTCGCCGTGGGGAGCTCCAGTGTTGTTGGTAAAGAAGAAGGATGGCAGTATGCTTCTATGCATCGATTACCGTCAGTTGAATAAAGTGACCATCAAGAACAAATATCGTTTTCCAAGGATTGATGATTTGATGGATCAGTTGGTGGGAGCTCGAGTATTCAGTAAGATTGACTTGAGGTCGGGTTACCATCAAATCAGAGTGAAAGAAGGTGATATTCAGAAGACGGTGTTTAGAACTCGATACGGACATTACGAGTATGCGGTAATGCCTTTCGGAGTGTCGAATGCGTTGGGAGTGTTCATGGAGTATATGAACCGGATCTTCCATTCTTATTTGGATCAGTTCATTGTTGTGTTCATTGACGATATACTGATTTATTCGAAATCTGAGGAAGAGCATGCAGGACATTTGAGGATTGCTTTGCATGTGTTGAAGGATAATAAGTTGTTTGCGAAACTGTCCAAGTGCGAGTTTTGGTTGAAGACAGTGAGTTTCTTGGGCCATGTGATTTCTGGTGATGGTATATCGGTAGATCCGTCAAAGTTGAGTGCGGTGTTGCAGTGGGAACCGCCGAAGACAACATCGGAAGTTAGAAGCTTTTTGGGATTAACAGGGTACTATCAAAGATTTATTGAAGGTTTTTCTACTTTGGCGTTGCCATTGACTCTGTTGACAAGAAAGAACCAAGTTTTTGTGTGGGATGCCGCTTGTGAAAAGAGCTTTATGGAATTGAAGAAGAGATTGACTACGGCACCGGTGTTAGTGTTACCGACTCCGAGTGAACCGTTTGTGGTGTATTGTGATGCGTCTAAGATGGGTTTAGGCGGAGTTCTTATGCAGAATGGTAAAGTGGTGGCGTATGCTTCGCGACAACTGAGGGTGCATGAGCGGAATTATCCTACTTATGATCTTGAGTTGGCTGTGGTGGTTTTTGTGTTAAATATCTGGAGACATTATTTGTATGGTTCGACATTCGAGGTGTTCAACGATTATAAAAGTCTGAAGTATCTGTTTGATCAAAAAGAGCTAAATATGAGGCAGAGAAGATGGTTAGAATTCTTGAAGGATTATGATTTTAGCCTAAGTTATCACCCGGGAAAGGCTAATGTGGTAGCCGATGCTTTGAGCAGGAAGGCGATTCATATGTAGGCTATGATGGAGCTTATTGAGCAGTTCAGAGATTTGAGCATGGTTTGTGAAACTTCGGCAGATTGTGTGATGTTGGGCAAGTTGCAAGTGAACAATGATTTCTTAGATTTGATCAGAGAAGGTCAGAAGCTTGATGTGAAGCTAGTGGGTGTGATGTCTGGAGTGGGAAGAGACTCCGATAGTGATTTCAAGTTGGATGGTTCAGGTGTGTTAAGGTTCCGAGGTAGGATTTGTGTACCGGATAATGATGAGTTGAAGAAGTCGATTCTGAGTGAAGGACATCGTAGTAGTTTGAGTATTCATCCAGGAGCTACGAAGATGTATCATGATTTAAGGAAGATGTTTTAGTGGTCAAGTATGAAGAGGGATATAACTCAGTTTGTTTATGCCTGTTTGACGTGTCAGAAATCGAAGGTGGAGCACCAGAAGCCTAGTGGATTGATGCAACCGTTAGAGATTCCAGTTTGGAAGTGGGATTGTATCACCATGGATTTTGTTACAGGATTGCCGAACACGGCAAGAGGATTTGATGCCATTTGGGTAATTGTGGATCGGCTTACGAAGTCTGCATATTTTGTGTCAGTTAATATCAGTTTTCCGTTGGAGAAGCTGACAGAGATTTATATTCGGGTGATTGTGAAGCTGCATGGTGTGTCGTCGAGTATTGTGTCGGATAGAGATCTGAGGTTTACGTCAGAATTTTGGAAGATTTTGCAGGAAGCTTTGGGTACTAAGTTGAAGCTGAGTTCAGCTTATCATCCACAGACTGATGGTCAGTCGGAGAGGACTATTCAGACGCTGGAAGATTTGTTGCGGGCTTGTGTGTTAGAAAAAGGTGGTGCGTGGGATACTCATTTGCCATTGATTGAGTTCTCGTATAACAACAGTTACCATTCCAGTATCGGGATGGCACCGTTTGAGGCTCTTTATGGTAGGAGATGCAGAACTCCTTTGTGTTGGTATGAGTCAGGTGAGAATGTGGTTTTGGGGCCAGAGATTATGCAGCAGACTACTGAGACCGTTCAGATGATCCGTGAGAAGATGAAAGCATCTCAAGATAGGCAGAAGAGTTATCACGATAACCGGAGGAAAGAGTTGGAATTCAGTGAAGGTGATCACGTGTTCTTGAGAGTTAACCCAGTGACTGGTGTTGGTCGTGCGTTGAAGTCCAAAAAATTGAATCCGAAGTTTATTGGGCCGTATCAGATTTTGCAGAGAGTTGGTGTTGTGGCTTATAGGGTGGCGTTGCTGCCCGAACTTTCGAATTTGCATGACGTGTTCCATGTATCGCAACTTCGGAAGTATGTCGCGGATCCGTCTCATGTGATTCAGAGAGATGAAGTGCAAGTCTGGGAGAATCTCACTGTTGAGACGATGCCGCTGAGGATCGAGAATCGCAAGATGAAGCGACTCAGAGGGAAAGAGATACCTTTGGTGAGAGTGATTTGGGGAGGCGCTGCAGGAGGCAGTATGACCTGGGAGTTGGAAAGCAGGATGCGGGATGCGTATCCGAAATTGTTTCCATCAAATATTTTCGAGGACGAAAATAATTAAAGTGAGGAAGAGTTGTAACGCCCATTTTAATTATCTCGTTTTTCCGTGTTATTTTAGTTTCAGCGTGTTTTGTGGGGGTGTTTGAGTGCAATTGCGTGTAGCCCTTAAGTTGGAATTAATTAATAATTTTAGACTAATAATAAAATTATTAGTGATAAGATAAATTAATGACTAATAGTAATATTATTGATATTATTATTATTGTTATTATTATTATTATTATTATTATTATTATTATTATGATTATTAATATTTTTATTAAGTAAATAAAAAGAAAGGGAATAAAAGAATTGGGATGAGGGGTATGGTTGGAATATTGAAAAGAAGAAAAGAGGAGAAAACACGAAGGAAAGAGGAAGGAAAAAGAAGAACTCGTGAAAGAAGAGGAGAAATCTGGAAGAAGAAGAAGAAGAAGAATGTGAATTGGAGCAAGAGGAAACTAGGAATCATCTTTGGAGTAAGAATTCATCAGTTGTTCGAGTTATCGAGGTACGAGGGAGGGGGAATCGGGTTAAATTGGTATAGTGCATGAATTCTAGGTAGAGGGGATTTCCCTTAACCCCATAGGTTTGATGATTATGTTTTATATGATGTTGTGATTCTGAATGTGATGCTGATATGATTAAACCATTGCATGTGTTGTTTGATCGATTTGGGGGTTTCCGGGTAGTTCGAAGTTTTATGTTGGAACTGGATTAATGAGCAGAGCTGACATTTAATCGGGTTAAATCGAGGATAGATTATGTAGTTAGGTTGTAGAATATTGGTCTGATATAATGGGAACTGGGTTGAGTAGAATCAGTTGAGTTCAGAGCGTTTTGCCGACTTTGAGCAGTGTTATTTTTCTAAATTCGCAGGCGTTCGCCAGTACCTTCACTGAGCGAACTGGGGTGAACCTTCGCCAGGCGAACTGGGCAGCGAGTGCTTCCAATAGCCACTGTCTGCATTCGCTAGGGAGTTCGTTGGGCGAGCTAGTAGTGAGTCTTCGCTGGGGGATTCGCCGAGCGAATGGGTAGCGAGTATTCGTTGCGGGGTCTCGCCAGGCGAATGAGCCAGCGAGCGTGACAGTATGTTTGTGTTTTGAGCTGTGTTGTTCGGTTCTCTCGTGATGTTGGACCCTTGTTGGTCATGGTTGATTATGATATTGGTATTGAACTATGGGAAGTATATGTGTGGCGTGGAATATGATTTCCTTGATATTCGTTTAATTTGAATGATTGAATTCGGTGTATGTGATTGTGTAGGAATGTGGTGATGTGTGATGTGTGTGTGTGTATATATATATATATATATATATATATATATATATATATATATATATATATATATATATATATATATATATATATATATATATATATGTATGTATATATATATGATATATGATGGAATGTGATCGAAGGATCGTGTGTACCGTGTGTGCTGGTGTTTGCTGTGTGCATTTGGGTCTTGCATAAGCATATTGACGGGGTGAATCATTGCTCAGTGGAGTGTATGTGATTCACTCGCGTGCTCAGGAGGAGCGTGGTAGGGATAAATCGTTGCTCGGTGGAGTGTATGCGATCTATCCTGAGATTGATTGTGCTCAGTGGAGCGTGATAGGGATAGATCATTGCTCGGTGGAGTGTATGTGATCTATTCCGGGTTATTTGCCCGTACTCCGAAGGGGAGCTTGTAGAGATAGATCGTTACTCAGATGGAGTGTATGCGATCTATCCTGAGTTTGAGTCCGTACCGCATATCATGGGTTGAGTTGCATGTGTTGCATTATCTTATATGCTATGTTGGTGTGGGACAGTAGGTCTGGGTTGATGTATGTGAATGATAATTGCATGTTTACTGCCTTTTATTCATGTAAGTTTTTTACCGTTATATTTTGATCGTGATTTCTCACCCCTTGTTTTTGTTGTGGTCTGTGCTTCTTCGAAAGTACAGATAATCTAGGTGTGTAGCTAGCTTGGTTTGTGGCGAGTCGTAGGGATTCTCTGATACGTAACACTGGGGCTTTGGGGAGTTTTATGTTTATTTGATGATTTTGTGAGCCTCTGTGGCGTATCATGTTTCGATGAATCTTTTTGGTGAACATATCTTGTGTATATTTGGGCAGTTGGCCGAGCACGATGTATATGATGTTTATATGTATATATATATATATATATATATATATATATATATATATATATATATATATATATATATATATATATATATATATATATGATGACAAATTTCCGCTGTGTTATATTTGTTGAAAATCATTTAATGAAAAATGTTTGTGTTGAGTTTATTTCTGTGACATCCCGTTTTGGTATGAATACTCTGATAATCGTTTATTTTAATTGCATTTATGTCATTTTGGGGAACGGGGTGTTACAGGGAGTGCTAGTAACGACTAGGCTTCCAAGCAGATATGGTGAGAACCAAACAGTGATGCCAATAACCATTGAATTTATCAAGCAATGCCAGTAACTACTGGACTTAACTGGAGGATTAGTAACAACCAAGCTTCATACCAATAACAATTGGACTTAAAAAGTAATGCCAGTAACTACTGGACTTAACTGGGGAAGTCGGTAACAACCAAACCACATACCAATAACAATTGGATTTATAACAATGTCAGTAACTACTGAACTTCAATAGGTGAGATATGTAACTACCATATCTTGCACCAATAAAAATTAGATTTTGAAAACATAGTAACAACCATGTCTCAACAGAGTCGGTTAACTAACGGAACGTCGGCTGAGGTTAGACTCAAGTAAACACCTGGTCTCAAAGACAGACTGCAGTATTAGTAACAACTAACGCCTTGGTAAACACCAATAAGCAGTATCAGCTATTGCCAGTTACAACTAGATTTCCTGGGGATATAAGCATTTATCAAAATAATACTTACTCCAGATAACTTGATAAAGTTAAATTAACAACCAAAAGGTAAGCCTGTGACAATAGGTCTGAAGCAAAGGAGTTGGTAACGACCAAAGGATCTCAAGGTGGTATCCAGTAAGCACTGGGGAGGGGACGAATGACAGTTTCTTGACAAAGACAAATTAACCTAAAAAAGGCTACAGCTAGAACAAACCAGTAAGCACTAGTGATCGTTTCCCTGGAAAATGCATATGCTAAAGGTATGATGCAAATGCAATGCCGAAATGACTACGCAGAGGAAGGAAACGAAACACATATAACATTCTATCACAGGGGACACAAAGAGAATCACACTGAATCTCATCGCTATGGAATGGTATTAATCCTCTAACGATTCTTCCAGGGAAACGATCACTACTCTTGCAAACTTGCTAGGGAGAGGTCACGACTTCGATACAGCTGACTGACTTTGTAGTGCGGCGGCATGGGGAAAGAAATATCTAGAGAACCTGGTATTGCTGAGATGATGGTATCAAGGTTTCAACCATTCTGCCCTAATGAGAGGAGTTTTAATTTTACACTGTCATGTCACAGTCGACGCTATGATTTGCTTGTTAATTTTAAAAGTAAAACTTTTGTTTTCAAAAATCATTATTAACGAATAAGTGAAGTTTGCATAACAAAGAAAGTAGAGCATAAAAAAATGAGAACAAACAAAGATTGGTCATAAATATGATTTTATTGAAGGTGAAAGCTTACAAAGGCAAAGTCTCATGGAATAAATACAATTTGGAACAGAAAATGGCAATATGGGAAAGGGTTACAAAACTCCAATAATCATCTGGTCTTATCTAGCTAAAAGTCGGCCCTGAAGTGCTGCTTCTGACGAGAGTAGAGGGAAGTGAGCCTTTTTGACAATCTTCTACAGTCGTGACAACTCCTGATGCAGTGAAATGCCTTTGCCCCTAACTTTTGCTTGAATCGCCCTTTTCGTGTTTTCGATTCACCAGGACGTTCATTTTTGCCTGAGTAGCCTTTTCAGGTTTTCGACTCAGCGAGCTCTTTTTTTTAGGCATAATATTTCCTTACTGCATCCGAGTTTAGAATATGTGGGAGTTGTTCTCCATCCATCATTGTATGGATCAAGGAACCTTCAGAAAAGAACGTTTTCACAATGAATGGGCCATCGTAGTTCCGCATCCATTTCCCGCGCACGTCCCGATGTACTGGCAGAATCTTCCAGAGTACCAATTCACCCTCCTTATATAATTTGATTTGGACTCTTTTGTCGAAGGCCCTTTTCATCCTTTTTTGGTACAGTTGGATGTGGCACGTTTCCGTCATCCTCTTCTCATCGATGAGATTCAGAGTATTGAATCTTTCCTTCACCCATTCAGCTTCTTCGAGCTTAGCTTCCATCTAGACCCTTAACGAAGAGGAGTTGTGATGTTTGATCTTGAAACCATCACAGAGCTCTTTCATCGTTTTGTTGTTTAGATTTGTCCCATTGTCTGTAATGATCTGATCGGGGATTCTGTAACGAAAGATAATCTCCTTTTTGATGAACCGGGCATCCACCTGTTTGGTCATGTTGGCGTAGGATGCAACTTCTACCCATTTGGTGAAGTAGTCGCTGACGACGAGGATGAACCGATGACCGCTGGATGCTTTGGATTCGATTGCCCCAATCATATCGATGTCCCACATGGAGAACGACCAAGGTGACGTCAACATATTTAGCGGATGTGGTGGTACATGCACCTTGTCTGCATAATCTTGGCATTTGTGGCATTTTAGGGAGAATAGGATGCAGTCAGTCTCTATAGTCAACTAGTAATAATCAACCCTCAAGATTTTCTTTGCCATGCAATGGCCGCTTGCATGAGTATCGAAGGTGCCTTTGTGAACATCCGTCATTAATAGGTCTGCCTCTCTCTTGTCAACACATCGGAGCAGGACCATATCGTGGTTTCTTTTGTATAGAACGTCGTTGCTAATGAAGAACTTGTATGACAATCTTCGTATAGCCCTCTTGTCAATTTTAGAGGCATCGACCGAATACTCTTGATTCTAGATAAAGTTCTTGATATCATAAAACCAAGGTTTTCCATCGAATTCTTCCTTTGTCATCATGAGGTATGCTGGTGCGGTCTTTCTTTTAATGCAGATAAAAGGAGCCTCGTTGACAAACTGGACTGTCCATATTGATGTTAGCATGGCTAAAGCATCTGCAATATGATTCTCAGCCCTCAGGGCGTGTTTGAAAGTGATCTCATCAAAGTACTCGATCATTTCCAAGATGTAGTCTTTGTAGGGAATCAACTTTTCATCTCGAGTTTCCCATTCACCTTTGAGTTGGTAAATTACCAAAGCGGAATCGCCGATCACCTCTAGGATCTTGATGCGAAGGTCGATGGCAGCTTCAAGCCCTATGATACAGGCTTCGTATTCATTTATATTGTTTGTACATGAGAAACATAGTCTTGCGGTAATGGCGGTATATCCTCCGGTTGGATGCTCCAGAACAACACCAACTCCATGGCCTTTCTTATTGGATGCTCCATCAAACATCAGCTTTCAATGGGAATTAGGCTTGGGACCCTCCTCTGGACCGGGTTCTTGTTTAGCTTGGTACAGAAACATGACATCTTCATCAGGAACGTCAAACTTGAGCGGTTGGTAATCCTCAACAGGTTGCTCAACAAGGTAGTCTGACAAGACACTTCCCTTTATCGATTTCTGAGCAACATATTGGATATCATATTCTGACAAAAGCATGTGCCAACGAGTGAGCCTTCCTTTCTGAGCAGGCTTTTCAAAGATATACTTTATTGGGTCCATCTTGGATATTAATTGAGTAGTGTGGCAAATCATGTATTGTCTCAAACGCTTGGCTGCCCACGCCAAAGCGCAGCAAGCCTTTTCCAATGGAGAGTAATGACTTTCACAATTGGTGAAATTTTTGCTTAGATAATAGATTGTGTGCTCCTTCTTCCCTGACTCATATGTTTGACCCAAAACGCAACCCATTGATTCTTCGAGCACCGTCATGTACATGAAGAGCGGTCATCCGGGTACAGGAGGGATCAATATAGGAGGCTCTTGGAGATATTCCTTGATCTTTTGAATGCTATCTGGAAATTATCATTGCATACTGTTGCACCCCAAAATTTGCCCTCACAATACAAGACTTTGTGTTCCAAGAAGGTTCACAAGGTTCACAAAATTCACAATTGGTCAGAAGAGTTGACAATTCCCTCAGACAATGCACCTCCTAAGCAGTGCATCCAAAACTAGGGTTTTGACTTTAATCAGGCTAAATGGACTTCCAAGACTTCAAGTGAGCTTCATAACATCTTATATGTGTATAAGAACCCCCATGTGAAGTTTCAAGACTTTTCTCAAAAGTTTGCTCAGTCAGATGATCAGATAAGTCAAAAGCAGTCAATGCAGTTAAAAGGTCAAACTGAGGTCAACTGTGGTCAAACCAAAGTCAAACTTCATGATTTTTTTTTGCCAACATCAAAGAGAGGTTGGGTGAGAAATATTATCATAATAACTGTAATACCCCAAATTTTGCCCTAAGATTTGTCGTCGCATTTCATTGCATTTAATCAATTACTAACAAATTTGTGTAGTCGTTTGACTTTTTGCAGGTAAATATCATATGGCATGCATTTTTTTTCTAAAAAGTAAAAATGGCACAATTGGCAGGAGGACATGTGTAAAGAGTTATGAGTGTGAGAGGTTGAGAGTTCGAATCTCACCTTTGTCATTTTTTTTGTTTTTTATTATTTTTACTCTAAATTTTTCTATCTTTCATTAAAAAAATAACAAAAATAGTTTTTTATTATTATTTAATTATTATTTTCGTATTTTAATTAAATCATTTTTTAAAATATTATTTTTTTCACTTTTTTCTAAATTATTCATAAAAATATCCAAAAAATCATAAAATAAAAAATATTGAAAAAAATTTTGTTCTTTTTATAATATTTTTTATTTTAGGAATCAATAGGATTATTAGTTTTTATTTTAAGTTTATTTTAATTATTTTAAATTATTTAAATTTTATTAACTAATTATTTAGTTTGGGCTTTAAAATGGGCTTTAGGGACATTATTGACAATTTGGTGTTAACCCTAATTTGTTCCCTATATATACATGTGTTGCCTTGTTGGAAAAAAGGAGAGAATGAAAAAAACCTAAGAGGAGTGAGTGCCGTTTGCCGTTATTTAGTTTTCTTCTTCATCCATTACTATTGTTTCTTTTTCTTCATCGTTTACCGTTATTTCTTTTCCTTCATCTATTACTGTTGTTTCTTTTTCTTCATCTTTTACCGTTATTTCTTTTTCTTCATCTATTACCGTTATTTCTTTTTCTTTATCTATTACTGTTACGTTTATATATATATAATTTTTAAATTGTTAGAGTTTATATATATAAGATTTTTGATCGAATTATGTCGATACGATGTTTGCACATTTGTGTGCATGACGCGTGACATTTGTGTTAGTTCGATCTGGTTGCGATGATCGCATTTTTGTGTGAGCAATAATACTATTTTTTGCTTAATTTCTTTTTCTTTGCGATAAATTTTGTTTCGTCCGATTTAGATCTGGTTGCGATGAGCGCATTTCTGCGTTAGCAACATTGTTGGGTTATTTGGCACATTTAAAATTCATTATTGCTTTATTATTATTATTATTATTATTATTATTATTATCATTATTTATTATTATTATCATTATTATCATTATTATTACCATTATTATTATTATTGTTATCATTAATTTATTAAAATTTGTTATAATATAAAAATCTGTTTTTTAAAATAAATAACATTAACATCTTTTCCAAATTAATATGAAAACCTATTATTTTTAAGAAAAACTTTTTTTTAGATAAATTTAAAATAATAACTAAAATCTTTTTTTAAAATAATAACTAGAACCGTTATTTATTTTATTTTATTAGTGTTCAATTCAAATTTCATTATCATATTGTATCTGCTCCTCTCATGTAACCTCGCGAACTTAACAATCGCTCTTTAAATTCTGCCTTTAAATTTCTGCTTGCATGATTTAAATTATGACATTATCTCTCTGTTTGCATGATTCAATTATCTCACGCGTTTACTATTATTTCTGTCACATTGCACACATCCGAAGGTTAGGTCTAACTGTTTGGCCGCCGCGCCAATAGTCCGTAAAACTTCACACATTCAATTTCAAATCCTCAAAACTACAAACTACAAACCCTAATTTTCACAAATGCCTCGCCGCAGGCAAAATTACAATTTTACCCTTAGCATTAGGTCAAAGAGCCGCCGCGCTCATTTTAGGGTTTCCCGCCGTGGAATCCCTAATTTAACCCTAATTACAACTTAACATTTCAACGTAGAGATTTGGAGTTTCTACACTCCACGTAAGCGTGTCCTTAAGATGCGTTTATTCCCCTTGAGACCTTGACCACAGTCAAGAAGTTTCTAACCTCCCTATTGAGGGGAACTACGATTACTCTGATTCCACTCCCGTAAGGATACGTAGGCACAAGATGCGATGTCTTGCCGAGTAAACTTAGAATTAACCCCCTGTATTATTTATTATTGCTTATTTATATTTTGTTTATCTTTGCTATTTAATTATTTTGCTTATTATTTTGTAATTGTTTCTTGGATGTAAAGTTGTTTAATTATTTAATTATTATTATGGTTAGTAATTAGGGAGTGTGACAACATGTATGTAATATTAAAATAAATTTAGATCACTTTTAAATAAAGATAATTAAAATAAACACGTCACACACGTAAGTCGATTTTAATCGCCGTCTCACTTCCTCAGGATATCCCTCAAGTTGCCTACGAATAATGGTTAAGTGGGGTGTATAAAGCAAGTCCCTCAAATAGAAAAATCATCAAAGTCCCTTATGGTTGCCTTTACGAATCGAGTCCCTTTCGAAAAATGATGATGGTCCCTTATATGTGCTTATTACATCCCACAATGGCCTTCAAAGTCAAATTGTCCCTCACATGTCCCTTAACATCCAAAGTAAGGACTACCTACTCCATTATAGTAGGGATAGTCTTACTAAAGGAAAGAATAAAGAATAAGAAAGACCTTTAAACATTAGGGTAGGTTACTCCTAGGTGCTTGCTCACTTCAAAACTGTTTCACACTTAAACAAATTTTCAACAAGTTTTCAAACAAGTTCTTAACACATCCTTACATGGATTATTTATTAACTATTCTGAAAATTTTCTATTCACACACTACACTTTCAAAACAATTCAAAAGTGAGCTTAAGTACCTAAGAGCCCATGGATAACCATGGATGAAAAGGGTGCTAACACCTTCCCTTTTCATAACCTACCCCCCGGACCCAAAATATTCTCTAAGGTCTTTCCTGTTCTTTTATAACCTTTCCTTATGGATAAAATAAAAGTCGGTGGCGACTCTTGCTATCCGCAACATTGTTTAAAGTCAGTTCTCCCACCGTATTACAGAACTGGCGACTCTGCTGGGGATCTATTTAAGAGGGGTACCCTTAGGAATTAAGATCACTTTAAATTGTTTGCCTTGTTTGCTTTATTATTATATTGTTGGGGTGCTCTTATGTGTGAAAGGTCCTAACCCGGATCTAGTGTACCTTAGGTAAATGGCAATAGACCAAGGAAACTGTACGACGTATATCGATACGGTTGATCTGGTGGCCATAGTTAGTGCGACTTCTTGGTTGGTGCTTATATTCCTTAAGTCAAGTTGAGGATAATATTGAGGCTGCCATATGTTGTCAATGCACTAACTGACTTTTAGAACCCTAGTTAACTCATCTTGGCCTTTAGAAAGTAGTGAGGTAACCGGCTTTGGTGCAGACTGAAGTTGGTTGACACTCGATACTACGCTCATTGAGATCTTAAACTTGGAGGGTTTTGGTTGGCAAGTAAGTTGCCTTCTGAACAACCACCCTTGTGAAGGATCAATGATATTGAGATCCCTTAGAACCTGGTTACTTTTGTAGGACAGGATGAACCATCTAACTTCAGGGGAGGGTACTTGCCTTTGAACCTCATGCAAGCCTTTAAACCTAGGGCTATGGTGTGACTTGTTTGTGTGTGCCACATGTTTGTGATTGAGCATGACATCATGACATCATCATGCATCATAAGCATATCATTTTCCCTAACCATTTCAAGGACCAAAGGATTTATCTTTGTTCTTTGTTGCAGGTCATGGCTTCTGCTCGTAGAAACACCATCAGGATCAACTTTGTAGGGATACCTGCTAAGCTCAAGGAGTTGGTTTCTCTAGTGCCTGATCATTCCCAGTTCAACAAGAGACATGGTCACTTATTGGATCTAGTTACTTCAGGGTTCAATGAAGACATGATGAGTGTGCTGTTTCAGTTCTTTGACCCTAAGCACCATTGCTTTACATTTCCCGATTATCAGCTGGTTCCAACCATGGAGGAGTTCTCTAAACTTCTGGGGATACCTGTTCTTGATCAGAAGCCATTCACAGGCTTAGAGAAGGAGCTTAAACCAGAAGTTATTGCTGCGACTCTACATCTGAAGAAGTCTGACATTGTTCTAGAGACGAGAAGTGGAGTTAAAGGTATTCTTGCCAAGGTATTAGTGGATAAAGCTCAAATGTTCTTGAAGGCTATGAGCTACGATGCTTTTGAGGAGATCTTAGCCTTATTGATTTATGGTTTAGTGTTGTTCCCCAATCCTGATCAGTTCATAGACGTTCATGCCATCAACATATTCCTGAGTCACAATCCAGTGCCTACCTTACTTGGAGACATCCTACATTCTCTTCACACCCGTACTACAAGGGCAAGAGGAACTTTGATGTGCTGCATACCTTTACTTTCTAGGTGGTTTATTTCTCACCTTCCTCGCTCAGTAATGAAGAATGAGCAAGAGTTCAGATGGTCCAAGAGGATCATGTCACTTTCTCACTCAGACATCCATTGGTGCTCCAGGTCTATGGAGAATGTCACCATCATTGACCGTTGTGGGGAGTTTTCTAATGTACCACTTCTAGGCATAAAAGGAGGCATCACCTACAACCCATCTCTAGCTTTACGACAGTTTGGTTACGCCCGGAGCGATGGTCCACATGACATGTTGATTCAGGGCATTGTGTTTGACTACGACAACGATCTTCAGGGTTACCGTCAGAGATTCATCCGAGCTTGGGGAAAGGTAAACAGGATTGACAGCAAGACACTAGAGCCTAAGTACACCATTCCTATGGAGGCTTATCTCAGATGGGTACGATTTCGTGCTCAGACACTCATGATGCCATATCCTACCATCCTACCGGTTACCATGGAACCTGTTGCTGAAGGAGACACAGCTTATACCATCCTTCACCCAGACATGCCTACTGATATGGAAGACTTGCAGAGATCATGGATCCAACTGAAAGAGAAAAGGGATACTTTCGAGGCTCATTACAAAGCAAGCCAAGCAAGGATCCTAGAGCTAACAAAGCTACTTCATGAGGAACGAAACCTCAACTCATACCTCAACACAAAGAGGAAGCGTCCATGGGAGACTTAAAACCCCATCTTTTGTACTTATTTCGTTTTCATTTTTTGTAAGCCTAAAAGGCAAAACAAGTTATTACTAATAAAAAGTTACTTTCTTGTTTGTTTAAGCAAATTTAAATCCTGCGGTCCTTGAAAACATTGCATATGCATTCCCATATCATTGCATCACAGGTTTATAATTGTGCACAGGTTTCTCATCTCCTCGCTGTTTATTTCAGCAATGGCTCTTGAACAATCAGTTAAGGATCTCCAGGCACAGAATGCACAGTTCCAAGAGCTGATCCTGAACCTATCCAAGGGGCAGGATGAATTGAAGATACTGCTGGCCAAGAAGACTAAGAAGGCTAGAAGGTCTGCTGGGTTGCTCAACATGGGAAGAAGGTTCAAAGGTCCTGCCAAGACCAAGGAACAGGTTGAAGACTATGAATCTGAAGAATCTGAGCAGGAGAGAGGCAGTCTCCACAACACTATGGGGGACTCTGATTCTGAGGCTAACTACTACCATGAGCCTAACGAAGACAAATTCAAGATGCTGGTGGATAGAATGGATGCTATGGAATTACAGAAATCATCTGGGTTGGATTTTGAGGATTTGAGCTTGATATCTGGGGTGGTCATACCCATTGGGTTCAAAGTTCCCACATTTGTTGTCTATGATGGGGTCTCTTGTCCCAAATTGCATCTGAGGTCTTATGTCAGAAGAATGCAACCCCACACTGCTGATAAAAAGTTATGGATCCATTTCTTTCAAGAGAGTTTATCTGGAGCTCAGCTAGAGTGGTATTATCAGTTGGAGAGTGTCAACATCAGAGATTGGAATGACCTTGCTGAAGCTTTCTACAAGCAGTATCAATACAATGCTGACTTAGCCCCCACTCGCATGCAGCTTCAAAGCATGTCTATGGGTGCCAAAGAAAGCTTTAAGGAGTATGCTCAGAAGTGGAGAGACTTAGCTGGAAGAGTTCAACCTCCTTTGACTGATAGGGAGTTGGTTGATATGTTCATGTGTACGCTGAATGGTCCGTTTTACAGTCATCTCATTGGAAGCTCATCATCTGGCTTCACTGAGTTGATCATGACAGGGGAACGAGTAGAGAATGGTATCAAGAGTGGTAAGATCCAAGTGGGCACTTCTTCATCAGGTGCTGCAAAGAAGCCTCCCACTGGGAAGAAAGAATCTAATGTTGTTTATGGTCAGCCTGATCGTAACAGAAGACATCAGTCTGTGAGTGTAGCTCATATTTCAAATCCAACTCCTGCAACAACAGAGCAGCCTCAGGGCAACCAACAGAGGGCTAGAAGACAGTTCACGAAGATCAACATGTCAATGGCTCAGGCATTACAACATTTGTTGAAGGCTGAACTTATTACCCTGAGGGAGGCTCCTCAGAATCCCAATGTTACATCTCCCAAGTACAATCCCAATGCACGATGTGCATATCATTCAAACTGTCCAGGACATGATACTAATAACTGCTGGGTCTTGAAGAACAAAATTCAGGATATGATTGATGTTGGAGAAATTGAGTTTGATCCACCAGGTACTCCAAATGTGATTACAGCTCCAATGCCAAATCACGAGAAGACTGTCAACGCCATTGATGAAGATATTGATAAAGATCTGCATGTCTATTCAGTTATGGAGTTGAGCACACCATTGTCTGTTATCAAAAAGAGGTTAGTACAAGCTGGGATCTTTCCAGGTTGTCATGAAGATTGTCTATATTGTACCTATAAGCCGGATAATTGCTTCATTTTGAGAGATGGGATTCAACATCTCATGGATAAATATACTATAGTGTTTGAAAGAAGACCAGCATCTGTAGAAAGTATGGTAGATCATCTGACTCAGGGTAAGAAGATTGAAGAGGTTGACATGGTTGACAAAGTACCACTAAGAATCACTTCAAAGGGTCCCATTAAAATCACTCATCAGGGCCCAATCAAGATTACTGCTGAAGGTCCTGTGAAAGTTGTTGCTGAAGCCAGAGTAGCTCCTCTGATCATTACCACTCCTGGTCCTATTCCTTATACATCTGACAAAGCTGTGCCTTGGCACTATGGGTCTGATGTTTACATCCATGGTGTCAAGCAGGAGCCTTTACCTGATATGCCTGTTGACATTGATAATATTGTTGGATCTAGCAAGATCACTCGTAGTGGAAGAGTCTTCTCTCCTCCAGTTGCTTCTAAGAGTGCAGTTACTCCTGCTGTTACTTCCACCACTAATGCTCGGGGCAAGGGTCCTGTTATTGAGCCTGTATCTACTGATGTGCCAGCTGCTGATGACCTCTCTAAGCAGATGGAAGAAGTATTGAAAATCATTCGCAAGAGTGATTATGATATTGTTGATCAGCTGGGGCATACTCCCTCAAAGATTTCTATGCTCTCCCTGTTATTATGTTCTGAGGCTCATGCCAAGTCATTGATCAAGTTTCTAAAGATGGCTCATGTACCCAGTGCAATTTCTGTGGACCAGTTTGAGAATTGTGTTGCTCACCTGACCTATGACAACGGGTTAGGATTTTCTGATGCTGACTTGACCCCTGCCAAGAGGGATCATAACAGGGCCTTGCATATTTCAATTGAATGCAGGGGCACTACCCTGTCTCATGTGCTGATAGACAATGGTTCCTCTCTGAATGTGTTGCCTAAGGAAGTCCTGAACAAGCGGAGTCCTGAAGATACGGTATTGAAGCCCAGTAATATTGTGGTAAAGGCTTTTGATGGTTCTAGAAGAGTAGAGCATGGGGAAATTGATCTTCCGATCAAGGTTGGCTCTCAGGCGTTTACCGCTACATTCTATGTGATGGATATTCGTCCTTCGTACTCATGTCTGCTTGGTCGTCCCTGGATCCATGGGGCAGGTGCTGTGACCTCCACATTACATCAAAAGTTGAGATATCCGGTGAATGGAAAAGTTGTTACTGTCTTTGGAGAGGAAGAATACTTTGTCAGCCATGTAAACACTTTCAAGTATCTGGAAGTAGAAGGTGAATACATTGAAACTCCATGTCAGTCATTTGAAGTGGTTCCCTGGGCTGTTAAGGATTGTGTGACTCCTCCTGCTGTGAAGAAGGTTCCTGTGGTCATCAGAAACCCTCCAACAATGGCAATGGCCTCCCTCAATGATGCAAAAGCTGTGGTGGAAGAAGGTGGTTGTACTATTTGGGGTCAGCTTCCTGATATTCCATACAAGTCTGACAAGTTTGGTTTGGGTTTCACTGCAGAGTCCCAGAAGGCTGTCCGTCGTGCCCGTGCTGTTCGTATCACCAATCAAGGGGTTATCAATGCTGTGGGAGATCAAGATGAAGACTACAACTTGGAGGCATGGATTTTTCCTACTGTGGGTGCTGGACTCAATAATTGGACAGCTGAAGATGTTACCCCTATCTCCTTTAGTCAGGAGTAAATACTATTACTGTGTTATGTTTTTTAAAGCCATGTGCCTTACCCGGGGCACAATGGTGTGCTTGTTACGGGTTGTCATTTCATTTGCATACTTCATTCAATAAAATCAGTGGACGTTTCGTTTTCGTAAATATTGTGTTCCTTGTCTTTCTTTTTCTTTTATTTTTGCTTTATCAGCTATGTGTTCTTACACACACCCACGTCACTAAAATGCAGATCCTCATCCTCTCTGGATCCAGTTGATAACAGTTCTACTATTGCCAATTACAATTTCGAGAATCCGATCTATCAAACTGAAGACGGAAACGAGGACGATTGTGAAATACCTGTGGAGCTTGCTAGGTTGTTACAACAAGAAGAGAAAGCTATACAGTCACATGAAGAGCCAGTCGAAGTTGTGAATCTGGGAACTGAAGAAAACAGAAAAGAGGTCAAAATAGGGGCTGATTTAGAGGACAGTGTCAAGAGCAGGTTGATTCAGATGCTACGTGACTATGTGGAGATCTTTGCTTGGTCTTATGAAGATATGCCAGGGTTGGATACAGACATTGTGGTTCACCGTTTGCCAGTGAAAGAAGATTGTCGTCCAAAGAAGCAGAAGGTTCGTCGTATGCGTCCTGAATGTCGGAAAAGATCAAAGCAGAGGTAATGAAACAGTTCAATGCAGGGTTCTTGGCCGTAACTTCTTATCCTCAGTGGGTTGCAAATGTGGTACCAGTTCCTAAGAAAGATGGTAAGGTACGTATGTGTGTAGACTACAGAGATCTGAACAAGGCTAGCCCTAAAGATGACTTTCCACTTCCTCATATTGATATCCTGGTAGACAACACTGCTCAGCATAAGGTATTCTCTTTTATGGATGGTTTCTCTGGTTACAATCAAATCAAGATGGCACCTGAAGATATGGAGAAGACTACATTTGTGACACAGTGGGGCACCTTTTGCTATAAGGTAATTCCATTTGGTTTGAAGAATGCAGGGGCAACATATCAGCGTGCTATGGTGGCTTTGTTTCATGATATGATTCATCATGAGATAGAGGTATATGTGGATGATATGATAGCCAGGTCTCAGAATGAAGAACAACATCTTGACCATCTGCACAAGTTGTTTGAGAGGTTGAAGAAAAACAGATTGAGATTAAATCCAAACAAGTGTACTTTTGGAGTTAGATCTGGAAAGCTCCTGGGTTTCATTGTCAGTGGCAAAGGTATTGAAGTGGATCCTGCAAAAGTGAAAGCTATACGAGAGATGCCAGCTCCCCGTACTGAGAAGGAGGTTAGAGGTTTCTTGGGACGATTGAACTACATTGCAAGATTTATTTCCCAATTAACTACCATCTGTGAGCCAATCTTCAAGTTGTTGAAGAAAGATCAGGTGATGGAATGGAATGATGAGTGCCAGACTGCCTTTGATGAAATCAAGAGATATTTGCTAGAACCTCCAATTTTAATGCCACCAGTTGATGGAAGACCCTTGATTATGTATTTAACAGTATTAGACAACTCAATGGGGTGTGTATTGGGGCAACATGACGAGTCTGGTCGAAAAGAGCAGGCAATATACTACCTTAGCAAAAAGTTTACCGACTGTGAAACAAGATACTCACTGCTCGAGAAAACTTGCTGCGCTTTGGCATGGGCTGCTCGCCGACTAAGACAGTATATGTTGACCCATACTACCTTGTTGATTTCGAAGATGGATCCAATCAAGTACATATTTGAGAAACCTGCTCTCTCCGGAAGAATTGCAAGATGGCAAATGATCTTGACGGAATATGATATACAGTATACTACTCAGAAGGCCATTAAGGGGAGTGTTGTTGCTGATCATTTGGCTCATCAAGCAGTAGGTGATTACCAGTCAATGAATTTTGAGTTCCCTGATGAAGACATTATGTCTGTTACCAAAGAACCTGGACAATATGACGGACCTGAACAAGGATCCCGATGGACTATGGTTTTTGATGGTGCCTCCAATGCACATGGTAATGGTGTTGGTGTTGTGATTAGTTCCCCTGAAGGTTGTCATACCCCGATTACTGCCAGACTTTGTTTCTATTGTACCAATAACATGGCTGAGTATGAGGCATGTATCATGGGTATGCAAGTTGCTATTGATATGAAGATTCAGTTCCTTGAGGTGTATGGAGATTCAGCTCTGGTAGTAAGTCAGATTAAAGGAGATTGGGATACAAAGCATGATAACCTCATTCCTTACAGAGAACATGTGTTGTCTTTGATCCCACATTTCAAAGAGATTACTTTTGGACATATTCCACGAAGAGAGAATCAGTTGGCAGACGCATTGGCCACCATGGCATCCATGTTTGAGATCAGCTGGGATGGTGAAGACTTCCCGCAACCTGTAAACGCAGACATAGTTAAAAAATACCACGCATAAAAAGAGACCCGCTAGGTTGACAGGCCTAGGCAAAAATAAGGGCATCCCGGCAAACCAAAAGGGTTTGGGCAAAAATTAGGGATATATATATAAAAAGATGTACACCCGGCAAGTCGAAAACCTGAAAAGGCGGCTTGGGCAAAAAAGGGTATCCCGGTGGATTGAAAACCTGAAAGGGCAATCCAGGCAAAAGTTAGGGATTAAAGCGTATGACTATGTCTCGTTTGGATCACTCATGAAACTGCAACCAGTTGTACTACTTACTCAAGCTCAAACAGATAAAGCTCAATCTAATCGTTTCCGTCTCAACAGCAAGAAGATGAGATACTTGAGTGGCAATAGTAGAATTGAAACTCAATAGGATTATTTCCCACATAGCTGATTCTTTTTGTAAAACTTCATGACAAAATTCTCTTACTAGGGTTTATGTCTCCTTGTACAAACTTACCCGTGTATGGGTCACTTTTGATATAAATAAATTCCATCTTTTGAATCCAGATTCACTTTTACCCTATTTACATAAGCGAAACGTCCATTGGTTGTGTTTGAATGTATGTATGCCTTTGAATATGATTGATGTTTACCAGAAACGCATGTATGCTTTTAATATGATTGATGTTTACCAGAAATGCATGAAAATGCAGTAATAGTATTTACTAAGGACGAACGAGGGAAGGATTTCAACGAAGCTTCGCCGGTTCATCTTTACAAGACAGTTACAAACCATCAGTAGGACTAATCCATTTTCACAAAGTCTAATCTCCCCTGGAATTTATATCCATCTCTTTTATCCTCATACGGATATACGGGAAATTACTTTCCAATAAGGGCACGATGAACGAAGACGGGATGTTATACTTATCCTACTATCAAACGAAAACGAAGGTTATCTATACCCTACTATCCCCAACGACGGGAGGTTATCTATACCTTGTTATCCCCAACAACGGGAGGTTATCTATACCTTGTTATCCCCAGCAGACGGAGGGTTATATATTCTTCAACAACGAATCAGGATTTATTTTCCTTGGCCAGCAGTTGTTATACAAGGATATCCAGACACTTCCAGCAGTGTCATAGCATACATACATCATTTACATCATACCATAACATATATGTCTATAGTACATTACCTAAGTGCATCATGTCATACATGCATACATAAAGCATAAACTAATGTTGTTATACAGAATGCTACCTTGTTTTCAGGTTAATTATCCAACAAACAATCTTATGATCTTTGGGACTGCTTTATTGTAACCTCAGGGTTACTTTATCCTCCTGATGAGCTTCTTATTACTTTGGGACTGCTTTATTGTAACCTCAGGGTTATTTTATCCTCCTGATAGCCTCTCATGACTTCAAGACTGCTTTAGAGCTACTGATTGCTCTATCCTCCTGAAATCATCCTATTACTTCAAGACTGCTTTAGAGCTATTCATTGCTCTATCCTCATGAGGTCATATTACTACTTCAAGACTGCTTTAGAGCTACTGATTGCTCTATCCTCCTGAAATCATCCTATTACTTCAAGACTGCTTTAGAGTTATCCATTGCTCTATCCTCCTGAAATTACATTATTATTTCAAGACTGCTTTAGAGCTATCCATTGCTCTATCCTCCTGAAATCATTACTTCAAGACTGCTTTAGAGCTATTGATTGCTCTATCCTCCTGAAGACATATCACATTATTATTTCAAGACTGCTTTAGAGCTGTTGATTGCTCTATCCTACTGAAGCCATTCTATTACTTCAAGACTGCTTTAGAGCTATTGATTACTCTATCCTCCTGAAGCCATTATTACTTCAAGACTGCTTTAGAGCTATTGATTGCTCTATCCTCCTGAGGTCAGATTTATCACTTCAAGACTGCTTTAGGGTTATCATTATTGATTGCTCTATCCTCATGAAGACATGCTGTTACATCAGTATTACTCCAGACTCCTGACATTTCTCATTATACTACTGAAGAACTTTCCCCTAGTGGCATCTTTAAGCCCACTCAATCATGTTCAACCAACCATCAATATCACTCCATGCACTGGTGAGTGCAAATTTTTGGGCTTTTGTGTTCAATCCCCTTCAACCTTCCAGGTTACGACTGGCAAATATACCAATCTAACCCCTCAGGTTTCAGAAAATTGAACAGGGGCAGCTGTTGCACCCCAAAATTTGCCCTCACAATACAAGACTTTGTGTTCCAAGAAGGTTCACAAGGTTCACAAAATTCACAATTGGTCAGAAGAGTTGACAATTCCCTCAGACAATGCACCTCCTAAGCAGTGCATCCAAAACTAGGGTTTTGACTTTAATCAGGCTAAATGGACTTCCAAGACTTCAAGTGAGCTTCATAACATCTTATATGTGTATAAGAACCCCCATGTCAAGTTTCAAGACTTTTCTCAAAAGTTTGCTCAGTCAGATGATCAGATAAGTCAAAAGCAGTCAATGCAGTTAAAAGGTCAAACTGAGGTCAACTGTGGTCAAACCAAAGTCAAACTTCATGATTTTTTTTTGCCAACATCAAAGAGAGGTTGGGTGAGAAATATTATCATAATAACTGTAATACCCCAAATTTTGCCCTAAGATTTGTCGTCGCATTTCATTGCATTTAATCAATTACTAACAAATTTGTGTAGTCGTTTGACTTTTTGCAGGTAAATATCATATGGCATGCATTTTTTTTCTAAAAAGTAAAAATGGCACAATTGGCAGGAGGACATGTGTAAGGAGTTATGAGTGTGAGAGGTTGAGAGTTCGAATCTCACCTTTGTCATTTTTTTTGTTTTTTATTATTTTTACTCTAAATTTTTCTATCTTTCATTAAAAAAATAACAAAAATAGTTTTTTATTATTATTTAATTATTATTTTCGTATTTTAATTAAATCATTTTTTAAAATATTATTTTTTTCACTTTTTTCTAAATTATTCATAAAAATATCCAAAAAATCATAAAATAAAAAATATTGAAAAAAATTTTGTTCTTTTTATAATATTTTTTATTTTAGGAATCAATAGGATTATTAGTTTTTATTTTAAGTTTATTTTAATTATTTTAAATTATTTAAATTTTATTAACTAATTATTTAGTTTGGGCTTTAAAATGGGCTTTAGGGACATTATTGACAATTTGGTGTTAACCCTAATTTGTTCCCTATATATACATGTGTTGCCTTGTTGGAAAAAAGGAGAGAATGAAAAAAACCTAAGAGGAGTGAGTGCCGTTTGCCGTTATTTAGTTTTCTTCTTCATCCATTACTATTGTTTCTTTTTCTTCATCGTTTACCGTTATTTCTTTTCCTTCATCTATTACTGTTGTTTCTTTTTCTTCATCTTTTACCGTTATTTCTTTTTCTTCATCTATTACCGTTATTTCTTTTTCTTTATCTATTACTGTTACGTTTATATATATATAATTTTTAAATTGTTAGAGTTTATATATATAAGATTTTTGATCGAATTATGTCGATACGATGTTTGCACATTTGTGTGCATGACGCGTGACATTTGTGTTAGTTCGATCTGGTTGCGATGATCGCATTTTTGTGTGAGCAATAATACTATTTTTTGCTTAATTTCTTTTTCTTTGCGATAAATTTTGTTTCGTCCGATTTAGATCTGGTTGCGATGAGCGCATTTCTGCGTTAGCAACATTGTTGGGTTATTTGGCACATTTAAAATTCATTATTGCTTTATTATTATTATTATTATTATTATCATTATTTATTATTATTATCATTATTATCATTATTATTACCATTATTATTATTATTGTTATCATTAATTTATTAAAATTTGTTATAATATAAAAATCTGTTTTTTAAAATAAATAACATTAACATCTTTTCCAAATTAATATGAAAACCTATTATTTTTAAGAAAAACTTTTTTTTAGATAAATTTAAAATAATAACTAAAATCTTTTTTTAAAATAATAACTAGAACCGTTATTTATTTTATTTTATTAGTGTTCAATTCAAATTTCATTATCATATTGTATCTGCTCCTCTCATGTAACCTCGCGAACTTAACAATCGCTCTTTAAATTCTGCCTTTAAATTTCTGCTTGCATGGTTTAAATTATGACATTATCTCTCTGTTTGCATGATTCAATTATCTCACGCGTTTACTATTATTTCTGTCACATTGCACACATCCGAAGGTTAGGTCTAACTGTTTGGCCGCCGCGCCAATAGTCCGTAAAACTTCACACATTCAATTTCAAATCCTCAAAACTACAAACTACAAACCCTAATTTTCACAAATGCCTCGCCGCAGGCAAAATTACAATTTTACCCTTAGCATTAGGTCAAAGAGCCGCCGCGCTCATTTTAGGGTTTCCCGCCGTGGAATCCCTAATTTAACCCTAATTACAACTTAACATTTCAACGTAGAGATTTGGAGTTTCTACACTCCACGTAAGCGTGTCCTTAAGATGCGTTTATTCCCCTTGAGACCTTGACCACAGTCAAGAAGTTTCTAACCTCCCTATTGAGGGGAACTACGATTACTCTGATTCCACTCCCGTAAGGATACGTAGGCACAAGATGCGATGTCTTGCCGAGTAAACTTAGAATTAACCCCCTGTATTATTTATTATTGCTTATTTATATTTTGTTTATCTTTGCTATTTAATTATTTTGCTTATTATTTTGTAATTGTTTCTTGGATGTAAAGTTGTTTAATTATTTAATTATTATTATGGTTAGTAATTAGGGAGTGTGACAACATGTATGTAATATTAAAATAAATTTAGATCACTTTTAAATAAAGATAATTAAAATAAACACGTCACACACGTAAGTCGATTTTAATCGCCGTCTCACTTCCTCAGGATATCCCTCAAGTTGCCTACGAATAATGGTTAAGTGGGGTGTATAAAGCAAGTCCCTCAAATAGAAAAATCATCAAAGTCCCTTATGGTTGCCTTTACGAATCGAGTCCCTTTCGAAAAATGATGATGGTCCCTTATATGTGCTTATTACATCCCACAATGGCCTTCAAAGTCAAATTGTCCCTCACATGTCCCTTAACATCCAAAGTAAGGACTACCTACTCCATTATAGTAGGGATAGTCTTACTAAAGAAAAGAATAAAGAATAAGAAAGACCTTTAAACATTAGGGTAGGTTACTCCTAGGTGCTTGCTCACTTCAAAACTGTTTCACACTTAAACAAAATTTCAACAAGTTTTCAAACAAGTTCTTAACACATCCTTACATGGATTATTTATTAACTATTCTGAAAATTTTCTATTCACACACTACACTTTCAAAACAATTCAAAAGTGAGCTTAAGTACCTAAGAGCCCATGGATAACCATGGATGAAAAGGGTGCTAACACCTTCCCTTTTCATAACCTACCCCCCGGACCCAAAATATTCTCTAAGGTCTTTCCTGTTCTTTTATAACCTTTCCTTATGGATAAAATAAAAGTCGGTGGCGACTCTTGCTATCCGCAACATTGTTTAAAGTCAGTTCTCCCACCGTATTACACATACAACCGCTCGATCTTTTCGTAACAACTTAAAGAATGGCGTGCAGGTAGGAGTTAGGTTGCAGATAAATCTGGAGATATAATTCAACCTTCCAAGGAAACCTCTAACTTGCTTCTCGGTTTGTGGTGCAGGCATCTCCTGAATGGCTCATACCTTTTCGGGGTCTACCTCGATTCCACGTTGACTAACGATGAAACCGAGAAACTTGCCAAATCTTACCCCAAAAGTACACTTGGCAAGGTTCAGTATCAACTGATCTTCCTAAGCCTCTTGAACAATTTTAACAAATTCTCAAGGTGATCTTCCTCGCTTTGAGATTTAGCAATCATGTCATCGACGTAGACTTCAACCTCCTGGTGCATCATATCGTGAAATAATGCCACCATGGCCTATTGGTATGTAGCTCCAGCATTCTTCATATCGAAAGGCATAACCTTATAACATAAGTGCCCCAGGGGGTGATGAATGTCGTCTTTTCCATGTGTTGCTACCGTGAAAATAAGGTGCCGGCAAAACAGAAGAGTCGTCGTCTTTCGTTATTTATCCCACAGAAAGGGAAAGGAAACGATCGGAAAAACCTGACGAAAAGGTATAAGACAAGGTCATCGCAACCATGTCTGGATTCGGGAGTCGGTTATGCAAGGGGAAGGTATTAGCACCCCTCACGTCCATCGTACTCGATGGGATCCATGCTTGTTGTGTTTATCTGACGGGTTGGTTTTACTATCTACCTATCAAGGTTGGTCTGAAAAGAAAAGAAAAATGACTCGGCAAAGCGTCGCGCTTTATGCCAATGTATTCTCATCAGAGAATGAGAAATCAGAGTCAACGTAGTTCGGCTAACTACGGGTAACTGGATGGGGGAAGGTGGCTCGCCAATACGTCAGTATTGTGCCTGCATACTCTCAACAGATATAAGAGATCAGAGCTTACATAGTTCGGGATAATACGGGTTACGGGGGTTCAGATTCATCTGTTTTCCGAGTAGGGTTAACAAACAGTTCCAGCAGTTTGGTGTATGCAGCTCGCTCGTCAGAGACTCGTGCGTTACCGTTTCCGGTAGAACTGGGAGTTAGCGACACTCTTTTCTTCAGAAAAGTTTTCTTTTGAGTTATGGGCCCACGGGGCAAAAAGGTTTGAAGTTCGTTTTCTGTCTTTTACGGAAGAACTGTTTTTTATGGATGTTTGCAATTAATATCGCACTAGAGACTATGACCTAGGAGTGAATGCGTCGCATGTCACCCAAAGGGTACCATACTAAACATCCTGATTACTGGAAGGAAACCCTCCAATAATCATTTCCTAAGTAGCTTAAGGCTCGTAAAGCGCTTATACTAACTTGCCTTTATTACGTTTTTTACTGTTGTTTTAGAGAGAGAAGAGAACGAACTCTAAGGGGAAACTGTCAAGCCTTAATGTTGTCATGCCAAGGATTCATCCTATGGTTGAGGTTTAAAACAGGGAACTACTATATGTTATCATGCATAGGTTTCAACCTAAAGTTCTAATCATCACTTCCTTATCAAAGGAAGTGAGAGTCCTAGGGGATCATGTCAATGGGATACAGAAACAGACAAAGCATCAACTAAACAGATAAACAGAAGAAAACGGTAAAGATGCACACGCAACGCAGCAATACAAGCAGAGGGAAACCCACTCAACCTCTAAGTAATCAAGCAAAAAGAAAACAATCAAAACAGACAAGCAGAGGGATATAGACTCAACCTCTAATGCAAACACACAAATAAAATAAAAACAACACACAAGCAAGGGGAGGATCACCTCAACCCTAAATGCAAATAAGCAGAGGGAGACCCACTCAACCTCTAAGCAGTCATGCTCCTAGCCTAAAATAATCTAAATATGGACTTATTCTAATGCATCAAGCAAATCAAACAAGGAAGAGAAACCCAAAATGAGCAACAGGGAAGTCATCCCAAGCTACATCAGGTTGGAGGTGTATCAGCACCAGAGTCCATCATGGGCTCAACCTCTTGAGGAATGCACAGAATCCAACCAAGGGAAGGATTAGGCTCTCCCAAGAGGGATCCTATGTCAATAGGACAGAAAATACTGGGTATTGGTCCTAAATATCAATCTAAGGGTAACTGGTTTAAAGTGTATCAATACAGAGTGTCCATCTCAGGCTTAACCTGTTGAGGAATGCACAGAATCCAACCAAAGGAAGGATTAGGCTCGCCCAAGAGGGATCCTAAGAAAAGGACTTTGAGATGGATGACAGTATATAAACCAAGGGAATATACCATGCCAAGAATGTCAATCCAAGGCTCAACCCCCTGAGGAATGCATAAATCCAACCAAAGGAAGGATTAGGCTCTCCCAGGAGGGTTCCTCATCAAGACTTTGAAGGGAAAGATAGTACAAACCAAAGGAATGTACTATACTAGTGAATGTCAATTCAAGGCTCAACCCCCTGAGGAATGCACATAATCCAACCAAAGGAAGGATTAGGCTCTCCCAAGAGGGCTCCTCTTCAAGATTTGGAGAAAGAGGGTAGGGCAAGGCCCAAGGAAGAAATCACATAGGGGACAGAAGGCAACACAACACTTCTAAGAAACCCTACAAACTAGCCACAAGGATCACCTAAGCTAGGGTAATCAAAAGCTCTATCAAGGCTTCAACAAGGTTCTAATGAGGTGTCTACCTAGTCACTATTCTATCAAGAAAGGATGTGATGCTTAGAGTCATCTAATGGTCATTTACAAGACTAATATATGAACTTAACCTAGTTAGGGTCACCTAGACTATAACCAATTTGTAAAATGGGGAACTAATAGAAAATCATTTCTAAAAATTCTAAGGAAAATACTACATTATCCTACATGTATTAACAATCTATGGTACAAAAACCAGGGGCCAAACCTAAATCAAAAGGTTCAAACAAAATCTCAAATCCAAAGATTGCACTAAGGGGATCCATCAATGTATACTCCTAAAAATCTATCCCAAAATCCTAGTTGGAATCATCTAAAAATCACAAGAAAAATCCTATAACATCATCAACATGTCTATAATCAACCAGCCAAAAATCAACATCAAAATCAAAAGCATGAATTAGCAATAAAATCAACAAGCAAGATAGTCATATTATGCATTTTTAATCATTCATAAAAGATAGAAAAATAGACCTTAAATTGAAAATAACACCAAAATGAAATCCAAAGGCATGGAAAAATCAGAAATTCCACAAGGTGTTGCACCCTAAAATTTGCCCAACCTTATTCACTTGGTTTATGTTTCAATATCATTAACATTTGCATATAGAGGCATGCACATAGTTTGATCATCTGCATAGCATAAGCATAGCAAGTCATCCAACAGGGTACCAAGCATTATTCTCATCTCTAGAGGCCTATCAAGAGGTTATTATCCTGATTCAATCTCATTCAAGTCATCAGAAAAGAATTTGAAAGTTGGAGAAGTCAGTAGATCAAGCATTGAGTATATCTCCTAACTGAGGGTGTCTGAGGATCAACAAAGAAATTGTGAGTTGTGGGCTGAGCATGGGGAGTATCTAGACATCTTGGAGGATTTAGAAAGTCATTTGGAGAAGGAAACAAGTCATTGGTGTGGTCACAAGAGTTGTGGAGGAAGACAGTCAACTAGGGTTTCATCTGGGTCAACCCTGGGTCAACTCTAGGACAATTGACTGATTGAAAGGCATTAAAGGCTATTGGAGGGATGTGGGGTTCATCATTTGACATATAGGAGAGGATATGGTGTTATGCTAAGAATAATTCAAGAGAAATCAAGGAGAAGAGGAGTTTCTAAATTAGGGTTTCTATGTAAAATCCCCTAGTTTAGGTCAAATTTCCAAGCAATATAAGTCAAAATGCAAGCCTCAAATGGATCCTTGGCCAACATGAAACTTGTAGAGGATCTCAATACCTTTAATTTGAGTGGTGGAAGACATCAAGGAGATTTATAGAACTCAAGTTATGGTCCTTGCAAGTTACAGGTCATCTGAGGTATCTGAAATTTTGTCTGTGAAAGTGACTTGACTTCCAAGCAATTTTTACCCCTCAAGGAGATTTCAAATGAATTTATGGGAAACATAAGAGTTGTTCCTCATTGTCTTAGCTTTCTAGAATGGTATAGTATGCCTTCATATGATTTGTGGAACTCTACTTATGGTCTTGGAAAGCAAAGGGTATTTTGGTCATCTGAGGATTACAGGTCATTCTTAGCCTATGCCCAAAACTCATACAAGGAAGCTTCAAATGAAAAACTTCCCAACATCAAAGTTGTTCAAAATGCCATTTTAAGTCAAGAAAAGAAGTCATGGAAGTTTGGAAATGCATGGAACAAGACTTGATAAAAGTTGGTGAAAAGTGACTTAAAAAAGGCATATAACTTAAAAAAGTTCAAGTTGGAAAATGGTTTGAGAGATCTACAAGTCCAATATGGGTCATCCAATATACCAAATTGATTCCCAACATCATTTTAAAGACATTGGTTCAGCCACATTTTTGATTTTAGGCTTAAAAATTGGACTTCCTTTGTAAAGTCCATGCTTGCATATTAAGGAACCATGGCAAAACTCCACACAAACAAGGAATCAATGGGCAAGCTTGCAAGGCTTTTCAGCACATCAAAAATATCATCCAAGGAGAATTTCAAATGAGAAGTGAGGGTTGTGCAAGCTTGAATAGAAAATGACCTATGCTTGGCATGGAATCCAAAATCTCATGAAGTGAGATATCCAATTTCTCATTGGATTGTTCCAGTCCCTTCTAGATCATTCTTACACCATCTATAAGTAGTTTGGAGTGTGCTCAGATGTAGGGGTTAGAGAGAATTACTGCATAAAGGAGAGATTGAGATCAAATTTCTTCCATAACAAATCAAATTCCATTTCTTCATTTTCTCCACATTCAGTTCAGTTTCTTGATCTCATTCAACTCCATCACCATCATTGAGTGTGTAGCAATCAGAATCAGAAGGAATTCAGGTCCAAATCGTGTTCTTGACATTGATTTTGGCAGCTTGCAACTTCAAATCCATTTCCAAGATTCAAGCACAATCAATCCAAACCAGTGCAAACAGAAGCAAGCTCTTGTGTCACTGAGTGTTTCTGCACAAGTGCAAGCCTTGATTTGGAAGATTTCACTATCTGGTTCATACATTTTCTCAGGTCTACATCTTGATCTCTACACTCTAATTTATGCATAGTTCATCAAGATTAATAGGTTAGAACGATAGGGAATAGGTAGCAGATCATTTCTGGAAAGTAGGGATCAATTTGGTGATAATTTTTAGGTTGGCACAATTTCTGTTGGGAGCAATAACTCTTTGAATTTGGGGTGTTAGGCTTAGTTCTTTAGGGGGAAGTGATCTGGGTAGAGAGAGGAACATGCCTGTGCCATCAATTTTGAGGATCGTGAGAATTGGTTCTTGATCATTTCTTGGGGGTAGCTATCGGGTTTAGGGTTAGAGGAGATTTCAATTAGTTTTGATATCATGATTGAATTCCTGGTAAGATTTGGAGTGGTTTTGGTCTTTATGTGTTGGGATTTCATGAAGAATCGAGGGAGTTAGGGTATGGATCAGTTGGTGTTCTTCGCATGTTCATCCATGGAATTCCCTCCAAAACCTGAACCAAGGAGGAAGACGACCTCACCACCCTAGGATTATCCCTTGACCGGTTGACTGCATCTTGATCCAACGGGCGAGATTTAAAGTTCGTTTATGAGGGAAAGGCTGAATAGAGATGAAACGCGGCGTTTCAGTAAGTTAGTAACCTTGGGCTCAAGTCTGCTTACTACTCCCACCCCCAAATTGCCAGGCCCAATGAATTACAATGGTTTTGTTTGCTATGTGCACCGTTTGGCTTTTTGTTGTCTTTTTGTTAAAATTTCTGAGCGCGTGTGGGCCTGATGCAATTGATGTTCGCACCCCACTTTTCCAGCCCACAATGGATTACAACTGCAGCGAACTGCTATTCTCACCCCCTCCCATTTATTTCTTTTTAATTCTTTTTAATTTCTTTCATTTTTTTCATGCATTTTATAAAAATCACATAAAATTGAAAAATCATTATTTTTTGATGATTCTTTTTGCATAATTTTCATTAAAGAGTCTAGAAAATTATAAAAAATAAAAATTGCATTTTATTTTTTATTTGATATTTTTGCCATATTTTCCAAATAAATAGCATTTTAAATAGTTTCATTTCATACATAAATTTGTTAATTTTTGTTCTACTAGTTGCTTTAATATTTTTTGTTCATTCTTTTTAGGTTGTTTAGTTTAGATATTAAACTTGTACATGCAATTTAATTCATATTTTTAGGAGTTAGTTTTAGGTGATTAGTTTAGGTGTAAACAACATGAACAAATTAGGGTTTTAAGTGATAACTTAGGTGAATCAGGTCATTTCCCTTAAGACTTAGGGATTAAATAGTTTAGCTATGGGACTATAGGGGCTATGGGTAGTTATTAGATCCCCTTAGAAAAGTCAGGATTCCCCTACTGCTATTAATATATTGTCTATATCTGATTGACTGGTGTGGTGTGCCCTTTGGGGATGATTGCTTGCTTGTTTGGGTATTGGGACTGTCTGGGGATTTGGGAGAGTTGAAGACTGAAGATGATGAAGCCATTGGAGATCCAGAGATTGAAGACCAACTTCCAGAGTTGGAGAGGAGATTTTTGCCATCAGCTGTTAAGGAGATTAGGGTTTAGGAACTAGGCAGAGCTCTAGGTTAGAAAGCTTGATTCTCAAACATGGAAGGTTTTGACTGCCTCCATTCCTCTCTATGATACAGAGTCTCTCTGAGACACTCACCCCTTCCTTTGGAAGGCTTGGTGCTATTGTCTGAGGGATAGAACTCTTGAGAGAAAATGTCTTATGTGTTAGTGGCAGTTGGATTACCACCATTGGTAGTCAACTAATTGCTTAACACCCAATCCACTCTGGTGATTGATCCCTCAGCTTGGAGGATAGGACTTGAAGAAAAGCCATTGTAGACTGAAGATTGGAAACCAAAGCCTTTGCTTGAAGACTGTGAAGATAGAGACTGCTGCTGACTGAAGCTTGTAGCTGATGAGAGATGACTTGAAGATGGATATTGATGCAGAGCTGCTGTGGCTGTTTATTTTGTTGTATTTCATTTCTGATGTATTGATTGGTTTTCCTGACTGTATTGTTTGCTGTCTACCCTGTTAGGTTGAAAGTGAAGTCTGTTCATTTTTGCCCATTGTTTTCCAGGTTCGAGGTTGAGTGGGACTCCCTTGCCTCGCTTGTATTGTTGCATTCATGCATTTTACTGTTTTACTGTATATATCTGATATTGTTTCTGTGCCCGTCTATTCCCTTAGGATCTCTGTTTCTCTCTGCGCAAGAGAGGAGCATGATAGACACTAGGTCTTGACCCATGCATGATAACATTAGGTTAGTTTGTTTCCCTTTGCAACCATAGGTTAGAGTTCTGTCTCTTCTTTCTCAAAACAAACAGAAAAACATCATAAAGATTTCAAACACAATAAAAGCCACTTCTTCCGTAAAAGAAAGTGAACTCACCAAGACGTCATTTTTGTCCGTCGGGACTGCTAATCAAGAAAACCTTTTTCAGAAGGAATAATATTAATCAAGACAGACTTGTGTCGTACGTGGCCCGAACTACGTTTGCTCTGATCTTTCATGCTGTATGAAAGTACGTAGGCATAGGATGCGATATCCTAGCGAGCAACCTTCCCCTCCTTTCCCGTAGGTAGGCGAACTACGTTGACTCTGATTTCTCGTTCCAGACGGGAATACGTAGGCATAAAGTGCGATACTTTGCCGGGTCATTTTATTTTCAGTCTCTTTTCTTTTTAACCCCTGACCTTTAGAGTAGATAGAATAACAATCCATACCCGAAAACAAGCGTGGATCCCGTCGAGTATGACGGACGTGAGGGGTGCTAATACCTTCCCCTTGCGTAACCGACTCCCGAACCCAGGTTTTGGTTGCGATGACCATACCTTTCCCGTGTTGTGAGAGGTTTACTCTGAGCGTTTCCTTTCCCTCCCGTGGGATAAATAACGCACGGTGGCGACTCTTCTGTCAGTCGGCGCCGATTTTCGCAGTAGCGACAGCTGGCGACTCTGCTGGGGATCCAACGTCCCCTGGCTGCTAAGGAATGCGATAGTTCTTATGCATTTGGGATCCAACGTCCCTTAAGAGAGTCAATCCTAACGCTTGTTTTCCCGTCGTGGATTTTGTATGGATTTATATTTCTGACCTTTATTTCCAACATTATATATATTGATTATTATTGCTGTATATTGGGGTGTGACGGGTGTTCTGATATTGAGTGAGAAGCCGGACCTGGGCTTGAGTGCACCTTAGACTTAGAGTAGAGATTAGTGGGCGCGCACGTGCTTTGCATGTCCTAGTGTCCCGCGAAATCTACGCTCAGACGAGGTTCTTCTGGTTGGCCTCCTGTCCTGCCCTTTGGGTGGCTTGGGTTGCTGGTTAATTGGATTGTCGACTCTGGGGACCGATCATTTGGAAGTTGGCTAAGTGAGGCCTCTTCAGGATTTGATGATGCCACTCCTTCTGGGAATCGTATCATCAACCCTGAAAGTCTGTGACGCCGACGACCGCATAGGATGCCATACCTTTGTCAGTTACTAGGACATCCACCTGTGAGAGGGTTTGGGGTTATGCAGGTAACTAGACTTTCAGATTACCGGTTATTTCTTGATCAGAGATCCTGGGTATTTATGGAGAGTTATGAGGTCTGTCAGAGACCATTTGGAGATGTGTTATGAGGTCTGTCAGAGACCAGTTGGATAGTTCTAAGAGACCATTTGGAGATATGATTTGAGGTCTACCAGAGACCAGTCTGAGTTTGGGTTGTGAGGTCTGTCAGAGACTGTTGTTGGAGCTTTATTATAGGTCTATCCGAGACCAGGGTTGTGAGGTCTGTCAGAGACTGTTGTTGGAGCTTTATTATAGGTCTATCCGAGACCAGGGTTGTGAGGTCTGTCAGAGACTGTTGTTGGAGCTTTATTATAGGTCTATCCGAGACCAGGGTTGAGGACTTCTAAAGAGCCTATCAGAGACTTCTTGATATAGTTCATGCTATGCAGCTATGGCAGTTGGTCCCTGTTGCATGTTATTTGCATTGCATTGTTTGCATACCCATTATCATTGCATCTCACTAACGTGTGTTTGTGCTGCAGGTGCATTTGCATTCCCCCGGTTCTAGTGTCGGGACTTCTGAGCATTTGATCATGGCTGGTTTGAGGATGACCGTTGCGTATAAGCTACCTGTCCCCGATATTACTCCACTCCTGGGTCTGATTTCTCTCGCAAATGAGGATGTTCGTAGAAGCTTCAGGCAGAGTTACGGACGGTTGTTGGGTTTAGTGCGCAGGTCTACTGAGGATGAATTGAATGGGCTGTACACCTTAATGCAATTCTATGACCCGGCTTTGAGATGCTTCACGTTTGCGGACTTTATCTTGGGGCCCACCATGGAGGAGTATGTAGAGTTTACTGAGCTGCCAGTTCAGAATGCAGTTCCTTTTATTCACTCAGCCGCTGAGCCCAATTTGGAGGATTTAGCCAAGGCCCTGCATATGAATGCTTCTGACTTGTTGATGACTGCGTGGCGAGGGGTTCCGGGTTTTTCTCTTCAGTTTCTGGTTGGTAAGGCTCAAGAGTACGCCAAGAATGGGTGTTGGGTGGTCTTTAACGCTATTTTGGCCCTCTGCATTTATGGGATAGTGTTGTTCCCTAACTTCCCAAACTTCGTGGACATGGATGCGTTTCATCTATTTGCTGCCGGTAACCCAGTACCAACACTGATCGGGGACTTTTACCATTCGATGCACTACAGGAATGAAAACAGGAGAGGCAAGAATGTCTCCTGTTGCGTACCTTTGCTGTATATGTGGTTCAAGAGCCATTTTCCATCGAGGGGACCTTTCATGGATAATGCAATTACGCCCGACTGGCCAGAGCATATGATGAGGTTAACTTCTGAAGACGTTGATTGGTTTGATAGAGATCTGCTGGGATCCGAGCTTATCTTCAGTTGTTCTGGTTACCCTAATGTTCCGCTGATAGGAAGAAAAGGGTGTATCAATTACAACCCTTCTCTGTTCGTCCGTCAGTTCGGATATGCCCTGAAGAACCCGCCAAAAGAGGAAGAAGTACAGGAATCTCTGTACTTCACTGGAGATGTGAAGGGGGAGTTATTGGCCAAGTTGCAGCATGCCTGGACGCGCATTAACCGAAGAGGGAAGCCGTTGCTAGGAAAGAATGACTGTCAGGCCTATGCACCTTATAGAGTTTGGATTCAGGAGAGAGCCAGTCAGTTGAGGATGCCATTTCCAGATGCACCAATTTTGGTCCCTATTCCGGTAGCAGAGCCAACTACTGTGTCTAGGGAAGCCTACGAGCAAGTTGTGAGAGAAAAAGAAGCCTTGTTGAAGATCAACAAAGGATTAGAGCAAGAGCTAGCCCAGGAACGCAGCGAGAAAAACAAGGCCGTCCATGCTTTCCAACAGCAGACTGAGCTAATGAACAGATTAGGCGCTGAGTTGACTGAGGAGAGGAAGAAGCGCGAACGTCTGGGGCAAGAGTTCAGAAGTTCCCATGACATGCTTGAATCCAAGAAGAAAGCGCTTGACATCGCTCACCGAGAGATCTCTTCTTGCAATAAGACTTGGAATGCCACGCTCACCAACAATAAGAAGAGGGAGGATAAGTTAAAGCAGCAAATCTCCGACCTCGAAGAGCAGTTGAAGTCCAGCATCAAGAAGTGTGAGGAAGAGGTGATGACCCGGTACAGTCTCCAGAACGCACTAAACAAGGCCATCAAGGGCAGAGATGAAGCTGTGTCTCAGAAGCGTAAACTAGAAGATCGCTTCGGAGAGGGGGCATGGGAAGAAACTGCTGAAGACGTACGCCGTGTTCTTAAGAAAAGAAACCAACTTGTCGAAGGGCTGCTTGCTCGACCCAGTCATCCGGAGACCAAGAAGTTGCTAGAAGAATACCAGACTTATGGGAGGATTTGATCATTTCATGTAGTAACTTGTATGCTTTATTTGCACAGTGCTGACCATCACCAGGATTGTTGGTCGAGGTCATGCCTTCTCTTTGTACCTTTAGTAACATTGTATTCCGGGTTCATTGGTTTCTCAGCAATATATGAGGCTTTCTGTGATTCAGCTCCGATCTTTATATTGTTAGCACTGTCACTGCACCGGCACCTTCACACTAGAATCGGGGAATGAATTTCCCTAATGCACAGACACACGTTGCATTGCATTCATATTCATATTGCATTACAGGTAATCATTGAAGGTTGTCTTATTTCCTGCTCTGCTACAGGTACTTTTCAGGATTGCAGATCAGCACCCGCACCGCTATTCTACTCGCACCAACTGTCGAAGAATCATGGATCAAATGCAGAACGAGATGCAAGATGTGCGCGAAAAGCTAGCTCTCTTTATGCAGACCATGGAAGCTATTGCAAAAGGTCAGGAGAATTTGCAAGCCATGGTCCAACCTCTGTTGGCCCGAAATGCTAGTCATGGTAACGAGGATCATCAGTCTGTGCGAGTCGACACTGCTCATGGAGATGGCACTCCCACGCCAGTGGCTCCGCCTGTAGTCAATATACCTGCCGCTAATATCAACAACGCTACCGCTGCTGTGAATGGTAACGTCGGAGTCGGGAATGAGACTGTTGTCCATAACGTTGGGCTTGGGGACGTCAACTTGGGTGATAATATGGGAGGCAATGGCTTTGTCAATGCTGGGTTCGGATTCAACGATCAGGGATTCGATAATGCGGGGAAATATGGTTTCAATGCTCAAGGCTGTGGGCAAGATGGTTATGGTATGGCCCATCAGGGCTACGGAGGTTTTGGAAATGGAAACGGCGCTGGGTTTATGGCTTTTGGGCCCGCTGGAGGTGTTCAGGGATACGGCAACAGAGGCCGAGGTCCGGGGATGAATCAGATCAGGGCTGGACGTAATAATGGATATGACGGGTACAGAGCTGGAAATGGTATGTGGCAAGAAGATCAGCAGGAGGACGCCTTCTCCGGCGGAGGTTTCGAAGGACCGATGGATGACTCCCAGAAGATCAGAATGCTGGAAGAGCAGATGAGGGGGGTCCTGAACCAAAGTGTTGTGGGCTTGGACATGACAACAATGGGTCTGGTACCTGGCTTAAGGGTGCCAATCAAATTCAAAGCTCCTGCGTTTGATAAGTATAAAGGGGACACATGTCCGAAAGTGCACGTACGAGCTTATTACAGAAAGATGTCTGCATACTCAACTGATGAAAGAATGCTAATGCATTTCTTTCAAGATAGTCTGTCGGGTCCTTCCCTAGAGTGGTATATGGGGTTGGAGCCAACCGATATCAAGACATGGAAGCAATTGGCAGAGGCATTTGTAGCTCACTACAAGTATAACAGCGATTTGGCGCCCAATCGGGTCCAATTGGCAGGGTTGTCGCAGAAGAAGGGAGAGAGCTTTAAAGAGTACGCGCAAAGGTGGCGCGATATGGCTGCCAGGGTCCGTCCTCCTGTAGAAGATAAGGAAATGAATGACATGTTTGTCGGCACATTCACAGGCTTGTTTCATGACATGCTGTTTCACACATCTCTGGCCAGTTTTTCGGACCTAATTCTGATGGGAGAAAAGATTGAGCGTAACATCAAGCAAGGAAAATTCCAGGTTGAGGAATCAACTGCATCTGGCAGTAATAGGAAGGCTTTTGGTGGGCGCCGTCAGGGCGAGGCAAGCGCAGTGTTTGGAAGCCGAGGCCGAGGCCGAGGCAGGGGACGAAACCAATATCATCAGCCGCAACAGGTGGCGAGTGTTAATATCCCGTACCAGCAACAACCACTTCAGCAACAACAACCGTCTCAGCAGCAGCCAATGCAGCAGCAACAGCCTCAGCAGGGGGCACAGCAGGCTCAGCGAAGATTCCAGGGTGGTAAACCAAGAAGAGTGTTTGAGAAGCCTCCCACGACATATGCTGATTTACTGCAGACATTGTTGGGATTGAACCTGGTAGAGAAGAGAACTCTGGCACCGATAACGGGAGCTCCCCCGTTTGGTTACGATGCAAGTAGGCACTGTGAGTTTCATTCTGGGGCTCCGGGCCACGATATAGAGGGTTGCCATGCTTTTAAGCACGTTGTGCAGGATCTTTTGGACAATAAGACTATCAATTTCAGAACGGCAGGTCCGAATATAGTGCAGAAGCCCATGCCTAATCATGGGGCAAATGCCATTCTGACTGAGGAAGGGTTAAATCTGATTATGAATGTCGACGATTTAAAGACTCCGCTGGGCGAGATAAAGAGCCGACTGTTACAAGGGGGTGTTTACCCGGGATGTGACGAGTATTGCTTAGAATGTTGGACCCTAGCTGGGGGGTGTGATGATTTGAAGAAAGACATTCAGGCTTTAATTGATGGAGGCACATTGCAGTTTGACCGAGCAGCAACCGAAGAGCCTGCAAGGGCAGTAGCAGATGATCAGAGTGATGTGGCCACTGTAACGATTCCTCGAAAGACCATCACTATTGCAGCACCAGCTCAGCGACCACCGATCACCATAACTAAGGCCGGGTCGATCCCGTACGAGAACACGAAAGCAGTCCCCTGGTCATATGGGTTGGAGGTGTATTGTGACGGGATAAAGATTGATGTTAATAAGCAGTCAGCCGAGGCTGTGGATAATGTTGTTGGTTCGGGAGGTATGACAAGGAGTGGTAGGATCTTTATATCACCTGAGGTGGAGGCCGAAAGACTAGCGAAAGGAAAAGGAAAAGTGGTTGAGAATGTCCCAGTGCAGGCAAGCGAAAAAGAATCGGCATCGAAAGATGTAGAAGAGTTCATGCGCTTGATTCGAAAAAGTGATTATAAGATTGTGGAGCATCTGCAACAGACGCCGTCCAAAATATCTATCCTGTCATTGCTTTTGTGTTCAGAGGCTCACCGGAATGCTTTGTTGAAGGTCTTGGATACTTCTTATGTACCCCAAGACGTCTCTGTAAATCAGTTGGAAGGAGTGTTGGCACATGTAAATGCAGGCCACAGCTTGGGCTTTACCGACTTTGATTTGACCCCGAAAGGGAGAGATCATAATATGGCGTTGCACATATCTGTCGAATGTAGAGGATCAGTAATGTCGCACGTATTGGTCGACACTGGATCATCTTTGAATGTGCTGCCCAAGAAGGCGATGATGAAGCTGGATGTTAGAGGAATTTTGTGCACGCCCAGTGACTTGGTAGTTAGAGCCTTCGACGGCACACGAAGAACAGTCTTTGGATCGATCACATTGCCTCTACAGGTGGGGCCGGAGGTGTTTGCAACTGAGTTTTATATCATGGATATACAGCCTGCGTACAGCTGCTTGCTTGGAAGACCTTGGATCCATGGGGCTGGGGCAGTTACGTCTACCCTGCATCAGAAGTTGAAATATATGGTCGGAGACAGCGTAGTCACCATATGCGGAGAAGAAGACATCCTGGTCAGCCATCTATCGTCATTCAAATATGTGGAGGTCGACGGAGAGATCCACGAGACGCCCTGCCAGGCATTTGAAGGGTTGCGTATCAAGGACAAAGGTCCCGGGCCGAGCAAAGCGGCGGAGATAGTCGTCTCATCGTATAAAGAAGCTCAAGCTCTAGTGGAGGCAGGAGAAGCAAAAGGCTGGGGCAAAGTGCTGGACATTCCTGTGAAGATGGACCGGTTCGGGCTGGGATACCAACCGTCGTCGTCAGCACCTGCTGTGGGGGCGCCCCGTTTCAGAGGGCCGATCACAATCTCTGCCAGTGGAGTATGTCATGAAACCGTCAATGCCGCTTCAGAGTCTGACGAAGGAGACAGCGACTGTGATATGGATGCCTGGATTCAGCCAAGCACGCCAGGACAAGGACTGTGCAACTGGTCCATTCAGGAGCTTGTTCCTGTGACTCTTAAACAGTAATGCTTTGCTTTATTAATTGTTGAATAATCTGATGTCTTGCCCGGGGCATCAGGATGTGCTTAGGGCTGTGTTGTTATGAACATTGCGTGTTATTCATTAAATAAATGGCGTTTTTTTTCATGTGCAAATACTGTAATCCCTGTCTTTCTTGTTTTATATTTCTCAATAAAATGGCAACGTGGTTATTCGCTTTAGACGCATTTTGAAGCACTTAACTATTCCTTTTGCAGGATAACATTTTCAGATGACATCCTTGAACCACCTATGACTCGTCCCGACTTTGAGCGTCCGGTATTTCAGGCCGAAGACGAGGTTGTCGAAGATAGTGATGTTCCTGAAGAACTGTCTTGGTTGGTGAAGCAGGAGGAAAGAGCCATTTTGCCTCACGACGAGGTCATCGAAATTATCAACTTAGGGTCGGAAGGGGTTGAGAAGAATATCCGCATCGGGGCCGCACTGCAGGGTGATATCAAGCGAAAACTGGTTGAAATGCTCCGAGAATATAGTGATGTATTCGCTTGGTCATATGAAGATATGCCGGGGCTCGATACAGATATGGTTGTGCATCGCCTGCCACTGAAAGAAGATTGCCCGCCAGTCAAACAAAAGCTTCGCAGAACTCGACCAGATATGGCAGTGAAGATCAAAGAGGAAGTCCAAAAACAGTGGGACGCTGGTTTCCTTGCTGTGACAAAGTATCCCTCATGGGTTGCTAACATCGTACCAGTGCCAAAGAAAGATGGCAAGGTTCGAATGTGCGTGGATTATAGAGATTTGAATAAAGCAAGCCCAAAAGACGATTTTCCACTTCCTCACATTGACGTGTTAGTTGATAATACTGCTCAATACTCTGTATTCTCCTTCATGGATGGCTTTTCAGGCTATAATCAGATCAAAATGGCGCCAGAGGATATGGAGAAGACCACTTTCATAACACCTTGGGGAACATTTTGCTATAAAGTGATGCCCTTTGGTTTGAAAAATGCTGGGGCAACATATCAGCGTGCGATGACGACTCTTTTCCATGATATGATGCATAAAGAGATCGAAGTTTATGTTGACGATATGATTGCCAAATCCCAGACGGAGGAAGAGCATCTGGTGAATTTACTGAAGTTATTTAAAAGGCTTAGGAAGTTCAGGCTGAGACTGAACCCTAACAAATGCACCTTCGGGGTGAGGTCGGGTAAACTGCTGGGGTTTATCGTAAGCGAAAGAGGAATAGAGGTCGATCCTGCTAAAATAAAAGCGATTCAAGAAATGCCGAACCCTAAAACCGAAAAAGAGGTGCGCGGGTTTTTAGGGAGGTTGAACTACATCGCTCGGTTCATATCTCACCTAACTGCTACGTGTGAACCATTATTCAAGCTGTTGAAGAAAGATCAAGCTGTAACATGGAACGAAAATTGTCAGAAGGCGTTCGATAAAATAAAGAAGTATTTGCAGGAACCTCCTATTCTGATACCCCCAGTGGCGGGCAGACCCTTGATCATGTATTTGACGGTTCTTGAGGGAAGCATGGGTTGTGTTCTCGGTCAGCACGACGAGACAGGGAGAAAAGAGCATGCAATCTATTACTTGAGTAAGAAATTTACAGATTGTGAATCTCGATACTCAATGCTGGAGAAAACTTGTTGCGCGCTAGCCTGGGCCGCCAAGCGTTTGAGGCAATACATGCTGAATCATACAACCATGCTCATCTCGAAGATGGATCCTATCAAATATGTATTCGAAAAGCAGGCGTTGTCAGGAAGAATTGCCCGTTGGCAGATGGTCTTGACTGAATATGACATTCAATACGTCTCGCAAAAGGCTATAAAGGGGAGTGTGTTGTCTGAGTATCTGGCAGAGCAGCCTATTAAAGAGTACCAATCGATGAGGTTTGATTTTCCTGACGAGGATATCATGTACCTAAAGATGAAAGATTGTGAAGAGCCGTTGCCAGACGAGGGACCGGAGTTGGGTTCCAAATGGAAGATGATATTTGACGGAGCTGTGAATGCTTACGGTAGCGGAATAGGGGCAATCATCACTACGCCACACGGGTCGCACATCCCGTTTACTGCCCGATTGACCTTTGCCGTTACCAATAATGAGGCCGAATACGAAGCTTGTATAATGGGGCTTGAAGAAGCCATTGATTTGCGAATCAAGAATTTAGACGTATACGGAGACTCAGCTCCGGTGGTGAATCAAATCAAAGGGGAATGGGAGACACGTCAGCCCAACTTGATACATTACATGAATTATGCAAGGAGATTGTTGCCTTTCTTTGACAAGGTTGAGTTGCATCATATGCCGCGGGCAGAAAATCAAATGGCTGACGCCCTGGCCACTTTGTCTTCCATGTACAAAGTCAACTTCTGGAATGAGGCTCCCCGAATCATTATCTCTCGGCTTGACAGGCCTGCCTATGTATTTGCTATTGATGAAGCGTCCGGTGACAAACCGTGGTATTTCGACATCCTTAATTTCCTGAAGAACAAAGAGTATCCGGCTGGGGCATCCAGTCAAGATCAGAAGACTCTCAGGAGATTAGCGGGTAATTTCTATTTGAATCCGGATGGCGTCTTATACAGAAGAAACCACGACTTGGTGTTGTTGCATTGTGTAGACGAAAAAGAGGCAAAGCTGCTCATGGAGGAAATACACGAAGGTACCTTTGGTACGCATGCTGGTGGGCATGCTATGACAAGAAAGCTGCTGAGGGCAGGTTACTTTTGGCTGACGATGGAAACTGATTGTTTCAAGTTTGCGAGGAAGTGCCACAAGTGCCAAATCTATGCTGACAAGATCCATGTGCCTCCGAGTCCTCTAAATGTGATGTCATCGCCATGGCCATTCTCGATGTGGGGAATTGATATGATTGGAAAGATCGAGCCGACAGCTTCTAACGGGCACCGGTTCATCCTAGTAGCAATCGATTATTTCACCAAGTGGGTGGAAGCAGCGTCCTACGCCAATGTAACGAAGCAAGTGGTGGCCAGATTCATCAAGAGAGATATCATTTGCCGATATGGGATCCCCGAGTGGATAATCACGGACGACGGTTCGAACCTGAACAACAAAATGATGAAGGAGCTCTGTCAGAATTTCAAGATCGAACACCACAACTCCTCCCCGTACCGACCCAAGATGAATGGCGCTGTTGAGGCGGCCAATAAGAATATCAAGAAGATCGTTCAGAAAATGGTGGTGACCTATAAGGATTGGCACGAGATGCTGCCTTTCGCTTTGCACGGTTATCGTACGACGGTACGCACATCAACCGGGACAACCCCATTCTCATTAGTGTATGGAATGGAAGCGGTATTACCATTGGAAGTTGAGATCCCTTCTTTGAGGGTATTGCGAGACGTTCAGCTGGACGAGGCAGAATGGGTAAAAGACAGGTTGAACCAATTGAGTTTGATGGACGAGAAGAGGCTAGCTTCTCTAGCATACGGTCGTTTGTACCAGAGCCGAATGAAGAAAGCATACGACAAGAAGATACATCCGTGAAGCTTTCAGACGGGCGACCTTGTGCTGAAAAGGATTCTCCCGCCGCAAGCAGATCACAGGGGCAAGTGGACCCCTAACTACGAAGGGCCCTACGTTGTCAGGAGGAGCGTTGTTGTTGTCTACCATGGACGGTGAAGACTTTACGTCGCCTGTGAATTCGGACGCAGTTAAAAAATACTTTGCTTAAAATTGACCCGCTGGACAGAAAAAAGAGAGTCCAGGCAAAAATGGGGCATCCTGGCGAACCAAAAACAGAATGAAAGGTTCGGGCAAAAGTTAGGGATAAAATTGAAAAAATGTACACCCGCGAAGTTGAAAACCTACACTGGGCGGCTTCGGCAAAAAGGGGTATCCCGGTGAATTGAAAACCCGTAAAGGGCGGTTCACGCAAAAGTTAGGGATTTAAAAAGCAAATGACTGCGGTCCGAATTGGATATTACAGTGAGCATCAGTGCGGGAGAATACCTGAGGGGTCGATTATCAGATACAACCTCTTCGGAAGAGTGAATACTAGGAAAGCATTAGAGTCGGGCGAGTCATGGGAGGATCAGTTCGTGGTGTTCGTCTGCATCCCGTTGCCGACATGTGTACAAAATTTAATTTGTCAAAGTATTTATGCTTACTGTGCATACTTGTATATTTGCTTTGCGTAGCTTCCTCATTTCAGGAGTTACATCCCGTGTACAAAACTCCGCCCATTCAGGGGCCCAATCAATAAAATATGTTATTCAGTACTTGATACTGGTTCTTTACTGTTTTGTGCATGATAAAGCGCCTAAGTTTACTGAAACTAGCATGTGTATAACATCACTGGCCCTTGCCAACAATTGCTAAAGCTTTGAATTAACTGAAAATAATGTCACTAACCTGAATTGATTCGGTTGTATAGATTTGTCTTGCCTTGTTTGTGTCGTTGCAGGGTTCATAGCCGTACGAGGAAGATGACCAAGAGACTGCAGTGATAAAAGACTCGACCCTCACGCAGGTCATGCATGTTCTTCCTAAAGAAGGATAGAACTCCCCAGCTAGTCGTAGCCTATCCAGAAGGCATGTTCCAACAAGGCCATTTATTCTCAGCAGAATTGGTGATTCCAAAATTATAGGCTGTGTTCAGGCAGTATGGTGTCCCCCAGAAGGATTCTTTGGCTCAAGCAGAGTGGTTTAGCCGCAGAAGATTAATATTTGTGAGCTGTATTCAGGCAGTTCTACCTTTCCCCGCAGGGTCATTTACTCTCCCCTGGCGGAATCAACGGATTTTCCCCAAGAGAATCGTCCCATCCCCAGTGGAGTTCTCTTTTTAGCAAGGGCTTTCATTCCTCCCAGTGGAACTCGAAGATTGAGACTATCCCCGACAGAGTTGGTGCGGGTCCTGGCATTTATTTCGTCAAAATACCGTGTGATATCCGTTCACTTTCCAGCAGAAGCGCATCTGCTATTCTCTAGCAGAGTTATATTCCCCAGTAGGGTGTTACTTCAACGAGGTGCTTGGGTTAAGTTCCCAATTTCCCAGCTAAGTCGACTTCACTCTCCCAGCATTTATTTTGCTGGGATAGCTCGGTGGCATCTGGCTATCCTCAGCGGAGTCGGCATCATCTTCAGCAGTTATTTTGTTGAAGCAGTTCCTATATCTCAGCAGTTCGAGACGGCATTTGCAGTGGCATATAGTGTCATATTCGCATTCACCAAATAGAGGCGTAGCATTCCCATGTCGAAGGAAGCATTGCATCATTGCCGAACATATGCATTTGTGAAACATAAACTAGGTTGACTAACCGTTTGTCCCAAGTATTGTTTCTTTTGCAGGAAGAGAGAGCCCTTGCTCAGGTGAATCAATAAACATTCAGGATCTCGACGTGAGACATCCGACGAAGTGTCAGTTGTGGCGCTACTCCCCACAGAGTCAGCAGGATAAGTTTCTCCTTATCCCCAAGCAGAGCTATTGGTCATCAAAGGATTCATGAATCAGAATTTCAGAGGCTACCGCCAGTTGTCAGAACAGGTGTCCGTTAATATCCCCAGTAGAGTCAGATTCGAAGTTGCTGTAACGGCAGTGATGAGAAGTTTGCGGACCAATGGAAGGATGAGTCCTAACGTGGACAATTTTATTGACGAGTTCCTTCGTGCTAAAGAAGTGGTGTCCTAACGTGGACAGATTTATTTCCCCAGATTGATGGGAGGTGCTAGTCCTAACGTGGACAGGTTCGATTTGTTAGGATTGTTGGAATGTGGAGTCCTGACGTGGACATTTCCTCAGGTCGACGATGTGTGTTAGTCCTAACGTGGACAGGTTCGAGTTCTCGGTATTGATTGGGTGTGGAGTCCTGATGTGGGTGAAGGTTGATTGTTCTTCATGTTGGTGTCCTGACGTGGACAATTTATTTCCAGCAAATAGCTTTATTCGTAATGGTGAAAGGGGTGTCCTAACGTAGACGAGTTTGTAGTTCTTCGTGTCGTCAAAACGCGAGAGTCCTGACGGGGACAATTTTATCCTTCTTCGTGTTATTGGCAAAGTATGTGTCATAACGTGGACGGGGTTTATTTCCCCAGCAAGTCGAAGACGCGCGAGTCCTGACGTGGACAGGTTCTATTATTTCATCAGATGAAGATGTGAGTCCTTACGTGGACGAATCAAAATATGTTTCCTTACGTGGAAAGATTGAGCCCTTACGTGGACATATCAAGATGGGAGTCCTTGCGTGGACAAATCAGATTGTGGTTTCCTTACGTGGAAAAGTCATGATTCCTCACGTGGAACGGTTATTCCCTACGTGGAATGGTGGGTCCTAACGTGGACGATGCAGTCCTAACGTGGACAAGTTTGGTTCCTTACGTGGAAAGATGTGATTCCTTACGTGGAACAGGTCGGAGTCCTTACGTGGACAGATCGAAAGAAAATGGGCTTCCTTACGTGGAGGAGAAGATGAGTCCTAATGAGGACGGTGTTATTCCTAACGTGGAACGATTATTCCTAACGTGGAAGAGCTTATTCCTAACGTGGAAAAAGGGTGTTCCTTACATGGACAAATCAGATTGAGTTTGTATTCCTTATGTGGAAGAACGATTTATTCCTAACGTGGAAAGTTTAGTCCTGACGTAGGCAGATTCAAATCAAGTTGGTTTCCTTACGTGGAAGAGAAAGGCGGTTATTCCTTATGTGGAAAGGTGAGTCCTAACGTGAACGGTGTTATTCCTGACATGGAAAGTGTAGTCCTGACGCGGACAAATCTGGACAAGAGTTTACTCCTAACATAGAACGGTTATTCCTTACGTGGAAAGACGAGCCATCCCCAGCACGGCCGCACGAGATCAGCGGATTGCCGTAACAGTCAGATTCAGCTAATGAGTGAAATAATCCCCAAGCAGAGGCGCAGTTTATTTCTGCGGTTGGCAAATTTCCGGGTTCTTAGTATTCAACCGTCTAGTACCGCGAATGTCTGAAGGCTCCGGGCTCTTCACCCAATCGGGTCCAAGTCACTTGAATAGGGGCAGCTGTTGCACCCTAAAATTTGCCCAACCTTATTCACTTGGTTTATGTTTCAATATCATTAACATTTGCATATAGAGGCATGCACATAGTCTGATCATCTGCATAGCATAAGCATAGCAAGTCATCCAACAGGGGACCAAGCATTATTCTCATCTCTAGAGGCCTATCAAGAGGTTATTATCCTGATTCAATCTCATTCAAGTCATCAGAAAAGAATTTGAAAGTTGGAGAAGTCAGTAGATCAAGCATTGAGTATATCTCCTAACTGAGGGTGTCTGAGGATCAACAAAGAAATTGTGAGCTGTGGGCTGAGCATGGGGAGTATCTAGACATCTTGGAGGATTTAGAAAGTCATTTGGAGAAGGAAACAAGTCATTGGTGTGGTCACAAGAGTTGTGGAGGAAGACAGTCAACTAGGGTTTCATCTGGGTCAACCCTGGGTCAACTCTAGGACAATTGACTGATTGAAAGGCATTAAAGGCTATTGGAGGGATGTGGGGTTCATCATTTGACATATAGGAGAGGATATGGTGTTATGCTAAGAATAATTCAAGAGAAATCAAGGAGAATAGGAGTTTCTAAATTAGGGTTTCTATGTAAAATCCCCTAGTTTAGGTCAAATTTCCAAGCAAGATAAGTCAAAATGCAAGCTTCAAATGGATCCTTGGCCAACATGAAACTTGTAGAGGATCTCAAGACCTTTAATTTTAGTGGTGGAAGACATCAAGGAGATTTATAGAACTCAAGTTATGGTCCTTGCAAGTTACAGGTCATCTGAGGTATCTGAAATTTTGTCTGTGAAAGTGACTTGACTTCCAAGCAATTTTTACCCCTCAAGGAGATTTCAAATGAATTTCTGGGAAACATAAGAGTTGTTCCTCATTGTCTTAGAATTCTAGAATGGTATAGTATGCCTTCATATGATTTGTGTAACTCTACTTATGGTCTTGGCAAGCAAAGGGTATTTTGGTCATCTGAGGATTACAGGTCATTCTTAGCCTATGCCCAAAACTCATACAAGGAAGCTTCAAATGAAAAACTTCCCAACATCAAAGTTGTTCAAAATGCCATTTTAAGTCAAGAAAAGAAGTCATGGAAGTTTGGAAATGCATGGAACAAGACTTGATAAAATTTGGTGAAAAGTGACTTAAAAAAGGCATATAACTTGAAAAAGTTCAAGTTGGAAAATGGTTTGAGAGATCTACAAGTCCAATATGGGTCATCCAATATACCAAATTGATTCCCAACATCATTTTAAAGACATTGGTTCAGCCACATTTTTGAGTTTAGGCTTAAAAATTGGACTTCCTTTGTAAAGTCCATGCTTGCATATTAAGGAACCATGGCAAAACTCCACACAAACAAGGAATCAATGGGCAAGCTTGCAAGGCTTTTTAGCACATCAAAAATATCATCCAAGGAGAATTTCAAATGAGAAGTGAGGGTTGTGCAAGCTTGAATAGAAAATGACCTATGCTTGGCATGGAATCCAAAATCTCATGAAGTGAGATATCCAATTTCTCATTGGATTGTTCCAGTCCCTTCTAGATCATTCTTACACCATCTATAAGTAGTTTGGAGTGTGCTCAGATACAGGGGTTAGAGAGAATTACTGCATAAAGGAGAGATTGAGATCAAATTTCTTCCATAACAAATCAAATTCCATTTCTTCATTTTCTCCACATTCAGTTCAGTTTCTTGATCTCATTCAACTCCATCACCATCATTGAGTGTGTAGCAATCAGAATCAGAAGGAATTCAGGTCCAAATCGTGTTCTTGACATTGATTTTGGCAGCTTGCAACTTCAAATCCATTTCCAAGATTCAAGCACAATCAATCCAAACCAGTGCAAACAGAAGCAAGCTCTTGTGTCACTGAGTGTTTCTGCACAAGTGCAAGCCTTGATTTGGAAGATTTCACTATCTGGTTCATACATTTTCTCAGGTCTGCATCTTGATCTCTACACTCTAATTTATGCATAGTTCATCAAGATTAATAGGTTAGAACGATAGGGAATAGGTAGCAGATCATTTCTGGAAAGTAGGGATCAATTTGGTGATAATTTTTAGGTTGGCACAAATTCTGTTGGGAGCAATAACTCTTTGAATTTGGGGTGTTAGGCTTAGTTCTTTAGGGGGAAGTGATCTGGGTAGAGAGAGGAACATGCCTGTGCCATCAATTTTGAGGATCGTGAGAATTGGTTCTTGATCATTTCTTGGGGGTAGCTATCGGGTTTAGGGTTAGAGGAGATTTCAATTAGTTTTGATATCATGATTGAATTCCTGGTAAGATTTGGAGTGGTTTTGGTCTTATGTGTTGGGATTTCATGAAGAATCGAGGGAGTTAGGGTATGGATCAGTTGGTGTTCTTCGCATGTTCATCCATGGAATTCCCTCCAAAACCTGAACCAAGGAGGAAGACGACCTCACCACCCTAGGATTATCCCTTGACCGGTTGACTGCATCTTGATCCAACGGGCGAGATTTAAAGTTCGTTTATGAGGGAAAGGCTGAATAGAGATGAAACGCGGCGTTTCAGTAAGTTAGTAACCTTGGGCTCAAGTCTGCTTACTACTCCCACCCCCAAATTGCCAGGCCCAATGAATTACAATGGTTTTGTTTGCTATGTGCACCGTTTGGCTTTTTGTTGTCTTTTTGTTAAAATTTCTGAGCGCGTGTGGGCCTGATGCAATTGATGTTCGCACCCCACTTTTCCAGCCCACAATGGATTACAACTGCAGCGAACTGCTATTCTCACCCCCTCCCATTTATTTCTTTTTAATTCTTTTTAATTTCTTTCATTTTTTTTCATGCATTTTATAAAAATCACATAAAATTGAAAAATCATTATTTTTTGATGATTCTTTTTGCATAATTTTCATTAAAGAGTCTAGAAAATTATAAAAAATAAAAATTGCATTTTATTTTTTATTTGATATTTTTGCCATATTTTCCAAATAAATAGCATTTTAAATAGTTTCATTTCATACATAAATTTGTTAATTTTTGTTCTACTAGTTGCTTTAATATTTTTTGTTCATTCTTTTTAGGTTGTTTAGTTTAGATATTAAACTTGTACATGCAATTTAATTCATATTTTTAGGAGTTAGTTTTAGGTGATTAGTTTAGGTGTAAACAACATGAACAAATTAGGGTTTTAAGTGATAACTTAGGTGAATCAGGTCATTTCCCTTAAGACTTAGGGATTAAATAGTTTAGCTATGGGACTATAGGGGCTATGGGTAGTTATTAGATCCCCTTAGAAAAGTCAGGATTCCCCTACTGCTATTAATATACTGTCTATATCTGATTGACTGGTGTGGTGTGCCCTTTGGGGATGATTGATTGCGTGATTGGGTATTGGGACTGTCTGGGGATTTGGGAGAGTTGAAGACTGAAGATGATGAAGCCATTGGAGATCCAGAGATTGAAGACCAACTTCCAGAGTTGGAGAGGAGATTTTTGCCATCAGCTGTTAAGGAGATTAGGGTTTAGGAACTAGGCAGAGCTCTAGGTTAGAAAGCTTGATTCTCAAACATGGAAGGTTTTGACTGCCTCCATTCCTCTCTATGATACAGAGTCTCTCTGAGACACTCACCCCCTTCCTTTGGAAGGCTTGGTGCTATTGTCTGAGGGATAGAACTCTTGAGAGAAAATGTCTTATGTGTTAGTGGCAGTTGGTTTACCACTATTGATAGTCAACTAATTGCTTAACACCCAATCCACTCTGGTGATTGATCCCTCAACTTGGAGGATAGGACTTGAAGAAAAGCCATTGTAGACTGAAGATTGGCAACCAAAGCCTTTGCTTGAAGACTGTGAAGATAGAGACTGCTGCTGACTGAAGCTTGTAGCTGATGAGAGATGACTTGAAGATGGATATTGATGCAGAGCTGCTGTGGCTGTTTATTTTGCTGTATTTCATTTCTGATGTATTGATTGGTTTTCCTGACTGTATTGTTTGCTGTCTACCCTGTTGGGTTGAAAGTGAAGTCTGTTCATTTTTGCCCATTGTTTTCCAGGTTCGAGGTTGAGTGGGACTCCCTTGCCTCGCTTGTATTGTTGCATTCATGCATTTTACTGTTTTACTGTATATATCTGATATTGTTTCTGTGCCCGTCTATTCCCTTAGGATCTCTGTTTCTCTCTGCGCAAGAGAGGAGCATGATAGACACTAGGTCTTGACCCATGCATGATAACATTAGGTTAGTTTGTTTCCCTTTGCAACCATAGGTTAGAGTTCTGTCTCTTCTTTCTCAAAACAAACAGAAAAACATCATAAAGATTTCAAACACAATAAAAGCCACTTCTTCCGTAAAAGAAAGTGAACTCACCAAGACGTCATTTTTGTCCGCCGAGACTGCTAATCAAGAAAACCTTTTTCAGAAGGAATAATATCAATCAAGACAGACTTGTGTCGTACGTGGCCCGAACTACGTTTGCTCTGATCTTTCATGCTGTATGAAAGTACGTAGGCATAGGATGTGATATCCTAGCGAGCAACCTTCCCCTCCTTTCCCGTAGGTAGGCGAACTACGTTGACTCTGATTTCTCGTTCCAGACGGGAATACGTAGGCATAAAGTGCGATACTTTGTCGGGTCATTTTATTTTCAGTCTCTTTTCTTTTTAACCCCTGACCTTTAGAGTAGATAGAATAACAATCCATACCCGAAAACAAGCGTGGATCCCGTCGAGTACGACGGACGTGAGGGGTGCTAATACCTTCCCCTTGCGTAACCGACTCCCGAACCCAGGTTTTGGTTGCGATGACCATACCTTTCCCGTGTTGTGCGAGGTTTACTCTGAGCGTTTCCTTTCCCTCCCGTGGGATAAATAACGCACGGTGGCGACTCTTCTGTCAGCCGGCGCCGATTTTCGCAGTAGCGACACAAGGATCAACCACATATTTTTCTGATCATTAAAACTAATTAAAATGAATTAATCATGGAAAAACAATTAAAAGAAAATAGAAAAAACAATTAAAGAATTAAAGAAACTCAGAAAATATCATGACCACAGGATTAGATTACTAGTCAGCTCATCTAACGAACGCGCGTGTGACACCTCATTAATGAAACTACTGCGTTTTGATCAATGGCATTGTGTGTTAAGTTTGACTGAAGACTATGGTACAACCTAATCACAACCGTTCAATAAAAAAGTATTCTGATCATGTGACTCCCATGCTGCCACCTCACCAAACCCTAATAAGACTAAACCTCCACCCTCAGATGTTGTGACCAAGTCAATAAAATCAAATGAAATCAACGCTCCTTCTTCATCGTCTTCCTTTCAAACTGAACAGAGAGGGAAAACCCAGCCACGGTGGCCGGTGAAGAGCGCCACCGTCTTCTCCGGCGAGAGCTATCAAGCTCTGCAACTAAATCTCACGAAACTCAAAGAAAATTATATGATTCTTCTCGTCTCTTCTGCTGATCATCAAGATACACCTCATTTTTATTAATTCACCACGAATCTCCAAACCCGAAGATGAATATAAAATTACTCAATTCCGTGATCATCACCAAACCTTAAATTGATTATACAGAAATGATCCTCATTCTTCAGAGATCAAGAATCCCTAATCCATTCATGCTAATTCTCAAGGATCACCTAGATATAAGTCCAAATAGAATTTGTGTCTCACCACGAATCATCACGAAACTTCACCATTATGATCCTAAAACGATCTATGTCACCACTATACCTTAACCACATGCCAATTTCAATCTAAACATGCCTAAATCAAGAGTAGTTTTGAAGAATAAAAACCTGGAAAAAATATTCAAATTAGAGCAGTGGCAGGGTGATTCTTGGCTTCAAAACATGCAGAAACCTTCAAGGAGTGATCCTGGTGCTAACTGAATCTTCAATTCCTCTTGAAAACCTCTGAATTGCAAAACACGATTTGGATTTGGAAGCTTTGATCTCTAACTGCCACAACTGAATCTTCAACCAATTTCTTCCAAAAAAAACCATCTGAACACCATCAGGAACTTAAATAGAAGTTGTTTGGATCTTAACATGGCCCAATCATGGCCCAATTTGCTTGATCCAAAAATTCATTTTCTTACAAAGTTCAACAATGGAATATGCGTGTGTTGGCTCTGTTTTAGCTTGAACTTCACTCAAATTCATTTCATAACCCTTGGTGAAGATTAATGAACTAGATTGAGTGCTTGAATTGATCTTATGGCCAAGATTTGTTATGTTACTTCATCATGAAGTAATCCACTCAATGTCCATGAAATGAGCCTCAAATCAAAAATGTGAAATTGCCATTGTCCTTAAAATATCATTTCCAATCAGAAAATGCACGAATTTGTGAAGTTTTGAATCATTATAATTTATTTTGAATTTTTTCATTCTTTATGCCTTTAATGATCTTTTTTCCCAAATTTCCTCATACAGCTCTATCTTCAATCCATATCAATGGTTGCTTGGGCCATGGTTGGACTAAAAACACCATTTTGAATAACTTTCAAGTTTATCAAAACTTCATTTGAGGTGCCTAAGTTGGTGAAATAGACCCATAACCAAAAGTGACCTGTAATTCTAAATATCCAAAAATACCCTTGACTTGTAAAGCTCATAACTAGAGTTCTACAAATCCAATCATAGACTTCTAGTACTTTCTAGAAAGACAAGAAGATAAGGAACAACATTAATATTGACCAAAAGTTCATAGGAATCATCCTTATAGGGCAAACGTGTCATGTAAGTTGGGCAACTTTCAAGCTCCAAATTCACATGCCTCAGATGACCTGTAACTTGTCTGGCTCATAACTTGAGTTCTATAAACCCTACCAAGGACTTATAGTACTCAAATTAAAGCTAAGATCATGCCCTACAACAATCATGTTGGGGTCAAGGTGAGATGAAAATCACATCTTGAGTTAAGTGGTCTTGAAGTTAGGCAACAGACCAGGGGATTTTACACTGTCAAGCATAGCAACCCTAGCCTAGCAACTCCTCACACTCTTGATTCATGATGAATTGACCTTGGAATCATCCCTTGGACATCTCAACACATCAATCCATGATTACATGGCTCTTGAATTAGGTCTCAACCCTCTTCAAATCATCAGTTATCTTAGGGTTGCCCAGATGAAACCTTAATTGTACCAATCTTGGGTGTATCTTCATATCCTTTGCATAATGACTTGACTAGGCCTCAAAATGAACTTCAACACTTCTTAAGAGCTCTCTCAAGACCTCAAGTCCAACTTCATGGCTTCAGAATCATCTGATGATCTTCCCACAACTCTCAAGTTAGGAGACCTACACACTTGGTTTCAACCACTCTTTCTGAGGATCTTAGACTGCTCTGGTGAGGATATCAACCCTTGAACACTTGGATAACCCTTTTAGCTAGCTTCATAGCCTTGTGCGGCTCTTGATTGGTAGCCATACCTCTTGATCTCCTACACACATGTCAATGAAATGCAGATGATAATGCTAATATGAATGCAATGAAACATAAGCTAGGTAAAGAAAGGTTGGGCAAATTTTGGGGTGCAACAACTGCCCCTATTCAAACGGCTTGAACCTGACTGGGTGAGAAGCGAACGACTCTCAAATAGTCAAGGTAAAAGACGGTTGAATACCGATAAACCCGGAAATTTGCCAACTGCACAGGTACACGGTACTCTGATGGGGACAAATCTTCGGAAACTGAAACGATAGCTGCATGGCAACTAGCTGGAGAAATACTGATCTGAACCTCCGTCAGGATGATTCTCTGATTCCAATGTAGATCTTCATCCTCAAACCATCAAGGGATCACCGGACACACGGTAACGGGTAATTTGCCAACCGCACAGGTAAACGATACTCTGATTGGTAGGAACATCTTCGAAATCGAAAACAGTTGCACAGCAACTTGCTAGGGACTCGGTTACACGGTAACTGGAAATTTGCCAACCGTACAAGTAAACGGTACTTTGGTGGGTAGGACACTCTTTGAAGTCTGAACCGGTAGTTGCACGGCAACTGGCCCAAATCTCCGTCAGGATGATCATCAGATTTCATTGCAGCTTCTTCCTCAAGTCACCAAGGGCTCACTGTTTACACGGTAACTAGTGATACAACTGACATTGCTGTAAGGCATTATGTAGCACGGAAGCAGAAGAATTCCTCGGGATTCATCAGGTTATTAGGAACTTTTGACAATCTCTATAATTATGCCATCGGACATTCAAAGAAATTCTCGGGCGTCAGCCGGACTTCGTCAGTAAGTTGGAAATAGAATCCTCAGTCAATCATGAACCAATAGGGATATCTAATCTTCTGCCGTCAGGCACTCCGCATCAACTAGGAAAACTACTTCGATATCGCAGTCGGACTTCATCAGTAAGTCTTCAAAGGAAATTTCAACTTCTCTGTTTAAAACCTACTGGGGATGACACACCTCCGTTGGGGATTCTGGAGAACTATCAAGTAACTCTGCTTCAGGGATTCAGAAATCATTATGGACGAATAAACCCTGCTAAGGAATTCAAGAATCATCTTGAACAATCAACTCCACTGGGGACTTCAAGAATCATCTTGATTAAACAACTCTGGCTACTTCACTAGGGAGTTTAAGAATCATCTTAAGCACACGACTTCGCTGGGGATTTCAAGAATCATTTTGAATAAACCATTATGCGGAGGAACACCTGCAAAACAGGAACGGTAATGACCTAGCTCATGTTTCATATGCATATGTTTGACGATGGTGTAATTCTCCACACGGTGGAAATGCTACGCGTTTAGGGTAAATGCTATGCAATCATGCAAAATGCTACGACCCCATCAGCAAAATAAATGCTGAAGGGAAAATCCTCCTGTCAAGGAGAAAGAACCACTCTGGCGGGGAGGAGGAATCATCCTTCCAAGAAGAAGAAGTCACGCCAATATCAATTTGACCTAACCTGGGGAAATGAACTCCAGACGATTGCTGCAAGGGAACAAAGTTCCACGAGAACCTGAACCCGCTCAACTAGGTATACAAACCACAAACTGCTGAGGAAAACGATGTCAATCGCAGAAATAAACTGCATGACCTTCGCAGCTAAAAACTTTCCTGGAGATACGGACTGCGATGGGGGAAGTACAACATCAGTTATTCAACACCCTACTGGGGAATACCAATCATGGCTTGAACGGCTTCCAAGGACTCGACTCTCTTGGAGAACTGCACACTCGGCTGGGGAAGAAGGAATCATCCTGCCTGCCGGGGAGAATACACTCTGTAGGGAATTTCAATTCCGCTGGAGACTTCAGCCTGAACTATCAGAAGTTGAGCAACTGCGAATAGTCTTCTACGGAAAAAACTGCACATTGACCCAATGCTGGGAACGAGTATACACTTCTGCGTATGACTCAGCTGGGGAAACGATGATCCTGTCTAGGATGCCTCAGGTTGAGGAGAATCCATCTCTGCTCAGGGAAGCATATCAATGCTCACAGTCCCGTGTTCAGACTCCGTGGGGAAACAATGTTGAACTACTGGGGAAGAAGGAGTCATCCTACTTGGAAAAACATGCCATGAACCGAACTCGAAATGGCTTGCCCCTGAATCTTAACAACTTCTGATAAAACTCTGCAGATACGGAGAGGAACGGATCCTTCGCTTTCAACTTTTGCCCCAGCCTGTGGGATCTTTGCAAGATTCTCTCGACGGGAAACCTGAGATCTCTGTACTCTGGTGGTTTGACACGGACGGCTTCAGCCCTTTGAACCTCCACAAAGGTGCTTCAAGTTAATAACCTTTAGGATAAGGATAGCTTCGACGCCCTCGGGATGGTCTGCCCCCAAGCTTGTCATGACTTTGTACCTCATGAGCTGATCTGTGGGGAGTAGTACCCTTGGTTGCGAGAGATTCATCAAATCTCGACCTGATTACCCCGGATTAACGATTTCTGGATGGCTGACTCCTATGCTGTGATCATTTGACATAGCTTGCCCCGGTTCACCGGAATATTCTGGCATTCGGCATTCTGCCCTGATCAGATCCTTCCATCGTGGAAACTTTCCCGCTGTCAAGCGCTTACTCGCTAGTAAAACATACTGTTCTGCATAAAAGACATATCAAATGCAATGCATATGGCAGTTTTCAAAATCCATTCCTGTTCACTGGAAAAAAATTTATGACATAAAATATATGAAATCATTCATCAACATGTCAACACTAAAACAACGTTGTATTGGGAATCCTATCTAGGAGTCACTTCCGATGCGATCTTTACCGAAGTATGCTTTCGAACCAAACCTATTTCAATTACGTCTTTTAAAGATTGTAACATGGTCAGGTTCACGGTTTAAGAAAGAAAGGATAAAGGCTCAAGATTCATTTTAACCCACCCATTCTCCGTGATGTTCTCCGATCCTACGTTCAGATAATTCGACCTTAGCGTCCACCTTTCAAAGGTTGAGTGACAGTTCAAGAGATCACCCTTTTTCGGAGTGACAATCACTCTCTTTTCGCCTTTTGGCGTCCGGAGCCATACAATTTCGTTCTTATTTGAGGATTTTCCTTTCGTAATCCTTTTCGCTTTTCGCTTTTCGTTTTTCATTTTTTATTTTTTCGTTTTCCCCTAACTTTTGCCTGGACTAACTCTTTAGAGTTTCTTCGATTTTGAAGTCCAGCGGCATGCCCCAATTTTTGCCTAAGTCGCCTGCTTTTGAGATTCAACTTAGCGGGCTTTTTCTTTCAACTCTTTTTTCTTTTCTTTTTTTTGGTGAACAAATCGTATGACAACGGCTCGTCTGACTTGTTAAAGAGATTGTGACTGTTTCACTCCTGATCGGCCAGGTTTAACCATCATGTCTTTTTAGGTACGACCTATAGCGGTGTGGTTGATCCTCGAACGAACACTCATTTGGTAATTTGAACGCCTGGTCAAATTAACTGACACCTACTCTGCCCCGGGTTAAGATTGAGGGTTTGTCTATCTTCAGAAAGAAACTCCTACTCCTTGGCTCGAAGGGTTTAACAAGGGATTATATTCCTTATATCTCCGGTGTTTGGGAGTTGAAACAATGCTTGTACATCATCAATAGGTTTTTTATTCAAAAGCATAGCATCGGAAGCTTACGCATCATTGGATTTCATCATCCTCCTCGGATTCCACTTAAACAAGCGTTTGAAATGAAAGAAATCAATAGAGTGAACACGAATGGATTAGTTCAAAACATGCATATTTATTTCATTATCAATATCAATTGAAAAACAACGTGCTTTACAAACGAAACTTGCAATCCTATATGAAAGAAACTACAAATGTAAAGAAGTGACATGATAAAATGCAGATTGCCAGCTTTCAGGGAACTGGGCTTTCACACTTATTTGTTGCTGAGGGGAGCGACCCTTTGAAGTCTTCAGACTCAATAAGAAGAACGACTACTGTGAGGTCGACTCTGATTTGGGCTCCGATAGTTTTGCTGCCACGAAGCGAGAGGTTGCCGATTCTGCATGGCAGAAACAATCCGGAGATGAGGTTTGACCTAGTGAGGATCCTCTCTGTTCAGGGGCTTTCATCCTTAAGCCCGGCCCAGGAACATGAAAAAGTTGCGGGCCAGGTGATTCAGCCCTCAAAGACCGTGGGATATACTCCTGATCTTTCTCAACTTCAGTTGAGATCATGGGAACATCCATCTTTTTTGCATGATAAGGGATGAATATGCCTGATGCTTTCATGCCGCCCGACACAAATTCGATTGTTCCCGACTCAATCATGTCTTGAACCTTATGCTTAAAAGCCCTACAGTTCATTACATTGTGCCCCGGTGCTCCAGAGTGGAATTCGCAACGGGCGTTCACGTCCCAGTCGGGTGGTGGTTGTCCAATCATTGGAGCCAACGTTCAAGGCTTAACCAACTGAAGTTGGAGCAGGAGTTGCAACAACTGGTCATAATCCATCGGGATTGGATCGAAGATTCTGTCAGATAGTCTCCTCTTTTGACCCTGTCTTCTAGGGTTGTCTTGCGGAACCGAACGTGGTCGCTGACGGGAGGCGTCTTGAGCTTCACGTTGTGCAGCAGGTCTCTTAGGCCTATTATGCCTTGGTGCAGGTTCTTCAGATACCCGTGGAGCAAGTGCCCCGGCTGCACCCTCGGGATTTTGCTCACATTCTCTCTTGAGCATGTACTTTAACACTTCCACCATCAGGCCCAACTGATTCTTTAGGTGGTTGTTCTCCTCTTTGAGCATCTTCATGTCCCTCATGAACTGCCCCATCTAGCTCTGGACCTCTCTCAGCTCCGCTTGAACCTGCTTCATTGCTCGGATCAACCTGAAACAATTTTGAAACAACCTGTATCAATAGAGGGTTAGAAAAAACAGCTCGAGGTACCTGTTATGCAAATTATTCATGCAAATGCAAACGTGTGTCTGTGCCTTGGGGAGATCCCCCCCCCCCCCCCCCCCGATCCTAGTTTCCGAGACAAATAAAGTCTAACATCCAATCATGGAAAGAAATCCTCATATACTTGTTTGAAAAACCCGCGCGGGCAGCGTACAACTGTAATCACATACAACTGAAGCAACAAGGCATGACCCCAACCAACAGGCTTGGTGGTGATCAGCATATCAATGCATAAAGGGTACAAATAAAGTACAAAGAGATCAAGTGCGGCCACTGGCAAGGAAATCTTCTAACAACTTCTTTGTAGCGGGATGGTCAGGCTGAGTAAGCAGACTCTGGATCAGCAGATCCCTCTGCCTAATGATATTTGGGAGATTCTCGGCAACGCCCCCATAAACACCTTCTTCAGAACGGTTCTCCACTCTACTCCTCTTAGCATCAGCTCGAATTTGAAAATCCTGTAAATTTGCCTTGGTCTCAACCAATCTATACTGGACATCTCGTCGAAGTGAGGCTTCAGCCTCTATTTTCTTGTCCTTGATCTCAATCTGGACTTCTAGCTCGGCTACTTGCTGCTTTAGCTTTTCCTCTCGCTCTTTGAATTTGGCCAGGGTGTTGCTCCACAACGTCTCGTACTTGGATAACTTCCGGTACACCCTATCCAGCTCCTGCTTTTTGGTGGTCAACACGCCATGCACTGCCTTCAGGTCTAAACCAAGACGTTCTCTAGAATCAGTCTCCTTAGTCAAATTAGCGCCTAGGTGGTTGATCATCTCTGTCTGCTTCTTGCAGGTGTGCACAGCTTCGTTCTTTTCTCTACGAAGTTGAGCAATCTCTTTCTCCAACTCTTCGTTGGCTTTTCGCAGCTCTTCTTTCTCGCGGAGTACCTGGTTGAACTTCTGAATATCAGCTGTGGTAGGCTCTTTGTACACGGGAGGATACAATGGTTCCACTGTCGGAAATGACATTAGAAACATGGCGGCCCTTTCTCGGACCCAGGCCACATATGGATCAAAGACCTTGTTGTTGCTTTTTCCTAGCAAAACTTTTCCCTTTCGGTGAATTTTGCTCCAAGCATTCTCTACCTTAGCCAAAGTGTCACCTTCAAGCAACCCTGTGAGATACAGAGATTCCTGTATCTCTTCCTCTTCAGGAGGTCCTCATAGTGCATACCCGAATTGTCGTACCAGAAGAGATGGATTGTAATTGATACATCCATTCCTTTCGACCAAGGGGACGTTAGGAAAGCCACAACAGCTATACACAATATATTTGCCCAACAGATCTCTATCAAACCAGATAATATTGTCAGCAGACAAACCCATCAAACGTGCAGACCAGGGTGAAGACTCAGCAGAATCAATGAATGGACCCGTCTTAGGAAGATGGCTAGCAAACCACTTATACAGTAAAGGAGCACAACATGCCACGTTCTTCCCCTTTATGTTTTCATTCTTGCTGTGGACTGAATGGTAGACGTCTCCGAGGAGAGTGGGCACTGGATTCCCGTAAGCAAATATATGTCAGGCATCCATACCTATGAAGTTCGGATGACTTGGGAATAGCACGATCCCATAAATGCAAAGGGCTAAGAAGACATTGAATACATCCCAGTGACCCTTCTTGGCAAACTTTCGGGCCTTTTCCATCAGGAAAGGCAAAGGGAAACCATGAACTCCAATCTTTCAGAATACCATCCCTTTCAACTCTGAATCATCTACATGAAAAGCGGAAGTCAACTTACCCAAGTCAGGTTCACCATCAACACGGTAATAAGGCATCTGATTCAACAAAGGCACCCCCAGCAAGTCGGAATACTCTTCCAAGGTCGGAGCTAGGACATAGTCTGGAAAAACGAAGCATCTGAGCTGCGGGTCGTAAAACTACAGAAGAGTGTAGAGGCCATTCAACTCGTACGTAGAAAGCTTACACACAATACCCAGAAGTCTCCCGTAACTCTTTCTGAAATTCTCCATCATTGTCTTATCAGCCAACGAAATCAAAGCTCGTAGCTCTCGGAGGTCAAGTGTTGGTAGCTTGTAAGCCACAATCTTCTTCAGAGATTCCATATCAGCCATGAGGATCAAGATCACTAGAACCAGTGGAGAAATATGCACCTGCAACACAGACACACGTTAATGATATGAAAATGAGGATGCAAATAATGCAACATGCACTCATGCAGCAGGAGATCAAGATGATTGTGTTGTTGAAGAGAACAAGGCTCTGTTTCAACATAACCACAACACTGCTCTGACAACAAAACCCTGAAGAGGACTAATAATTCTGCTCTGTTAAGAACAAATATTTCTGATGATAAGAACCCTCTGATACCAACAGTACTGATTCACTGTCAAGAAAACCAGGTTGTCCGAAGGTTAAGGTTTCCTGTAATAACTCGACCCTGCTCACAGGTATGAACCTAATCCACTGAAGAGGTACGACATCCTATGTGTTCATCAGCGTCACAGACTTTCAAGAAACGATGATACGATACCCAGGAAGGTGTGGTATCATCATCTCTTGAAGCGACTTCACTTAGCTGAATCACAAATGTTCGGTCCCCAGAGTCGATAATCCTCAGATCCAAAATCCCCTCGAGTCCAAAGGACCGATAGGAAATCATCAAAGAGAACCTCGTCTGAGTGTGGATTAAATGGGAACTGATGCAAGCAAAGCAAGCACGTCCACCACTAATCCACTCTAATACTATGTAGCTCTCAAGCCTGGGTCTGGCTTCTCACTCATTAGAATGCCCCTCCCACAACAGCATAGATAATCATATCATACTGAAAATAAAATGCAGAAGGTAAAATGCGATAAATAAGCACAAACCCAACAAGTAAACACGCAAGCGCTAGGATTGACTTCGCATAGGGAACCAGAGTCCCCAGCAGAGTCGCCAGCTGTCGCTACCGCGAAAATAAGGTGTCGGCAAAATAGAAGAGTCGCCATCTTTCGTTATTTATCCCACAGAAAGTGAAAGAAAACGATCGGAAAAACCTGACGAAAAGGTATAAGACAAGGTCATCGCAACCATGTCTGGATTCGGGAGTCGGTTACGCAAGGGGAACGTATTAGCACCCCTCACGTCCATCGTACTCGATGGGATCCATGCTTGTTGTGTTTATCTGACGGGTTGGTTTTACTATCTACCTATCAAGGCTGGTCTGAAAAGAAAAGAAAAATGACTCGGCAAAGCGTCGCCCTTTATGCCTACGTATTCTCATCAGAGAATGAGAAATCAGAGTCAACGTAGTTCGGCTAACTACGGGTAACGGGATCGGGGAAGGTGGCTCGCCAATACGTCAGTATTGTGCCTACGTACTCTCAACAGATATGAGAGATCAGAGCTTACGTAGTTCGGGATAATACGGGTTACGGGGGTTCAAATTCATCTATTTTTCCGAGTAGGGTTAACAAACAGTTCCAGCAGTTTGGTGTATGCAGCTCGCTCGTCAGAGACTCGTGCGTTACCGTTTGCGGTAGAAATGGGAGTTAACGACACTCTTTTCTTCAGAAAAGTTTTCCTTTGAGTTATGTGCCCATGGGGCAAAAAGGTTTCAAGTTCGTTTTCTGTCTTTTACGGAAGAACTGTTATTATGGATGTTTGCAACTAATATCGCACTAGAGACTATGACCTAGGAGTGAATGCGTTGCATGTCACCCAAAGGGTACCATACTAAACATCCTGATTACTGGAAGGAAACCCTCCAATAATCATTTCCTAAGTAGCTTAAGGCTCGTAACGCGCTTGTACTAACTTGCCTTTATTACGTTTTTTACTGTTGTTTTCGAGAGAGAAGAGAACGAACTCTAAAGGGAAACTGTCAAGCCCTAATGTTGTCATGCCAAGGATTCATCCTATGGTTGAGGTTTGAAACAGGGAACTCCTATATGTTATCATGCATAGGTTTTAACCTAAAGATCTAATCATTACTTCCTTATCAAAGGAAGTGAGAGTCCTAGGGGATCATGTCAATGGGATACAGAAACAGACAAAGCATCAGCTAAACAAATAAACAGAAGAAAACGGTAAAGATGCACACGCAACGCAGCAATACAAGAAGAGGGAGACCCACTCAAGCTCTAAGCAATCAAGCAAAAAGAAAACAATCAAAACAGACAAGCAGAGGGAGACAGACTCAACCTCTAATGCAAATACATAGAAAAAGAAAAACAACACACAAGCAAGGGTAGGATCACCTCAATCCTTAATGCAAACAAGCAGAGGGAGACCCACTCAACCTCTAAGCAGTCATGCTCCTAGCCTGAAATAATCTAAATATGAACTTATTCTAATGCATCAAGCAAATCAAACAAGGAAGAGAAACCCAAAATGAGCAACAGGGAAGTCATCCCAGGCTACATCAGGTTGGAGGTGTATCAACACCAGAGTCCATCATGGGCTCAACCTCTTGAAGAATGCACAGAATCCAACCAAGGGAAGGATTAGGCTCTCCCAAGAGGGATCCTATGTCAATAGGACAGAAAATATTGGGTATTGGTCCTAGATATCAATCTAAGGGTAACTGGTTTAAATTGTATCAACACAGAGTGTCCATCTCAGGCTCAACCTGTTGAGGAATGCACAGAATCCAACCAAAGGAAGGATTAGGCTCTCCCAAGAGGGATCCTAAGAAAAGGACTTTGAGATGGATGACAGTATATAAACCAAGGGAATATACCATGCTAGGAATGTCAATCCAAGGCTCAACCCCCTGAGGAATGCACAAAATCCAACCAAAGGAAGGATTAGGCTCTCCCATGAGGGTTCCTCATCAAGACTTTGAAGGGAAAGATAGTATAAACCAAAGGAATTTACTATACTAGCGAATGTCAATTCAAGGCTCAACCCCCTGAGGAATGCACAGAATCCAACCAAAGGAAGGATTAGGCTCTCCCAGGAGGGCTCCTCTTCAAGATTTGGAGAAAGAGGGTAGGGTAAGGCCCAAGGAAGAAATCACATAGGGGACAGAAGGCAACACAGCACTTCTAAGAAACCCTACAAACTAGCCACAAGGATCACCTAAGTTAGGGGAATCAAAAGCTCTATCAAGGCTTCAACAAGGTTCTAATGAGGTGTCTACCTAGTCACTATTCTATCAAGAAAGGATGTGATGCTTAGAGTCATCTAATGGTCATTTACAAGACTAATCTATGAACTTAACCTAGTTAGGGTCACTTAAACTATAACCAATTTGTAAAATGGGGAACTAATAGAAAATCATTCCTAAAAATTCTAAGGAAAATACTACATTATCCTACATGTATTAAAAATCTATGGTACAAAAACCAGGGGCCAAACCTAAATCAAAAGGTTCAAACAAAATCTCAAATCCAAAGATTGCACTAAGGGGATCCATCAATGAATACTCCTAAACATCTATCCCAAAATCCTACTTGGAATCATCTAAAAATCACAACAAAAATCCTATAACATCATCAACATATCTATAATCAGCCAGCCAAAAATCAACATCAAAATCAAAAGCATGAATTAGCAATAAAATCAACAAGCAAGATAGTCATATTATGCATTTTTAATCATTCATGAAAGATAGAAAAATAGACCTTAAATTGAAAATAACACCAAAATGAAATCCAAAGGCATGGAAAAATCAGAAATTCCACAAGGATCAACCACATATTTTTTACATATTTTTCTGATCATTAAAACTAATTAAAATGAATTAATCATGGAAAAACAATTAAAAGAAAATAGAAAAAACAATTAAAGAATTAAAGAAACTCAGAAAATATCATGACCACAGGATTAGATTACTAGTCAGCTCATCTAACGAACGCACTTGTGACACCTCATTAATGAAACTACTGCATTTTGATCAATGGCATTGTGTGTTAAGTTTGACTGAAGACTATGGTACAGCCTAATCACAACCGTTCAATGAAAAAGTATTCTGATCATGTGACTCTCATGCTGCCACCTCACCAAACCCTAATAAGACTAAACCTCCACCCTCAGATGTTGTGACCAAGTCAATAAAATCAAATGAAATCAACGCTCCTCCTTCATCGTCTTCCTTTCAAACTGAACAGAGAGGGAAAACCCAGCCACGGTGGCCGGAGAAGAGCGCCACCGTATTCTCCGGCGAGAGCTATCAAGCTCTGCAACTAAATCTCACGAAACTCAAAGAAAATTATATGATTCTTCTCGTCTCTTCTCGCTGATCATCAAGATACACCTCATTTTTATTAATTCACCACGAATCTCCAAACCCGAAGATGAATATAAAATTACTCAATTCCGTGATCATCACCAAACCTCAAATTGATTATACAGAAATGATCCTCACTCTTCAGAGATCAAGAATCCCTAATCCATTCATGCTAATTCTCAAGGATCACCTAGATATAAGTCCAAACAGAATTTGTGTCTCACCACGAATCATCACGAAACTTCACCAATATGATCCTAAAACGATCTATGTCACCACTATACCCTAACCACATGCCAATTTCAATCTAAACATGCCTAAATCAAGAGAAGTTTTGAAGAATAAAAACCTGGAAAAAAGCTTCAAATTAGAGCAGTGGCAGGGTGATTCTTGGCTTCAAAACGTGCAGAAACCTTCAAGGAGTGATCTTGGTGCTAACTGAATCTTCAATTTCTCTTGAAAACCTCTGAATTGCAAAACACGATTTGGAGTTGGAAGCTTTGATCTCTAACTGCCACAACTGAATCTTCAACCAATTTCTTCCAAAAAAAACCATATGAACACCATCAGGAACTTAAATAGAAGCTGTTTGGATCTTAACATGGCCCAATCATGGCCCAATTTGCTTGATCCAAAAATTCATTTTCTTCCAAAGTTCAACAATGGAATATGCGTGTGTTGGCTCTGAATCAGCTTGAACTTCACTCAAATTCATTGCATAACCCTTGGTGAAGATTAATGGACTAGATTGAGTGCTTGAATTGATCTTATGGCCGAGATTTGTTATGTTACTTCATCATGAAGTAATCCACTATATGTCTATGAAATGAGCCTCAAATCAAAAATGTGAAATTGCCATTGTCCTTAAAATATCATTTCCAATCAGAAAATGCACCAATTTGTGAAGTTTTGAATCATTATAATTTATTTTGAATTTTTTCATTCTTTATGCCTTTAATGATATTTTTTCCCAAATTTCTTCATACACCTCCATGTTCAATCCATATCAATGGTTTCTTGGGTCATGGTTGGACTAAAAGCACCATTTTGAACAACTTTCAAGTTGATAAAAACTTCATTTGAGGTGCCTAAGTTGGTGAAATAGACCCGTAACCAAAAATGACCTGTAATTCCAAATACCCAAAATACCCTTGACTTGTAAAGCTCATAACTAGAGTTCTACAAATCCAATCATGGACTTCTAGTACTTTCTAGAAAGATAAGAAGATAAGGAACAACATTCATGTTGACCAAAAGTTCATAAGAATCACCCTTCAAGGGAAAAAGTACCATGCAAGTTGGGAAACTTTCAAGCTCCAAATTCACATGCCTCAGATGACCTGTAACTTGTCTGGCTCATAACTTGAGTTTTATAAACCCTACCAAGGACTTCTAGTACTCAAATTAAATCTAAGATCATGCCCTAAAACAATCATGTTGGGGTCAAGGTGAGATGAAAATCACATCTTGAGTTAAGTGGTCTTGAAGTTATGCAACAGACCAGGGGATTTTACACTGTCAAGCATAGCAACCCTAGCCTAGCAACTCCTCACACTCTTGATTCATGATGAATTGACCTTGGAATCATCCCTTGAACATCTCAACACATCAATCCATGATCACGTGGCTCTTGAATTAGGTCTCAACCCTCTTCAAATTATCAGTTATCCTAGGGTTTCCCAGATGAAACCCTAATTGTACCAATCTTGGGTGTATCTTCATATCCTTTGCATAATGACTTGACTAGGCCTCAAAATGAACTTCAACACTTATTAAGAGCTCTCTCAAGACCTCAAGTCCAACTTCATGGCTTCAGAATCATTTGATGATCTTCCCACAACTCTCAAGTTAGGAGAACTATACACTTGGTTTCAACCACTCTTTCTGAGGATCTTAGACTGCTCTGGTGAGGATATCAACCCTTGAACACTTGGATAACCCTTTTAGCTAGCTTCATAGCCTTGTGTGGCCCTTGATTGGTAACCATACCTCTTGATCTCCTGCACACATGTCAATGAAATGCAGATGATAATGTTAATATGAATGCAATGAAACATAAGTTAGGTAAAGAAAGGTTGGGAAAATTTTGGGGTGCAACACCATGTCAGCTGGATCCATTTTTATCTGGTTATAACCGAAAAAACCGTCCATGAATGAAAACACCGCAAAGTTGGCTGTGTTATCCATCAAAGTGTCAATATGTGGTAGGGGAAGTCATCTTTTGAATTGTCTTGGTTGAAGTCCCTATAGTCTACGCACATTCTAAGTTTGCCATCCTTCTTGGGCACTGATACAATATTATCCACCCATTCAGGATAATTAGAGACTTCCAAGAAGCCCGCATTGATTTGTTTCTTAACCTCCTCCCTGATCTTGAGGGCCATGTCAGGTCGGGACCTTCAAAGCTTTTGCTTGACCGAAGGACACTGGGGTTTAAGAGGAAGTTTGTACATCACAATATCAGTATTCAACCCAGGCATGTCTTGGTAAGACCAAGCGAACACATCTGCGTAATCTCTGAGAAGTGTTATTAACCGACCTTTAATGTCTGCCCCTAGTGATGCCCCAATATTGACTTCTTTCTTTACCTCTGTTGACCCCAAGTTAACGACATCAATCTGCTCTTTGTATGGCTGAAGATAGGCGTCTTCGTACTCAGTCATTTTGGTTAGTTCTTCTGGAACATCGAAATCTTCATCATTGTCTTCTTCATCTTGGAACACCATCAAATTGAGGCTAGATGGGATCAGATGACTATCGGATTTAAGAGGTGATGGAGGTTCTTTGCATGTGTTAAACAGGTCTAGATGAGCGAACACACACACAAAGGGATGCATATGATTTTTTTTTAATGATTTTTTTTAAAGATTGTCATTTTCTTTTTTACGAAAAGATGAAAATAAATGATGAACAAAAACAAATGACAATTTAACAAACACCCATTCATTAATTGATTTTTGAAAGTGTGGCCCGTACAAAATAATCCACTAGCCTTGGGTATGACTAGGGATTTTAAACATAGAAAATGCTAACAAGCAAAACAAGCAAATTACCCGACAAGAGGCAACATGACAGGAATTTCGACGACCTCCCAATTGCTCAGAATGGCTTCACCTCGGAACAGCGCATGCCACATGATCAACTGATCCTCAATAATGAATTTCATCTTCTGATGCAGAGTGGACGTGACAGCGAATGCCACATGTATCCATGGTCTTCCTAACAGACAGTTGTAAGCTGGATTTATGTCCATCACTTGGAAAGTGATGTCAAAAACTTGGGGTCCCACCGTGATAGGTAAGTCGACTTCTCTGATCGCCTTCCTTCTCGATCCATCGAAAGCTTTTACAATCAATGACGTAGCTTTCATCTCAACCCCTTTGTAAGCCAATTTGGCAACGTTCTTTTAGGCATCACGTTATGAGCTAACCCGTTGTCCACAAGTACTCTGGCAAGGGTGTCTTCTTCACATTTAACTGACACATGCAAGGCACGGTTGTGCTTGTGACCTTCAGCAGTTAGATCAGAGTTGTCAAAACTCAGTGTGTTGCAGACCGTAATGTTGGCAACCACAGAATCAAACTGCCCCACGGTGATGTCCTTCGTGACATGGGCTCGTGTTAATATCTGCAATAGGGTTCGTCGATGGACAGGAGAGTTTAACAGCAACGACATGATCGAGATCTTGGGCGGTGTTTGGTTGAGTTGGTCCACTATCCGATAATCACTTCGGCGAATGATTCTAAAAAATTCTTCTTCATCCTCCTTCGAGACTTCTTTCCCTTTTGTTTTTTTAACAATAGGTTCCTTGGAGGTGGCCTCCTTTGGAACAACTTCCATAGGAGTGGTGGTAGCTGTTTTGGGAATAGTGGTCGCAGCCTGAGGAACAGTGAATTTTGCCTTAGGTTGATACACACGATCATTGCGGGTCATCTTACTTTCTCCAGCAATGTTCGTTACATCTTCCTGCTTTCTACCAGCATTCATGTCGTATCAGGAGTAGTCGCGTTTCCAAGATTCAACCCTTGGATGAGGACCCGGTCTCGTCATTGGATCGTACTTAGGCTTAGGTTGGTATGTAGTTAGTGTGGGACCGTTGTGAAAAACAGGTCTGACCGTAGTAGGAGGAGCAAACTTGTTATTCACGGTATTGAATACTGGTCTTTTTTTTTAGATTTCCTCGGTAGGTTGAAGATTTGCTCAATCACCGAGACATCCTCTTTCTTCTTTCCACATATTTGCAGTATACCTTCATCAATCATTGACTGGATATCTCGCTGCACTAGGTTACAACCCTGCGTATTATGATGGTAATCATTGCAACTTTCGTGGGGACCCTTGATTAAACTCGCTTTTACTAGCTTTGTGTAACTCAACCAATGGAGTCTTGATTTCAAATACTTTAGAAATTATCCTTATGTCGAAATCTTCTTCCACAACATGGACACTACCGTGATTTGGCAGGGAACAATTCTCCACATTCAGTTGATTATCCTCAAAAGAGAGGATTCTCTTTTCAATTAGTCCGCGCATAATCAACTCTCAAATCTAAATTTAATTACAACAACCATCAACGTTTCCATATTAAAAAAAAAAATCTATGACAACTCTTACTTACGTTGCGTATTCATTACACTTGTATTTTTTTTTTGCACCACGACACGCCCCTTAAACCATTTGTATTTATATGAATTTGAATCCTTATTCACATATCTCTCCGTTCGATAAATAATAAAAGTAAGAGGATCAAAGCATTTGTTGACTCTTTTTCAAATAATCAAAGTGTGTTTTCCTATAGGTATATGATCTAGAATAACATTTTCATACCTTTGAACTACATACTCTAAGTTGCGATGGAACCAATTACCTTGAAAATCATCCTCGTGAGAGGTCTGGACCCATTTATTATGATCTTTGGGTAAAGATTCATTCGCTTCGCTTTGTAAAAAATTCAAGGCAGATTCAATAAAGATTTCTTTTTTATTCATCCCTACTAGAGTTGAATACCTCATTTACGAATTGTTTTTTATCGAATCCAGAAAAATCAATAGAAAAAGAAAATCCATTGATCCAACTTAGTTATTGAGATTGAATATATTTGTCATTTCTTGAAATCTCTCTTCTAATAAAATTGTTCTGTAACAAATACCCCCTATTCCGGTCATGGAATAGATGAAATAACTTGATGTGAAACTCAGTAAATTATAATTATCTCATGTTACGCAAATCTCCAATAATTATGGCATCAATAACTGTTCTCTCAAAACAATACTTTGCACTCAGAACAAGCAAACCTCATTTCAAAATATGACAAGCAAATCTTGAGATAACTGGTTTCAGAAACTTTCCCAAATCAAATAGGACTGACTATACAATGTTTCAACAAGTAAAAAGGAATCATGTCTCTATCTTGAGAAGAGAATTGAGTGAAGTGCTGTTGAATCGTTGAGCAAGTCCTCTAATCACAAGAACAATAACATCTCGAATGTGTCGGGACTGCACCATCAAGTGAGCTTCATTCTCACTGTCCACTACAATTTTCAGACGGTGTGGATCATTCCTGAAAAGCTCCACCTGATACATTCAAGTATCAACACAGGTAAATCAAAGAAATAATAATCTAGCAATGACATTGCATAGCCGATGAAGGTAAATGTGTTTCACGTGTCATCACCCGAACTTACATGAAAGGGAGGGGCATAACTACCACGGATTTCTGTTGTTGGAAAAGAAGTCTTGGTGGCAGGCTTCACCACCTTCACCCTTTTCCTGTTAATCTCAAGAACACGTCTTTCGTATGTGCCCACGGATGAAATCTGAAATAGAAATTATGTCAAAAATAGGGATAGTCCTTTTTGCTTTTTCACTACTTTTAAAATGAATCCATTCCAATTCAAATGAAAACATCAGAAGACTATTATTAAAGATACCTTTTTTGAGGTTTGGTCTTTGTCACACAATACCTGCGACAGAAGTAGATTTAGCATTTCAGTTAAATACACAATTTGGTTTTACCAACATGTCATTTTCTCTTGTGAACTAATAAATTTTAATGTTTCCTTCAGACACCAATACGATAACACCAGCAGAACTAGGGCATGGGATATTTAACTTTAATGCATGGCCACACTTATGTTGAATAGATATAACCTACCTCAAACTTCACTGATCCCAGATCAAGGTTCTGCTTCACTTCTTTAAGAACATCAGGCTCTGCATGGAATTAGAGGTCAGATATAAATCCTACCATATTAAGATGAAAACTTCTTTCATTTTAAACAAAAACGGTATGTAAAGGTCTCACAATAATTATTAATATAGTAAGTGCATTGTATTAAAGCTTGATTTTACAAACACTTAAATTTAAAAGAAAAGGCATACACAGAACAAAACACCACCATATTTTGAAAAGTTTGCAACTACAACTAAAGATCAGACCACAGTTTACATTCCAATTACTTGGAATTTCCATATCTCACAATCACAACACTAGGATTAACACCCTAGAAATTGATTTCCTTATTCCAATCTAATCACGAAACTGAACACATAGTCCAATTTCATTTTTGGTTAAATGTGATAGAAACATCTACAAAGAAAGACTTATTGAGTGATTTAATACATAAAGAGACCTCTACTCCAACTGTTTCCCTCTTCTACAAAGGATTACTCCACTCATTAAGTCTCCAAAATACAGAATGCCCACCCTCTCTTCTTATTTATCATATTCATACAAGATATCCCCTCTAACAATTTAACTTCCTTAACTCTTCTCTAACTCCCTATATCATAACCCTGATCACACTTCACAATTATTTTATCCGACCTCATTTTGATCTCTTTTTATATTTCGAACATGCTATGGTTTAAACACTAATTCAATCATATTATTATGTATAACACTTTTCTTCAACGGCAAATAATGATATACCACCCCCACTGTTTTAGGGGTTGGCTACCACATGCAGTGATCAGAGATTGGTGTATTGTAAAAATACATACATAGTGTGTTATATTAATGAAATTGTAATCATATATAAAAACTAGCAACCAACAAATGTTTGGCAACTCGCCGTAGTGTACTATATAATGTCAAAAGACAATTTACTATTACATCAAATGTTATCATTTAGATAAAGACTTTCAACTTACCAACTGCAATTGGATCTGTGGATACAGAAACTGATTGGCCCTCTACTCCGTCCTCTCTGACAGGAGTGTAGATGGCCACCAACCTATAGCCGACATCGTCAACGTTTGCTTCATACATTCTGCCTGTTTCTCCTGAAGTTCAATAGAAAAACAGTTTGATTAACTTAGATACACAATATAAGAGAATATTGTTCATGTAAGGTTAATCCAGAAAGCAAAGGTACAGCTTACGGATAGATTCGAAGAGAATATTGTTCCTGATATTGTTTGTGAAAATTAGGGATAGATTAGAGAAGATATTGCGTTTTAGGATCATGTGATAATATTATCCTTCATGTTATAAAGGTATTTGTGTTAGAGATCATGTTTAAAATATAAACGTATAATTCTTTAAAATAAAAATGTATTGAAATTCAATCACAGTACTTATCTACAGCTTTAAATGGAAATACTCACTCTTTTTAGTGATCTAAAGGATTTAGCATACCTGGTATAGAGATCAGATCGGGACTTCCAACCATTGATCTAAGCCACTGGACTCTGCTTTTGCCTTCCTTCCCACCACTATAAGTGCCACGAATAGAATAAAGATTGGTATGGAATCCCCTTCCCTCAATCTCCAGCTTGTGTATTCTAGGAATCCCTAAGAGAATGCACATATAATACTTATAGCAAAGCATAAATCATGACAAAAATGCAAGGGAGAATCAACCATAAAATAAATGTCATAATGTTAAAACACTAATTTTGCATTCAGATAGCACAAGAACTCCAATTTTGCCAGATAAAAGAGTCAATTCAATTACATTTTTTAAATAGTGAAATCATTGTCATTCCTCTGAGAGAAGAGAGACACTTCCTTAATTGTGCAGCTTGATTGCCTATAAAGTACTTCAGAGCACCAAAGTAAAAACAACTGATACATTATAATCATTGTTTGTGATCAGTGTGTCATCCACATACACCTAATAATCAAGCATCTTGCCAGTCTCTAAATTATTAAATGATATGCAAAGCATACAGAGGCCGTCGATCATACTATTGTAAAATAATTATAGCAGGGACTAAACTGGAGAGCTGCTGGCAGACATGTCAGACTAAAAGCTCTTGTTTGTAATCAGGTTAAGTATCGCTAAGGATTATTAACAATTGCATAACAGCTTGAGTACATCAAAAAATAAAGTTTCCTACTAGTTGAGGTTGAGTGCATGAAACAAATTACATTCCATAATATCGTGCACTTGACGCCTTTAAAGAAAGTAATTTAATTTAGGGGATGATGTAATTTAACTACAAATTGATGTTCAAATACATTATATCTACAAACCATCCAAATTGTGGTCAAATATACTTGATTTTCAAATGTTCAAATATACATCATATCCATTAACCACAACTTGTGTTCAAGTTTACACTTACACATGATAATCGTAGTTAATGATGTTCGAAAATGTTAATTATGTTTAGTAGATGGTTAATGAGTTGTGACAATTTATTAAACATTAACCATCCACATAATGAAATTAATCGCTTTTACACTGCATTAACCATATAAATTGTTGTCAAAGTTTGTTGTCAAATTTGTGTCAAAACTACACTGCTCTTATAATTGAGTTTACTTGTGTAGGGTTGTTTTCACTACACTAGTTACCTATCCTTATTCTTCCCATATAGATACAAACACATGAAGCCTGACAAATGTCTAGTTAGTGAATTATATTCTCTTTCTAGGCACCCATCCTCTCTACATTTTCTGTACACAACTTTTTTTAGTTGTTCTCAACATCTCATTCACAACCATGACCTAACTAAATAGGGAAACTATTTTTTTTGGGTACAATATGCAAAAAGGGTATAATGGAAAAACAAAAAAATTTATACACTCAAGGAAATTACCTGGCAATACAGGAGTTGTCTCAATGTATACCACCTCACCCGACCGTCCAAACACATCAGTTACAACACATTCACATTTCAAACAACGGCCAATATCCTCAAACCGCACCCTATATGAGCAAGAACTTTTATTGGGTAATGGCTCATATGAAAAACTGTCTCCCACTTCTGATGAACAAAACCTGCAATAACATTTGTTATACAAATAAGGGCTTGATTAAAATCATCGCAAGTTTGCAACTGCTGTTCTCATCATAATATAAATATAAATACCACCACAAATATAATTGTTACTTGTAAGAAATATTGAACCACGTGGGAAAAGTACCATCACAAATATAATTGTAACTGCTATCTGCATAATTATCATTTTCATTTGATCTCACAACTGCTCTATTCAATATATTAGGATTGGGTACTTTTTTTATTGAATCACTTCTGAAAGCCACCTTGGCATGTTACTAGTGCATGATCTTTATTTATTAATAATCAATACCCCTCAGAAGAAGCTTTTGCGAAAGAAATGTTTCAGCTTGAGAGACAATGTAGGTGAATTATAGTTCTTAAACAAAACAAAAAATTATCCAAGTTATGTTGGAATCTTAATCACAACTGCTCCAATCAATATATTAGTATTTGGTACTTTTTTTTATTGAATCACGTCTAAAAGCCATCTTGGCATGTTACTAGTGCATGATCTTTATTTATTGATAATCAATACCTCAGATGAACTTTTTGCGAAAGAAATGTTTCAGCTTGAGAGACAATGTAGGTGAATTATAGTTCTTAAGTAAATATAAAAAAAAAATCCAAGTTGTGTTGGAATCTTTGTATTCTAGGAAATGACTTTCTCCCTTTTATTATTTATTTTACATAGTATAGTATATTTATTCTTACCCAATGATAAAAGATAAATTTGCAGACTTCAACCTAGGTTTGTGAGCTCAGATGAAAATGGTAATTATACAGCTAGTAGGAGTGAGTGACTACCAGCTATTATTGTACTCCCTCCATTCCTTTTTAAGTGTCATTATCTAGATAATTTTGTCTCTTTTTAATTGTCACTTGCAAAGTTCAAGATAGCATTAATTGCAGTTTGTCAAAAATACCCCTAGGTATTTATTACAAAGAGAGAAAAAATGAAATGAATGTAATAAATAATTAAGGGTATTATAGATAAAAGGAGCATTAGTGTTTGAAAAGTAACAATAATGATTAGTTTTCTTGGTATGTGTAGAAAGTCAAAAAAATGACACTTAAAAAGAAACGAAGGTAGTATGTGACACCAGGGAATAAATTAAGAAGTAAATTGTTCAATGAGAAATATTGTAGTTCGACATCAATGTAAAGTATAAGACCATACCATTGGTATCTTATATCTTTCTTGTACTTGCTCCAGACATGTTGCTGCATCTCACTATTTGGAATCACTTCAACAGCTGTAAGTAAGTCACCCTCAACTGCCTTTCCGGTCAGAGCAAGCATCTCTGCATATGGAAGCTCTAGAGGACAATGCAAGAACCCCAATTACTTGCCAAGAACAACTTAAAATTTTGAAGGATAAAAGTGTTTTACCATTTAAAAAAATCCAACTTAAAACATCACATATTTGCACAGTGGTTACCTGGGAAAACAATGTCAGTTGGATCAGATAACTTAAGTTCGCCCACAACTGAATCTGAACGAACTGGAGTATATCTGAAAGGAAGAAAAAAATTAGCACATAGTAGAATTAGGATTCCAAGCATAACTCAGCCCCACAAAATCAACTAGTAAGTTTAGGACTTCCTAAGACTTATAATTACTACCTAGACCATATCTCTATTTAACGTAAGACTTTAAACACCCTCCTTCCCTCTTAGGGCTAAGCACCTCAAGTGTGGATTAATACACAAACAGCAATTGGACCGGAGAATGCGATTGCATTATAAGGCCGCAATTGAACAGATCGAGCAAGTTCAAATTGACGTAACATAAAACCTATTAATCCGAAAGCACCGTGAAGAGCAACAAAAGTCCACAGACCACCTAATTGACACCAACGGGTCAAATCTCCTTGTGCTTCAGGACCCCACAATAACAACAAAGAGTGTGCTAAACTATTAGCAGGAGTAGAGACTGCTGCAGTTAAGAAGTTACAACCTTCCAAATAGGAACTTGCCAATCCATGAGTGGAATATCTAGAATGTCAACAAATGTTGGTGCAATAATAGAAATCTAGACCCAATAAGACTAAAATAGTCCCTTATACCATCTTATATTATAGGCCTAATTCAACCCTACAAAACCGTCTTCTAAAGTGAGGACTGTCCAAGCTTTTATTAGCTCTTACTAGGCAGTATTCACTATAATTAATGTGGGTCCTGAATTTTCTTTCCGATACACCACCATACACCACCATACGCTCAATGTTGTTTGGCTTGGTACATAGATAATATGGACAGCCCAGTAACAGATCTAGATAGGGTCCAATACCATAGAATTTGGGTTGGGACCACAAAAAACTAACTTGTACGAGGACTGCTCAAGCATTCTATGCACTAACTAGACAATATCTCTAATTGATGTGGGACTCACAGCAAGTACCGACAGGATATTATGAACAAAATAGTTCTTAATTGTTTATCTTGTTGAATTTACAGGGTTTACGTGTAAAGAGAGTAAAGGAGAGGAGTTTCTCAAATGATATTCGGTTGATGTGATACATGATCTGAAACAATACTATATAAGCAACCTCTTTATGCAGATAATTTGGTCATGCACTAGTCTATAAATGCAGTACAAGCTTAAGCCTGCTAACAAAAATAATAAAACAAATTGGGGACTAACTCCTATGATTGCTTCCATAATTGCAAGATAATTGATTCCAAATATTTTCAATTAATTGCAAAGATATATAAGTTTTACAATATTCTGAGATATTATAACACAAAAATAGCACAAATCACATACTAGGTAGTGGTAGATTTTAAAGTCCAAACACTAAATAAGATGTCATGGACTATCGCAGCAGTGCGCATGCGTAGAAACTCAGTGTACAAGGATGTTTGCACAGATAATTCAACTTCACCCCTATAAAAATAAAATTAGTTCTTACATTTGCTGCGTGGTCATTTTAGAGCATTATTTTATACTATTCCGAATCACTTATTCTTTTATTTTAAAGATAAATACTTTGGGAGAGCTAGATCCCAGGGTCAGAGCACAGTTAAGAAAAGGCCAATGGCTCACAGAGCACTTATAAGAGGTACTTGTATATTACCAACCAACGAGATCTTTACATCGACACTAGGATTCAAACCCACGAAACATATGTTGTAATTTTGAATCACTTACTGACCATTGCACATGAGAGCAAAATTATGGTGCCTTACACTTGTAATTAAAATTTTAAAAGGTGGTTTTAACAAAAAAATTTATACATTCAAAATGAATTCCTTCCAAAAGCAATTCGCCAAATAGATCTTCAAATCTGAAGTGAGGGAGAAATAGCATTAAAAAAACCTATCTCTTCTTCCACATTCTGAATCTCAGAGTTTTACCAAGTTGTTATGTTTATCATGCCATATCATTCACATTCATCATGGTAAAACATGAAAAGCTAAAGAAAAATCTAGAAACATTACCCAAACAACAAACGGAAAGTGTAATCTGAATCCGTAACATTGTAGGTTCTAGAACTTGCTCCATTAATCAGCTCAACAGTCCCCTCACTATCTTTTCTGTGCCAGCTAAGAAGACTTTCTCCTTCATATCCACCAAAATATTCACCTTCGCCAGAGTAAATTCCCAAAGATAACTCTTTCACACGTACATTAGCAACTACTGGAGGTGCTGCAAATTAATATAGGAGTAAGACAACAAAAAGTACTAAATATCACACTCTACATCAGATGTAATTACACAGAACCCACATTAAAAGCATCAGAGATAATTAATAAAGAACTTCAAGCTAAGAGCTACAATTATACCAGGGGAAACTGGAGTGTTGCAAATTGCAACCAAAGGCTCTCCACTAGTGCTATCCTCGCGAGTTGGCACCCAATACAAGGCCAAAAAAGATCCAACATCTTTAAGAGTTGGTTTATACATTCTGCCATGACAATGAAAATAATCTTCAATTTCATGTAGGTATAATTTTTCATATAACAATTACAATACAATATGTTAGTACTTACAGCTCAGTCCCACATATCTCAATGTCAGAAGCATTAGATATATTTAGTAGTGCAGATCCTTCAAGCTTAATCTTTGTCCTGTACCAAATGTATTCTCCAACTCCTTCATGCCCACCAAAATATATCCTAAATGGGGTAACCTGTCTGTCTTCGCAACAGTCAGGAATTATGAGCTCTATCCCTTTAGGATCCGCTGAGCTCAGAAGACAAAAGAACAAATTAATTACATAAGAGATGTATATATCCATTACACAATATTATAGAATTAATACATGCATACAAACATACACACGCGCGACAAAAACAAATAAAAAATCAAACATTAACCAGGATATATAGGCACAGATGACAATCATTCAGAACTTTCAAACATTTCAGTATACTACAAGAGCTCGTCATAAATATGATGAGAGAGAAATCAGTGTACTTGGTACTACAGTTAGAAAAAAAATATTTATTAAAATATATTTAGGTTTTGTTTGGAAGTTTGGAGGGGAAGGGAGGCAGGGCTTTGAAGAAAAGGAATGATGAAGTGGAGAGAATTGAAGGATTTGAGAGGGCAGAGCTTTGGAGGACTTAACTTTTCTTCAAAACATAAAATCCACCTAATTTGCAGGAACTAAAAAAATTATATTGGAGGGGGGTTTTGAAGGGTTTTTGACAGGTTAGACTTACTCTTCAAATCTAATCTATATTGTATAATAATCTAAATATTAAAAATATATTAATAATAATTATTCTGTTAAGAAGTGTGGTTGGGCCTAACTCAACCCTACAAAACCGGTTGGTAGAGTGAGGATTGCTCCCACTTATAAACCATATATTGTCCGATGTGGGACTCTTAACACACCCCCTCACGCTCAGGATTGGACAACTGAAGCGTGGAAATAAATGGTGGGTGGCCCGATAGCGGAAACCATAGAAGGTGGCCCACCGGATCTTAAACGAAGCTCTGATACCAGGTTAAAATACAAGAGACTAAGAGACATTTGAATAAACCGTGTGTTTTGAAAAGCACTACGGAGACATTATTATATATAAATAAAATACAAGTAATTACATGATATAGTCGATGTGGGACTATTCTATGTACAAAAATTCTCAACACTATATATATATATATATATATTTACACATATCAACACTCCCCCTCAAGCTTGAGCATATAAGTCAAAGGCACCAAGCTTGTTACATATATAGTTAGTTCTGGGGCTTCGTAGGGATTTTGTAAACACATCTGCCAATTGATCATTAGAGTTGACAAAGCTTGTGACGATGTCGCCTGACTCGATCTTCTCTCTGACAAAGTGACAGTCTATCTCAATATGTTTGGTCCTCTCATGGAAGACTGGATTTGAAGCAATGTGCAATGCAGCTTGATTATCACAAATAAGTGTCATTGGTCTTGCTTCTTCAATTTGAAGTTCCTTGAGCAACTGTTTTAACCAAATAAGTTCACATGTTGCCATTGCCATGGCCCTATACTCTGCCTCGGCGCTTGATCTTGCAACTACATTTTGTTTCTTACTTTTCCAGGAGATAAGGTTTCCTCCAACAAGTACACAATACCCAGAGGTGGATCGTCTATCAATGGGTGACCCTGCCCAATCAGCATCAGAGTATCCAATTATCTGGGTATGTCTTTTATCCTCATACACAAGACCTTTTCCTGGAGCACATTTGATGTATCTCAAGATCCGGATAACAGCATCCATGTGTTCCTGACAAGGGGAATTTAAGAACTGGCTTACCACACTGACTGCAAAAGAAATGTCCGGACGAGTGACTGTGAGATAATTCAACTTTCCAACCAATCTCCTATATCTTCCTGAGTCAGATAAAGGCTCCCCCTGATTGGGTAGTAGTTTAACACTTGGATCCATAGGAGTATCAGCTGGTTTAGCATTTAACAAACCTGTTTCTTCCAAAATATCCATAGCATATTTCCGCTGAGAAATGACCAGACCATCTTTAGATTGGGCTACTTCAATACCCAAGAAATAGCGGAGTTTACCAAGATCTTTTGTCTGAAATTGTTTCGAGAGATGTTGTTTCAACTGGAGTATTCCCTGCTGATCACTACCAGTTATGACAATGTCATCTACATACACAATAAGATAAATACACCCTCGGGGTGAGTGACGATAAAAAACAGAATGGTCAGCTTCACTACGGGTCATACCAAACTGTTGTACTACAGTGCTGAATCTGCCAAACCAAGCTCTCGGAGATTGCTTAAGACCATAAAGAGACCTGTGTAGCCTACAAACCATATTCGATGACTCCCCCTGAGCAACAAACCCAGGTGGTTGCTCCATATATACTTCCTCTTCAAGATCACCATGTAAGAATGCATTTTTGATGTCAAGTTGATGAAGAGACCAATGTCGAATGGCTGCAATGGCTAGAAGAAGTCTAACAGATGCCATCTTGGCTACAGGCGAGAAGGTATCACTATAATCCAACCCAAAAATTTGAGTGTATCCTTTGGCTACCAAGCGGGCTTTAAATCGATCAATCTTGCCATCTGGACCAACCTTCACTGTATAAAGCCAACGACAACCTACTAAAGATTTCCCATGGGGTAGAGGAACCAGTTCCCAGGTACCACTGCTTTGAAGAGCACACATTTCATCAATCATTGCTTGCCTCCACTCAGGGTGAGATAATGCTTCACCTGGAGTTTTAGGAATAGAAACAGAAGACAAAGAAGACAAACAAGTATACTGCAAAGGGGAAAGACGATGATAACATAAATCAATATAATGTGGAGAAGGATTTCGTGTTTGACGTATACCTTTTCGAAGGGCAATCGGAAGATCAGACTCAGGTTGCAGGACCGAATCCGGTGATGGCGAGAGCGTCGGAGGAGAGTCTGTAGTGACCTCAGGGACAGGTACGACTTCAGGGACAGGTACGACCGTAGTGACCTCAGGGACAGGTACGACTTCAGGGACAGGTACGACAGACTTTGGGTGACGACGCTGATATGTTTGAAGTGGGCGAGGAGTGGGGGGGTCAACCGTAGGGGTAACTAGTGGGTCAGGTTCCTTAGAATGATGGGGGATAATGACAGCTGGGACTTCCGGAAGAGGTGTGGGAATACTTTCCTGTAGAGGTTCCGTAGTAACTTGGCTGGATTCGAAATATGGAACAGACTCGAAGAAGGTAACATCGGCGGATACGAGGTATCGTTGTAGAGTATGTGAGTAGCAACGATAACCTTTTTGGGATCGATGATAGCCAAGAAAGACACACTTTAGTGATCGAGCTGATAGTTTATCAAGACCAGGGGAGAGATTGTGTACAAAACACGTGGACCCGAAGACTCGAGGAGGAATTGGGTGGAGTGGAGAGTTTGGAAACAAGATTGAATGAGGGATTTTATTATTAAGGACAGATGATGGCATGCGATTTATGAGGTAACATGCCGTGAGTACTGCATCTCCCCAAAACCGGAGAGGAACATTACCATGGAGAAGTAGGGTCCGAGTGGTTTCTACGAGGTGCCGATTTTTGCGTTCGGCTACCCCGTTTTGTTGGGGTGTATGAGGGCAAGATGTTTGGTGCAAAATACCATTGGATGACATAAATGTTTGAAATTGTTGGGATAAATATTCACGTGCATTGTCACTTCTTAAGGTACGAATAGACAAACCAAATTGGGTTCTTATTTCTCGATAAAATTGTTCAAAAATGGAAAACAATTCAGATCTATTCTTCATTAAAAATAACCACGTGCAACGTGAAAAATCATCAATAAAGGTGACAAAATACCTAGACTCAAGAGTAGAGACAGTACGCGAGGGACCCCAAACATCGGTGTGAACTAAAGCAAAAGGGAACGAAGCTCGTTTGTTGACTCGACAGGGAAATTGACTACGAGTGTGTTTCCCTAATTGGCACGACTCACAATGTAAATTAGATACCTTCGATAAATTTGGCACCAACTTATGTAATTTGGAAAGACTGGGATGACCTAACTGAGCATGGATAGTGAGTGGAGAATTTTTGGTTGAGCATGCCTGAGATGACAATGAAAGGTAGTAAAGGCCTTGAGACTCATATCCGACGCCAATCGTCTTTCCCGAACTCCGATCCTGCAGGGTAACATTATTATTAGTGAAGGTGATACTACAATCAAGAGAACGAGTTAAACGACTGACTGAAAGTAAATTAAATGGACAATTAGGTACATAGAGGACAGAAGTAACAGATAGAGAAGGTAGAATTTGAACAGTACCAATCCCTTCTGATCGGGTTTGAGAACCATTGGCCGAAGTTATAGTAGGTAAGAAACCAGAGGTAGAGAGGGAAGAGAACAAATTTTTATTACCAGTAACATGATCAGACGCACCAGAATCAAGGACCCAAGGTCGAAGAGGAGATGATTGAGAGAGGCAAACAGATAAATTACCAGTGTGTGCTACCTTAGCAGTAGAATCTGAGTTCTGATAATTCTGATACCACCTGAGGAAATCATCGTAGTTTGGCGTAAAGTTCTGAGGAGTAGCCATGAGTATCTGAAGAGAGAAAATATCACGCGATCGATCGCTGGCCGGACGTGCTGTCACGTGCATTTCAGGTGGCGGCGCTGGATGCCCACGCGCAGAGACGGAGGTGGCGCGTGTGGAGGTTTCTACCGATGAAAAAGTTTGCCGGAAGGTCGTTGAGAATAGCAACGACGGCGGCAGCTATGCGATTATGACCGAAGAATTTTGAAAAGTGAGGCAAACCGGAGTGACAACACAGTTTGCAAAAAAAATTTTAAAAATTTCTCACCGGAAGACAGTGGGTCAACCGGGTAAAGCACGGCGAAGAAAGAATTGCCTCTTAGCAGGCTCTAGATACCATGTTAAGAAGTGTGGTTGGGCCTAACTCAACCCTACAAAACCGGTTGGTAGAGTGAGGATTGCTCCCACTTATAAACCATATATTGTCCGATGTGGGACTCTTAACATATTCATTTAACATTTTACACAAAAACTCTTTCAAAAATATAAAGACTTCTCTTATCATCTTCCCCCCCCCCTCCAAATCCCAAACAAAGCCTACAGGTTCTAGACGTATGATGATATTCATATTTAGTAACTTTTTTTATTAACTATTCATTAAGTAGCCAAGATATTATTTTCTCAAAGATTTACCCTATTGAATTAATAAAAATTATGATTTATTTAGTTAAAGTATATTAATATACTTGGTTAAAGTAATTATCAGAAAAGCTATCACAGAATGTATCATGGACTCCAGCTACAAAATTAGGACCATGTTACATAAAATTCACATTATTTTTCCAATATCGTGCAAAAAAACAATCTTACCAGGAGAAATCATATCAGATACCACATTCTTTGGGTTGCCTTTAGTTCCATCTTTGCACACAGGTGTAAAGACAAGCTCAATGCAGGCACCAACATCGTCAAGAGTCAAATCCAAAAAATCTGCTAATCACAAATATCAAGCATTTCAGTATTCCATAACAAATGCAGCGACCCGTGCCATACACGGGTATACGTTAAATTTACATTTTTTGAAATATATAGTACTTTTGTATAATTATTTATCAAAAGATTAAATGAATACCATACTTAGTCATCTATTGTTGTGAAAACTAAACAGCAGTTTATTATTTGCTTGGCACTTGATGCACGTGATTTATATTCAAAATATGTAAATTTAATACCATTCTTTTTAATATATATGTATACATTAAATTATAGTAATTAGTGTGTTGCCATTATTGAGTAAAATATTTAATCTTCTTAAAATATATTTTGGGTCTAAACTTAAATACTAACGATTTTGTATTATATATCTACATTTTTTTTATGTGAGACGTTTATCATCAATTTCCCATCCTCCTATTTTCATTCCTCTCATTTTGGATGTATGCAAAGAAATTAGGTAGTTTGATTGGTTCCATTCCGTCATTTTATAAAATACCCAAAATAAAAATAATGAAATCTTTGTTCAATTTCGCTATATTCCGCTCTATTTCATTATGTTTCATTCCATTCGGCCAGAAAGTCATATCACATGAGAAAGAACTAAAAAGTCAAGGTAGGCCAGATTGAGTGCTTGAGTGTTAGGTTGTAGGATCATACAATCTTACATCCTTCAACATGGAATTGTGCCTCAATTCAATTAAGATCACCGGAAGGGATTATGGTCCAGATCTTAACACCTCCGTGCAGAGCCACAGTTTTATTTGGGCCTTTCATCCTCAGGTTGGGTTTTTAAAAATAATTAACAGTTTTGTATAACGAACAAAACCCTTTGAGTACAATCTCCCTCCTTACTCACTTGGTACCCACAAACGAAATACCCCAAGTGTCGTTCCCTACCTTCGAACGTCGGCCCCGCCTCCATGTGGTACTGCATTGGTGTCCCCTCTGTTCGTGCTGCCAGCTCCTCTTCCCTGCAACAGCTTCCCCTAGACTATTCTTCATAAATTACTCTTCGACTCTTTCTTAAGCCTCTCAGTTCTTCTTTACACTCTATTTCAGAAATCTACAATCTGTTTCTTCTTTTTTTTCTTTGACAATTGATGTAATGGCTTCAGGTGGGTCTCAGAGTGTTCAACTATCTGCATGGAGTCGGTCTCATAATGTTCCTTCTGATAAATGCCCTTGGAATGAAGACTAACTCAGCATGAAAACATTGTGTTATGATTGATGCAGCTACGAGAAGAACCAAGTCTAAATTTTGTGAGTGAGTTTACAGGAGGTGTTTTTTGTTTGAAGCATCATTTGGCTGGAACCAGTAGAGATGCTAAGCCTTGTAAAGCTGTTCCTGAGTATGTCAAGAAAGACATGATGGATATTGTTTATAACTTGCAAAAAATGTTGCTAAAAAAAGTCAAATGTATTTGACTTTGAAGCTAATGACGTATGTTGCTGATTCAAGTGGAAAAAGAAAGAGCCAAGGGGAGATAGCATGTAAGGAAGAATCACTACACTTACACATACAACGATCCGAGTGGAGGATAATGAGGATGAAGAAGACATCTCACTTGATGTTGAAAAAGATGCCAGTGGTATTGGTAATGTTCTCGGTGACGATTTGGGTGTTCCTTCTATTGTTGAAGATGATGCCATTGAAGTGGAAGAGAATGACAATCTCGATAATTATCATGATATGAGATTGGATAATTTCTTAGATCTCTAGACTTGTTTCTATGGATTATGTCTTTTGACCTACTTATTTTAAACAGTCTTTTGAGTAACTTTATGAACTTAGTACTTGGTTGTTATGGAATGATGGTTATGAATTATTAATTAACTTAGTTTAATGTTGTGAAACACTTGGAATATTCCTTATGTGGAAAAACCTTACCTTTATTTATATTACCATTCTAAATAAATAATAGTATTAAATAATAAGTGTAAAAACCTAAGAATTATGGGGGGATCCATTTATTTCTTCTTGGGAAAATAGTAGTATTAAATAGTAATAATAATAATAATAATAATAATAATAATAATAATAATAATAATAATAACTTCATAATTACATATTGTATACAATAGATGAACAGCTCTTCTCTAAGAAGACAACTACACGATACTCACCTTGAGTACTTATTTTCTCTCGTAGACCATTGTCTTTTACCCTAAACCATTGGTGGGTGCATTCTCCCCTCTCCCTGAAAGGTGATCAACAGACTCTATGTCAGGAGAAAAAACCACTGATAAAATAATAAGTAGAGACATGAATTTACAATCATTGGATCTAGAAGCCTGACCCTCCGCTATACACAGCATTGAAATTCAATCGCTGCCCTTCTATCTCTGATCCAATAATTTCCAAAGTTTGACAAGTTGGTGGACCTAATTTGCAGCACAAGTGCAAAAAAAATTAAAATTGCTTAAAAAAATCTCCATTTTAGATGAGCATTTTAAAGCTGGCAGAGCATATTAAGAAAACAAGAACTGATCAATACCAGCTATTATAGGTCCAATTTGTTCAGAGAGAACAATAGGTCCACGGGCCCAATCACTTCGGACAGGCTCACAAGAAACAGAAATAAAGAAACCAATATCATCAATTGAGGGCATATATGATGCTGTGGTGGCTCCCATAATTTCACTTTGGAGACCCTCATAACTGGTCTACATAAAGCCATAGATAATAAGTTAGTCCACCAAATATTTAACAGAGGATAATGAAACAAAGTGAGACCAGCTGTGGATTTTATGCCATTATTCAGTACATATGGCAATTACAAAGGGAAGTTAGTCTCCTTCCCTGCTTTATTATCAAAAGAGTTTAGATAATGCTTAATTCACCTTTCTTACAATAGTTAGGCATGTCAGTTAGCATTGTTTTAGGTTCATAACAATAAACTATTACTTCCAATGAAATAATGTCTTTTTCCTATAATATCTTAGCGATTTATTATCTCATTTCACCTTTATCTCTTTGATAAATAATCAAGGATATTATTGACAAATCAATAATTAATATTTTATTGAACTTTGAAAACAAAAACTAAATAGAAACAAAATTCGTATGCAAACAATACATGTAAAACGAAATTGAAAGAGTACCAACTTGATGAGAATACTGAAAAACTCGTGTTTGACAAAGCTAATACCTATTTTAATTATGTTCTTGCACCAATTTGTGAAAAAGAGTCCATAACTCACAAGTCTATGTCAAAATACACCACAAGAAGTAGGACCACCAATTTGGGTTTGTATTATTTGTTCATATTTGTTGACAGGGTGTAAAATACAGTATTTCCAACTCTTAACTGGCAGTAAATAATTTTGTCTATATATAATTATTCTTTCTATTAGTCTACCTTAGATAGTTTCTTATTATGATTTATTCTTTCTTTAATTTAGGATTTCCTTCCTAAATTGTAGTCAATCACCTGTTGTAATTCCCTCTATAAAAATGAGGAATCCTTGTACAGTTAAGAATATAATATTACCAAATATTTCGACTTGGCATCAAAGCAAAGATCTCAGCGCCTCTGATTTCTAGCCATGGCTGACAGTTTCTCAGCCACCAGCGATGATCAGAATAAGGAGAAGGAGATTGTCACCCCCAAAGACTTGCAGCGAGTCATTTTCGGCGAATCTCATTCTGTCCAAAACACCACCTTTTGACTCAATGGGTCGAACTACTACCAGTGGCACCCATTTTTCCAGTTGTATATTCGTGGCAGAGGAAAACTCGGATACCTCAATGGTGAGTGACCCAAGCCAGATGTTGCTGATCCACAGTATGCTGTTTGGGATGCTGAAAACTCCATGGTCATGACTTAGCTGGTAAACTCCATGGAGGAGGACATTAGCAACAATTACATGTGTTATTCCACAGCCAAAGAGCTATGGGATAGTGTCACAAAAATGTATTCTGACCTTGGAAATAAATCTCAGATTTATGAACTTACCTTACAAGCCAGAGAAATTCGACAGAGAGGTAATAACGTGACAAAATACTTCCACTCTTTGAAGCGGGTTTGGCAGGACCTTGAAGCGGGTTTACAAGTGGAACTCAGCAGAGGATGCCAAACACCATCAACAGACAGTGGAAGAAGGTAGAATATTTCAATTTCTTGCAGGTCTGAATGAGGAGCTAGATGAAGTTCGTGGCAGGATCATTGGGAGAGCAACCTTACCTTCATTGGGTGAGGTCTTTGCTGAAGTCAGAAGAGAGGAAACTAAGAGAAATGTGATGATGGAAAAGATCAAAATTGTTCCACCTCCTCCTGAGACCAATGCTCTTGCTGCAGAAACTATTGCCCTTAAGAGTTGAACTAACCAGAAGAATTTTTCAAACCTCCGGTGTGACCACTGCAGCAAACCACGTCATACTCGAGAAACTTGCTGGAAAATTAATGGGCGACCAACTCATCTAAAGGGCAGCAAATCAGATCCTAAAGTTCACAGACCCTTCCCTACAGCTAATGAGGCAGAAAAGACTTCTTTGAGAAAGGAACAAGTTGAGGAACTCATAAGGTAGTTAAAGTCTAACTTTTTATCTGGTACCCCTAGTGGTTCTGTGGCACAAACAGGTAATTCGAGTACCCCTAGCTCCCTTAATTGTACCTCAAATATGTGTGTACCTTGGATCATTGACTCGGGTGCCTCGGATCATATGACCAGTCTTTCTTCTTTATTTAAAACCTATACTCCTTATTCTAGAAGTGAAAAAATTAGAATTGCAAATGGTACTTTTCCGCAATTGCAGGGGAATGGAATATTACCTTATCTAAAAACATTGACTTAAAAAATGTTTTACATGTACCTAAACTTACCTATAACCTTCTCTCTGTTAGCAAAATCTGCACTGATTTCCATTGCAGTGTGAAATTTTTTGACACTCATTGTGTTTTTCAGAACCGGACTTCGGGGAAGATGATTGGCAGTGCTGAGATGATAGACTGGTCTTTGATTCTTTTAGGATATTTCCGAGTATAAACACGACACTCTTTATTTGACTGTGGTATTTGTGATATTTCTTTCCCTGCTCGGACTCCACCTAAGTGTGGCATAGGATTTCCTTTGGAAAATTCAAGACTTGTTTCCACATGGTCTTCCTTGTTGTGTAACTTGTGTTCATTTTTTTGATCAATAAAATCTGTATTTTCAGTGTGCACAACAGGGATAGGGAATGGTTCATGCAAAAAATCTCAACGAGTTTCTAAAAAATAAAGGCATTCAGTATCAATCGACATGTTCAAATACTCCTCAACAAAATGATACTGTTGAGAGAAAAAAATAAACATCTCCTTGAAGTAGCTTGTGCCATCATGTTTGAGAGTAATGTTCCAAAATATTTGTGGGGGGATGTTCTCCTAACAGCAACCTATCTTATAAATAGAATGCTCACTCGTTTGTTAAATTACCGCACATCTTTGGACACTTTCAAAACAATTTTTCCAGCATGTCGATTACATACTGAAATGCCTTTAAAAGTGTTTGGTTGTACTGTTTTTATGCATACACCCTCCATATTTCGGTCTAAACTGGACCCAAGGGCAGAAAAGTACATTTTTTCCAGCATGTCGATTACATACTGAAATGCCTTTAAAAGTGTTTGGTTGTACTGTTTTTATGCATACACCCTCCATATCTCGGTCTAAACTGGACCCAAGGGCAGAAAAGTACATTTTTATTGGATATTCTCCAAACCAAAAAGGGTACAGAGTATTTAATCCTATTACAAAAAAGCTTTGTGTTAGCATGGATGTTACCTTTCTAGAACATCAACCTTTTTTCAAAAAAATTCCCTTCCGGGGGAGAATGATAATGTGAGACAATTTTTTACATTTGCATGAACCATTGCCTATCCCTGTTGTGCACACTGAAAATACAAATTTTATTGATCAAACAAATGAACACAAGTTACACAACAAGGAAGACCATGTGGAAACAAGTCCTGAATTTTCCAAAGGAAATCCTATGCCAGACTTAGGTGGAGCCCGAGCAGAGAAAGAAATACCACAGTCAAATAAAGAGTGTCGTGTTTATACTCGGAAATATCCTAAAAGGATCAAAGACCAGTCCATCCTCTCGGCACCAAACCAAGCAGAATTTCCAGAGGAAGGCCAAGGAGAAATACCAAGAGAATCACAGAGCCTTTACCTCTAGAATAACAAATATGTTTGTGCCTAAAATCATTGGGGAAGCACTAGATGATCTCAATTGGAATTTAGCAGTCTTAGAAGAGTTGAATGCATTGAAAAAGACTGGGACTTGGGAACTTGTTAACCTACCATGTGACAAAAAATAGGTGGGCTGTAAGTGGGTTTTTACCATTAAGTGCAAGGCTGATGGGAGTGTAGAAAGGTACAAGGCGAGATTAGTAGACTATCAGGAGACTTTTGCTTCAGTCGCTAAACTTAACTCTGTTCGAATTCTTTTATCCCTTGCTGCAAATTTCAACTGGTTTTTACATCAATTGAATGTAAAGAATGCTTTCTTGAATGGGGAACTAGAGGAAGAAGTGTTTATGAGCCTTCCCTTGGGCTTTGAAGAAGAACTTGGAAGAAATAAGGTGGGTAGACTAAAGAAGTCATTATATGGGCTGAAACAATCTCCAAGAGCATGGTTTGAAAGGTTTGGAACAGTGGTAAAAGGGTTTGGATATATCCAAAGCCAAGCTGATCACACATTGTTCTATAAACATTCAACAAATAATAAGATTGCTATCTTGATTGTTTGTGTTAATATTATTCTGACATGTGATGATAGTTTGGAACTCAAAAATGTGGGGGGGAAACGTGCTAAAGTTTTTGAAATCAAGGAACTTGGCTCATTGAAATACTTCCTTGGAATTGAATTTGCAAGATCAAAGGAAGGTATCTTTATGAACCAGCAAAAGTATATTCTGGATCTTTTAAAAGAAACAGGATTACTTGGATCAAGGCTACAGAAACACCCATGGAGCCCAACTTTAAACTATAACCAGCTGAAACAGAAAATATGGTGGACAAAGGAAGGTATCAGTGACTAGTGGGAAGGCTAATATATCTATCTCACATGCGTCCAAACATAGCCTTTGCTGTAAGCATGGTAAGTCAGTTTATGCATGCACCAGGTCATGAACACTTGGAGGCAGTTTTCAGAATCCTAAGATATTTGAAGGGATCACCTGGAAGGGGACTTCTTTATAAAAACCATGGAAATCTTCAGGTAGAACTTTAGAAGGCTACACAGATGCAGACTGGGCTAGAAGTGTGACAGATCGAAGATCAACATCAGGTTATTGCACCTTTGTTGGAGGAAACTTAGTTAGTTGGAGAAGCAAAAAACAGAGTGTTGTAGTAAGGAGTAGTGCAGAAGCTGAATTTAGAGCACTTGCTCATGGAATTTGTGAGACATTATGGGTGGAAAAACTTCTACAAGAATTAAAGGTTCATAGTTCTCCTCTAATAAAACAATATTGCGACAACGAGTCAGCAATATCTATTGCACATAACCCGGTCCTACATGATAGGTCCAAGCATGTCGAAATTGATAAACACTTCATCAAAGAGAAGATAGAAAGGGGGCAGATCTGTATTACATATATTCCCACTACAGAACAATCAGCAGACATCTTAACCAAAGGATTACCCAAAAAATCATTTGACAACATCACTAGCAAGCTGTCTATGGAGGATATCTTTAAGCCAGCTTGAGGGAGAGTGTTGACAGGGTGTAAAATACAGCATTTACAACTCTTAACTGGCAGTAAATAATTCTGTGTGTATATAATTATTTTGTTTCCTTTCTGTTTAGTCTACCTTAGGTAGTTTCTTATTATGATTTATTCTTTCCTTAAATTAGGATTTCCTTCCTAAATTGTAGTCAATTGTCTGTTGTAATTCCCTCTGTTGTAAATATTAGACTGTAAATAGTAATTAGTAGTATTAGTAATGAGGCCCATTAGTCAAAACCCATTAGGGTTTCTATTCTCTCTTATTTAAAGCATGTAGTTGCAACATTGTAAATAGTACTTTTAATTCTATCAGTGAAATATTTTACAATATGGTATCTCAGCTCCTGTTTTTTGGGGGTCTCGCTTCCGCATAAACCCTAGCCGCCGTTGTAACGGTGTTTTTTTTTTTCACTGCCGGTCATCCTTGCAGTTTTTTTGGGTGTTTGGATCATTGCTGTTTTTTCATTCTATTGCAGTTCTATTGCAACCCTACTGCTTGTTTTTTGGTTTCTTTGTATTCTTTGTGATTCAATACATATCTGCTGTTTGTTCCTCTCGATTGTCCCTTCAATGGCCGAGATTATTAACCAACAACCACCTCCGCCTCCGCCTCCACCTCCCACAACCCGATCTTTTACTGTTTGTGGTAATATCCCTAAGAATGCGTGGATTCTTGACTCTGGTGCTACTAATCATATGACATTTGATTCCACATTATTATGCTCTTATACCACACCTTCGAGTATTCCTTATATCACTGTTGCTGATGGCTCTCAGGCTTGTGTTGTTGGCACTGGAAATATTGACTTGCAACCTCCATTTCAATTGCAATCCGTGCTTCATGTTCCCACACTTTCCCACAATTTGATTTCCATCCATAAGCTTACCCGTGATCTAAATTGTAAAGTAACGTTTTTTATGTCCCATTGTATTTTTCAGGACCTTACCACGGGGAAGACGATTGGAATTGCTAAGGAAAAGGAAGGGTTATACTACTTCTCTGATGACCATCCAAAGGTGTTGTCCTCCTGTCTCCAGTCTCAGTCTTCCTCTTCAGCCTCACACATTTGGCTTCAGCACAAGCGTCTCGGTCACCCTCCATTTTATATCATTAAGTCTATGTTTCCGTCATTGTTTTTAAACCATTCTGTTGAGTCTTTTAAGTGTGATGTTTGTCAGTTGGCAAAACACAATCGTGTAACTTTTCCTTCCAGTTTTAATAAAAGTGGTGAACCTTTTGATGTGATTCATTCTGATGTTTGGGGACCTGCCCCTACCTCTAATATTTTTGGTGCAAAATGGTTTGTTTCATTTATTGATGATTGTACTCGGGTAACTTGGATTTTCTTGATGAATACTAAATCCGAAGTACCACAAATATTTATCCAATTTTATAATATGGTACAAACACAATTTGGGAAATGTATAAAAAGAGTTCGTTCTGACAATGGTAAAGAATATGTCAATCATACCTTCTCCAACTTCACTAGTAAACATGGCATTCTTCATGAATTCACATGTGTTGACACCCCACAACAAAACGGTGTCGCAGAAAGAAAAAACCGTCATTTACTTGAAGTTGCTCGATCTCTCCTGTTTCAAATGTCTGTTCCCACCTCTTATTGGGGGGAGGCAGTTCTTACTGCTGCCTATCTGATTAATCGGGTCCCATCTCGAGTGTTAGGTAATATTAGTCCTGCTCAATTTATGCTCTCACGTTTTCCCTCTGTTCCTATCTTACATAATCTTGAGTCTCGCGTGTTTGGTTGTGTTGCTTTTGTTCATGTTCACAAACAATATCGCAACAAGTTGGATCCCCGTGCTGTCAGATGTATCTTTCTGGGTTATGCACCCAATAAAAGAGGGTACAAATGTTATCATCCTCCGAGTCGGAAATTCTTTGTCTCCAAAGATGTCACCTTTCATGAAAATGTGTCATACTTCACTCATTCTCAGTCTCAGGGGGAGAACATGAGTGACTTAGAGTCTGAGTCCGAGTTTCTGATCCTTGGTCCTAGCCTCCCGAGAACACCTGTCAGTGTTCCCTCTCTTGAACCCGAGTTGTCACCTAGTTTGAGTTTGAGTCCTAGTTCAACACCTGAATCTGAGTCAGTAATTGTTCCTGGTCCTTCAATGCCTTATGTTCCACAGGAATCAGCACCTTCAGCACCAACTCTAGTATATCAGAGAAGAAGTAAATCTGACCTTCTCCAGAAACAAATTCAATCGTCTGAACCGGAGGTAAGTACTGAAAATGATTCCTCAAATGATGATTGTTCTATTTCTGATACTTGTGACACTAATCCAGTTGATTTACCCATTGCTTTGAGGAAGGATAAAAGATCTTGTCCCTCCTTATATCGACACCCTATCTCTCAATATGTCTCCACTAAACATCTTTCCACACAATATCAAAGTTTTATTGCAGCTGTTGATTCTGTGAAAATCCCATTATCAGTTGAAGAAGCATTGCAAAATAGAAATTGGGTCCAAGCTATGGATGAGGAAATGAGAGCACTTGAAAAAAATGGTACTTGGGAGATTATTGAAAGGCAAAGAGACAAAAAGCCAGTTGGATGCAGATGGATCTATACCGTAAAGTATAAATCTGATGGCACACTTGATCGGTACAAGGCAAGACTAGTGGCAAAAGGTTATACTCAGACATATGGTATTGATTATGAGGAGACATTTGCCCCAGTGGCAAAAATGAACACTGTTCGAATTTTACTATCTCTTGCTGCTTCATGTGGATGGGAATTGCAACAGTTTGATGTTAAAAATGCATTCTTGCATGGAAACTTAGAGGAAGAAGTGTATATGGAGATTCCACCGGGTGTTGGCATAACAAATGAAGCTAACAAGGTGTGTAAATTGAAGAAAGCCTTATATGGACTAAAGCAGTCCCCTCGGGCATGGTTTGGAAGATTCACAAAGGCAATGGTGTGTTTGGGCTATAAGCAAAGTCAAGGAGACCACACTTTATTTTTTAAACATTCACAGGAAGGAAAATTGACTGTACTTCTTGTTTATGTTGATGATATTATTGTTACAGGAGATGATTTGACTGAGAGACATTTGCTTAAAGAGAAATTATCGGCAGAGTTTGAGATGAAAGACCTTGGACAACTCAAGTATTTCTTGGGAATTGAGGTAGCCTACTCAAAGCAAGGCATCTTTATCTCTCAAAGGAAGTATGTTCTTGATCTTTTGCAGGAAACTGGCAAACTTGGATGCAAACCTGCAAGTGTTCCCATTGAACAAAATCACAGGATAAGCTTTGAGGAGGAAAGTGACAAAGTTGACAAGGGTCAATATCAAAGATTAGTGGGAAAATTGATTTACTTGGCACACACTAGACCAGATTTAGCATATGCAGTCAGTGTGGTGAGCCAATTCATGCATGATCCGAGGGTGAGACATTTGCAGGCTGTGGACCGCGTCCTACAATATCTTAAAGCAACTCCAGGGAGAGGACTTTTGTTTAAAAGAGGTGAGAATTTAGCTATGAAGACTTACACTGATGCGGATTATGCCGGCTCAGTGAGTGATAGAAGATCTACGTCAGGCTATTGTACTTTTCTGTGTGGTAACCTTGTAGCTTGGAAGAGTAAGAAGCAAAGTGTAGTTGCTCGATCAAGCGCCGAGGCAGAATTTAGAGCTATGGCACTAGGAATTTGTGAACTATTGTGGATGAAACAAGTTCTAGAAGACTTGAAGATACAGTGTGAAGGCCCTATGAAATTGTTTTGTGACAATAAATCGGCTATTAGTATTGCTCATAATCCTGTTCAGCATGACAGAACTAAACACATTGAGATTGACCGACATTTTATCAAAGAGAAGTTGGATAGTGGGCTGATAACTACATCTTACGTTCCTTCTGGGCATCAGCTCGCAGATGTGTTAACAAAAGGCTTACCAACAGAAAGATTCAAACAACTTACTTGCAAGCTGGGAATGATAGATATCCATTCACCAGCTTGAGGGGGAGTGTTGTAAATATTAGACTGTAAATAGTAATTAGTAGTATTAGTAATGAGGCCCATTAGTCAAAACCCATTAGGGTTTCTATTCTCTCTTATTTAAAGCATGTAGTTGCAACATTGTAAATAGTACTTTTAATTCTATCAGTGAAATATTTTACAATACCCTCTATAAAAAGGAGGAATCCTTGTACAGTTATGAATATAATATTACCAAATATTTCGACTATATTCATATTATGACGTGGAAACTCTAACCAAGAGCTCTTAAGATATGTTTCTAATAGGTTTTCTTCCACTTTGAAAGGATACAAGTGTTTCCACCCTCCTTGGTTAGCCACTCCGCCTAATCCTTCAATTATGTTCGAACCAAACATCAAAGTTTGTTAAGTGGCAAAATCCTATGAAGCTATAGTGTATACAAAACAATGAATCTGAAATCATCATAGAATATTTTGTAAACTTAGCTTACGGTTGAACTGAATACCACAAAATTGTTTGTAAAGTGAGGAGACTAATTATGAAATCCTACATCTTTGGGTTCAGCTGCCACGATGGCTTCCTTGTGGGATCTGTTCACCCTCGTTTATCTCAAGCTGATGTTTGAGTGTTTTTACATGCTATTTAAAGCCCTGTTTATTTTCTTCGTAAATCTGTGGTTGGTTTCTCGGCTTGCCCACATAACACTGACACCCTTCAAGGTGCTCTTCACAGTTTCATGTCAGTGCATTAGGCTTCCTCTTCATCTACACTAGTTCGTTTTGGTTGTTAATCTGTTCGTCTATCTCAATGTAGGAATAGGATCCTGAATTTTAGATTATGGTGCTTATGACCATATAGTTGGTAATTCCTCTTTCATTTCATAATCTATTACCTCCTAAAACACCTCACCGCAATATGCTTTCAAATTATTCTGAGGCATAGACTACTGGTATTGGTCAAATTACACTTATTCCATCCTTGTCTCTAAATGATGTCTTATTTGTTCTGGTTGCCCCTTTAATTTGATGACAATTAATCAACTTACACGCTCTCTCAATTGTTCTACAACATTTATTTCTGATCTTTTATTTATACAAGACTACTGCATATGACAAATGGTTAGAACAAGATCTGAATCATGGGATCTCTATTACTTTCAATCGGTGTATCCATTGTTTTTGTATCTCTAGATGTTATTCATCTTTGTTGGGGACATCCAAGTTTGGATAAGTTAAAAGGTGTTGATTCCTCATTTTTCCCATTTGAATTCCTAGGATTGTAATCATGTTGGCTTGGCAAATATGTTAGTGTCTTTTTCAAGGTGTCAGTAAAAGATCAATGTCTTTTTCTAGTAGTGTCAATAAAAGATCAATGCCTCCCTTTGATATTGTCCACTCTGACCTTTAGGGTTCTTTTTGTCCTCAAATTTAGAATTTATATAAATGATATTTTGAGATACACTTGGATTACCTTGTACAAGCTTTAATTTAAATGTATAGATAGACTAGTCTTAACAAATGCTAATTCTCCCCTTTTCCTCTTCACCCAATTCCTCTCCTAGTCTTCAGGTCCACATGATTTGTACACAATCTCTCCCCTAGTCTTGATAAACTATCAACTCGATCACTAAAGTGTGTCTTTCTTTATTATCATTGATCCTAAAAAGGTTATCGTTGCTATTCACATACTCTACAACGATACCTCATATCGACTGATGTTACCTTCTTCGAGTATGTTCCATATTTCGAGTTCAGCCAAGCAACTCCAGAACCCCTTCTGAAAAGTATTCCCACACCTCTTCTGGAAGTCTCATCTGTCGTTGTCCCCCAACATTCTAAGAAACATAGCCCACTAGATAGGCCTACAGTTGATCCCCCCATTTCTCGCTCACTTCAAACATATCAACGTCGTCAACCCATGTCTGTCGTATCTGTTCCTGAGGTCGTACTTGTCTCAAAGGTCATTGTAGACTCTCCTCCGGCGCTCTCGCCATCATTGGATCCGATCCTGCCACCTGAATCTGATCTTCCGATTGTCCTTCGAAAAGGTATACGTCAAACACGAAATCCTTCTCCACATTATATTGATTTATGTTACCATCGTCTTTCTCCTTTGCAGTATACTTATTTGTCTTCTTTGTCTTTTGTTTTTATTCCTAAAAATCCAGGTGAAGCATTATCTCACCCTGAATAGAGGCAAGCAATGATTGAGGAAATGTGTGCTCTTCAAAGCAGTGGTACCTAGGAACTGGTTCCTCTACCCCCTGGAAAATATTTAGTAGGTTGTTGTTGACCTTATACATGGAAGGTTGGTCCCGATGGTAAGATTGATTGATTTAAAGCTCGCTTGGTAGCCAAAGGACACACTCAGATTTTTAGGTTGAATTATAGTGATACCTTCTCGCCTGTAGCCAAGATGGCCTTTGTGAGACTTCTTCTAGCCATTGCAGCCATTCGACATTGGTCTCTTCACCAAATTGACATTAAAAATGCTTTTTTACATGGGGATCTTAAAGAGGAAGTATATATGGAGCAACCACGTGGGTTTGTTGCTCAAAGGGAGTCATCGAATATGGTGTGTAGGCTACACGGGTCTCTTTATGGTCTTAAGTAATCTCCGAGAGTTTGGTTTGTCAGATTCAGCACTGTAGTACAACAGTTTTGGTATGGTTTGTAGTGAAGCTGACCATTCTGTTTTTTATCATCACTCAGCCCAAGGGTGTATTTATCTTATTGTGTATGTAGATTGTCATAATTGGTATTGATCAACATGGAATACTCCAGCTAAAACATATCTCGAATCAATTTCAGACAAAAGATCTTAGTAAACTTCGTTATTTCCTAGGTATTGAGGTAGCCCAATCCAAAGATGGTTTGGTGATTTCTCAGCAAAAATATGCTATAGATATTTTGGAAGAAACAGGTTTGTTGAATGCTAAACCAGCTGATACTCCTATGGGTCCAAGTGTCAAACTATTACCCAACCAAGAGGTGCCTCTATCTGACTCAGGAACGTATAGGAGATTGGTTGAAAAGTTGAATTATCTTACAGTCACTCGTCCGGACATTTCTTTTGCAGTCAGTGTGGTAAGTCAGTTCTTAAATTCCCCACGTCAGAAACACATGGATGTTGTTATTCGGATTCTGAGATACATCAAATGTGCTCCAGGAAAAGGTCTAGTATATGAAGATAAAGGGCATACTCAGATAGTTGGATACTCAGATGCTGATTGGGCAGGGTCACCCATTGATAGACGATCTACTTCTGCGTATTGTGTATTTGTTAGAAGAAACCTTATATCCTGGAAGAGTAAGAAACAAAACGTTGTTGCAAGATCAAACGCTGAGGCAGAGTATAGGGTCATGGCAATGGCAACATGTGAACTTATTTGGTTAAAACAGTTGCTCAAGGAACCTCAAATTGAATAAGCAAGAACAATGACACTTATTTGTGATAATCAAGCTGTATTGCACATTACTTCAAATCCAATCTTCTATGAAAGGACTAAACATATTGAGATCGAGTCAGGTGACATCATCACAAACTTTGTCAACTCTAATGATCAATTGGCAGACGTGTTTACAAAATCCCTGAAAAGCCTCAGAACTAATTATATATGCTCAAGTTTAAGGGGGGGTGTTATATTTGTAAATATAGTGTTAAGAATATTTGTATATAAAATAGTCTCACATTGACTATATCATGTAATTAGTTATAATCTCTCTATATATAATAATGTCTCCGTAATACTTTTCAAAACACACGGTTTATTCATATGTCTCTTAGTCTCTTGAATTTTAACACTAATCAAGACATAAGAAAATACAAACAAAAAACCATAATTACACATGTTATGTTACTCTCCTAATAATTACATATATTATTTTGTAGTAAAATAACATATTTACAAAAGCATAGCCTATACTAGATTTGCTAGGCCAATTCTTATCGTGATTTTAGGCAACTCAAATCACACTCTAAGTGTTCATTCTTCGTGATTTTAGGCAACTCAAATCACACTCTAAGTGTTCATTCTTGGAGAAGAGGGGGTGTTGAGAGTCACCCATCGGATAATGGTATGGAACGAATAATGGTTATAAGTGGGGCCAACCCTTTCCGTATCGGCAAGTGTGGGATTAAGTTAAGCTCAACCCACCCAAATGTTTAGCATTTGTATAGGAAACAACAAAAAAACATCTTTAAATTTTTTCCTTACAAATATTTGAAAACAAAAAACAAACTAAAAATAAAAAGTGGCGTTTTGTAATTAAATTTCAAAATAGGAAATGAAAACAAAATGTTGTCAAACAAAATAGGTCAATGCCAATTTAAATCAAAATTGGAGTTCCAAAGAAAGACTTTCACAGCACAAAAGGTTCAAAGAAAAAGTACCCAAAAGTTTAGCATTTGTATAGGAAACAACAAAAAACATCTTTAAAATTTTTCCTTAGAAATATTTGAAAACAAAAAACAAATCAAAAATAAAAAGTGGCATTTTGTAATTAAATTTCAATATAGGAAATGAAAACAAAATGTTGTCAAACAAAATATGCCAATGCCAACTTAATTTAAAATTGGAGTTCCAAACAAAGACTTTCACAGCTCGAAAGGTTCAAAGAAAAAGTACCCTAAGCCAGCGGTAAACTGAATCTCCCTCTTCACCACCCCAATACATTTTTTCAATTCTTAGTGTTGTTCCTTCAACCGCATTTCCAACTGTGCGTAAAGAAAGCAATCTTGGGTTTCCTGATCATCATTAAACAACTCTGCCATAAGAAACACAATACAAAAATCCAGGATGATCTTAGATAAAGCAAAAGGAATAAATTGCATGATTGAAAAAATAGGCGATGCACATTCATTGTTGGTAATTCAGTGTAGACGAGACCTTTTGGTGGGCTTCTATCAATATTGGTGTCTTATTTAAAATGGGAAAGTATGCGGGAAAACTATGATTTAATCAGTCAACACAAATATGTATTTATTTCATGTAAAGTAATTACTAACAAAGCAATCACCTACTAAATTGCAGGTGATCAAACTTCTCACCAGAATCCATAACACCTAATAGTGTTCACTATAGATATGATAAAAACTAATAACTGTAATTGTATTGCTTTGTGTTCTCAAGTAGGAAATGATTCTAATTTCCAGTCTTGGAGGGAAGAGAAATTTGCAAAGTTTACCAGTTGGATTTATGTACAAGCTTGTATGGCATTGCTAACTTGCACAATGCTCTAATCTTTCATTTTTAACTATTTAGGATGGACCCAATTTATGGAAAATTATTTATATCAGATCAGAATGATCACGAGGCTTTCAATCTTGTTTCCTTGTTTGCCACTCTTGGACTTTTAATTTCATGTATCCTTGTGCTATGACTTCAGATCATGTTAATTAAAATCATAATTAGGATTAATATTTCTCGTTACAATTGATACTATTAGTTTACTTAGATAGTCCTATTTTTCGTATTTTAAGAGATTTTCATCAATGTTGTTTATCTCAGATAGCGTCATGTAGAACCGACTCCCTAAAATGTTATAGTGGTATGGCAGATAGAGGGATAGCCGCTATTGCAAAGATTAAAAACCAGTGTGCAAAATAAACATAAATTAAAAATACACAAAATTATAGAGACCTTGATATTTAATGGGATAAGCTTCTTGATTCTCCATTTTTTAACTTTTATATGAATAAATACTTCTCACATCAGAAATTTCTAGCTTGCAAGTTATTAATGTAAATTTCATTTTTGTATAAAACAATAAAGAAATAAAACAATTTTTGCCATAGACCTTATAAAATGTATTACCTGGGCGAATGCGCTCCTGGCCCATGCAAATTCTTTTGTCACCCACAACACCATCATCCCGAACAGGAGTACACTGGAATGAGATGAATTTTCCAATAGCTTCTTTGGTAATACGGTACTGCAGAAGTCCAGAAACCCCCGGTATCTGAGAACCAAAATCACCTTCAACCTGGAAATTTAGATGATATTTTAGAGATTAAGTTCTGTCTGAAGGACAATTTTCATAGATTGGAATGATGTTTTTCATATTTGTTGCTAGTAGCGCAAAGTACTGCTGTTTTCCAACCCATTTGATAAATTTATCAATACATTTTCTTGTTTTCCGATAACTACATCAAAAATATGACAAAATACATGAAGTAGGGAAGAAGACAAAAAAGTCTCCTCAACAAAACATGTTGAATATTAGCACAAAATCAAAACAGATTCTGTCATACAGCTCATTATGGCTGGATTCAAATTGTGATTAAATAGAAATTAATTGTATTATTATATTCTTACCTTATTTAGGATTAGCATTTATAGGGAGAATAATTACCCCTATTTCTTAGTGTAATTTATATTCTATAAATACTCATGTACTATGTTACAGAATAAACAATATAGAAAAAGCATATTTCTATATGGTATCAGTAGCAACAAGAATCCTTTAGGGTTTTTTTTTTGTTTTTGCTTCCGCTCTGTTTATCTTTTTTACATCCCACAATGTCTGATACCGAGTCCTCACTTTCACCCAAACATTCCTCACCCGAACCTAAATTAGTCCGAACGTACCATGAAAACCACCCTGTTCAGATCACAACAATTCGGCTGAACGGTGCTAATTATCTTCGATGGTCGCAATCCGTTCGTATGTATCTCAGGGGGAGAGGAAAGATTGGCTACATTACTGGCGACAAAAAACAACCAGACAAGGCAGGTGCAGATTATGATACATGGGATGCTGAAAACTCCATGGTCATGACATGGTTAGTCAACTCCATGGATGAAGAGATAGGTGCAAATTATCTCTGTTATGATACTGCAAAAGAACTTTGGGAAGGTGTCTCCCAAATGTACTCTGATTTGGAAAATCAATCCCAAATCTACGAATTAACTCTCAAATTGGGAGAAATTCGGCAAGGTGAAGATTCAGTCACCAAATACTTCAATTGTCTCAAACGTATTTGGCAAGATTTGGACCTTTTCAATGAGTATGAGTGGAAATCACCTGCCGATAGCAAACATTACAAGAAGATGGTGGATGTTAGTCGTGTTTTCAAGTTCCTTGCGGGTCTAAATGTTGATTTTGATGAGGTTCGTGGCCGAATTCTAGGCAGAAATCCTATCCCTCCAATTGGTGAAGTCTTTTCAGAAGTACGTCGCGAAGAGAGTCGTCGGCAAGTGATGCTTGGAAAAAATACAGCAGCTGTCCCTCCACCAGTTGAAGGATCTGCCTTGGCAATTCCCCATGTCAATCGTAAACCACTTCATAATCAACGAGGTGGAGACAAGACTCATTTATTTTGCGATTACTGTGGGCGCAATCGCCACACTCGGGAAACTTGCTACAAACTACATGGGCGACCAAATCATGGCAAGGCTGGTAAGTTTGGTGATCGTCCTATGCCTATGGCCAATGAGGCTGATTCGTCTCCATGTACGAAGGAGCAAATGGATAACCTTCTTAAGTTTCTAAAGTCCAATTCATCTCTTAATATCCCTACTGGAACTGTGGCACAAACAGGTAAGGATTCTTGGGCACTATCTGCTCACAACCACATTTCTTAACATGGTATCAGAGCCTCGTTTAAGATCCGGTGGGCCACCTTCTATGGTTTCCGCTATCGGGCCACCCACCATTTATTTCCACGCTTCAGTTGTCCAGTCCTGAGCGTGAGGGGGTGTGTTAAGAGTCCCACATCGGACAATATATGGCATAAACATGTGTTTATAAGTGGGGGCAATCCTCACTCTACCAACCACTCTAACCCTTGGATAATAGATTCAGGGGCATCTGAACACATGACTAATTGCTCTCATCTATTCAGTACCTATTTTCCTAGTTCAGGTTTTGAAAAAATTAGGATAGCTGATGGTAGTTATTCAAGTATTGCAGGCAAAGGCAGCATAAAAATTTCAGAGCAAATCACTTTGCAATCTGTTTTACATGTTCCTAAATTCGCTTGTAATCTTCTATCTGTTCATAAATTGTCTAAGGACACTAATTGTTCTGTTCTTTTTCGTCCCTCTACTTGTGTTTTTCAGGACCAGAACTCGGGGAAGACGATTGGAACTGCTAGAGAGATGAATGGATTGTACTACCTTGATGGAATTCAGTTTGGCAATAAAGCGTTTTTCGGTTCAAACAGTACAAACGCATCTCCTGTTTCAGATCAAATTATGTTATGGCATAAAAGATTAGGTCACCCTAGTTTTTCATATCTTAAGCATTTGTTTCCTATTTTTTCCAAAGAAATAAATTCCTCACAATTTCATTGTGAAGCTTGTCACTTAGCTAAAGATCATCGTGTGTCTTTTAAATCAAAAGCCTATTCTGCTTCTAAACCTTTTTATTTAATTCACAGTGATGTTTGGGGTCCTTCAAAAATTAAAACTATGTCTGGAAAAAAATGGTTTGTAACATTTATTGATGATCATACACGGCTGTGTTGGGTTTATCTCATGGAGAAAAAATCAGAAGTTGAACAAAGATTTCAAGATTTTTTTAACATGATTAACAATCAATTTCAAACTAAGATTGGCATTCTAAGGTCTGACAATGGCACTGAATATTTCAACAAATATTTAAGTACATTCCTTGTAACTAAGGGGATAATTCATCAATCCACTTGTCGCGATACTCCGCAGCAAAATGGTATTGCTGAAAGAAAAAATAGACATCTCCTCGAAGTCACTAGAGCTATTATGTTTTCTATGAATGTACCTAAGTATCTTTGGGGAAATGCTTTATTAACTACTTGTCACCTCATCAATCGAATGCCATCTCGGGTGTTACAATATGAAAGTCCTGTACAAGTGTTACAAAACAATTTTCCTACATCTCGTATTATTACGGATCTTCCCCTTAAAATTTTTGGTTGTCTTTGTTATGTTTACATCCCCAATGTTTTTCGTTCTAAGTTGGATCCTAAAGCCGAAAAATGTGTTTTTCTTGGCTATGCTTCCAATAAAAAGGGATACAAATGTTTTAACCCAGTTACAAAGAAATTTTTTGAAAGCATGGATGTTCACTTTGTTGAAAATCAACCTTTTTTTAAAAATTCTCTTCAGGGGGAGAGTCAATGTAATAATAAAGAAGATAATTTTTGGGAAACTTTGCCTGCTCTAGATGATATTGTGACTACAAATCACCCAAATGCTAAGATAATAGAATCTGAAACAGGGGGAGAAACACTGATTAAGGATGATAATCCTGAACTTAAAGTGTATGTTCGAAAAAAATTCCACAAAGGTGGTGCAAACCCTATTGTCTCTCCAGTAGAAATCCAATCTGATTTACCAAGTGAAGGTCCTACAGATAATCTGTCTTCTAGTTCTTCATCTGGTAATCCTTCTTACTCATCCAATGATTTATCTGATTTGTCTTTTCCTGATATTAATCTTCCAATTTCTGTGAGAAAAAATATTCCTGACCTCGATGTCCCAATTGCTGAGAGGAAAGGTTCTCGTATGTGCACTAAACATCCTATGTCTAATTACTTGTCATATGACAAACTATCACACACCCATAAGGCATATGTGTCTAGGATTTCTAATTTGTTTGTGCCCAGAACTATTCAGGAAGCATTAAGTGATCCGAATTGGAAATTAGCAGTGAAAGAAGAGATGGATGCTCTAAACAAAAATAACACTTGGAGTATCACTGATCTACCACAAGATAAAAAGGCAGTAGGGTGTAAGTGGGTCTTTACAGTGAAATGCAAGGCTGATGGAAGTGTGGAAAGATACAAAGCGAGATTAGTAGCAAAAGGATTTACTCAAACTCATGGTATTGATTACCAAGAGACTTTTGCCCCAGTTGCTAAGATCAATTCTATCAGAATTCTTCTTTCTCTTGCAGTAAATTTCAACTGGACACTATATCAATATGATGTTAAAAATGCCTTCTTGAATGGTGAATTACATGAAGAAGTATATATGAGTTTACCTCCTGGATTTGAAAAAAATCTTGGAAGAAACAAAGTATGCAGATTGAGAAAATCCCTATATGGATTGAAACAATCGCCAAGGGCCTGGTTTGAGAGATTTGGAAGTGTTGTTAAGAGACACGGTTTCACCCAAAGTCAAGCAGATCACACTATGTTCTTTAAACACTCATCTGAAGGTAAGATTGCTATCTTAATAGTGTATGTTGATGACATTATTATTACAGGAGATGACGTCAAAGCAATTAGTGATCTAAAGAGAAGACTTGAGGCTGAGTTCGATATCAAGGATCTTGGAAAGTTAAAATACTTTCTTGGGATGGAGTTCGCAAGATCTAAAGAAGGTATTTTTCTCAACCAGCGCAAGTACATACTCGATTTACTTGCAGAAACAGGGATGACAGGGTCTAAAGCAGTAGAAACACCAATGGATCCCAATGTGAAACTAAAGTCAGTTGCTGAAGATGAAATAGTAGATAAAGAACGTTATCAACGATTGGCTGGAAGACTAATTTATTTGTCACATACAAGGCCAGATATAGCCTTTGCAGTGAGTGTAATAAGCCAATTTATGCATGCACCAGGTGCAGCCCACTTTGAAGCTATTTTCAGAATATTAAGATATTTGAAAGGTACTCCGGGAAAGGGGCTGATATTCAGAAATAGAGGACATATACAGGTTGAAGCCTATACAGATGCTGATTGGGCAGGTAATATAAATGATAGAAGGTCTACCTCAGGATATTGTACTTTTGTAGGTGGAAATCTAGTTACATGGAGGAGCAAAAAACAAAATGTTGTAGCCAGGAGCAGTGCAGAAGCTGAATTCCGATCTGTGGCCCATGGTTTTTGTGAAGTATTATGAATCAAAAAGTTCATGGAAGAATTGAAGTTCTTTGGCCCAACTCCAATTAAAGTTTACTGCGATAATAAGGCTGCTATTTCTATTGCCCATAATCCTGTCCTACATGACAGGACGAAGCATGTTGAAGTGGACAAGCATTTCATCAAAGAAAAAATTGACAGCGGTGAGATTTGTATGTCCTACATACCTACCAAAAGTCAAGTAGCAGATGTTCTCACAAAGAGTCTTCCAAAGAGACTGTTTGATAACATGGTGTGCAAGCTTGCTATAAACGATATATTCATGCCAGCTTGAGGGGGAGTGTTGAATATTAGCACAAAATCAAAACAGATTCTGTCATACAGCTCATTATGGCTGGATTCAAATTGTGATTAAATAGAAATTAATTGTATTATTATATTCTTACCTTATTTAGGATTAGCATTTATAGGGAGAATAATTACCCCTATTTCTTAGTGTAATTTATATTCTATAAATACTCATGTACTATGTTACAGAATAAACAATATAGAAAAAGCATATTTCTATAAAACATGACATGTCGACATTGCTAATACATGAAGTAGGGAAGAAGACAAAAGCCTCAATGTTATAGCTAAGAAGCAGAGATACTTAACATGACATGTCGATATTACTAATGTAAAAAACATAGGACACAGACATGACATGTCGTAGGGATTAGGTTCTCATCACATTTAGAAAATAAAAAATAAAAAAGCATATTTTGCGGAACTTTATGCAAGTGCATACCTCGTGAATATACCAATTGTATATACTTTTTCCTTCATGACCTCCGACATATCCATATGAAGCTGTCAATATTCCATCCTCACAGTAATCTCCAATGATTGATAAGAAATTTAAGCTTGGGGGAAGTGCTGCAAATGAGATGCAAAAAGTTTTTATTTCAAACTTCAGATAGACTTTTAATTTGAGAATAAATCAGTTTGATACTTAAAGGAAGCAGTTGATATATGGTGTGTTTGGTTTAGCAATGACCCACATTCCAAAGCACATCTGATGTCAATGCAACAAAGTTTTTGTGAACTCAAAGAGTTGTTTGACCTCTCCCACGCCAACTCAAACACACAAATACATTAACTTTATATACTTGGTAATATATGACAGAAAAAGAACAAAGCGGAGTGCATAGAGACAAGTAAACCTACTCTCAACTGCTCTATCAGATATTACAAATGTTGGTTCCCCAGAATCACCATCAGGAGTCATTGGTGTATATTTTGCAACAACATAACAGCCAACAGCTCCAAGAGGAATCCGAAATGCCTGACCAATTCAAAACAGAACAATAAAATGGAAGGTAGTGCATAGAGGGGGAAATTTTGCAACTCAATGGAAAACAACACGAACTCTATGCCGAAACAACAAACCCCTTACTTTAGCAATTTTAGAAGTACTTAATGCTTCAAGACTGCTTTCATCCAAAGTTGACAAATATGTTTTGTACCATTGAACTCTGCTAGATCCTTCAGTTCCTCCAGTTACAATACCAGTCGCAGTGACTTTTCCATTCTCTCGTAGATCACCAATTATTTTGACATTTGTTACTTTTGGTGGAGCTGAAATTGAGACCAAAGCATTATTAAAACACACACCTAATTTTCAGTATATATTAGCAAAAATTTTATTTCTTAAAATCATCCCCAGCAAACATTTCATCATGTTCACAGAAGAATGGGAAAGAACTAAAAACACACACCTAATTAATAAGGAACGCGGTGAATATTTTTGTCTTGTGAATTACGAACTGACTTCTCATGTTCCCTCTATGAATTAAGAGCTGACTTGTCATAATACTAATGATACAATCAAATGCTATAAATGTTAACCAAACTCTCTTTTTTTAAATATACACGGAAATAAGATTCTCATCATTATATTCCAAGGAAAAGTAAATTGCAAAAAATAAATTACACGACTAGAAACAAACATTCCCCAAAAGCATAATAAAATGGAAATGATGCATAACAGAAGTATCCAAGTACAGGAGACATTGGTAATAATCTTTAAGATACCTTGCTTTACAACAGAGGACGTCACTGACAACGATTTTCCTTCCTGACCTGAAAGAGAAACCAATGACGATGTTATAAAATACATTACAGATAAATAGAATGGATATATTGATTGTCCAGCCCAGATACCAAACCTTCAAAATTAATCGGTATGTATATAAACGTCAGACAATAACCAACATCTTCTTTGGTCAAGGTATAATCAGATGTACCAGCTGACACTAACAGAAAATCTCTGCATAGATTAGTGATGAAAGATAAGGGAGCAATAAACAAGAGAAAATTTTATGTAAAAACAAGGTGTTAACTATCCACCAAAGCATCAAAATGATTGCAACAATTCACTTTCCAATTAGTGGAAGCACAAATCAAAGACAAGTATACAAGGCTTTAATTTTTAACGTAATACTTCCATGCCCTTCGGAAAAGCATGATGAAGAAAATACTGACCCAGTATCCCTGTTCTTTCGTAGCCACTCAAACTTGCTAGGTCCCTCCCGTCCACCAAAATAATCACCAACTCCTTTAATGGTGATTCCTTCAACAGCGTCTCCAACTATTCTAACATTACTGACTGAAGGGGGAGCTGCCATATGAATACAAAGGTAAATTATAGAGTTAGACATGATTACAATTATATAAAGAGAATTTAAAAAAGGGTAAGTTATTCGCCAATGATATAATATAACTAATTCCCTATTGACAACATTAATCTTCCAAATAAGCCAGTTTAATGATTATGAGCCATTAAATCATTTGAATCTGTATATTTCACTTCACCATGTCGGAAACAACGAGAAACATGGTTCCATCATGTCGGAATAAAATCAATCAGCCTAAGCTATCTAAGGAAGCTATGAAGGCTTAGATATCCTCACCTAATAAGCCAGTTTTATAAGAATAGGCTGAAAAGAGTTGTTTGGTTCAATTTTAGCCAAAGGAAACAAAACCAATAAAAAATGTTTGGTTCGACACAGAATTTACAGAATTCTATAATAAGAAGAAAAAAAAATTTGCTGAGTATAGACACACAGAATTTACAGAACTCTAAGTATAAATAAGAAGTATCAATCCACGGCAGCAGCATTTATTTATATTTATGTATTAATGTAAACAAGTTCTTATATTTATAAATCAACAACTTTTAAAATAAAAATCTTAGTTGAAAATCTATTTTTTTTCACTTCTTTCTTTATCTAAAACCTTATAACTTCAACTAAGTGCTCATCTATAAGCATTCAAGAGTTCACTAACTGCTATGGCTATTATTGCCAACCGTACCAGGCGGGAAAGGGCGGCAAGATTTGCAATGCTGGTAGATGAAACATACCTAAAAGGTAAAAATGCCACTCATGTTTCTAGAAAGGCATATGGCAGTAACAATTGTGAGGGAAATCAAAGATTCCACTAACCAAATGAAGTACACTGCCAACAGCAAGAGACCCGTGAGGCCGAAATAGGAGAATACAAAAGTAATTTCAGAACTTTTGAAATTCAGATATAGAAATAGGGAAAGAATTGGATCAAAAGGGATAGAACAACTCTGGTACCATGTTGAAACAGATAGTATTTGGAAGAACTAGGGTGTATCTAAGCTGCATAATTATCCCCTATCCAGGTATGACTGGAATCAAATCAACCAAGGAGCTAATTAAACAAATTCATGACAAACTAAAAGCCAAATAACTCACTAACACAGAAAATTCCGTAGTTATTGTTGACTACTTGACTGTATATTCTAACAAGTGTTAAACTTGTAGACGAATCTAGATTAGAATTCTGCAAATGTTATCAAGCATTTTAATTGGAGCTAGGGAAAATTAAAGAATTTAAAAATGACCAAATTTCAATCATTACCAGCTCTTACAAAATCTGTATATTTATATTGAGGATCTCCTTTGGCACCTTCTTCTGTTACTGGTGTGTACATGAAAACTAAACTTGAATCAACGTCATCAATAGTGGGCTGATACTCGTCATCTTCTGCCCCAACAATGACCACCGGACTACTGTTCCACTTTCTCCGCAGCCAACTAAAGAAAGCACGGATACAAAAACAAATGGAATAGTTTCATTACACTTTTTTGAGTTGAATATGAGTTGGACATATAAACATAATGCAAAACAACGCACACAGGTATAAGGAATGTCTCACCTAGCAACACCTTTTCCTGGAGTCCCACCACACCATGCAACCTTAGCACAACCCCGGATGATACTTCCTTCTATCAGTTCCCCGTGGACTTCAAGATTTATAACCTTTGGAATTCCGCTCCCTTGTGAAAAGTAGAAATGTAAAAGAATCATTTGCGATACATGAATTATGTAAGCATTAAGAAATTATTGAAAGAATAGACCATTAATATTAATTTACAATCTATACAATACAGGTAAGACGCCTCCTTTTTTGACCAGTCAGAGTCAGAAAGTTGGTAGGTCATTCAACGATAATCAATTTAAAGGTGAATATTGATCGGTAACACAGAACAATGCCAGCTCTTCAAGTGTCTTCCACCCTCCTTTCTATATAAAAGTAATGCATCTTACTTTTTATTTTCTTACTAACTCAACTGAATAAATGACTAACCACTTTGTTAATCAAGATATTTTCTAACTAACTCAACTTAATAAATGACTAACCTCTTTGTTAATCAGGAATGGATGGTGGCACTTATTGTAAATAATTTAATTTCCTAGAATAGGTTAGATAAATTAGACAATAGAATGAACCATAATTATACAACAACATTAACCAAGCCTTATCTCACTATGTGGGACCGGCTATGTATCAAACGGCGCCGTAATATTTTATCAAAAACCATACTTCTATCCTTCTCATTAACCTCGAGATATTTTATAATAGTTTCTCATATATTTTTCTAGGTATTCCTCTACCTCTAGCAATTTGACAATCTTTCATCTGATCTACACTCCTTACTACAGAATCCATATGTAGGTCTTCTCTCTACATACCCAAACTACTTAAGTCTAGTTTCCACCATCTTTTCTTTTACTATAGGTGTTACCCCCAACTCTCTTTTTAATGTTGTCATTTCTTATTCTATCCTGTATAATTTTACCAAACATCCAACGCAACATCCTCATCTTTGCTACACTTAGTTTAGTAAAACTCATTTCAAGTCTAAGATCTCAAAATTTAGTTGTTTATTTATAAGGAACGAGGTAAGCATACCTGGTTTAACACGAGAAGAGATGGCAAATATTGAAGGATATTCTATCTCTCCTAAAGTGGGAATACATTCCACTTTCAGAATTTTTCCAATCTCATCGTGTTTTGGCAAGTAAAACTGAAATAAATGCAATATCATATGCATAAATAATTTAAACAAATATACTAACAAACAAATTTGAAGTAATGATGATCATACAATCAGCTAAAATACCTCATCAGTGGCCTCTTGAATAGGGACAAAATTTGAAAGTGTTACATCACCACAAAACCATTGATATTTTAAGACTAAGGGTGGGTCTGTACTCATTGCACCATCATGAACAAATGTGAAGTGACTGTGGCACACATCTTCTTCCAAAGGTTTATCTATTGAGGCTTCTTTGAGGAAAAAACCAGGTGGAAGATGATCCTTCCATTTCTCAACTAGAAAGCGGAAAGTTGACTCTGCAGCTTGCTCGGGGCGACCAAAGTCCCACCCATCTCTAATGCACAACGCTGTGTGTGCAGGGTATCTTCTTGCTATTGCCATTTCTTCACGAGAAAGATCTACAAAACTTTTTCATATTCAATGAACTATCTTAATGCATAAGAACATAAAAATTTGAAGATACCAATACAAATCACTCAAAGAAAATATGTTGGGCACTCCTTAACTAGTAACTAGTACTTAATTAGAATGTATTCTTCTATCAGCTCTGCCAACATTTTAACAAGCCAAAGGCTAACAATTGATGGCCCATACCTCTATCATTATATTTTTTTAAAGTAGGCCCAACAAGCAATATCGAGGCTGCTTCCAAATGAGGCATCTTCAATATAGGGTTCTCCTCCACTCGCAAATGCTACATTAAAATAAATCATTCAAAACAATTTTTTTAAAAGCAAAAAAAGTTAAAGTTAAATCATTGAAAACAACACAAATCAGTCTACACTAAAGTATTTACCCATGCATGTACAATTTAATTCAACACTAAATAGTACTCAAAAGTTACTTAGAATTTCTTAGGTTAAGTTCCTGCGTTATTATTGATATCTTATCCAAATTTTAAACTAGTACCCTTATGTTAATATTTTATCCAAACTCTAAATAAGACCATTGGTGTCCACTTTCATATGGAGCAAACCCGATTAGAAATTAGAAATGAAAACATGTCACTTTGATTTAATGGAAACAAAAAGTATTAAAAACTAAACTCATATTGCAGCCAGCCACATTTTTATACACTTATCTTTTATTTAATCAGCCATGACCACTTCAACCAAATGTTTGGCAGTGTTGGAGAAAAGGGGAGTGTTAGCAAGATTAACTCTATGCCTAAATGCAAAGGTTTATTTCCCCCCTTGTCTAGCAGGAATATATAATTGTATAACAATGATTTGGCTACTTTGAAGTCAGGGGATCGCTTTAGAGAGAAGATTGCAGTATTAAAATTGTTGATTAGAAAACCAAAGGTTAAGATTGTGGTGATGGTATATTATATGCACTTTTCTCTCTGAAGTGTGTCCTTCAGTTCATAGGAGCCAATAAAATTTCCAATACAGAAAACAAAACTCTTGAGTAAAATAAATTTGTCTACGATCTAAGCAACGGCTACAATCATAGATACAATTGCTTCTAGATTGTATAAATGCTAAAACCCACTAATAACCAAGATATACCAAAAAATTCAAGATTATCTATAAATATGAAGATAGAACCAAAAATCACATGACAACCTAAACAATATCCTTACTGCTTTTCTCAAAAAACCATAAATTAAAACTACAAAATTAAAACAAAAACTATAGCATTCAACAATCACTAATCTACGACACTTCTCTATATTCTCAAATAGATAACTAGACATCTCCAATGACTCAGAAATTTTATCACACAATAACACGGTGATTATCTATACCCATGAAAAAAGTCTACTCCGATAAATGTTTTACATATGATCAACTGTCTAAGGTTATGTTGTGCCAAATAAAATTGATATCATACTAACCTCAAGAACTGGTAAATATGGAAAACCTGCAAGTGTAGAAATTCTGTTTTTGCTGGCAGCTAACACCTGCATCAGATTACTTTATTGTTACTCAATAAAATGTTAAATAAGCACACACACTATATAGTCAATACTAGATACAGCAAAACAACCTGGAGTCGAGGTTGACTTGCCATAGTGAGAGATTTCAACTTATTTTGAGCTACTGAGAGGAACTGCAAAATTGAAGCATTGAAAATCCAAATGTTTAATGAAAACTTAAGTTGACGACCAAAAAAATAAAATCTGAATAAAAAATCAGAAAACTGACAAGGTTTTTTTAAAGCTTGCCTCCAAATTGGGAAGTTGCGGGAGACTTGCCAGTGATGTGATTTGATTTCCAGCAAGATAGAGTTGCTACATAAAAGTTATGAATTCCATAATATCATTATTAAAATTTTGTATATTATAGAAATATGCTTTTTCTATATTATTTTTATTCTGTAACATAGTACATGAGTATTTATAGAATATAAATTACACTAAGAAATAGGGGTAATTATTCTCCCTATAAATGCTAATCCTAAATAAGGTAAGAATATAATAATACAATTAATTTCTATTTAATCACAATTTGAATCCAGCCATAATGAGCTGTATGACAGAATCTGTTTTGATTTTGTGCTAATATTCAACACTCCCCCTCAAGCTGGCATGAATATATCGTTCATAGCAAGCTTGCACACCATGTTATCAAACAGTCTCTTTGGAAGACTCTTTGTGAGAACATCTGCTACTTGACTTTTGGTAGGTATGTAGGACATACAAATCTCACCGCTGTCAATTTTTTCTTTGATGAAATGCTTGTCCACTTCAACATGCTTCGTCCTGTCATGTAGGACAGGATTATGGGCAATAGAAATAGCAGTCTTATTATCGCAGTAAACTTTAATTGGAGTTGGGCCAAAGAACTTCAATTCTTCCATGAACTTTTTGATCCATAATACTTCACAAAAACCATGGGCCACAGATCGGAATTCAGCTTCTGCACTGCTCCTGGCTACAACATTTTGTTTTTTGCTCCTCCATGTAACTAGATTTCCACCTACAAAAGTACAATATCCTGAGGTAGACCTTCTATCATTTATATTACCTGCCCAATCAGCATCTGTATAGGCTTCAACCTGTATATGTCCTCTATTTCTGAATATCAGCCCCTTTCCCGGAGTACCTTTCAAATATCTTAATATTCTGAAAATAGCTTCAAAGTGGGCTGCACCTGGTGCATGCATAAATTGGCTTATTACACTCACTGCAAAGGCTATATCTGGCCTTGTATGTGACAAATAAATTAGTCTTCCAGCCAATCGTTGATAACGTTCTTTATCTACTATTTCATCTTCAGCAACTGACTTTAGTTTCACATTGGGATCCATTGGTGTTTCTACTGCTTTAGACCCTGTCATCCCTGTTTCTGCAAGTAAATCGAGTATGTACTTGCGCTGGTTGAGAAAAATACCTTCTTTAGATCTTGCGAACTCCATCCCAAGAAAGTATTTTAACTTTCCAAGATCCTTGATATCGAACTCAGCCTCAAGTCTTCTCTTTAGATCACTAATTGCTTTGACGTCATCTCCTGTAATAATAATGTCATCAACATACACTATTAAGATAGCAATCTTACCTTCAGATGAGTGTTTAAAGAACATAGTGTGATCTGCTTGACTTTGGGTGAAACCGTGTCTCTTAACAACACTTCCAAATCTCTCAAACCAGGCCCTTGGCGATTGTTTCAATCCATATAGGGATTTTCTCAATCTGCATACTTTGTTTCTTCCAAGATTTTTTTCAAATCCAGGAGGTAAACTCATATATACTTCTTCATGTAATTCACCATTCAAGAAGGCATTTTTAACATCATATTGATATAGTGTCCAGTTGAAATTTACTGCAAGAGAAAGAAGAATTCTGATAGAATTGATCTTAGCAACTGGGGCAAAAGTCTCTTGGTAATCAATACCATGAGTTTGAGTAAATCCTTTTGCTACTAATCTCGCTTTGTATCTTTCCACACTTCCATCAGCCTTGCATTTCACTGTAAAGACCCACTTACACCCTACTGCCTTTTTATCTTGTGGTAGATCAGTGATACTCCAAGTGTTATTTTTGTTTAGAGCATCCATCTCTTCTTTCACTGCTAATTTCCAATTCGGATCACTTAATGCTTCCTGAATAGTTCTGGGCACAAACAAATTAGAAATCCTAGACACATATGCCTTATGGGTGTGTGATAGTTTGTCATATGACAAGTAATTAGACATAGGATGTTTAGTGCACATACGAGAACCTTTCCTCTCAGCAATTGGGACATCGAGGTCAGGAATATTTTTTCTCACAGAAATTGGAAGATTAATATCAGGAAAAGACAAATCAGATAAATCATTGGATGAGTAAGAAGGATTACCAGATGAAGAACTAAAAGACAGATTATCTGTAGGACCTTCACTTGGTAAATCAGATTGGATTTCTACTGGAGAGACAATAGGGTTTGCACCACCTTTGTGGAATTTTTTTCGAACATACACTTTAAGTTCAGGATTATCATCCTTAATCAGTGTTTCTCCCCCTGTTTCAGATTCTATTATCTTAGCATTTGGGTGATTTGTAGTCACAATATCATCTAGAGCAGGCAAAGTTTTCCAAAAATTATCTTCTTTATTATTACATTGACTCTCCCCCTGAAGAGAATTTTTAAAAAAAGGTTGATTTTCAACAAAGTGAACATCCATGCTTTCAAAAAATTTCTTTGTAACTGGGTTAAAACATTTGTATCCCTTTTTATTGGAAGCATAGCCAAGAAAAACACATTTTTCGGCTTTAGGATCCAACTTAGAACGAAAAACATTGGGGATGTAAACATAACAAAGACAACCAAAAATTTTAAGGGGAAGATCCGTAATAATACGAGATGTAGGAAAATTGTTTTGTAACACTTGTACAGGACTTTCATATTGTAACACCCGAGATGGCATTCGATTGATGAGGTGACAAGTAGTTAATAAAGCATTTCCCCAAAGATACTTAGGTACATTCATAGAAAACATAATAGCTCTAGTGACTTCGAGGAGATGTCTATTTTTTCTTTCAGCAATACCATTTTGCTGCGGAGTATCGCGACAAGTGGATTGATGAATTATCCCCTTAGTTACAAGGAATGTACTTAAATATTTGTTGAAATATTCAGTGCCATTGTCAGACCTTAGAATGCCAATCTTAGTTTGAAATTGATTGTTAATCATGTTAAAAAAAACTTGAAATCTTTGTTCAACTTCTGATTTTTTCTCCATGAGATAAACCCAACACAGCCGTGTATGATCATCAATAAATGTTACAAACCATTTTTTTCCAGACATAGTTTTAATTTTTGAAGGACCCCAAACATCACTGTGAATTAAATAAAAAGGTTTAGAAGCAGAATAGGCTTTTGATTTAAAAGACACACGATGATCTTTAGCTAAGTGACAAGCTTCACAATGAAATTGTGAGGAATTTATTTCTTTGGAAAAAATAGGAAACAAATGCTTAAGATATGAAAAACTAGGGTGACCTAATCTTTTATGCCATAACATAATTTGATCTGAAACAGGAGATGCGTTTGTACTGTTTGAACCGAAAAACGCTTTATTGCCAAACTGAATTCCATCAAGGTAGTACAATCCATTCATCTCTCTAGCAGTTCCAATCGTCTTCCCCGAGTTCTGGTCCTGAAAAACACAAGTAGAGGGACGAAAAAGAACAGAACAATTAGTGTCCTTAGACAATTTATGAACAGATAGAAGATTACAAGCGAATTTAGGAACATGTAAAACAGATTGCAAAGTGATTTGCTCTGAAATTTTTATGCTGCCTTTGCCTGCAATACTTGAATAACTACCATCAGCTATCCTAACTTTTTCAAAACCTGAACTAGGAAAATAGGTACTGAATAGATGAGAGCAATTAGTCATGTGTTCAGATGCCCCTGAATCTATTATCCAAGGGTTAGAGTGGTTGTGAGCAGATAGTGCCCAAGAATCCTTACCTGTTTGTGCCACAGTTCCAGTAGGGATATTAAGAGATGAATTGGACTTTAGAAACTTAAGAAGGTTATCCATTTGCTCCTTCGTACATGGAGACGAATCAGCCTCATTGGCCATAGGCATAGGACGATCACCAAACTTACCAGCCTTGCCATGATTTGGTCGCCCATGTAGTTTATAGCAAGTTTCCCGAGTGTGGCGATTGCGCCCACAGTAATCGCAAAATAAATGAGTCTTGTCTCCACCTCGTTGATTATGAAGTGGTTTACGATTGACATGGGGAATTGCCAAGGCAGATCCTTCAACTGGTGGAGGGACAGCTGCTGTATTTTTGCCAAGCATCACTTGCCGACGACTCTCTTCGCGACGTACTTCTGAAAAGACTTCACCAATTGGAGGGATAGGATTTCTGCCTAGAATTCGGCCACGAACCTCATCAAAATCAACATTTAGACCCGCAAGGAACTTGAAAACACGACTAACATCCACCATCTTCTTGTAATGTTTGCTATCGGCAGGTGATTTCCACTCATACTCATTGAAAAGGTCCAAATCTTGCCAAATACGTTTGAGACAATTGAAGTATTTGGTGACTGAATCTTCACCTTGCCGAATTTCTCCCAATTTGAGAGTTAATTCGTAGATTTGGGATTGATTTTCCAAATCAGAGTACATTTGGGAGACACCTTCCCAAAGTTCTTTTGCAGTATCATAACAGAGATAATTTGCACCTATCTCTTCATCCATGGAGTTGACTAACCATGTCATGACCATGGAGTTTTCAGCATCCCATGTATCATAATCTGCACCTGCCTTGTCTGGTTGTTTTTTGTCGCCAGTAATGTAGCCAATCTTTCCTCTCCCCCTGAGATACATACGAACGGATTGCGACCATCGAAGATAATTAGCACCGTTCAGCCGAATTGTTGTGATCTGAACAGGGTGGTTTTCATGGTACGTTCGGACTAATTTAGGTTCGGGTGAGGAATGTTTGGGTGAAAGTGAGGACTCGGTATCAGACATTGTGGGATGTAAAAAAGATAAACAGAGCGGAAGCAAAAACAAAAAAAAAAACCCTAAAGGATTCTTGTTGCTACTGATACCATATAGAAATATGCTTTTTCTATATTATTTTTATTCTGTAACATAGTACATGAGTATTTATAGAATATAAATTACACTAAGAAATAGGGGTAATTATTCTCCCTATAAATGTTAATCCTAAATAAGGTAAGAATATAATAATACAATTAATTTCTATTTAATCACAATTTGAATCCAGCCATAATGAGCTGTATGACAGAATCTGTTTTGATTTTGTGCTAATATTCAACATATATACATAAGGCAAAAGCAAGCGCGCCCACATAAATATATGTATACCTGCAGTACTTTGCAACTTTCAAGAGGCTCAAATCCAGGCCCTTTAAAATCATTAAAACTCAAATCAAGAACCTGATAAATCAAATGGTTTCTTTCAATTAGTTTAGTAGAGAGATCACTTGGAAGATATTCAAACATAATAACCAAGCACAGATTATGTTTAAAACCTTCACTCTTGTCAATATTTCTACTCCTTCCAATGTAGACAAGAGATTGTCACGGAGATAGACAAACTGCCAATAAGAATCATAAGTTAAATGCTATGAAAATCCTCAAAATACAAAATAACTATGGTATGTTCAAATTTAAACAACTTGAGATTCTCTCCTAGGTATTATGCAGTTGTGGGAATAAATAAAGGCAAATAAGATATTTTATTTCATAATCTTAAATAACAAAACCTAAAGCCATTGAAGAGTCAATAGAAATTAAATCAACATCAGCCCACTAGTCTTGTCATGGTATTTCGCACATCAGCAACTGGACAATATGCATCTCAGCCCATTTAGGAAAACAGTAAGCCTACACCAATCTAGCAATTCGCTAAAATATGAGTAATACAAAAGCAAGTAAAAAGAAAGAGCTGCACTTTACTGACGTTTCTCTCTCGCAAATGAAAAGATTTCCCGACTATCTTTTCTGTCTTGCAAATGAAAAGATTTCCCAGCTATTTCTTACAGACTACTGTGTGTTCAACCATAGCAAACTATTCTTTCCTAAAAATAATTAGTAAATGAACATGGACAGAGAAGCTAACTCATGTTTTAATGGAATGAGTAGATGATAAAATTAAAGGACACATTGATATGAATTTACTCATATGCTCGTCTGTTAGAGGACTTAATAAATAAAATGAGGTCATTCCCCTGCCTTAAATTAAATTTCATTTAAAAATTGCCTAAAACAATTGTGAACATGTTATCTAACATAATGTACGCTTACCTCCAAATTTGAGGATAAGTTTAATCCACCAGCAGTGAGACTGCGAACTCTGTGTCCCCTAAGATCCAATCTCTGATCAAACATCAATATGATTCAGAATTAGATAGTAAAAGGGGCTGAAAGCTTCACTACAATATAATTCAAGCAAGGTTTCGAAGGAAGAAAAAAAATTGCAACTTCAATTATGGCCACAGTTTCATATTTCATAACAGCAACTATGTCTATACAGACAGCCATGTTTTTTACTGCAAATTTCCTTAATATGGTGAGTCCTTTTAGTCACAACTAAAGCACTCCAATGTGCCAAACATTACTAGTATTAGTTGTTAAACAGTTCACAAAATACACAATCAATCCAACTGTGCGCACCATTATTATATTTTTCTTTTCACAAATGCAAGCTGTTAAGTTAAAACATCATAATAGAGCTTTTTCTTTCCTAAAATTAAAATAAATCACCCAACAACCACTAATTATTTTCAAAGACAAAAGCACCTACATCTAATATTGCACAACATCACATGCATAAAACACCCTCCTTTTCAGCAATATTCCTGAGTCAACAGTAGGAGTTTAACATAGGGGTGTTGGCTTGATGAATTCAAATCATATTTCCGGGAATTGAAGTTGGAAATCTCATATTTTCATGCTTGTTTTGAGTTTTAACAAATTATGCCTAGATACTTTTTATTCCAAAGAATTTAATTTACTCAGTGAAAATTTTAATATATTTCTTTTAAAGGGGGGAAATCTTACATTCCCTTTAGAATAGAAAATAAGCAATTATAATAGCCTAATTCTACATTATTTTAATACATTTATTTTTATTTTAAATTTTCAAAATTATAAATAAAACAAATTTTAAAAATATTCTTAGAAATGTTAATAACTTCCCGAACAAATTCATGAGAATAAAATTTCAGGCAATATAACCTTCCTAGAAATTTCTAGAAATGATATTACTCGAATCAGAATTTCAATCTATCAATGAAACACATTCTAAATATTTCACTAATAAGATTTTAAACAGTAACCTAAAAATTAAGATCATTGCATTAATCACAACAAACCTTACCAAATCATCATTAGCCTTAACCTCAATATGCGGAAGAACAATAAACCGTGAATTACGGCTATCAGGAGTCCCCAGTTTCCTCCTTCCAGACAAACTGGAACTTCTCTCTGAAGAAGATGACATAGATCCAGCTCTCAACCCGCCAGACACAGTTGGTGACCTCCCCGACATTGACGGTGATGAAACCTTCGCCACACTCTTCCTAACAGCACCACCGGGACCACCGCCACTAACATCAACCATCGAAGAACCAACTCTCCTCGATGAAGAGGAAGAAGCAGAAACCGTCAACGCAGGCTTACTTAACGGCCTCTTAACAACTTCTGTCTTACTCGAACCCACCGGCGACGCGGCAACCGGCTTGCCAGCATGCAAAGCAGAAATCGAACTCCGACGAATCTCTGGGAGAGATCTTCGGACTGGTTCAGTAACCGAAGAAGTTGAAGCTGAAGAAGAAGAAAGAGTTTTATCTCTAACCGTAGTTTTAGTTCTTCCATCTGATGATAACGATAACGATAACGAAGACCGTTGTGCTAATCCTCCAGTACTGTTTCTTCTCGGTACTGAACTCGAACTAACCGAACCCGAACCTGATCTCTTCGTAACCGAACCTGAATCCGTTACGTTCCGAGCCTCGACTCTCTTTCTCGAAGAAACCGAACCAGTTGAAGCGGTTTTCACAGCTTCTGAAGATTTTTTCTTTTCAGACTCCGACGGTACTTCCATTTTTCAACCTGAAATAAAAAATAAAACAAAAATAGAAATAATTAAAATAAGAAAGAAATTATATAGGTTAGATCTAATGTTGGTAAAGGAAAAGTGGTTAACCTTGTGCGTAGAAAGAAAATGAGGAGATCTAGTGAAAGAAGAGGACAATTGAAGTGAAACTGAAGTTGAATTTGAGTAGCATTGGGAAGGGTAGAGAGAGAGAGTATAAGAAAAAGGTGGAAAGGGTATTGTTGAGAGGGACAGAGGAACTGGAGGCAATAAACAATGGTTGATGGAAAAAATGGAAATGAGGCAAAAGAGTAAAGTGATAGTGTGGGGTAAGGTTCTTAAAATTTAAAAACAAATTTGTCGGAAACGCCCGGGAATGGAAAAGCGAGTTATGAGATGGGACGAACAAGTGATTTAAATACTGACATAAATATATTTTATTTTATACTAAATTTATATATTTTTTATTTTATACTAAATTTATATATAAATTTAAATATCTTTTATATTATATCAAATAATTTTCCTAGTGCGGAGCACGGATATCTTTTACTAGTAAGGGAGACTAAAATATGTTATTACCTCCTTTATTGGTTTTTCGTCCAATTATTTATTTTGGTTCGGTAAGTTTTTTTTACTTTGACAAATATTTATTTCTTAAAGTTTGTATTAATTTTAAATTTTTAACAAAGATAATAAACTTTTTAAATCAACAATTATGTTAATTTTATTTGCAAAAAACGACTATGATAGATTGGGAAACAAAAAGTAGTAATAATAATTTTCTTAACATCTTCAAAAATATAGCATTTCTAACTTATTATAATATGATAGATCTATACTAAGTTAACATCAAACTTGAATAATCAAAAGAAGATAAACATAAAACAACTTCAACATATATTTTCTCTTCCTCGTAAAGAGGCAACATTACAATATAAATACTAGGGTTTTCTTCAATATGATCATGGGCCACATAAGAATTATTTTAAACCCATTAAATATAAACTATCTTTAAACCAAAAGGGTTGTTTCCTTTCCCTAATAGACTTATTGGGCTTAGAACTCTGTAACCCATCAATACTCCCTGATTCAACGAGAACCTTGTCCTCAAGGTTCAATGATGCATTGGGTCGTGTAACAATTTTTGGAGAGGCCCATGTTGAAGGGGAATTCGTAACATTTGGGTTTGGGTAGTAATTGGTGAGGAATGAGAATCTGTAACATTGGGCTTGAGGCAATTAATTGGTGAGAAAGGAATAGGAAATGTTGGGATACAGCTTGCTGGTAAGGTTGGAAGTAAAGGTGAGGTACAGCTGGCGGAAAGTGCAGCTGATGCGTGACAGCTGGAGTGATAAGGTTGAGGAGATTGATGGTTATCAATGTGGCATGGGAAAAGAGATTTTGCGGTGGGTGGGAGTTACGAAAAGGAGATAAGGGGAAATTATGAGTGTTCATTGCACGTGAATGAGAGAGTGTGGGCAAGGAAGTAACCGTTGTACTTGGAGATTTAGAGTGAAATTTAGTGGAGCCTATATAAGAAGGAAGAACCCTAGTTTCAGTGTTTCTTATTGGCTCCAAAGTACCGTCGTTGCATGCCTCCAAACTCTTCTCTTTATCACACGGCTTCTCATTTTGCTTTGCATGTCCCTCGTCAGTCATCAACTAAGCAAGTAATACAAGATGGTTTTGTTTTGCGGTAGCGATCTTTGTGTTTCCATCTTCCTTTGAAAATTGTTTGCTAACTACAACAGTATTGGGTAATGTTTTGTCTTGCAGGAAGATGTCTGAGAGGTGTAAGGGAAGGTCTTGTTCATGGTGTTGGGTGGTTTTTCCGAAGAAGGGTCGAAGGAGAGACACATGCACTACCGGATGGATCCTAGAAGACGAAGGTAGATCCAGTTCGTAGGCCACCTCACCCACGTGACAGATGATTTTGAAAGGTCCATGAAAGTATTTTGAAAGTTTTTGTGACGTTCGCTTCGTAACAGTTTGTTGACGGTAAGGCCGCAAATGAAGCAGGACAAAATCTCCAATTTGAAAGGTAACATCGAGTCTTTTTTTGTTGGCTTGAGTCTCCATTTGTTTTTTACTTTTTTGTAAGTTGTGTTTGAGCTAACTCAAAATTTCTTGGCGATGTTGAAACGAGGAATCCAAGGAATCAATGGTGGCAGAATCTTTGATGTAATCCGGGATGGATGGAGGTGGACGGTGTAACGCCCCGATTCTGAATTCCCAATTTTATTGAGTCCTTATTTGATTTATTTAAGTGATTATTTTATTTATGTGGAGTTTGTGTGATAATATGTTATGTTTACATATTGAGCTATTTTTGCCGACTTTGAGAGTTTCGGGTAAAAATAGGTTGGGAGGTATTTTGGGCATTAGTGATAATATTAAGTGGATGTTTATATGTATGCATGTTTATGAAGTGATATAAACATTGTTGATGCACATTGTATATGCTTGATGCTCTATTTGTAAATAGTTAAGCGTGAATACATTGCGATGTACGGTGTAGTGAGATGAGTTGTGGTGAGAATGCGGAAGACGTTTTAGGACGTTATGTGTGTGTGTGTGTGTGTGTGTGTGTGTGTGTGTGTGTGTGTGTGTGTGTATGTGTGTGTGTGTGTGTGTGTGTGTGTGTGTGTGTGTGTGTGTGTGTGTGTGTGTGTGTGTATGTTTATGTGCATTATGTATTATGATATTGTTTCTCACCCTTCTGCTGTTTTATAATGCTCTATGAGGCATTGCAGATTAGATTGCTGGAGTCTTTGTGAAGCGAGTCTTCACTTCTTTTGGTCAGATGGCTCTGATATGTAACACTGGGTAGTTAGGAATTATTTTGATTCTTTTGTGATACATCTGTGTATGTATCCGCTGACGAACGTTTTGTAAACTCAACGGATGAATTGAATTAATTTGAACGATGTATATGATGCTTATGTTAATGAAGTGATTTCAATGTTTAGATGTTTCCGCTTTATTCTAAATGTTGATGTGTGGGTTTTAAGCGCTATGCTTTATTTTTAGTTGAGATTTACCCCTTTTGTTACATATCTTCATGAGCCGGTATTATTTATGTTTTGTTTCAATGATAATGTGATGCGCCTTTTTTATACCATGTTATAATTATACTCTAATGGAATTTTTATTAGTGCCTAAATGATTTAATTGTTTATTTGGGGTATAGAAAGGGGGTGTTGCAGACGGCCATATAGAGCTTGGAATGGTGACATCTTAATAGCTGAGTGATAAGTTGTGTTGAACCAGAATTCGGCCAGATGCAAGTATTTGAACCAGTGCTTGGGATGGTCGCTAACAAAACACCGTAAGTATGTCTCTAAACTTCTATTCACAACTTCCAACTGTCTATCTATTTTCGGGTGGTAAGTTGTGTTAAATTTAAGCTTTGTTCCTTGGACTTTAAACAGTTGTTTCCATAATGAACTCAAAAACAAGGGGTCCCTGTCCGAGATAATAGATTTGGGAATACCGTGAAGCCGACAAATTTCAACAGAAAATCTTGTTGCCAGATCTTGTGCGGTGTATCGAGTTGGGAGAGCAATGAAGTGTACATACTTCGTGAGTCGATCACAGATGATCCAAATCGCTGTGTGACCGAAGGAATTTGGAAGATGAGTGATAAAGTCCATGGTAAGTTCCTCTCACACCTGATTTGGTATTGGTAAGGGTTGCAACAGTCCCTTCTTTTTCTGTGTTTGATACTTGCTTTATTGACAAACTATGTAGTGTTTAATGAAGTTCGTAACCTCGGTGTGGAGTCCCAGCCAAGCAAAGGAAGCAACAAGTCTAGCAACTGTTGGTTTGACACCCGAGTGACCCGAAGTGGGTGTACTATGAAACTCATCAATGAGTGCCAACCTTAATTGATTAAACAGTATGTACAATTTCTCCCGAAAAACAGTAGGCCTTTGGAAAACATATAGTCATTTTTTTCCATCTGGGACGTGTTTTTCACTAACTGTTGTCCTTCCAAATTTGTGGCATAGTAATGGCGGAGGTGGGTGACCAGATCAGGAATGGTGGACGAGAGAGCTATTAGAAGCGAGGGTTCTTGGGCGGAAAACTTGCGGCTTAAAGCATCTGCTACAAGGTTCGAACGACCAGGTTTGTAAAAGATTTCAAAATTGAACCCTTGAAGTTTTGAGGCCCACTTTTGTTGTTCTGGCGTTTGAGTTCATTGCATTAGGTGATCCTTTAAACTCTTTTGATCTGTGTAAATCTGAAACTTCTGACCAATTAAGTATCGAAGCCATTTCTTAACTGATTATGTTACAGCGTACATCTCTCGGACATAGACAGAGCTGGACTGCATACATGAGCACATTTTTTTGCTGAAGAAGGCGAGGGGATGGCCATTCTGGGATAGGACCGCACCAATGGCAACTCCGGAAGCATCTGTCTCAATGATAAATGTTTTTGTGAAGTCTGGCAAAGCCAGCACCGACATGTCGATCATTTTCTTTTTCAATTATGTAAAGGCCAAAGCAGCCTCTGTACTCCATGAAAATTTAGTAGAACGCAATAAATCGGTGAGAGGAGCGGCGAGAGTGGCGTAGTGTTGCACAAAGCGTCTATAGAAACCGGTGAGACCGAGGAAACCCCGCAAAGCCGTGAGAAAACGTGGCTCCGGCCAATCCACTATTGCCTGAATTTTTTCTAGATCTGCAGCAACACTACCTTCTGATATAACATGACCCAAATAATTTACCTTGTTAACGGCAAAAACACACTTTGAAAATTTTGCAAGAAATGAATTGGACTTTAAAACATTAAAAATGATATCTAAATGGATCAAGTGATCACTCATGGATGAGCTGAAAATGAGTATGTCATAAAAAAAACTAAAACAAACCGTCGAAGGTAAGGTCTTAACAGTTCGTTCATAGCAGATTGAAATGTTGATGGTGCATTTGTTAAACCAAAGGGCATAACTAGGAACTCGTAATTCCCGTCGAATGTGCGAAATGCCGTTTTATGAGTATCTTCTGATGAAACTCGTATTTAATGATAACCAGAGCGTAGATCTATCTTGGTAAATATTGTTGCATTACCCAACTCATCTAAAAGTTCATCAATAGTGGGGATATGGAAACGATCTTTGATTGTAACTGCATGTAAGGCGCGATAATCAACACAAAATCGCCAAGTGCCATTCTTTTTCTTGACAAGAAGGACAGGAGAGGAAAAAGGATTGTTACTAAGGATAATGGTGTCTTCCCTTAACATGTCCTGAATGAGGGAGGTCATGGCTTCTTTCTAGGAGTGTGGGTATTTGTATGGCTTAACATTAATTGGTGTTGTAGATGGAAGTAAGGGAATACGATGGTCATATGGTCTAGAAGGTGGAAGGCTTATGGATCCATGGAAGACATTTGGGTATTTTTTTATGATACTGGCAATGTTAGGGTCGAGTGGGAATTTGTGGTTGGAAAAACGTTTGGTGGTTCGGATTTGGAAGGTACTTATTGGCTTGGTTGTTTGAGTTGGATTCCTGGGTCAGTAGGTAGGAAAGTCATGAGGTGGAGGGAAGCAATGGAATCTGTGTGAAGAAGGTGACGAAGTTGGTGAAAGGTTGTTAAGGAGGGTAGAGTTTTTGGGTCTCCTTTGAGGGTAATTAGTGTATCTTTGTGAGTGAAGGTAATAAAAGGAATGGAGAAATCAGCATTGATAGGTCCAAGAGTGTGTAGCCATGCCATGCCTAAAACAACATATGCACCTTTTATTGGTAAAAGGTAAAAGGGAAGTGAAAAGGGCTTGTTTTGTAAGGTAAGTTTGACATTGTTACAAATGCCCTCACATTGGAGATGAGATCCATTTCCAACCATAACTGAAAATTATGGAATATGTGTAGTTTGGAAATTAAGATGGTGGGCAATCCTTGGTTGAAGGATGTTATGAGTGTTTCCCGTATCCACTAGGACCATAACCTGAAGTCCTCAAATCAGGCCTTGAAACTTGAGTGTTTGGGGTGAAAACTGGCCTGCTAAGGCTTGGGGACAATTGAAAATAGGTATTACTTGAATTGGTAGCAGCAGCGTCTTCTTGAGAGTCTTGAGAGTCGTCCTCCCCTTGTTGGGATTCTGATAAATCATCTTCAGCTATAAGTAATAGAAATCTGTTTGAAACACATTTGTGACCAGGGATGAATTTTTCATCACAATTAAAGCAAAGTCCTTGGGCTCTGCGTTCTTGCATCTGGGTGTTGGAGAGGCGTCAAATAGGGAGTTTTTTAGGTTGGGGGTTGTTAGATGGTTTTGGGTCAGTAGGTGTTTTGTTGTATGATGGTGTGCGGTTAAAGGTGTTTGAGTATGATTTTGGATATTTTTGTTTTGAGTCAAGTAGCTTAGATTCAATAAGTTTGGCTAGACCAATAGCTTGTGAAATAGATGATGGGTGATGAATCGCCATTTCATTCCGGATTTCAGCTTTTAATCTAGAAATAAAACAATTGAGAATAGCATTTTGTGGCAGTCCCACAACCCGGTTCCCTAATTTTTCAAATCGTGTTTGGTAATCAACAACAGATCCTTCTTGTTTCAATTTAAATAACTCAGCCTGATGGTTGTCATAAGTGGAGGGACCAAAGCGTAATTCCAAAGCCTTTATAAAAGAAAATCAATATGTTAAAAAGTGATTCTGGTGCATCCATTTAAACCAAGATAAAGCATCCCCTTTCATATAAAAATAAATCAATGATAATCGATTTTCTGGTGGTAAATTGTAAAAACTGAAAATTTGATCCGCCTGAAATAACCACTCCAATGGGTTAGAATCATCAAACATAGCAAGTTCAAGTTTAGGTGTTTGAAAGGGTGGTAATGGGGGAATGTTAGGGACTTGGTTATAGGGAATTTGGGGCATATATGGAATAACATAGGGTTGTGTTGAAACAAATGAGATATGTGATGAAAAGTATGGTGGTGGGGACGGTGCTACAGTATCCCACGAATGAACAGTGACGGTCGGCTGTGATGGAGAGGTAGAGAACATAGCAGAGTGACGTAATGGGGATTAGGTAGGGGTAAAATGTTGGGTCAATGGGGTGGAAATCATAGAAATAAGGGGGAATTTTGGGATATACCTGAAGAGTTTGCTCCTGAAAGAACTGTAGCAGAACCATGTTCTTTCTGCTTAACAAGCTTGTTAAGAACATTCATGAGAGGTTCATATCTGGAATCTTCAACCATCTTGTCAGTTTCTATTCTTGTATTAATATGTCCCACTTGCTGGGCTAGCTGAGCCAGATCTGCATTATGTTTGTCAAATCTCTCATCCATTTGTGCTTGACTTTCACTCATAGCATTGTTTAAATGGGTGGTGGAAATTTGGATAGCCTCCTCTATCAGTTCCTTAGAGGAAGGATTAGATGGTTTGGGGGGAGCCATGGAAGGATTGAGATGCAATAATGAAAGCACCAATGATAGATCTACACTAAGTTAATATCAAACTTGAATAATCAAAAGAAGATAAACATAAAACAACTTCAACATATATTTTCTCTTCCTCATAAAGAGGCAACATTACAATATAAATACTAGGGTTTTCTTCACTATGATCATGGGCCACATAAGATTTATTTTAAACCCATTAAAGATAAACTACTAAAGACACCCCACTTAATGATAAAAATCTTTAAACCAAAAGGGTTGTTTCCTTTCCCTAATAGACTTATTGGGCTTAGAACTCTGTAGCCCATCATAATACTTCAAAATATAGATTGTTTCACGATGATAAAATTTATTTAAAATAATATTTGAGTTGACGCACTTATTTACATAATTTTAAAGTAATTTAATTAATTAGATTTAATATATTTTTTTAATAGATTATGATATTTTAAATTAAATTACACGTTTTGTATCAATGGCGGCGTCTTTTATATCTTAATTAGATATTTTATATTCAAATTCATGTTTGAAATTGGAAGTGTGTTAAACCTCTTTTAAATGAGTTTTGTTGTCGTTTTAGTTGCACACAATAATAATTGGTTCATACTAAAATAATTGTACATAAAAATTACAATCACCTCCTTTGAGATTTATTAAAACGTCATTAACACTCCCTTCTAATTTTAAATTAAGCACACACCTCGGTATATTAAAATAGCACTGACATTGACATTGAAACCCCTCCCCTCTTATTTTTAGTGACATTTACTTATGGTTTTTTAACACGTTTCGGAGGAGATTAGTGTAATTTTTTTCAATTATATTTGTTTAATATAGATAAATTATGCAAGATTTTGCAACACTACTAGAGGTGTTTACGGTCTTATTTAGATAGTTTTAACGTTAAAAGTCATCTGAATTGCAATAAAAAAAATATAAGGTTCGATTTGATTTTTTTTACTTTTAGAAATCAAATCAAACCAATGCGATTTGAAATAGTTCGATTAATTCAATTTTTTATAAGAATTTTATTGGATCATGCATACACATTTAAAAAACAACATATGTGTTTAGTCATTCATACATAATTATAAAATAAATTTATAACTTTTATAATAAGTTTATAATTTGATGTATAAATTTGAATTGTGTCTTACAAATTTATCTTATGTCTAATGTACAATATAAATATATTTGAAATATTATAGTTATAAACAAGTATATGCATGTGACTATGCTAGCTTCATAACGCTGATATTTTTTTTATTATCAATATTTTATATATATAAAAAAATATAAAAATAATGTAAATTAAACCTTTTTTTTAATCTTATTGTTAATGTTAATAAAAAAATTGAAAATAAAAACAAAAATAAATATATAGTAGTTTTATTTTAAATAAAAATAATAGTATTTATAAATAAGTAATATTTTACTTTTTGTTAATATGTAAATTAAAATAAATATCATACAAAGAATATGATAAAATATACACTTAGTACTTATTTATTTCTCTATAAATTAAAAAAATATATAATGATTTGTAAGATTTTGTAACATAATGCGGATTGATTTAGTTTGTAAAATACAAACTGCAAATCGTATTGAATTGTACGATTTTGTTAAATAATGACTCAAATGCATCTGAATCAAATATGATTGTTTTGGGATTTCTGTTTGCTTTGGTTTAGTTAACAATTTTCTATTAGACTGGTTCAGGTTTGAACACCCCTAACTCTAATAGTGTGTTTAGATGAGATAATTGAAAAAATTTAAGAAATTTAAAACTCTAAGCAACATAGACAAATCAATTTAAATTCATTCATTTTAAAATTCTTTTATTTAGATGGAGTAATAGAGTTATTCATTGTTAAAATTTTATGATCATTTATAATACCCAACGTAATACTATCTAGAATCGCATTACATAAAGCATTAAAAAAATTGTACTGAAACAAACATCATCTAAATGAACTCTAAACTATATTGCATCCAATACATAGTACATGAAAATAATGCATCAAATATTCGAAGGAACTACATAAGATGATATTGCATAAATATAACCATCAAACATCTAGGTTTTAAACCTTTGAGCCTTCTTGCTAAGTCTCCAGCTCCTACAGCTTACTTGTAAAACAACAACATGATTGGGGTGAGATTACTAAATCTTAATGGGTTCCCCTATATCATGGTTCCCCTTACCTGATAACCAAATGTTTGTCGAACAACCCCAATCGAGGATAGTCAAAGGAAACCAAGGCCAAAACTTTCCCAAAAATAGTTATGGAACAAAAAGACCAATATGTCAACCAAGTACTTAGGAATGTCCAACAAAACAACTTTGGGGGCAAAATAATACAACTAATGTGGTCGAACACATTTTGGCCCAAAATGGCTTTAATGTTGGCCTTCATAGGCCTAATTATGTATCCCCCTTTTAGAATACGTCTAACAATCCAAATTTCCCAAAGGATGGAAAGTCCCCAAATTCACCAAGTTTGTTGGTGATACCAATGAGTTCACAATCGAGCATGGTGCTAGGTATCAACCTGAGGCTAGTGATATAGCCAATAACGAGAATTTGAAAATGAAATATTTTCCTAATTCTTTGACAAATAACGCTTTTACGTGGCTTACCATGTTACCCTCACATTCCATATTTAATTGGAACCAACTAGAAAGGTCGTCCCGTGAACAGTTTTATATAGGCAAATCTAAGATTAGTCTAAAATAATTGGTTTGTGTGAGATTAAAAGTGGTTGAAACCATAGATGATTACCCAAATAGGTTTAGGATAATGAAATCAAGGTGCTTCACCCAGGTGCCTGGACATGAGTTAGTAAAATTGGTTGCAAGAGGTCTCAATTACTCCATAAGGAAAAAGTTAGTCACTTAATACTTAGGAGATATGACCCAACTTGCCGACAAAGTTCGACAGGTCGAACGTCTGGAGGCTGGAAAAGTTAGGTCAAGTAAGTATCATAAAAAAGAGAAAGTGGCATGTGTCAAAGTGGATGAAATAGAAAACATGTCTGGCATGGAGTTTGAATATGTCAAGGAAAATGAGGTTAATTTGGTTGAATTAAAGCTTGAATCTCCTCATGTATGTAAATTACTAAAACCTTCGAACGAGAAAATCCTATCGAACCAAAAAATGAGAAATTCTTCACGAAGACTTATACATTCGATATAACTAATTGCTACGACATTTTTTATCTTTTAGTCTCTTATGGTCAAATTGTATCCCCTAAAGGACTTAAAACTTCGCCATTAGATTGAAGAAAGAAAAAGGATTTTTGTAAGTTTCATAACTTTTTAAGTCATAAAACTTCTCAAAGTGTGTTTTTCAGGTACATGGTTCAAAAGGCATTGAAAGACGGAAGGCTGGAATTTGCTGACAAGCAAAACCTTGACCAGAGGAGGAGGTTGATCTCAAAATTGAAGAGGTTCTCCTTGTCGAGCCTGTTGATGTGTTGATGGTTTGTATCACCAATGTTACAAAGGAAGTGGAAGCTATCTATGAGGAGCATTTGAAAGTGGTTTTTCCCAAAATTAAGAAAGAACTAATCGATTTTTCGAATAGATTCCAGCTTAAGGACTTTGAGGTCATGTTGTGCTCGTGTTGCAATGTCATTTTTGACAAAGAGACTGCAAAAAAGTTAGAAAAACCCAAGCCTTATTAGTTAAAGAAAGTTGGTTGGAAAGACCAACAAAAAAAGTTATTTTCAACAATAGGGGAGTTCCTTAAAAGACTTAGAGAAATAAGTCATATGTCCTTCACTTTACCTCCGAGGGAATGGTTTAGACCTATAGGGCGATCGATTGAGGATAAGGGAAAGTGGAAGATGATAAATATTGGTGAGGATGTTTTTATCTCGACATCTCTCATACTTCTAAGTACTACTCATATACTTCTAAGAACTATACTAGGAAGAATCCCATGGCTCAAACCTAATGGAAGAGGCATTGTAGAAATAAAAAGTTGCATTTGAAACAAGGAGCGCAAGTAAGAATAACAGTGTTCAAGCTATGCTTGATGGACAGGCGAGAAGAAAGTCTGTTAAGCAGAGGTTGTTTCCCTCACTGCCACTAATGGTGGAAAAAGAATCAAAAATATCAGTCGGTGAAGACGAAGAGATGGCAAGTAACAACTTTGATTCGGAGTTGGATATTTGGATATTATATGCAATATGATATTCGTGCTTCCATTAGAATATGATATAATTACTAAAACAACTGAAGAGAAGGATGGGTGAATTGAAGAAATGGCTTTTCATATGCCTTTATGTTAATATGTCTTGAATAATGGCTCTTTTAATGAAGACAAACCCATATTTAAAAGGCCTGACATGTCCATGCAACAACATTTACAACCATCGAGTGGAGGGTGTTGGGATAAATAAGGTTCTAATAGAATGTGAAGCTTGTATTAATTTGATGTCACATTCCCTACTTAGAAGATTTACAAATATGATACGCATTTAAAATCAAATAATATGGTTTTGTGCAACTATGAGGGAAAGACCAGCAGACCCTTGGGAGTCATTCAAGTTGACATGGTTGTAGAAACCACCACACGACCTACATTATTCATTGTAATTCATACTAAGTCGAATTATAATTTGCTACTAGGTCAAGAATGTATACATGGAGTATGATGTGTGCATACTTCCATGCATCAATGAATCATAATCTAGAATCCCCACGGGACCGTGGAGCACATAGAAGCTGACTAATGTTTCTTCTGTGAAGAGGTAAACCATGTCGATAGAAGAATCTTTTATCGACTGTTGGCGAATATTTTGTCATGCGTGCCAGCTGGGTCAAGTTTTGACTTCAAAGGGGCTGACGTATGTTACTTCATAAAGTTTTACCCAATGCATGGATTTATGTGAGAGTATGATACCATAGGAGATACAATAGATGGTCAGGATCAGACGATGATGATGTCTAAATCGAGCACTTTGGCTCGAATTTTGTCCTATGTGGCTTCAAACAAATTGATACCGGACTTAGAGGATGAATATCAAGAAATGATGGTTGTCAAAGCCACGATGTTCTGAGTTAAAAAGGAAATTGGCCAAAATGGCCAAGAAACATCTTCAAAAAGCTGCATGCTCGATTTTGTATACAATGACAATCCTTTGGGGTTTAAGAAAGACATGTTAACCTTGACCAAAAAGATGCAAGCTTGAGATCCTTTGGAAGAGGTAGATTTAGGATATGGGACAACTAAAAGGCAAACTTACACAAGTGTCATGCTCAACCCAGGCCTAAAAACAAAAAGTAATTGGGATTTTGAAGGAGTTCAAGAACTGCTTCTCCTGTGATTACCATGAGATGTCGGGACTTAGCTGAGATTTGGTAGAGTTGAAACTACCGATCAAGCCAGACAAATCCTAAGGAGATTTAAACCAAAAGTCTTATCGAAGATCAAGGCAGAAATCTAAAGACTGCTTAAAAACGGGTTCATAAGACATGTCAGGTACGTTGAATGACTAACAAATATTGTCCCATTAATTAAAAAGAATGGCACTCTTAGAGTCTGCATTGACTTTAGAGATTTAAACGTTGTCACTGAAAAAGACAAATACCTAACGCCAATGGTAGAAATGCTAATCAATTCGACATATGGTTTTGTGTAATTAAGTCTTTTATATGGTTATTCTAGTTATAACCAAATTGTCATTGCATAGAAAGATGTCACCAAAACGGTGTTCGTTGTTATGGGGCCTTGTGCACGTACAGGTGGGTGGTGATGCCCTTTGGCTTGAGTAATGCTGGTGCAAACTACTAGAGGGTAATGAACTATAGCTTTCATGACTTTATTGAAACATTTGTACATAATTATATAGACGACATAATCATCGAATCCTCGTTAGAAAATGGTCACTTATACCACCTTCAATTGTGCTTTAAAATGATTATAAAATATGGACAAAAGATGAATCCATTAATGTGTGTTTTTAGTGTCAATGCAGGAGATTTTTTGGGTTTCGTAATGCAAAAGAAAGGAATCAAAATAAATTTGAACAACATGAAAACCATACTCAACACAGAGCCTTCAACAAATAAGAAGCAACTTCATTCTCTACTTAGGAAAAAAAACATTATGAGAAGATTTATATCGAATATAAGTGGCAAAACAAAGGTATTCTCGTTATTACTGCGTTTGAAGAAGGAGGAAGGCTTTAGATAGGAGCCAACACATCAAAAGGTGTTTGACAATATCAAGGCATATTTGTCGAAGCCTCCTGTATTATTACCTCTCATCAGAAACAAAAGAATGAAATTATACATTTCTGCATCAAATTCAATTTGGACAGAATTAGTTTATATCATATCCTTTGGGTTTTAATGATAACAAAGTATTTAAAGAACGATTATGTATACTAATATTTGTTCAAGTGTGTAAGACCATAGACTAAAAATTTCAGAATAATCTAATTATTAATTCTGCTAGTGAACATATAAAGAGAAGCTTAAAGATCATAAGTTGATGACCATACTCTGAAGAAGTCTACTTCTAAAGATCGGACTTTGAAGAAGTCAGCATCTAAAGATCATACTCTGAAGAAGTCAACCTCTTAAGACCATACTTTGAAGAATTCTGCTTCTAAAGGTCAAAATTTGAGACTAGTCAAAGTGCAAAGACCAAAGTGGCTCTGATAGGTCACTATCACACTCTTAGGTCATTGTGTTTTCTTCTGATCACGTGAAGTCTTAAACTATTTTTTCATATAGAAAGTTGGGATGTAACTTATAATTATTAGACAAAGGCAACTTATCTAAAGGGGGTGAATATACCCCAAGTTAAAAAATTACTTTATAAAAACTTATAAATCATAAATCATTGTCTTCACACCAAAAAATACATTTACTACATCAAACTCTTTTCTCGTCGTCGCACGATCATCAAACCATTTTCACAAACAAAAGATATTTCATCTTGAGACGATGCAAGACAATGCTTCATACACAAATGTGTGAGTTGAGATAAGTGACGTTTTCTTGTGAATGTTGATATTTAGAAATCCATTCAATGTGATGCAAGCTCCTGCTCCTCTAAACCTTTTTGGGTAAGCAATGTTTTTAGTTGATTGTGACAAAATAGCTTTCGCTAAAATCGGCCAACAAACAAATATTTTCTACCTAAAATTACATATTCTTGAGTTCTCCATCGCAACCGGAGATATCTCGGAGTGTGATTCAAAGTCTTGTCAGGCACCCTACAAAAAATGAACATTTTAGTCTTATTCTTCTTTCCCTTTTAATAACTCGAGAAGCCTAACATTTCAAAGTTAACAGTAACGCGCACAACTAACTAAAAATTTCCCGTTAAGTACGACAAACACAATGAGTGCTAATACCTTCCCTTGCGTAATCTACTCATGAACCCGAATATAGTTGTGACGATCATCTTCCTTTTCTTTTAATGGTTTTATCAATATTTTTCATTTCCTTATTTGGAATAAATAAAGTTTGGTGGTTAATCTATTTGAATCATTTTTCCGTGAGCGTATAACATTTCGCGAAGGATCGTATTTTTGGAGATACGATACTACGTGATTGGTTATTCGAAAAAAGTCTTGGAGCTTCAAAGTGTGAAAGAGAAAAAATGTGAATGCTCGTCCGATCATGTTTGAGTGATTAGCTTTTGTAAAAACACAAAGGAATTTTTATAAATTATTATGGATAAATAACACACTCATTAATACTCTTTTTAAAGCTTCCATTTATCAAAGAAAATAACCTAAAATTATTTTGGAGCCTAGCCAAATGAATCAGAAACTGCTAGAATGGTTTGGACATGTATTTTAAACAATCCAATCGATTAGATAAGGGAAAAATTAGTCCATAATCGATTATAATAATGTATTAATGAAAGGTAAAAATAAGGCATCTTTAATATAGGGTTCTCCTCTACTCGCAAATGCTACATGTCTAACTTATAATTATTAGACAAAGGCGACTTATCTAAAGGGGGTGAATAGACCCCAAGTTAAAAAATTACTTTATAAAAACTTGTTAGTCATAAATCCTTGTATTTCATACCCAAAAATACTTTCACTACATCAAACTATTTTCTCGTCGTCGCACAATCATCAAACTATTTTCACAAACAAAAGATATTTCATCTTGAGACGATGCAAGACAATGCTTCATCCACAAATGTGTGAGTTGAGATAAGTGACGTTTTTCCGTGAATGTTAAATGTAGAAATTCATTCAATGTGATGTAAACTCCCGCTCCTCTAAACCGTTTTAGGTAAGCAATGTTTTTTTCGTTGATTGTGACAAAATAGCTTTCGCTAAAATCGACCAACAAACAAATATTTTCTACCTAAAACTACATATTCTTGAGTTCTCCATCGCATCTGGAGATATATTGGAGTGTGGTTCAAAGTCTTGTTAGGCACCCTAAAAAAATAAACATTTTAGTCTTATTCTTCTTTCCCTTTTAATAACTCGAGAAGTCTAACATTTCAAAGTTAACACTAACATGCACAACTAACAAAAATGTTCCCGTTAAGTACGACAGACGTAATGGATGCTAATATCTTCCCTTGTGTAATCTACTCCTGAACTCGAATATAGATGTGACGATCATCTTTTTTTTTTAAGGGTTTTATCAATATTTTTCATTTCCTTATTTGGAATAAATAAAGTTTGATTGCAAATTTGTTTGAATCATTTTTCCGTGAGCGCATGAACGTTTCAAGAAGGATCGTATTTTTGGAGATGCGACACTATGTGATTGGCATATTCGGCAAAAGTGTTGGAGCTTCAAAGTGTGAAAGAGAAAAAATGTGAATGCTCGTCTGATCGTGTTCGAGTGATTAGTTTTTGTAAAAACACAAGGGAATTTTTATAAATTATTATGGATAAATAACACACTCGTTAATATTCTTTTTAAAGCTTCCATTTATCAAAGAAAATAACCTAAAATTATTTTGGAGCCTAGCCAAATGAATTGGAAACTGCTATAATGGTTTGGACATGTATTTTAAACAATCCAATCGATTAGATAATGGAAAAACGAGTCCATATCCGATTATAACAATGTATTAATGAAAGGTAAAAAATATATCAAATATTTTCAAAAATGGAAAAAGTAATCAATTATTTAGGTCATCAAATTGATTAGAATAAGGACCTAATCGATTGGACAATTAATTTTGTCCATGGGTCATTTTTTTTACCAACCTATAACCTATAAACAAAGGCGTATCCATTCACTTTTTCAAATCTAAAAACGTGAGACTTATCGCTCTTTTCATTCTCTTTTTCTTTCTCTCACATAAATTTTGTCATAGTGCCTTAAGAAAAATTCTTGTGTTTAAGTGATGAAGTTCGTTCTAAAAAAAGTAATATTATAAATTCACAAAGAGTTATTTTTCTCTTGAGTTAATAGTTCTTCCTTAGGAAATGCTTGTTTGGGTTTAAAGCTAAAATCGTTAAAAAATGGTTGAGAAATTTAGTAGTAAGTCTCTGTTTGGTTTGTGAGCTAAGCCACTTAAGGGAAAGCTCTCTTTTTGGGTTATTCAGGATAACTAGTGGAAAATCCTCTTATCGATTCTTGAACTCAACCTGGTGTAAAATCTCAATTTGGTTCGAGATCAGGCTTGTGTAAAATCTTGATTCAGTTCATGGCTAACCCATTAAAATCACAATTTGGTTCAGAAGATAACCAATTCAAAACATCGCGTTCATTCGAGATAAGTCCATATAAAATATAAGTTTAGATTGGAGACTAATTGCTCGAAGCCATGTTCATGTTTGGAAGGAAGACTAATCGCTTCAGTCTATTGTTTGCTACTTGGTTAGAAGTTAACATAAAATTTTACTTTTCCTTGTATAAGGGAGTTCATGAGTTTAATCTTCTAAAAGGCTCGTAAGCATTATTGGATACTCTAAATATCAGTTGTTGGGAAGAGGAGTGTGTCACTTCATTTAGACTGAACCAAAATAATTCTAGGTCTTATCTCATTTCCTTTATTTATTTACTACTACAGAAAGTCATACCACAATGGTTGGAAAAGGGATACCGCATCGCCTGACCAATTGTTGTGAGGTAAGGGGTAATTGCATATCTGGTGCTATCCACCACAGCCGCGAGACTGTGGCAGGACACGTGTTACCTATCACAATGGTTACTTGTATCAACCGTTGTGATATATACATTAAGGTACTAAAATCCCAAACCCATACACAATAATTTATTTGGAACGTAAATAACATGTCATCACGGATAAAATATATAACCGTTGTTGAAAGTACCTGAGTTTATTATATAATATGTAAATTGCTTCTTTTTCCATAAACCTTACTAAAGAAATACAACATTCAAATTGATGAAGAAGTATATAATCTGAAAATTAAACTATTATTGAAAACCAATTTAAACAAACCGCTGTTTTCCAAATTGCATGTGTCTCATCGTTCATTTCCCGCTCTTTAACATATAAAATATGGTTCAATGGTCTAAGTCCTTCCTGACATTAATTCCTTCTATTCTAGTTTAATTTAAATAATATAAATAAATTGTTGTTATTCAAATTAAACTATAAGATAAGATATGAATGTAATGAAGGAATCAGGTTATTGAATCACATTCTATATGTTAAACAACGTAAGATGAACAATGAGACGGATGCAATTCGGAAAATATTGATTGATATAAGTTGGTTTTGAAATACAACTTAATTTTCAAATTATAAGTTTCTATGTAAATTTAAATTAAATGTATTTTTAGTGAAGGGTTAGTGAAACAAACAATATACTAGTATATAATAAACTCAACTTCATCCATTGTGCGACCTGCATAAGAATTTAAAGAACAAAATAGTGCTAAGTCACAAGAAGCCTCTTTCTTGTGACTTAACAATGTTTTATTTTTGTTATGAAAATATTAATCAACAACAACAACATACAACAATATTTATCAACAACACAATAACATACAACAAAATAAAATAAAGGTTCAAGAATGCAAAATATATAAACAACAACAAAAAATTATGAAGTTCTGAGACCATTAATCAACAACAACATACAACAACATATTATATAATAAAATGTTTCAAGAACACGCTTTTTTTTAAAACTAACCGTGGAACTAGAACAAATTATGAAGTTCATCTAGTTTATGATGATATGAATAAGAAGTGCAAGGTGAATGAAGTTTACATAATACCTTCATACTTCTTGTATTTTTTTCATAGCAACACAAACAATATGTACCATAAACAAAGTATGCGCTTTGTTAAGATGGTGAAGACAAATCTGAAAAGAGAATATTCACCAAATGAAAAAATGAGAATCCATTTTTAACAAAAAAACGTAAACGAAATCGAAACATAAGTTTAATGAACGTACCTCAAGGTAGTGATTGGTGAAGAAGAATCTGAAGATTGAGGTATGTTTAAAGAGTGACATGGATGTTGGAGCTATGTTATGAGAGCGAAAAGGGAAATATGTTAGGATTTTTTTTAGAGAAACAATTGTTATGTACTGAATGATAGATACTTTCACTTATATACTAAAAAATATCACTTTTTTATCACGGTTGGCAGGAAAAACCATGATGCAATTTTTAATTTTACAACAGTTGAATAGTAAAAATATGGTTAAATAACATTCAATTATTTATTTACTTATGAACTTTAGTGACACGTGATTTTAGTAATAGGAAAAATAGACAACATTAATGGGGAAAGAGTTTTTTTAATGTTGTTATTGTTTTTCTTCATTATTGTTGTTGTTTTTATTTTTGTTGGTTGTGTACTTTTTTTTTTGTAAAGAGGAAAACGTATATAAAGGAAAGAATATATATAAAACAATAATAAAGAAGTTATATTAAGAGGCCTAAATCGGAAGCCTGTGTCATTTTCATCAACAACCAATACAACACCATGGAGTCCTCAGCTGAAAGTGTCAACATCTCAGTTGTGACAGAAGTCCCAGAGGACGCTACTAGTATGAAGACTCAAGATCTTCAGAAGCTAGTAGATTTTGAGGCGTCTGCAACTGATCCTTTATCCTCTATACTGAATACTTTTGATGAGGGCTCGTCCTCAACACCTCAAAGACCTACTGAAGAAGGTCCTTTTGCCACTGAGTTGAAACCAAGAAAGAAATCAATGAAGAAGAAAAAGAAGAAGAAGATCAGAGATGAGATATTCTTAGAGCTGATTGTCATAGAGCCATAGGATGAGGATGTACATGAAGATGAATCTGACGTCGATTGGGGAAACTAGATAGGTTACAAGGCAATGAAGGAATTAGACTAGTTATAATCTTTGTATCTTCCAGTCCCTTTTTAATGTAATTCTTTAAGATTTTGGTTAACAAAAAAATTTGTTTGGACCAACTTTATTTTGCATGTGCACTCTTTTAATTTTTCTCTATGATTTTCCTATAAAAGCATAAATGAAGTAAGAAGATAAACAGAAACAACAATTAACTTGTTAATAATAATACTTACAATTGTTAAGAGAATCTTAATAAGAATGAATGCTAGACATCATTTCTTAAGAGTTAGAATGTTAAAAGATTCATTTGACTAATCAATATTAGAACAATTAAATACTCAAGGTACTTGGATGAATATACTCTATAAAACCCTCATCAAACTGACTTTCCTAATCACTTAATCTCCTGAACACAAAATTGTATAAGAAGAAACAAATTTGGGTTCTAGAGAGAGATTTTAGAAAGACAATAATGTTAAATGCAATAACTTAAGCAAGTGCAAAGAATGTAGCAACTGAAGGGTCTACAAGCAAGCAAACAACTTCAGAAGCAGAAACTTCTTCAACAACCTTTGTTGAGACACAAAGAATAAGGGAAACTTATAGGTCAAAACGCAGGAATCATCTGAGGAAGGAGGCTATTGAGTTTGCACGAGAAAATTTGTAAGATTATTTAAACAATTTGGATATGTCAGATGAACTTAGGGAATACCTAAGGACAGATCCAAATATCTAGAATGTTTAGTTAAGAAAATGTAACAACTCCCAGTCTTTCAATAATAATGATGCATTTTTTAGTTTTAATCCTATTTATTATGCTTTTGAACAACATGATAAACCTATATATAACAGTTAAGATAAACATGAACTTGAACAAGAATATGAACAAGAACAAGTTTAAATAACAAGATTGCTTAATACAAGATGTTTAACCATTACAAGGCATATATTTGCCGAAATTAAACATAAGAAATTCTCATAGATAACTTCAAGTTTTTCTCTCCAAATTTTAGAAGAATCATCCTTTGAACTTATAATAACTCCCAGTTGGATTAGCAGTTCTGAAAGAACTCGTCCATAAGGAATGAAGAATGTCTTTCCCTTGTGAAAGGTTGAAATAATCTCCTTCAGATAGTAAAACATAACTTGAGGAAATCAAACTACATGTCTGAATTAAGAAGAAGTAACAAATCTTTTTAAATAGAGTCCACAAGGTCCAACTATTTGTTCTTAGGTAGCAAGTTTGAGTTCTAAATTTGATTCTAAATAATTGAATTAGGACGAAGATTTGAGATCTGAGAGATGTTTGATGGATGCATAAAAGTACACCAAGTAGGAAGATAGTATTCCCAAACAAGAGTACATGGAATTTCTCCAATCTCCTCATAGTTGATTACATTGGCAATCGTTTTAGAGGTTAGAACTTAGCTCAACAATGGAAGCAATAACCCAAAACTCTTTGACAAGACTTGGATAAATGAAACCACATAGCATATCAAAGTATTCATTCCAACCTTGTTCAGGCACAATCTTCCGAAAGTTAAAACCAAGTTTAAGCAGCTCATCAAAACCCACAAACTTTTCATTTATGAAAACTAGTTGATTCAAAGAAGAATTAACTAGAGAATTCATCTCAAGTTTGGTTTGAGCAACACAAAAGAAAACAAACATAAAAAAAAATTGGAAAAAGACTCTAAAGGAATAAGAATCTTGTCAAAAGAACTGAAAGAATACACAAAATGATGTTTTACAAATATATGAGATAAAGATAATAGAAATATATAAAAGAAAACATCATTACCCTAAGGTGTAAGAACAAGATATGGTTTTACATCTAGCCTTATGTTTTGATGATAACTTCACATATTATTTGAGAGAACAATTTTATACTCTAACTGTTTTTTTGTCTAGTGCACAACTTTTAATTAAACAGGTTCTGACTATGATAGAAAGGCGTGTGATGTCATCAGACTCCGAACTTAAAAGTCTAGAAGAATACATACGGTGATTACGAAACTCAAGTCAAAACTCTAAGATGCTTCAGATATAATAGTTCTAAAAGAACGTCAGTACTAGAGCTTCTAATGAAGTTTTGGTATGATAGTTCTGAAGACTCTGAAAATTCATGTCTTGAAGATTTAAGTTCTAAAGACTCTGGAGAAATTAGTTATGTAGTTTCATTTCTGAAGATAACCTTACTTTTAGTAACTCAGTTTGTGAGGACTAAGTTTTCTGATCCTTCTATAACAAGTTTCATCAACATATATATCAGAAGCCTATAAAGATTAGAAGTTAAAAATCATAAATGTCTTGCGTGAAAGGATAAACATAAAAGTACAAATACACTGTCTACTATCCTGCAAAAGCAACTTTTGATACGGTGATGATTGACACTTTCACATTGACCGTTGAAGACATAACAACTGGATTTCTACTTTCTATTATACCCCTCAACTGATTTATTTTTTCAACTAGAAAAGGAAGACTTTGAAAACTAAGAAGGAGAGAGAGATGTATAAAAGAAAGAGAGAGATATAAAAGTAAATAGCAGAAGCATTATGCTCTACAAAACTCATACTAAAACGTTGCACAAAAATCTCATGTGAGATTTACTTAATATAGTTTTATAAATTTGAAAAGGAATTTTTGTTTATATCTTGCAATTAACACTATTGTGTTATTAAGCTTAAGATCTGTGTAATCTGCTTATGTAGAAGCATTCTTGTATACACATATGTAATCTCTTTTGAGTTAATGTTTTCTTAAGTGACTATGTGTTAGTTTGTATACTTGAGAGAGCTAAGATGTTTTTCCAAACACTTAGACGGTCGTTTGTAATCTTTCAAGATTATTGGATTAAGTCCTTTTTGAAGGCAAAATCTACTTGGCGGGTGTGTCGCTACTCGAAAATGCAACAACTGAGAGGCGAGAACGGAAAGACAAAAGAGTCGCCATCGAACTTTATTTATCCCATAAGGGGAAGGGAAAACATCGAGAAAACCCTAAAAAAGGAACGAATAAGATGGTCTCGCAACCAAAAGAAAGAGTTCGAAAGCCGGTTATGCAAAGGGAAGGTATTAACACCCCTCGCATCCATCGTACTCGATGGGAACCATTTATTTGTCTACGTGTGATGATATTTGCTAAAAGATATTGCTATAAAGAGTGTTCCCAGGGAGAGAGAAAGGTTAAAAACAGGGGAAAATGAGATAAAGAGGAAGAAGAGAGACTCGGTAGGACTTCGCGGTCCTAGGCCTACGTATTTTTAACAGATATGAGAAAGTCAGAGTCAACGTAGTTCGGGAAACTACGAGTAATGGGGGGAAGGTTGCTCGCTAAGACATCGTTGTCTTGTGCCTACGTATCCTCATCTGGTATGAGAAATCAGATCAAATGTAGTTTGGAAAACTACGGGAAATGGGGGGAAGATTGCTCGCTAAGACATTGTCGTCTTGTGCCTACGTATCCTCATCTCGTATGAGAAATCAGAGCAAACGTAGATCGGAGTACGGTTAACCGGTATTTTTGTGGATGATGCTATCGTGCATATTCTAGCAGATAGGTATATTGTTGCTCGCTTGTGGAGTCTTGGGCGTTATCTGTTTGCGATAGAACGGACGTAACATATCCTTTTTGAAAAGATTAATTTTCGCCTTCGAGGTAAGATGTCACATTTGATTTATGAGACTTGTTTTTAGGGGTGAAATAGGTCCTTGGATAGTAACCCCTTGCGGGTAGTACCCAATTCTTTATCTCAAAAGAATTATTGTAAAAAGGTGTGGCAAATACAATTACGTCTTTGTATTGAAAGATGAGTATCGAGACCACACACTCTACAGTGAGTATCCTGACACCCAGAGAGGAAGAAGTCTGCACTCAATCCTCTCTTTTAGTTCAATACAAAGAAAACTTTGTCCTTTTATTAAATGTGTTTTTATCTTGAATGTTAAGTGCTTTACAACGGTGAACCCTAAAGGTATTGTCAAGCACTCGGGATAGGAGAAGGCCTACACCTAACCACTCCACGACCATTCAAGTTTTATTAAGAAAAGAGTTTGAAAATGCACTTGGGGCAAGACCAAGGTTTCTTAGATTCAAGAGATAAAAGGAGAACAGGAGGTGAACGACGAGAAAACACGAAGAAACGCAATCACACACAACATCAAGTATTGAAACTCGAGTTAATGTTTATGGAAAGTATATATAAGTGCCAATGAAGAAAAATATTCACAAACGCATTCGAGAATTAATCAAAACAATTAGTCAAAGATTAAAAGGTAAATTAGTTAAAAAATGAATCAAAGGTTAATTAACTAAATTCTAAATGAAGATTAATCCTATGTTAAAATTAAAACTATGGTTAATTAATAGAATCCTAAACAAAAATTAAATCTAAGTTAATTAAGATTAAATTCTAATCTAATTCTAGATCAAAATTAAACTAATACTAATATTTAGAAAATACTAATTCTAAAATTAAGAAATCATTAATTCTAAAAATAAGAAAATACTAATTCTAAATTTTTTTTTATGTTTCTTATAAATGAGAACCTAGAGAATAAATAAATAAATAAATAAAAAGAATTAAGACCCTGGAGGGGTATGAATTGAGATAGGGAGTTGAAGGCCCCCAAAAGAGAAATGAGACCCAAAACTTCCAGCCCAAGTTACAAGGGTGGATCGCAGATCAACTGTGGAGCGGTTTATAAGATCCGTTTCGCCTTGTGCACAAAAAGGAAAGAGAGAAACCCTAGGTGGCCAGAAAATCTTGATTCCAACCCTCAAAAGAAAAATAATATCCCAACTTTTTAGTTCACGATCTATCTCCATCTCTTCCTTGAATCTCTCTCCGTTAGGTTCTGCCCTTTGTCGTTTGTGCTCACGTATCGCTCTCCTTTTTCCTCTTATATGATTTGATCTCGTCATTAGGTTCCATTTTGAATGGGTTTTGATGTTTGGGTTGTTGTGAGGTTGAGGTGATTCGCAGGTTGGGTGTTTTTCAAAAGTTGGGTTTGCTGTTGTGAGTTTAATGCTGATGGGGTTGGAAGGAGAACAAGGGAGCCCCGTTCCTAGGTTGAGGTAAGGAAGATTCTTCTGGTTTATGCTTTTTCTTGTGAATGAAGAAGAAGGTTTTAAGATTCTCTCTATTTCCTTTTTTCTTTCACAATGCTCTCTTTCTGTTTTTTCTTTTTTGATGCTCATGTCTCTGTTTTTTCCAGATCGATTTAGAACGATGGATTTTATGAGTTTTGAATGGTTAGGTTCTTACTTATGAAGGAATAGGAAAGGCTAAAGATTAAGGGAGGTTTTTGTTATTAGAAAAATGAAGAAGGTGAAGAAGGTTTAATGGTTGAAGGTGGTGTCGCAGAAGTTATGAAGAAGAAGATGGAGTTGGGTATATGTTTTTAGAAGAACGAATAGTGGGGAAGAGTTTTATATTTGCATTTTTTGGTTTGTTCTTCTTTCTCCTCTTTTTATCATTTGTCTTCTCTGAGATGTTGCTTTCGCTGCAGGTTCTTGTGTGTAGCTGTTGGTCTGTACGTCCTTGCTGTGGTGGCTTTGTCTGGCACGTTTTAGCATTGTGGGTTTGTAGCGGACGATACAACAGGTTTTGACAGGTTTGAAATTGGCATAACAGGTCTGGTGTGGGTTGCAGAGTGTAACAGGTAGTTGTACGATTTTTGTCTTGTATGAATGAAGAAGTGTTTGGAGTGGCTTGTGATGGCTACTGATATTGTTGACAGGTTTTGGGTGCAGGTGGTACGATTGTGATATCAGGGCCTGGCTTTTTGGAGTGTAGCAACGAGGTTCAGCAGCAGTTTGCAGCGGGTAGTGGCTTGAAGCTAGGATGGTACGGTTGTGTGTTTTATAATTGTGGGCACGGTTTTGTTTGATAATTTCTGTTATGGACGTTGCGCTGTCACAGAGCCCCTTTTGTCTTCTTCTGTTAACACTTGGTTTTGTAACCTTTTTTGTGAAATAATTCTGTAATGAAGTTCTGTAATGTCTATATGAATCTTGCACTGTTGTTTTTTATTTCCAATATTAAATGGAAACTCATCAATACCAGTTCTTTTTCCAGCTTCCTTGTCCTTAAGAAGTTCTCATATATATTCACCAATAAAATTTCCTAAAGCGATGGAATTTAAGGATCTAGCCCTTCATCTCCATGTTGGCTGACTCTATTACAGCATGTTGAAGGGCGCTTGCATTTAGGGCCACACCCGTACAATAGCCCCATGATAACTAAATGGAATTTCCCCTCATCTTTCTAATGAAGAGTATTTCACATTATCCAAGCATCCAATAGTACAACCACAGCCTTTGGGAGGGATGGGTTTGCAATAATCATCTTTTTTATGTATGAATTTTACAATGGATATTAAAGGTAGATTTGGAAATTGAAAAGAAGACTTATGGATATTGGAATGAAAAAAATGGATAGGATGGACTTGAAATAGATTATAAATGGATATGAAGAAAATGTTATTTGGTTTATAAAATATAAACAAAATAAAATGGGAATGATATTGAAGGTGGGTATTTGGGTTTAATTTAAACAATGGACAAATGGATATGGTTATGAATCAATAGCCAAAATTGGTTTGGTTATTTAAATGGACAAATTATGGTTTGGAAAATGGATATCCAAATGGATTTGGAATTAAGTGTATAGTGGATATGAATGGTTAAATGGATTAACAAGAAGGAAAATGGTTTAAAATGACTTTGTATCTCGAATTCCAAGTATCTCATAAGAATAATATTGACATGTCTAATTCTAATCAATCATCCAATCCACATGAAACTCCTATCCTCAATGAATTCTAAAATCCAGTTAGTAAACTCATTTGAACATGACCCAATGCCCTTAATATGAAACCCTAATCCCACGATCTTCGATTGATGACTGTCTACGAACTCAACCTTGGATGATAAAACCATGATCTTCTCATAATGCACACTAATGCAGAAATACCTTGAATTGTTCAAAGGAACCGAAATCCTAATCCACAACCCTTCTTGACTATACCAATGAAGGAACCTTGAGCATTTGACACTCTGGAGATCTCTTGCTTCCACTTAACTGAAATAGGAACCACCTGAATCACCTATGAATAAAGAACCAATATTAACAGAAAGTCTTGATCCCATGCCTCGGAAGACCATGCAAAGTATGATTATGAATTATGAACTAATGATGATGCAAAATGAGCGTGAAGCAAAAACCAGTAAAAGTTAGAAAAAGCTAGGGAAACTTTTGGGGTGCAACAGTTGCCTCTATTCAAACAGCTTGGACCTGAAGGTGTGAAAAGCAACCGCTTTCAAACGTTCAAGGTAAAAGGTGATTGAATACTAAAAGAACCCGGGAATTTGCAAACTGCGAGGATATACAGAGTAAAGAGATTGTCAGCCGAAAGTGGACTTAAAAGTAGCGGGTACCAACCAAAAGTTGGGATAACCGAAAAGGTAACTGGTCAAGAAGATAACAATGGCTACTAACCAAAAGTCAGGATCACCAGAGAGTTATATCCAAAAGTTATAAGGAAGAGGCTAATAACCAAGAGTTAGTATCACCCAGACGTCGACCAAGGGTGAATACCCGAACAATAAAGACTACCAACAAAAAGTTGGGATCGTCCAAAAACTCATCAACCAAAAGTTGGGATAGCATCCACAAAACGACGGACTACCAGCCAAAAGTTGGGATAGCATCCACAAAACGAAGGAATACCAACCAAAAGTCGGGATAACATCCATAAAACGAAGGACTACCAACCAAAAGTCGGGATAACTTCCACAAAACGATGGACTGCCAACCAAAAGTCGGGATAGCATCCACAAAACGATGGACTACCAACCAAAAGTTGGGATAACATCCACAAAATGAAGGACTACCAACCAAAAGTCAGGATAGCATCCACAAAAGGAAGGACTACCAACCAAAAGTTGGGATAACATCCACAAAACGACGGACTACCAACCAAAAGTTGGGATAACATCCATAAAACGAAGAACTACCAACCAAAAGAATAACATCCAAAATTCGAAGGACTACCAACCAAAAGTTGGGATAACATCCACAAAGTGAAGGACTACCAACCAAAAGTTGGGATAGCATCCATAAAACGACAGAGCTGGGGATTATACGAACATCTATTAAAGAGTTAACAGAAGGAAAACCGTCTTCATCAGAGGGGTACATCATCAAAGAGTTGATGGAAAAGAAACTGACATCGCCAAAGGGTTGACGGAAGGATACCATTTGGAATGTCGCCATCAAAGGTTTGACGGAAGGATACCATCTGGAATGTCGTCATCAAAGGTTTGATGGAAAGATAACATCTGGAATGTCGTCATCAAAGGGTTGATGGAAAGATAACATCTAGAATGTCGTCATAAAGGGCTGATGGAAAGATTACATCTAAAATGTCGTCATCAAAAGGTTGATGGCAGGAAACTGCTGACATCGTCAAAGGGTTGACGGAGAGGAAAACTTCACCGGAGAAACACATTATCAAAGAGTTGATGGAAAGAAAACTTGACCAAAGGAATACATCGTCAAAGAGTTGACGGGAAGAAGATTTGTTTGGAGATGTCATCATCAAAGGGTTAATGGACAAGGCCTGATCGAGGGTAAGATCGATGTATGATCTAAGACCCAAAAGAAAAAAAAACAACTGAAATAACTGATAAGTCTGTTGGGGAATGGCTTGGAATCCTCTGAGGATACGTCACTGATTTGAGTGAAAGTTGGTTTCGGGCTCCCACACACGGTACCAGAACTGGCCTATGCTTCGCATGCAAATGTTTGAACATGGCGTAATGCTCCGTACGAAATAGAAATGTTACGCATTTGAGGATGTAATGCAAAAATGATAACTATATGCAGATGCAGGCTCGGGCTGCCGGGGAAAGAAGGATGTGCCAAGTATGATTGGACTTTGCTGGTAAAGACACGTGAAACCTGATGGTGATTGACTTTTGGAAGGTGATATCTTTCTGGGTACCAATGGGGATTGGATTTTGGAATGAGGATGCAAAAAAGTAATTTATTATTTCTGTTCAGAAGGGTTGATCGTCTCTGGAAGAAAGAGCTGATAAGAAACTTGGGGTGATTTCTTTGAAGACGACTCAGAAGAAGAGTAAGCTAGTATAACGCTGATGGCCAGAGTTAATATTTCTAATGAGAAGATTCCTGTAAAAGATGAAGAAGATTCTAATTTAGACTTAGAAGAGAAAGTGAAGAAGGCATATATTCCAACTAGGAACTTAAAGATACGAGGCACATAAGTTACGGAGGAAGACATAAAGGAAGAATTTAAAGATTTGAAGAGTTGGTAACAAATTTCTTCTTTCTATATATATAATGGACTTCTTATTGAAAGTTTAATGAATATTGTTATCCATAAGTCAATTATGAGATAATATTTATGACATTATCTTTAATAAAAAACATGCAAAGTTGTAAATCAGTAAGATGGCACAATTCTCTTCACTGAAAAAGGGAAAAACAACTTTTACAAGATTAAGCTTTCTGGTCTTAAAAACCAATATGTTAGATGCTTAATGTTTGTTAACGAATAACAATGGGTGTGGTATAGACACTTGGGTTATATTAGCATGAAAAGGATTTCTCATTTAAATAAACTTGAGTTGGCATTTTCAGATCTCGAGCTCGAGATTGTGCCCATAAAGTGAGTGGTTCGAAGGCCACACAATTCTTCTTTCCCAGATCGACTTTAGTATTTTCCTAAATATTCTTCCAAGCATCGAGTATGCTATTTCTCACATTCTCCATCGCTTCGGTGTTGAGATAAAAGAATCCAGATAACAACAAATTTGTGGGCTTGTCCTTCATTGAAAACCCAAACTGACGTCGGGACAAAGTGGGGTTGTAGCTTATTCCTCCCCTTACTTTGATGAGTGGTATATTTGGGAAAGTACCACACTGGTCAAAGTAGACTCCTCTGTCATAGGCAGGATCGTACCAATGAATGTCAGCTTGCGTCAGGGACATTATCCTTTGGGACCATCTCCGTCCATTAGGATTTTCTTTGAAAGAGTCAGTTCTTGGCAAACGGTTGACGAACCACTTGTATAATAAGGGTGCATAACAAAGGATGTCCCATTCTCTTTGAAGTATCCGATGATTAATTGAATGCTAAGTGTCTCCTAACAAGGTAAGCACTGGGTTGCGACTTAGGAATATGGTGATGGCAAATGAATTGACAAATTCTTCAACTTCTAGAAACAACATCAATCCATGGATTAATAGAGTAAGAACTGCTTCGAACGCATCCATATTACCCTCTTTGGCAAGATAAGCAGCTTTCATAACTAAGAAATTAGAATGGAAACCCTTGACTCCGCTTTTGGTGGCACGATTATCCTTAATCTATGATACTTCGAGATGAAGAGCATCCGCTATTTCCTTCGGCGAGGGTAAGCTTTGTAAACCACTGTAAGGTTTCTAGTCCTTTACAGGAACTCCCACATAGTAAGCATATTCCTCCAAGGTTTCCATCAACTGATAGTCGGGGAAGGTAAAACAGTGATACAATGGGTCATAGAATTGAACCAAAGTGTTGAGAACTCCATCTTCCATCTCAGTCTTGACTATACTCATTATCTTCCCATATCTTTTCCCAAAGTCTTCTGATATCACAGTTCCTGGTTTTCTTAACATGGATGTATCAGGCTTCTTGAAACTGTATTTCTTGGCGTTTATTGTCCCAATATCCATGATATATAGGGTTTCACACAAAGAAATCGACTGAGTTTTACAAAACCAGTTGCAACATGATATGTTATGATGACATGACGAGATGATGCACACATAACATATAGACAAGTATTCACAAATACAATGTACATGCATACACAGGGATTCCCTAAGTTGAAGGTCAAAGCATGGGGTTACAAGGTTTACCCATCCAGAGGACTTGTATTATAGGTTAATTGTACCTGTCGAACGGGTTCTATCAAAGTTCCCAGATTCATAATAAATCCTTCAGATATTATCGGCCACCATGACTACTCACATGGGTCAAAAATATTCTTGGGATAAACTCGCCTGAGTGTAGCAATGCATGACAACTATTTCGGGACTACCCCCTTATAGTTTCCGCACTACGTCCTAAAAAGGATTAGTAGATTAACAATGTTACTAAAGGTCCTCAATTTCACGGACTCTCAGGTTGAAACAATTAATGAAATGTATGACTACTCATACATCATAAATCATCTCAATGAGGTCTCAACTGAGCGTGATTACATCATATGTCAAACTTATTAGGATTGATCCCAACAGTCAACTATTGATCATATCACATCCTATCATATGTGTCACTCAAGTCCGGGTTAGGACTTATCTCACCACTCATGATACCCAATGTTCACAGTAATACAATACAAATATATTCACAAATATACATGTAAGAAAGTATTCATACAATCACACAAAATAGATTAAACCCTCAACTTTAGTTATCTTCCCTAGTGAAGTCGTCATTTCTGTTGTGGTGAGAATCAGATGTTAAGCTATTGATTAACTTGAATCTTAATTCGTTAAATTCACAATCAGACTTTGTTTTATCCAAAGGAAAGGTTAAAGAAAGAAATACCTTTTGCGCGATGTAACAACAACACTGAGAGATTAGGGATCGGGGGTTGGTTATGCTTAAGGTAGGTATTTCACATCCTAAACATTTGCAGTACCCTATAGGAACCTTTTCTATCTCTGTGTGTGTGTATGATAAGCTTGCTAATGGTTATGCTATGGTTTGGGATTAGGGTTAGGGTAAAGACCTAAAGATACCTTCTAAGTTTGCTCGCAAAGATATCGCATATTCTGCCTACGTATCCTAACTAGGATAGAAACAAAGCAATCATAGTTCACCTCACTAGGGATGACGTACACTTAATTATAATCAAGGTTCAAAGAATAACAAACATGAAAATGCTTGTATAGAGTTTAACAAAACTCTCTATTCTAAGTTTTACACTCAACATATTGACTTTGACAAAATCCAGGGGGAAGTAAGTAATCATCACCATGATTCTTACATAGAGTTGACAAACTCTATCATAGGGTTCTAGTTGAAGAACATTCCTAGTAAAGGTGGGTCTTTTAGACTTAACCAAAGTTTAATGGCTAGTAGGTTCTAACTTAACTAAGTTAGGGTTCAAGATGACTTAACAAAGTCAGAGGGAGGGTAATGAGCTGTCTATGACCCTAGGGGTCAACAAAGAGACATTCCTTTAGACACAAGGACACAAACAACTTGATGTGAACTAAAAAGTTCCATCACTGAGGAATAACTTGACAAAGTTGAATAAATAAAGCAATAACATGTAACAACATTTAACATAATCAAAGATCAACATTTAACATCTTAACAAAGATCAAAAAGTAAAGAGGTAACAACCATCGATGCAAGCAAAGAACAGGTGTAACAACAACAAGTTCATCTATAACATTTAAACAAGATTAATGCAAACAAGTGACAACTTGAAGCAAGCATGTTATAAGGATCAAATGAGATAAAATTTAACAATATAAGATCAACTAAACATGTATTGATGACAATCAAACAAGCAAGAATACAAGAAATGTTACAACAATTCAAGTATGAATTCATGATTTCATGGGAAGAAGTAAACAAGTTTCATGGTAACAACCAAGTCAACAATCAAACCATAGCATGTTATAGTTCTAACAAGACACATAAAAAAGTATAAAGAGGCATCCAAAAAATATTCAAGAGGTTACAACATCAAGAATCATGGCAAAGTTCACAAATGAAGTTCAACAGACCATTTTCACATATATGCATTCACAAAAGCAAGTACGAACATGGTAAGGCAATGAATCAAACATATTTTAGCATTTAAACATGTTAAAAAACATATATGAATCATGCAAGATCAATCTCACAAGAAAAAGCAAAGTACATGTTGAAAAAGTTCAAGAACGTCAAGGTAAAAACCCTAAAAAACACATGTTATTCAAATGGATCAATAACACAAAAAATGAGCAAGTTATGATCATGGCAATTTGGTGTACCAAGAGGGGCAAAGCTAAGGCAAGGAAAGGTCACAACCTAAGGTCATTTGTATGAAGAATTGGAACTCAGTCAAATCTTAACCAAATGAGGTGAAACAAAATTGAAAGTTGTTTATTTTTGAACAAGGAATTCAATGGTACCATTTGTTTTTCCATACCACGAACCCACAAGAAAACCCGATAGCATCAATGTTTGGGCAAGTTTGGTGACAACCAAAAGCAAGAACATGTGAACATCATTATATAGTAGTGTGTTTGGTGAAACAAGTGTACAAACATCACATGTACATCATACATAGAGTTTGGAACAAGAGAATCAAGAAATGCAAACGTGGTTTGACAGATTGGATGCGTCATGCAAAAAGTGACTAGGTTGGGCCTAGTTTGTGACCTGAGTTTGACAGTTTAAAAAATATATTTTTGCTGCAAGCAATGGTTCATACATGACACATAACATACATCAGACATGTTCATACAATGTACAACACAAAATCATAGCTAGAAATCATGGTAGCATGTGAAATGCAAGTGAAAAGTTCTCATTTTTTAGTTTTAGGTTTACCTCTTGAAGCAAGCTTGAGAAATAAGAAAACCAAAGATCTTGAGAGCTCTTCAAAGGTCTACAAAATTTCCAAGAATGATGAATATGTGCTCCAAATAACCCGCAAACCACCCGGTGGGCAGAATACCTTGTAAGTGAAGAAAAACTTCAAAAATCCAAAGATTTCCAAAGCCAACTCACTCAATCCTTGTTACAGAAGTGTGGAGCCATCATGGATAGTTTATATATGTTAAATATGAAGTGTTAGAGGTCTTAAAGCTCGAGGAAATGCAATGGTTTGAAGGCTTCCCTTTAAAATGCAGAAAAGTCAACAAATGAGGTTTTGGAGGTTGAGTTTTTGATTGGATGAGTTTCTGACCAAGGTGAGGGTTTGAACAGCTCTAACACATATTTTTTGAAGTGTTTGAAGCTGAGTTTGAGTTTGAGAATGTTTGGAAATGGTTTCAGGGAGGAAAATGCAAGGCAAAATTTGAAGGTTTTGGAAATTTGGTGAGATTTTGCAAGAACTTTGCAACTGAGAAAAGGAGAGAGTTTCAACTGGTTTCAAGCATGTAATCGGTGTGTTTTGGATGTAAGAATGAGGTTCTGTTTATAGGCAAGTGTCTTGAGCTAGAGGTATGGGAAGAAGTGAAGCAAATGCGAGTTTTAGCCTTCCATCATGAAAATCTTGGAGTTTTTCAATGCAATCTCCATTTCTGACCTTGAGCCGCCCTAAAAATAGCTTCTCCATACCCTATAGGTAATTTTCATCATGCTTGAGGGGATAAGAGGTGACTGGTTGCATCCAAGTTGGTGGTTTGATGATGGTAGCCACCATTTTTCTCTTTCTTCACTATTGACTTTTGCAACTTGCATTAAACAATAATTTTCTTCATTTCTTGTGCCAAGCTCGTGGGATATGATGCTAAACATGTCTATTAACAATTTAAACATCATAAGTGAAGCTTAATCCTTGATTAGAGATGATTTGGGAAGCTTTGGAATCAATTTGTACATGTTGAGTTGGTTTTACAAAAGTGCGTTTTTGCCAACTTGTTGACTTTGGTTCTCTCTAACCATGAAGAGTTATGGAACCCACTTGTGCTTTTTTAAACTCCCCCATTATGTAATATAACATTTATGTTTGAGGTAGGCACCCATTCTACTTGAAACTAGGTCAAAATCCCTTGTGAAAATGCTGAAATCTTGAAATTTCTAAGTGTATTTTCCCCCTCTTGCCTTGTTTTTGCTCATAACTCAAAATACATTATTTTATTCTCATGAGTGCCTATATCACTTTTGAAGAACTCATTGATACATTTCCAAGAATATTTGAACCACTTCATTTGGATGTGTGGTTAAGGAGTTATGACCCGACCCTTTTCAAAACTCTAATTTTCTAACTTTTTAATTAATTATCAATTCTTGATCAATTGGTCACCAAACTTCATGATTAGATGTTAAATGATGTTGGTAATATAATTGGCTTCAATTTTAGGTTAAACCTCTGTTGGTCAATGAGTTTACTTTTCAGTCAGATGAACCTAACGATCGAAAACCTCTGAATCGGCTACTGGTGTCCTGGGTTCTCTGAGGCCTTGAAAATTCTTGGGTAGACTTACTTGGGTCATATGAGCCTCATGGATCATGATTCAAGTTTTGGATCACCCTTTAGATCAAAATTCAAACTACAAATGATTTTCCCAATTAGAGACCCTAATTAGGGTTCTTGTACTGCACTATTTTTCTTTCTTTGGTGACAACCTCAATTGGATTCATTATTGATCCAATGTGACATCCTTGATGACAAGAAAAGTTGATATATGGAGGATCAATCCAAAACATTGACTGATCAATCCCTTGAAACCCTGATTTCTGACTGTGTGAAACCCCAATTCATATGCATCTTGACAAAGATCAAACTTGAAATAGGTTATGGTTAGATAATCAATGTTGATTCTCCTGGAATGATGATGTGATCTATGGGTCAAATTTTGGGGTATAACAGTCCACAGTAAAGTATTCCATCTTTAACTCATCTATTGTAAGTCAAAAATTTATTTTATGAGTCTTGAACTCACGGGGAAACTCTGAACAAGCATAAATTTTTTTTGGGCTTGACAGATTCATGGGGAGCTGGTTATCTTAACTTTTGTTATTGTAATCTTTGGTTATTACCCGTATAAATTGTTCTATCAAAATACATGTGTTTGTCATCATAAAAAGGGAGAGATTGTAAGAACAATATATGATTTTGCATATGGCCTTATGTTTTGATGATAATTTCACATATTATTTTACAGAACAATTTTATACTCTAATTGTGTTTCTGTCCAGTGCACAACTTTTGATTAAACAAGTTTTGACTCTGATAGAAAGGCGGGTGACATCAACAGACTCTAAACTTAACATTCTAGAAGGATACATACGATGATTATAAAACTTAAGTCAAAACTCTGAGATGCTTCTGATACAACGGTTCTAAAAGAAAGTCAATATTAGAGCTTCTGATGAAGTTTTGGTATGAAAGTTATGAAGACTCTGAAGATTCATGTTCTGAAGATTTATGTTCTGAGGACTCTGAATAAATTACTTATGTAGTTTCATTTCTAAAGATAACCTTCTAGTAACTTAGTTTCTGAGGACTAAGTTTTTTTATCCTTCTGTAACAAGCTTCATCAACACATATATCAGAAGCCTCTAAATATTAGAAGTTAAAAATAAAAAACGTCTTGTGTGAAAAGATAAACATAAAAGTACAAGTACACTGTCTACTATCCTGCTAAAGCAACTTTTGATACGGTGATGACTGACACTTCCACATTGACTGTTGAAGGTATAACAACTAGTTTTCTACTTCCCATTCTACCCCTCAATGAATCTATTTTTTCAACTATAAAAGGAAGACTTTTAAGAACCAAGAAGGAGAGCGAAATATACAAAAGAAAAAGAGAGATATACAAGGAAGATAGAAGAAGTATTATACTCTACAAAACACATACTAAAACGCTGCACAAAAATCTCATGTGAGATTTACTTAATATAGTTATGTAAATTTGCAAGTAATTTTTGTTCACATCTTGCAATTAACATTGTTGTGTTATTAAGCTTAAAATACGTGTTATCTGCTTATGTAGAAGCATTCTTGTATACACATATTTAATCTCTTTTGAGTTAATGTTTCCTCAAGTGAATATGTGTTAGTCTGTATACTTGAGAGGGATAAGATGTTTTTCTAAACACTTAGATGATCGTTTGTAATGTTTCAAGATTATTGGATTAAGTATTTTTTTAAGGAAAAATCACCTTGGCGGGTGGACTGGAGTAACTTAGTTAACAGTGAACCAAGATAAAAAATGTTTGTGTTATTTATCTTAATTCACTTGATTATCTATGGTGCATAAAAGCTTGAAAAGTTTATTATTGGTGAAATTCAACTCAAACCCCTTTTTCTTGTGTTTCTCGCACCTTCATAAGATTCTTACCCAATAGATTTTTTGTAGTCACAAAGTGATAATCAATTTTATAGAGTTTTAAGTAAACATAGTTTTTTTAAAAATATTTTTTTACTTAAACTGCTTTATCAGAAGCAAAGATTCCTTTTCTGAATCTCAAAGGCTGACAATTTTCAAAAGCTATATGTCATCAGAGTCTAGTAGGATTATACTTCGAGTGAGATATCTTCTGTTAGTCATTAGTCATTGATATTCTATTTATATTCAAGCATTTTCTCTTGGAACTTGAGTTAAGCTTGACTAATGAATATTAAATTGGTTTCTTTGACAACTAACTAGCAACAGTATCGTCAGAAAAGGTGAAGGTACTGATTCCATGAATATGATCATCGCCTAGTTAATGACATATTAAGTGTAACACCCTACTCTACTCATTCGTATAATAATTGAAAAATACGAAAATGATGCGGAATCAAATCAAAGTTAATACACGTAAGATGCTGCAGCTCAAAAAATACAAATCGAAAACGTACGACCCTCGTGCTAAAGGCGCAAAAATGCGGTTCGACAGAGTCGCCACTGAATTTATTCTAAATAAACGGGAAAAGAAAATATCGATAAAACCTTTTAGAACGAAAGGACATGAACATGGTCATCGTAACCGTTGTTTCGGGTTTGAGAGTCGGTTACGTAAGGGAAAGGTATTGGTAGCCCTCACGTCCGTTGTACTCAACGGGAACCTCTTAATTCAAATTGTGATGAGCGTTAGCTAAGCTTAGTTGTTTTCTTCTCAATACTAAATGTGAAACAGTACGATAAAGGATAAACACGCTAAAGGGAAATGGGTGGTTATAGGATAGGGTGCTCGGCAAAGATTATGGTCATTATGCCTACGTATGCTCATTCGGACGGGAATGAGAAATCAGAGCTTTCGTAGTTCGACTACAGAAAAGGTTTGGGGGAAATAGAACATGGATAGAAGGTAGCTCGCCAAGATTATTGCAATCTTGTGCCTACGTATCTTACATTCAGACAAGAATGAAGAATCAGAGCGTCCGTAGTTCGTGGTAACGACCACAGAAAGAGAAGGGTTGAATTGGTTTGAAGTTTTAGGTTGGATGACGATTACTCGAAGCTTAAGAAAGGCTCCTCGGGCCCAAGTAATCTGGAGAAAGAGTCAAAGAGTTGAATCTCTCTCTTTTTCCTCTTTAAAGGAAGATGTGTTTGAAAGGTGTTTGAATAATGAGTGGTTGGAAGATGGTGGAACGTTGTTGAGTTGGAAATATTACTTAGAGACGTCAATTATTCACACACGAGTAAGATAACTCGCATCCAAACAACTAAAGGGAGATCAAAGGCTCAATCCCCCTCTTTTCACCTTGAAAGAGTTAAATAGCTATTAATTAATTTGATAGTTGATTGGAAAAATACACTTGACGTTGGATCAAGGGTTTGACTTATATCTGTGTGCAAAAACTTGGTGGAATGGAAGTGGGTTTGAAAGTGGCTCGACGACGAATCAAGGGTTTGATTGAAAATGGAACCGGCTTGACAATGAATCAAGGGTTAGGTTGTGAGAAACGATATTAGTCCCTGAGAATGCTCCCAATATCGAAACCACGATGAAATGTGAAAGTGTGTGTAATAGATTGATAGCGAATACAGCTGAGCACTCGACTTACGGAGAGGTTTGAAAATAGCTCGATGATGATTCAAGAATTAGTTTGAAAACGGTTTGATCTACGCTAGTCCCTAAGGGTGCTCCTTGAAGATAAGTCATAATTAAAGAAATATGAATGCGTACATCAAAATGGGGGAGAGGTACATGTAAGTTACACGGGATTGCACGAAATAAAAGGTCTCGTTGTAAGGTAGCACAAGAGGAAGTTGTATGTGTGCAATGTGTCCTAAACTACGCCTTGAGAAAAAGTGGGACAAAACTCCAAGCTAGGGTTCCTGAAAAAGTCCAATGATCCAATTGTCCACCAATTTAGGCTTTTAGCGTTTTGATCCTTTATTAAGTATTTTCGAATAAATGTGAATAAGAATGAATAATATGAATATGATATGAACAATTATGAGTAATATGACAAGATGTATAACAATATAATCAAGATAATATCTACAATAATATGAACAAGATAATATAGTCGAGATATAATGACTGAAAATAAAACAGTTGTATATTGACGGAAAGTAAAGTTAGTGGTTAGTCGATTGGTGAATTGAATCGGGATGAAATGTAGTGCTAAACCGTCGTAGCTCGACTTATGACGAAAGTTGAACTATAGGAGGTTGTGTAAATTGATATCCGTGCTAAAAACAAGATAGAGAAATGATATTGAGGATCATTCTCTAATTTAATTGTGTCACACGGACTAAAAGAGGGGGTCTCGTCTTAATCATAAACTCGTATTGATTAATCGAAGGCAACCTATCACGATCCCAATGTATATAAAATGACCCAAATGGTCATTTTCCACAAATTTGACACAGTGAAGATTATCGACTTCGATAAATCTACGTTTACAAATATAAAGACTTCATTGATCGAATTCGAAATAGAATTGAAATTAAAAAAAATCTAAAAGGATTATCAACAAGAGGTAGTCAAATAATAGTCATAAAAAAAACTAACCAAAATCATAAAAGTTAACAATTACCAACCTTAAAAAAATTCTTTAGAATAAATTAAAGAAAACATAGAAAAAAATTAATTAAAATAAAAGGGGAGAGGGTAAGGATTTGAACATGGGTGGAAACTAAAACAAATGAGGATCATCTAGGCCTTTAGCCCATCACCTCAACCCGGACAAAAAAGAAAACAAAATGGGGCATAGAACATAGCGTGGAAAACAAGGCATAGTAAAATCTAAAATGGGCTACTGAACCCATGATCCGTCAATAATTCTTTAAAAAAAAGGCTATGAACCTTGTGACACAGCCACTAGCAGAGTACACTCTTAAAACAACTTTCCTTGAAACCTAAAAGTCAAAATGAGGTAATAATATCACCCCCTAAAGAAAAACTCTCAGAAGAGATCAACCTCTCTTCTTTATCATCGCGTTTCTCCATTAATTTGAAGGTTAAAGAAAATCGTCATACCCAACCTTCTCACTCGTTCGCGCTTGGTCCCAACAGGTTTGTGGATTTCACTTTTGTTCATATCTCGATTTCAAGAGTTTTGGTACAACTTCATCTGCCTCTTCTGGATCTGTTGGATTTGGGTTTTTTTCTTTTTGATTCGATTTTCGATCTAGTTCTATTTTTCTTACTTCATCTCTTTCTCTTTGCGTTGGTTATGGGTTGATTTCATTTTGAACCAGATTGAAGTTTATGTTGGAACAGGGTATTAGTGAAACGAAGGGTTGGTTTGAGAATGAAGGTAGGTTGCGAGGTTTGATAGATTTGTGGATTGGGAATAGTGGAGTTTGAAGGTTGAGGGGATGGTTCAAAGATTGACGCCCTGGTTTGAAGGAAAACAAAGCTATTTGAATGGTGGGTGAAGAGGATTTGCAAGGTTAGGTTTGAGTGAGGTTTTCGTAGCCTTTCCGTTTTTTAGAACTTTCTCCTTTGGAGTAAGGAAATGAATGAATTTATAGAGTGAAATGGGAAAAATGAGAGCAATTGGAGTGGCGTGGATTTGTTGTTGAAATTGTTCGTACGTCCGTCCCCCATTTGTACGTTGAATCACGATGCTTTGTATGTTGCGTATGACGTAACGGTTCGTAAGCTGGCAGTTTCTTTGATGTCGTTTTTTTTAGTGATAGTGAGCTGCAAACTATATGGTTCAAGGGTACCGGTCGCAGAATTTTCGTGAGGTATAGCAAATTGGGACCTGTGTTTACGGAAGGATTTAGGTGTGTATTATGATTTTGAAATAGTGAAGCCATTTTTTGGTTTGGAAGTGTCAGGGCAATTTGCGGGGCCTTGAGAGTTTTTTTATTTATTTATGGAAATTATTTCGTAATTTATGAGCTTGTCATGAAAGTTTGTAGTGGTAAGTCTTTTGCAATTTGTGTAGATGGAGCATTGAGTTGTATCATGATGTTATGACAATTTTTGTGAATGGACACTCTGCAAATAATTTTTGCATTTTCTTATTGGAATATGGACTTTTGAGTTTTGTGGTTTTGTAGATGAAATGGGCTTTTGCCTTGTAATGGGTTTTTCATGTGAATAATGATCTTGAGATTAACTTTGAACACATCTAAATTCTCAAACAATCTTTGATAACCTTTTCCATCATTTGTGAATTCTTCCTAGCTTGCAATGCATAGAAACCTTGAATCAACTCTATACAGTTGATCAATTTTTTTATGAAAAACACCGAAGCCATAACTCCATCTTAAATTGATTCTTGTACTAGAAAGAAAACCTGACTTTTCCTTGGATTAACAAAAATGTATAAGAACCACATAATCAAGACTTGAATATGCATAAAACCCCAGCTGACCATGATCTGGTCTTTGGTTTTTCAATCACTTCATTCTTATCCTTGCATTCAAAACGACTCAAGATACCGACGACTTTCAGATGGATCAATCCTAACTTGTTTGACTAGAAATTAAGTCCAAAACTCTCATTACTACACATGCATTTATGATGGGCTTCCAATAAGCACCTTGATTTAATTCACTTCCTCTTGTGATCCTCCAAGTCTAGATAAACAAAGCAAAAGTATCATATTCCAAACACAACGGATGTATAATATGGAAGATATACACGGGTAGTACAAATTTGGGGTATACACGGGTAGGACAAATTTGGGGTATGACAGATGTCATATTCCAAAAACAACGTCAAAGTGAAGTATCAACGTGCTTCACATTTTATTTATTTCATAAAAATAAATAGTATGAATAATAAGTGGAATTAAATCAAATGGTTTAATATGTAAACACCAAGTACATCAACTCCCCACATAAAACGTGGTTCCACAACAATTAACTCAAAATGAGATATGTAACGAATATAAAGTCAAATAACATGAAAACATAACGAGATCCCCATCCTTCCTGTGTTACATATGAGAGTGACTCCTAAGATTCGATCAAATAACAACATAATGTTGCAAGCACTACTCAGGTACCTGATCATCTGTACTCCCCAAGAAGCACAGACACAACAAATAGAAAAAGGAGTGAGAACTACATTCAATAAATACACGACGAAAACACATGCTAAGAGTGGTTAACACACCAATCACACAATTATCATGCACATACAAGTGCCACATTATCATTCAGCATAAACAGCCCACATTCAATTATATATATGCAATACGACTCAACTAACACGATACAATGTATGCGGTACCATAATAATCACATATGGTTCGCCGTAGAACCCGATTCCCGTCAGAATCCGGATAAGTTGTATATGTTCCTCTGAACTACAACATATCTCCACGCGACTCCCACATAGAGTTTGGACAAGACTATGCACCCATCATGAATTCCCACCTAGTTCATCTCCACATAACATGACATGAATGCATGAAACAAAATTATGCATAATGTAATTATTATCCAAGTATAATTTCACGATCCTCAATGATCATACACGAGTCACACGCGCATCGTAATTCTCTCTGGAACTACCACCACCGAACAAGACCGTCCACACACGACAATCTTGGCTCACACACCCAACATGTATCGACTATACATTCTCATAAAAATCCAAATTTTATTCTACTTAATGTTATTACTAGTTTATCTTATACCCAACTATACCATCTTAGTCTTATGGATCAAGGGAAATTGCATCGCACGCAAAATCGGGACAAAAGTCACGAAAACAAGAAAATTGCACTACAGCCCTTCCCATACACGTATGGCCAGCTTCTCTTGTAACACCCTTCTAACCCCACAGAATAATACATAAATAATTAGAGTAAATTAACATGCTTTCACAAAAAGGGAGTCACACAATTTTACAAAATATCAATATTCACCTGTCATTCTCATGTAACATTGAAATAGATAGTCATGCTATTAAATTTTTATCTTGCATGTAGCAGCGGATTCAATTTATTTACATAAATCCCTTCAAAGAATATTCACGTTCATCACATAATCATCAACACTTAGGCACAAAGGCCATTATCACATTTTTCAAATACATTTAAAACATAACTTAGAATACACAATATATCTCTAAGGCATAAACCCAATAGTCCCAGTGTTACATAACCAGAGCATGACTTGACCCAACATTATTAAATACTAACAGCTGCACCAACAGCGAACTCGCAACTACTAACAGTATTACTCCTTGGTACCTGCACGATGTCATGTAGGACATCATTCCAGCAGAAGGGTGAGAAATATTACCATAATAATCAATGCACATAATCATGTATAAATGCACAAGTACAGAATACATATATCCCACCTTTCCACAATGCATATTAACACAATAACAAAGCATATAATATATTTCTATAACATAGAATATCCATATTATACTTCTTACCACAATACATCACCACTCACTAACATACATTACAATGTATATATATATATATATATATATATATATATATATATATATATATATATATATATATATATATATATATATATATATATATATATATATATATATATATATATATATATATATATATATATATATATATATATATATATATATATATATATATATATATATATATATATATATATATATATATATATATATATATATATATATATATATATATATATATATATATATATAACCAAGCATCTCATCATACATACATTCACGATTCACTCATATACATCGTTATCTACATATAAACAAATATGGATAACCATCAAGCATATTTAACATGCGTGCATCCACAATTCCAATCAATCTATATAAACATACGAAATATGTTCTTTTCATCACCAATTCACATAAACATTCACATTCATGTTTATTTCACCAATGCACCATATGAAGATGATAAATGCAACTCATAGAGACCGACTCACGACTCTATGCAGATGCAAATACGGTACCGACTCATTTCAGCAGGTTCAATTGAAGAACCAAAAATAACCATCTCTCACACCCCACATGGGCACACGAGGTTCTGCAGATTCTACGCGGAATCAAATATAACCATCGCAACATACGAGGTTCTGCAAATCCACCGAGGGATCAATAAATAACCATCGCTCACACCCCCACAAGGGCACACGATGTTCTGCAGATTCACCGAGGAATCAATAAATAACCACCGCTCACACCCCACAAGGGCACACGAGGTCCTGCAGATTCACCGAGGAATCAATAAATAACCACCGCTCACACCACACAAGGGCACACGAGGTTCTGCATATTCACCGAGGAATCAATCATCACAAGAATGCATACCATGATGCTTCACATGCAACATGACTCATGACACTTTTGAAATGCACACATGTTTACAAACATATTCATGCATTCGTCACATTAATCACATATATTCATTATGCACTCACAATATATACATATCGCAATATATACATATATCATCATTTCATTCACACTATTCAAACATGGTTCACATTTACAATCATCATACATCACATACCAACACGTATATTCAATATACATTCGCAATAGATATATATATATATATATATATATATATATATATATATATATATATATATATATATATATATATATATATATATATATATATATATATATATATATATATATATATATATATATATATATATATATATATATATATATATATATATATATATATATATATATATATATATATATATATATATATATATATATATATATATATATATATATATATATATATATATATATATATATATATATATATATATATATATATATATATATCACAATGCATATATACATATGTTCATTATTCATCTCATATCGCTTCATTCTAGATTCACATTTATAACTCACAATTCAACAATTCATACACATCAGCATCCTTCATACAACAATGATATTTGTGCCTTATGGCTCATACAAAACTCATCAATTAACACCAATCCCTTCTTGGGAGTATGTTTACATCACTTATACCCTACCAGGAAAAACATCTTAGTTATTCTACCCCGATAATCATTCCACCAGGAACGACATCTTAGTCATTCTACCCAGGTGTATACAACCACGACACTATACCTCACTAGGAATAACATCCTGTTATTCTACCCCGGTGATTACTCCACTAGGAACGACATCTTGCCATTCTACCCCAGTGAGTACGTCTCAACACATATACATATTTCCAACATCCTTCGTACATTACAAATAATGCACACGCACTCGCCATATATATATTCTCATACACTCTTCACCCACCATCGCATACAAGCAATCTGCACTTACAAATATTGTGTCAAACGGCAACAAACTCAATCACACTCATCATGCATTTTAATCAATTTAAACAATGCATGACATATGCCAAAAGGCCACATATTCATAATCGATTCATAATCTAGGATTCACGCCATACGGCTACCCACAGCACATCATATAACAGCGCACAAGCTATACGCTACATAATTATATCAAATACATCAACATTGGATGGAACCAACCAAAATAAAACAATTGTTGTCACATTCGCTGCCCTTCGCCAGGCGAAGCCTCTGGCGAACCTTTGCCACTTCGTTCGCCTGGCGAACTTGCCAGCAAAGACCACTGGGAGTTATTCTGGAATTACTCGCTAGCACACTCGCCTGGCGAACCTTCGCCATACCCATTCGCCTGGCGAACTTGCCAGCAAAGACAGGGTGGATGCTTCTGACTTGGTTCGCCTGCTACTCGCTGGGCTTCGCCTGGCGAGCCTGCGAACTCAGAACTTCCATGGCTGTCCAAAAGCCCAAACCTCACAAACCGACCGATTTAATCCAAATCAGTTCCAGTAGTACAACCCACTCATCACTAGACTATATTACACCGTCAATTTCAGATTCTACCCGTTCAAACTCGTTTTCTACCGATTAAACTCATTCCGACCTCGAATGAAAAATGTAGAAAACACCCAACAAATCCAAACACACACATACATAATCATACACATTGATTAAGATAACAATGCTTCTCACCCTTACCTCGATTAATCGGAAGCTAGAAGTCGTTCTCGAGCTTTCCAAGCTTTTCCTTCTTCTTCCTTCTACTTTCTCTTCTTCCTCCACTTTTCTTTCATGTTTTCTATTTTACATTTTCGTTCCGCTTCCCCTTTATATATTCTTCCCTTTGGTTTCTCTCCAATTTATTCCCTCTCTCAAAACATCGATCAATTCATTTAAACAATCATCTAATTATTCAAATAATTAGAATAATCCAAATAATCCAATTAATTAACACAATTAATTAATTATTGAAAATTGGGCTGTTACAACTCTCCCCCACTTTAGGAATTTTCGTCCTAAAAAATGTTATCTCAATGAACCGAGTCGGATACGACTTCCTCATCCCAATCTCTCAAATCCCACTTTCTCTAGTTGGTTCCCCCAACTGTCTTTACCGAAGAAATCTTCATTACCTCGAAGTTACTTCTTACTCATCAATCTGAACTAGGAATGTCTCAACAGTCAAATCCTTCCTCACTTGTACACCATCTGTCTGAATGAATGCACTTGCCCTTCCTCAATTAGGCACATACCACATCATGTAAATTCACAAGCGACAACGGTAAGATAATCTAACATGATATTTCTCCCACGCTTCCGCTGCGCCACTCTGATACTAAGCAACAAAACACAGTGTGTGCTTTCGAGACTTCAAAGCTCGATCAACACCCGTCGCCACTGTAACCTTCAGAACATGTCCTTTCTCGGATCTTCTTGATCTTTCAGTCATCTCTTACACAATCCTCAGGTCCGAGCCCAGTACTCTCGCCTGAATCATATCAATACAAAGGAGTCTTACACTTCCTACCATACAAAGCTTCAAATTCCCATCTGACACCATATTCGATGACAACTCATACAATCTTTATCACTTCCGTGATATACATCTCAACTGGATCCAACATAGAATGATTAATCCTCACTGGTAGGAAAAGAGCCAATCTAGTCATTCCATCCAAAATCACTCAATTAAAACCATATTCCTCTAATTCTCCGGAAAACTCAACGCAAAATCCAAGGGAATACTACCCGATTTCAACTCTGGAATATACAACGGTTACATCAGACCCAACAGTCTCAGATGTTCATTCTTCGACTTCCGACAAGTCTAACCAGCATATACAACTAAACTACTTCTCTCTTCATCTATGGCCATCAAAATAATTTCCTCGAATCTGGTTACATCTTTATAGCACTAGGACGGATACTCCATCTACCACAATACCCTTGTTCCACTTAATAATATCTAGAACACAACTCTATCACGACATCTCACGATACCATTCCCATTAATACTAAAATCAGTCCTTCGACTTAATTCATCAAATTCAACCCTCATCATCAGTATATACCAATCTTCAAATTGATGCATCAGTTACCGCGTTGCTCTACCCGAATGGTAATTCAATCTAAAGCCATAATCCCTCAGGAACTCCAATTGTTTTCCTCTGCCTCATATTCAATTCTTCCAATTCAAACCAATACATTAAGTTCTTGAGATCACCAACTATTTCAAATCTCTCACTAACCAATTGGAGCCTCCAACTCCGGCACAAACACAATAACGACCAACTCTAAGTCACTTGTCAGATAATCCCTCTTATATACTTTAAATTGCCTCCAAGCAACTAAACTTGCTGATGTTGCACTTAACATATCTCTCAATCATACCCACGAGACATCACAAAACACAATGAACCATTCTGACGAATTCGACAAGAATCCACGCACGAGCTATTGACAGCTCTCCCAAAACCCTCTGAACTTTCTTCACAGTGGCATATCACCGCTTCTCCTCCAACACTGATAACACAAGTTCTCGATGCTCAGCATGATCCTTTATATTCTTCGAATTTATCAAACACATTCCATCAATGAATTAATTAACTTCCATGCCACTACTTCACCATCACATAGAGCATTAAAATAGCGTCCAACGCTTCGAATGGTGCGTCAAAAGACGAAAACAACATTTTCACACTCCGAAGGCCACTCAACACATTTTCAACTCTTGAAATTTCAAAGGTCTAGTTATACCAATATTGTATTTCACATCTTACTTTCTTTAATAATCACCACAGGTCATTATCCATCTTTATACTCGACTCCACAACCTGTTGCCGTAGCATACACATCAGACATAAGTCTCAAAATTACTCACTCAATTTTAATTCCTTGCCCACCCTAAACAGACCTACCATATTGAGCTCCTAATATATGACTAGTTTCCGCAACTAAGTCGATTATAACTTCACCTTACGTCCTGTCTGTATATCACTTATCTTGTCAGGATAACTCTCAGACAACCATAATCAATCGGTAAACCACCAGCTTCTCCACTTTCATTAATACTCAAAATTCCCATCAAAATTAAATATCTCATCACGGTCCTGCGCCGACTCATCAAAATAACTCTTAAGCGCTCGGCTTCACTCAAAACAATTCACTGCACCATGCCATCTAAGCTTGCAAGATACATCTATCCCATCCAACACAATCCCAACTACTATCAACAAGAGATTAAGGGTGATCAGTTTCTCAATTTGCCGATAGACAGTCGAAAATCATGATGGGGTATAAACCATCTTTACCAAACTATAAGAGCATTCAACCATGCTAAGCTACGTCTCCACACTTGAAGCAACCTGGAAAAGCACAAGTTTCTCCCCCACTTGGATCATTCCCACTCCTTGCAGACAAAGGTTAGACAACAAACACGTACCAACAGTGTTGCACACACATGTCGCATACAAGGGAACAACTAACATTAGACAACTTGGCCGGATGAACCGACCTGCTCTGATACCACTAATGTAACACCCTTCTAACCCCACGGAATAATACACAATTAATCAGAGTAAATTAACATGCTTTCACAAAAGGGCGTCACATAATTTTACAAAATATCAACATTCACCTGTCATACTCATGTAACATTGAAATAGATAGTCATGCTATTAAATTTTCATCTTGCATGTAGCAGCGGATTCAATTTATTTACATAAATCCCTTCACATAATATTCACGTTCATCACATAATCATCAACACTTAGGCACATAGGCCATTATCACATTTTTCAAATACATTTAAAACATAACTTAGAATACACAATATATCTCTAAGGCATAAACCCAACGATCCCAGTGTTACATAACCAGAGCATGACTTGACCCAACATTATTAAATACTAACAGCTGCACTAACAACGAACTCGCAACTACTAATAGTACTACTCCTTGGTACCTGCACGATGTCATGTAGGACATCATTCTAGCAGAAGGGTGAGAAACATTACTATAATAATCAATGCACATAATCATGTATAAATGCACAAGTACATAATACATATATCCCACCTTTCCACAATGCATATTAACACAATAACAAAGCATATAATATATTTCTATAACATAGAATATCCATATTATACTTCTTACCACAATACATCAACACTCACTAACATACATTACAATGTATACATATATATATAACCAAACATCTCATCATGCATACATTCACGATTCACTCATATACATCGTTATCTACATATAAACAAATATGGATAATCATCAAGCATATTTAACATGCGTGCATCCACAATTCCAATCAATCCATATAAACATACAAAATATGTTCTTTTCATCACCAATTCACATAAACATTCACATTCATATTTATTTCACCAATGCACCATATGAAGATGATAAATGCAACTCATAGAGACCGATTCACGACTCTATGCAGATGCAAATGCGGTACCGACTCATTTCAGCAAGTTCAATTGAAGAACCAAAAATAACCATCGCTCACACCCCACATGGGTACACGAGGTTCTGCAGATTCTACGCGGAATCAAATATAACCATCGCAACATACGAGGTTCTGCAAATCCACTGAGGGATCAATAAATAACCATCGCTCACACCCCACAAGGGCACACGAGGTTCGCAGATTCACCGAGGAATCAATAAATAACCACCGCTCACACCCCACAAGGGCACACGAGGTTCTGCAGATTCACTGAGGAATCAATAAATAACCATCGCTCACACCCCCACAAGGGCACACGATGTTCTGCAGATTCACCGAGGAATCAATAAATAACCACCGCTCACACCCCACAAGGGCGCACGAGGTCCTGCAGATTCACCGAGGAATCAATAAATAACCACCGCTCACACCCCACAAGGGCACACGAGGTTCTGCAGATTCACCGAGGAATCAATAAATAACCACCGCTTACACCCCACAAGGGCACACGAGGTTCTGCAGATTCACCGAGGAATCATTCGACACAAGAATGCATACCATGATGCTTCACATGCAACATGACTCATGACACTCTTGAAATGCACACATGTTTACAAACATATTCATGCATTCGTCACATTAATCACATATATTCATTATGCACTCATAATATATACATATCGCAATATATACATATATTCATCATTTCATTCACACTATTCAAAGATGGTTCACATTTACAATCATCATACATCACATACCAGCACGTATATTCAATATACATTCGCAATAGATATATATATATATATATATATATATCACAATGCATATATACATATGTTCATCATTCATCTCATATCGCTTCATTCTAGATTCACATTTGTAACTCACAATTCAAAAATTCATACACATCAGCATCCTTTATACAACAATGATATTCATGCCTTATGGCTCATACAAAACTCATCAATTAACACCAATCCCTTCTTGGGAGTATGGGTACATCACTTATACCCTACCAGGAACAACATCTCAGTTATTCTACCCCGGTAATCATTCCACCAGGAACGACATCTTAGTCATTCTACCCCGGTGTATACAACCACGACACTATACCTCACTGGGAATAACATCCTATTATTCTACCCCAATGATTACTCCACTAGGAACGACATCTTGCCATTCTACACCAGTGAGTACGACTCAACACATATACATATTTCTAACATCCTTCGTACAGTACCAAACAATGCACATGCACTCGCCATATATATATTCTCATACACTTTTCACCCACCATCGCATACAAGCAATGTGCACTTACAAATATCATGCCAAGCGGCAACAAACTCAATCACACTCATCATGCATTTTAATCAATTTAAACAATGCATCACATATGCCAAAAGGCCACATATTCACGATCGATTCATAATCTAGGATTCACGCCATACGGCTACCCACAACACATCATATAACAGCGCACAAGCTATACACTACCTAATTATATCAAATACATCAACATTGGATGGAACCAACCAAAATAAAACAATTGTTGTCACATTCGCTGCCCTTCGCCAGGCGAAGCCTCTGGCGAACCTTCGCCACTTTGTTCGCCTGGCGAACTTGCCAGCGAAGACCACTGGGAGTTATTCTGGAATTACTCGCTAGCACACTCGCCTAGCGAACCTTCGCCACACCCATTCGCCTGGCGAACTTGCCAGCGAAGACAGGGTGGATGCTTCTGACTTGGTTCGCCTGCTACTCGCTGGGCTTCGCCCGACGAAGCTTCGCTGCCATTTGCCTGGCGAGCCTGCGGACTCATAACTTCCATGGCTGTCCAAAAGCCCAAACCTCAAAAAACCGACCGATTTAATCCAAATCAGTTCCAGTAGTACAACCCACTCATCACCCGACTATATTACACCGTCAATTTCAGATTCTACCCATTCAAACTCGGTTTCTACCGATTAAACTCATTCCGACCTAGAATGAAAAATGTAGAAAACACCCAACAAATCCAAACACACACATACATAATCATACACATTGATTAAGATAACAATGCTTCTCACCCTTACCTCGATTAATCGGAAGTTAGAAATCGTTCTCGAGCTTTCCAAGCTTTTCCTTCTTTTTCCTTCTACTTTCTCTTCTTCCTCCACTTTTCTTTCATGTTTTCTATTTTACATTTTCGTTCCGCTTCCCCTTCGTATATCCTTCCCTTCGGTTTCTCTCCAATTTATTCCCTCTCTCAAAACATCGATCAATTCATTTAAACAATCATCTAATTATTCAAATAATTAGAATAATCCAAATAAACCAATTAATTATTGAAAATTGGGTTGTTACATCTCTTGCCTCAGGCCTACGTACCATACGTGTATGGCCTCATTGCCCAGGCCTCCGTACACGTATTACCTTGGCCCTTTCGCGTATGGCCAGAGAGGGTTTCCCACTCAAAATCCCTTCAAAATTCGCCATATGCATAATGGTTAGCCCATATGCGTATGGCTTCCTCCAAAAGCTACCCCTACGCATACTGGCCCTGCCATACGCGTATGGCCACCCCACCATACGTGTATTGGCAGAGGGTCATGCTGGCTATGGGGACAAGGCACATATGTTACGCGTACGACCTCTGGGAGTATCCCCCATACGCGTATGACCTCCCCCCATATGCATATGGCCAGTGAGTATGCCAAAAGTTCTAGTTTCCATTTAAACGAGTTATCACACATTGAAACTCATTCCAACACCTAAATCAGATCCAAAAATATTCTTTTCTTCAGTCTAATCCCAAAGTTCTAACTCTACTTCATAGTTTCATCATTTTTATCAACACTTTATATGTTAACAACCCATTTTTCGTTAATCCCATAAACCCCAAATTCCCGAATCTGTTCTATATCAGAATTTAACAACGTAAGATCAATTTGCACAAATTTACCATTAGAATTCTACATACAACACAGATTCAGACTCATATTTAGTACACACTTACAATTTAACAACAACAATCACACAACAATTATCCCAATTATGAAATTCAAGCAAGAAGAAGAAAAATACACATAAACTACGAGGGAAATGACCGCTCGCTACCCTCTCATGTTCAGATCACCTATATTGAATCTCATTCTCCCCCTTACTTGAATTTCCAAGCTTTGATCCTTCAACAATGGTGGAAAATTCCCTTGTTCCCCTGCCCTAGCTCTTTTTCTCTTTTTTCTCTTCTCTTTTCACGTAACCGGTCTTTTGTGAAAATCTCCCACTAATCACTCTTAATTGTTTTTTTATATTATTAATCCCTAATAAGTACATTAATAATAATAATAATATAAATAATATGAATAATAATAATAATAATAATAATAATAATAATAATAATAATAATAATAATTGTACTAATAATAATAACCATAATGTTACTAATATTTCCTACTTATTATTCATTAATTATCATTATCTTAGAGTTTTATTAATTTTATTCCGTTAAGACTACTCCTCACACTAACCCTTAACCACACACCCTTAATTAAGACAATGTCAAACAAGCACACAAAATAAATCATAAAATGACTAAATAATTAAATGGGGTGTCACAACTCTCCCTCACTTAAATATTTTCGTCCTCGAAAATATACTTGATGAGAACAATTCCGGATACGAATCTTGCATCTTGCTCTACAATTCCCAGGTCACACTTCCTCCAGCAGCTCCTCCCCAAACTACTTTCACTAAAGGAATATCTTTGCTCCATAGTTGCTTCATCTTGAAATCCTCGATCCTTATCGGTATTGCCTCCATAGTAAGATTATCTCGAATATGTACTTCATCCTTCTGAAGCGCATGGGATGGATCAACAATATACTTTCAAAGTTGCAACACATGAAACACATCATGCAAATTCGAAAGTTCGGGTGGCAGTCACTCTATAAGCAACAATCCCAATTCTCTGCAAAATCTGATACGATCCAATGAACTTAGGATCCAACTTCTTTGATTTTAGTGCACGACTAACACCAGTCATAAGATTGACCCTCGGAAACACATGGTCGCACTCGCTGAATTCTAAGTTTTTTCTCCTATTATCATGATGGCTTTTCTGCCTACTTTGGGATGCCTTCATCTTCTCTCTAATCATTTGAATTGTCTCAGTAGTGTGTTGCACAATCAGTCGACTCATACCAACATAGAGGAGTCCTACACCTTCTACCATACAATGCTTTAAAAGACATCATTTTGATACTAGAATGGTAACTATTATTGTAAGCAAATTCAATTATTGACAAATGTGTATCCCAAGCAACTCCTTGCTCGAGTATACAAGCTCTCAATAAGTCTTCCAACGACTAAATAGTCCTCTCAAACTGCCCATCTATTCGCGGATGATAAGCAGAACTTAACTTCAAACTAGAACCCAAAGCTTCCTGCAAGTTCTTCCAAAAACCGAAAGTAAACCTCGGGTCTCTGTCAGACGTAATGCTCGATAGAACCCCGTGAAACTTCACTACTATCCTTATATAAATCTCTGCTAACTTTGCCAAAGGAAAACTGATGTTAATCGGTATAAAATATGTCGATTTCATCAGTCCATCAACAATTACCCAAATAGCATCAAAGTCTATCGCCGTATTCGACAACCCAGTCACAAAATCCATCGCAATAATATCCCACTTCCACAATGGTATTTCCATTTGTTGCATTAGACCATAAGGTTTCTGATGTTCAACTTTTGACTTTTGGCAAGTCAAACAAGAATACACAAATCTAGCTATGTCTTTCTTCATACCCGACCACCAAAATAATTTCTTAAGATCTTGATACATCTTCGTAGCTCCTGGATGAATACTCAAGCTACTCTTGTGGCTTTCCTTTAAGATAATTTTTCTTAATTCAGAATTATCTGTGTCATACCCCAAAATTTGACCCCTAGATTCCATTATCATTCTTGGTGCATCAAGCATATGTTATCTAACCCTAACCTCTTTCAAGTTAGTCTTTTTGGACTGATCAGTCAAGGTTTTGGATTGATCTTCTACATATCAAGTCTTCACATCATCAATAGATTCATATCTTACCAAGAACAAGTGCTATTTGAGGTTGTTACCAAGAGAAATGAAGCAGTGTTGTGCAAAACCCTGATTAGGGTTTCTAGTTGAAAAAGTCAACTATAGTTTGACTTTTGGTCTAAATGGGTTTCCAAAGCTTGAACCATTATCCATTATGTTTCTATGACTTATTGAAGTCCCTTAAAGAAGTATGAAAGGTTCAAAAAAACCCATAACACTAAGGATCAATCCTGGAGATTTCAACTGTTAGGTTCGTCTGTCTGGAAAGTCAACTCTTTGACTTTTAGGGTTTTGACCCCGAATTGAAGAAATCAAGGTTTCCAACATCATGTTATGACTAACTGGTGAGTTTGGTGAATATTTAATCAAGAATTGATGGATAACTTGTGAATCAAGAAATTAGGGTTTATGAAAAACCCTGATTACCAGCTTATTTGGAATGGTCATAACTCTCAAAGCACACGTCCAAATTGAGTGGTCCAAAGCTGGTTGGAAAGATCTTGAGAAATCCTACAAAATTTTCCTAGAGGGCTGATGTCCAAAAATGCATAGGTTATGAGTTATGAGCTCATAAAGTTGTGAAGGATTTCCACACTTAAAAAAATTTCTTATTTTTTTTCGTGTAAATCAAGTTTTCCAGCCAACTTCATGAAGATATTTGACATAGTTCCCTTTGGAATCTAAAATTTAGACAAACATGAACATTGTAGATAATATTTGGGGATTTTTAAAAATTACAAGAGCATTTTTACAGTCTTTGTGGTTAGGGAGAATCAAAGAGAGCAAGTTAGGGATTTTTCATGTCACAAAACCAAGTTCAGCACTTGCATTTTGATGCATAAACCACTCAAACCTCTCTGATGTTTAATTGATGAGATACAATGGATTACCATGAGAAAAAACCAGAGATTGGATTATTTGATTTGTTTATTCAAGCAAGTGGATGCAAGTGGCAAGGAGAGAGACACTTTTTGCATTTTCTGCTACACCTCCGGTATTGCATTAGCTACTCTCTTTCCTTCACTTCATGTCAACTATTTATAGGCTATTGGTGATTTTGAAACACATAGGAAGGTTGCTCATGCTCAGAAAAGAAATCCCAAGTTGGATTTGCTCATTTTGCCTCCAAAAAGAGCAAACTTGGCAAGTTGGCACAATCTGCTCATACCTCTCATTATCCAAGCTTACCTATAAATAGAACATACTCCTAACATCCAAACGACACCATAATCAACTAGAAACCAAGTAGGTCTCACTCATTTCTCTGATCACCATCTTCTTGCAAGTGGTAGAACTTGCTTCCTTGTGAAGACAAATTTGCCTTGCAAAAACTCTGCCACAACTCAATACGGCCACCAAACACCTGAGCAAACACCTCAAACACATCACATATGATGCATTGAAGCTGTCAAAACCCTCAAATTCACCATAAAACCTCACATTCCAAAAGTCATCTCTCATAGCTTGAAAATTTGACTTTTTTGCATCTTCATAGATCAGAACCAAACCAACCCTTTTCCAATCATTCTAACACTTCAAACACTCTCTGTATAAGTTGTTCAAACTATCCATGGCATCATAAAAGTTATTTAACACCATTTCCTAGAGTTTCACTTTGAAGCCTTTTGTGTTTTCTTATATATGAAGGCATTTTGTCAAGACAGTGATCTCGAAGGAGTTCTCATCACTTGAACACGTTATTTGGAACATATTGAAGCTTCTTGGATCATCATCCATCAAATGGTTTTTGTATTTGGTGCATTGACTTGAAAAATCTACAATAGGTAAGTGTTCCAACTTTCTACTTTTAAGATCTGTTGAATATTGATGTACACTGATTATGAACATGCTAGATACACTTTATAGGTCATGTTTGAACCATTTCTTCCTCATAAACTTTGGTATTCATGACTGTCCCTTTGGTTTGGCTTGTTATCTTACTTTAAGTGTCATTTCAATATGAAAATTGTTGATTCTGGTTAGGCATAAATGATTGGTGTTTGTAAACATCATTTATATGTCATTTGTGATATGTTTGATCATTTAGTTGATGTTGAATTGGTACATTTTTCTCTGTTGCTTTGCTCTTGCACAAGCTTGCTATTTTTGCCACTACATATGCCATTTGTTGAATTATATTATCTAATGATGTATGATGCTTGTAAGCAATCTCTATATGTCTCATATGTTGTGTTTGAATCATTACTTGCTGCTTAGAACATGTACATTGGACTGTCACATTGCTCTTGCACATAACATGTATTTTTCAATGATGCTATCGAGTTTTTTACATGGTGCATGATATGAGAAAACCAACACCACCATTGGATTCCTTGTGAAAAAAATACACAATTTTATTTTTTATTTCAGCCAATTTGATTAAGTTTTGAGTGAGTTATGACCCTTCTTGCAAAATCTGCCTTGCCTTGGTTTTGGTTGCCTTATTTTTTGCCTTAGTTGCCTAGTTTTGTGCCTAGTTTTCAAATGTGTATAACTTCTTTGATTCTTATCATTTTGATTCCGCTCTTTTTGAATTATTCTCCCTAATATGTCTAGTTTCAATGTATGAAGAAAGAGTTCAAAAATTGTTATTTTTGAAACACTTTAGTCCACTTGAATGACATGGTCTTTTTTAGGGTTTTCTTTGGTTTTCATGAACTTTCTTGACATAGTACTTGATTTTTCTTGTAAGATTGATCTTGTATGAATCATTTTTGAATTTCTAACATGTTTATATGTTTGAAAACACTTGGATATTTTGCTTTACCATGATTATACTTGCCTTTGTGAATGCATGAATGTGAAAAGTATGCCTTGAAACTTCTTTGTGAACCATGATATGTTTCTTGATGTTGGAACCTCGTGAACCTGGTCTTTCACCCCCATCTTACTTTTTATGTGTCTTGTTAGAATCATAACATGTTTAGGGTTGTTTCTTGCCTTGAAAGTTACCATGAACCTTGTTTATCTTTCCCTTTGTGAAGTTTGAATCCATGCTTGAATTGTTGTTACTTTTCATGCCTATCCATGATTGATTATCATCAATATTTCTTGAATATGATTAAATGTGTTACATTTTTCTTTAATTGATTCATATACTATGTTTGATTCAAGTTGTAACTTGTTTGCATGAGTTTTGTTTGAATACCATTGATGAAAATGTTGTTGTTACACATGTTTCATGCTTGCCCTTGTATGTTGTTACCTTCATGATCTTTGAACATTGTAATGTTAAATCATAAAACCTTGGTTGTTACCATGCTTTTTGTTTTCAATTTGTTAATTGTTCCTACTTGTTTATCTTTATATTTATCAAGTTTGTTTCCCTAGTGATGGAACTTGTCAGTTCTCATCAAGTTGCCTTGTTATCATCTTTGCTTAATGTTGTCACAGGCTTGCCCTTATCTTTCTTGGTTGTTACCATGACTTTATATCTTCATCATGTTTTAATGAATGCATATGTGTGTTTAGGCTTTTTTAAGTTTCCCCAAGTGATGTAGCTTGTTAGCTCTCATCCAGTTGCCTTGTTATCTCTTATTCCAGAGGAAAGATTCAAGTTAATCAATAGCTCGATATCTGATTCTCATTGCAATAGAAATGACGACTTCACTAGGGATAGATTGAGGGTTTAACCCACTTTGTGTGCTTGTATTCTATATCTCTGTATGTTTGCCTATACATGTATATTTGTGAATATATAACTTTATGTTTGCATTAGATCATTTTGGTGATATCTTGAGTGGTGAAATAGGTTCTAACCCGGACTTGAGTGTACACATATGATAGGATGTGGTATGATCAATAGTTGACTGTTGGGAGTATTCCTAACATGTTTGACATATGATGTAACCATGCTAAATTGAGACCTCCTTGAGATGATTAATGGTGTATAAGTAGTCATGAATTTCATTAGTTGTTTTAATTTGAGAGTCCGTGAACCTAAGGACCTTTAGTTACCCACTTACCCCACTTGGCCTTTTTAGGACGTAGTGCGGTGACTATAAGGGAGTAGTCCCGAAATAGTTGTTACACGAGACTACACTCAGACGAGTTTATCCCGAGAATATTTTTGACCCACGTGAGTAGTCATGTTGGTTGATAGTATCCAAAGGATTTATCTATGACTATGGGAACTCTTGATAGAACCCGTTTTGCAGGTACAATAAACACCTTAATACATGTCTTTTGGGAGGGCATACCCTGACTTCATGCTCATAACGTCGAACCTATGATCCTTTCTTGTTAGCATATGCATTTTTGCATTGTGTATACTTGTATATGTGCTATGTGTGCATCATGTCATCATATCATCATGGCATCTCATCTTGTTGCACTGATTTTGTGAAACTCAGCTGTCTTCTTTTTGCGAAACCCTAGATATCATGGATTTCGGGAAAGAAATACTAAGAAATACAACTTCAAGAAATGTGATACAACGATGTTGAGAGATATAGGAATGTTAGTATCCAGAGATTTTGGGAAAACATACGGGAAACTCATGAGCATTGTGAAGACTATAATGGAAGAAGGGGTTCTTAGCACTTTGGTTTAGTTCTACGATCCGCTATACCACTGCTTCACCTTCCCGAATTACCAATTGATGCCGACACTACGAGAATACTCTTACTTCATTGGAATCCCTGTGACAGATAAGAAAGCGTTCAGTGGTTTGGAGAAGTTGCCCTCGCCGAAAGATATTGATGATGCACTTCATCTAGAAGTATCCGAGATCATAGCCAATTATGCTTCAAAGAACAGAGTTAAAGGTTTTCATTCTGATTACTTATTGGAGAAGGTTACTTACCTTGCCAAGGAGGGTAGTATGGACGCATTTGAAGCGGTTTTGGCTCTGTTGATATATGGGTTGGTGTTGTTCCCTAAGATAGAAGAATTTTTAAATTCACCTGCTATCACCATGTTCTTGAATGGTAATCTGGTACCCACTTTTTTAGGTGATGTTTACCATTCCATTCATCATAGGACTCTTCATGGAAGATGAACTATTCTCTGTTGTGCACCTTTGTTATACAAATGGTTTATCAGTCATTTACCAAGGACGGATGCCTTTAAGGAAAATCCTAATGGTTGGAGATGGTCTCAAAGGATTATGTCTCTAACTTAAGCAGATATTCATTGGTATGGTCTCGCCTATGATCGAGGGGTCTATATTGACAGTTGTGGTTCTTTTCCAAATGTACCACTCCTGGGAGTACAAAGGGGAATCAACTACAATCCCGTTTTGGCCAGATGTCAATTTGGATTCCCAATGAAGGATAAACCTAGTAATATCCTATTGTCTGGTTTCTTCTACCTTAACACCAAAGCAGAGGAGAAATAAAGGGACAATATGATTGATGCTTGGGAGAACATCCAGAAGAAAACTAAAGATGACCTTGGGAAAAGGAATTGTATATCCTTTGAGCCATTCACTCAGTGGGTTCAATTTAGAGCCCGTGATCTCAAGATGCCCTACCTTCCTGAAAAGAATATGCAGATTGTCATTGCATCATCTTCCGCCATCCCTATTGAAAAGATGGAAGAATACCAAGAGATCCTTGAGAGAACCAAGCTTGAAAGGGACTCTTGGGAGGGCAAGTACCATACTCTTCATTCTGAGATGACGGAACTGAAGAGAGAGCTAAAGACAAGGATGAGTTGATTGAGTGGCTCGAAAGTCGCTTGATTTGTGAAGATGTGACGAAAGAGAATTTATTTTTCCCTAGCGTCAAGCCTACGTAAAGTACTCATGAGTATTAAAATATCCCATAAACTTCTGGCGCCTAGAAAGGAATAATAGATAAATTGGTGATGGAGAACACTGTGCTGAAAAGACTGAAGAGGACGCGCAAATAGGACTCTTGTTAGATTTCTTAACCATATGGCCTAGTTTTCTCCTATGATGTAACCTCACGTTTCTTGAATTGTATTTTAAAGTTGTAACTTTTCCTAGTATAAATGAAATAAGGGTTTTGCTTCAATTTATCTTCTGAGTTTTGTAAAACCAGTTGCATCTAGCATCTTTGCATTGCATTTTGCATCTTGCTAACCATTCAAGGAATTCAAAATCTTTTTTGCAGACATAGTAATGGATCAAATAAACATGTTCACATTCCCAAGCCTGAGGTTGGACAACTTGAGGATCTTAAGAAGCCTAGTAAGGAACTCTGCTGCTTTTGTCGCCAAGTATGAAGACCTGTTATCTTTACTGGACATGCAAGTAAATGAGAAAATGTTGCTAGCTCTCATAATGTTTTATGATCCTCTTTACCATTGCTTCACATTTTTGGACTTTCAGTTGCTGCCGAATTCGGAAGAATACTCTGCGCATCTGAAGATTCCCATGACTTTTACACCTCACTATGAAAGAGAGAGAAGACCAAATAAGAGAGATGTTGCTGAGGCTCCACACCTGGAACCCACTGACCTTCCAACCTGTTTGGATATTAAAGGTGGATTTACTAGAATGGAAGCAAGACCATTTATGGAAAAGGCTGAGTTTCATTATGATCATGGAGATATGGGAACCTTTGAAGCTATACTGGCTTTCTTAATTTATGGCTTATATCTGTTTCCAAGTAGCCTTGAGTTCATCAACTTAGAGGCCATCAAGTTATTCATTATCAAAAATCTCACTCCCACTTTATTGGCTGATACCTATTACGCTATTCATCGGTGGAGGGTGTATGATCTTGGACAATTTGCTTGTTACATGACGCTTTTAAGCAAGTGGTTTATTTTGTATTTACTTGGGACTTTCTCTCTATGGAACCTAGAAGACAGTAATGCATGGGTTAGAAAGATGGATTCACTCTCTCACTATGACATCAACTGGTATGATCTAGCTCACAGAGGAATAGTAATGATACATAACTGTGGGGATTTCCCAAACGTACCTCTGATAGGTACCAAAGGATGTATCAGCTACAGTCCTATCTTGGCCCGCTGCCAGTTAGGATATCCAACTGAGGAAGAACCGGATCCAGCCTTGTTAGAGAACTGCTTCTATGAAAAAGGTAGTGACCCGAATTTTGAAGCACAATTCATATTTGTCTAGCGTCATCCCAACTTATAAGGAATGACTGTCGCGGAAAACCCGAGTTGTGTCGCTTCAAAGGCATATCTGCTTTGGTCAAAGGGGTTAGCGCTGAAGATGTTCTACACCCGCTTTTATGAAATTTTGCCAGTCTCGGAATAACTTTTGTCTAGAGGAGAGTTGAGGTTCGCTTTAGTCAAAGCCGAACGAGAAAATGAAGGACTCTGGGAGCTGCTTCGTCAAGACCAGAGGAGGAGAAGGCTGCAAGAAGGAGAATGATCATCTTGTTAGAAGATCTTGGCCTTTTAATTTCCTTTTCTTTAGTTTGTACCCCTAGCTTTTGGGAATGTGTAACCTTCATTTTGTAAAATGTTGTAAAAGTTTCATTCGTTAATGAAAACCTTGTGCTTGTGAGACTCCATTTGTTAATGAGAATTTGGTTAAGCTTTCATTCGTTAATGATAAGCATCACATTGTTACGTGTTTATCCATTAATTTTGTTCGTAAACAATGAAGGTGAGATAATACTTAGAAGGGGGGTTGAATAAGTATGAAAGATTAAGACTTTAAAAATAATGACACAATTATTTTTATCCTGGTTCGTTGAAATCAACTGCTCCAGTCCACCCTTCCTAAAGTGATTTTCCTTTCTCAACAAGGACTTAATCCACTATTTAATCAAACAGATTACAATAGTAACACCTAAGAACAACTGTTCTTAGTCTTCTCAAGAGCTACTGATTCCAACTGAATCCTCTTAAGGAAAACCTTTACAATCAATGTAAATCAAATACAAGAGTATGAATGCTTCTAAAAAGCTTTTATCACAATAGTGATTTTTCTCTTAAGTTTAAGTACAAATAATTCTAAGAAGAATATGAAAGAATGAGAGCTTTGAATATTATGATTTCTTTTCAGCAAATTGTGTAACTGAAGAATTTGGTGGAGTCTTCCTTTTATAGGCAGCTGATCCAAGGAAGCTGAACGTTGAGAAGAGTGTCCCAAAAGGTCTGAGCCTTTTTGTCTTCACATCAAGTGACCTTTCCTAGAAGTAGAAAGCACAGAAAAATCCTTTTTGTCTGTGTTCTTGTGTCTAGCACAAATGAGGAAAGAGACGTTTGATTTACTCCAACGGATATAATCTTTGAATATTTCTTCTTCAGTTTTCAGCAAGTTCTTCAGAATCTGATTGAGTCAGAGTCTTCTAATGATGTTCATAACTTTGCTGTATCAGAGTCTTCTGCAGCATGTGTGCTTTCAGCGTGTTGATCATCAGAGCATATTTGACACAGAACTTCAGTACTTGGCAGCGTTAGTACTTTCAGAAACTTCTGTAGAAATTATGCTTTGAGAAACTCTTCATACAATATTCTTCTTAGCTTCAGATGCTTCTGACTAGCTTCAGAATCTTCTGGAGCATCTTGCTTCAGATCCTTCTGGAGACTACGCTCAGGATCTTCTGTAAACAGCAATCAAAGTCTTCTAATGAGTGCATCTGGCGCTTCAGAGTCTAGATAACTTCTTGTATATAATTCAGATTTGCTTCTGGAGTGTTAATATCATTATAATCTGCAGTAAAACTCTCAAGCAAATTTTAGAGTATATAATTCTTAAATACAAAATTTCCTAACAGTTATCATCAAAACAAAGAGATATTATTAAGAACCAATCTGTGTTCTAACAATCTCCCCCTTTTTGATGATGACAAAAAGTATCAGAAATTTTGTTTAACTGAACATATTAGAATTATAACTCCCCCTGAGATGATGAATCTCCCCCTGAGTTAAATACAAATAAGGAATAGAAACTTCCCTTTTGTCTTGAGTAATCTTCAAAGTTAGATCTTGTTTGTTCTTATAGCATTTGAAGGTCAGAATGTCTTGCAGATTTAAGATTCAGAGTTTGATAATAGACAAATGATCTGAGAGACTCAAAGTTTCTTTTATAGAATGTACTTATCAAATGTTCTGAAATAGTCAGATTAAATGTTAGATAGAACAGATATGTCTGAAGTTTCATTCTGGTGAAGTTATATTAAACAGTTCAGATCTATATTTTCTCCCCCTTTTTTGTCATAAGCAAAAAGTTAAAAACTTTAAAAGGACAAATAAAAGGAAACAGTAATCCATATAATATAATGGAGAAAACTTTGATTCATTCAAAAGATCAGATCAAGAGTACATAGGCAAACATCAGAAGATATAGCAATAAAGTACAGATGCAAACAACAGATGCAAAAAAAAAAAACATTAGAATGAGAGAAAAATCTAAGAGTGTTTGGACAAAAGCATCTTCAATAGATCTGTAATCTCAGAGGATGATTGCTCTTGCTTGGACATCCACTTAGTCATAGTTTCATTCTTTTCATCTTGCTTTGACATCCATTATGTCATATCCTCAGACTTCTTATCCTGCTTAGCCATCCAGGATTTGATCTCTGACTGTCCAGCTTCCAGAGCAGCAATCTTATCTTCAAAATCTGGATGTTCTTTCTTTATCTCAGATGAAGAATTATGATGAGGTTCTGTAGCCTGAACAGAGTCAATTTCCATTGGTTCTGTAGATCCTGGAGAAGGGTTTACCAGAGTCATAGCCAATGCATTATCAGTAGATTCTGTTGATGGTGGAGGAGCATCTAAACGAAGCAGAGGTTCAGTTTTGTTGACAGTCCAGAATATAGCTCTTGCAGCCTCAGCAAATCTGAGCTTTGCATCATCAGAACAGACGTTCTTCAGATTTGAAGCTACAGTGTTGAATCTGTTGATGAATCTGTTCCAGATGATGTCAGATTCTTTGGCATCCATTGTTGTTGAGCATTTCTTCTGAACAGTACCTAAATACATCTGTATTTCTTGCAAAAAAGTTTGAAATAAATGATCAACATTAAGTCTATGCTGTGGACGTAACAAGGTTACCCAAGTTGCAGGTTTAGGTTGGGGAGTTGGTGGAAAAAGTGATTTTTGGATGGAAATCAGTGGAGGGGGATAGTAAGGAATGAATGGTATCTCAGAAGCTTTTTCTTTTGATCTGAGTAAAACATTTAGCGAATGAGGTTTTACTCTTCTGTGAGGGGTAACAACATCAAAAGGTGCATTTGAGTAGGGTTTGAAAGCAGATTTTGGTGGTTCAATAGATGCAACAGTGTTATCAGATGCAATTTGCAGAGCTGAAACAACAGCTTTATCAGATTTTGCAGAGTATGATATGGTTGCTAAAGGTTCTACATCTGACATAGATTTAATGTAATCAAGAATCACAGATGGAAGGATCATTGTGGGTTTTGGTTTCAGAGGGTTAAAGGGTTCAGAAGGCTCAACTCTGTCATAAAAGTCTTTCAGTTTGAAACCATAAGACAGATTATGAAATAGAGAAGAAACTTGGGCACAAGATATAGAGGATGTTGGATTGGAATTGGGAATTAATAACTCAGAGGATGGTGCAGGTGGAGGAATAGGATCTGGAATGGAAGCTTTTGAAGGTATGGTAGGTTCAGGTTGGTTTATCTCAAAGTATTTTTCAGATGGAGAGATTAGAAAATCTGGGTGAATTTCTGATTCTGAGGAGTTAGAGGATGTGGTTGGGGTACAGGAGGTAGAAGATACTTGAAACACCGTTTTTAAAGGTCTGACATCAAGAACTTCTGTCTCAGGGATGTGAGGTTCAGAAGTATTGGTAGGTTCTGAAGGAATTTCAGAAGGTTTGGATGGTTGTTCTGAGATAGGTGAATCAGAGGGAATGGTGATTGGTTCTGATGAAACAGGAGCAGAAGTTACTTTTGTAGGTTCAGAAGTAACAGGTGCAATGGGTTCAGAAGGTGGATTATTTGATGGTGGATTGTCAGAGGCTTTTTCTGGTTGAGATTCTTGTTGTTGTTTCTCTGGTTGTTCAGATGATTGTTGTTGAACAGATTGTTGTGGAAGATGTTCTGATGGTTGTTGTTCTGAGAGTTGTGTTCTTGGAACAAACTGTTTGATGTGGATTTTAGGTTGAGAGGATTTTGGTACAGAAAATGTTGGTGTTGTTGTTTGTGTTGTTGTTTGAGTTGGAACAGGTGTTTGTTTTTGTGGAGAAATAGAACTGGGGGCAGTAACAGAAGTGGTTTGTGTAGAAGGTGGTTTTGGTACAGACTTAACATTAGAATCATTAATAACAAGTTTTGCAGAAGATACAGAAGATTTAATACCTTTTATTTTGATCCTCTTGGTAGGTACAGAAGCAGCTTCTTCAGATTCTTTTCTCTTCAAGAGCTTCTTTGGCTTCTCAGCAATCTTGACCTTCTTCTGAGCAGGTTCAGATTCTTCTACAGGCTGAGTCCTTTTCCTCTGGAGTTGTGCTTCTTCTTCTCCTGCATCTGGTAGTGGTTATCTAGCTAGCTAAATCACATTAGCAGGAACATGTTTTCCTTCCTTCTTGCATTCATCAATATACATAACCACTATATGTCTGGGTTCTTCAGCAAAGAATAAAGGAAAGTCATCTACAGGAACCCTCTTATTCAATTCTGACACATTCAGCTTCTTGGGAGCTGTTGTGAGTTCAACAACAATTTTGAGTCTCTGAAGACTTTTAGCATTCAGAGGCTTTCCCATTATAAATTCTAATTCCTCTGTAACTCCAGCAGCGTACAGAGCAGTTACCAAACCATTCTCAGTAAGAAGATCTGAGATCAACCTTCCAAAGGGGATCCAAGTTCTGATCTTTTGTCCTTTCTCTTTCACATATTCTCTAGATGCATTGATATGGTTCCACAGATGCATAAAAAGAATGTATGGAAGATCTACCTTGGTGCTCTGACTAAGGCAATACATGAAATAGAGCTGTTCATTATTGACATAGTCTGGAGAATTGGTTGACTTCCTGTGGTGGATGCATCCCATGAAGACCTTGGCCCAGATCTTGTAATCAGGCTTCAGATCTTTGAATTTGTTAGAAGCTTGACCAGCAGTCATTACTTCTTCATATACCTCATCCATGTCCACACGCCCAGCTGGCAAGTGGGAAACACCATATGTTTCTTCATATCCTATTAATTTTCTTATCAGATCTTCTGTGATAATAATTTCTTTTCCCAGCACAGAAGATAAGATGAACTTTGGGTAAACTGATGCATGAATCCAGAATTCTTTTACAAGGAGAGGGTAAACTGGTCCAAAGAGCCTATCAAAATACTTAACCCATCCTTAAGCTCCAATTATGGAACGAAACTCAAACCCATTTTCTGCAAGAGAGTCAAACTCTACCATAGATTGACATAGAACTTCCAACTTATCAACAGGGGTTAGAAGAGTTCTTTTGGGAGGAGAATATGGAGCAACACCCATGTTTTCTGAAGTTACAGCAGCCATAGAAGATTGGAATTGAGCAGATGTTGATGATGAAGTTGCCATTGAAGAATGCTTTGTCAAACGCTTAGGTATAGGGTTTTTATGCAGAGAAAAGAGGAGATGAAAACGCATGTAATTTCTGAGAATGTGAAAAGTGTGAAAGTGAATACAAGTCAAGTATTTATACTAAAACACTTAGGCATATCAACAGTCAGAAATTGCACGTTTTAACAAGCATTAAATGAAGAGAATAATAATCATTTCAAAACATTAATTGCTTCTGACAATTTGGGGGGAAAACCAAGATTCTCACTATTCAAACTTCACCTCAAACGTCTCTTCAATTATGTACACGCCACCTCTTCAGATTTGGTGTGACACGTGTTTACTTGCATGTGTTCTGAATTCTCTTAAGAAATGAAACGTTAGCCAATGTTCAGATCTTCTAAAGATTGTTAGTTCAGAGTTTCACAAAAGAAATATTGATCAGAATAAAATAAGCAATAAGAAGAAATACTTCAGAGCATTAAGCATTTTTGCATCTGTAAAAATTTGCTTCTGATAAATATCATTCTGGACAAAAATCCATACCAATATTTTTCAGAATAAATTTGAATCTATCTTCAACAAGGGGTTTTGTAAAAATATCTTCAACAAAGGCTAAATTTATGATTCCCTTCTGAACATAGTCTCTGATGAAATGATGCTTAATTTCTATATGTTTTGCCTTAGAATGTAAAATGGGATTCTTGGACAAACATATAGCAGAAGTATTATCACAAAAGATAGAAATGTTACTTTCAAAAATTTGATAATCTTCTAGTTGACTCTTCATCCAGAGCATCTGCGTGCTACATCCAGCAACAACAATGTATTCAGCCTCTGTGGTTGAAAGTGCAATTATGGGTTGCTTCTTGTTGTACCAGGAGATTAGATTTCTTCCTAGAAATTGACAACTTCCAGAAGTACTTTTTCTTTCCACTCTGTTTCCAGCGTAGTCAGCATCACAGAATCCAACTAATTTGAAATCATCAGATTTTCTGTAACACAAACCCACATTAGAAGTACCTTTCAGATACCTTAGAATCCTCTTGACAGCTGTCAAGTGTGATTCTCTAGGATCTGATTGGAATCTAGCACACAGGCAAACACTGAATAATATGTCAGGTCTAGAAGCAGTAAGATAAAGAAGAGAGCCAATCATACCTCTGTAGAGCTTCTGTCTACTTTCTTACTTACCTCTTCCTTGCCAAGTGAGCTAGTAGGATGCATTGGAGTCTTTGCCAGCTTGCTGTCAGACATGTTAAATTTCTTCAGAAGTTCTTTAACATATTTTGTCTGATGTATGTAGGTGCACTCTGGAGTTTGATTAACTTGGATTCCTAGAAAGAATCTGAGTTCTCCCATCATGCTCATTTCAAATTCTGCCTGCATACATGTAGCAAACTCCTTTCCAAGCATAATATTTGTTGATTCAAAAATAATATCATCTACATAAATTTGGCAAATTAGAAGATCTTTCTTAATTGTTTTACAAAAGAGTGTTGTATCCACTTTGCCTCTGATGAAATTCTTCTCCAGAAGAAAATTGCTCAATCTCTCATACCAAGCTCTGGGAGCTTGTTTTAAACCATATAGAGATTTCTTTAATTTGAAAACATGATCTGGAAATTTTTCATTTTCAAAACCAGGAGGTTGGTGGACATAAACTTCTTCTTCTATAATACCATTAAGAAAAGCACTTTTAACATCCATTTGATACAGAGTGATGTTATTTTGTGCAGCAAAGGAAATAAGAAGGCGTATAGATTCTAACCTTGCCACTGGAGCATATGTCTCAGTGTAATCAATACCTTCTTGCTGACTGTACCCTTGAGCAACCAGCCTTGCCTTGTTCCTCTCAACTTCTCCTTTCTCATTTAGCTTATTTTTGAAGCCCCATTTTGTGCCAATTATATTGAATCCTTGAGGTCTCTCAACTAGGTCCCATACATCATTTCTGCTGAATTGATTTAGCTCTTCTTGCATGGCAATAATCCAATCATTGTCTTGCAGAGCTTCATCTACAGAAGATGGTTCAATTTCTGACAACAGTCCAAATAGTGATGCTTCAGATGATCTTAGAAAGGATCTTGTTCTGATGGGATCATCCTTCTTTCTAATAATGACATCCTCTGGATGAGAAGCTTTAATTCTGGATGATGATCCTCTAATAGTTGACTCTTCAGAAATATTTAGATTATTCATCTAAGAAGTTAAAGGAGTAGCATCTGGAGTTGCTTCTGGTTCCTTCACTTGAATTTTGTCTGCTTATGGAACTTCAGAGTCAATAAAGACTACTTCCCTATCTGCAGAGTTATCAACCTGCTTTGGCTTTTCAGAGCCAAGCTTATCATCAAATTTGACATGAATGGATTCTTCCACAATCTGTGTCTTAGTGTTGTATACTCTGTAGCCTTTAGAGCGTTCAGAATATCCAAGCATGAAACACTTATGTGTTTTGGAATCAAACTTGCTCAGATTTTCCTTAGTGTTTAACATATAGCAAATACATCCAAAAGGATGAAAATATGATATGTTAGGCTTTTTGTTCTTCCACAGTTCATAAGGAGTCTTCTTCAGAAGAGGTCTAACAGACACTCTGTTCTGAATGTAACAGGCTGTGTTGATTGCTTCTGCCCAAAAATGTTTTACCAGATTTGTCTCATTGATCATGGTTCTGGCCATTTCTTGCAAAGTTCTGTTTTTCCTCTCTACAACCCCATTCTGTTGTGGAGTTCTAGGACAGGAAAAATCATGAGCAATGCCATTTCCAGAAAAATATTTTTCAAAATATTTATTTTCAAATTCACCACCATGATCACTTCTGACTTTTATAATTTTGAAATTCTTTTCATTCTGGACTTGCTTGCAGAAGTCAAAGAACACAGAATGTGACTCATCCTTGTGTTTTAAGAACTTTACCCATGTCCATCTACTAAAGTCATCAAAAATGACTAATCCATACTTCTTGCCTCTGATGGATGCAGTTTTCACTGGTCCAAACAGATCAATATGAAGTAATTCTAGTGGTTTAGAGGTAGAAACAACATTTTTTGATTTGAAAGATGTTTTTGAAAACTTCCCTTTCTGGCATGCTTCACAAAGAGCATCTGAAGTGAACTTCAGATTAGGGAGTCCTCTGACAAGATTAAGTTTATAAATCTGAGATATACGTCTCATATTAATATGGCCCAATCTTCTGTGCCAGACCCATTGCTCTTCATTAACAGACAAGAGGCATTTAACATTTTGAACTTTAAGTTCTGAAAGATTTATTTTATAAATGTTGTTTTTCCTCTTACCACTAAATAGGATAGAGCCATCCTTTTGACTAATAGCTTTACAACATTTTTTATTAAAGGTAATATCATAACCATTGTCACTTAATTGACTTATGGACAATAAGTTATGCTTTAACCCTTCAACAAGTAAAACATTAGTAATAGAGGGAAGTTTACCATTTCCAATAGTTCCAGATCCAATGATCTCGCCCTTCTGGTTCCCTCCAAACTTCACGTCACCTCCAGATCTAAGTTCCAGGCTTTGGAACATAGACTTTTCTCCTGTCATGTATCGTGAGCATCCAGAGTCCAGGTACCATGATTGGCGTCCTGACCTTGCTGCTAAGAACATCTGCAACAAGAATTATTTTGTTTTTAGGTACCCAGATCTTCTTGGGTCCTTTGGGGTTAATTGGTTTGTAGGTTTGTCTAAACTTCTGTTTTTCAACATAATGTTTATTCTGACATGCCTTAGGTTTAAACACATAAGCATTCTTCTCAGAGCTTGTGTGTTTAATGTCATTTAAGTGACCAAATTTAAATTGAGAATACAGAGGTGTCTTCTTGATGAAAAGTTTGTCAACAGGTTTTGGATTGCTTCCAGATGAAGATTCATATCCAATACCTCTTCTGTTGTTTCCACTAACACCATAGATCATAGAAGTCATCTTGCTTCTGTCTATGCTCTTAGTAAGAAATCTTTGAAAGCTAGAGACATATTTTTCTAAAATGTTTTCACATGACTTAGTCTCAGATTCAAATTCTTGTTGAGTTATTTCAAGGTCATTTTTTATTTTCAGATTAATTTCTTTTTGCTCAACAAGTTCTGTTTTCAGAAGATCAATCTCAGATTCTAGATTGTTTTTCAGCTTCTTGTATTTGAGTTTGATATTGTTATAACTTTTAAGAACTTCTGTTAAAACTTTTATAAGTTCTTCTTTGGTAAGTTTAGCCATTACCTCTTCTGCGTCATCATCAAATTCAGAATCTGATTCATATCCTGAGGTACCTTCCTCTTGATCCTCTGTGCTGGCCATCAGTGCAACATTAGCACATTCTTCTTCTGATTCAGAAGATGATTCATATTCATCTGAGTCATCCCATGTTGCCATCAGAACCTTCTTCTTTTTGTTAAACTTCTTCTTGGGTTTTTCTTTCTGAAGTTTGGGGCAATCATTCTTGTAATGCCCAGGTTCTTTGCACTCATAGCACACAACTTCTTTCTTGCCAGATCTTCTATGCCCAGAAGATTCCTTTATATTATCATATCTTCTGAAGTTGTTGAACTTCTTTCCCTTGTGCTTCCAGAGTCTGTTGATCCTTCTGGACAGCATGGATAACTCATCTTCTTCTTCAGAAGAAGATTCTTCAGAGCTTTCTTGAATGACCTGCAAAGCTTTAGCAGTTTTGTTAGACTTTAAGGCAACAGATTTACCTTTTTCTTTCTTCTGAGGTTCATCTTCCTCAAGCTCAATCCCATGGCTCCTCAGTGAGCTGATGAGTTCTTCTAGAGAGATCTTGTTCAGATCTTTAGCCATCTTCAAGGTAGTCACCATTGGTCTCCATCTGGTAGGCAGACTTCTGATGATTTTCTTTACGTGATCTGATGTAGAGTATCCCTTGTCCAGAACTTTCAGCCCAGCAGTGAGTATCTGAAATCTGGAGAACATGGCTTCAACAGATTCAGAGTCTTCCATTTTGAAGGCCTCATACTTCTGGATCAGAGCCAGAGCTATTGTCTCCTTAACTTGAGAATTTCCCTCATGAGTCATTTTTAGGGATTCAAACATATCAAAAGCAGTTTCCCTGTTTGTAATTTTTTCATACTCAGTATGTGAAATTGCATTCAATAATATAGTCCTGGCTTTGTGATGATTTCTAAAATCTTTCTTCTGAGCATCTGTCATAGATTTTCTGTCAATCTTCTTGCCATTCCCATCTGTGGGATGGACATATCCATCTATGACTATATCCCATAGATCAGCATCATATCCTAGGAAAAAACTCTCAACTCTGTCTTTCCAGTAGTCAAATTTCTCCCCATCAAACATAGGGGGTTTGGTGTTGATCTTGTCCCTTTCTTCATATTTATTGTTAATATTGGATATTGAATTATCAACCATTGTAACAAATAAATATATATCAAAGTATTTCTCTTTGGATCTTTACTGACACTGTTAAGTGGTAGCACACACAGAACCGGAGCTCTGATGCCAACTGAAGGTGAGATAATACTTAGAAGGGGGGTTGAATAAGTATGAAAGATTAAGACTTTAAAAATAATGACACAATTATTTTTATCCTAGTTCGTTGAAATCAACTACTTCAGTCCACCCTTCCTAGAGTGATTTGCCTTTCTCAACAAGGACTTAATCCACTATTTAATCAAACAGATTACAATAGTAACACCTAAGAACAACTGTTCTTAGTCTTCTCAAGAGCTACTGATTCCAACTGAATCCTCTTAAGGAAAACCTTTACAATCAATGTAAATCAAATACAAGAGTATGAATGCTTCTAAAAAGCTTTTATCACAACAATGATTTTTCTCTTAAGTTTAAGTACAAATAATTCTAAGAAGAATATGAAAGAATGAGAGCTTTGAATATTATGATTTCTTTTCAGCAAATTGTGTAACTGAAGAATTTGGTGGAGTCTTCCTTTTATAGGCAGCTGATCCAAGGAAGCTGAACGTTGAGAAGAGTGTCCCAAAAGGTCTGAGCCTTTTTGTCTTCACATCAAGTGACCTTTCCTAGAAGTAGAAAGCACAGAAAAATCCTTTTTGTCTGTGTTCTTGTGTCTAGCACAAATGAGGAAAGAGACGTTTGATTTACTCCAACGGATATACTCTTTGAATATTTCTTCTTCAGTTTTCAGCAAGTTCTTCAGAATCTGATTGAGTCAGAGTCTTCTAATGATGTTCAGAAATTTGCTGTATCAGAGTCTTCTGCAGCATGTGTGCTTTCAGCGTGTTGATCATCAGAGCATATTTGACACAAAACTTCAGTACTTGGCAGCGTTAGTACTTTCAGAAACTTCTGTAGAAATTATGCTTTGAGAAACTCTTCATACAATATTCTTCTTAGCTTCAGATGCTTCTGACTAGCTTCAAAATCTTCTGGAGCATCTTGCTTCAGATCCTTCTGGAGACTACGCTTAGGATCTTCTGTAAACAGCAATCAGAGTCTTCTAATGAGTGCATCTGGCGCTTCAGAGTCTAGATAACTTCTTGTATATAATTCAGATTTGCTTCTGGAGTGTTAATATCATTACAATCTGCAGTAAAACTCTCAAGCAAATTTTAGAGTATATAATTCTTAAATACAAAATTTCCTAACAGTTATCATCAAAACAAAGAGATATTATTAAGAACCAATCTGTGTTCTAACAAACAAACCTTTTGGTTTTCCTTGAATGTGTGGCTTGCATTTGCATCTGCATCCTGCATTGCATTGCATCGGTTCTCCAGCTCATCTTGTACTCTGTTGCTATCAGAAATCACGTTGAACACCCATCGATACAATACCAAAGCCAACGCTCAGAGAAGAATAGCTAATCAAGATCAAAGAATCGATCAAATCAACAACAACCTCGGGGGGTTACACGGTGATGTTAGTCATATTGTGGAAGTCCTTCAAGTGATAAAAGCAAAAATGGACACACAGATATAATGGTATCTGAAATCAATACAATGGCGACAAATCCTCCTCCGATAGTGGCCTCAGCAACTGAACATCCGTTTGGTATCGCCAGGGATTTCATGCCACCATTCAGTAATGCCCAACAATTCAACCTTTAGCAGTGCTCTAATCCGCAGACTGTTCAGTTAATGACGAAATTCCAAAATCCTATCTACACTCAGGCCGGTGCTCAGGCACAGGTCCGACCGATCTTTAACAATCATCAGTAGATATATAATATACCTGACAAGTCTGAGGTCCAAGAAGATGAGAAACACAAAAAATTAAGGGTTGAGATGGATATAATGGCAAGACGGATGAGGGCTATAGAAGGAAACAACGTCTTTAGTTCTAATGCTAAGGACATGTGCTTGGTTTTAGGTTTGGTATTTCCTTCTAAGTTCATGATGCCCACGTTTGAAAAATATGAAGGAGCGACCTACCTAAAGATTCACTTGATCATGTATTGTCGGTGTATGACCGTGCATATTGAAAATGACAAATTATTAATCCATTGCTTTCAGGACAGTCTTAAGGGTGCCTCTACCAAATGGTACCTAAGTCTAGACCAGTCAAAAATCTAGTGCTTCCAAGACTTGTCCAACGCATTCATTCAATAATACAAGTACAACATAGACTTGGCGCCAGACGTCGTCAGCTCCTCAGCATGACACAGAAGAGCTCATAATCTTTCAAAGAGTACGCCTAGATATGGCGCGAAACTGCCGCTCATGTGGAACCTCCCCTGACAGAGAACGAATTGGCTGATTGGTTCGTAGATATAGTCAGGCTTGAATTCTACGAGAGGATGATTAGTAGCGTTACAACGAACTTTTCTGATATTGTGGTTATAGGTGTGAAAGTGGAGGCAGGTTTGAAGAATGACAAGGTAACAAGCTCAGCTAGTAGTACCAGCACTAGCACAACAAAGAAGCCACCGAGCCATTTTCATAAGAAAAAAGAAGGGGAAACTAATATTGTAATATGTGACAGGAGGGTTCAGAGCAGAAGGAATCACCCGCAAAATCAACAACTATCTCGTCTACAACCATAACAAAACTATCAGTAGTACCAACAACAACAGTATATGGCCGCAGTCACGCCAGTTTTTCAACCTCGGCCAAATCAACAAAACTTTCAACAATAAGTGCCCAACGCCTACCAGCAAAATCATAATCAACAAGCACAACAACAACAAAGAGCTCCGGCTTCGAGGCCTGCTTTCCATAATAGAAGGCCAAGGATTCAACCCATTTTTATGAGTTACACTGAGTTGTACCCTTTAATGGTGCGACAAGGCCTGATTCAGACAAGGAAATTGAGTCCTCATCCAAATCCGTTGCCACATTTCTACAATCCAAACACACGTTGTGCCTTTCATGAAAATGTTGTGGGACACGACCTTGAAGGTTGTATAGCACTTCAGCACATTATGTGCGAGTTAATTGAAAAGAAGATTCTCTCTTTCGAGGATAATCAACCCAATATGGAAAACTGTCCTTTACCAAACCATGGTGGTGTCCATGTCGTAGAGGAAGATTATGGTATGAGAGTGATTCCTAGGGTTTCTGAAGTTAAAACTCCATTGACCGAGTTACACAAGAAATTGATAAAGGCAGGTCTGATCAAAGACTCTCATGAAGATTGCAGTAATTGTTATCATAATTCGCAAGGTTGTGACTTGGTGTGGAGGAATATTCAGTCGATGATTGAAGAGGGTCATCTACAGATATGTGGGAAAAAGAGAAAAGAAGATGTCTCGGTGATTGAACCTATATTCAATTTACCAAAGAAGTCTGAAAAAGTGCTGGTATTCAACACTGCCAATAGCAAGTCCGCTTCTCCTGCTGCTCTTAGGCCTATATTCCACAACAACCCAGTACCGAAGGTTGGCCAGATTAAGCCAAATTCTAATCCAAGAAGAGGACCAAATCCCAATCCAAAGGCTATATCCTGGAAATATGATTATTCCTGGTACAATATGAAAGCTGGAAGAAAGCATGAGGATGTAACAAATATTGTCGGGGCAAGCAAAATGACCCGCAACGATCGTATATATCAACCCAAAGCAACTGTTACCATTCCCAAGGAAACTATTCCTAAGGAAGCCATCTCAAAAGATCCTGTTATTATTGAGAAGTCAAAAGGAAAAGAATTCGTGAAGGAAGATGAAGAAGAGTTCTTGAGAATAATTCGTTAGAGTGACTACAGGGTAATAGACCAGCTCAATCAGACAAGTATTTGAAAATACTGACATAGGCCCACGTAACAAAAGATATCACTGTGGAGGAGTTTGATTCTGTTGTTGCTAACATCACGACTTGCAATATGTTGTGCTTCAACAATGATGACTTAACCACTGAAGGTCTCAAGCACAATCATGCCTTGCACGTATCTATCAAATGTGAAGATGATACTATCGCTAGAGTACTTGTTGATATTGGGTCATCACTCAATGTGATGCCCAAGTGAACATTGGCCAAGTTGGCGTATAAAGGAGTTGTGATGAGAGCCACATCTCTGATCATGAAAGCCTTCGACGGATCAAGAAGAACAGTAATTTGAGAAGTTGATTTGCCAATTATGGTGGGACCACAGGTCTTTGAGGTCACTTTTCAAGTAATGGATATAAATTCGGCATACAGTTGTTTACTGGGAAGGTCATGGATACATGCAGCGGGCATTGTCTCATCCACATTACATCAAAAAGTGAAGTTTATTACTGAAGATTAGTTGGTCATAGTACATGGCGAAGAAGATTTAATGGTGATCAATTTATCATCCTTCCGGTACATCGAAGCCGATGACAATGCGTTAGAAACAGCTTTCTAGACATTAGAAATTGAACACGATGTATTGATTAAGGACGTTGTTATCACACGCGGACCATCTTTCATCTCTGTACAGAGTATCAAAAATGCCATGAAGGAAGGTCTTCCTCAAGTTTGGGGAGAAGTAATTGAGGTCAACCCTCGGGCAAAGAACAATCGACAAAGGTTGGATTACAAACCAACTCTAGATGAAGGATCAGAGATCAACGACAACGCCTAAAGACCCTAAAAGAACCCTTTGTGAGCAGAGGCATTCAAATAAATGCCATTGAAGAAGACATTGAAGTAAGATGTATTGATAACCTGGTACTCTGAGATGGAGTTGTTTTGTGCAATTGGGAGACCGTTGAAGTTCCCATCATGTTACCACTCTTAGAGTAATATGTTTGTCTTGCTTGTTAGCTTTTTCTCTATTTAAAACCCATGGTCATGCCCGAGGCCAGTGGATCATTTTGTATGAGCCACACTTTTGCAATTAAAGATTAGTTAATGAATGAGTGTTTTGTTAAACTTCCATTCGTTTTTCATTGTTTTTTTTGTTTTCACTCTTTTAAAAAAGGAAAATGGAAATCTTTTGAAAACCTAAAAAGAATTCATCATCTACATCTCTTTGTATGTCATTGATCAGTTAAACTCGTTAACACATGCAGAGAACCTCCATCACCCGCTAAATCTGATGATCATCCAGTTCTTTCTGACTTTGGTTCACCTATATTCCAAGTTGAAGATGAGAGTGATAAGGATTTTGAAATTCCTAAAGAACTGATAAAGATGACTGAGTACGAGGATGACTATCTTCAACCTTACAAAGAATAGATCGACACTATCAACTTGGGCTTTGAATAAGTAAAAAGAGAGGTCAAGATCAGGGCATCGCTTGGGGCAGGGGTTAAAGACAGATTGGTAATGCTTCTCAAAGATTATATGGATGTGTTTGCTTGGTCCTACCAAGATATGTCTGGGTTGAACCCCGACATTGTAGTTCACAAGCTCCCTCTTAAACCTGAATGTCCTCTAATTAAACAGAAACTTCAAAGATCCAGACCCGACATGGCTCTCAAAATCAGAGATGAGGTTAAAAAGCAAATTTACGCATGCTTTATGGCAGTTTCTAAATACCTTAAGTGGGTGGCTAATATTGTACCAGTACCTAAGAAGGATGACAAAGATATAATGTGTGTAGATTACAAGGATATTAACAAAGCTAGTCTGAAGGACGATTTCCCTCTACCGCATATCGACACTTTGGTGGACAATACAACCAACTATGTAGTATTTTCATTCATGGATGACTTCTCCGGCTATAATCAGATAAGAATGGACCCATCTGATATGGAAAAGACAACCTTCGTCACACCCTGGGGCACTTATTGTTATAAAGTTATGCCTTTTGGTTTGAAAAATAATGGAGCCACATATCAACGAGCCATGGTGGCATTATTTCATGACATGATGCACCAAGAAATTGAGGTTTACGTTGATGATATGATTTCCAAGTCTCAGAGCAAAGAAGATCACCTTGATCATTTGTTGAAGCTATTTGAAAGACTCGGGAAGTATCAATTGAGACTAAATCCTACCAAATGTATCTTTAGAGTCAGATCTGGCAAACTACTCGGCTTCATTGTTAGTCAACGTGGGATCGAGGTAGATCCTGACAAGGTACGAGCCATCCAGGAAATGCCTGCTCCACAAAGTGAGAAGCAAATCAGAGGTTTCCTTGGCAGATTGAATTATATCTCTAGGTTTATCTCCAACTTGATTCCTACTCGCGCCCCGATCTTTAAGTTGCTATGGAAAGATCAAGTAGTTGTGTGAAACGAGGATTGCCACTCGGAATTTGAAAAAAATCAAAGGATACCTCCAAGAGCCTCCAATATTGATCCCTCATATGCCTGGAAGGTCTCTCTTCATGTACACGACTGTGCTTGAGGAATCGATGGATTGTGTCTTGGGCCAAACGACTGAGTCGGGGAAGAAGAAGCATGCGATTTACTACTTGAGCAAGAAATTCACCGATTGTGAAAGTCGTTACTCTCCATTAGAAAAATCTTGCTGCGCTCTTGCTTGGGTAGCCAAACGTCTGAGGCAGTACATGATTTGTCACACTACTCTGTTGATATCTAAAATGGATCCGATAAAGTATTCCCCGATTAGTTCATAATGATAGTCCAGCATGATTAAAAATAATTGCATGTTTAAAGATTGATTGTGAGAATGACTTGTGGCACTAAAAAAGAATTGAATAATGACGGTAAAGACAACTAGTCCTTCTAAGTTGGGTAACCCTCACTCGGTTATTTAGCCTAACGGCGGTTGAATCTCTATAATCGTCCTAAAGTGGACTAATAAACGCCAATGGGCGAGAAAAAAAAGAAAAGAATAAAGGTGCCATGGAAAAAGTCTCGATCAAAATTGCACATGTGAAGGAAATTAATCAAAAATGCCTTAATCTGATTATTCGAATAAAAGGGGTAGAAAATCGAAGAAAAGACTTAAGCCCAAAGCATAGTTGGAGAGGTGGCCGAAAGGGGGATTTAGGTCGGTGGTTTTACCGCGGTGTGTGTTTATGTAATACCTTCGTTAAAGGATGATTACTGGGAGAACTAGTGTTAGCCGATCAAAATAAAGACTCATGTATGAGTATCAACACACCTTACATTCTTAAGTCCTTCACTTGACGTGTTGTTTGATCTGAAAGTTATTTATCTAAGCTTTTTGCTTGAGGTCCAACATTGGTTTAAGTTTGGGGGAGTTTGATCAGTGGTTTTTATACGTTATTTTACCATTAGTTTTAGTGGATCATTTTAATGTTTAGTCGCATTTCATTCATTTTATTGCATTTTATGTGTCGGTTTGGTATTTCCATTGTTTCTAGGTTCAGGTAAGCAATCAAGGAGAATCAGATGCAAAAACCAGGAAAAATAGCAAGAACTCGGAAGAGTTTTGAAGTGGACCAGGAGCCTGACACGGCCACCCGTGTCAGCACACATGGAACATAGAAAACTCTCGAGCAAAAGTAACAGGGAGCCAACACGGCCGCCAGTGTTGGCTAAAACGCTCCATCTTATATTTTTCTTGGATTTTGGGCATTTGTGATCCATTAGGGTATTTTGGGTATTTCTCTATTGCTGGGTTGGACTTGAGACTATTTAAGACGTGTTTTCAGAAGGAAAAATGAACTTTTTGAGAGAAAAGAATTTTACGATCAAGATTGTAGCGATCAAGGATTGGGGAAACTGAAGGTTTTCATGAGCGGAAGCAATTGAAGATCAAGACAACCCTGTTATCTTATAATGTTCAATCTAATTATTGAATTTATTTTAAATGCTATGAGTAGATAAACCCCCAAATTTTAGGGGGTGTCCCTTAATTGACTCTGTAATAACCTTGTTTTCTTTGAATTGGTGATTTCACGGCTTTATCATAATCGTTGTTATCGTATAATGTTCTTGATGCTTTTCTTATCTGACAGATAAGGATTCAATTTACGGTTAACCTTAGGTTTGGAAAAACGATTGTTAACGCTTTTATACGATAATACTATAGTAGATATTGCCTAGGAGTGGGGATACCCTATAGTAACCGTAATGTTTTAGATGAAATAAATTGCTTGGTATTGTTCTTATACTGCCAAGGAATTGGGGTATAGGGAGAATACCAAAGGGTTTTCTGCTAAAGAATTAGAGTCAACTAATCTTTAAAACTGGTAACGATTAAATTGATCGGTGATTTCTGAAACTAAGAATTAAGGTTTTTACAAGGCTTTTAATACACCCTACCCTAACATGCTCCTCATAACTGTCCAAAACCTTTATTTTACTACTTTTTCCTTCTGGCCTTTACATTTTTAAAACAACAAACAAAAACCTCATTGATTTTTGTTCAATTGCATTATTATAGAACTTGTATTCATACGTAGTTCTCGAGATCGATTTTCGGGGAACCTTTCCCTTATTACTACATCGGTCAAAATAGTACACTTGCTATTTTACCGGTCATCTTCTATGTAATCTTGTACTATAGATCCACTGAGAGTAGATATCTGTAAAACATGTCAACTCTTCTTGAGCCTTATGAACATAGACTCTAGCTGATAAACTAATTTGACAATGCAACTTGCTTTCTGCAATACAAATAACTCAAGCTTTATTACTAGCTCCAAATGTTCACCAAAAGCTGATACATTAACTCAGTGTAGAGGCAATATGTTGCTCCTCTGATGCTGAGACGTTCAGCTTCAGAGTCTATGTCAGACATCACTTAGAGAGTATTCTTCATGTTCTGACCCACCAGAAGCTAGTAACTCAACTCCTCTCAAATGCTTTCTTACATCAGATTCTGAATGCCTTCTCTTCAAGCTTTAAGACCTGTATACTTGGAACACACATTAGATAACGCCATTATTCTTTCAATAATTTGTTATCATCAACCTATGAGATATATGCCATGAACAAATCTTGTTCTAACATGCCCAACAAAGGCGTTGTCTTTACTTATCTTGAATGAATACAAAGCTGGTTTCAGATAGAGAAGATTAACCAATGATTTCGTCATGTACAAACCTTTAAGTTTCATCCACAAACCATCTGCAATTTTCCCCTTTGAAACCTGCCGGAGAACCTTATCACCAAGGCTCAATATAATGACAGTTGACTTTTTTTACCATTGTGTCATACCACAAATTTGTCCTACCCGTATACTACCTTAATCTGTGCATCCATACACTAACCATTATTCAGAAAAGTCCAAAAAATACATGTTGTTGCTTTCAAAATGCATTAATTCAGGTATTGTGTGTCTGAGGCTCCACTTAGAGTTTTAAAGCCAATTCAAGTTAGTTGTATGGACCTGGTCGTCAGGTGGTTTCAAGATGTCAATGTTTCATAATTAAGGATCATTAGAGATCAGGACATTTTCAATTAGGATTTTGAACAATACAATTCATATTTCAAGGCATGTTCTTCTGATTTTATGGTTTAATGATCTAATGTGTTTTCTCATGATTAATTCAAGGATTATTGGAATTTGGTTCTTAGTGCATTTGTGAATTCAATTCAAGTGTAGTGTTGGTGTAAGTTAAGTCAAAACATTGGATCATATTTGCAAATCCCATCATTTTCTTTCCATCACCTATTTTTGGAATCTATACGCGACAACAGTTAACTTTTTTAGCCCATATCGCATTTCAATATATATATATATATATATATATATATATATATATATATATATATATATATATATATATATATATATATATATATATATATATATATATATATATATATATATATATATATATCAAAGTCCAAAAAAAAAAACAATAAAGGCCCATCATCATTATTTTCAACTTAGAGGCTCGTGATTTTTCTTTGTCTATATTACAAGAAAATGCTACAAAAAATACAATAATCTAAACCCATGTCAATTTTACAAAAAGTCCACATTGTTACAATATAAATCCCATTTCACAAGAAGAATAGGCCCATACAATTAATTACAAAGAAACTACAAAAAGCAGCCATGGAAACTTCATATCCATCGTACAAACAAACAATTCACCAAAACTGACCCCACCTCAACGTGCATCAAACTAAAGCCTTTTCACACACCACAGTTGAACCAACCCTGCATAATTTCAAACAAAACCAAACCACAAGCTAAAACACTACCTTATAAACCGTTATACAATTATCACACTAGCCTCACACCATACCATGGAATTCCTTCAGCCAAACAATAATATCGACGATATATACAGAACAAATACACTCCACGTGACTTCATCATACCCCACATTCCAAGCCAACGTTCTACAAGCCATTGCGCGCAAATGACAAAATTCTTGCACTCAAACAAATTCTTGCAGCCAACCTTCAGAAAATTTATGCAACAATAAAAAGATAACCCAAACATAATGCACAAGACCACACCTTGATATCACAATCCATATGCAACGTAAGCACAAAAATCCATCCGCACAACAAGTTGACAACCTATAAAATGCAACAACAATATGGTTTTCATAAAATCATCACCTCTATGTCGCCTATAAAAGGATGCACCTCTCTCTCTTTTCTGGAGGCTCTTTCTGGCCACCTTCACACTGCCAAATTTCCTCCGTAAACCCTTTGTAATCAACCTTATAACCTCTTTCAAATTACTTCATTCACAACTCATAAACACAACATTAACCGCTTCAATCCACACCATGCACAAAACTTCTTTCGTTTCAACCCAAACCCGTTTCAAACCAAAAATCATTCCTCTACCAAATCGATTCAAAAGTAAAAATAAGAGATGAAAAGAACCCAAAACAAAGTTGAACAATAACAACAAACCAAACCTATATCGAAACCACACCATGAACGTGAAGCAAATCGTGCGAAGCAAGCGAGAATGGAAAGAGGATTTGGGATAATTTTCGTTGAGAAAGGTTGGATCCGTTGAATATTGTTGTCGCTGACTTTTTGTTGTTGATTTGTTCTTGTGCCCTTGATTTGGACTATGAAGTGTGATGATATAGGAGTTTCAGTTTCTTCTTCTGAGCAAGGAATTTATATTTGACTCTAAGCTAGTGTCATGGCTTTGTGCGTAGAGATGGATATAGTTTTCATAGTGGGTTTTGACCGTGTTGAATAATTTAAAAAAAAAAGAGGAATTGGATTGTGGATTTTTTTGAAAGTGGATGATGACTATTATAGCTCATGCTTGTTCGCCTTCCCTTTGTAGGTTATTCGTGTTGTCTTCTTGATGAGGGGTGATGGGCTTTTGAAGCCCACATGATTCCTTCATAATCATTTCACCACCCTTCTTATCAACACACCTCATGTGTTCTTCACACATTTTTTTTTATTATTAATTTTTGTTAGTCTTTTATTGATCTATTTTTGTTAATAAGTTGTTAGAGGATTCTAGTTAAAAATCATTTTGTCAATATTAGTGTTAATTGTTTTTTGCAAATTTCATCTACGGTAGTTACACAAACTAGTTATTCAATTGTTAATATTTTGATTTTAAATTGTTTGTCTTTATTTGTTTTTTTAGGATTTTGTTTTAATAATTTGGCTTTGTTGTCTTTGGTGATTATTTTCATTTCCACCTCTTTTTTTTTCGTTTTTCCTTCTCTCTTCGTTTTTTTATTTCAATTTCGATCAATGAAAGTCTTTTATTCGTAAACATTGATTTATCGAGGTTGTTAACCTTCATTATTTCAAATCTGTAGAAAATGATCATCCAGATCATTTTCTATACTTTGGGATCGTGATAGGTTACACTCAATTAATTAACAAAGGTTTATGATTAAGACGAGATCATCCATTTTTTAGTCAGTGTGACACGATTACATTGAAAAATGATCCTCAATATCCTTCTTCCATCGTGTTTTTAGCACGGATATCAACTTGTGCGACCTCCTATAGTTTGATATTCATCATAAGTCGAGCAACGACGGTTTAGCGCTACATTTTGTCCTGATTCAAATCACATAAACTAACGACTAACTTTACTTTTTGTCAACATATTCTTGTTTTACTTTTCAGTCAATATACTCATCTCTTAAATTCAGTCATTATATCTTGATTTATATTATCTTGTTCATATACTCGTTAATATTATCTTGATTATATTATTGTGAATATTATCTTGATTATATTATTATATATCTTGCCATATTATTCATATTGTTCATATTCATATTCATCTTGCTCATCTCTTATTCACATTCTTTTTAAAACACGTAATAAACGATCGAAACTTAAAAGCCTAAATTGGTGGACTGTTGGTTACTTATTCGAGCAATGGAATTTGGAATTTATCAGAAACCCTAACTCAAAGCTTTTGTCTCATTCTTACTCAAGGCATAGTTTATGACACTTCGCACACGCACGACTTTCTCTAGGGCTACTTGACAATGAACCCTTTTATTTTGTGCAATCCCGTGTAACTTACATGTACCCATTATCCCATTTTAATATGCACATTCGTATTTTGCTTTGATTATGGTTTATCTTCTAGGAGCACCCTTAGGGACTAGCGTAGACTAAACTATTTTCAAACTAATTCTCGATTCGTCATCGAGCCATTTTTCAAACTCCCCCGTAAGGCAAGTGCTCGTCCGCATTCGCCATTAGTCTATCGCACACACTCTCACATTTCATCGTGGTTTTGTTATTAGGAGCACCCCCATGAACTAGTATTGTTTCTCATAACTTAACCCTTGATTAGTTATCAAGCCTATTCCATTTTCAATCAAAACCTCGACTCGTCGTCGAGCCACTACAAACCAACTTCCATTCCACTATGGTTTTGCATGCAAATATAAGTCAAACCCTTGATCCAACGTCAGGTGGATTTTCTCAATCAAAATATCAAAGCAATTAAAAAACTATTGAAACTCTTTTAAGGTGAAAAAAAGGGGATTAAGCCTTTGATCCCTCTTCAGTTGTTTGGATGCGAGTTATCTTACTCGTGTCTGAGCCATTGACGCCTCTAAAACACTTCCAACTCGACAACATTCACCTATATCCCAACCATTCATTATTCAAACACCATTCAAACACAACTTCTTTTCAAGATGAAAAGGAGATATAGTCAAGTCTTTGACTCACTGTCCTGATCACTTGGGCCCGAAGAGCCTTTCTTAAGCTTCGAGTAATCATCGTCCAATCAAACTTCAACCATTTCTCCCCTCTCCTTTCGTGGTCGTCCCCACGAACTACGGATGCTCTGGTTCTTCATTCTCGTCTGAATGTAAGATATGTAGGCACAAGATTGCGATGATCTTGGCGAGCACAATTCCCTCCATCTTCTGTTTCCCCTCCCTTTTCTTTGTCGTAGTCGAACTACAAGAGCTCTTATTTCTCATTCTCGTTCGAATGAGCATACGTAGGAAAAGGGGCCCTAATCCTTGTCAAGCACTCTACTCTTAAACCACCCATTGTCCCCCTAGCATCGTTATCTCTTTATCACACCATTTCGCATTTATCATTTGAGATGAAAACAACTAAGCTTAGCTGACGTTCATCACAATTTTCGCTAAGAGGTTCCCGTTGAATACAACGGACGTGAGGGGTGCTAATACCTTCCCCTTGCGTAACCGACTCCCGAACCCAGAACATTGGTTGCAACGACTGTGTTTCTGTCCTTTTGTCTTAAAAGGTTTTCTCGATACTTTCCTTTCCCATCTCTTTGGGATACATAAAGTTCGACGGTGACTCTTTGGGATACATAAAATTCTGCGCCTTTTGTACGAGGGTCGTGTTCGTGAATTAATTTTTTGAGATGCGATAGTTGGCGACTCTGCTGGGGATGATATTGATCCATTTAAGAGAGAGTCGATTCTATCTTAGCTCGAATTTTGAGTGTATTAGCTTCGCCTATTTATTTTCTTCTCGCTGATTTATTTGTTCCTCTATCCTCAATCTTTGTTGCTTTTGATTATTGTGACATTGTTGGGTTACTAGGCTTATGGATATGTTGTGAGATGACTCTATACTTGAGTCCTAGTAAAGCATAAGATTAGGATGGTGGTTTTGTAGTGGAGACTTGCGTGGGTTCTTCCATGTAAGGCCGAAGCGAAAACCCCGCTTGGAGTAGGTTCCCTTGGAAATGTTATTGTTGTGGTGAGTCTTTGCCATAACAATAATGTTTTGGAGCCTGAATCATTGATCCCAAAGACCATTAACCCATTTTATCCATGGTGGTTGGTAGTGTTAACTCCTTTTGGATTAGTACGAACCCCTCAATCAAATGAGATCCCTTGAACGTATGACTTCTTGACAGTAATATTTTCAACCTCGTTCTATGACTCTGAGAACCTATTTTAGAACCCGTGTGTCGATAGTTGTGTAGTTGACGCCTCCGAGAAGTCTTTATCGTGTGGAAGGTACGAAAGCTTCACTTAGAGGAGATCCTTTCGAGAATATTATTCTCATGATAAGGCTTGGTCATGGCTATAGTATCTTTTAAAGATATCCATGACTCTAGGCACTTACCCGTTTTAGAATCCTTCCCGTGGGGTTTCTTTGAGCAGTAACTGTAGTTCTTGACCCTTTCATCTGGCCAACTTCAAAATTGTTCGAACCTGTGATCCTGGATCTTGCATTAAATATCATTTTCATTGCATGGCATTTGTTGTGCATCTTTCATTTTCTTTCCTTCAGCAGATTCTCATTTCTCATTCCTTCCTCTCTAGTAAATAAAGTTGATTCCTCGACACCAGTACATAACTAGAGCCAACACTAGACGCATGATGGAGAAAATTCAGCAAGAATAAGCCGTCTTCAGAGAAGAGTTGGATTCCCTCAAAGGAAAGATCGACCAAATTCTCGAAGCAATAACTACAGCCAAAAAGGAGGAAGAACTGCGTGAGGCTGATGCCATCAACAATAATGGTCAGGTGCAAGGGTCTACCTCGAGGCTCTCAGCTCCTGTAACCAACACCGTCAACTAGGGGATGGCAATGAACTTCGTTGCCACAGCCGAAGGAACCACCTTTCAACCAATCCCAGCACCTGGAGTTACTGTTAGAGCTATTCCGCAAGCCCAACCTACCGTTGTCTAAATCCCCGTTCCTCATGCTGAAGAGAATCTGTTGGATCAATATGATAATGCTCAAAACTATCATGCTGCCATCCCCATTTTCAGTCCTGTTGTTGCTCAGGATTTAGAAGCCATCAAAATGTGTCGTGATCTAGCTGAAAAACTTTGAGTCTTGGAGGGGTACAATTCAAACTCTCTCAGTGCTCTGGAACTGTGGTTAGTACCGGATGTCGTCATTCCTCCCAAGTTCAAATTGTCGGAATTCTCGAAGTACAAAGGCCTCAGTTTCCCTAATATTCATTTGAAGATATACTGTCGCAAAATGGCTGCCTATACCAGAGACGAAAAGCTGATGATTCATTGCTTCTAGGATAGCTTGTCTAGGGCATCACTTGAATGATATATGCAGTTGGAGCGTAACAGAGTGCACACTTGGGTTGAGCTAGTTGATGCATTTGTCAAGCAGTACAAATAAAACACCGACCTTGCTTCTAACTGTGCTCAACTTTAGAGTATGGCTCAAAAGGACAGCGAATCCTTTAAGGAGTACACACAATGATGGAGAGAGCTAGCTGCAAGGGTGCATCCACCTCTTGTTGACCCTGAACTAATTGACATCTTCATGGGTACTTTGCAAGGCCAATACTATGAGAAGCTAATCGAAAGTGTTTCAGTTGGATTCTCTGACTTGGTGATTGTTAGTGAGAGAATCGAAAAAGGTCTAAAGAGCGGAAATATTTAAGGAGGTTCTAGAAGCTAGGTTGGTGCCAAGAAGCCTTTTAACAGATACAAAAAGAAAGAGGGTGAAACAAATGCCATCTTTGTGCAGAAAGGGAAAGCTCCTGCTCTTATGCCTTATCAACTCCCTTATTACCAGTATCTGTATGTTGCTGCCGTGCGATACGCTATTATGCCTTATTGTCGCGGTGAAATTTGGATACCAAACTATTGATTAGTTTGAATCGTTAATTCAATTTGCAACCGAACTTTGATTTGTCCAAAGGAAGGGATAAAGATCGAAATTCCCACAATGCAATGCAAATGCAAGCTAGAGAGTTATAGGTTCGGGGGTTGGTTAAACTTAGGGAAGGTGCTAGCATCCTAAATTTCTGTAGTATCCTACAGGAACCTCTTGTTTTATGTTTGTTTATTGCTATGTATTATCTGCTTAAAGGATTAGAGACCTAAGGGTTTATTTTCTAAGTATACTCGATAAGGTGTCGCACCTTGTGCCTACATATCCTTATGGGGAATGGAATCAGAGTATTTTGTAGTTCACCCTAAAGGGTTAGAGGAGTTCTTTGACTGTGGTCAAAGTTCCTACGGGTTTAGGGTAGTTGTTTTGATTGGGTTTAGGAGAAGAGACGAGTCTTCATGCTAAGGGAGATATAACCACCACAAGTGTAAAGGGGTTGTAGGAAATGGTCTTTGCATCGTCTTAAGAAAAGGTCTTACATACTCGGATGGTCGCCAAGTATGCCTTTATCGCTCTTAAGGCAAAGTTCCTACATGTTTGTTTGTATTGTTGTGGGGTGGAGATTATATCTCACTTAAGATGATTAACATCTATTCTCTATCGTGTTTGAATTTTGTATATGTTTAATTGTTTTGATTCTATGTTGTAAAGATTAAGGTCCTTCCTATGGGGTAGGATCTATCTTAAAGATCAACTTGAATGGGATCAAGGATCATGGGGAATATGATGCAAATGAGATGCACTACATACAACGTTGAATTATGTGTAGGTTTTTCCTTTGGACGGATGCGATGTGGGAAAGTAAATTACGATAATATTAAATTACAAAAATATAAACCATACACATACGCATGAAAGCGCTTGAAGTGTGTGAGAGTGAAAGGTGTCGTGAAGTGATTGCGCACGATCAATTTGATTATGATGGGATTGATTTGGGGAAGGTGATTGAGTTATCTTGAGAAAAGTTGTATTATTGATTGGAGTTGATTTAACTGGGTGAGGTTAATTTAGTTTGAATTATTTATAAGAAAATGTTGATTTATATGAATTGATTGTTTGATTTAGGAGTTATATCCGATATGTTTTAGTAAAAAGGCTGCATTTGAGATAGACTAATTTTCGTCGACTTATGCCTATGAGAAGATATTTTTATGGTTTAAGAAATGTTATTTTTGTGAGAGCAAAATAAAGGTTATATTAATTTAAATTCTCAACTATAAAATTATTTTTATAAAGGGAACCTATTATTAAATAAACAAATTCTTTAATGGTTTTCTTTACTATATTATAATAAAAAAGAAATGTTATATATAAAAAAAGTTGGTTAATAAAAGGGCTGAGGGTTACGATTAAAAAGGGTCATCAATTTATTTTAAAAGACTGATTATTAGTTATAATTGATTAAGTTAAAAAAAATAATAATTAATTAGGGTGATTAGACGGTGGTTAGTAGCATTCTGGTGATTATGTGATTAGTGTTGTTTGTGTGGTGTAATGATAATAAGACAAAATTAAATAAAAACAAAGAACAAAACCCTAATTCCCAAATCGATCTCGTTCGTCTTTCTCCGTCTCACTTTCGTTTCTCGCCCTCAGAATCACCCTCTCCCTTCTTTCTCCGTTCATCGATTCGTGTTCTTCTTCCATTTTCTCACCTGAAACACACACAAAAGAATCAAAAGTATCAATAAGTTAGACGCAAGAAAGAGGAATTACCGCAAGTCGTGGTTGACGGAGATTCATGGACGGGTTATCGCGGCAAGGGCTGCGGGTTGGACGGCCGGTGGATTCACGGTGAATGGAGACATGCGATGCTTCCTTCGAGCTTGCTGACAATGGTAGACTGAAGTTTTCCGGTGGTTTGAAGATTTCGACGAAAAGGAGATAAGTTTCCTTCTCGCAATCCTCTAGGTTTTCAAATTGGGTTTTTTGAATTTTCGCAACTTTGTCAGTGAGATCTTTCCGTGTGTTTTTCCTCTCCTCTTATATAGATGATCGAGTAGAATGCAATGTTAATGCCAATCAATTTTCTTCCTTTTTGGTTTTGGAATGTCTGAAACAAATTGGGACCTTATGTGGAAACAATTCAATTGGGTTTCAAAGCTTGCCATTTTCGAATGAACTTGTCCGATTGTGTTTCAAACTTTCGACTGATTTGCTTGAAATATGTTTGGATGTGTTGAACCTTAATATGGAAACAAATTGATTTTGTTTGAAATCACGTTAGGATGCGTTGTCATGTGAGATTCTGTTTTCCCAATTCAAATTCTTATTGATTGTTTCAAAACTTATGCAGGTGTTTCCTCTTTTGGGATTCTGAACAAATACGGCAATTGCGACTTGGGCGGGAAGAGCAGACCAAATGTTGACTTGTGAAAAATGAAGGTTGCAGCTGTTGTTTAGCTCGCTCCTTATTTCAGGTGTAACTAATGCGTGATTGAATCTGGCGCATATATCAGACAACTTTGACAACTCAAGCAATTTCTTCTCCATGGAAATACGACGACGCGAATCATGCTCTCCGAAGATAACACCAGCAACAATACCTCTTGTCCCACGATGAGGGAAATTACCATCTGCTCCTAAACTGCAGAAAGTTGTTGAGAAACTCATGCAGGGAGGTATCACTAACCACTTGTGACCAGAAATCCTTTAGGCTTCAACTTGAGCAAATGAGACAACTGTGGGTTAAGAGGGTCAACAGCTCTCTGAGATTCAAGGGCATCAGTGTGGAAGTGTGGTAAGAGGTATAGTGATGATATTGCCCTCAATTCTCCTTTCAAACGTAGGTGTGTGTATGTGAATTCTGTGGTTTTGAGTGAATATCTATCACGATCCCTTTCTGTTGTGTAAATCCTCTCATGGTATGGTTCGATATGGTTTTATTGCTTTTGTTTTGATGGTTTTTGTGTTTGGACAAAGATGTATGGATATGTTTCTGATAAGGTATGAATCTCTTAATGCCAAAGCTTTTATGATCTCCCCTGCTGCAGGTTTTGTGGTGGTAGTATTCTGCCAAGCTGGCTCTACAGTTCTTTATGTTCCCCAAATTGGAGGTTCAAACATTCTAACTTTATCTTGTCGGGTAGTGTATCAACTGCTCAAGATCATGGTTTTGACACTTTGTGCCATTGAATGCTGAAGGAATATCATGAAGTTTTTGACTGAAGTTTAATTCAAGCTTTCCCGTGCACGTGACTTTACCTACAACCCATTCCCGATCACTTTGACTTATCCTGTGACATTGCGTGTTGATACTTCAATTCTTGCTTCATGAGGTATGGTGTCTCACTTCTCTAGATTTTAAGCTTCAAATTATCCTCGTTAATTGTGTTATGATTATTGGTTGTGCCGTATTTTGCAGGTGAAGATACTGCAGGGAAAACTGCAGAGTGTGGCTTCCGCCTGAGTTTCGGTTCTGTAGCCTAATGCAGAGCTAGTTCGACATGCGATAATAGTTCGAGCATGTGCTGGTTATAGCCTCTTAATGGGATTGGCTGTCATTTCGGTAATTAATCCTTTGATTGAAGAGAGAACAAATATGCTTATGCTTTTCATATTATGGTTGCTGGCAGCTTGCCTCAATGTTCTTGAATCACTCAGTGATACATGATATTGCTGTGCTATTGCAGATTGAGGTTCAGCGGGATAACGTAAGTGGAGTGGCCCCGGAGGTTGACAACAGGTAAACTGATTATGACACATTTGCTTGCCAGAATACTGTACACTTGGATCTTTTGCAGCAAGAAGAAAATACTGAGTTTGTACTGAATGACAGACGTTGCGGTTTCGTTCTCTGATTAAGCGACCCTTTGGTCTGCAGGTTTTCGTTATTAATGCTTCATTGTGTTTCAATCACTCAAAACCGTGCTTCTCTACCATGTGCCGCTCGTTCTTTTGGAGATTACTTGTATATATTGCCTCGAAAACCCCATGAGTGATGCTGCTGTAAACTTCTGCTAGTACTGTGAAATTCCTGAGACTTTCTATCAGTGTCGAACAAGAGGCCTGCTAACTGCATTTGTTGATTTGCAGCTATAAATAGTTGGAATAAGAGTTGTCGGACGTGGCTGATTTGAAACATGCCCGGCTGCGCTAGTTGCAACCACTGATTTGAGAAGTCACTGGTTGTGAAGCCGCTGCCGTAACTGGAGCCACAACCTGGTTTTGATCGGTAGATGCGATAGCGGAAGTGTTGGTGGCTGGCTGAAGGGTCCTGTCTAATATGGTATGTAACCTCTTTCTTTGCATTGAAGCGGTAGCTGGAAATCTTTGATCTCTCCAGTGTTTTGCTTATAATCTCAGACCATTGTTTGGAGTTTATGTCCACTTAAACTACTTCCTCCCTTTTTGACAGGTCTGCGATGCCGGTAATACAGTAGGCGTGTCATGATGAAGTTTGCGACAACTGCGGTTTATACGAGTATTGTGAAGCAACTACAAGGCCTGCTATTTTTAATTCAGGGATATTCTGGCCTGGTTCGTGCTTCTAATCTTTTCAATCCAACTTGTCATGTTGTGATCCTATGCAAACCATTTGATTAAATTTGCAAACCGGGTAGGACGTTTTATGAACTCCATGTCGATTGTTATGGCTTTTCCTTTTCCATTTCACGATGATATCCTCTTTTGCAGGTACAAGTCTATTGGTGAATTGGAACAAGGTGATGAGCGGCATCGACTCGACGCGGATAGGAAAGTCTAGTGGCGACGCACCTCGAACCAGATATGATTTCGGCCAATTGCATTATATTTGTACCCTTAGCTGATGCGGTGTCGTTCGAGAGTTGGTTGGAGCAGACACTTTGAAGATATTGCGAGTAAACTTTGCTTTTGTCCCTGTGTCGGCTCATTTAAGTGTCCATGAAGGAAAGATCCTCGTCCTGTATCAGCATAATTATGTAACCATGATAGCAACAATTCTATCCCGTGTATGAGTTGGTTGTAACTGTTAGTCCTTTATTCTTTTCCAATGTTTTCAGTCCTTAACAGGTTTTGGTGGACTTGCATGATGGATATTTATTCCCATGGTAGCATAAATGATATGACACGACCCAATTATGTGAGCAACATTGACATTTTATTCTCCAGTAGTTCTAGGCCATGATGAATAAAATGTTGGATGTACCGTACCAATTCCTGAACTTTGGACATCACCAGCATGAATTGTTTTTCCTTAAATTGGATTATGTTGAATTTCACTAAAACACAAAATCTGTAGTTTGGATATAGGAGAGAACGGGTCATATGCTTGGACTTAACAAAAGAACGGATCCGCGAGCTTTTTATTTAGATTCAGGCGTGCCCCTAAATTGTAAAACCCAAAGTTGAGTACTTGAACCCATACGGCAACCTGGACTTGAGTCCTAGCAATTTTGAATTGGGTCCTTTGAACGCGAACGTATTAAAGAAATGGATAATAGAAACAAAGGGGTCACTTCTGGTTAGAAACAAATGGCTGCGCCCAGAAATGCTTGTCCCTAAGAATGAGCCTCGAATGCATTTGAAATTCATGTGCCTGCACCCACTTGTTAGCCGCGATAAACACATATACAAAAGCATAATGAAAACCTGTAAAAAACGAGGTGGGATCTTGTGGTCAAAAATTAGGGTGCAACAGATGCCCCTATTTAAGTTACTTCTATCCGGAGATATGGAGATTGAAATCTCCGTCTCGACGAGATAGGAGGGACTTAAATACAACCATTGCACGAATTTTTGGCCCTAAGAAACCACCGCATGCAAATGATATGCAATGATATGAAAATGCAAGACAGACGGGTCCTGTGGAGAAACGGAGCCACAGGGGAAAAACGCAACACACGGGAAGAACAAGCTCAATAAAGCGAGACCCCACAAGGAAAGGTAACAATCAGCATTGTAGATTCTCCAAAATGAAGATGAGATATGATAATACCACCAGGAGTACAGTAGCTCGTCAGTGAAATAGAAACTTGAATGTGAGGGGTAACCTGCTACCAGCGTGCGACGGCCTAATCAAGGATGTCCTGTTGAAGTAGAGAAATGCGTGCTACTTAGGTATCTGATAAAAGAAATACGCGTTATACCTACTATCAAACATATGATAGTAAACACAAAGGAAAGATGACCTACTACCAATCTTGGAAGCCTGAGCAAAGGTGTCTGACCGAAAAGAGGATGGTATATTACCTACTATCAATTGTATGACAGTCTAAGCGAAAGTAATAACCAAAAAGGAGGAAAGATTACCTACTACCATATGATAGTCTAAAGGAAGGTATCTGACCGAAAGGCGTATTACCTACCATCAAATGTATGACAATCTAAGCGAAAGTAATAACCAAAAAGGAGGAAAGATTACCTACTACCATATGATAGTCTAAAGGAAGGTATCTGACCGAAAGGCGTATTACCTACCATCAAATGTATGACAGTCTAAGCGAAAGTAATAACCAAAAAAGAGGAAAGATTACCTACTACCATATGATAGTCTAAAGGAAGGTATCTGGCCGAAAGGCGTATTACCTACCATCAAATGTATGACAGTCTAAGCGAAAGTAATAACCAAAAAGGAGGAAAGATTACCTACTACCATATGATAGTCTAAAGGAAGGTATCTGACCGAAAGGCGTATTACCTACCATCAAATGTATGACAGTCTAAGCGAAAGTAATAACCAAAAAAGAGGAAAGATTACCTACTACCATATGATAGTCTAAAGGAAGGTATCTGACCGAAAGGCGTATTACCTACCATCAAATGTATGACAGTCTAAGCGAAAGTAATAACCAAAAAGGAGGAAAGATTACCTACTACCATATGATAGTCTAAAGGAAGGTATCTGACCGAAAGGCGTATTACCTACCATCAAATGTATGACAGTCTAAGCGAAAGTAATAACCAAAAAGGAGGAAAGATTACCTACTACCATATGATAGTCTAAGGGAAGGTATCTGACCGAAAGAAGAGGTGTATTACCTACTATCAGATATATGACAGTCTAAGCGAAAGTAATAACCAAAAAAGAGGAAAGATTACCTACTACCATATGATAGTCTAAGGGAAGGTATCTGACCGACAACAATACTGGAGGTTGTCAAGCTTTGACGGTGATCTCTGGGAGAGATGCAGACCGACTGATTAGCAAAATACGTGCTGAACTCATTGGTGAGTAAATTCTTGAAGAGTATCTTCTTTGTTGTAGTTGTAGATGTCGTTGTAATTATCGTAAATGTCGTTGTAGACCGCAGATGTAATTTGTAGATTGTAGATGTAGAAACTTTGTGAATGTAATTGAGATTGTAGAACTTCACCGGGGATCTTCGGAAGAGATGTGAGCCGGTTGAATTGCATTGTATGTCTTCTTGTAAAATCTTCCTTGACTTCTCTGGGGAGATGTTACTTGATGGAGATAAGCTTATGTGATGATCTCATTGGGGAATTCATTCTGAGGGTAAATGATATGTCTTGTAGAAATTGTCGTTTCGTCGTTTTGAACAAGATTCTGATCAAAACGAGTTGCTCAAATAAAGAGATTACTTGCAATCCAGATGCATATTATCGAGGAATCCTTGTAATATTTGCGGGAGAAATATTTGTCTTCAATAGTTGTCTTCATAAAAATCCTTCCTGGGGAGCCAGGTGCAAAATAAATGCACATTGAATCCAATATTCAAAGGTTGGAGAAATCCATAATGTGATGGCCGAGACTGAAGTTCAATTCAGGGAATAACTGAAGAGAAACTGTCAACGAGACCCGACCATTGAGGTATGAACTCAAATGGGAACGCACTAAAACAACCGTCTTCCATGAGAATCGAATTTCATGGGGAGAGTAGAAATATCGTGTTCTTTCTGCCTAGGGCTGAAAATTCTACTTTGAAGGAGAAGACACGCCCAACCATTCGGGGATAAACACGACCAAAGCGACAGAACAAACAACGAAAGGATGCAAAGAATGCATATGCCATGTGATCTATCTATATGTTATGCGTATGCTGATGCTAACAAAACAGACGGAGATGGAATAAACATCTCGGCGGAGGGCACTCAAACCAATTCACAGGTCAAACATGGCTTGGAGGATGTACACTTGCTTTAGGAAACCTAAAGCTGTTGAATATGCCAGAGTCGAGGCTTCATGAGGATGAAATAAACATCTGCTTCGCTTTAAATTTCAGATGCCCCAATGAGAAAAGGTCGTCTCGTCTAGATGCCCCGCTGTCTTCGAACTCTTGTAGAGGTTCGCAGAAGCTCGACGTAACTGCCCCTGATTGATGATATAACCGAGTTTTCAAACTTGTGTTCTAAGTAAAGTCAAACTTGTATGGATCAAAACCTCTTGGAAAATGACTTGCCCCAGGTTAGCAAAGTCTTCAAATTTAAATCGGTGGTTTCTTCATGTAATCTCTCTAAGACATCAGGCAAATCTGGCCAGTCAGAACTGTCAATTCTGAAACTGTTAATGCAACACATATGTTTGTCTTGAAGTTTTGAAAATAGATATCGCGATAACTTGTGACAAAATCACTAGTTAGGATATTAATTTATGGTGCGAACGTCAGGTTGAGCATAGCTCATAGGAGTCAGGAAACAATATCTCATCGAGTATGCTTTCAAACTAAACCTTACTTCAATTAGGACTTTGTGGGTTATATATATATGGGTTTATGATTTGTAAATAAGTGGTCAAAGTAGATTTGTGCCCCACCCAAATTTTTGGAAAGATGTTCATTTTTGATATTACCCTGACCCAGGCTAAAAATGAGGTTTTGACATGGGAGAGAAAAAACAGATCTTTTCTCAAAGCTTAAAAGAAAGGTTGACTATTTCTGGTGTTATTTAGGATGTCTGAAACAGGAATGCCTTACATCATTAGTAGGTTTTTTATCCAAAAGCATACGAAAAGAGATCCTGCGTTTTTACTTCATCATCCTCCCCCAAATTATTCACCATAGTGAGAGAATTGGATATAGTTGGCATTATAAATTGTGAGCAATGTTTTACGAGTGAAACGAATGGATTTCTTCAAGACAAACATTTTATTGCATTAATTATTCAAGATAAACAAGCCATACAAGCCAAATATGCTTTTAATCGAAGAAATGAAATACGCATAAGCAAAAAGAAAACACCCTGGTGAGCCCTTCTCGGGATTTTATTCAGCCTTTGCATGGAATGGAAAAGCCTGCAGAATTGTCTGATGTGTCGCCTTCGGATCCATTTTCAGGCACTATATTGGTACGAGCTTCCCGAATAACCTTGGATCATGTTCGCGGAGGATGAACCATGCTGAGGTGTGGGATTACCTTGCACACAAGGAATGGAACCCTTAAAGGATAAAATTCCATCCTTAACCAACCTTTGAACATCTGCCTTCATATCGTAGCATCTTTCAATATCGTGGCCTGGAGCACCTTGATGGTATAGGCAAAATTTGTCAGCTTTGTACCAATACGGAAGTTTCTTGGGTATCTTAGGCGGAGCTCTCGTCTGGATGTGACCTTTTTTAATCAAAGCTGGGAACAAGTCTGTGTATGTCATTGGTATGGGATCAAACTGATCGTTGGCTGTCCGATTTTGTTGATTTTGTTGATGTTGCCGCTGCGGATACCCTTTCTTGGATCGTCCTTGCTGCACAAAATTTACTTCATGTTCTCTTTTCTTCGTAAAACCATTCCCATACTTCTTAGCATCATTGGGAGCACTTCCTTCCTTGACTAGTCTTCCTTCACGAACACCTTCTTCTAAACGCATCCCCATATTGACCATTTCAGTGAAGTCGCTGGGTGCACTTGCTACCATCTTCTTATAAAAGAACGGACCTAGAGTCTTCAGAAAAATCTTAGTCATCTCTTTTTCCTCCAATGGTGGTATGACTTGAGCGGCTAACTCGCGCCAACGTTGAGCATATTCCTTGAAATTCTCTTTGTTCTTTTGAGCCATGGCCCTCAATTGGTCACGGTCTGGAGCCATGTCCACATTATACTTGTATTGCTTGATGAAGGCTCCTCCTAGATCGTTGAAAGTCCGAATCTTTGCATTATCCAGTCCCATATACCACCTGAGCGCAGCGCCTGTTAAACTGTCTTGGAAATAATGAATGAGCAATTGATCATTATCAGTTTGGGCAGACATCTTTCTAGCATACATGATAAGATGACTTTGAGGACAAGTATTTCCTTTGTACTTCTCAAAATCAGGGACCTTAAACTTTGGCGGAACCTTAACGTTTGGAACTAAGCACAGGTCAGAAGCATTCTTTCCAAACAGATCCTTCCCACGAAGGGTCCTCAATTCTTTTTGTATTTCGGAAAATTGGCCTTGAAACCCATCCATCCTTTCTTCCAAACCCACAGTTTCGCTGGGTACCCTATGAGGAATTGGTTTGTCTAGGATATGTGGAGTAATATTCACACGCGGAGGTGCACTAGTCATTACAGCAGTAATGGTAGGGATAGCTTGAACAGTGGTTGCGATAGGAACCTCGGGAACAGGTGGACGATAACCGGCCGGAGTGAAATAAGAAGGCATCCCCCACGGGAACCCTGGCGGCATGTTGTAGGTCATTTCAGCAACAGTAGACACCACTGGGATCGGTGTTGATGCTATTTCGGAGATAACGGTCCCTTGAACTTCTTGATTGTTGAGTGCAGACTGGTTAGACAGAGCTTCAACTATACCATTCAACTTTTCCAATTTCTCTTTCAGAGTTGCAACTTCGTCACGGAGCACTATGTTCTCTTGTTCCAATTGATCCATCTTTTGGCGTTGATTAGCTTGAGTGTTGTATCGGTGATTCAGATTGAGGTCTGTGGAGATGAAGCAAGAGTGAGACCCCACCGGAATGCAAAGGATACTATGTTGATGTGAAATGCAAAATGCAAATGCAGGAATGTAAAACGAAAGGTTTCATGGGATTCAAATATTTATAAACGTTACAGAATACCAAAGAAAATTCATTTTTTTATTATTTTTTTTATTGGATTACAAGTGAATATTCTTATGAGAGTCCCAACATAATAGCTAAATAAAAGCTAAATAAAGCCCTAAGGAAGTCCTTCATCGTGCTTGTTGATTTGTTCCTCCACTTGGATCTTTTTGAAAATAAGTGGTCCATAATCGTCTTCTAAGGAGTAATGTGGTAGAGGAAAATAAATCCTCTATCCCTTATTGGAAAATACAGAAGGAAGCGCTTGTTCACTTGGATCTTCAATATTAATAAAGGTATTTTGAACTTCTATGGAAGTCTCTTGTATTCCTTTTTGAGTTTGCTTGATTCTTTGATTGACGCCCTTAACTTCCTTAGGTCATCCAAGCTAGGACTCTTAAAAGAATATTTCAAAACATTTTCTTTTGTAATCCCTATTGATTCCTATAATGTTTATAAATAAATTAGGAATCCCATGAAACCAATGCAACATGATGCTTTATGAATGCAACAAACACAGGTAAGCACATAGGGACACAAAGAATAAACAAACAAGGGGGATCCTAGGTTTGCAACGAGCATGGAGCAAAGGTATACCCATTCCCAAAGGGTGTGGACAAAGGTTGATTGTACCTGCAGAACAAGGTTCTAAAATGGTTCCCAAAGTCATTAGCCCATCTATCGGATATTATCAACTTCTCAACTAACTCGAGGATTAATAATATTCTCAAGAGAACTTCTTTTGAGTGTAGCATCGCGTAGCACTATTTTGGGACTTACTCCCTCATAGCCTCGCACTACATCCTAATAAAGGCCAAAGTGGGGTTAAAGGTAGCTACGGTCCTTAGTATCATGGACTCCAATTGAGAATAGTAAAAGTTTTCACGACTAAACTCGTTCAACCGAACCATTTTCAAAAGGGTCTCAACTAAGCGGGATTCTCGAATCAACTTAGTCGGGACTCACTCCCTATAAGCCTCATCGAATATATCACCATTCTATCTTAATTTCTCTCAAGTCCGGGTGTAGGACTTTGTCTCACCACTCAAGGATAGTAACCCAAAAGAGATAAAGAACACAAACAAATAAACAAGTAAGCAAATATATACAACAATAAACAAGAGAAAAACAAGTTAGGGAGACCCACTAAGGAGTCCCCAGTGAAGTCGCCATTTCTGTCGCGGTGAAATTTGGATACCAAACTATTGATTAGTTTGAATCGTTAATTCAATTTGCAACCGAACTTTGATTTGTCCAAAGGAAGGGATAAAGATCGAAATTCCCACAATGCAATGCAAATGCAAGCTAGAGAGTTATAGGTTCGGGGGTTGGTTAAACTTAGGGAAGGTGCTAGCATCCTAAATTTCTGTAGTATCCTACAGGAACCTCTTGTTTTATGTTTGTTTATTGCTATGTATTATCTGCTTAAAGGATTAGAGACCTAAGGGTTTATTTTCTAAGTATACTCGATAAGGTGTCGCACCTTGTGCCTACATATCCTTATGGGGAATGGAATCAAAGTATTTTGTAGTTCACCCTAAAGGGTTAGAGGAGTTCTTTGACTGTGGTCAAAGTTCCTACGGGTTTAGGGTAGTTGTTTTGATTGGGTTTAGGAGAAGAGACGAGTCTTCATGCTAAGGGAGATATAACCACCACAAGTGTAAAGGGGTTGTAGGAAATGGTCTTTGCATCGTCTTAAGAAAAGGTCTTACATACTCGGATGGTCGCCAAGTATGCCTTTATCGCTCTTAAGGCAAAGTTCCTACATGTTTGTTTGTATTGTTGTGGGGTGGAGATTATATCTCACTTAAGATGATTAACATCTATTCTCTATCGTGTTTGAATTTTGTATATGTTTAATTGTTTTGATTCTATGTTGTAAAAATTAAGGTCCTTCCTATGGGGTAGGATCTATCTTAAAGATCAACTTGAATGGGATCAAGGATCATGGGGAATATGATGTAAATGAGATGCACTACACACAACGTTGAATTATGTGTAGGTTTTTCCTTTGTACGGATGCGATGCGGGAAAGTAAATTACGATAATATTAAATTACAGAAATATAAACCATACACATACGCATGAAAGCGCTTGAAGTGTGTGAGAGTGAAAGGTGTCGTGAAGTGATTGCGCACGATCGATTTGATTATGATGGGATTGATTTGGGGAAGGTGATTGAGTTATCTTGAGAAAAGTTGTATTATTGATTGGAGTTGATTTAACTGGGTGAGGTTAATTTAGTTTGAATTATTTATAAGAAAATGTTGATTTATATGAATTGATTGTTTGATTTAGGAGTTATATCCGATATGTTTTAGTAAAAAGGCTGCATTTGAGATAGACTAATTTTCATCGACTTATGCCTATGAGAAGATATTTTTATGGTTTAAGAAATGTTATTTTTGTGAGAGCAAAATAAAGGTTATATTAATTTAAATTCTCAACTATAAAATGATTTTTATAAAGGGAACCTATTATTAAATAAACAAATTTTTTAATGGTTTTCTTTACTATATTATAATAAAAAAGAAATGTTATATATAAAAAAAGTTGGTTAATAAAAGGGCTGAGGGTTACGATTAAAAAGGGTCATCAATTTATTTTAAAAGACTGATTATTAGTTATAATTGATTAAGTTAAAAAAAAATAATTAATTAGGGTGATTAGACGGTGGTTAGTAGCATTCTGGTGATTATGTGATTAGTGCTGTTTGTGTGGTGTAATGATAATAAGACAAAATTAAATAAAAACAAAGAACAAAACCCTAATTCCCAAATCGATCTCGTTCGTCTTTCTCCGTCTCACTTTCGTTTCTCGCCCTCAGAATCGCCCTCTCCCTTCTTTCTCCGTTCATCGATTCGTGTTCTTCTTCCATTTTCTCACCTGAAACACACACAAAAGAATCAAAAGTATCAATAAGTTAGACGCAAGAAAGAGGAATTACCGCAAGTCGTGGTTGACGGAGATTCATGGACGGGTTATCGCGGCAAGGGCTGCGGGTTGGACGGCCGGTGGATTCACGGTGAATGGAGACAGGCGATGCTTCCTTCGAGCTTGCTGACAATGGTAGACTGAAGTTTTCCGGTGGTTTGAAGATTTCGACGAAAAGGAGATAAGTTTCCTTCTCGCAATCCTCTAGGTTTTCAAATTGGGTTTTTTGAATTTTCGCAACTTTGTCAGTGAGATCTTTCCGTGTGTTTTTCCTCTCCTCTTATATAGATGATCGAGTAGAATGCAATGTTAATGCCAATCAATTTTCTTCCTTTTTGGTTTTGGAATGTCTGAAACAAATTGGGACCTTATGTGGAAACAATTCAATTGGGTTTCAAAGCTTGCCATTTTCGAATGAACTTGTCCGATTGTGTTTCAAACTTTCGACTGATTTGCTTGAAATATGTTTGGATGTGTTGAACCTTAATATGGAAACAAATTGATTTTGTTTGAAATCACGTTAGGATGCGTTGTCATGTGAGATTCTGTTTTCCCAATTCAAATTCTTATTGATTGTTTCAAAACTTATGCAGGTGTTTCCTCTTTTGGGATTCTGAACAAATACGGCAATTGCGACTTGGGCGGGAAGAGCAGACCAAATGTTGACTTGTGAAAAATGAAGGTTGCAGCTGTTGTTTAGCTCGCTCCTTATTTCAGGTGTAACTAATGCGTGATTGAATCTGGCGCATATATCAGACAACTTTGACAACTCAAGCAATTTCTTCTCCATGGAAATACGACGACGCGAATCATGCTCTCCGAAGATAACACCAGCAACAATACCTCTTGTCCCACGATGAGGGAAATTACCATCTGCTCCTAAACTGCAGAAAGTTGTTGAGAAACTCATGCAGGGAGGTATCACTAACCACTTGTGACCAGAAATCCTTTAGGCTTCAACTTGAGCAAATGAGACAACTGTGGGTTAAGAGGGTCAACAGCTCTCTGAGATTCAAGGGCATCAGTGTGGAAGTGTGGTAAGAGGTATAGTGATGATATTGCCCTCAATTCTCCTTTCAAACGTAGGTGTGTGTATGTGAATTCTGTGGTTTTGAGTGAATATCTATCACGATCCTTTTCTGTTGTGTAAATCCTCTCATGGTATGGTTCGATATGGTTTTATTGCTTTTGTTTTGATGGTTTTTGTGTTTGGACAAAGATGTATGGATATGTTTCTGATAAGGTATGAATCTCTTAATGCCAAAGCTTTTATGATCTCCCCTGCTGCAGGTTTTGTGGTGGTAGTATTCTGCCAAGCTGGCTCTACAGTTCTTTATGTTCCCCAAATTGGAGGTTCAAACATTCTAACTTTATCTTGTCGGGTAGTGTATCAACTGCTCAAGATCATGGTTTTGACACTTTGTGCCATTGAATGCTGAAGGAATATCATGAAGTTTTTGACTGAAGTTTAATTCAAGCTTTCCCGTGCACGTGACTTTACCTACAACCCATTCCCGATCACTTTGACTTATCCTGTGACATTGCGTGTTGATACTTCAATTCTTGCTTCATGAGGTATGGTGTCTCACTTCTCTAGATTTTAAGCTTCAAATTATCCTCGTTAATTGTGTTATGATTATTGGTTGTGCCGTATTTTGCAGGTGAAGATACTGCAGGGAAAACTGCAGAGTGTGGCTTCCGCCTGAGTTTCGGTTCTGTAGCCTAATGCAGAGCTAGTTCGACAGGCGATAATAGTTCGAGCATGTGCTGGTTATAGCCTCTTAATGGGATTGGCTGTCATTTCGGTAATTAATCCTTTGATTGAAGAGAGAACAAATATGCTTATGCTTTTCATATTATGGTTGCTGGCAGCTTGCCTCAATGTTCTTGAATCACTCAGTGATACATGATATTGCTGTGCTATTGCAGATTGAGGTTCAGCGGGATAACGTAAGTGGAGTGGCCCCGGAGGTTGACAACAGGTAAACTGATTATGACACATTTGCTTGCCAGAATACTGTACACTTGGATCTTTTGCAGCAAGAAGAAAATACTGAGTTTGTACTGAATGACAGACGTTGCGGTTTCGTTCTCTGATTAAGCGACCCTTTGGTCTGCAGGTTTTCGTTATTAATGCTTCATTGTGTTTCAATCACTCAAAACCGTGCTTCTCTACCATGTGCCGCTCGTTCTTTTGGAGATTACTTGTATATATTGCCTCGAAAACCCCATGAGTGATGCTGCTGTAAACTTCTGCTAGTACTGTGAAATTCCTGAGACTTTCTATCAGTGTCGAACAAGAGGCCCGCTAACTGCATTTGTTGATTTGCAGCTATAAATAGTTGGAATAAGAGTTGTCGGACGTGGCTGATTTGAAACATGCCCGGCTGCGCTAGTTGCAACCACTGATTTGAGAAGTCACTGGTTGTGAAGCCGCTGCCGCAACTGGAGCCACAACCTGGTTTTGATCGGTAGATGCGATAGCGGAAGTGTTGGTGGCTGGCTGAAGGGTCCTGTCTAATATGGTATGTAACCTCTTTCTTTGCATTGAAGCGGTAGCTGGAAATCTTTGATCTCTCCAGTGTTTTGCTTATAATCTCAGACCATTGTTTGGAGTTTATGTCCACTTAAACTACTTCCTCCCTTTTTGACAGGTCTGCGATGCCGGTAATACAGTAGGCGTGTCATGATGAAGTTTGCGACAACTGCGGTTTATACGAGTATTGTGAAGCAACTACAAGACCTGCTATTTTTAATTCAGGGATATTCTGGCCTGGTTCGTGCTTCTAATCTTTTCAATCCAACTTGTCATGTTGTGATCCTATGCAAACCATTTGATTAAATTTGCAAACCGGGTAGGACGTTTTATGAACTCCATGTCGATTGTTATGGCTTTTCCTTTTCCATTTCACGATGATATCCTCTTTTGCAGGTACAAGTCTATTGGTGAATTGGAACAAGGTGATGAGCGGCATCGACTCGACGCGGATAGGAAAGTCTAGTGGCGACGCACCTCGAACCAGATATGATTTCGGCCAATTGCATTATATTTGTACCCTTAGCTGATGCGGTGTCGTTCGAGAGTTGGTTGGAGCAGACACTTTGAAGATATTGCGAGTAAACTTTGCTTTTGTCCCTGTGTCGGCTCATTTAAGTGTCCATGAAGGAAAGATCCTCGTCCTGTATCAGCATAATTATGTAACCATGATAGCAACAATTCTATCCCGTGTATGAGTTGGTTGTAACTGTTAGTCCTTTATTCTTTTCCAATGTTTTCAGTCCTTAACAGGTTTTGGTGGACTTGCATGATGGATATTTATTCCCATGGTAGCATAAATGATATGACACGACCCAATTATGTGAGCAACATTGACATTTTATTCTCCAGTAGTTCTAGGCCATGATGAATAAAACGTTGGATGTACCGTACCAATTCCTGAACTTTGGACATCACCAGCATGAATTGTTTTTCCTTAAATTGGATTATGTTGAATTTCACTAAAACACAAAATCTGTAGTTTGGATATAGGAGAGAACGGGTCATATGCTTGGACTTAACAAAAGAACGGATCCGCGAGCTTTTTATTTAGATTCAGGCGTGCCCCTAAATTGTAAAACCCAAAGTTGAGTACTTGAACCCATACGGCAACCTGGACTTGAGTCCTAGCAATTTTGAATTGGGTCCTTTGAACGCGAACGTATTAAAGAAATGGATAATAGAAACAAAGGGGTCACTTCTGGTTAGAAACAAATGGCTGCGCCCAGAAATGCTTGTCCCTAAGAATGAGCCTCGAATGCATTTGAAATTCATGTGCCTGCACCCACTTGTTAGCCGCGATAAACACATATACAAAAGCATAATGAAAACCTGTAAAAAACGAGGTGGGATCTTGTGGTCAAAAATTAGGGTGCAACACTTATCAGTCAGTTGTTCAAGTTGTTCAAGCTCAAATGCCTCGGCAACAGGCTCCTTAGAAACAGTCCTACAACCAGCAATGGTATTAGTATCCTCCTCAACGTCAACAACAACAAGTCGCTCGACAACAGCGTCAACCTAATCAGCAGAGGACATGGAAGCCAAATAGAGTCTTTGACTGTCTGCCAATGTCATATGCTCAAATCTTTTCTCAATTGTTGGAAAAAAAGGCCATTGCTTTGATATTTAGCTCCCCCAACTGTCATTCCTACCGACTATGATGCCAACGCTCATTGTGAGTTTCATAAGGGTGCTCCAGGGCATACAATCGAGAATTACAGGGCTTTCGAGCACAAAGTTCAGGACACGATTGATAGGGATGCTATCAACTTCAATGGGAAGACTCCAAACGTCATCAACAACCTTATGTCGCCGCCAAGCTAGTGTCAGCATCGGATCAAGTTAAGTCAAGTTCACCTCCCCGAAAAAGGCAGTTATATCGCCATTTCATTTTACATTCTTGTATTTTGTCGTTGTTTGTTTAAGTATTGTATGCTTTAAAAATTGCCATTCATATTTGACTATGCATGTTTCGAATTAGTTATGTTGTATTCACTCATTTCTTCCATTTATCACGAATCACTGACACATATTCTTGTCCACTTCACTTTTTATCAATTGTTGTTTAGCATGATTTGAGGGAGGATGACGAAAACGAAATACCCATAATTGCAAATGTGTGCTTTTAGGCAGAATCTCGTCAATGATGTACCAACACTGTTTCAATTCCCCAATTACTGGAGAGACAATAAGTTGATCCCTAGTTAACCACTTCAAGCCTAAAAGTAGTAGTTTCCTTCGGATATTCAAACCCTCACGCTCAACCTGGGACATGGTAGTGTTCAGTTAATCCAACTACGCACTCGAATCAACAAAGAATAAATCTAAAAGACATGATGGTTGTTTCCATGACTTGGCAGTCATAATTCTCCAACAAAATAAAAAAAAAAAAGCCTACTAAGTCAAACACCTCAAGGGAGACTTACTCAAAAATCAAGGCAATCCCGATGGATTTGACAAGTAAAATCAGTCCATGCAAAAGTTAGGGATCAAAACAAAATCAAAAGAGGCCCTTAAACCCTTAACAAAAATAGAATAAGATTCAGTGACTGCTGAATCAAAATCAACAAGTCACTGACATCCTTCCAAAACAAAATAAGGTGATTTCTATTTCGAGCAAACCTTGAATCATCATGCTTACATCGCCAACCCTCTTGGAGGGTAGATATTAACTGGATGTAGGACTGGAGATCATCGTCAAGAAGGGGTGGGTATAACTCATACTTTGAGCCTAATATCTTTTGTTTCATAACCGTGAACCAGACCATGTTACAACCCTCGAAAGACCTAATTGAGGTGAGGTTTATTCTGAAAGCATACTATTGCAAGGTTGCGTAAACTGACTCCTAACATAATTTCTAATTTTCAGCATTGGTGTCATTTTCCTTGCTATATCTTTCACACCAATAAAATCAACACAATGTCTGGACTAACAGTCCATTCGTCTCACACTATCACGTCACTTTAATAAACAACTCTTTTTCAAAACTTGCATGGACGCTGCATTAGGATTACCATTTGTGAAGGTACAATTTTAAACTGTAAATCAGTGCTAAACATCCAAGATGCTCCGACAAAGGGCAATCAAAGAGGAACTTGAACTCTCAGTGGCTGACACGAAGCAAGGCTACCTCGAAACCCACAGGCTGGGGCAAATCCTTCAATTTCTCAATCAGGGATAAACCATCTCAAAGCAACAAAGTTCAAATTAGAGCTGGTTAATCAAGGGCATACCACTGCCATGTTCAGACTGGGTCAAAACCAGGCCATCCTGATCATCAAGCACGGAGTCGTGATCCTCTTTAAAGCAAGTTCACAATACATCACCAAGTGATCAAACTTGGGGCATCAAAATCATCTTCGTTTATTTTAATTATGGCGTATTTGATGAACTGCGTATCGAGGAACTCAATCCCTCCCACCATCCAAAGTCTAATCCATATTGACAACCACCAAAAGCCCACCATGCTGGCACCTACATTTCCAATCATCCGTCTGCAATCATATGCATCATACGCTTCACATTCGATATCATAAGAAACATCTTGCATTATATACATACCAAAACCAATCATACTTCCTTAGCACTTACATCTTCGCGCGTCAACATTTGCATTTGCATTTCCATTCGATATGGAGCATCATTACCAACATCCAGCATTCACACATGCAAGTCAAGGTCCAGGATCGATCTTAAGATTTCCAAGACGATATTCGGCCCAGCCAGAGGCATCTTTGGCAAATCTGTGAGCATCCCTCACGAAGTTGTATCAACTTTTTGTTGTTCAAGAGTTTCAAGACGATCTTCAGCCCAGCAAGGGGCATCGTCTGTAGATCTGTGGGTGTTCCCCACGAAGTTGTATCAACTATTTGTTGATCAAGTTAAAGAATTTCAAATCAAGATTCAACTCAGTCAGGGGCATCTCCTTCAAATTCATGGGTGTTCCTCACGAAGTTCTATCAACCTTTTGTTGGTCAAAACAAGACATCAAGCAAAACTTGGCCCAACCAGGGGTATCTTCTCTAAAGTTCATGGGTGTTCCTCATGAAATTTATTTTTAACCTTTTGTGGTTAGAGTTGTGATCCCCGAGCAAGTCAGTGGGTGTTCCTCATTGAGTTGTTGTTCTCAACCTTTTGTTATTGAAGTAGGCATCCCCAACTCAACTAGTGACATCTCCTCGAGTCAGTGGGCGTTCCCCAATGATTTGTTTCAATTTAACCTTCCTCTTGGGTGTTCTCTAGTGAGTTGTCTCCTTTCAACCTTTTGTTGATAAGGATGGTGTTCCTCAGTGACTTCTTTGCTTCAAACTTTTGTTGTTGTCCTCAACAAGCCTCACTCATCATATCTCTTGCAAACTTGACCATTTGTCAATTGCCTCACTATCATCCTGTCATACCCTAATTTTGTCCTACCCTTTTTTTAAATATTTTCGTTTTTTATTTATTCTTGTATGTTTTACATTGCCCGCTTATTTTCTTGTTATTTAGACACATGTCTGCTCGCAATTGATTGATTTTTCAGAATTTTATCTTTTTGACCAATCAAAGCATGACACATGGCCTAAAGACATTTTTATGAATATTAATTCTTTTCTTAATTTCCTAAACTTTTTTCTTTTTAAAATATTATTAATAATAATATTTTGTGCACATATATTGCTCATTTGTTTGTTAATATTAAAATTATAATATTTTGTAATTTTTTAGTTTGTTTTATATATATTTGTTAATATCTATTAATTTTATATTTATTAATATTTATGTATTAAATAGTTGTTAATATTTTATTTTAGTTTGTAGTTATTATATTTGTTAATATTTAGTAAAAATTGTTAATAAAATAATGAAAAGAAAATTAATACAAAAAAGGAGGATCAGATTTTGTTTTAGGAAAGAAGAGGCCCACGTTTGGGGGCCCGTTTTGGATTTCAGAGTGGGGATAGTTGGCCTTTAAGAGGAGGCGAAAAATCCTAAAGAAAGGAGGAGGATACTGTTCACAGCTCCCCAAAATTCAGAGAAAAAACCCTAATATTTAGCCGCCGTCTTCGAGGAATTCCCTTCATCATCTTCTCAATAACCCTCCACCGTAAACCCTCCATTTTTCTCACAAACCACAAACGCTGCCACCACGTCTTCTTCCTCCCAACGGAAGGCTAAAACCCTTCTTCGGCACACACGGTGAACCACCAAATCTCCCCTCAAAACACCACCATCAACCAACCCTTTTCCGACGAAACCCCATTTCCTTCCTACATCACCATCATCTTTCGATTTCTCACCATCATAATGATATCTCCGTTTCACTCCTCCATACTACATCAAAAACCTAACCACCATGTAAATCATTAACGATTCACCACATGACCATCCATGATGTTTTCCGCAAGCTCAAATATGTTATGTCCGTTGCAACAATGGTGTAGAGATTTCTTCACGAAAGATGTATTCAGCATTTTTGCTCGCGAGTTTAACTGTGACATCGGTGGCAACAAAATGGCATCGGATTGAAACTTAACGTAGTTCACCCTTGCAAAGTGAGGGAAGGATTTCGGTTGATCTCATGTTTACAACGAAGAATTAACCATGGCTACAACGAAGTCGCATTTCGTAACAACGATAACCTTGCAGCAGCTCTCGCACTCATTAAACGGCGTCGATTTGAGGTTGAATCTGAGATTCAGACTCGAGTGTGGTGATTGTTGCAGTTTCGTATCGAAAAGCTTTCATCTCGTCCTCACAGCGACCTAGTCGCGGCTCCGGGACGTCCCCACGACAACAAGCTTTCACTGACTATTGACAGTAGTGGCCTTTAATCCATTGCGCAAAGTCGGAGATTCATTAAAGTGGCGTGCGTGACTTGGTCCGAATAGGAAAGGATTCGATTACTCGCGTGTTGTTGTTAATGTGGGTTAAGAACCAATTGGTCCAGACACAGCATATACAACAAGGCATTTCGCGCTTCGGTTTCGGTAACTTCTCGATATGGCAGCTTCATGCTTTCCCTTATCATTTGCTTTGTTGTTTATATTTCAAATGACATGATGTTATTGTGTTTTGTTTAGGATTTAGTCCAAATTTTATTCTAAAGGATATCTCAGCCAATTTGTTTGTTTAAACTTATAGATTTTTATATTGGTATCACTACTGATCTAGAATTGAAGCTTCTAAATTGTTTTTTTGCATCAGTACCATCGCTTTCAGCATAGCATGTATTTCAAGTTAGTATATGGTCCAAACTGTTAAGAGCTTTCCATTGGGATGTTTGTTTTAAAGGTTGTATGGAACTTACATTCATGCTGTTGAAATCATATTTATCATTTTCTTGTGTTTTCATTTCATATTCCATTTATTATAACTTGAGTATACACCATGAATAGGTCTGTGTTGTTTCTCTGCTGATTGACTGTGAATCTTGATTGTTAGGAGTTTATGTTATCATGTTATCTTATCCATCGTTATTCCTAACTGCTGTCACACTCGCGAAAGATGTTTGGTTTGGTTTTAGTTTTTAATCACTGTTGTGGCTGATGAGAAACTGATAACCACAAAGGAAGGAGACGGTGTCAAGATTCACGATTAAACTCCGTTTTCCCGCAGCCACACTAACAATAGGATTTGCATTCAGTCCCATTTTCATGAAGATTGTGTTGCTGTCTGTGTTAATTTCATGTGCAGGTGATACAGATTGTTTCTCGGCGCCGATACTCGACACCGTTGCAGTCAGAGCTGAAACAACGTGGTACTTTGAATCATATCAGAAATCCAAGAGGGAAAACACTCCTCGCAACTACCACAACGCAACGACAACGACGATTCTGCATTCATAGTGCATTTCACCATGTCTCAGTGACGGCGTTGCCGAATCATTGGTTGTACGAAAAGATCTTGAAGCATTGTTTGGTTTTAGAAATATCAACAACAACATTGCCACAACTGCAACAATATGATAACAACGGAAGCTACAACGCTAGGATGCGACATCCCCGGCTAGTAGCGGCAAATTTCAAGTCTGAATGTTGCGGAAGCAACTGTAAAGTCGAGCCAGCTCCAAATGCATCTCTTTGGATGTCGAACGTTTGCGAATGAAAGCACAAACAGGTTTCAAATCAGATGCGAGATGGGAATCAAGATTCTGGTTCGACAATACCGACAACACGTGCATGACACAAGCCTTTATTCACAGGTCCGACGTGGTTCACGGTCAAGATTTAGCCCCAACACTCTACTTCTCAACGGAGGCAACGAGCTTCCGATTGTCGGGCGTTTTGCAGCAATTTGAAAAGCATGATTGTGGTAACGATTCCAAACTTCTTTAAGAATGTCGTTTTCCGTGTCATTTATTGTTTCTTTTTTCCTCTAAGTTTGAGAGGTTGGCCATGTGTGAATATTTTTTGGATGGATATAATTGCTTTTAAAACATATAGTTTCTTCAAATAGATTTTGTTCTTGTTAGCAGGAAATGTTTTTTTTTTCAATAGCAGGCTCAGTTTTAATGTTACTACTATTATTCCCGAAGGTAGTGGCGTACTGTGTTTATGTTGGCGTTAGAATTTTGTCTAAAGGTATATGTGGATAAATTGACTACATGGTAGCCCATTATGCCCCAACTCCGTAAAGACTGGGAAGCAACATTGGTTTGCAAAAATGTTATGATTTAAATACTCCTACTGTATTTAGTGTACTGTACATAGTTTTTTTTTTAAAAAATATAATAATTTGTTTTCTCTTAGATGATAATGAGGTTATAAACAATATTGTTAAATAATGAATAATTTGGAGTTATAGGTAAGATTGGACCTTGTTTTTTTTTTGGATACGGTGATTCGATACCGTCATGCTACAAAACAGTTTCAATTTTGATTTTGGTGTACAAGTTAATTTCTACATCCAGTTCTATATTTAATATTTATTTTCAAGTAAAATTTTATTGAATTAGTTTTTCGTTAGAATATTTCAAAATATTTTCTAAGGAAAAATCATAGATTATTTTCAAACTCATTTTTAAAGTTTTTTTTTAGTTCAATCTATTTTGAACAATAGAATTTCTTTATTCAAATATTTAAATAGTCCATTTTCAAATCAATTTTATAAACAAAAGTCTAGGGCTTTTTTTTTTTAAATTATTTTTCTTTCTTTCAAATTTGAGTTGTTGAATCATTTTCAAAATTAATGTTTTTTCTAATCTTTATTCAACTTATGTTGTTTAACCAAAATATTTTCTTAAATCAGAACTACGAAAAAACTAAATTCTTGAAGTCTAACACTTCTTGGATTTTTGGACAATCATTATTGAGGTGTACACCTTAAATAATGTATTATTTGACTTTTCGTCTTTTTTAAAATACGCTCTTTTGGACAAAGAAATATCATAGGAATCAAGCATTCTGTGTGATATTTCTGTTGTTCATCCAAATATTTTTCAAATGAAAAAAGGTGTCGTTGAGATCTAGCATCTCGATAATACCCCAATTAATTGGTTGTGAGGCCTACGTCCCATTTATCAAATAATTGTCATTTCTCTTATTTTAAAAATCCAATATCGTATTCTCACCTCTCGTACCACAATCCTTTTTCATACCCTCGATTCAATTCTTCAAAATATCTTTCTCGACCGAAAGAAGAAGGTTCTTGGAATCTAGCATTCCTTGAATTTTCGAGTGAATAGCTCTCGAGGCACGCTCTTGGTTTGTTATTCACTCAACCTTTCGACTTTTTCAAACTCAAACATTTTCAAACGTATCCTAAGTCGAGTGTTCATACGCATTCGCAACCATCGACATTTCGCACACACTTCACAATTCCTCGTAGTTTCGATATTAGGGGCACCCTTAGGGACTAATATCGTTTCTCACAATCTTAACCCTTGACACGTCGTCAAGTCGGTTTCATTTTCAATCAAATCCTCGACACATCGTCGAGCCATTTTCAAACCAACTTCCTTTGGCCTCGCATGCCATTTTTCGATTCGATCTTTTCACAAACGTTTTTTAAACTTACGAAAGAGGGATATTCCTAGAATCTAGCATTCTTTGAATATTCGAATGAGTAACTCTTGGGTGCGCCCCCGAGTTGTTATTAGTTTATTCTTTCGATTTCAAAACATCCAACTCTTATCTTCAACTTATTCAACTCAATTTGCGAAAGAACTGAGTTCTTGGGATCTCACATTCCTTGAATTCTTGAGTGACAAGCTCTTGAGGCACACCCTTAGGTTGTTTGTCAGTCACTCTTTTGTCTCTCAACTCAAACTCGTTCAATCTCGTTTCTCTTCGTGGTTGTTATCACGAACTACGACTGCTCTGATTCTTCATTCTCGTTCCGAATGTAAGATACGTAGGCACAAGATCGCGCTGATCTTGGCGAGCTACCTCCCCTCCATTTTCCATTTCCCCCGTATCCATTTCGTGGTTGTTACCACGAACTACGACTGCTCTGATTCTTCATTATCATCCGAATGTAAGATACGTAGGCACAAGATCGCGATGATCTTGGAGAGCTACCTCCCCTCCATTTTCCATTTCCCCGTATCCATTTCGTGGTTGTTACCACGAACTACGACTGCTCTGATTCTTCATTATCGTCCGAATGTAAGATACGTAGGCACAAGATCGCGATAATCTTGGCGAGCTACCTCCCCTCCATTTTCCATTTCCCCGTATCCATTTCGTGGTTGTTACCACGAACTACGACTGCTCTGATTCTTCATTCTCGTTCGAATGTAAGATACGTAGGCACAAGATTGCGATGATCTTGGCGAGCACACTTTTATCTTCCTCCATTATTCTGTCCACACTTTCCCAACCTTTCCCGTAGTCGAACTACAACGCTCTGATTTCTCATTCTCGTCCGAATGAGCATACATAGGCACAAGGGCCCCAATCCTTGGCGAGCACCCTATCCTCTAACCACCCATCTCTCCTTTGCGTCTTTAACCTTTTACCCTACCAATTCGCCTTAGCAACGAGAAGAAAGCAAGTAAACCTAAACAACACTCCCCACAATTACCTTAAGAGGTTCCCGTCGAGTACGACGGACGTGAGGGGTGCTAATACCTTCCCCTCACATAACCGACTCCCGAACCCGGAACTTGGTTGCGACATCCCTGTTCCTATCCTTTCACTTTAAGAGGTTTTCTCGATATTTTCCTCTCCCGTTTATTCGGGAAAATAAAGTTCGATGGCGACTCTGTCAAACCGCATTTCCACGCCTTTTGCACGAGGGTCGTTTCTCCGAAATGTCTCCGTGATTTTTCGAGGTGCGACAGCTGGCGACTCTGCTGGGGACATTTGCTCCATGCAAAGAGAGAGTCGAGCTTATCTTTTGGTTTGTGAGGAGTGTTTGTTTTTATTTGTTTCCTTCTTGTTTATGTATTTGTTCTCTTGTGGATTTTATTTGTGCTTGTTATCTTGGTTGCCTGTTGGTTCTTGGGATGACATCATAAGTAAGGCTTTACGCCTGAGCTTTGGTAAAAGCAGAGAGAACACTTAGTTTAGAATTGGTAGTCGAGTAGTGTTAGTCAACAAGGATTCGCTCCTTGTGTGCCTAGCATGAAAGCTCCTCCAGAGGAGACCTATTCGTAGATCTTGTTGTAACACAGCTAGCCTGTTGCACGACTTGATTAATGAAGGGTCCGTGATTCTGGGAACCTTTTGTTAGCACCAGTTCCGATATTGGTGGTCGTGTAGTGTTAGCCTCCAAGGACTCGCTCCTTGTGCGCCTAGCACCAGGACCCCACTCAGGAGAGACCTTATCGTCATTATCATCGTAATACAGCCAGCCTGTTGCGTGACGCTAATACGACCAGTGTCCGTGATCCTGGGAACCAAACGTAGAAACCATCCCGTGAGTGTGTTTATGGGTAGAATGTTTAGATCTTCCTGCATAGGTCGTACCTGTCAGTTTCTTTGATCGGAAATTGTGGTTACTTCTCTGTTACAGTTATCAGCTCCAAAATTGTTTGATTGTGATCCTGTGATCCTGGATTTTGTATCTTGCATTGCATCTTGCATATCATTTGCATTGCATTTCATATGTTGTGCATTTTGCATTTCCAGTCCTTCAACAGAATCTTATGTCTTCGTTCCTTCCTCTCCAATAAATCAAGCTGATTCCTTGACACCAGTATGCAATTAGAGCCAATACGAGACGAATGATGGAGCAGATTCAGCAAGAACAACTTGCTATCAGAAAGAAGCTGGAATCCCTCAACAGAAAGATGGATCAGATCTTCGAAGCCCTCTCCATAAATGGAAAAGAATCAGAACAGTGAACCGCTCAACGACCGCGTCAGCAAAATCAACACAGAACGTGGAAGCCAGATAGAGTATTTGATAGTCTTCCAATGACATATGCAGATATCTTTGCTCAACTGATGGAGAAGAAGGCTATCGTTCCGAGAGATCTAGCTCCCCCAACTATCCTTCCTACTGATTACAACGCGAATGCTCATTGTGAGTTTCATAAGGGCGCTCCAGGTCACACCATTGAGGACTGCAGAGCTTTCAAGCACATAATTCAAGACATGATCGACAGGGATGCTATCAACTTTAATGGGAAGTCTCCAAATGTCATCAACAATCCGATGCCACCAGTCAACTAGTGCCAACATCAGATCAAGCAGAGTCAAGTTCATTTCTCGAAGAAGGTCGTCATTTCGCCATTTCATATTACGCATTTCTTATATTTGTCTTTGTTTGTTTAAGTATTGTATGCTTTGAACAATTGTCATTCGTATTTGGTTTTCATTAATGTATCGTTTATGCATGTTTTGAATTAGTTATGTCGTATTCACTCATTTTTCACTTATCACCGACACATTTATTCATTTCACACTATCCACTGTTGTTTATCATGGTTTGAGGGAGGATGATGAAAACGAGATACCCATAATTGCAAAGTGTATACTTTCAGACAGAATCTCGTCGATGATGTACAGGCATTGTTTCGATTCCCCATACACCGAAGATATAAGGAGTTAATCCCTAGTAAACCACTTCGAACCTAAAAGTAGCAGCTTCCTTCGGATAATCAAACCTTTTACACTTAACCTGGGGCAGGGTAGTGTTCAGTTAATCCAATCCCGAATCAACAAAGAAAACCCAGAAGACGGTGGTTCATCAAAGACCCATGCTATGGCAGTCACAAAAAAATAAAAAAAATCATCAAAAGCCTACTAAGTCAAACACCTCAGAGGGGACTTAGGCAAAATCAAGGCAATCCCAATGGATCTGACAAACAACATCAATCCATGCAAAAGTTAGGGATCAAAACAAAAGCAAAAGAGGACCCCGAAACCCTCAACAAAAACAAAATAAGATTCAGTGGCCACCCAAATCAAAAGGGGAACTGACATCCATCAAAGTAAGGTGATTGTCATTTCGAGCAAACCTTGAACCATCAAGTTTATACCGTCAAGACAAGTGTAGAATTAACTGAGCGTAGGACTGGAGATCATTAAGAAGAAGGGGTGGGTGCAAATCATACTTTGAGCCTAATAACCTTTTGTTTCATAACCGTGAACCAGACCATGTTACAGCCCTCGAAAGACCTAATTGAGGCGGGGTTTACTCTGAAAGCATAACATCGCAAGGTTGCGTAACCTGACTCCTCACATGATTTCTAATCATCAGCATTGGTGTCATTTCTCTTGATGTATCTTTCACACCAATCAAATTAGCACAACGTCTGGGCTAGTAGTCCATTCGTCTCACACTTTCACGACACCTTAATAAATGACACTTTTTCGAAACTTACATTGAACTTTTCATTAATATTACCATTTATGAATGTACAATTTTATATGCAAATCAGTACTAGGTATTCAAAGACACTCCAGCAAGGGGAAATCGAGGAGAAACTTGACTTTCACTGGCGTACACGAGGCAAAATTATTTCAAAGCCCACAGGCTGGAGCAAATCATTCAACAGTTCGAGCAGGGGCATATCATTACCATATTCCGACTGGGGCAGGACCAAGTTACCCTAATCATCAGGCAGAGCTGCAACCTTCTCTGAAGCAAATTCACAGTAAACCACAAAGTACCCAGACTTGGGGCATCCAGAGCATCATCTTCTGCTTCAATCGTGACGTCTTCAACGAACTGCGTGTCGAGGAAGTCAATCCCCCCCACCACCCGAAGTCCAATCCGCATTGGCAACTACCAAAAGTCCACCACGCTGGCGTCTCCACCTACATTTTCCGTCACCCGTCTGCATCATATGCATCATACGCATTGCATTCATCATCATAAGCATCTTACATCATATGCATACTAATCATATTATACTTCCCTAGCTCTTGCATCTCCGCGCGTCAGCATTTGCATTTGCACTTCCACTCATATGGAATATCATTTATCATCCAGCATTCATATATGCAAGTCAAGGTCCAGGACCAATCTTGAAGATTTCCAAGACCATCATCAGCCCGGTCAGGGGCATCCTCCGCAAGATTGTGGGTTTGTCCCACGATTTTCAAGAGCTTCAAAGCATTCATCAGCCCAGTCAGGGGCAATCTTCTGCGATTGTGGGTTTTCTCCCACAAAATTTCAAAATATTCAAAGCAAGATCCAGCCTAGTCAGGGGCATTCTTTTCAAGACCATGGGTGCTTTCCATGATGTATTTCAACCTCGTGGTTGATCAGATCTTCAAGTTAACATATATCCCAGCTAGGGGCATACCATTCAAGACCGTGGGCTTTCCCCACGAAGTTGTTCAACCTTTTGTTGGGCAAATCCAAAGACCTTAAGTGCAAGATTCAACCCAGTCAGGGACATCTTCAGCAAAACCGTGAGCGTTCCTCACGAAGTGGTTCAACCTTTTGTTGACCAAAACAAGACATCAAGACAAACTTAGCCCAGTCAGGGGCATCCTCTTCAGAATTCATGGGCGTAACCATGAAATCATTTCAGCAAAACTATGATCTCCAAACAAGACGGTAGGCGTACCCCGTTGACTCATTTCAATTCAATCTTCCTCTTAGGGGTTCCCCAATGAGTTGTACCCAGCAAGCGTGACTGTTGTCAATTGCCTTACTATCATCCTTTTGGTGATAGTCGAACCTCGTCAGTTCAACCTAGCCTGCATCCTTTTGGTGATTGGTAAACTTCGAATCTGTGTTGTCCTATCATCCTTTTGGTGATAGCAACCTGTGTGTGTGAGTTTCGCTCCGTCATCCTTTTGGTGGGGGGGTCTGTCACTTGGATTGGTGATAGATTGTGCGATAGTTTGTTTGTGTTTCGCTCCGTCATCCTTTTGGTGGGGGTCTATCATAATCATTAATGATAGATTGTGCGATATTTGTTTGTGTTTCGCTCTGTCATCCTTTTGGTGGGGGGTCTGTCACTTGGATTGGTGATAGATTGTGCGATAGTTTGTGTGAGTTTCGCTCCGTCGTCCTTTTGGTAGGGGATCTGTCACTTGGATTGGTGATAGATTATGCGATAGTTTGTTTGTGTTTCGCTCCGTCATCCTTTTGGTGGGGGGTCTGTCACTTGGATTGGTGATAGATTGTGCGATAGTTTGTTTGTGTTTCGCTCCGTCATCCTTTTGGTGGGGGGTCTATCATAATCATTAATGATAGATTGTGCGATATTTGTTTGTGTTTCGCTCCGTCATCCTTTTGGTGGGGGGTCTGTCACTTGGATTAGTGATAGATTGTGCGATAGTGTGTGTGAGTTTCGCTCCGTCATCCTTTTGGTGGGGGGTCTGTCACTTGGATTGGTGATAGATTGTGTGATAGTTTGTTTGTGTTTCGCTCCGTCATCCTTTTGGTGGGAGGTCTATCACTTGGATTGGTGTCAGATTGTGCGATATTTGTTTGTGTTTCGCTCCGTCATCCTTTTGGTGGGGGGTCTATCACTTGGATTAGTGATAGATTATGCGATAGTTTGTGTGGGTTTCGCTCCGTCATCCTTTTGGTGGGGGGTCTATCATAATCATTAATGATAGATTGTGCGATAGTGTTTGAGTGTGAGTTTTGCTCCGTCATCCTTTTGGTGGGGGGTCTATCATAATCATTAATGATAGATTGTGCGATATTTGTTTGTGTTTCACTCCGTCATCCTTTTGGTGGGGGGTCTATCACTTAGATTGGTGATAGATTGTGCGATAGTGTTTGAGTGTGAGTTTCGCTCTGTCATCCTTTTGGTGGGGGGTCTATCATAATCATTAATGATAGATTGTGCGATATTTGTTTGTGTTTCGCTCCGTCATCCTTTTGGTGGGGGGTCTATCATAATCATTAATGATAAATTGTGCGATAGTTTGTGTGAGTTTCGCTCCGTCATCCTTTTGGTGGGGGTCTGTCACTTAGATTGGTGATAGATTGTGGGATAGTGTTTGAGTGTGAGTTTCGCTCCGTCATCCTTTTGGTGGGGGGTCTGTCACTTGGATTGATGTCAGATTATGCGATTGTGTTTTGCTCTATCATCCTTTTTGGTGGTAGTAGCCGTGTGTGTTTCATCTCATCATCCTTTTGATGATGACGACTTTTTGCCTATTATTCATAGTTTACTCAGAGGTTTACCTCGTCCAGCATTTTCAACTCTCAGGCATCTCTCTTTCTTTCGGACAAATTCAGGGTCTTCTTTATATCTAATTGACTTCTACCTTAGGAAAACGAACGTTGTAGCAGTTTATTTCCCTAGGTTTAAGCCCATTAGATAGGGGCATCTGTCATACCCTAATTTTGTCCTACCCTTTTTTTAAATATTTTCGTTTTTTATTTATTCTTGTATGTTTTACATTGCCCGCTTATTTTCTTGTTATTTAGACACATGTCTGCTCGCAATTGGTTGATTTTTCAGAACTTTATCTTTTTGACCAATCAAAGCATGACACATGGCCTAAAGACATTTTTGTGCATATTAATTCTTTTCTTAATTTCCTAAACTTTTTTCTTTTTAAAATATTATTAATAATAATATTTTGTGCATATATATTGCTCTTTTGTTTGTTAATATTAAAATTATAATATTTTGTAATTTTTTAGTTTGTTTTATATATATTTGTTAATATCTATTAATTTTATATTTATTAATATTTATGTATTAAATAGTTGTTAATATTTTATTTTAGTTTGTAGTTATTATATTTGTTAATATTTAGTAAAAATTGTTAATAAAATAATGAAAAGAAAATTAATACAAAAAAGGAGGATCAGATTTTGTTTTAGGAAAGAAGAGGCCCACGTTTGGGGGCCCGTTTTGGATTTCAGAGTGGGGATAGTTGGCCTTTAAGAGGAGGCGAAAAACCCTAAAGAAAGGAGGAGGATACTGTTCACAGCTCCCCAAAATTCAGAGAGAAAACCCTAATATTTAGCCGTCGTCTTCGAGGAATTCCCTTCATCATCTTCTCAATAACCCTCCATCGTAAACCCTCTATTTTTCTCACAAACCACAAAGGCTGCCACCACTTCTTCTTCCTCCCAACAGAAGGCTAAAACCCTTCTTCGGCACACACGGTGAACCACCAAATCTCCCATCACAACACCACCATCAACCAACCCTTTTCCGACGAAACCCCATTTCCTTCCGATTTCTCACCATCATAATGATATCTCCGTTTCACTCCTCCATACTACATCAAAAACCTAACCACCATGTAAATCATTAACGATTCACCACAAGACCATCCATGATGTTTTCCGCAAGCTCAAATATGTTATGTCCGTTGCAACAAAGGTGTATAGATTTCTTCACGAAAGATGTATTCAGCATTTTTGCTCGCGAGTTTAACTGTGACATCGGTGGCAACAAAATGGCATCGGATTGAAACTTAGCATAGTTCACCCTTGCAAAGTGAGGGAAGGATTTCGGTTGATCTCATGTTTACAACGAAGAATCAACCATGGCTACAACGTAGTCGCATTTCTTAACAACGATAACCTTGTAGCAGCTCTCGCACTCATTAAACGGCGTCAGTTTGAGGTTGAATCTGAGATTCATACTCGAGTGTGGTGATTGTTGCAGTTTCATATCAAAAAGCTTTCATCTCGTCCTCATAGCGACCTAGTCGCGGCTCCGGGACGTCCCCACGACAGCAAGCTTTCACTGACTATTGACAGCAGTAGCCTTTAATCCATTGCGCAAAGTCGGAGATTCATTAAAGTAGCGTGCGTGACTTGGTCCGAATAGGAACGGATTCGATTACTTGCGTGTTGTTGTTAATGTGGGTTAAGAACCAATCGGTCCAGACACAGCATATACAACAAGGCATTTCGCGCTTCGGTTTCGGTAACTTCTCGATATGGCGGCTTCATGCTTTCCCTTATCATTTGCTTTGTTGTTTATATTTCAAATGACATGATGTTATTGTGTTTTGTTTATGATTTAGTCCAAATTTTATTCTAAAGGATATCTCAACCAGTTTGTTTTTTTAAACTTATAGGTTTTTATATTGGTATCACTACTGATCTAGAATTGAAGCTTCTAAATTGTTTTTTTGCATCAGTACCATCGCTTTCAGCATAACATGTATTTCAAGTTAGTATATGGTCCAAACTGTTAAGAGTTTTCCATTGGGATGTTTGTTTTAAAGGTTGTATGGAACTTACATTCATGCTGTTGAAATCATATTTATCATTTTCTTGTGTTTTCATTTCATATTCCATTTATTATAACTTGAGTATACACCATGAATAGGTCTGTGTTGTTTCTCTGCTGATTGATTGTGAATCTTGATTGTTAGGAGTTTATGTTATCATGTTATCTTATCCATCGTTATTCCTAACTGCTGTCACACTCGCGAAAGATGTTTGGTTTGGTTTTAGTTTTTAATCACTGTTGTGGCTGATGAGAAACTGATAACCACAAAGAAAGGAGACGGTGTCAAGATTCACGATTAAACTCCGTTTTCCCGCAACCACACTAACAACAGGATTTGCATTCAGTCCCGTTTTCATGAAGATTGTGTTGCTGTCTGTGTTAATTTTATGTGCAGGTGATACAGATTGTTTCTCGGCGCCGATACTCGACACCGTTGCAGTCAGAGCTGAAACAACGTGGTACTTTGAATCATATCAGAAATCCAAGAGGGAAAGCACTCCTCGCAACTACCACAATGCAACGACAACGACGATTCTGCATTCACAGTGCATTCCACCATGTCTCAGTGACGGCGTTGCCGAATCATTGGTTGTACGAAAAGATCTTGAAGCATTGTTTGGTTTTAGAAATATCAACAACAACATTGCCACAACTGCAACAATATGATAACAACGGAAGCTACAACGCTAGGATGCGACATCCCCGGCTAGTAGCGGCAAATTTCAAGTCTGAATGTTGCGGAAGCAACTGTAAAGTCGAGCCAGCTCCGAATGCATCTCTTTGGATGTCGAACGTTTGCGTCTGAAAGCACAAACAGGTTTCAAATCAGATGCGAGATGGGAATCAAGATTCTGGTTCGAAGGTACCGACAACACGTGCATGACACAAGCCTTTATTCACAGGTCTGGCGTGGTTCACGGTCAAGCTTTAGCCCCAACACTTTACTTCTCAACGGCGGCAACGAGCTTCCGATTGTCAGGCGTTTTGCAGCAATTTGAAAAGCATGATTGTGGTAACGATTCCGAACTTCTTTAAGAATGTCGTTTGCCGTGTCATTTACTGTTTCTTTTTTCCTCTAAGTTTGAGAGGTTGGCCATGTGTGAATATTTTTTGGATGGATATAATTGCTTTTAAAACATATAGTTTCTTCAAATAGATTTTGTTCTTGTTAGCAGGAAATGTTTTTTTTTCAATAGCAGGCTCAGTTTTAATGTTACTACTATTATTCCCGAAGGTAGTGGCGTACTGTGTTTATGCTAGCGTTAGAATTTTGTCTAAAGGTATATGTGGATAAATTGACTACATGGTAGCCCATTATGCCCCAACTCCGTAAAGACTGAGAAGCAACATTGGTTTGCAAAAAGTTATGATTTAAATACTCCTACTGTATTTAGTGTACTGTACATAGTTTTTTTTTTTTTTTAAATATAATAATTTGTTTTCGCTTAGATGATAATGAGGTTATAAACAAGATTGTTAAATAATGAATAATTTGGAGTTATAGGTAAGATTGGACCTTGTTTTTTTTTGGATACGGTGATTCGATACCGTCATGCTACAAAACAGTTTCAATTTTGATTTTGGTGTACAAGTTGATTTCTACATCCATTTCTATATTTAATATTTATTTTCAAGTAAAATTTTATTGAATTAGTTTTTCGTTAGAATATTTCAAAATATTTTCTAAGGAAAAATCATAGATTATTTTCAAACTCATTTTTAAAGTTTTTTTTAATTCAATCTATTTTGAACAATAGAATTTCTTTATTCAAATATTTAAATAGTCCATTTTCAAATCAATTTTATAAACAAAAGTCTAGGGCTTTTTTTTTTTTCTTTCTTTCAAATTTGAGTTGTTGAATCATTTTCAAAATTAATGCTTTTTCTAATCTTTATTCAACTTATGTTCTTTAACCAAAATATTTTCTTAAATCAGAACTACGAAAAAACTAAATTCTTGAAGTCTAACACTTCTTGAATTTTTGGACAATCATTATTGAGGTGTACACCTTAAATAATGTATTATTCGACTTTTCGTCTTTTTTAAAATACGCTCTTTTGGACAAAGAAATATCATAGGAATCAAGCATTCTGTGTGATATTTCTGTTGTTCATCCAAATATTTTTCAAATGAAAAAAGGTGTCGTTGAGATCTAGCATCTCGATAATACCCCAATTAATTGGTTGTGAGGCCTACGTCCCATTTATCAAATAATTGTCATTTCTCTTATTTTAAAAATCCAATATCGTATTCTCACCTCTCGTACCATAATCCTTTTTCATACCCTCGATTCAATTCTTCAAAAAATCTTTCTCGACCGAAAGAAGAAGGTTCTTGGAATCTAGCATTCCTTGAATTTTTTAGTGAATAGCTCTCGAGGCACGCTCTTGGTTTGTTATTCACTCAACCTTTCGACTTTTTCAAACTCAAACATTTTCAAACGTATCCCAAGTCGAGTGTTCATACGCATTCGCAACCATCGACATTTCGCACACACTTCACAATTCCTCGTAGTTTCGATATTAGGGGCACCCTTAGGGACTAATATCGTTTCTCACAATCTTAACCCTTGACACGTCGTCAAGTCGGTTTCATTTTCAATCAAATCCTCGACACATCGTCGAGCCATTTTCAAACCAACTTCCTTTGGCCTCGCATGCCATTTTTCGATTCGATCTTTTCACAAACGTTTTTTAAACTTACGAAAGAGGGATATTCCTAGAATCTAGCATTCTTTGAATATTCGAATGAGTAACTCTTGGGCATGCCCCCGAGTTGTTATTAGTTCACTCTTTCGATTTCAAAACATCCAACTCTTATCTTCAACTTATTCAACTCAATTTCCGAAAGAGCTGAGTTCTTGGGATCTCACATTCCTTGAATTCTTGAGTGACAAGCTCTTGAGGCACGCTCTTAGGTTGTTTGTCAGTCACTCTTTCGTCTCTCAACTCAAACTCATTCAATCTCGTTTCTCTTCGTGGTTGTTATCACGAACTACGACTGCTCTGATTCTTCATTCTCGTTCCGAATGTAAGATACGTAGGCACAAGATCGCGCTGATCTTGGCGAGCTACCTCCCCTCCATTTTCCATTTCCCCGTATCCATTTCGTGGTTGTTACCACGAACTACGACTGCTCTGATTCTTCATTATCGTCTGAATGTAAGATACGTAGGCACAAGATCGCGATGATCTTGGCGAGCTACCTCCCCTCCATTTTCCATTTCCCCGTATCCATTTCGTGGTTGTTACCACGAACTACGATTGCTCTGATTCTTCATTATCGTCCAAATGTAAGATACGTAGGCACAAGATCGCGATGATCTTGGCGAGCTACCTCCCTTCCATTTTCCATTTCCCCATATCCATTTCGTGGTTGTTACCACGAACTACGACAGCTCTGATTCTTCATTCTCGTTCGAATGTAAGATACGTAGGCACAAGATTGCGATGATCTTGGCAAGCACACTTTTATCTTCCTCCATTATTCCGTCCACACTTTCCCAACCTTTCCCGTAGTCGAACTACGACGCTCTGATTTCTCATTCTCGTCCGAATGAGCATACGTAGGCACAAGGGCCCCAATCCTTGGCGAGCACCCTATCCTCTAACCACCCATCTCTCCTTTGCGTCTTTAACCTTTTACCCTACCAATTCGCCTTAGCAACAAGAAGAAAGCAAGTAAACCTAAACAACACTCTCCACAATTACCTTAAGAGGTTCCCGTCGAGTACGACGGACGTGAGGGGTGCTAATACCTTCCCCTCACGTAACTGACTCCCGAACCCGGAACTTGGTTGCGACAACCCTGTTCCTATCCTTTTGCTTTAAGAGGTTTTCTCGATATTTTCCTCTCCCGTTTATTCGGGAAAATAAAGTTCGGTGGCGACTCTGTCGAACCGCATTTCCGCGCCTTTCGCGCGAGGGTCGTTTCTCCGAAATGTCTCCGTGATTTTTTGAGGTGCGACACATCCTTTTAGTGATAGCCAAACCTTGTCAATATAACCTAACATGCATCCTTTTGGTGTATGTGGCCTTTAAATTTAGAAAGTTCCTATCATCCTTTTGGTGATAGTAACTTGTGTGTGTGTGTCGCTCTATCATCCTTTTGGTAATGGGTCTGCCATCCTTTTGGTGCCAGATTTTGCGAGTGTTCTCCATTATCCTTTTGGTAATAGGCCCACGCATCCTTTTGGTGTCTAGTTGTGTGCGTTTGTCACTCTATCATCCTTTTAGTGATAGGTCTGTCATTATTTTGGTGTCAGATTGTGCGAGTGTTCTCCACTATCCTTTTGATAATTGGCCCCTACATCCTTTTGGTGTCGGGTTGTGTGCGTGTGTCACTCTATCATCCTTTTGGTGATAGGTCTGTCATCCTTTTGGTGACAGATTGTGCGAGTGTTCTCCATTATCCTTTTGGTAATGGACCCCTGCATCTTTTTGGTGTCGGGCCGTGCATGTGTGTCGCTCTGTCATCTTTTTGGTTATAGGTCTGTCATCCTTTTGGTTCCAAATAGTGAAAATATTCTCCATTATCCTTTTGGTAATGAGCCCCTACATCCTTTTGGTGTCGGGTTGTGTGCGTGTGTCGCTCTATCATCCTTTTGGTGCCAGATTGTGCGAGTGTTCTCCATTATCCTTTTGGTAACGAACCCCTGCATCCTTTTGGTGTCGGGGTGTGTGTGTGTGTGTGTCGCTCTATCATCCTTTTGGTGATAGGTCTGTCATCCTTTTGGTGCCAGATTGTGCGAGTGCTCTCTATTATCTTTTCGGCGATAGACCCGCCATCCTTTTGGTGTCAGGTTGTATGCATGTGTCGCTTTATCATCCTTTTGGTTATAGGTATGTCATTCTTTTGGTGCTAGATTGTGCGAGTGCTCTCTATCATCTTTTTGGTGATAGATCCACCATCCTTTTGGTGTCGGGATTGTGTGCGTGTGACATTCTATCATCTTTTTAATGATAGGTCTGTCATCCTTTTGGCGCCAGATTGTGCGATTTCTCTATTATCCTTTTGGTAATGGACCCCTGCATCCTTTTGGTGTTGGGTTGTGTGTGTGTGTGTGTCGCTCTATCATCCTTTTGGTGATAGGTTTGTCATCCTTTTGGTGCCAGATGTTGCGAGTGCTCTCTATCATCTTTTTGGTGATAGGCCCGCCATCCTTTTGGTGTCGGGTTGTGTGCGTGTGTCGCTCTATCATCCTTTTGGTGATAGGCTTGTCATCCTTTTGGTGCCAGATTGTCCGAATGTTCTCTATCGTCTTTTGGTGTCAGGATTGTGTGTGTGTTGCTCTGTCATCCTTTTGGTGCCAAATTGTGTAAGTGTTCTTCATTATTCTTTTGGTAATGGACCCCTACATCCTTTTGGTGTCAGGGTTGTGTGTGTGTCTTTCTATCATCCTTTTAGTGATGGGTTTGTCATCCTTTTGGTGCTAGATTGTGCGAGTGTTCTCCATTATCTTTTTGGTAATGGACCCCTGTATCCTTTTGGTGTCAGGGTTGTGTGTGTGTGTGTGTTGCTCTATCATCCTTTTGGTGATTGTTCTGTCATCCTTTTGGTGCTAAATTGTGCGAATATCGTTCTATCATCTTTTTGGTGGCAGGCCTGTCATTCTTTTGGTACCAGATTGTGCGAGTGTTCTCCATTATCCTTTTGGTAATGGACCCCTTGTGTCATTTTGGTGTCAGGGTTGTGCGTGTGTATTGCTCTATTATCCTTCTGGTGTCAGGTTTTTTTTTCTGTTATCATCCTTTTAGTGATGACGACCTTTACAAGTTATTCACTGTCTACTTGAGGGTAGACATTGATCCAGTATTTCACTTCCCAAGCATTTTTTTTCTTTTTTTTGGACAAATTTGGAGTCTTATTCATATCTTATCGTCTTCTACCTCGAAAGAATGAATGTCGTAGCAGTTCATCTTACTTGATTTAAGCCAATTAGATAGGGGCATATGTCATACCCCAAATTTGTCCTACCTGTATATTACCTTCATCTGTGCATCCATACACTAACCATTATTCAGAAAAGTCCAAAAAATATATGTTTTTGCTTTCAGAATGCATTAACTCAGGTATTGTGTGTCTAAGGCTCCACTTAGGGTTTTAAAGCCAATTCATGTTATTTGTATGGACCATGTCGTCAGGTGGTGTCAAGATGTCAATGTTTCATAATTAAGGATCATTAGAGATCAGGACGTTTTCATTTAGGATTTTGAACAATACAATTCATATTTCAAGACATGTTCTTTTGATTTTATGGTTCAAGGCTCTAATGCATTTTCTCATGATTAATTCAAGAATTATTGGATTTTGGTTCTTAGTGCATTTGTAGATTCAATTCAAGTGTAGTGTTGGTGTAAGTTCAGTCAAAACATTGGATCATATTTGAAAATCTCATTGTTTTCTTTCCATCACCTTTTTTTTGAATATATACGCGACAATCGTTACCTTTTTTTTAACCCATATCGCATTTCAAAAAAAAAATATAAATCAAAGTCCAAAAAAAAAACAATAAAGGCCAATCATCATTATTTTCAACTTAGAGGCTCATGATTTTTCTTTGTCTATATTACAAGAAAATGCTACAAAAAATACAATAATCTGAACCCATGTCAATTTTACAAAAAGTCCACATTGTTACAATACAAAGCTCATTTCACAAGAAGAATAGGCCCATACAATTAATTACAAAGAAACCGTTAAAAGTAGGCACGGAAACTTCATATCCATCGTAGAAACAAGCAATTCACCAAAACTGACCCCACTTCAAGGTGCATCAAACCAAAGCCTTTTCACACACCACAGTTGAACCAACCATACATAATTTTAAACAAAACTAAACCACAAGCCAAAACACTATCTTATAAACCGTTATACAATCATCACACTAGCCTCACACCACACCATCTAGTTCCTTCAGCCAAACAATAGCATTGACGATACGTGTAAAACAAATACACTCCATGTGACTTCATCACACCCCATGTTCCAAGCCAATGTTCTATAAGCCATTGCACGCAAATGACAAAATTCTTGCACTCAAAAAAAATTCTTGCAGCCAACCTTCAAAATTTTATACAGCAACAAAAAGATAACCCAAACACAGCGCACAAGACCACACCATGATATTACGAGCCATACGCAACGCAAGCACAAAAAGCATCCGTACAATAAATTGACAACCTGTAAAACGCAACAACAATATGGTTTTCATAAAATCCTCACCTCAATCTCGCCTATAAAAGTATACACCTCTCTCTCTTTTTTGGAGGCTCTTTCTGGCCACTTTTACACTGCCAAATTTCCACAGTAAACCCTTCGTAATCAACCTTCCAAACTCTTTCAACTTTCTCCATTCACAACTCATAAACACAACATTAACCGCTTCAACCAACATCACACGCAAAACTTCTTTCATTTCAACCCAAACCCGTTTCAAATCCAAAATCATTCCTCCACCAAATCGATTCAAAAGTAGAAATAAGATACGAAAAGAACCCAAAACAAAGTTGAACAATAACAACAAACCAAACCTAGATCGAAACCGCACCATGAACGTGAAGCAAACTGGACGAGGCAAGCGAGAACGAAATAAGGATTTGGGATCATTTTCGTTGTGAAAGGTTAGATCCGTTGAATACTGTTGCCCCTAACTTTTTATTGTTGATTTGTTCTTGCGCCCTTGATTTGGACTGTGAAGTGCGATGATGGAAGAGTTTCTGTTTCTTCTTCTGAGCAAGGAATTTACATTTGACTCTAAGCTAGTTCCATGGCTTTGTGTGTAGAGATGGATATAGTTTTCATAGTGGATTTTGACTGTGTTGAATATTTTTAGAAAAAGAGGAATCTGATTATGGATTTTTTTGAAAGTGGATGATGACCATTATAGCTCATGCTTATCCGCCTTCCCTTTGTGGGTTGTCCGTGTTGTCTTTTTGATGAGGGGTGATGGGCTTTTGAAGCCCACACGATTCCTTCATAATCATTTCACCACCCTTCTTATCAACACGCCTCATATGTTCTTCACACATTTTTTGTTTATTATTAATTTTTGTTAGTCTTTTATTGATCTATTTTATTAATAATTTGTTAGAGGATTCTAGTAAAAAATCATTTTGTCAATATTATTGTTAATTGTTTTTGCAAATATCATCTACAGTAGTTACACAAACTAGTTATTCAATTGTTAATATTTGATTTTAAATTGTTTCTCTTTATTTGTTTTTTTTAGGATTTTGTTTTAATAATTTGGCTTTGTTGTCTTTGGTGATTATTTTCATTTCCACCTTGTTTTTTTTCGTTTTTCATTCTCTCTTCGTTTTATTTATTTATTTCAATTTCGATCAATGAATGGCTTTTATTTGTAAACATTGATTTATCGAGGTTGTTAATCTTCATTATTTCAAATCTGTAGAAAATGATCATTTAAATCATTTTTTATACTTTGAGATTGTGATAAGTTACCCTCGATTAATTAACAAAGGTTTGTGATTAAGACGAGATCATCCATTTTTTAGTCCGTATGACACGATTACCTTGGAAAATGATCCTCAATATCATTCTTCCGTCGTGTTTTTAGCACAAATATCAACTTGTGCGACCTCTTATAGTTCGATCTACGTTATAGATCGAGCTATGACGGTTCAGCGCTACATTTCGTCCCGATTCAATTCACATCAACTAACGACTAACTTTACTTTCCATCAACATATTCTTGTTTTACTTTTCAGTCAATATACTCATGTCTTAAATTCAGTCATTATATCTTAATTTATATTATCTTGTTCATATACTTGTTAATATTATCTTGATTATATTATTGTGAATATCATCTTGATTATATTGTTATATATCTTGCCATATTATTCATATTGTTCATATTCACATTCATCTTGTTCATCTCTTATTCACATTCTTTTCAAAACACATAATAAACGATCAAAACCTAAAAGCCTAAATTGGTGGACTGTTGGTTACTTATTCGAGCAACGGAATTTGGACTTTATCAGAAACCCGAACTCTGAGCTTTTGTTTGATTCTTGCTCAAGGCATAGTTTATGACACTTTGCACATACACGACTTTCTCTTGGGTTACCTGACAATGAACCCTTTTATTTTGTGCAACCCTGTGTAACTTACATGTACCTCTTCCCCATTATGATGTACGCATTCAAATTTTGCTTTGATAGTGGTTTATCTTCTAAGAGTACCCTTATCGATTAGCGTAGACTAAACTGTTTTTAAACTAATTCTCGATTCGTCATCAAGCCATTTTTCAAACACCCCCGTAAGTCAAGTGCTCGTTCGCGTTCGCCATCAACCTATCGCGCACACTCTCACATTTCATCGTGGTTTCGTTATTAGGAGCACCCTCAGGGACTAGTATTGTTTCTCACAACTTAACCCTTGATTCTTCGTCAAGTCGGTTCCATTTTCAATCAAAACCTCAACACGTCGTCGAGCCACTTTGAAACCAACTTCCATTCCACCATGGTTTTGCACACAAATATAAGTCAAACCCTTGATCCAACGTCAGATGACTTTTCTCAATCAAACTATCAAAGCAATTAACAAACTATCGAAACTCTTTCAAGGTGAAAAAGAGGGGGATTGAGCCTTTGATCTCTCTTCAGTTGTTTGGATGCGAGTTATCTTACTCGTGTATGAGTCATTGACGCCTCTAAAACACTTCCAACTCGACAACATTCACCTATCTCCCAACCATTAACTATTCAAACACCATTCAAACACAACTTCTTTTCAAGATAAAAGGAGAGAGATCAAGTCTTTGACTCACTCTCCCGATTACTTGGGCCTGATGAGCCTTTCTTAAGCTTCGAGTAATCGTCGTCCAATCAAACTTCAACCATTTCTCCCCTCTCCTTTCGTGGCCGTCCCCACGAACTACGGACGCTCTGGTTCTTCATTCTCGTCTGAATGTAAGATACGTAGGCACAAGATTGTGATGATCTTGGCAAGCACAATTCCCTCTATCTTCTGTTTCCCCCCTTTTCTTTTCTGTAGTCGAACTATGAGAGCTCTGATTTCTCATTCTCGTCTGAATGAACATACGTAGGCACAGAGGCCTCAATCCTTGCCGAGCACCCTAATCTTAAACCACCCATTATTCCCTAACATCGTTATCCCTTTATCGTACCGTTTCTTATTTATCATTGAGAAGAAAACAACTATGCTTAACTAACATTCATCACAATTCGCACTAAGAGGTTCCCGTTGAGTACAACGGACGTGAGGGGTGCTAATACCTTCCCCATGTGTAACCGACTCCAGACCGGAACATTGGTTGCAACAACCGTGTTCCTGTCCTTTCGTTTTAAAAGGTTTTCTCGATACTTTCCTTTTCCATCTCTTTGGGATAAATAAAGTTCGATGACGACTCTGTCGAATTGCATTTCGACGCCTTTTGCATGAGGGTCGTGTTCTCGAATTAATTTTTCAAGGTGCGACACATTTTTGTCTTCTTCTTCTCTGATATGGCATCGTTCATCTCCTATGATCCTTTCAATGCTTTTAATAAAACCTGTTGAACAAGAAGGACTTGCATCTTCAAGCGCCACAATCCGAAATCATTCACACCGGTGACTTTCTCAATCTCATATTTTGTTGACGACATCTTCTCTTCCACATTCACTGCACTAATTTTTTGTGAATTGATGTCCTCAAGAACAAACCAAAATATGAAAAAAAGATTGAGTTTCTTGATCAAACACAAAAAACCTTATTAAGTTTTTACAAAAGATAGATAAGAAAGAAGAAAAAAAATTGGTTAAAGCTATTTTACTATTCACTTACTCAATAAGGATTCACAAATTACAAGTGAATACCAACAATTAACCTCTCTTAACAACATGAGAGAACTAGTTAATTTATAGACTATTAAGATAACTTAGGCTGCAGGCTAACTTAACAATTATGCTTACAAGCAAAGCTCAATTCGACATGCTAACTTAACCAAAAAGCTAACATATTTCGACAACATGCTTGAACAGACTTTGACTAATACACAATTTCTGTCGAACCATGAAACTACCCTTGTTGACACTATAGTTCAATCCAAATACCACAAGTGAGAAAGTAATGCGAGTGTTTGAATGAGAGAATACATGAAATGACATGTGTTGAACTTTACATGTTGTGGGTGGTTAAAACAATCTCTAGTGGTGGATGATACGCTGGAGGCCAAATTACAGATCCTCGACAAGGATGCGGTCCCAACTATTTCACACATCTTTCTTTGTAATACTTGTTGTCAGAATCTTCCATCTTAACTCTAATAAACTATTCAGAACACAAACACACATTCCTAAGTCACGCTATGATGCATATACATACTAACACAATAATTTAATCACATATAATTTCATTAGCAAAAATCTTTACCCCATTCAACTTCCTAATCATATTTCTTTTATGACTAATCTATAAATATTTGTCTAAACCTTAAAAGCCTTAAGTCATGCCATGTGAACCTAAAGGTAAATTAAATTTAACTGAATTTCATGCAAAAAGAAAAAACTATTGGTAAAAAGAAATTGAAATACAATGTTAATGAAAAATGATTTTATATTGGTAGTTAATTATAATTATTAGATATTTCAAAGAGTTTGACTTTTATTTTAATCTCGTATATAAGAAGTGAAAGAACAAAATTTTTGGAGTTTTAATATTTGCTTACTCACCGTATTCGTAGGTGCATACTACCATTTTCATCAGTTAAAACGGCGTCGCTAAACCCTGCCTCACCCCAACCAAATAAGCCGTAAAACCCTATTACTACGTTTTGGGTCACAGCGCTTCACAAGCATGGAGGAAGAAGAAATCGAGAAGAGAGCAGTGAGAATATTCGTCGGAGGATTGGGTGAAGCCGTAACCACCGAAGACCTTCGCCGGCTATTCGAATCATTGGGCACCGTTCAATCAATCGAAACCATCCGAACCAAAGGTCGCAGCCTCGCTTACCTCGACTTCCTCTCCGATCCTAAATCCCTTTCCAAACTTTTCAGCAAGGTAGCAACATACATCACTCCACTTAGTCAATTCCATCGTGTTTTTGTTATTAGATTAAATTTCAAGTTTAATTTTGATACTGGTCAAAGTTTTATGCCATGTTTAATTGTTTATCCAAAGAGGTCTAATTCCTAGGGTATGTTTGTATAAGTGGTGTACGGTGGAATGGAATAAAATGTAGCGGTAAATAATGTGATTCCATTGTTTGGTTTTGCAAATTATGGATGTAATGGAATGGACGTGATGTAATTATCCTCCATTTTTTATTTCATCCAATTTGGGGTGTATGCAAAGGAGTGGAACAAGGAGGGGTTTATATTCTGCTCCGTTCAGTTCCATCAATCAAATAGTCTAAATTTAATTTCATTTGCTTCATATGTTTTTTCAAAAAGTAATGATTATGTTGGCATTTGCAGTATAATGGGTGTGTGTGGAAAGGTGGAAAGCTTAGACTTGAAAAGGCTAAAGAGCACTACCTTGATCGGCTGAAAAAAGAATGGGAAGAAGACAAGATTCTTAGTATCGAACCACCGGCTACTGAGATTTCTACTCAAAAGGAGGATTTGGTAAAGGAAAAGCCTAATTCAAGACGCATTTTGGACTCAGATGCAAAGCCTCTTAATATTTTCTTCCCAAGATTAAGAACGGTAACTTATTAATATTGCCTATTTACTCTCTATTTATTTTAGTATGTTGTATACGATTTATTGTTTTTTCTTTTTGGAGAAAAGTCTATGGAAGATTGCTCTTTGCTTTTATATGGTGTTAATATAGGTTTGGTCAAGTTTTGAACTGCAGGTGTGCTGCGATTATTGATATATTGCAGACATTTGCTGTTAAAGAGATAGGGTCACAGCTGCGAGTTCTTAGGCATAAAAAACTTTTATGTTCAGGCCATGATTGCAGTTACAGATAATAGTTGTGATAGAAGGATTTTGGAATGATTAGGGTGAAACTAACTAGGGTTTTGGAATGATTTCGAGGGTGAAACTAACTAGTGTAGAAAACTGGTGGCTTGAAGGGTATTGTGAATAGTTTGAGGGTGAGGGAGTGTGTGGTATGTTGGAAATCGAATCGGAAGGAGGAATTATGGTTAGGTAATATAGGTTGATGTATCTTTGAGGCAACAATCTAACCAATATATGTTAGAGTAAATCAAATGAAGAGTTAACCTAGATTTTGATTGAGTAATGAGTATGAGAGAATGTTTGCTGAAGGTAAGGCCATTGGGGCCATGCATACCAAATTTAGAAAATAGGATCGGAAACTGTAAGCCAAATGAAGAACAAAATAAATTTAAACATCATTCCAAGGGTCTGATTGCATTGCATAATAACCAAGTGTCTAGAGATTTATTGCAACATCATAATACTCAGCTATGTTGTTAATCTCGGATAGCGGTTAAGCTGATATTGTAAAGACTAAAAAACAATGTACATAATAATAATCATAAATTCCAACAAGATGCATAAATACTCAAAAATAGAGTAGTATACATAGTTAAAGGGACAATCATACTTAATAAAATATAACCAACATAATAATTCCCCATCAAAAAAAGTTCTAAATGTAATCAAAGTACATCCTATCAAAATCATTTAAATGTAATCAAAATACACCCCATCTGTTGTTTAAATTGGTGGCCCTGCAATAGTTTAGGATTAAAAACATAGCCCAGTAATGATGGATTAATGCGTTTATATCTAGACTATTTATGGGGAATTAGTAGTCAGTATTATAATCATTAGTAGTCCAGAATGTAGAAAATGTTTGATCTTTAAACATCCGCTCTCTCTTTCTTGTTGCTATTTGCATACAGTTTCACTTTCCTTGTCTTGTAGCTAAAGCTCCTCTTCCTTGCTGCGTCCTTGTTGGGGAAAATTGTCACCCTCATTAATGTTATACTTGCTAAAAATACTATGTTCTTTTACTGATAAAAATGTCATTCTGTAAGATATCTATAATGCATTTTCAGTGGAATGATTTTGATTTTTGAATTTCTTTCATAACCTATTATATCCAAATATTGGTTGTTTAATCTTTGGAATTTATTTTTGCATAAATATTTCATTGCTAAATCACCTGACCTAATTTTGCACTTTACTAACATACCTGTTCTGCTGTGCAGGTGAAATCCATACCATTCAGTGGAACTGGCAAGCACAAATATAGTTTCCAGAATATTAAAGTTCCTCCTCTCCCTGTGCATTTTTGTGATTGTGAGGAACATTGTAGTCCTTTTATCACTAAAAGTGAAAAGTTATCTATGAATACGGCAGCTGAAACTGGTGGAATAAATGATGAGGAAATTAACATCATGAATGCTGTGATGAACAAGCTTTTTGAAAAAGAGAAGGTTTCAAACACCAAGCAACTTGGAAAGAAGCATGATTCATTTGAATCTCCAAATGCTTTACAATCTAATAAAGGTGAAGTAGAAAGTGCAACAGATGTTGATGACGATGATGACGATGATGATGGTCTCATAATCAACATTGCAACGAAGAAAAGGAAAGCAGCTTTAACAGAGACCCAAGAACTTGAAAAGATCTTGGAAAATCAGGTTAGTTGCATGTCATTTCTTTTTAATTTGGGGAGGGGGACTTCATAAAATAAGGTTAGTTCATAGGTTAGTTTGGCTTAAATAGTTGACAAGTTGATAAGCTAGTTGAAAGTTGAGAAATTAATAATGTTAAAAATCTGTCAAGGTAGTTTATTTAATCGAAAGTATTTTAGTAAAATTAACTGATGAACTAGCTGATAAATGTAAAATGATACAATACATTATTAGATATTTTATTTGTTTATATAAGTTAATAGTTATGTATGCAAAAATATATGTTTAAATACATATAGTTTTAGGTTTTTCAGTAAACTTTATCTATTCTGTTTTAAAATAAAATTTTGCAAAAAAATTAAAACTGATATTGACTTGCCTTTCGAGTTATGCACATTGTATTAATTAGGGTAAATTGGAAGTGACATTCATTCTGGGACAAATTTTGTTTGCGAATGTGATAATTTTTGTGGGACAGAGGGAGTAATTGTTATTGTTTGGTCTTCAGGAATGGTCCAATAAATCAAATATTGCAGAGGAAGAACCCATTGATGTGCAGAGGAGCAACAAAAATCCTGACAAGGTCAAGAAGAGAAAACCACTTCCCAAATCAGAAAGCAACAGCAATGAAGGTGTGTCTAGTGCCCCTGCTGGCAAGAGTAAAATGCAGACCCTTATAGATGAGCTGGGATCTGGCGAACAGCCTACTGAACCAGGATATGATCTTGGGGAATTGGGTAATGTTTCATGGTCGCAGAAGTCTTCATGGAAAGAACTTGTTGGTAAAGGAGGCAATGCTTCCTTCAGCGCCTCTCTCATATTGCCGAAGTATGATTCTGATAAAGATCAACAAAATTCTGATGATTCTTGCACTTCTTCATCTACAAATGATGAAACTGAAGACATGGAAAGTGAATCTCAACCTGAAGACATGGAAAGTGATGAATCTCAACCTGAAGACGTGGAAAGTGATGAATCTCAGCCTGAAGACGTGGAAAGTGATGAATCTCAATCTGAAGACGTGGAAAGTGATGAATCTCAACCTGAAGACATGGAAAGTGATGAATCTCAACCTGAAGACGTGGAAAGTGATGAATCTCAACCTGAAGACGTGGAAAGTGATGAATCTCAACCTGAAGACGTGGAAAGTGATGAATCTCAACCTGAAGACGTGGAAAGTGATGAATCTCAACCTGAAGACGTGGAAAGTGATGAATCTCAATCTGAAGACGTGGAAAGTGATGAATCTCAACTTGAAGACGTGGAAAGTGATGAATCTCAACTTGAAGACATGAAAAGTGATGAATCTCAACCTGAAGACATGAAAAGTGATGAATCTCAACCTTCCCATGCTCAAGTGACAGAAGAACCTGCTGAAGCTCAACCTACCAATGCACATGTGATAGAAGAGCATGCTGAATCTCAACCTACCAATTCACCAGTGCTAGAAGAACCTGCTGAAGCTCAACCTACCACTAAACAATTGATGACTGAACCTGCTGAAACTCAGGATAAGACGGGTCCAAAAATAACCGGCAGAGGTTCTGCATGGATGCAAAAGGAATCCTGGACCCAACTGGTAAATAAGGATAACAATTCATTTAGCATTTCACAAATTTTGCCTGACATCACTTTCCTAGAACAAACAGCCAAGGAGCCAATTTTGTACCCTGCCAATTCCAATGATTGCAAGCATAATGGTGCTGATAAGAATACTATTAGTAGAACTGTCAATGATGGCTTCAACTTAGGGGAGATTGTACCGAAGAATAGTAAGCATTCTGGCGCTTATGATTTAGTTTCTGCTCCAGTAGTTGAGAAAACAGTTGAAACAAGTTCAAGGGAAGGATCCAGTGCAAATGTTGAAATAGGAGAAACTTGCTTATTTATGAGAAGTGCCGCTTCACTGAAAGAGTGGGCAAAAGCTAAAGCTGCTGTTAGTGGATCACTCAAAAGAAAACACAGTGAGAAGTAAGGGATCAATTCTATGTCCCTGATTTAATTTTTACACAGTTATTGTTCTAGTACATGTTGATTCAAGGGAAGGTTCCAAAAAGTCGCAGAATCTAGATATCGAAGATAGTTATAATACCCGATCAAGGGTAGGTTTCAAGATTTTGACGAAAATTATTTTTTGAATTCTAGGGATTTTGGTAATCTAGATTCCTCAATGAAACATTTTGTTGTTAACAATATAATTAACTTTCTTTTTGGGGGGTCAATTCCATCTGGTGGGACTCAATCCTTAATGATATTAGTGTAGTTTTTTTGTCAGATGTTTGGATTGCCATATTTTCACCTAAATTACTGCTTTTGTTTCAATTTTTTTTATCGTGTATATAAAAAAGTTGTTAACTTATTAGAAGAAATTATAACACCTAAATCAAAGTTAATTTAGTAACTTTTTATATTTAATTAATTAATTATTTTTTAATGATAATAATGATAAATATAATTATAGTTAGTGGAATAATTGAATATAATATTAATGATAACATTAGTATTATTTAACAATATAAGTGGACTAATTGAATATAGGGAAAATTAATAAACATAGGAATAGAAAAAAATAATAATAACTCTTGCATTAGTATTTAAAAGGAAATTATTTTGTGATCGAGAAAAGAATGCAAGTCAAATTTATGAAATTAAGAGTAATAAGTGTTTTATTTGTATTTTTTCTGTCTTTCTCTATCTCAAAATTTTATAATCTTCATACAATATACTCTTATTTATTGACATTCATTTTTATTCAACTATTTCAATAAACTATAATTAATAATAAGAACATTTTAATAAATAATATTTAATATTATCATTAAAATCTATACATCTAACAATTTTTTTTTAAGAATAGCAAATACCTCAAATAAGACCTTATTATTATAAAACGGTATTAAAATAAATAAACATTTTTTTTACATTAGAAGTAGTTTAACTTACGATACTTTAATCTCTTCAAAAACTATTGATATATTTTTTTAATTACTCTAAAATGATATCTTCTTTATTACTCTAAAATGAAACACAGGATGAGGTAGAGCTGAGATTTTTTTTTTCTCATTCACAATTCAAATATTAATCGTTCAAATTGCTCCACAGAAAAATTGTTTAAGGATGGAAGGACTACAAAGAGCCAATATAAAGGCTAAACACAATTTTGTTTCAATTAAGAAACATTTTAGAAATACAATTTATAACATGTATTTGTTCATATTAGCAGAAAAGCGAACATGTACTCGAAGGCTATACTACTCCTTTATCCATAGGTCGAAATAGCAACGGCCAGTTCATAATCAATTACTCTTAAACTTAAGAAACTTTAATCACACCAACTTTTATTGATATATTATTGTTATTACTCAAATGAAATTACAAACATGTAAAACTAAGAATTTTTTCTCTTTCACAATGTAAGTATTATCTTTCAAATTGCTCCACTCAAAAGTTGTTTTAGGATCATACTACTCAAAAGAGTCAATATAAAGGTTAAACACAATATTGTTTCAGTTTACAAACATTTTAGAAACACAATATTGTTTCAGTTTACAAACATTTTAGAAACACAATATTGTTTCAGTTTACAAACATTTTAGAAACACAATTTACATAATGTATTTGTTCATATCAGCACAAAAGTGAACATGTTTTGTCATAAAGTCACTGCATTCTATTGGCTTGACTGAGAATTTATAGCCTCAATTGCTTGAGATGAAGCACTTGAAAATTCCATTAGTGACAAGAAGAGATGAGGAAGTCGAATTCTGAGGTTATCTAGAGTCATAGTCCTACTACATTGAACAGAATCCAAATAATCTGCTTTCACACTTTCCACCTGCTTCTTCAAGGCTTCTGTTTCAGCTTTTTTTTGAAATAGTGGATGTTTCGGGCTTATATTAGCTACATCGCCATCATCTTCTTCGAAGTTCCATTCCATTTTTTTCTGTATTGCAGCCAGGGATGCCGAACACCTGTGCAACTTTCTTTCAAGTTTTTCCAACTTTTTCAGAATGTTATCTTCCTCGGCCTGTTGAGCAATTATCGAACGGATGGATATCAAAAGGTTTTTTATCGCATCCTCAACCTCCTGTAATCATATACCACAGCGCCGGAAAATTATTATCATTTCACTTGTAAAATATAATCGTTTGTAATATAGAAAAAGAATAAAAAAGTACCTTATCAGATAATCCATCAAGGCCAAGCTCCCACTGTTCACAGATGGTGCGAATAGAAGAGTGATTGCCGCTTTCATGACCATCCCTGAGGCAGTTTGTAAGCTGAACCCACTTACTAAGGGTCCCCACGTACTCTCGTTGCGATTTCACAAGTTTGCAGAAGCTATTATACCAATAGGAGGCCTCGCTTTCAAACTGAATTGTAGCCTGGTGATGGTATTCGGAACTTAGAATTGTGTTATGGTTATCACTGAGGTTACACAACTGCTGAGAGATCAGAGCCTGAGACTTATGGCACTCATGCATTATCGACCACATTTGTGACAATCTACAAAACAAACAAGAGTTTAAATCAAAACCTAGGATATGATTCACATATACACCGGATACGACAAAGAGTCGTCACTAGTAATAATGTAACCAAGTCAGAGAAATATACCCGGCAGTTAATGCAACCAATTGTGGTAGGAGCTCTTCGTCTATAAGTTCCAAAATTGATGATGATGTTTCACTGATGCACTGCCGGAGGCTTATTAAATCAGACTCCAACTTCTTAACATTTAATCGAATTTTGTCGATTTTGACCAAGTCAAGATTCTCATCCTCTTGTTTTTGCAATGACGAGGACTTCCTCTCAAACTCTAATTTGGTAAATCCCTCCTCCTGTATTATATGACATTTGAGCAGTGAGAAAAAAAAGTTCATACACAAATGCAATGTTTTAATTATAAGAAGAACTTTATTAAGTGCAATATATGGAAGTTCATCAAATTTTGATTAAATGCACCCAACACAGAAGATATATATTAGACTATAGTAGACTATTAGACCCGTATACTTTTCAATCAATCTCCGGCAGCCTTATGCCGCCGCAAAGCACTGCCGAGTAATAACATCACGTCCACTTTGGAGACCAATTTCTCATCCCTTTTAGTTAAAAAGGGTTTTAGGCACATGGCTGGTTCAGACCCTTCACAAGCTGATATCCTTATTTCAAAAACTATGTCAGTGTTCCACTCTTCACTGACAAGTTAGATGCCACCAACTATCATACATGGTTATCAAACATCAAACAATGGCTTAGGTTTCAAGATCATGAGGATCATCTCACCAACAACCCTGAATCCGTGCCCGAATCAGACCGCAATCGTTGAGTAATGATTGATGCTCAACTATGTATCATCATCAAATCCACCATTGATTCTTCCCTGAAGAATTTCTTCATAACTCTTATAACTTGTGTGTCTGTTTGGAAGACGGCCAAGATTTCTTACATCAACGATACTCAAAGGCTATACGAGATTCGCAAGAATCTCCTGAATGTTGTTTCCCCGAGACGAATTGGTTGTTCCATGGCTGACTATTTAGATAAAATTCAAGGTATCTTACACGATTTCAATGAAATCTTGCCTCCGACTAACTCATCTACAGAGGCATTTGAACAGAGAATTTTTTTTATGATATTGGCCTTGTGCGGGTTACCTATGGAGTATTCTTTGGTTCGCGATCCAATTCTGAATTCTCAGGTTATACCTACTTTGACCTCTGGATCCTCTACCTTGTTGCGTATACCAGCAAAACCATGTTTGAATGTGGATGTTACTGATTCTCAAAGTCATAATCATGGTATACCTCCTCCTAAGTGTGATCATTGCCACAAGCTCGGCCACACTATTGCTAAGTGTTTTGCTCTCCATGGTTGTCCTATTCAGACAACCAGCATTGCACTGACGGCCCAGCGCAAGTAGACCATAATTACTTTTAATCTTGTGGATTAGCATTGATTATGTAGAGAAATTCTTAACTAGTTTCTTCTAATTTTATTTCATATAATTTCTACGTAGATCATTGATTATGCAGAGAGAAACTCTTAACTAATTTCTTCTGATTTTATTTCATTTATTTTCTATGTTTAATAGACTGAGTGTAGGGCTATTTATAGTCTTGCAAGATTAACCAATTCAGTTAGTCGGTCCCTAAATTCAATGGATCAGTTTCCATTGATTTTGCAACTAAGTTGGGATAGGGGAATCTACATTGCAGCTAGTGCACACAGTAGTTACAGGACATTCTATTATATGGCAACCTTTAATATTTGTGGCACACTATGGCTGAAATTTTATAATATACTATGCAGGGCAATTAAATATATGACTTTTTGCATCAAATTTGCACTAAACACAGATAACATCAGCATCATAAACTGTCCATTTGTTTTATTACTGGCTTACCTTGACTGCTTTGTAAAGTTTCTTCTCTGCGGCATATAGTTTTTTAAGCGTGGCACAATGAGCTCCAGGCCTGCATGGTTCACTAGGACTAGAAAAGTCGGCGTCATCTTTGGTGAATGTAGGCGACTTAGTATGCCTACTCCATGACAGTACACTAAACACCCTTGCAGAATTGGTTCTCTTGCCTACAAAAAACATGACACAGTAATATAAAAATGATGTCAAGATGAACTTCAACAATCCAAAGGACACAATATGAAAATGAATGTAGGCTTACTATGAATACGCCCAGAATTCTGCCGCAGAAGAGTATCTCCGCTGCTGATATCAATGAGAACAGCAATTTCCTTTATGCATGCCGATGCTTTCAAGAAATGATCATCTAACTCTTTAACTATACCCTCCAAGGTTTTCACACTTCTACCAACCCCCTTGGGCGTAGCTTTCGCAACATGAGTTTCTTTTTTAAACAAACAAATGGCAGATGGATTATCATCATCAACTGCTTCTCTAACCTGTTGCTTTCCACATCGTAATTTTCTAACACTCGCATCACCTTCCAAGTCTTGGACTTCATCTTCGAAATCCGTTTTGGTTTCTTCCCAATTCTCCTCCTCTAATGACTCCACCACCTCGATTTTATCCATAGGTCGAAATAGCAACAGCGAGTTCATAATTGGATCGATGTCACCATCATTCTCTAGTATTTCATCTTGGCCAATGTGCAGCATACTCTTGTCAGCGAGAAAAGGAGGCAGTGGTGGCGGTAACAAATTAGGCGGCGGGGAAGGTGGGGGGTCGGGCAGGCCAGTAGATGCAAAGTCCAATTCTAAAGAATCGGACTCGGTGAACTGCCGGAGTGTGGCGCCGGTGTTCCTTAACGCTTTCAAATAAGCTAGCAGGGAATCAGAAAATTGCTCTCTATTACACACAAGCTGTTTAATCACCTTCTTCCTTTCCTTGCATATGCCAACTCTTCCATCCTCATCAATAGTTGATAACACACAACCCATTTTTACACAAGTTCAGTTGATAGCACTATCCACAGTCAAGATTCTGGTGATTCAGAAATCAAAGATTGATTCTGACCTGCATAAACAAAATAAACAAGTAAGACATAGAAAGCATTTAGAAAGAAACAAATCGAGAAAGACGAATCCTATGTTGTTCCTTCGTCATGTTTGACAAAACAAAGACATGTACATAGGCAGAAAGTAAACAGACACGAAAACCGAGAAGATGAGAGAGAAGAGGAAGAAGAAGGAGATTACGGTGAGAGAGCATGCAGAGGTTGTGGAAGGAAGGTGAAGAAGTGCTGAATAGTACAATGCAATGTAAGAAGAAGATTTTGGAAATGGAAAAGGAGTGAGTGAGAAGAGAGGTTAGAGGAAGAAAAGAAAGAGGGACTTTGTTTATAGAAAGAGAAAGAGGGACTTTCTAAAAGCTTTTTCTGACATGACATGACATGGCAGACTCGTCTCTTGTTCTTTTTTATTTCTTCGTTGGTGGTATAAGACTCTTCGTATGTTGTTTTTGGAGATTTGACTCGCTACTACTAACAAAGTAAAAATGAAAAAGTGATGAAAATTAAATAAGGATAATCATCACAAATACTTTTTAAATATACTAGTGCTAATGCGGAACAAAAATAATTAATTTCACATTATTATGCTCAACTCAAATTGACTTTAATAATGTTTCATAATGAATTCACGAATAGGTTATGATATATGAGAGAGAACGGAGAATTTACTTTATATAATATGGACATTTAAAATAGTTCTTATATGAACTAGTATTAAGTGGGGGTTTGATTATATCTCAAGTATAGGTTTTATGGTTGTGAATATTCTGAATTCTCAATGTTTTAGTACACACGTTTTTGAATTGAGTCTTATTATTATTGGATTTCTCTATCTTTATGTATGTGGTCGACCCGAACAATTACTCTGAGGTTTATCATTGCACATTAATGGAAATACTTTTAGAGTACCAAGTTATTGCCCTCCTCGACTGAGGTCCTACAAATTCCTACCTTGCAAAAATGAGAGTGGGTCACCTTGGGAAGAAGCGCTTTAAATGCATGTTTGTCACTGAAACGTTGTGCATGATCATTCTTACATGTGACTCTAAATCTTCGGGATAGGGTGTGATGCTGCATTTTAGGGTACTCAAGTGTTGTTGTGATCTCAAAATGAATTATGCCGTTGATTTTCGTCTAATTACCTTCCTTCGTTTTAGGTCCTCGATTTGAATATCTCGCTCTATTATGTAAAGACAATTTCTCTTTACAGGCTGCATTTCACTATTTATGCAGGTTTTCTTTTCTCTCTTTTGCTAACTTCAATCATCTCTTCATGGAGCTTTGGTGACACATTGCTTTGTTTGTTTGTTTTCCCTTTTAGATTTAGCAACTTATTTTCTCTTTCGCATTTGAGCAATTGTCATTGTAGTTTTACCTTCATATCTTCAGTTTTTTTCTGTTATCATTTCTCTCCCTCTCATTTACCAATATTGTTTCACGCTCTTTCTTTTTAGCAATGGTCATTCCAGATTTTATGATAATCATTTTCTTTTTGTTGACAGTGTGGTGGAAATGGTTCAAAAGGACCAACATGGTCTTGAATTTCTCATTGACGTCACTTAGTACTTTCTGGTGGATGTAGAATTGGTGGGGATAAGTATCGTTTTCGATAATGTTCAAAGTTTATAGGGCACTCATTGTGATGTGTGGTCGTCCTCTTATGGGTTTGTTTCTCATATCGAGCCTGGTGAAAGACTGTATAGATCTTTTGATGGATGTTCAGTGTCATTCCATGAGTGTTTGTTTTCCATACTGAGATTTAGGCTTCCCTTCATCGATTTTGAAGTTGAGGTATTGAATCACTTGAGAGTCGCTCGTTGTCAAATGCATTTAGTAGCTTGGGCTTTCACGAAGGTGTTCCAATATTGGTGTGAGCACCGAGGTACAATGGCTGATTTAAATTTACTCTTCAATATAGCATGTACTTTCGTTAGAGTAGAGCAGGGGCAAAATGTAACACCATAAACCCCAAAACGCGAAATCATGCGAATAAAAACAATGACACGCATATGGTGTCACTCAAACAAAACCTAAAACTGCTCCATAATATGGGTTATATAAAACATGCATTAAAATAATCACCTGTCATCGCATACTCACATTTACATAGCCTCATCGCAACGCAATAATCGAATTAAAATAACTCAACAACCAAATAAGTCTCATCACATAAGCATGGTTATGGAAATTGCCTTTAACGTAACAACATCAAAACAATAGTAAATAAAAAACAAAAATTTTCCCCACTTAGTGTTACAGATCAGAGCAACGAAACTAAATAATCGCATAAAACAGAAAAAATGGAAGAACAACCTCAACGTCATCCTTCAGCCTCTAAGCAGTTACTCAGTTACCTGCCTGCTTGTACCCTAAGGAGGAACACAGAACTACACAAACAATAAATGGGTGAGAATACACTCATAATAATTAATGGTGCAAAAGTATGTAAGGGTAGCCTAAACAAATAACAGCAATTATTTAACACACTTCAATCGCATACTTCACGAAAGCACTCTCATTCACCGATAGCAACACAATCATTCGATACATATGCAAATAATGGATGCAAATGTACTCGGTTCCATGACTCAACAATGCACATTGTACCATTATGGACAACACAAGTCCATCTCGCTCATGAATCCCCACCATTGGATAAGAGCACACCAAACCATTACCATCACCATATATAAGGCTTCACTGATTTCCATAGGAAACTAACTACACGCTCCTAAATCCCCACCATAGGACCAGAGCACACCAAAACTGGACCAGAGTTTGTAAACCATAATGTATGATTCACTGTAACATGCAATATCACCAAATGATCATCATAGAATCACCATAATAAACAACAACATCATTCTACATACAAAATAAGTGGATTAAATCCATAACAACATAATAGCATCATAATTCACCTCTAAATAGTGGCCAACAATAGCCTAAACACAACAACACAAAAAAAAAACCAGACTGACAAGTCAGTTCCAAGCCAATGAGCAAATAACACCCACTCTAGAAGTGTGACGGGTTACTTGTCACCAAGGTGACACTGGTTACCTTCCACATCATCTCACACGTCACACATGTGAGGACCATCCCACCTAAACATGCCTTGGGACCATGACGGTCTACCCATCAGGCAGTCGACGCCCGTTAGTGCCTCTACAACAATGACGACCAAGGCATCATTAGGGTAACACCCGTCACCCTAAACTAGAAGCAGAACCTACATTTTATGCAATAAAGTTTAAAATAAAACTCATATTTCACACCCTCTAACCCCAAATCGCACAAAAACATCAAGGATAAAGATATTTAACATCAATACAACATTTACAAAGGTTCGTCAAGTGTGTCTAAGGAAAGATATCACGAATTCTGGTCGTAAGGAGACCGGGCAGCTACTACCCAAAATTACTCGATAAAAGAGTTAGTTTCCACTGAAATGTGAATCCACATGAAAATTTCCTTCCAATAACACTTTGGTTTGACACTCACCTATAATCCATCACCCGATATCATCTAACATCATTGGGTGAAAATTTCAAGATGATAGGGAGCAAGTTGAGATCCACTCATGAAGGCCAAAGAGTTATCATACTAAGGAGTTTGGCCTCCCTTCGACCATCTCTTGCATCCCAAGAAAGCTAATCACCAACCAGATTGCCCATAGAAAGGTCGTCAACTACCTGTCAACTACGTGAGGTCGAGGAAGAAGGAAGTCGAGGAGTGTCAGCCATAACGACCAAAAAGCACCTCGTTGAGGTAATTGACAATGCTAGAACTGGATCATAAGACTCTAATGGTCGTCCTCAAACTATGTTCTCGAAGAAGCCGACCATCCAACTTTGCATTGGAAGGCATATACAAAGTGAGATTCCTTGGCACTCCATCAAACCAAAGAAGACACCTTAAAAAAAGGATAGACAAACATAACATTATAAAGATGACAAGCAAGCCACGTCGTTATAGAAAGTGCAAACAATAAGAGACATTGCATAATAACAGTATTATAATGGAGCCTAATGCAAGGATCTAGCTTAAATCATGCATAAATTATCAAGGTAAAAATATCTTCATAAATATTAAATATTGTTACACCCAAGCACAAAATCCCGAAAGCATTATATGAAACAAAAAAAATACAGAAGAAAAGAAAGATCAAGCCGAAGCATATGGAGCCAAGGTAGTGGCCTCACCCTCTTGAGTCACCCCGGGAGTAGCCTGAAATGGGTCAAGTGTCTCAGCCAAAATTATGGCTTGGGGAAGAACTTCCTCGCCTATTCCATAAATCTGTCACAGACCCCAAGCATAACCTGTATAGTCTACTGAAAGGAACCACCTAGAGCATGCCTCAGATCGTCCACCTCATCTTGAAGAGATTTTTAGGTCTCAACACGAGCCTCCGATTCCTAAAGAAGATATTTTCGGTGCTCTTCCACCTGACGAGTCATTTCATCAACAACATCAGAAGCGTATTGATACCACTTCTCCGCCTCTTTGAGGGATTCCTTCAGTTTATTCACTAGAGCGACTAAAGTGGAAGGAGAGTCGTGGATTTTTGCCTCCTCCCGTAAAAAGTTGGTAGTTTTAACCTTCTCCTGCATCACAACAAGCTTGTTCTGTAGAGAATAACACCTTAACTCCATAGCTTCACATTTTCTTTTCCATGCATCCCTTTCCTTGGTGGGTTACTCGGGGCCAAGACATCTCCCCGACTATCAGAGACAAGGAAGAATATAGAAGCAACGTTGAACATACTATGATTAAGCTCAGAGACAAGTTCCATTTCCCCTATTATGGAGATTCTGAACGAAGGATAAATCTGACGTCAAAACAGTAGTAGCAGCCTCCTTAAAAGTGCGAGTAATCCGGGATGAGAAGATGTCCAGCATTCACATGAAGGGAGTTACCTCCCCAGACACACCATCCTCGACAACACAAATTTGTTTTATAGAACCCTCATCCCAAGAGGAATGTTAATCTTTATTTCAGACCCTCTTTGTTAAAACTTAAGTCGGGGTTGACTCCCCCACAAAAAAAGTTGTCGTAGCATCCACAAGTTGCTCTACCTCGAGTGCTAAAGTTGGAGTTTCACCAACCGAGGTAGAAGTTGAGGCCAGAGCAAAAAAAGTGGTTAAAGTATCACAACCTAAATACCTTAAGCATTTACATGACTATATAACAACTTCAAATTGTTTACTTTTTCCATGCTATCCGCAAAACACAATCACACATGTCAAAATAAACATGAGGACTTAACTCTCGCCGAATATTTTTTTTGTCTCCTCTTGACTAACTGCATTCAAAATAGCATGAGTGTCAATCCACCTTTTTCTCAACTCAATATAGGGTACCTTAATAGGGGCAAACTCTTTCTCATAGCCAAGCCTCTAAAACTAATATTGTATTTCTTCCTTCATTGCTACCTCTTTTGGAGAAAGAGATCCCGACTTGGTACAATAGGAATGAACATACCAATAATAATGGAGTTTATACCAGTATTTCAGATATGAAATCCAACAGAAGTGGCATAGAAATAGCAAAAAACAAGATGGGTCACATGTGTGAGAAGGGGTTTGACAAGCAAGAAGCACTTCAGAAAATCTCTCCAATTCAGAGTAAATGGGTCAAACCAAAGACTGGCCTGGTGAAAGCTAATGAATCTCTGATTTCGGAAGTTATCCTTAAAAGTGCACCTTGGGTGGAACAAATTAAGGAATGAACTAATATAAGCTTTCTAAGATTTATGCTTGACACACAACTAAAATACCCTCATGAGTCAGATTCGTAATTTTTTACATTATTAGTAGTAGGAATAAATTTCTTAGCACTATCTGAGCGATGCTGAAGGAACAAGGATCTCGGGACACTTTATACAATGACATATCAGAACTAGAATAATTTTCATTGTACACTAAACATTCTCTATTGCTTTTGCCAATTCCATAAATCATAAATGCAAGTTTAGTTCTATCAATGTCAGATGTGATGAATTTATGAAATGTTATATCATGCTTACCTAAAGTAAAACATTCCTTTTGAAATATGATGATTTCTTTTAATTCTTCTTTCAAAATTAAGTTATCTCTTTTTAAAAATTTGATGAGATTGGCTTGATCATTGCAACAATTCATGAGATCATTCATGCATAAAATAAAGTCAGAATAAGAGTATAACTTATCTTTATCTTCAGACTCCATTTCAGATAAAAGTCCTTCTTCATATGTGTGAGCCATTAACGCTTGATTTGTTTCATCTTCTATTTCTAAGTCTTCATCGTCTAGATCTTCCCATGTTGCCATAAATTTCTTCTTAAATCTGTTCATAAAGTTATCCTTCTGATGACTTCCTTTTTTTTACTATCTTTCTGAAGATCAGGACAGTCATTTCTGAAGTCACCAGGTTTGTTACAGTTGTAGCAGATTTTATCTTCTTATTTCTCTATAAATCGTCTTAAACCATTATTTTTAGAAAATCTTATGTTCCTTCTGGCCATTTATTGAAATCCTCTGATGGAGCATGCCATATCATCGTCATCAGATCTACCATTAGAATCTTCTTCAGAAGTTTCATCAGGTTCACTAATCCTTGAAAGCCTTTTGGATCTTTCACTAGATTTTTCATAAGCAGATCTCAAGGAAAGAGTTTTAAGAAAACTAATCTCCATTTAGTTCCATCTCATGGCTCTGAAGATTGCTAATTATACTTTCAAGAGATAGCATATTCAGGTCTTTAACTTTCTGAATACTTGTTAGTTTAGGTCTAAACTTTAGAGGGAGACTTCTTAAAGTATTTTTAACATGATCTAATGTAGAGTAACTCTTATTTAACACTTAAAGGCCTAATACAAGAATCTGAAACTTGGAGAACATGGTTTCAATATCTTCATCATCCTTCATTTTGGATAACTCATATTTTTGTACCAACAAGTTAGCTTTTTCTTCTCTAACTTGTTAATTCCCTTCATAGGTAGAGCAAAATGATTCAAAGATAGTCTTTGCAGAAGACTTATCAATGATTTTTAGATACTTAGCATGTGGTAGAGCATCATCCAGAATACCTATGACTCTGTGATGTTTTCTATAAATTTTCTTTTAAGCTGAAGTCAAAGTTTTTCTGTCAGATACCATACTAACACTGTCAACGGTGATCTCAATACCATCTTGAAGTATATCCCACAATTCATCATCAAGTGCAATGATATAAGTGTACATCTTGCTTTTCCACCTTTTGAACTCAGTGGAATCACCACTAAATACATGAGGTTTACCAGAATAGTGATTTCTCTCAGAACCACTATAATCATAGGAAATTCCTCTTTTTGGGGTACTAGCAGTAGGATCCTCAATAGACATATTTTTCTCTTTGGATCTTTATTTGTACCACTGTTAAGTGTTACACACAAACCTTGCTCTGATACCAACTGAAGGTGAGAAAAATACATAAGAAGGAGGGTTTGGATTGTGCTTGCCAAATTGTTTCTACTTCTGAACTAGAGTTCATAATCTAAACAAAAGTTCAAAAACTGATAACAAGTTCAATGAATAAGATAACATAAGTAAATAAAAATAGGCAAAGAACACACAAAAGTTATCTCGGTCCCTCTTCAACTGAGAGTAGTCCAGTTCCTTTGCAGCATAAGAGATTTCCACTATAATCGAACAAATTACAAATGCTTATACTCTCAATATAAGACTTTTTCCTGCTCAGACCTACAACCTAAGTCTTCCTTGCATAATCAGCACCTGATCAAGACTTCTTGGTTAGATCCTCATATCTTAAGACTTTCCTGCTTAAACCCCTCAGGTTCAAGTCTTCCTTTCTTATACTCCACGATTACAAGACTTCCTGCTTAGACCTATTGTCCAAGACCTCCTACTCAGATTCCACAAATCCAAGACTTCAATGCTCAAGCCCAAGGCAAGAGACTTTTATCTGAATTGACTGTTTAGAGAAGGAATAACTTACAACAACACTTGATTAACAATCATATGTGTTCAAATATAATACAACACAATTTAACACAAAAGATTCTTAAGCTATACAAGAATAAGAACTCTTAAAGATTAGCTTCTCTTGAAATGATACGAATAGTGTGAAATGCGTGTATATTTTAGTTGTAGTTGCAGTGTTATTCTCTTGGTTAATCTTCAATCTTCTCCTCTTTTTATAGATGAAGAAATAGATTTGTTGAAGCATCCCAACAACTATATTCAGATCAAATCTTCTTGCACATCTTCTTTTCCGATAAAGAAGGGGTTGGAACTCGTAGCCAAGAAATTATCAAATGAACAAGGTCCTTGTCTAGATAAATCTTCTGTGAAACAAGTACAAGATAATCTTTTGAAGATAATATTAACTAATCTCGAGTCCCGTGATTTCTAAGCTTAAGTTGACACCTATCAATTTCAGAGGCATGTTAAAATGCTTTTGATTATGAATTGTACAAAAGACATCTTTTTGATCATACTCTCTCGCAAGTACTTGATCAAAACTGAACCATGGTTTCTTCGTGACAGATCCTGTTTCATCAAGTAAATTGAATTCTGTACACATGAACCAGTTAGTCAGAAATCCTAATTGTTCTTCAAATAATTTGTTATCATCAAAACCTTACAGGATACATGGTATGATCCAAATTTTTTTCAACATAATATAAATCATGATGGGTGATATCCAGGAGGACTGTAAGGTGTCTTCCATAATTTCCATCACCACTTTGGTAGTTCCAATGTTTGGATTTCTCAAGGTTTCCTTGATGAAGGAATTGTTGACATCATAGGCTCTAGTGCTAGCAACCTTAAATAAGACACCCACACTAGTATTTTTCTCTCTAGGGACGTGCGATATTTCATGGCATCTGAACTACGTTAATATTTCTCTATCCAGGTCGACATTACACTACGATAATGGTCTTTAGTCTAAGACTCTCTTTGACTCGTGATACTACTAGATGTGAATCTATCTATAACCTAATATTTCCACCCCAATCTCGACTGCTAATATGAGGTATGCTATGAAAGTTTCATACATAATTAGGTTATTGATAGTGAATAAATTAAAATGCAGGGATACTTTGATCCCTAAGTTGTCTTCATTTTCCAATATATGAACTACCTCGTTCCCTCTTCTATTTTTCAGATTGAGCCTCATATTTTATTGTTGAACCTATCATAACACACTTGTCAGGTGTTCGTCTTGCAGTCTTTCTTTTTTGGACTTGACGATCATATCATCCATGAAAACTTCTAGCTTTTCACCTATCTAATTTTTTAAGATTTTATTCATCATCCTCTAATATGTTGCTCCTACATTCTTCAGACCAAAAAGGGTGACATTTGATCGTTAGTTAGGTTGTTCACTCATAAAGAACGTATAGTGCCTGCCGACCTTAAACACGAGTATCTAGTTATAACAAGAATACACGCCTATGAATGAAAATAATTAGTAACTTGTTGAGTTGTCCACTAGCTTGTTGATGTTTGGGAATGTATATAAATCTTTCGAGAAGGCTTGGTTGAGGTCGGTTTAGTCAAACATACATTATCCACTTTCCTGAATATTTATTGGCTAATAGAATATTGCATAACCTTTAGTGTATCTAAATTCAAAAATAAAGTTGGCATTGAGTAGACCTTAAACCCTATTCATGGTCACTTCAATCTTTTAAGGGGATTGTCATCTTCTTAGTTGGGCTACATAATGGGCTAAGGGGTCAATATTCATACGGTAACAAGCCACACTAGGGTTTATATCAGACATCTCGTCGAGAGAAATTATGAAGAGGTCAACATTAGCATTAATGAACTCAATGAGCCCTCTTTGCACCAAAAGTGGAAAACCGTCTACTACACAAACCGCTCTTACTGAGTTATCATGGATTTTTATAACCTTAAAATTGTTGTCTTGAACCAGACCCAAGGCTTCCACTTTGACTCCTGGTGGGGAGTCGAGCTTGTTATTTTGTAGGGTTTCATATTCTTGTATGCCGAGACCAATTGTACTAACAGTAATCTCACGAGTCTTCTTCCTTTTCTTCTCAGGGCGATGTTGGTCGCTAAAGGGTTCTTCATTATGGCTTCATGTATTAGGCGAGCTCTGTGTATATTAATCGAAACAACAACTGGTTTGCGAAAATCTTTGTGGTACCTCATCTTCATATGGAATATAAAAGCCACTACATCTAGTGTCGTGAGGAACGATCTTCCTAGGACGACATTGTATACGCTTTAGTAGTGGATTATCGAAAAACATTTGTTCATCGTCCCCTCGTTCTTTCCTTCTTTGACCAAAAATGGTAATTCTACGGCCCTGCACGGGTGAGTATAAGAGTCATCGAATGCAGAAAGATTCCGTTTATATGACTTGAGATCTCATTGATGTAATCCTAACCTCATGAAGATTTTAGTGTATATAATGTCACAAAAATTCCTATCATCGATAAGGATCCCCGACACTGAGTGATTTGCCACAATAGAAGTTAAAACTAGTGGAAGTGTCATATTAAGAGCTCAATCCACTTTCTCACAGTCTCGAAACCCTGAGACAAGTCTGTCTTTTTCCTGCCTCTTAATTACCACTGACGGTCTTAAAGAGTTTCACGGTAGAAGCTTTTCATTCTCATCTTCCTTACTAAACAATCTACCATCAATTAGAGAGGCAATAAGGTAAAGGGGTGATCTTGAAGTTGATATATCTATGATGATTTTAGGAGATAGAGAAGACACCGTCATCTTCTTCCTAGCGAGATCGCAATAGTGATTCATGACTTTGAAATCAGAAGAATCTGATTGTGAATAGGTCAGTTTCCACAAATAAAATCATTGTTCTGTACTGGAACTATGAATAGGTGGAGATCGAATAAAATAGAATTTTAATGTAATAGAATAAACTTTCGATACGCCACAACAGAGTGGACCTAAAATGACACGTGTTGAATTTTATACGGTTAAAATGAAACTTACTATTTTTCTAATTATGTATATCTCTTTTAAAATATAAAATTTTCATCTTTGAGAAATGAAGGTATTAACTCAATACATATAATGGATGTCAGGTTTTTGTGTAGCAATTTTTCTTTCAATATCACAATTCTTTTAAAATGTTTCATTATAATTTAGGTTTTATATATTTATCTAATCAAATAATATATAAAGTTATACCAATTTTTGTGTAACATTCTCTTATTCTCAACAAACTTTATCTTTTATTTGAACCATTATTTTATAATTTTATGTTTAATTAAATAATTTATTTTTTAAATCATTACATAAAGTTTAATTTTGTATTATTTTCACCGAGAAAAGTGGACAAACGGATATGTAAGCTAACTTTTTATTCTAATGTTAATTAAAAGAAGAAAAATGGTAACTTGAAAACACCCCCATGCAAAAAATTATGCCAAATTAATTGAATAAGTTATGTTGCATAATACCAACAAAAAATAGTTATGTTTAACAAAGTGCCTTGTACATTTATTTTTTATGTAAAATATTTCAAATATCATAATAAAATATGTTTATTTGGTAAATACTAATCTGTGGGTTTGTTCAGTGGATAAGTTAGCTTCCAAAATTGGTCGTTACTTGTTAGTGAGTGAGGTCATATATATCTTAGAGTTTAAGATACATAAAATCTAATAGATTATTTGAATATCGTCACAAAAAAGAAAGTAGATTATTTGAATGTTGGGCAGTAAAGTTTTATTTATTTTTTGTATGATGAAAAAACTTTTGGCACTCATGAAGCAAAAATATGAATGGAAAAGTAACACTATGACTACTTGATGGTTGTTGGTTGTGATTGTGGTCTTTGCATACATTCTGATTTTTCTTCTTCTAGCTATTGCTTTTGCTTTATTTGAAATTATTTTTTATGTGTGGCCGGCAGTGACATACTCATCTTTATGATTGCTTACAAGTTAAGAGAATGCACATGCAATATCACAAATGATAAACTTCGGATTTTAATAATGAGATTACATAGAACAATTATCTTGTTCTTAAATGCCAACCAAAAAAAAATTCTTTATTGACACGAGATATTTACTTCATAATTAAAAATATATTTTATAATAGATTTTTAGCGACATGAACTTTCACGCGGCAGAAGCACGTGTGACAACTCTATTGCGTCATAAAAAATTACGTTGTAATTTTGCTATATGAAAATCACGTCGCAACAATTTGCCACATGATATTCATGACAAAATCGTCACAAAAAATATATATATTTAAAATATAAAAAATTATATTTATTGTTTTACGTTTTAATATACTAAAATTAATAATAATTTTTTTAAATATAAACAAATAAATATAAAATTAATAATAATTTTTTTTAAATATAAATTAATAATAATTTTTTAAAATAATAAATTGATAATATACTAAATTGAATAGTTAATATCTTACAAAAAGTAAAATTTAAAATTAAAATAAAATAAATCATATGGATCATCGAAATCGGGAAACTCGTCAAGGTTAAGATCATCGTCATCCTAGTCATCCATCTGTTCTTAACCACTAACTCCTTCATTTCCACCAAACTTTTGATTACTGCTCCCTTGTGATTGAATAAATTTTCGCATCATCTTTTCCATATTAGCTTGCCTCTTCTTCATTGTCTCTATTTGACGTTGTTGCTCCTCTATTTGCCCTTTTAGCGCCGCATCACGTTGCGTCGACTTGCGTCTCGCCTCAGTTAACGCCAGTTGTCTTACTGTTCCTTCCACATCTCTAACTCTTTGAAATAAAGTTTTATCCCCTTTTCTCAAGTCGCCGACCAAAGTTCCAACACAAAAAAACTCTCATTAGGTCCCTTTCCGCCATTTACTAAACCCGAGATATAAAAATCCACACATGGATTAAGCGGCTCGGAACCTCTCAGAGTATATTGAGCATTTCCAACCAAAAATTATTTGAGCATCTGATAATCCTCCTACAAATACAATAAAAAATTAGGTTAAATATAGTTTAAACAACTTAAGTTAAATTAAACTAAATTAAATAATAGATATATCCACGTGATTTTCACGCCACAATATTCCAGTCGCCATGTGAAAATCACGCCACAAAGTTGCCATTAAATAAAAAAAATATATAAACAATTTAAATAAAATAACTTACCAAATTTTTTTTGGTACGTTCGTTAACAAATTCCTCCGATTTTTTTGTTCGAGTCTTTATAACCAGCTCCTTCATTTGTAGAGGTCTCCCAAAACTCTTTTCCTAAATAATAAAATTATCTTTAAGTAAAAATATATAATAAATCAAAATATAACTTAAAAAGTAGTAATAATTATCATGCGTCGAGCATGTTCGACAACACTTATACTTCAAACTGCATTAAGGCTACCCCTTTTTCAGACGCTATCATTTTCTTTACTTTTTCAGATCTTTCTTTAAAATCAGTTGTATCCCAATAGATAAAAATTTCATCAAATACTTCTTTCTCTATTCAGTTGGGACAAATATTTTCTCTTTCGCAACGCTTTCTAGCACGTCGTAGCATCTCGGAAAGTCGAACTGATATTCTGCCATAATAATTTTTTTAACCTATTTCTCGTTCATTTTTTCCCACGTACACTTTTCCTGCAATGTTGTATGACATTCAAATAAATAGTTAGATAATTATAATAAAAAATTAATTTAAACAAAAATAACTTAACAAATAAATTAAATAACTTAATAAAAATAAATTAATTATATCTTAAATAACTTAAACCAAACTTCTTTTTCTTCCCCATCAACATCTTTAAATCTCTTTCAAACTTTTTTATACTTTTGCTGAATTACATAACTTATACACTGGGCAGCAGTCCGACTCGGCTTGAAACTAAACATCAATAAATTGAATTAGTATTAAATATAAGTTTATATAAAAAATGGCAACATGTATATTTAAATAAAAATTCATAACTTACGATATTCCGCTGGGCCAAATATAATATCTTCGTTTAATGATATGAACCACCTCATGATTGTCATCCCCCTCTTTGTGATCTCCATCCTCATCATGCACCTCATGATCGTCCTCATATGGCTCCTCGTGATCATCTTCACGCACATGTATATGTGTGGATGGTAAGGTACCTGTGTGGGATGTGCGATGTGGGACACCCTAGACTGCATGAAAGATTAAGGTACCTATGTGGGACGTGCAGTGCGGGATCCCCCAGACTGCGTGAAGTATAAGGGTACCTGTGGGGGAGGTGGAAAGCTAGATCCCCCAGATTGCATAAAGGATGTGGGTACCTGTAAGGGAGGTGGAAAACTAGATCCCCCATACTGCATGAAGGATGAGGGTAACTGTGAGGGATGTGGAAAAATAGATCCCGTAGTCTGCTGATATAGATATCTAGGTCCCCTAGTCTGCTGGTATGGATAACTAAGTCCCCCAGATGGGCTAATAAAAGATGGAGTTCCAGATGGACTAATAAATGTTGGAGTCCCAGATGGACTAATAAGAGCTGGATACTCATGAGGGGAGAGTCATGTCATAAGAGGTTGAGAACTAGTCATGGACATAAGATCTACTTGACTCTGCGGGGGAGGACACATGGTCGACTGAGGTGCCTTACATAATATTACCCTCGGACGTTGGGTCTTCTTACCGCTACCACTACCCTTACCCTTTATCAAATCGGGGTGACATTTTACCTATTTATAGAGAATACTCATTTAATATATATTCATCAACACAAATAATAACTATAAAAAAAACACATTCTGATCAATATATATCCATTAACACATTCAATACAAGGTTTCATCAAGTAATATTAAAAAAACAATTAATTCAAAATCTTCATGCTTTTCATCCATATCATTCTCATTATCTGATGTGATATTGTCCTCGGATCCAAACTATTCATGCTCTTCGTCCACATTATTTTTTATTAATAATATATACACATCAACTTGATGCCCCTCAACCATTGTATCAGATAAACTTGTAATTTGTTCAACTACAATCACATCATTAATTTGTTCAACTTTATCAACTTGGTAAGCAATATCTTCCACTAGATTGTCAGTTTTAATATGACCAAATGGTTTTGTTTTGATTACAACACATCACCCTCGTTTACGTGGCACAATTGAAGGATAAGGAACATAATAAGCTTGTCTAACAATATGTGACGTTATAAAAGGGTCATATGGAACCATCATTTGTTGTCAAATGGTTTTATATTCACACTGTAAAGAAAATTAAATAATTGGGGTATACTTACTCAAGATTTAGTTTAACTTCAACGTAATTAATTAATACATGAACATGTGCAAATTGCATTTCTTTTTGGGTCAGCCAATGCACGCCCTTATTTTCAAAGGGACGGCCTGGAAGCCCGAGGACTGGTAAGGTAAATTGACTTTTTTTGTTAACATTTACGAAATTCCTTATGATTCTTGGAGTTAACATCAAGTGATTGAAAAAATGATTGTAAAAATGAGATGTTTCCCGATGCAAGTAATGTGCACATATTAATCCTTCAACTTTAGCTTTATTTTTCACCAATCGCTTTGAATCACCCACGAACCTTTCAAACAGATACACCCACCTATATTAAACAGGGCCACCAAGATAAGCCTCATATGCAAGATGCATAGGTAGATGTTCCATAAAAATTAAAAAACTAGGCAAAAATACTTTTTCTAACTTACCAAGAATGACTAAAATATTTCATTCCAACTTAATGATGTCATCCACTCTTAAAGATGACGCATAAATATCTATAAAAAAATTGACTAATTTCAGTTAGTGGATTAAGCACATGATTGGATAGTGAACCGAACGCAATTAGAAGCAATTGTTCCATAAAAACATGGCAATCATGACTTTTCATACCATGCAACTTCCCAGTTATAGCGTTGGCACACCTTGATAAATTTGAAGCATGACCATCATACATTCTCAATTCTTTTAACCATCGACGAACCGCTTTAACTTCTTGGGAAGTTATACAGTAATTAGCCTTGGGTTTAATAATTTTCCATTTGGTTGATGTTTAAACTCCAACTCTTTTCGATTACACCAAACTTCCATGTCCTCTCTAGTCTTCTCATTTTCTTTTGTTTTGTCTTTAACATCCACCACTGTGTTAAATACATTATCAAAAAATTCTTCTCAATATGCACAACATCAAGATTATGGCGCAACAAATTATCTTTCCAATGTGGAAGGTCTCAAAATATACTTCTTTTTGTCCAATTGTGTGTGACCCCATATTCTTGAATTCTACATGCTTTACAAGTATATGTGAACTTTTGTAGTTCACAAACATGGCTCCATACTTCACCTGGTGACAATCGAGGCGGAGGCAAATTTGTTACTCGTTTATCTTTTTTGAAATTAGTCTTGTTTCTTCTATAGGGACGATTTCTTGGTAGGAATCTGCGGTGATAGTCAAACCACAAGCCCCCCCCTTTCCAACATAAACGCCTTGACGTTTCCCATGCAATGAGGACATCCCATTTTGCCATGCATACCCCAACCAGAAAACATGCCATATGCTGGAAAGTCGTTAGTAGTCCACATCAAGGCAACTCACATAATAAAGTTTTATTTACATGATATATCATAAGTTCATTCTCCAATCCACAACCTTTCTAAATCATCAATTAAAGGTTATAAGTACACATCGATTCCAACTTTTAGACTTGACGGTCCTAGAATGAAGCAGGTCAAAAACATGTATGGTTTTGTCATACACATCTCATGAGGGATGTTGTAAGGGGTTGCAATAACTGGCCAACAAGAATATCCGCTTCCCGACGCTTGGACATATAGAGTAAAACCATCAGAGCATAATCCAAGTCTGAAATTTCTAGTTCTGCTGTAAAATCAATATGCATCTGATCAAAGTGCTTCCATGCCTCGCCATTAGATGAATGTCGCATAGTGCATGAACTTGTTTTTTTTCTATGATGCCATGTCATTTGACTTGCACTGCGCGTTGAAACAAATATACTTTTAAACCTTAGTATTATCGAAATATGAAACACGGACTTCACTACTACACGTTTTTTCTTACGGTTAATGGCTTTATTGCGAACTTGATATCTTGGACTCTTACAGAACTTATATTCCTCTAGTTCTCCATCACTAGTACCAAACTCATTGTCATAAAACAACATGCAACCACTAATGCAACAATCAATCTTTCTTACTTCTAATTCCAACTTTGACACCAACTTCTTTGCATCATAAAAACTTGTAGGCATGTTGTCTTTTGTAGGAGTTGCTGTAACAGCCCAATTTTTCAATAAGTGATTAATTGTGCTAATTAATTGGTTTATGTGATTTATCTGATTTAAATAAATTATTGGATTTATTTAAATGAGTTCATGGATTTAATTAATTTATTCTACTTGGTAGAATAATGTGGATTTATTAGATATTCTCTAATTAATGATAAGATGAGATATTTTGTGAGAAATGAATTGATAGGTATTTTTGAGAGAAGAATTATGATAGAAAGAAAATAGAAGGATATATAAGGGAAATTGGAGAGAAAAGAAAAGAGATAGAAACATAAGAGAAAGAAAGAAAGAAAAGGAGAGAAAGAATAGAGAAAGAGGAGAAAAGAGAAGAGAAGAGGGAAACTTGGAGAAATCATCAAGAATCAACTTCAAGCTTCAATCCAATCAAGGTAAGGGTGAGAAACATTATTATTTGATCAATGTGTATGATTATGTATGAGTTGTGTTGGATTTGTTGGTAGTTTTCTCTATTTTCCATTTCTAGGGCAAATGAGTTAAATCGATAGAATCGAGTTTTGAACGGTTAGAATTCAAAATAAATTGCATAGTTTAGTCAGATAATGTTTAGCCGTGATTATTGGATTTCGTTTGATTGAATTTGGTTGAGTTTGTGAGTTTTGACATTTTTGGATAATTGAGGGTTTGAGATTTGAGTGAAAATCGGACGTCGTAGAAATCGTGTTTAATGGTTCTAATTCGCTGCTATATGTTAGGTGAGTATGAGTATATTTTTGTTTCGAAAAAAAGAATTGAATTGGTCGGATTTTCGGGCGAAAATGCAAAATCCCGTAGCCGTGTTTAGGCAAAATTCTGGTTTTTCGGAAAACTTCAAAAATTCATAACTCTTGAACCGTAAGTCGGTTTTGACCCCCGTTTGAAGCGTTGGTAAGTTAACGAGATTATATTTCTATAAAAAATGGCTTTGAGGCCTGTACATGGTTCAATTATAGCAGAAAATTGAAAACATATTGTTGTGTTGATTTTTACCGTCGCGAATGTGTGTGATTGATGTGTTATTGTGCAGAATACTTTTGTTATATAACGTATAGCTTGTGCATGTTGTGATATGATATACTGTGGGTAGCCGTATGGCGTGAATCCTAAATGGTGGAATCGATTATGAAATATAGTCTTTTGACAAATATATGCATATTGTGAATATGTGTGCATTGCTTGATAAATGTGGTAATGATATTGAAGTGTAAATGCATATTGATTGTATGCGATATTGTGAATGCATGAGAACATATTGTGAATATGTTTGCACTGTTTGAAAAGGTAATGAGGTTGAATTATGAATGCATATTTGTTGTATCCGATTATTGTGAATTAATGCATGAGAGCATATTGTAAGATATGTGTGCATTGTTTGACAAATATGTTGATGAAAAGTATGAATACTTGATTATATGATATGTTGTGTGTGCAATCTTGTTTAATTCTTGAAGGGAGGAATTATGTGAATGCATGGGATTAAGACGTGTGATCGGTCTTAAGTGTATTTTGTTGTTGATTGCATATGCATCATTTAGTCAAGAGGCAATGTTTGCTAGTTTCGTGGAGACTAGTGGCTTGTCCCAAACCTAGAAGGGTGAGTTTGAAAGCTTAGGGAATGAGTTTTTGTTGTTATCGGTCTAGAAGGGTGGACCCGGTTTAAGTGTAAAAACCAAAAAATGATAACAAGTGTTGGTACCACATGGCATGAGTTGTATTGAGTTGCATTGAGTCTCATGGAATGAATATATGATTGTTGTATGAAGTTATGCATAGGTGTATGTACATGACTTGTGTAATTGTGAACTATGGATATGTTTGATGATTGTCCATATTTGCCTATATATATATATATATATATATATATATATATATATATATATATATATATATATATATATATATATATATGCTTTGTGAAGTATATGATGAGTTATGATGAAGTATGGTGAGAATGGTGGAATATGCGTATGTGCATTACTTGTGTAATTGAGAGTTGTGAATATGTGATCATTGTACGAAAGTATGCTTATGAACATGAATTATGGATTTGATAAATGTGAATGTGTAATTGTGAATTAGTGAGTAAACATAATATGTGTATGTTCATGTGGAATGTTGAGATTTATGGATACGTGCATGATGAATATGCTTGGTGATTATCCATATTTGATTATATATATGTTGTATTGTACATGATGAGTTATAATGAATTGTGGTGAGAAAATGTGGAATATATGTATTTTGTGCTTGTGTATTTGTGTATATATAATTATATGCATTGTTATTATGATAATATTTCTCACCCTTCTGCTGGAATGATGTTCTACATGACATCGTGCAGGTATCAAGGAGTAGTATTGCTCGTAGTTACGAGGTCGCTTTTGGTGTAGCCGTTTAGTGATTTAATTATGTTGGGTCGAGTCATGCTCTGGTCATGTAACACTGGGATCGCTTCGGTTGTGTTTAAGATATACATTGTGTACTCTATAAATGTGTTTATATCCATTGGAATATTATGATGTTGGCCTTAGTGCCTAAGTGATGTTGATTTATGTGATAAAAACAAATGTTTCTTTTATGAAAATTGTGGTATAATTGAATCCGCTGCTACATGCAAAGTGAAGTTTTGTAAAGCATAATTTTATATTAAAATAGTAATGAGCATGACAGGTGGTTTTGATATTTTGAAAGTTATGTGTAATGCCCTTTTGTAAATGCATGGAAATTTACTCTGATTATTCATATATTATCCGTGGGGTTTAGAAGGGTGTTACATTAGTGGTATCAGAGCAGGTCGGTCCGTCTGACTAAGTTGTCTAATGTTGTTTGTTCCCTGGTATATGACATGTGTGTGAAAACACTGTCGATACATGTTTGTTGTCTAACCTTTGTCTACAAGAGTGAGAATGATTCAAGTGGGGGAGAAACTGGTGCTTCTCCAAGATGCTGCAAGTGTGGAGTTGTAGCTTAGTGTATGGTTGAACTCTCTTATAGTTTGGTAAAGACGGTTTATGCCCCATTATGATTGTCGACTGTCTATTAACAAATTGAGGAACTGATCACCCTTAATCTCTTGTTAATAGTAGTTGAGATTGTGTTGGATGGGATAGACGTGTCTTGCAAGCTTAAATGGCGTGAGCAGTGAATTGTTTGGAATTAAGCCAAGTGCTTAAGAATTGTTTTGATGAGTCAGTGCAAGACAGTGTTGAGATGTTTAATTTTGATGGGAGTTTTGAGTGTTAATGAAGGTAGTGATAGCCAAGACGTGAAGTGGGGTTGTGATCGACTTAGTTGCGGAAACTAGTCTGATATTGAGAGCTCCATGTTATATGTCTATTTGGATAGTGACTTCTGGTGATTATTAAAGGAAGTAAGATGTGGGATACTATATTGGTAATTAGACTTTAAACATTTTAAGAGTTGGAGATGTGTTGAATGACCTTCTAATGGTGACGTTGTTGTTTTCGTATTTTGTCCTAATGGGAGAACCGTAACTCAAAATGACGTCAGATGAGAAGCGTTGGAGGTTATTACAATACTCTATATGATGGTGAAGTAGTGACATGGAATTAAGTTATTTACTGATGGAATATGTTTGGATGTTGTAGTGAGTACGGAAAGTGCGGTTCGTGTTTTCGCCATAACTCACAGATTGAGTGTCTGTTTGGCATGGGATTCTCCATACTTAATTGAGTGAGTCAATGGTTGGGTAACCGATGATATTTGGATATACTCGAAGAGTATAGAGGATCATGTTAAGCATCGGGAACTTAAGTTATCAGTGTTGGAGAAGAAGTAGTAATATTCTACTGTGAAGAAAGTTTAAGGAATTGTTAGGAAAGCTGTCAACAGCTTGTGTATTGGTTTTGCCGAATTCGACAGAACAAATTGTTGTGTTTTGTGATGTTTAGTTGATATGATTGGGGGATATGTTAAGTACAACATCAACGAGTTTTGGTTATGCTTTAAGGCAACTCAAAGTACATAAGGGAATTATCTGACAAGTAATTGGAGTTGGTTGCTGTTGCGTGTTTGTGTCGGAGTTTGGAAGCCTCAATTGTTTAGTTGAGATTTGAGATGGTTGGTGATCTTAAGAACTTAAGGTATTTGTTGATTTGAAAAAGAGTTGAATATAGTGCAGAGGAAATAAATAGGGACTTCTGAAGGAGTATGGTTTTGGGTTGAATTACCATTCGAGTGAGACCAAGTGGTAGCAGAGGTATCGAATTGGAAATTTCTGTATATACCAATGATGGTGGTAATGAGTTAGAACTGATGAAGCAAATTCGGGATATGAGTTTGGTCTGTGAAGAAAATATCTTAGGGAGTTGAGCTTTGTATCTTGAGACTGACTATAGGTATTCTTGATAAGATTCGAAGAAGTCGAAGTTCTAATTTGAGTTAATAGATTGATTGAATTTAATGAATCGAAGTCGAAGAGCTGATTTTCGGATTAATGAGAATGGTACCATGAGATATCGTGATGGAGTGTGTGTTCCAAATAGTGTGAGTTGGATAAGAGTACTCTGGAAGAAGAACATTGAGATAGATGGAGAGAGAAGTGGTTGAAGTGGTATGTGCTGGTTTGGCTTATCGAAAGTCGAAGTGTGAACATTAGAGGTTGTTGGACCTGATACAACTGTTGAATATTTCTAAATGGTATGGGATAGTATTCCCATGGATTTTGTGTTGGGTTTTCCGAAGAAATATGGAGGGATATGATTCGACTTGGGTGGTTATGAATGGATTGGCAAGATTAATTCATTTCTTACTAATGAGGATGAATCATTCTATGTTGAAGCTAGCTAAGAGGTATAGTGAGGAAGTTGCGGGGTAGTATGGGTTACCGTCGAATATTGTGTCAGATGGGAATCTGAATTTTCATTGAGATTTTGAGAAAGTTGTAGACGCTTTGGGTGTCATGTTGAAGTTGAACTCTGTCTAGCATCAGTGGACGGAATGGACAGACAAAGAGAACTATCTAGTATGTAGGGGATTTGTGGAGAGCTTGTGTGTTGGATCAAAGTGGATCGTGGGATAGTTAACTATCGTTGCTTGAATTACCTACAATGATAATGATCATTCTAGTATCGGAATGACATTGTATGAGGCTTTGTACGGTAAGAGGTGTAGGAATCCTTTGTGTTGATGTGTGCCAGGCGAGAGTGTTGTACTCGGACCTGATATTGTGCAAGAGACGACTAGAAAGATTAAAAGGACCCAAGAAAAGACGTGTTTCGAGAGTTACAATAGTAACTGGTGTCGGTCGAGCTTGAGGTCTTGGAAGCACCCACTGTGTTTTGTTGATCTGTATCAGAGTGGCGCAGCGGAAGCATGGAGAAAATAGCATGTTAGATTGTTTTACTGCTGCCGCTTGTGGGAATTGCATGATGTGTTCATGTGTCTAAGTTGAGGAAGTGCATTGATTCAGATGGATAGTGTACGAGTGAGAGAGGATTTGATTGTTGAGACATTGCCAGTTCAGGTTGATGAACAAGAAGCAACTTCGAGGTATAGAGATTCCTTTGGTGGAGGTAGTTGGGAGATTAGGATGCGAGAGTCGTATCCAGAGTTATTTGAATCAGGTAACATTTTCGAGGACGAAAATTCCTAAAGTGGGGGAGAGTTGTAACAGCCCAATTTTTCAATAAGTGATTAATTGTGCTAATTAATTGGTTTATGTGATTTATCTGATTTAAATAAATTATTGGATTTATTTAAATGAGTTCATGGATTTAATTAATTTATTCTACTTGGTAGAATAATGTGAATTTATTAGATATTCTCTAATTAATGATAAGATGAGATATTTTGTGAGAAATGAATTGATAGGTATTTTTGAGAGAAGAATTATGATGGAAAGAAAATAGAAGGATATATAAGGGAAATTGGAGAGAAAAGAAAAGAGATAGAAACATAAGAGAAAGAAAGAAAGAAAAGGAGAGAAAGAATAGAGAAAGAGGAGAAAAGAGAAGAGAAGAGGGAAACTTGGATAAATCATCAAGAATCAACTTCAAGCTTCAATCTAATCAAGGTAAGGGTGAGAAACATTATTATTTGATCAATGTGTATGATTATGTATGAGTTGTGTTGAATTTGTTGGTAGTTTTCTCTATTTTCCATTTCTAGGGCAAATGAGTTAAATCGATAGAATCGAGTTTTGAACGGTTAGAATTCAAAATAAATTGCATAGTTTAGTCGGGTAATGTTTAGCCGTGATTATTGGATTTCGTTTGATTGAATTTGGTTGAGTTTGTGAGTTTTGACATTTTTGGATAATTGAAGGTTTGAGATTTGAGTGAAAATCGGACGTCGTAGAAATCGTGTTTAATGGTTCTAATTCGCTGCTATATGTTAGGTGAGTATGAGTATGTGTTTGTTTCGAAAAAAAGAATTGAATCGGTCGGATTTTCGGGCGAAAATGCAAAATCCCGTAGCCGTGTTTAGGCAAAATTCTGGTTTTTCGAAAAACTTCAAAAATTCATAACTCTTGAACCGTAAGTCGGTTTTGACCCCCGTTTGAAGCGTTGGTAAGTTAACGAGATTATATTTCTAGAAAAAATGGCTTTGAGGCCTGTACCTGGTTCAATTATAGCAGAAAATTGAAAACATATTGTTGTGTTGATTTTTACCGTCGCGAATGTGTGTGATTGATGTGTTATTGTGCAGAATACTTTTGTTATATAACATATAGCTTGTGCATGTTGTGATATGATATGCTGTGGGTAGCCGTATGGCGCGAATCCTAAATGGTGGAATCGATTATGAAATATAGTCTTTTGACAAATATATGCATATTGTGAATATGTGCGCATTGCTTGATAAATGTGGTAATGATATTGAAGTGTAAATGCATATTGATTGTATGCGATATTGTGAATGCATGAGAACATATTGTGAATATGTTTGCATTGTTTGAAAAGGTAATGAGGTTGAATTATGAATGCATATTTGTTGTATCCGATTATTGTGAATTAATGCATGAGAGCATATTGTAAGATATGTGTGCATTGTTTGACAAATATGTTGATGACAAGTATGAATACTTGATTATATGATATGTTGTGTGTGCAATCTTGTTTAATTCTTGAAGGGAGGAATTATGTGAATGCATGGGATTAAGACGTGTGATCGGTCTTAAGTGCATTTTATTGTTGATTGCATATGCATCATTTAGTCAAGAGACAATGTTTGCTAGTTTCGTGGAGACTAGTGGCTTGTCTCAAACCTAGAAGGGTGGGTTTGAAAGCTTAGGGAATGAGCTTTTGTTGTTATCGGTCTAGAAGGGTGGACCCGGTTTAAGTGTAAAAACCGAAAAATGATAACAAGTGTTGGTACCACATGGAATGAGTTGCATTGAGTTGGATTGTGTCTTATGGAATGAATATATGATTGTTGTATGAAGTTATGCATAGGTGTATGTACATGACTTGTGTAATTGTGAACTATGGATATGTTTGATGATTGTCCATATTTGCCTATATATATATATATATATATATATATATATATATATATATATATATATATATATATATATATATATATATATATATATATATATATATATATATATATATATATATATATATATATATATATATATATATATATATATATATATATATATATATATATATATATATATATATATATATATATATATATATATATATATATATATATATATATATATATATATGCTTTGTGAAGTATATGATGAGTTATGATGAAGTATGGTGAGAATGGTGGAATATGCGTATGTGCATTACTTGTGTAATTGAGAGTTGTGAATATGTGATCATTGTACGAAAGTATGCTTATGAACATGAATTGTGGATTTGAGAATTGTGAATGTGTAATTGTGAATTAGTGAGTAAACATAATATGTGTATGTTCATGTGGAATGTTGAGATTTATGGATACGTGCATGATGAATATGCTTGGTGATTATCCATATTTGATTATATATATGTTGTATTGTACATGATGAGTTATAATGAATTGTGGTGAGAAAATGTGGAATATATGTATTTTGTGCTTGTGTATTTGTGTATATATAATTATATGCATTGTTATTATGATAATATTTCTCACCCTTCTGCTGGAATGATGTCCTACATGACATCGTGCAGGTATCAAGGAGTAGTATTGCTTGTAGTTACGAGGTCGCTTTTGGTGTAGCCGTTTAGTGATTTAATTATGTTGGGTCGAGTCATGCTCTGGTCATGTAACACTGGGATCGCTTCGGTTGTGTTTAAGATATACATTGTGTACTCTATAAATGTGTTTATATCCATTGGAATATTATGATGTTGGCCTTAGTGCCTAAGTGATGTTGATTTATGTGATAAAAACAAATGTTTCTTTTATGAAAATTGTGGTATAATTGAATCCGCTGCTACATGCAAAGTGAAGTTTTGTAAAGCATAATTTTATATTAAAATAGTAATGAGCATGACAGGTGGTTTTGATATTTTGAAAGTTATGTGTAATGCCCTTTTGTAAATGCATGGAAATTTACTCTGATTATTCATATATTATCCGTGGGGTTTATAAGGGTGTTACAGTTGCGTCGAGCATCATTTTCGCGAAGAATTCTAAACACTGATCAGGAACATTCCAATTTAACTTGACGGCCAATAATGTCACACACATTGATAATTTTGAGTTCGGAGACCCCTCATACAATGACTAATTCATCTCATTTAACAACTGATAAAATCTTTGTGCTTCCTCATTCGACAACCCTTCCCCATCAAAATCTTCAGGTTCATCATATGTCACGTTCACACTGAAAGTATCGCCCACCATCTCACCGGTCAGATTAAAGTTACCTCATGTTCCATCGATGATCGACTACTTGAAGCGTGCGTATTACTGGTCTATGGTACGCTACTCGGCAATTCTTTTCCATTATATGTCCAAACCCAATAATTTTCAATGAAACCCCTTCTCTTCAAATGATGTTATATTTCATCTGGGTCACTAATTATAGGTTTACATTCATATTTAAGACAATGACATCTAATTTGTCATTCGCTTCGACAACATTCCTGAGAAAATGCCCACGTGATAAACCCTTTAACTCCTTCCTTAAAATTTGGTTTAAGTTCGCGTCTTCTTGGATACAAGCTATCATACACCCAACTATGATAGTACCAATAATATTTCATACTACACATTTATACAATCACTTTTTTTTAAATTACAAATATGATTTTAATATATCAATCAATTGCATAATTTTGATAAAACATTAACTACAAGTATTAACTAACTTCATATCATTCTTAAACATAAACTTATATTAACTAGAAACCACTTTTCATACAAACAAATTTTCTACTATTTTTTAATTATTCTTAATATATATAACTACAAATTTCATACTATTTTATTTTTTATAAACTTATACAATAAATTCTTTAAGATAAAAATAAATATTTTATTTTTGTTTTAACTAAACATTTAATAAACATATAACATAATATATATATATATATATATATATATATATATATATATATATATATATATATATATATATATATATATATATATATATATATATATATATATATATATATATATATATATATATATATATATATATATATATATATATATATATATATATATATATATATATATATATATATATATATATATATATATATATATATATATATATATATATATATAATTAGTTAAAATATAGTATAAAATAACATATAATACATAACATATAATATAACATATCATATTAATATAAAATATTTTATTTTTTATAAATTTATATAATAAATTCTTTAAGATAAACAAAACTATTTTGATTTTATTTTAATTAAACATTTAATAAACATATAACATATAAATATAAATATAAATATAAATATAAATATAAAAAAATATATATATATATATATATATATATATATATATATATATATATATATATATTTATATATATATATATATATATATATATATATATATATATATATATATATATATATATATATATATATATATATATATATATATATATATATATAAAATAAACATATAACATAATAAATACGACATATAATTAATAACCATATTTTCTTTTCTTTTTTTGAATTTTTTTGTTTTAAACAAAATCTATTTTTTAATTAACATATTATTCTTTTAATATATATAAAATATACCTATATTCTATTTTATTTATTTTTTTAAATACACATATATAATATATTATATTTTTAATAAATATTTTGTTTAAAAAATTATTATTCTATTTTAATATATATATATATATATATATATATATATATATATATATATATATATATATATATATATATATATATATATATATATATATATATATATATATATATATATATATATATATATATATATATATATATATATATATATATATATATATATATATATATATATATATATATATATATATATATATATATATATATATATATATATATATATATATATATATATATTCAAAAATCAGTCGTTAAATTCGTCGCTAATTAGGCAAAAAGGACTAATTTAAAATGTTTTGAAGAGTTAAGAGACCAACTAGACCTTTTTAAAGTTAAGGGAGCAAAATGAACCCAAGGACTAAAAAGGGTATTTTGCCTTCTAGTTTTAATATTTTGTTTATATAATATATTCAGTTTTTGATTATATACCATAAGAATAAAAATTAAAATATAATATATTTTGTTTTTATTTAAAATAAAAAATATAATATGACAAATGATATATTACAAAAAATAATATATTATGACAATATATTCTGTTTTTATTTAAAATATAATATAATATATTCTGTTTTCATTTAAAATATAATATAATATATTTTGAAAAATAATATATTACGAAAAACAATATTCTGAAAAATAATATATTTTAATAATATATTGAAAAATAATATTCTACTTTTTTTAAAAAATAAACAAAATAATATATTATGAAAAATAATTCAGTTTTTTAAAAAAAAAATATCTGTTTACATATATTAATAAATTAATTTTGGATTTACTATATATTTATTTTAATAATAATTTATTTTAAAAAAAATTATCCTACATATTAAATTTACAATAAGAACTACCAACAACCAATATATACACTTAAATCTGAAAAAATAATGATAATAAATTGCTTAAATACTTCAATGAAGATGAAAAAATTGCTTGAATCTTGAACCCTTATGTTTGAAGAATCTTGAAGAACCACCAACTCAATAGATATATCTTGATGAATCACGAAGAAATAAATTAACAATGTTAATTATACAATTAAAAAATTAACAATATTTTTCTGTCTTTCCCATGTGCATGCAACAGTGTAAATTTTCTAATTAAAAACACGTAGCGACGTGATTATCACGTCGCAACTCCTTTTTTTTTGCCATGTAATTTTCACGTCACTATATCATGTGGCCGGGGACAGTTTTTCTTGTAGTGCAAGTTAACAAGTTGAGACTCGAATTCTAGCAAAAAAAAACTTTCAACTTCTCTTATAAGTTGGTTCCACAACTAGCACATCACCAACCAACTATGTATGAGATGATGTTAAAATGCCAATATAAGTTGCAATGCAGCCTAAAGTCTTGACATTGCTAATTTTGAAAATTCCATCATATGATGCATGTACATGGCTCCCTTTTGCAGTGCTAGGAGTGTTACATTTAATAAATAAAAAAACAAATATAGGATACCAATTGTTTGTAGTGGAAACAAAATTGTTTGGTGAATTATGACGCAAAGTTTGTTGTGATGGTTTTGAGCTACCTATGCGCTTGCGATGGGGTTGTCCTGTATGATTATCACTCTAACATTTAAATCAGTATGAGATTGAAAAGTAGTGTATGAATGAGAAATAATTTGAATACTATAGAAACAAAGTTCTTCCCCTTTTAAATAGGCGACTAGGCGTCAGATTGATATGGATGGCCAGTAGGGTTTCCGTACGCGCAAAAGCACATGCGGAGAAGAGAAAAAAATGGTCTACCTGTTCGGAGTTTTTTCTTTTACATTAATATTGGGCCTTATGGACAGCCCAAAATAGTTGTCCCTCAACCCCTTGTTTCTACTTTACAGAACAAAAGTTTGTGACATGTGCTCTTACTCAGCCACTAAATTCGAGGATGTGGAAGTCTTTGATGGGACGTTGTTATCATTGGGAACAAGTTCTTTAAATTCATTTCTTGCAAGAGACAATGTTTTGTTGGGAGTAATTGACATGTCTTCCTACGTTAGTTAGTGATATCGTTTCATCTTCTTCAGAGTACTTGAGTGATTTCGAGTAGTTTTTTGAGATGATCTTTACCATTGGTGGTGTGTAGTAGATCATACTATCCTTAGTGGATGAATATGGTGTACAAGGCTTCTGAAGTGTCGTTATGGCTTTCTGCCATTACAAACTGCAAAAGAGTTATTTTTGTTTTCTTTGCCATTTTTCTTTGTGAGCTTTTTTGTTCTAAAATTTGATCAAGTTCATACAATTTTGTTAATTGGTACAAGTCATGCATGTTTGATCAAGTTCAGTAATCCGTAAAGCTCTAGTTGGATGAGATTTAACCATGAAGAGTTTGAGGATAATTTTATGAATTGAAGATGAAGTAATATTCCTAGTCAAATTCTCAAACAAGAAAAAATCTAGAATAACCATATGTATGACTTGTTGGTAAGGAATTATTTTGTGTCAAATTTCTACCTATTCATGATATGACATCATTGGATCAAACTCTAGTTCTTTCGACTGGGATAAATTTCAGGTTTTAACAAGGGACAAGCAGCATGAAGTCGAAGATGGTTCACATGTTGATGTCTATATGTTATATATTGTAGTCGAAGTTAATTCTAATATACATTGTCAAAATGTTATGTCAAATTGGGCCTTGTGTTAAGGATCCAATTGTTTAGTTAGCTTGTAATATAAGTTAGTTAGTTAGTCTATAAATAGGAGAGATCTCTCAGGTTGTTGAGAGAAGTCAATTGTGTTATTCATTTATAATCATCTGTAAACCCTAAATGAGAAAGTGAATATAAAATAGTTGCCTAAAATCCTATTCTCCTTCTTTCGTCTTTATTCTTTCTTCTCTATCTTTGTTCTAACCGTTTCATTGTTCACCCAAGAAACTACATTTCTCAATCAATAATTTGTTTATTAGTATCATGTGTCACAACAAACTAGTGCAGTGAGCATGGAGAAGATGTCGTTAACAAAGTTTGAAATTTAGAAGCTCACTGAAGTTGATGATTTCAATTTATGACGCTTGAAGATACGAGCCTTTCATGTTCAACAGGATTTGCTAGAAGCGTTAAAGGGAGGAAATTCCACGGATGTTGCATTGACGAAGAAGGATAAGACAATGATGATCGAGAAACCCTACAATATAATTGTTCTGAGTCTTGGTGATAAGGTTCTCATATTGGTTTTGAAGGAGACGACAACAGCTGGTGTTTGGCTGAAACTCGAAGGATTGTATATGAAAAAGTCCTTGGTGAATCGTTTATAATTGAATCAAGCTTTGTATTCATTCAAGATGAATAAAGATAAAGCGTTGATGGAGCAATTGGATATGTTCAACAAGCTGATTCTTGATCTTGAAAATATTGATGTTACCATCAGTGACGAAGATCAAATGTTGTTATTATTGTGTTCTTTACCTAAGTCACATGCTCACTTCAAAGAAACCCTCTTGTATGGAAGAGAGTCTTTGACCTTTGAAGAAGTTCAAGCAGCCTTGTATTCAAAGGATTTAAACAAAAAAAGGAGCAGAAACTATCATCATCCGTTGGCGAAGGGTTGTCCATGAAGGGGAAATCCTCTAAGAGAGATGGTAGGTTTGAGAAGAAGAAAGGTAAAACTCAGAAAAAGTCTTATGGTGGTGATATTTCTGGTATTAAGTGTTATCATTGTAAGAAGGATGGTCACACACAAAAGGCGTATCCTGAGCGCTTGAATAATCATGGAGGTAAGGACAATGGCAATACAACTATTGTGCAAGATGATTATGAACCATCTGATGTCCTTGTGGTGTCGAGGAACAACTCTTGCAAAGAGTGGAGTATGAATTCAAGATTTACTTGTCATATGACTCCAAACAAGAAAGTGTTTGAAGAGTTATGTGATCAAGATGGTGGATCAGTGTTGTTGAGAAATGATAAAGCTTGAAAGATTACAGGTATTGGATCTGTAAGATTCAAGCTCCATGATGAGTCAATAAGGCTATTGATTGGGGTTAGGTATGTACCTATGAGATTCAAGCTCCACGAAGAGTCAATAATGCTATTAACTGCGGTTAGGTATGTACTTGACCTTAAGAGGACTTTTATTTCTCTTGGTGAATTCGACAAGAAAGCATATGCCTTCAAAGGAGAGCAAGGTATCCTGAAAGTCAAGAAGGGGTCGAAGGAAGTCTTGAGATGCGTGAAGAAATAAGGCTTGTATACCCTTGATGTTGAGGTTGTAAGTGGTTCAGCAGATTTTGCATCCACGAAACCGGTGTTGAAGATAGAATTATGGCACATGAGATTGGGCCATGTCAGTGATAGAGGCCTGGTCGAACTGGGGAAACAGAACTTGCTAGGTAGTGACAAAGTCAAGAAGTTGGAGTTTTTTTAACCTTGTGTATTTGGCAAATCTTGTAGGTTTCAGTTTAACAAAGGTATATAATAAACACATGGATCCCTTGATTACGTTCATGCTGATCTTTGGGGGCCTGCAAGTAATCTTTCATATTTAGGTGCAAGGTATTTTCTATCCATAGTTGATGACTATTCTATAAAATTATGGGTATTCATTCAGAAGACTAAGGATGAAACTTTTGATAATTTCAAAAGTTGGAAGGTTCTGGTCAAAACTGAAACTGGAAGAAAGGTTAAGAGGTTGAAAATCGACAATGGCCTTTCGTTCTACAATGAAGCTTTCAACAGTTACTGTGTCGATTCTGGAATTGCAAGGCATAAGACTGTATCAGGAAATCCTCAACAAAATGGCTTAGGTGAGAGATTCAATTGAACAATCCTTGAAAGGGTTAGATGCATGTTGGTTAGTGTTGGATTGAAGAAGGTGTTTTGGGCGGAGGCTGTCTTGACAGCAACTTATCTGATAAATATATGTCCCTTGACTACCTTGGGAATGAAGACACCTGAAGAAGTTTGGTCGGATCAACCACCAGATCTCGACAAACTGGGGGTATTTGTCTGTTTAGCTTATGCTCACATTAGGCAAGACAAGGTCGAACCTAGAGGTCTAAGATGTATGTTCCTTTGATATCATGAGGAAGTCAAAGGTTATAGGTTGTGGTGCCTAAAACATGTCCCAGAAGATGTATCATAATTCGTGATGTATTTTTCAATGAAGTCGAGATGGCGTTCAAGAAAACTGGTGATGCTGGTCAAAGTGCAGAAACTTCTGAAGAGGAGCTGGAATAGGTAGAGATTCCTGTTGAGGTGGAACATAGTGATATTGAAGTGCATAACCCAAATAAATTCGAAGAGGAAGAGAAATATTCTGAAGAGACTGAGGAAACTTTCGATGACTACCTACTGACAAGAAATAAGTCGAGAAGATTTATCAACCCAACTCAGAGACTTGGTTATGCAGATCTTATAGCTTTTGCTTTAATATCTGCAAGCGAGATACAAAGACTACAAGGAAGTTATGGGGAGTCGAAATAAGACTGAATGGCAAAACGTCAAGGATGACGAGATGAAATCTCTTCATGATAATAACACTTGGGAGTTGATTGAGAAACCTTCAAGAGCCTGGCTAGTCAGTTCTAAGTGGATTTTCAAGGTCAAGGAAGGAATCAAATGAATGACGTTGAAGCACTTTAAGGCAGGGTTGGTTGCTAGGGGTTTTAATCAAAAAGAAGGCGTCGACTTCAATAATACGTTCTCACCTGTTATAAATCATAGATGCGTTAGAATGTTGTTGGCCATGGTGGCGAAGTTTGACCTAAAACTTGAACAAATGGATGTGAAGACAACCTTCCTGTATGGTGATCTAGATGAAAAGATCATGATGCCGCAACCTGAAGGGTATGCAGAAAAGGATAAGGAATATTATGTGTGCAAGATGAATAGGTCTTTGTATGGCCTAAACAATCTCCTCGATAGTGGAACATGAGATTCGACAAGTTCATGGCACACATTGGTTTCACTGGGAGCCAGTTCGATCACTATGTTTACTTCATATTTTGACTTGGAAACTCACTTGTTATTTTGTTGCTCTATTTGGATGATATCCTCATAGCTAGAAACAATATCGAGGATGTAATGGAGCTTAAGGCTGAACTTAGTAAGGAATTCGAAATGAAGGATCTGTGAGCTATCATCAGGATTCTTGGGATTGACATCCGGAGAGATAGAAAGCAGTCGAAGTTATGCTTATCTAAAGAGACATACCTACAGAAGGTTCTCGACAAGTTTGGTATGTCGAATTCAAAGCCTATTATGACTTAGACAAATCGTTAATTTAAGCTTAGTACTACTTAAAGTCTGAGTACTGAAGCTGAAAGAATCTATGTGAGTAGTGTTGTACCCCAAAATTTTCCTAACCTTTTTCTTTACTTGGCTTGTGTTTCATTTCATTTCATTAGTATCTTGCCGGTGCATAACATTATTCTTTGCAGGGGATCAAGATAGGTGTGTATCCAAGAGAAGAGTATCAAGAGTTCTAAGCTCAAACAAGAGTGCTTACTCAAGTTATTCAATGCTTATACTCATCAGAAGTGGTCAGAGATCATTGAGAGAATGGATTGGTATGTGGCTTACCTCCTATCTTGGGGGTCAACTGAGGTTCATCTGAGGTTTATAAGCTCATGGATATGGATAGGAGATGATTGGATAGCTCATTGGGTGTTTGTAAAGCCATTTTGGAGCTCATATAAGTTGGTATTTCATGTGCAAGAGGTTGCAGTCAAGGATTGTACACCTAGGGTTTCATCTGCTTAGTGCAAGGTTAACTGAAGACTTGAAGGAGATTGAGACTTGGTCTTAAGTCATTAGAGTCATGGATAGTTATGTTGAGACATCTAGAATGTTACTTCAAGTTCAAATCAAGGAGAATCAAGAGTGGGAGAAGTTACTAAATTAGGGTTTCAGAGGTTTGTCAGTGTAAAATCCCCTATTTAGTGCTTAACTTCAAGGCCACATATCTCAAGATACAAGGTTAATCTCATTTTATTATAAACATGAGACTTGTAGGGCATGTTCTTAGCTTTCTTTTGAGTACTAGAACTCATCCATTGGGTTTGTGGAACTCAAGTTATGATGCCATCAAGTTATAGGTCTCAGATGAACATATTTTTCAGTCAACAAAAGTCAACCAACTTCCGAGGCACTTTTGATTTAGAATCATGTTTCTCTTCAACTTTTGATGAACATGAAAGTTGTTCCTTATGATCTTAGCTTTCCAAAACTTCCTAGAAGTCCTTCATCTCATATGTAGAACTCAGGCAGGGGTATTTTGGGAAACTTTGATTATAGGTCATCTTCATTATAGGTCATGTTCATGCCTTTGTGTACTTTAAATGGAACTTTCACCAACATGAAAGTTGTCCCAAATGACTTCAAATCCATCATGGAACTCAAGATTATCATGAATTAGGTTTGGATAATGATATTGGTGAAGAAATTTCAAAGGAAAATGGACTTTTTAAGGTGATTTCAATTGATCTAGGTATAGGTCTTTTCCATGCTTTTTTTCAATCCAATTTGGTTCACAAGGTTCAAACAAACAAAATTCACCAAGAAAATTTGGTGTATGGTAGCAAATTCACGTGTAATTTGAAGTTACTTCATGAGAAAGATTCACATCAAAACTTGATAGTTGGATCAAATTAAAGCCCAATTCCAATTCACATGTTCAATTCACATTGCCAACTGATAATTCAAATCATTTTCATGTGTGTATAATATGGTTTTCACGTGTGCATGAAGCTACTTGCCAAATTGGGCATTTTCAAAATTCAAGTGAACCAAACCATATTGGGCCTCCATTTCATCAGAGATCCATAGTTTTTAAGTTTAGAATGAAGTTTGAACCCTCAGAATGTGCAATTCGTGGAAGGATAGCAGAGTTGAAGTTTGAAAATTGGAGAGCAATTTGAAAATCATGAACTGAGATTCAAGCCATTTCAACTTAAATCAAAGCAAGAATCATCTTCCTCAACTTCAGTGGAGTTGATCTGCGTAGTTTGAAGCTAGCTCAAGCACATTTGAAGCTCCAACGGAGAGACTCTGTTAGGTAACTTTCAGATCTAAGTTTCTCACATAATAGGCATTGATTTAGGATCATCCTTGCTGCATCTTGTCGCGGTGAAAATCGGATACCAAACTATTGATTAGTTTGAATCTTTAATTCATTTTGCAACCGAACTTTGATTTGTCCAAAGGAAGGGATAAAGATCGAAATTCCCACAATGCAATGCAAATGCAAGGTTTAGAGAGTTATAGGTTCGGGGGTTGGTTAAACTTAGGGAAGGTACTAGCATCCTAAGTTTCTGTAGTACTCTACAGGAACCTCTTGTTTTATGTTTGTTTACTGCTAAGTGTTTATCTGCTTAATGGTTTAGAGACCCTAGGGGTTTATTTCTAAGTATACTCGATAAGGCATCGCACCTTGTGCCTACATATCCTTACGGGAGTGGAATCAGAGTACGTTGTAGTTCACCCTAAAGGGTTAGAGGAGACCTTTGACTGTGGTCAAAGTTCCTACGGGTTTAGGGTAGTTGATTGATTGAGTCTAGGAGAAGAGACGAGTCTTCATTTTAAGGGAGAGATAACCGCCACAAGTGTAAAAGGGGGTTGTAGGAAATGGTCTTTGCATCATCTTAAGAAAAGGTCTTACATACTCGGATGGTCGCCAAGTATGCCTTTGTCGCTCTTAAGGCAAAGTTCCTACATGTTTGATTGTATTGTTGTGGGGGTGGAGATTATATCTCACTTAAGATGATTAACATCTATTCTCTATTTGTGTTTGAAATAGTTGTGTAATGTTGTTTAATTGTTTGTCATTCTATGTTGTAAAGAATAAAGACAAGGTCCTTCCTATGGGGTAGGATCTATCCTATGAAGATCGACTTGAATGAGATCAAGGATCAAGTGGGAGCATGATGCATATGATATGCGACTACACACAACGTTGAATTATGTGTAGGTTTTTCCTTTGGACGGAATGCGATGCATAAATTGATAATGTAAATTGCAGTAAATAAATTGCGGAAATGTAAACCATACACGTACGCATGAAAGCGCTAAGTGTGGGTGAATGTATATGTGTCGTGAAGTGGTGTGCACGATTGAGTTGATTTGTAATTTACACTGTGAATTGATTTTAAGCGAGGTTGATTTTTTTGAGAAAAAAGTTGTATTTGCTTGAGATGGACTAATCTTGGTTTTATGAGAAAAAGTTATTAATTTATATTATTTTTGATAAAAGGTTTTTTCTATTAAAGGTGAATAAAATCCTGAGTAGGAAGTTTAAGTAAAAGGATTCTTAAAAAGGGGTTTTATATCCTAAAAGAAAATGTGGGATGGTTCAATTTTAAAATGTTATGATAGATCAATTAAATAATTATAAAACAGATCTTAATATTATAAAGGAGTTAATTAAAATATTTGATAAAAAGTCTTTTTTTTTACTAACCATAAATTGTAAAAGATAAAAGTTAGTTTAAATTACAAAAGAGGTTTGTTTAAAATAAATGGCCTTGGTTATTACTTGCTTGATTAAAATAGAGACTGATTAAGTATTAGTTAAATAAATTATTTTAAGTAATGATTATTTTAATTAAGATTACCAATTAAGGATTGATTAGGCGATTAATTGGATTAATGGGTGGATTAAGTGTAAATGTAAGGGGTTAGTGAGTGCGGTGTACCGTGATGTGTGTGTACGTGTATTACACTGGGTTACAATAACAACATAAGAAAAACGTAATCCCCGCTTTCTCCGATCGCCCTCCTCCGTCTTCCGCCGGATTCGATTCGTCGATCTCTTGCCAATCTTCTCCTTCATTCCTCGAGAAAACCTAACAACCACGAACAAGCATCAATCATAAAATGAAAAGGAATCTTTGACGAAGGTGTTACCCAATATGGAGATGGTTTCGGCGATGGTCAATGGCGGCTTCCGAAGGCGGGTCTTTCTGGCGACGAAAAGGGTTGTGGCGGAGTTAGCGGCAGCGACGACAAAGGCTTCACCGGCGGTGGATTTGCAGTTGACGGCGGTGGCAAGCGGAGAGGGTTCCGGTGGTCTCTCGGTTGACGACACGAGATAAGTTTCCTTCTCTAATCGAAATATGGTTTGAGATTGGGATTTATGTGTTTCTGAGAATGGTTTTCTTCTCCTAAGTATGTGTGATTTCTGGACTGTATGTGTATGTGCTTGGGGCGAATCTCTGTGTGTCCTTCCTGTTATGATTCTCCCTCTTTTATAGCCCCTTGGGAAATATCAGAATGATCTTGAATTTAAACAAAATATTCGTTGGATGAAAATATTTCCTTTTTTCAAATTGATTTGTCGGTAATTGTTTTGGAAAGAAGTGATGATTGTTTTGTTTCTGTTGTATACCGTTTAGGGAATTTTGACAGATAAATGTTATAGACATATTTGAGTCTGTTTTGGGAAGAAATGTTAACGCTCCTAATTTGTCACGAAAATTTCCGTTTTCGTCTTGATATGCTGGTACCCTGTTTAATTACTCTTGATCCTTTTCTTCACCTCTGGTTTAATGGAGAATTCTTGCCATTTTACAGGGATAAACCTCGATTGCAACGTGGAACTCTTGGCGTCATTTCTCAACGTCTTTGAAGTGGTTGCTTTGATTCCTTTCCTATTGTATCTCTTTCTTGAATCATTGTTGCTGCTTGTAATTACAAACCAATGGTTGTTTCTGTTGCAGGGAAAAGAATGCTTGACAACTTGTTCTTCGTACAAACTGTGGATATGATGGGAGGATGGAGTGAGATTGTTGCTGTACATCAAAACGCCCTGTATCAACCCTGTTCGGATCCAAGTTTGGAATGTCGATCTCTCCTCTGTTCAGTACTACCGTGATTTGGATTCAGGGGTTTCTCTGTTATCACTCGAAAGGCAATATTCCTTGTTGCAGGTAAGAAAGATGAATTCCAAAGGTCTGTCCGCCGTATCACGTTTCGAGAGCTCAAACCCTCAAAGAAAGCTGATCAATATCCGACTATTGATGTCCGTGGTTATTGCGATTTATCTTAGCTGAAAACAAAATTCGATGACTCTTGCTTCCTTTGTGTATTATGCAGGTTTAAGTGTTGATGCCATTCTGAATCGACCTTGAATGGTTTGTTAACATTGGATCTATTTCCCTCCTTATTCAAACACTTTTGTTGGCTACTATCTGAAAAAGAAAGTTGACATATCGTGTTGAAATTCTCGCAGGAATTGGCTAGCCGGTTATGCAGGCTGAGATTGAATACATGGCATCAGTTGCTGCTGTGGCGTTTGTTGCTGTGACGGCGGTGCTTGAGACGGCAACAGATTGATGCACCTGGTCTTATTCCATGATAATGAGCCATAATAACGATTCTCAGCGGATGGCGAGCGTGTCGGTAATGGATACATTCTTGTTTCCTTGTTAAAACAACAAATGTATTGATGGAAATAAGTCTGTAGTAATCAAATGCTATTAGGCTTTCCATGTTATTCTTATTTTACGACTTTCGAAGCCTTGCGGACTTGTAATATGGAGTTCAATATAAATTCAATCTGTTATTCTGGACCTGTGGTTATTTGGTAGATTATGCTTGAACATTCTAACCGATATGCTTTGCTTTCAGGTGGCATAGGTGTTTGCAGCCTTTCGAATTCACACACCAGTTGTTATGTATTAGTTGCTCTAATGATTGGCAGTGGGTTATTAATATATGATGGCCTGTTTGTTTGTTACAAGTAGCAGATAAAGAGCTTCTAATGGTTGGTAAACATAGCGCATATTCTCAGTCTTAATATATGTATGTTATTTTTCAGTGCATATCAACTTGGGAGATGCTGCTAGAAGTCCCTTAATTCTTATACGAGACATATCTGTAAACTGTCTAGAAACTAGCACTTTACCAGACTTGATTTAGTAGTGCATATTTGATTTTGTTCTGTTAGTTGAGCAGGTGTTAGCTTCGTCGATAACTTGGTATCTCTTTTTGCTCTTTGTTCGGTTACGAGTATCATGTTGAGTCGACAACTTATTCTATTTTACAGGTGAACTTAGGAGAGGCACAGGAAACCTCATTGTCTCCGGAGGCGCGCGTCTCTTCATAGACTAGTAAGTGGTATTTATCTCTGATATCTTCTGCATGAGCACAGGTTTATGACATGGATTTTGTAAGTATTGCTATCTTGCAAGGTCAACATGAGGTGGCGAGTACAATGCGAAACCGTAGATACGGGGTGGAGGATTTACAACAAAGATTGTGGTCTGCAGTAGGCGGGAGGAAGATAATTTCACAATCGAGCTAGAGCAATGAACGTCTTTGCCTTGTAATACACTGCTGATCTCGTTGCGTCAACCGTTACTTTGTAGAAGGTATCGCATTTGACTTCATTGTTTCTTAGCCGAAACTCTTTTCTTAGGAGTCCGCTCTTTGGATTATCACAACTTTGTCCTCTTCTCTTAATTTGATTTGTTAAACCAAACTGCAGGTTAACTTTGGCCTCGCAGCCGTATGCATAGTCCTTGGATTCTCACGGATTTGCGGTATGCCACAGTTGTACTATCATTAGACTGTTTACTGTGAATGCTTCCTGCCTAAAAAATATAACCCAATTGATTTGTTACTTTATGAATTATGATGTATGCTTTAGGAGTCGGATGTCTGCTGGTTGTTGGAAAGTTACGGGATTAGAAAGGCGGTGCGGCCAGCTTTTGATGCATAACAGCCATGGGGTCTTGCACTACATTTCTCGCCAAACTATTTCGAAGATATTTGATCTCACGCTGCAGCTTATACTTCTCTTTCATAATTAATTGTGTTGGCTTGGTTTGCAAGTTGTTCTAATTAATCGATGTATGGCTTTGATAGGTACCATCTAATTCTGGCTACGCAATTTGGAAGTAGCTAATTGTCTTATAAAAGCAGGGTGTATCCATGTTTATTGCCGACATTCCGACTCATTGGCTGGAAACAAGCAGATTCCCTTCTATTTGGTTATGTTGCAGCGTATTGATCGTGTGGTTTTGACAAGGCAGCTGCTGTTGTTATTGTTGCGCAATCGCGGTTGCATTTTGGTTTTTAACATTAGAGTATGATATTGGGTTTGAACCTTCATTCTTCAATTTATCACGAATGATGCCGCCTTTCGAAATTCAATTAACCAAGGTCTGTGGTTTGGTTTGCAGGCTGTACCGAAATGGTTTAATGTTCGGTGGCGTCGCAACGCAAAGCTATAGCAACCATGAGTATTAGGGGACTCGTGTATGCCCAATGCGGCATTAGCAGCAGCGCAGCTCATACTCGGTTCCATCTTTCCCTTGAGAATCAGGCGACAGTATTAGAATATGCTCGTGAAGGGGCCCGATCAATGATGCGGTTTTTTTTATAACTAATGTAGAATTAGTGACATAATGTACCGATATCCATGTAATTAGTTTGGCAGGGTTGTAACAGGATGGTTTCTTTAGGATAGGTTTTCGGAATTATGAAGTCCCAACCCCTGTATTCATGTTTCAAACGTTGTATCAATGAAAGTAAAATGCAAAACTCTTATCTTGGCTTTCTTCAAAATCCTGCGGTGATTTGGTATTTGATTATGAAAGTTCCCACACTACAACTTTTTGAGTAACCTTGATAACGTAGTGGATTTAAGTGAATCCTTCCAGTCTTCTTTTGATAGGTGAGTGTCTTTTTTAGGTTCTATGTATGGAGTATCAATTAATGCCCTCTTAAATCCACAGAATTTGCCACCTTCTTTGTAACTTGGACTTAACTCCTAAATTTAAGAACTTGAAAATCTTCTTGTCATAAAAACAAAAGTTAACTTCTCTCTTGGAGTAGATGTTGAAGCTTCTAAGAGATGTTGAGCGAGAACCAATAGAAAACCTTATAATCAATAGGAAACAAGCTCAACTGATCATGTCTTGGAGTACTTGAATTGGGAGAGTGAATATTATCTCCATCTGAAATCACTGTATCTGCACGAGTTGGTTAGCCGTAACAAAAAAAAAAAATATAAATATATAAAGTCAAATAACAATAGAAAATGCGCAAAACGAGAGGGTATCTTATGGTCAAAAATTAGGGTGCAACAGATGCCCCTATTTAAGTTACTCCTATCCGGAGATATGGAGATTGAAATCTTCGTCTCGACGAGATAGGAGGGACTTAAATACAAACATTGCACGAATTTTTGGCCATAAGAAGCCACCGAATGCATATGATATGCAATGATATGAGAAATGCAAGATAAACAGTCCTATGGAAACAAGACGCCACAGGGGAAAAGTCTAGACACAAAACATGGGGAAAACAGGCTCAACAAAGCGAGACCCTACGGGGAAAAAAATGACAATCACAAAGTGTCTGTAAATATGTTGTGAAGAACTTGGAAGAGAAATCCTCTTGAGGAATCTACTGTATGTGTCAAATGTAATTGATTCGAGATATCAATTGGAGAAGCCTATTGTCGAGACTTGTAACTGTAATTGAGAATACTTTTGTTAAAGTATGTACTGTTAAAATCTGTAAGGAATCTACTGTCGAGATTCTGTGTTGAAGTCTGTTGGAGAAATACTTCTAACGAAGTCTTCTGGAAATCTACTGTCGAGATTAGCCAGGAAATTTCAATACCTACTGCCGAGGTCTTCTGGAGAATCTACTGCCGAGATTTACCAAGAAGAGAGATTGAAATACCCACTGCCGAGGTTTTTTTTTGAGAATCTACTGCCGAGATTTGCCAGGAAAAGAGATATGTTTGAATGATCTGTTGAAAAGATAAATAAACCTCCCCGCGCGTCATGGTATGGGTGCCATGAGCTGGTCTAAGTCCCTGCCCAGAATGAAGAAAACTCGCGAGAACGTCTTCACAAAGGGGTTGTAGATGTTGTAGATTGTAGATTGTCATTGTAGACTGTAGAACTGTAAATGTTAATGTAAATATTGTTGATGTAATCTGTAGATGCGGAACTTTGTAAATGTAGAACTTGTAGATGTAATTTGTAGCTGTAGTTGTAAATTGTAGATGTAGTTTGTAAAGCTTCACCGGGGATCTTCGGGCCGGTTGAATTGTAATGTATGTCTTCTCAAATAAAGAGAGACTATTGTGATAAACTTCTTCGACTTCTTCGGGGAGATGTCATTTGACGGAAGTAAACTTGTGTGATGAACTCACTGGGGAATAAATTCCTGAAGAATATCTTGTTGTAGTTGTAAGTATGTGAACTTCTTGAGGTGAACATTTCTCAAATAAAGAGAAAACATCTGTGAAGTCTTTGATAAACCACTCTGATGGATTTCCGGAGAGATGCCATGAGTTGATAATCTTGATAACCCATTGGGGATGTACAAACTGCCTTGAGGAGACTGTCTTTTGTCGTCTTGGTCAAAACGAGTTGCTCAACTAAAGAGATTGCTAAAATAAAGAGGTTACTTGCAAACCAGATGTAGATTGTTGGAAGGACGTCTTGTAATATTGCTGGAGAGATATCCATCTTCAATAATTATCTTCATGAAGACCTTTTCTGGGGAGAACAGTGCAAAATAAATGCACACTTGATCCATGTTCAGGAGTTTGGAGATATCCACCAATGTGATTGTCAGGGACCGAAATTCAATTCAGGAAATAACTGAAGAGAAACTGTCAAGCAAGACTCGACCATTGAGGTATGAACTCGAATGGGAATATACTAAAGCAACCATCTTCCACGAGGATCGAATTTCGTGGGGAAAATAGAAATATTGCGCTTTTTTCTGCCTAAGGGTGACAAATCTAATTGGAATGAGGAGACACACCCAACAACTTGTAGATAGACACGACCAAAGCGACAGAATAACAATACACACAAAGATGCACAAATGCAAATGTTATGTTATCTATTTATATGATATGTGTATGCTTATGCTGACAAAACAGACGAAAGCAACGACTGAAGATGGGATAAACATCCGACCAATCTTCAAAGATAGAAGTATCACTGGGGATATGCGGAGAACCAGATATAGGATCTCAATCCTGTTTCAAAGCTTCAAAAAATTTTGACTGGGGGAGTAGAGAACACTCCACTCGGGGATATAACAACTTGATCTTGCCGGATAACATGGTTGTTGAATATGTCGTAAAACTTCACGGGGATGAAATAAACATCCGCCTCGCTGGAGAAGATTAACATTGTAGAGATCCACTAGGGTGCACAGTAACAACCACTTCACTGGGGAGATGGAGTTCAAGAAGATCTATTGAGGAGTAAAATACGTCCACTTCACCGAGGAAGGTGAAGTTGGAGAAGATCCACTGAGGATTAAAATAACATCTACTTCATTGGGGAAGTGAAGTTGAACAAATCACTAGGTGCTCTTGCATCGAAAAGTTTCATCGAAGAATGTCATGACCACCAAAAATAAAATTTATTGGGGACATGAAGAATGTTATAAGAACAAGGTAATTCTGGCTTGATGAATTGTGCAGTAGTCGCCATTTTGAGCAAAACTTGTTATGCGGGAAAGATAATCTTCGCGTCTCAATTGCCCCCAAGTCATATGGATATGAGAAGAAGTTATTCCAAGAGGATTTTACAGAAAACAAGGCGTCCCACTGTTTTCAAACTCTTAGAGAGATTCGCTGAATCTCGACATAACGGACCCTGATTGGCGGTATTATGACGAGTCTTCAATCTTGCTCTAAAGGTGAAGTCAAATTTGCATAGAATAACCATTTGGGAATAACTTGCCCCAGGTCAGCAGAGTCTTCAAAATAGAACAAGCTTAATGTTGATACTCATGTGTAAACTTTTTATGACCTCGGCAAAGATCAACACGTATGAGATGTTAATTCTGAAACCGTTAATGCAACATATATGTCTGCCTTGAAGTTTTTTTTTTTAAAAAAGAGATATCACGACCACTTGTGACAAAGTCACTAATTAGGACATGAATTAATTTATAAGCCAATATAAATAGTTGAGCATAGCTCACGGGAGTCAGGAAACGTTATCTCATTGAGTATGCTTTCGAAGTAAACCTTACTTCAATTAGGACTTTCAAGGGTTATATCGAGGTTTAGTTTACGTTTTGTAAAACAAAAGGAATAAGGGTCAAAAGCTTATTTGTGCCCACCCAAATTTTTGAAATTTTAAGTATTCAATCGAGCTGATTGAAAATTTCCCTGTCCCAGGTTTAAAAATGAAGTTGGAAAGGGTTAAAAAGGATTTAATTTCCTTTTGTCTTTGGTGTTTAGGAGGTTTGAAACAATGCCTTGCATCATCAGTAGGGTTTTATTCGAAAGCATACGTCGAGAGATCCTACGTTTTACTTCATCATCCTCCTCCCAATTCTTCGCCGAAGTGAGAAAGAAATCGGGTGATTTTGGTATTATAGAAAATATTTTTAAAGAGTGAAACGAATGGGTTTCCTCAAGACAAACATTTATTGCATCACTTATTCAAAATAAACAAGTTCTCACATGCTAATTATGCTTTTAATCAAAGAAACAAAACACACACAAGCAGACAAGCAAACATCCGATCAATATAAAAGTATTCCATTCATGACTGGTCTTTCTCCTTTGAAAGTCAACACTTCACTATCAATCATTTCTTGAACTTTCTCTTGGAAAACTTTGCATTCTTCAATCGAATGCCCCAATGCTCCATCATGAAATTCGCAACTGGCGTTCGGGTTGAACCACGGTGGATGAGACTTCATGATTCTAGTCTTTCTGGGTGTCATCACTGAGTTTCTGGCAAAGTAAGACCATAGCTGGCGGTAAGTCATTGGGATAAGATCAAACCATCGAGTTTCTTCCTTCGGAGCGCTTAGAGGTACCTCCTGATTCTGAAACCGTCTTCGAACTTGTCGATTCTGATGTTGATTTGGAGGAGTCAATCTTCGTTTATGAGGTAGTCGCTGCTCGCGCTGAGCAGGCGCTGCATATTGATGTTGAGGTACTGGATCTGGATCTGACAGGATTTGATGGGAGTCCTGAATTGCATTGACGTCAACACTTCCTTCCTCTTGGGAATCATCAACTGAAATCTCTTCGTCAGTTTGGTTATTCAAATCATCTTGAATTCTTCCACTTTTGAGTGCATTCCCGATGTTTACTCCAACTTCTATAATCTTGGGGAAATCCAATGGTACAGCTCCTACCATTCTAACATAATAAGAGTCTGGCAGTGTTCTCAGAAACATCCTGTTTAAATCCTTCTCGGGAAGTGGTGGATGAACTTGAGATGCTAACTCCTTCCATCGTTGGGCATATTCCTTGAAAGATTCATCGTCATTCTTACTCATGTCCATCAATTGATCACTGTCTGGAGCCGCGTCCAAATTATAATTGTACTGCTTTATAAAAGCATCAGCTAAATCTTTAAAAGACTGAATACGACTCCTTTGTAGCTTCGTATACCACATCAAGGATGCCCCAGATAAGCTTTCTTGAAAGCAATGAATCATCAACTCGTCGTTGTCAACATAAGCAGCTATCTTCCGACAGAACATCGTCAAATGATCTCTTGGACAACTAGTACCCTTGTACACTTCAAAGACAGGCATCTTAAACTTCGGAGGAATAATTACACCTGGAACCAGACATGAGTCACGAGCATTAAAATCATATGTATCAACTCCTTTTGTCATCTTTAATTGCTCTTTGAAATCCCGAAGTTCTTTCTCCATTACATCCACCTTCATCTTAGTACGAACATTCTGAAGATTAGGTGCATGTTGCGGAAACTGGGAAACTCTTATATCAACTTGACCAACCAAATTATCTTTCACGGGCTGAGGTTGCGTAGGAACATCCGCTTGTTGAACAACGTCATCAGAAGGAAGATCGAATAGCGGGTTAGTCACAACTCTGAAACCAGTCGTGGAATCCATATCTATATTCTCTTTACTATCCTTCAATAATACTTCGAGCTTGGTCAAATGGTCGAGATGTCAACTGATAGAAAAAGACGGAAAACTGAATGAGGACACAGAGGAGAAGAGACTCATGCACATGTAAATGCTGGATGCACGATGCGAGAATGCTAATGCAAGCATGTAAGGATGAAATGTTTCATGGAACTCAAGTTCTTATAAACATTACAGAGTACCAAAGAAAATCATTTTAATATTTTTATGCGTATATATTTTTATTTTATCGGATTACAAATAAATATCCTCTTAAGAGTCCTAACATAATAGCTAAATAAAAGCTAAGAAAGCCCTAAGGAAGTCCTTCATCTTGTTTGTTGCTTTGTTCCTCCACTTGGATCTCCTTGAAGGTAAGCTTGTCCATGATCAAAGTATAAAGAGTAGTTTGATAGAGGAAAATAAATCCTCCATCCCTTCTTTTGCTCTTGTTGAAAAAATGAGAAATGGATCCCTTGTTTACTTGGATCTTTGATGATGAGAGTCTTTTGAACTTCTAATGATCCTCCGTGATAGGGGAAACTTCTCGTATTTGTCTTTTTGTTCTTCGATTGATGCCCCTAACTTCCTTAGGTCACCCAAGCTAGGACTCTTAAAAGAATATTTCAAAAATATTTTCTATTTGTAATCTATGTTGGTTTTGTAATGTTTATAAATAAACTGGGAATTCCATGAAACCGATTCAATATGATGCTTTATGGATGCAACAAGCACAGGTAAACACATAGATGCATAAAGATAAACAAACAAAAGGGAGACCCTAGGTTTGCAACGAGCATGGAGCAAGGGTATACCCATTCCCAAAAGGTTGTGGACTAAAGGTTGATTGTACCTGCAGAACAAGGTTCTAATGAGGTTCCCAAAGTCATTAGCCCATCTTTCGGATATTATCAACTTCCCAAGTACTCGAGGGTTAATAATATTCTCAAGAGAACTTCTTTCGAGTGTAGCATCGCGTAGCACTATTTCGGGGGTACCCCCTCATAGCCTCGCACTACATCCTAATAAAGGCCAAAGTTGGGTTAAGGTAACTACGGCCCTCAATATCATAGGCTCCAACATCGAATATAGTGCATGTTTTCACGATTAGAGACTCGTTCAACAATACAATTTTCGAGAGGGCCTCAATTGAGCGTGATTTTCAAGTCAGCTTGGTCGGGATTCTACCCCCTATAAGCCTCTTTGAACATATCAATATCCTATCTTAAGTTCACTCAAGTCCGGGTGTAGGACTTTGTCTCACCACTCAAAGGTCATCCCAACAAGCAATAGATAAACAATTATACATATAAACAGATAAGTAAACATAAACAAACATAATAAACAAGTTAAGGAAACCCACAAAGGGTCCCCAGTGAAGTCGCCATTTCTGTCGCGGTGAAAATCGGATACCAAACTATTGATTAGTTTGAATCTTTAATTCATTTTGCAACCGAACTTTGATTTGTCCAAAGGAAGGGATAAAGATCGAAATTCCCACAATGCAATGCAAATGCAAGGTTTAGAGAGTTATAGGTTCGGGGGTTGGTTAAACTTAGGGAAGGTACTAGCATCCTAAGTTTCTGTAGTACTCTACAGGAACCTCTTGTTTTATGTTTGTTTACTGCTAAGTGTTTATCTGCTTAATGGTTTAGAGACCCTAGGGGTTTATTTCTAAGTATACTCGATAAGGCATCGCACCTTGTGCCTACATATCCTTACGGGAGTGGAATCAGAGTACGTTGTAGTTCACCCTAAAGGGTTAGAGGAGACCTTTGACTTTGGTCAAAGTTCCTACGGGTTTAGGGTAGTTGATTGATTGAGTCTAGGAGAAGAGACGAGTCTTCATTTTAAGGGAGAGATAACCGCCACAAGTGTAAAAGGGGGTTGTAGGAAATGGTCTTTGCATCATCTTAAGAAAAGGTCTTACATACTCGGATGGTCGCCAAGTATGCCTTTGTCGCTCTTAAGGCAAAGTTCCTACATGTTTGATTGTATTGTTGTGGGGGTGGAGATTATATCTCACTTAAGATGATTAACATCTATTCTCTATTTGTGTTTGAAATAGTTGTGTAATGTTGTTTAATTGTTTGTCATTCTATGTTGTAAAGAATAAAGACAAGGTCCTTCCTATGGAGTAGGATCTATCCTATGAAGATCGACTTGAATGGGATCAAGGATCAAGTGGGAGCATGATGCATATGATATGCGACTACACACAACGTTGAATTATGTGTAGGTTTTTCCTTTGGACGGAATGCGATGCATAAATTGATAATGTAAATTGCAGTAAATAAATTGCGGAAATGTAAACCATACACGTACGCATGAAAGCGCTAAGTGTGGGTGAATGTGTATGTGTCGTGAAGTGGTGTGCACGATTGAGTTGATTTGTAATTTACACTGTGAATTGATTTTAAGCGAGGTTGATTTTTTTGAGAAAAAAGTTGTATTTGCTTGAGATGGACTAATCTTGGTTTTATGAGAAAAAGTTATTAATTTATATTATTTTTGATAAAAGGTTTTTTCTATTAAAGGTGAATAAAATCCTGAGTAGGAAGTTTAAGTAAAAGGATTCTTAAAAAGGGGTTTTATATCCTAAAAGAAAATGTGGGATGGTTCAATTTTAAAATGTTATGATAGATCAATTAAATAATTATAAAACAGATCTTAATATTATAAAGGAGTTAATTAAAATATTTGATAAAAAGTCTTTTTTTTTACTAACCATAAATTGTAAAAGATAAAAGTTAGTTTAAATTACAAAAGAGGTTTGTTTAAAATAAATGGCCTTGGTTATTACTTGCTTGATTAAAATAGAGACTGATTAAGTATTAGTTAAATAAATTATTTTAAGTAATGATTATTTTAATTAAGATTACCAATTAAGGATTGATTAGGCGATTAATTGGATTAATGGGTGGATTAAGTGTAAATGTAAGGGGTTAGTGAGTGCGGTGTACCGTGATGTGTGTGTACGTGTATTACACTGGGTTACAATAACAACATAAGAAAAACGTAATCCCCGCTTTCTCCGATCGCCCTCCTCCGTCTTCCGCCGGATTCGATTCGTCGATCTCTTGCCAATCTTCTCCTTCATTCCTCGAGAAAACCTAACAACCACGAACAAGCATCAATCATAAAATGAAAAGGAATCTTTGACGAAGGTGTTACCCAATATGGAGATGGTTTCGGCGATGGTCAATGGCGGCTTCCGAAGGCGGGTCTTTCTGGCGACGAAAAGGGTTGTGGCGGAGTTAGCGGCAGCGACGACAAAGGCTTCACCGGCGGTGGATTTGCAGTTGACGGCGGTGGCAAGCGGAGAGGGTTCCGGTGGTCTCTCGGTTGACGACACGAGATAAGTTTCCTTCTCTAATCGAAATATGGTTTGAGATTGGGATTTATGTGTTTCTGAGAATGGTTTTCTTCTCCTAAGTATGTGTGATTTCTGGACTGTATGTGTATGTGCTTGGGGCGAATCTCTGTGTGTCCTTCCTGTTATGATTCTCCCTCTTTTATAGCCCCTTGGGAAATATCAGAATGATCTTGAATTTAAACAAAATATTCGTTGGATGAAAATATTTCCTTTTTTCAAATTGATTTGTCGGTAATTGTTTTGGAAAGAAGTGATGATTGTTTTGTTTCTGTTGTATACCGTTTAGGGAATTTTGACAGATAAATGTTATAGACATATTTGAGTCTGTTTTGGGAAGAAATGTTAACGCTCCTAATTTGTCACGAAAATTTCCGTTTTCGTCTTGATATGCTGGTACCCTGTTTAATTACTCTTGATCCTTTTCTTCACCTCTGGTTTAATGGAGAATTCTTGCCATTTTACAGGGATAAACCTCGATTGCAACGTGGAACTCTTGGCGTCATTTCTCAACGTCTTTGAAGTGGTTGCTTTGATTCCTTTCCTATTGTATCTCTTTCTTGAATCATTGTTGCTGCTTGTAATTACAAACCAATGGTTGTTTCTGTTGCAGGGAAAAGAATGCTTGACAACTTGTTCTTCGTACAAACTGTGGATATGATGGGAGGATGGAGTGAGATTGTTGCTGTACATCAAAACGCCCTGTATCAACCCTGTTCGGATCCAAGTTTGGAATGTCGATCTCTCCTCTGTTCAGTATGTCGCTTGCGCGAAAATAAGGTGCCGGCATGACAGAAGAGTCGCCCCCTTTCGTTATTTATCCCTCAGAGCGGGAAAGGAAACGATCGGAAAAACCTGACGAATAAGGGTAAGACAAGGTCATCGCAACCATTGTCTGGGTTCGGGAGTCGGTTACGCAAGGGGAAGGTATTAGCACCCCTCACGTCCGTCGTACTCGACGGGATCCTCGCTTGTTTGTTTACTTGGACGGGTTGGTTATAATCTATCTACCTATCAAGGCTGGCTGAAAAAGAAAAGAAAAATGACTCGGCAAAGCGTCGCACTTTATGCCTACGTATTCTCATCAGATAATGAGAAATCAGAGTCAACGTAGTTCGGCTAACTACGGGTTATGGGGGAAAGGTTGCTCGCTAGGATGTCGCATCCTATGCCTACGTACTTTCATCTGGTATGAAAGATCAGAGCAAACGTAGTTCGGGAAACTACGGGATAGAATGGCTCAACTAGGAGGGAGACTATCAAGTCCTACTGTTATCATGCCATGGATTCATCCTATGGTTGAGGTTTGAACAGGGAACTCCTAGATGTTGTCATGCATAGGTTTCAACCTAAAAGTCTATCATCAAATCTTCATCAGAAGAAATGAGAGTCCTAAGGGATCATGTCAATGATACACAGAAACAGACAAAAGCATCAGCTTTAACAGTAAAATGCATGCAATGCAAGTGAGGGAGGAAATGTGTGTGGGGCTTCAGCCTCCACAAGCTCATCTCAACCTCAAGCCAGTCATGAAATAACAGTAATCATACTGAAGATAAACAACATGCTATCAAGCAACAACAGATAAGGGAAATGAAGTACCATCAGGTAAACAAAACACACATGCTTGGGAAAGAAAGAATCTGCTCTCTAATCCTAACCCTAATCACAGAATCTAATCAAATCTAAGCAAAGCTCTCAAGCAAACCCTAATAAGAGAATTCAATCCCAGTCTTCAAGCTTCAGAACAAGCTTACCAAAGAAAGGGAGCTAAGCAAGCAGACTCATAGTGTCTTCCTCAGGAAAGCACTAGGAGGTGACTACTCAGGAGTCATACCCTATGTGGCTCAACCACTGTGATCAGTTTACATTCCTCCTCAGGAGAAATTAAACTCACAAGCAGGCTCCAACATCACTGGATACTTAGGAAATCCTATCTGAACTAATGGAACTAAATGAATAGACTCATAGGACCTTCCTCAGGAAAGTACTAGGAGGCTTCCACTTAGGAATTGTATCCCATGTGGCTCAACAACATGTGATCAGTTTACATTCCTCCTCAGGAGAAATTAAACTCACAAGTTGGCTCCAACATCATTGGATACTTGAGAAATCCTAGATAATCTAATGGAACTAAGTGAATAGACCCATAGGACCTTCCTCAGGAAAGTACTAGGAGGCTTCCACTTAGGAATTGTATCCCATGTGGCTCAACAACAGGTGATCAGTTTACATTCCTCCTCAGGAGAAATTAAACTCACAGGTTGGCTCCAACATCATTGGATACTTAAGAAAGAGGCGAGAAGGAAGGATGAAAGTCATTCATAGTGCCTTCCTCAGGAAAGTACCATGAACTTCCTTCAAACTTCAGGATCTCAAACCCCACAGACAGGGAACAAGACAAGCCCTGGGTCTCTGATTCTTGATCTACAATCTTCTCTTCATGATGCTCTCCATCAATATCTTCAAGGCAACACAAGCCCCTCAACAAATTCCTCAGAATGAACCCCAAAGATGAACAGATAACCCACTGAACACACCAAATCATCAGGCAACTTCAGAAAATACCTAAAAATACTAAACTAATGGGGAAAAATCTAACAAATATTCACAAGGGTCCTCAACACCTACTCATAACATCTACAAAGGTCTCTACCTAAAAATCAAAACAAAACTTGCTCAAAGAAAATGATTCATCACCTAAACACAATTCTAAACCCTAATTAGGATACCCTAAGTCTACCCTAATTAAACTAATCAAAATTAATTCTAAAAAATCTAGAAAAAATCCTATGGGGAACTAGGACTCATCATCTAATTGCACAAAAAAGAATGGATACAAAACCCTAAGGGAATGTCCTAAAATAATTCCTACAAAATCATGACACAAAATTAAACAATTAAAAAGCTATTTAATTGGAAAATCTATTAAAAATATTAAACCTAAAAATAAAATCTCATTTTTATTTTTATAATTTTCTACACATTTTAATCTACTCATAGAAAAAAGAAGGATCAAAAAATCATTTTTTATCTATTTTTAATGAATTTTACAAAACAGAAAAAATATAAGAAGAAAATAAAAGAATTATATTAATTAAAGGGGAGGGGGGTCAGAATAGCAACAGGCGCTAGTTAAAACATATGGGCCAGAAAAGAAGGGGGGTGGGGATAGAATTCTGGGCCCAGAACGCCCTAAATGAAACGCTGCGTTTCGCCTAATTCAAATCTTCCCTCCAACTCTCAGAATCATCCGTGGCCACACGATTTGAATAAATTGTCAACATGGGAGACTGATCCAATGGCTACGAACCCTTCTTCTTCCTTGACTAAACCCTAACCTGCAAACCCCTCCTCCATGGCCGAAACTTCTAGCTCCTCTAACTCCCTCCACACGCCATGGTTGGACTCGATTCCAAAACAAGAAATGCCCTATTAAACGCCTAGAATACAATGATACGAGTAGTTTTCACCGATTCGACCTAGGTTGTTCTAACAGAAAGCATCAACACCATGGCACCACCATATTCAACTGCTATCAAACTTCATCAAACTCAAAACTAAAGGTCTACAGATGTTCTACACGCTACCCTTGCTATTCTAAACCAATTCATGCTAACTAGAACTCAATAAATAGCCAGCTATGGAAGATTAAAGATTCATGGTTCTGGTGTGAAACCTCACCAATCTTGCTCTAATTCAAGGGAAAGAATCCTCTACCCTAGTGAATCATCTCTATACCTAAAGAACTAACCAAAACAGCATAATTTAGGAGGTATATGGTGAAGAAGAAACCTGTCAAGAAGTTATGGTGCAGTGGTGTAGGGCACGATTCAAGCCTTGAAATTGCTTCTGAATAATCCTTGAATGATCCTCAACCTTCTGTTTGCAATGGTAATGAAGGAGGTGGCTTGAAATGAAAGAAAACTCAAGTTGCTTCAACTTGAAGAAACTTCTCCAATGGCTATGTATCCTTCTCTCTCCTCTGACTTGGCTCAAATTTCACCAACCTTTAATCATTCTTTGATGCACTCTTTAAATAACAATTGGTGGATGCTTCTAGATTCATCTAGAATGATGTGGAAAGTTCATGAATTTCTCCTTGAATGAGAAGTTGGAAATATCATATCCCTTGCTTCAAGCCTTCAATTTTGACTCAAAATACCCTTACATGAGTTATTAAGAAGGAATGAGTGAAAAACAAGTCCATTCTTGGCTTGTGTAGGGTTTTGCAAAGTTGCCCTCTTATGCAAGCAACAAATTTCCAAAGGGACCTCATTTTTTAAGCCTCAAATGAAAATTCTATTTAAACCAAAGTTCTTAAAATGGTTTTTCCAATCAAAATGATATATTGGATGACCTATTTTGGATTTGTGGATCTCCCAAATCACTTTTCAATTTCAACTTTTCAAAGTTATAAGTCATTTTTAGTTCATTTTGGACCAATCATGGAATCTCATGCTATGAGCTTTTTTAACAATTTGTGACCTTCTTTCTAGACTTAAAATCACATTTTGAGAAACTTTCATGTTTTGAGTTTTTCCATTTGAGGCTTGGAAATAGGAGTTTTAGGCATTGGATAAAATGACCTATAACTGACAAATGACCAAAATACCCCTGTCTTGTTCCAACCATAAGTTGAGTTCCACAAATCCAATCAAGGACTTCTACCACTCAAATTAAAGCTAAGAAGATCCTCTTCAACATTCATGTTGACCAAGAAACCATAGGAATCAACCTACTAGGGCAAAAGTTGTCTGCAAGTTGGGTGACTTTCAAGGACCCAGATTCACACACCTCTGCTGACCTGTAATTTGTCAAAACCATAACTTGAGCTCTGTAACTCCTATCAAGGACTTCCACCACTCAAATTAAAGCTTAGAACAAGCTCTACAACATTCATGTTGTGGGGAAGATGAGATATCAATCACATCTAGAGCTAAAACTGCCTGGAAAGTAGGGATCAAACTAAGGTTTTTTCACTGACAGTCCTCAGAAACCCTAACTCAAAACTTCTCAAACTCCTCAGTCATGATGAGTTGGTCTAGGAATCATCTTTATAACATCTCCATACATCATTCCCTGATCTCATGGCCCTTGGATTAAGTCTCAACCTTCTCCAAATTCTCAGCTGATCTAGGGTTGACCCAGTCAAAACCCTAATTCTACCATTCATGGTTGAATCCTCTGAATTCTTGCAAAATGACTTCTCTGGGCTTCATGATGGCTTTCAAGACATCTCATAGGCTTTCTCAAAACATCAAGTTCATTCTCAAAGTCTCAGAATCATCTGAGGAGCCCCCACAACTTTCAAACTGTGAAGCACACAACCCTGGTTTCAAACCACTTCTCTGGGGACCTCTTGAACTTTCTGATGAAGGTATCAACTTCCAAACACTCAATGAGTAAATAATTGTTGGTCAAATTTTGGGGTGCAACACAGTACTACCGTGATTTGGATTCAGGGGTTTCTCTGTTATCACTCGAAAGGCAATATTCCTTGTTGCAGGTAAGAAAGATGAATTCCAAAGGTCCGTCCGCCGTATCACGTTTCGAGAGCTCAAACCCTCAAAGAAAGCTGATCAATATCCGACTATTGATGTCCGTGGTTATTGCGATTTATCTTAGCTGAAAACAAAATTCGATGACTCTTGCTTCCTTTGTGTATTATGCAGGTTTAAGTGTTGATGCCATTCTGAATCGACCTTGAATGGTTTGTTAACATTGGATCTATTTCCCTCCTTATTCAAACACTTTTGTTGGCTACTATCTGAAAAAGAAAGTTGACATATCGTGTTGAAATTCTCGCAGGAATTGGCTAGCCGGTTATGCAGGCTGAGATTGAATACATGGCATCAGTTGCTGCTGTGGCGTTTGTTGCTGTGACGGCGGTGCTTGAGACGGCAACAGATTGATGCACCTGGTCTTATTCCATGATAATGAGCCATAATAACGATTCTCAGCGGATGGCGAGCGTGTCGGTAATGGATACATTCTTGTTTCCTTGTTAAAACAACAAATGTATTGATGGAAATAAGTCTGTAGTAATCAAATGCTATTAGGCTTTCCATGTTATTCTTATTTTACGACTTTCGAAGCCTTGCGGACTTGTAATATGGAGTTCAATATAAATTCAATCTGTTATTCTGGACCTGTGGTTATTTGGTAGATTATGCTTGAACATTCTAACCGATATGCTTTGCTTTCAGGTGGCATAGGTGTTTGCAGCCTTTCGAATTCACACACCAGTTGTTATGTATTAGTTGCTCTAATGATTGGCAGTGGGTTATTAATATATGATGGCCTGTTTGTTTGTTACAAGTAGCAGATAAAGAGCTTCTAATGGTTGGTAAACATAGCGCATATTCTCAGTCTTAATATATGTATGTTATTTTTCAGTGCATATCAACTTGGGAGATGCTGCTAGAAGTCCCTTAATTCTTATACGAGACATATCCGTAAACTGTCTAGAAACTAGCACTTTACCAGACTTGATTTAGTAGTGCATATTTGATTTTGTTCTGTTAGTTGAGCAGGTGTTAGCTTCGTCGATAACTTGGTATCTCTTTTTGCTCTTTGTTCGGTTACGAGTATCATGTTGAGTCGACAACTTATTCTATTTTACAGGTGAACTTAGGAGAGGCACAGGAAACCTCATTGTCTCCGGAGGCGCGCGTCTCTTCATAGACTAGTAAGTGGTATTTATCTCTGATATCTTCTGCATGAGCACAGGTTTATGACATGGATTTTGTAAGTATTGCTATCTTGCAAGGTCAACATGAGGTGGCGAGTACAATGCGAAACCGTAGATACGGGGTGGAGGATTTACAACAAAGATTGTGGTCTGCAGTAGGCGGGAGGAAGATAATTTCACAATCGAGCTAGAGCAATGAACGTCTTTGCCTTGTAATACACTGCTGATCTCGTTGCGTCAACCGTTACTTTGTAGAAGGTATCGCATTTGACTTCATTGTTTCTTAGCCGAAACTCTTTTCTTAGGAGTCCGCTCTTTGGATTATCACAACTTTGTCCTCTTCTCTTAATTTGATTTGTTAAACCAAACTGCAGGTTAACTTTGGCCTCGCAGCCGTATGCATAGTCCTTGGATTCTCACGGATTTGCGGTATGCCACAGTTGTACTATCGTTAGACTGTTTACTGTGAATGCTTCCTGCCTAAAAAATATAACCCAATTGATTTGTTACTTTATGAATTATGATGTCTGCTTTAGGAGTCGGATGTCTGCTGGTTGTTGGAAAGTTACGGGATTAGAAAGGCGGTGCGGCCAGCTTTTGATGCATAACAGCCATGGGGTCTTGCACTACATTTCTCGCCAAACTATTTCGAAGATATTTGATCTCACGCTGCAGCTTATACTTCTCTTTCATAATTAATTGTGTTGGCTTGGTTTGCAAGTTGTTCTAATTAATCGATGTATGGCTTTGATAGGTACCATCTAATTCTGGCTACGCAATTTGGAAGTAGCTAATTGTCTTATAGAAGCAGGGTGTATCCATGTTTATTGCCGACATTCCGACTCATTGGCTGGAAACAAGCAGATTCCCTTCTATTTGGTTATGTTGCAGCGTATTGATCGTGTGGTTTTGACAAGGCAGCTGCTGTTGTTATTGTTGCGCAATCGCGGTTGCATTTTGGTTTTTAACATTAGAGTATGATATTGGGTTTGAACCTTCATTCTTCAATTTATCACGAATGATGCCGCCTTTCGAAATTCAATTAACCAAGGTCTGTGGTTTGGTTTGCAGGCTGTACCGAAATGGTTTAATGTTCGGTGGCGTCGCAACGCAAAGCTATAGCAACCATGAGTATTAGGGGACTCGTGTATGCCCAATGCGGCATTAGCAGCAGCGCAGCTCATACTCGGTTCCATCTTTCCCTTGAGAATCAGGCGACAGTATTAGAATATGCTCGTGAAGGGGCCCGGTCAATGATGCGGTTTTTTTGATAACTAATGTAGAATTAGTGACATAATGTACTGATATCCATGTAATTAGTTTGGCAGGGTTGTAACAGGATGGTTTCTTTAGGATAGGTTTTCGGAATTATGAAGTCCCAACCCCTGTATTCATGTTTCAAACGTTGTATCAATGAAAGTAAAATGCAAAACTCTTATCTTGGCTTTCTTCAAAATCCTGCGGTGATTTGGTATTTGATTATGAAAGTTCCCACACTACAACTTTTTGAGTAACCTTGATAACGTAGTGGATTTAAGTGAATCCTTCCAGTCTTCTTTTGATAGGTGAGTGTCTTTTTTAGGTTCTATGTATGGAGTATCAATTAATGCCCTCTTAAATCCACAGAATTTGCCACCTTCTTTGTAACTTGGACTTAACTCCTAAATTTAAGAACTTGAAAATCTTCTTGTCATAAAAACAAAAGTTAACTTCTCTCTTGGAGTAGATGTTGAAGCTTCTAAGAGATGTTGAGGGAGAACCAATAGAAAACCTTATAATCAATAGGAAACAAGCTCAACTGATCATGTCTTGGAGTACTTGAATTGGGAGAGTGAATATTATCTCCATCTGAAATCACTGTATCTGCACGAGTTGGTTAGCCGTAACAAAAAAAAAATATAAATATATAAAGTCAAATAACAATAGAAAATGCGCAAAACGAGAGGGTATCTTATGGTCAAAAATTAGGGTGCAACACATCTGAAGTCCTACAATTGGTAGGCAAATTCTAGATGATTAATTGTTGTGTTTGAGGTGTTTTACAGTTGTGTACATGATATTTCTTTCGTTCGAATCTCATGATTTATGCATGATAAATCAATTTAGAGACCAGAGTTGGATTCTACGCAGCTTGGCATTCGATTTGATGTTAAATTTTATGTGATTTGGTGAAGTTTTGAACCTGATCTCCGACCACCTCGCCGGAGAAGGCGACCGGAGCTAGGGCTCCGGCGTCTGGTTCATTTTCAGGCATGCCTACATGTGCTTGCTTTGACTCTTTGACTTGAGGAGATGGATGGTTGTGATTCATTTTACCAGCTTGTGTGTAATGCTGACTACCATGTCAATTAGTTGTACGCAACGTTTTGGCTTGCTTCTGTTTGTTTTGGTTCTGGGCCTGGCTTGCTATGTGCACCCCCTTCCAATGAAGCCCAATGGATTGAACTAAATATCTTGCTATTTGCATCGTGCTTGCTTTTATTTGTTTTTTTATTTTATTTGTTTTCTGTTTCCATTTTAATCAATTAAAAATATCTCTAAATATCATAAAATTCCCAAAAAAATATTTTCTGACACCTTAGGGTGTTAATTAATTTTTGATATTTTTTATTTTAATTTTCCTTTTATGTTTCAATTAAAATGGGAATTAATGATTGGAGAGGTTTTTAAATTGATTATTCATGTGTATTCATTTGTTCTTGCTTGTTTCTTGACCAATTTTTATCTCCAAGGAATGAGACTTCTTCCTCATGTTGTTGATGAGTTGAAGCGTCTCTTAGGATGGTTTTGGTCAAGGTTTGACCATTTTTGGTTTGACTTTTGTGATCATTTCTTTGACCCTCGACAACCCTCTTTTAAAATGGTGCACCCTTGTGAGTCAAATTCTTTGGTGATGTTTTGAATGAACATTGGTTGTGTGCTCTTGGCCTCTGGTTTCCTACATCTTGATGTGCTTTTGAGATTTTATTTGAGTTTATTTGAGCCATTTTCCTATTTTTGGAGTAGCTTGCAAGTCAATCTATCCCTAAGGATGGTTCACACACACACTTGACCTAGTTTTGATGGGAAATGACCCTTGTGGATCCCAAATGCTCCCAACTCTTTTTGGTTCTCATTTCTAACATGATGAAGTAGTTGGTGGTTAATTTTTAGGTCATACACTTGTTTTGTTTTGGTTGTGAGTTGCATTCTTTTTAGGCTTTCTATTTGAAGTTCAATGTTGAAAGTGTTTAGGACTTAGGTCCTTTACCATGCCTAATCTTGCAATCTCTTTTTGTGTGATTTCTTATTTTCTTTGTGAACTTTCTTCTCTTGTTCTCACCTCTTCACTATGACTTTTATATTCCATTTAAGATGATTTGGTCTCTCCTTTGGAGCTACTTTTAGTTTGTCTTAAATGGTGATTCATTTTGAGAACTTTTGGTGTGCTTCTTTTGCATGATCTTTGTGATGCTTTGGTTGAGTTTGCTTTTGATGTTGCTTGCTGCCCAAGTCTTATCTCCCATCATATCATGAATCGTGTCTTCTTCTTCTTTCTTTTTGGTTTACCTTTGGGCTTGTGGTTGATGACAAGTGGTTGTAGGAATTTATTTTTCTCCCATTTCATCCCACTTTTGTATGAGCTTGCTTGAGTTCTTCTTTGTGTGCATTTCCTTTTATTGTTCTTGCATATCTCATTTGCATGCTTGAGGTTGAGATGTTCTTGTGGATACTACTGCCCCACACTTTGTTCCTCCCTCTTTTCTTCATCCTTGTTTGTGCATTACATGCTTGCATTTTTTCTTCTTTCACTTATGCTTTCTTCTTCTTCTTCTTCTTCTTCTTCTTCTTCTTCTTCTTTTGTCTTCCTTTGCCATGTTTCCTTAGGACCTCTAATCTTTCTTGTTCAAGAAATATTATGATAGACCTTAGGCTTGAAACTATGTATGATAACATTAGGTAGCATTCCCTTTTCATCCCAATCATAGGTGCACTTTGTATGAGAACTTTATGTTGAGTCTTAGTCTCCCTTTAGAGTTATGTCTCTCTTCTCATCTTCAAACTTCTTTAAGACACTTAATAATGGATAATGAATGTTATACGCTATGAGCCTTAAGTACTTGGGGAATGATGATTGGGGGGCCTCCTCTCAATTGTCTAGAGTGTTTAGCGTATGTCCTTTAGACGATATGTGACGCATTCGCTCCTAAGTCATAGTCTTTAGTGCACCATGAATTACAAATCAAATTCAATTCACTTCTTGTCTAAAAAACACCAAAACAAACATCAAATATTTTTATCCTTCGGGATTAATTTGGAAACTTTTTTTTCATAATGAGAGTTTTGTTAACTCTTGGTTCTACCGCAAACAGGTAACGCCTAAGTCTCAAATGGTCGAGCAACACACACCTAACTGCTAGAACTAAGTTTTAACCCTACTCAGGCCTAAAACACTTGAACCAACCTGTGGTCTTGTTAGCCCAAACTAAGTTTGCTCTGATTTCTCTTACCAGACGAGGATACGTAGGCACAAGACGGTAATGTCTTAGCGAGCAACCTTCCCAACCTTCACCCGTAGTTTTCCGAACTACGTTGACTCTGACTTTCCCATTGCATGAAGAGTACGTAGGCATAGAGCGGCGATGCTCTATCGAGTCTCTTTTCTTTTCTTTTGTCCCAGTGGCCTGTAGTTTAGATAGTTCAACACCCTTTAGATAGACAACAAGTGTGGATTCCGTCGAGTACAACGGACGTGAGGGGTGCTAATACCTTCCCCTTGCGTAACCGACTCCTGAACCCAATATTTGGTTGCGATGACCTGTCTTTCCCCTTTCCCGTAGGTTTTCTCTGATTGTTTCCTTTCCCTCTCTTGGGATAAATAATGAACAGTGGCGACTCTTCTGTCCTTGCCGGCCCCTCTTTGCAGTGATGTGACAAGTAGCATTCTATATGCTAGTATAGTGAGTTCTTTGATGTATTCTATGGTTTATATGAGGCCATACATAGCGTATGAAGTGAGCCCTGTAAGCAGGTATACGGCCAAACCTGGAAAGGTGCACTGGCAAGCTTTAAGGTGGATTTTCAGGTACATAAATGAGTCTCTTAGTCGACTCCTGATTTATGGTGGAGCCTGTGATGGTGAGAGCAAAGTCGAAATTGAAGGATTTGTCGACTCTGATTATGCAGGTTGTATGGATTCCAGAAAATCTATTTCTGGATATGTGTTCACTATGTTCAACACAATGACCTGTTGGAAAGCGACACTTCAGAAGTTTTTTGCCTTATCAACCACTGAAGCATAATATATTGCCTTCACTAAAGCTGTGAAAGAAGCATTGTGGCTTGAAGGTTTGGCAAAGGAGCTGAAACTTCAAGGTCGAGTTATCATTGTTAAATGTGATAGTCAAAGTGCAATACACATGTCAAAGAATTCATCCTATCATGAGTGAACGAAGCACATCGATGTAAGGCTGCACTTTGTCAGAGAGATAATCGAGTGTGGGGAAGTCCAAGTGCTGAAGGTTTCAACGGATGACAATGATGTCGATATGATCACCAAGACATTTTTGAGCTGCAAGTTTTTCCACTGTATGTTGTTGATAAAGCTGCATTTCCACTATATGCACGTGATAAAGCTGCATGATGAAAGCTAGAATGTTCCCTGTTATTGTAGAGTTTATACCAAGGTGGATATTTGTGGGATCGTTGGATCGAAATCTAGTTCTGTCGACTGGGATGTTGTCGTCAGGGGTAAATTTCAAGTTTCGACAGGGGACAAGCATGAAGTCAAAGATAGTTCACATGCTGATGTCTATGTGTTACATATTATAGTCGAAGTCAGTTATAATATGTATTGTCAAAATGTTTTGTTGAACTGGGCTTGTGTTAAGGATCCAACTGTTTAGTTAGCTTGTAATATAAGTTATCTAGTTAGTCTATAAATAGGCGAGATCTTTTAGGTTGTTGAGAGATGCCAATTTTGTTATTCATTTGTAATCATTTGTAAATCCTAAATTAGAAAGTGAATAGAAAACATTTACCTAAAATCCTATTCTCCTTCTTTCTTCTTTATTCTTTCTGCTCTCTCTTTATTTTAACATTTTCATTGTTCATCTAAGAAACTGCATTTATCAATCAAGAATTTGTTAATTGATATAGTTTGTCACAACACATGCAAAACCAAATAATATTAACAATGTTCAAATGACAACTAAAATGATAGCTTTACACTGCTTGGAAAAAATCTCCGAAAACAGGGACCAATGGTAAGCGCTGGGGGCATCATAAAAACCCTCTCATTTGAGAAGGTCAAGTATTCAATTTCTCACCTTGAATCCCACAAATTCTGTACTTGCTCGCTCTCTTGCTCATTTTCTTACTTTAGCATCGGAGTGCCTTGCAGATACACTCCCTCCTCCTCTTTCACACCCAGCATCACAGACGTTCGTCTTCGGCCCGTCTTAGATTCTAATCGTTCGGTAAGATCAATGACATCATGTTAGTGATGTAATGATGACAAAATGTTAGTGATGTAATGCTGACATCACATGTTTATTGTAACACCCCCAATTTATTTAATTAATTTTTCGTATATAAATTGTGTGATTATATGTGTTAGTTTATAATTTGATGTGTTAGAAGAACCCTTGAGTGTATGGTGGTAGCCTTAGAGTTAGACTTTAAGGTGTTGGGGATGCGTGAGCAAAAAGGTAGAGATATGAGGTGGCAAGAGAGGTAGCGGTTGTTACTATTATTTAATTAGGGTGATTTATATAAATAATAGTGATAGTTGATATTTAAATAATCATTTTAATTATTATGGTTATAGCAATATATTAAAATAAATAATTGACTTATACTTATTAAAATAAATATTTAGTGGGAATAACATTATTTTTATTAGTTGGAATAATATTTCAATTAGAAATAATAACAGAATAAAATAAGAAAAGGAGTGAATAGGAAGGGAACGGTCAAAATGTGAATTTGAGGAAAAAAAGAGAGAGTGAGAAGAGAGAGTTAGGGCATAGGAGATAGGGCATAGGAGAATAAGAACCTCCATTAGAGAAGTTTGGGAATCCATCATCTAAGGTAAGGGTGAGACTTCCTCTTGTATATGGGATTGTATGATAACATGTGAATTGGTGATTTAGTTTCTCTATAATTGTATTTTTCTTCTCTATGTTATGAATCCCTTGATGTGTGTGACGATGCTATTGTGCTGTGTGTTTGGATGAGTTGCGGGATGGGCGAATGACTAGGAAGTTGTGTTGTTGGGAATTAAAATGTAAAACATGGTAAATGATTTTCCATGAAAATTTTGGGTTTTTTTGGATGTTTCGGGACTGATTTTCATAAAGCAGAATTGCAGAAAATTATCACTGTCTCAGTGGTAATCAGTTACCAATTTTGGTGTAACTTGTAACACCCTAATTTTTAGTAATTATTTATATATATTATATTAATTAATTAATTATGTGATTTTGTGCGTAATTGATTTATTTAAATTATTTTATTTGGTGAAAATGATATAAAAATAACATAAATAAGATAATTGGGCCTATTGGGTGAGAATGTGAAAAGTAAAGGTGAGGGTATGATTAGTAAGCCCATTAATTACTAGAATTAGTTGTTATAAGGGTTTTATATATAAAGAGAAAAATAGAGTTAATAAGGAAAAAAGAAGAAAAGAAGTTAACATAGAGAAAAGGAAAAGGGGAAAAGAGGAGAAGAAAATCTAAGGAGGAAACTCAAGAGTTCATCAAGAAACCAAGGTAAGAGTGAGTCTTTACATGGTTGTGGGAATGTATGATAGTGTATGATGGGTGATCGGTGGATTTCACTTGTGTTTTCAAACGCTGTTTGTTGTTAATTTCGCACCGTTTTTATCTGTTTTCGAAGCTTTAGTTGTTGTTATCTGAGTTACTCGTAGTTGTTTTTATTCAAGTCTTATTTTGAAGTTTATATTACTTTTACCGCTGGTGCGTTTGATTCGGTTTCTTTTAGTGTGTTTTTGGCAGGAATGGATAGCATGACAGTCGCACCGCTTTCGGAGGCAAAGAAAAGTCGGAAAAGGGAAGTCAGAGCCACAACACAGGTACCCGTGTTGCACAACACGGCCCGTGTCAGGGAGGACACGGTTGGCAGACACGGGCAGGAGAAGCAGAGGAAAATGGAGAACAGACGTACAACACGGGTGCCCGTGTCACACAACACGGCCCGTGTTGCAGCCCCTGTAGAAGAAAACGCGCCCTGAGGAGTCAGCAGCCTGACACGGCCACCCGTGTTGCACAACACGGCCCGTGTCATGGCCACTGAGAGTGAAATTGTTATTTTTCTGATTTTTATGCTGTCAGACCTATTTCGAAGGGCATTTGAGACATTTCGCGATATAATTTGAATTTAGATATAAGAGCCACTTTTTAGAAAGGAGGAGACACTTTTGATTTGAGATTAGGATTGACAACTGAGGAGAGAGTTTTTCTGGAGAACGAAGGATCGATCAAAAGCGGAAGCAATTGATGATCCAAGTGACCAAACTTGAATTGTAATGATCTTCTCCTTTTCATTTCTAATTGCATTTATGTTTACAAAGAACATGAGCAGCTAAACCCCCAGTTGTTAGGGGGTGGTCCTAAGTTATGATGTAATGACCTTTGTTTGATTATTCGATGAGAATTATGTTAGTCACCTTATATATATTTTATTTTGCAACAATCTTAATGCGTATTCATATTGGAAAGTAGAATTCGATTTATGCTTAGGTTTTGGTCTGGAAAGTCAACCTAACACTTTTGCAAAATAATATCACGGTCGATATTGCTTAGGAATGAGGATATCCCGTATCACGTACTTTATTGTCAGAACTATTGCTTGATGCTTTTCATGGACACTGAGGAATTAGTGTAAATGAAACCCATCAAAGGGTTTTTATTAAGGAATTAAGGAAAACTAAATTGGAGAACTAATGAATTAAGGTTAATAACTATTATCTCAGGATAATCCTACATGGTCTTGACTCGCATCGTGTCCACTCCCCTAACACTGTTCTTAGATTGATTTATAAGTTTTTATTTACTTGTTGTATTACTCTGCTACCAAACAACCCCCTAGACCTTTTGTTCCTTTGAATACTAAAAATCCCGTTAATTACTACGCAGTCCTCGAGATCGATACTTGGGACCTTTCCCTTATTACTACAATCGGTAAAAATAGTACACTTGCTATTTTCCCGATCAAGTTTTTGGCGCCGTTGCCGGGGACTGCCAAATTAACATTGTTTTTAGAATCCAAAAGAAATTTTGTTGCTCTGCGACTAAAATTTTATTATTCGCTGCATTTTTTCTCTGCTTGTATTATCTAACGTTTGTCTAATTATGTATGCGAGGTCAGGCCTCAGCTAAATATTCTTTTGATACAGAACCAGAACGAGCGTTACACGAAAGACGGAGAATAGCTAAAGTTAAAAGACTAGAAGAAATAGAGGAAATTATATCTGTGCAGAGCGACTCCGAAGAGAGAGAGACAACACCTGAAACTGTTCAAATGGCTGGAAATCCACCTCAGCCTGAAAGACTGCTAGGAGACTATGGAGGGGCCAATGCTCAACCAAACCGGATGACCATTGTGAATCAACCGGTGAATGTTGCACATTTTCAGCTACACCCTTCCACCATCCGTCAATTGGAGAGCAAGCCGTTCGCCGGAAGAATCAACGAAGATGCAAATAAACATCTTCAGAGATTCCTTACGACCACCACCTCTTTGAAGATAGAAGGACATTCCGAAGAGGCCAAGAGATTGGTTATGTTCCCGTTCACACTCACTGATGATGCGGAAGAATGGTTTTACTCGCTTCCAGCTGGGAGTATCACAACATGGCAAGAGATGGAAACTGCGTTCCTGAATGAGTATTTCCCTGCTTCAGTGTTTATCCGAAAAAGATATGACATTGTCAACTTCAAGCAAAAAGAAGGAGAATCTTTAGGGGATGCATATAAGCGGTTTAAGAGGTGTCTGACAGCATGTCCTACTCATAACATGGACGCCACTGAGCAGATGCAAAACTTTGTGAATGGATTACGACTCAAAACGAAACAGCTCATAGACACTGCTGTCGGTGGCTCAACCAACTTCTCAATGGCCACGGGTGTCAAAAGGATCATAGAAGCAATTGCCGCTAACGAGCACCTTGAGTTGTATGATCGCACTGTAAACCAACCGGAAGGTAAGATTGATTTGAAGCTGGCAGACCAGGTTGTTAAAATGGAGGATCAGATTACCGCTGAGGTAGAGAGAAGGTTAAAGAAAATGAATATTGAAACTCAGACAGTGGCACAGGTTGAACCAGTTCAAGCAGCACCTTGTGAAATATGCAGTGGACCACACTTTACCGTGCATTGTGTAGCAACTCAAGAGCAGGTGGAACAAATTAATATGTTGAGGCAGAAAAATCCCTACGCCAACACATATAATCCTGGTTGGAAAAATCACCCCAATTTTTCATGGAAAGATCAACAAGGAAATGTACAAAAACCGGTTCAAGGCCAACAACTGTATCAACCTCAGCAACAACAGTACCAGCAGCCACCGTACCAACCTCAATATCAACAACAAGCGCCTAGAAAAGCTTATTGGGAAGTAGCCATTGAGAAAATGGCCGCCCAAAGTTCTCAATTTCAAGAAGAGACAAAGAGCAACTTCAGGAATGCTGGAGCATCCATTAAAAATCTTGAAGTACAAATGAGTCAAATTTCTCAACTGCTAGCGAGTTCGCAAGCGCCGGGTACACTTCCAAGTGCCACAGTACCAAATCCGAAGGATCACCACCAAATTAAGGCGGTAGTAACAAGAAGTGAAAAATCCAAGGAAGTAGAAGAAGAGGAAACGGAACTAAATGATCAGATGATTGAAGTTGAGCTGGAAATTAAAGAAAATGAAGTGGTTGAGGAAGAAGTGGTGACACCGGTACCGGTAACTAAAGAAAAAGTGGTAGAACCGAAACCGGTGATCAAGCTGCCATACCCCTCAAGAAATAAAAAGAAAGGACAGCAAGAGAAGAATTTCGAGAAATTCCTTGAACTGTTTAAAAAGTTAGAGCTGAACATTCCGTTGTTGGAGGCACTAGAACAAATGCCCACCTATGCCAAATTCATGAAAGACATCATCGCTAAGAAGCGGACTAGTGAGTCCGAACCTGTTATTCTAACTGAAACTTATAGTGCTATTTTGCAGGGTCTGAAGATTCCGGTGAAGAAGAAAGACAGTGGGGCTGTTACTATTCCATGCACTATTGGCGATAGGTCATTCAACAGAGCTTTAATCGATTTGGGAGCAAGTATTAGCCTCATGCCCTTGTCCATCTACAAAAAGTTGGATATCGGTGCGGTTCAAGACACTCGGATGACTCTCCAATTTGCTGATCATTCGGTTAAGCGGCCGTATGAGGTGGTTCAAGATGTTCTGGTTAAGGTAGATAAATTTGTGTTTCTGGTTGATTTTGTGATACTAGAGATGCCGGAAGATGAAGAAATGCCGTTAATTTTGGGCCGACCATTCTTTGAAACCGAGAGAGTCATGATAGATATGGAAGGCGACACCCTGACCTTGAAGGTATATGACGAGGAGTTAAAAATTGATGTTAGTAATACCATGAAGCATAAACAGGATTTTGGCACAAGTAGCAACATACAAGTGCTAGAACAAGTTGTAGAGAGCGAACATTTGGAGAGTGTGACCTAACTGCCCCTTGAGAGAGTGTTAAGCATGTCAATTTTTAAGGAAGATAAAGAAATGGATGAGAATGACAGGGAAGTAGTTGAAATGTTGGAAACTCGACCATTCCAAAGGGGATCCCGACCACACCGATGGGAGGACTTAAGGCAACCTATAGCGCTGGAAGGTAATGACGAAAAGCCTAAAGGTTCAGAATTGAAACAACTTCCGGAAAATCTCAAATATGTTTTTCTAGACACCGAGGAAAAGTGCCCCGCCATTATCATCTCTAGTTTGAAAAGTGTCCAAGAGAAACAACTGATTGGGGTTCTTAAAAAATTTAAGAGTGCTATTGGCTGGAAAATCGAAGACCTCAAGGGTATAAGTCCTACAGTTTGCATGCACAAAATCCTTATGGAGAAGGACCACAAACTGGTTGTGCAGCCCCAGAGAAGACTGAACCCCGTTATGAAGGAAGTCGTAAGAAAGGAAGTGGTGAAATTGTTGGATGCTGGACTTATCTATACTATATCGGACAGTTCATGGGTGAGCCCTGTTCACGTGGTGCCCAAGAAAGGAGGTACAACTGTGGTGACTAATGATAAGAATGAGTTGATTCCTACGCGTACAGTCACTGGTTGGAGGGTATGCATTGATTATAGGAGACTTAGTTTGGCCACCAGAAAAGATCACTTACCGTTGCCATTTATTGATCAGATGCTAGAAAGATTGGCTGGACACGATTACTATTGTTTTCTAGATGGATACTCCGGATACAACCAAATCGCGGTTGCGCCGAAGGATCAAGAGAAGACAGCTTTCACATGCCCGTACGGAGTTTTTGCTTATAGGAGGATGCCATTCGGGTTATGTGATGCCCCATCAACATTTCAAAGATGCATGACTTCTATTTTTGCGGATATGCTTGAGAAACATATGGAAGTCTTCATGGATGATTTTTTGGTTTTTGGGTCATCATTTGATAATTGTTTAACTAACCTTTCACTTGTTTTGCAGAGATGTTAGGAAAGTAACTTGATCCTAAATTGGGAAAAATGTCATTTCATGGTAAGAGAGGGCATTGTCCTTGGTCACAAAATCTCACACAAAGGGATCGAAGTCGATCAAGCAAAAGTGGAAGTAATATCTAAGTTACCACCACCCGTGAACGAGAAAGGTATTTGAAGTTTCTTGAGTCACGCGGGCTCCTACCGCAAGTTCATAAGATATTTCTCCAAGATAGCTAAACCGTTGACGTCCTTGTTAGTCAAGGACACAACGTTTGTGTTCAATAAGGAGTGTGCTGACGCATTCGAAAACCTGAAAAATAAGTTAGTGTCAGCACCAATTGTGATAGCCCCCGAATGGTCGCTGCCGTTTGAGATCATGTGTGATGCCAGTGACATCGCGGTGGGGGCTATGTTAGGGCAGCGGAGAGAGAAGCTTTTGCATGTTATTTACTATGCGAGTCACGTTTTGAACCCTGCACAGATGAATTACGCAACTACCGAGAAGGAGTTGCTAGCGGTGGTGTATGCCTTTGACAAATTTAGGCAATATCTGTTGGGTTCTAAAGTGATTGTTTATACTGACCATGCTGCGTTAAAATATCTTTTTGCTAAGCAGGAGTCAAAGCTCATGCTGCTGAGATGGATTCTACTTCTCCAAGAATTCTATGTGGAGATTCGTGATAAGAGAGGATGTGAAAATACTGTAGCTGATCACCTCTCACGAATGTCACCGATTGAAGAAAACGAGGAAAAGCGTCCGATAAAGGATGAGTTTGCTGATGAATACATCCTAGTTATTCATGGTGTCCCTTGGTTTGCGGATTACGCCAACTATTTGGTCGGGGGTCTAATACCTGACGACTTTGATTCTAACAAACGGAAAAAGTTTGTTCATGACTGCAGGTTTTACTTATGGGATGACCCGTTTCTTTACAAGAGAAGGGGTGGATGGACTGATCAGAAGATGCGTTCCTGAAGACGGGCAAAGGAAGGTGCTCGAAGCATGTTATAATTCAGATTATGGAGGGCATTTCAGTGGTGACCGCACCGCGGCCAAAGTCCTCCAATCGGGGTTGTATTGGTCGTCTTTGTTCAAGGATGCCCAGGACGTCGTTAAGGAATGCGACAGATGTCAACGGACTGGAAATATCTCGAAAAGAAACCAGATGCCGCAAAATTCCATGTTAGAAGTAGAGTTGTTTGATGTTTGGGGGATTGACTTTATGGGACCATTCCCACCATCATTTGGAAAACACTATATACTGGTGGCAGTTGACTATGTTTTGAAGTGGGTAGAAGCAGTGGCACTACCAACTAATGATGTTAAGGTAGTGGTCAGGTTTCTGAAGGAGAACATATTTTCTCGATTTGGAGTACCAAGGGCCCTTATAAGTGATGAAGGAACTCACTTCATGAATCATCTCATGGAAATGTTACTCCTTAAGTATAATGTGAAGCACAAAATAGCTACCCCTTACCATCCTCAAACCAACGGGCAAGCCGATGTGTCAAATAGACAACTCAAACAGATATTAGAGAAAACAGTGCGTGCCTCCCGTAAGGACTGGGCAGTAAAGCTGGACGACGCTCTCTGGGCGTATCGCACTGCGTACAAAACACCCATTGGTATGTCCCCTTACCAACTGGTCGATGGTAAAGCTTGCCATCTGCCTCTAGAGTTAGAACACAAGGCATTATGGGCATCAAAAATCCTTAACCTAGACCTCACCAAAGCAAGAGAGTCTAGAACTCTCCAACCCCATGAGCTAGAGGAATTCCGGAACCGGGCATATGAGAATGCCAAAATTTACAAAGATCAAGCAAAGAAATGGCATGATCGACGAATTCAGAAGAAAGAATTTCGGGAAGGACAATTAGTACTGTTGTACAACTCCCGGCTGAAACTCTTTCCGGGAAAGCTTAAATCAAAATGGTCAGGACCATTTATAGTACATAAGGCGTTTCCGCACGGAGCAGTCGAGCTGAAAAATCCAGCAAATGGAGACATTTTTAAAGTAAATGGTCAGCATTTGAAACCTTACTAAGAGGGACAGCAGAAAGATCGAAATGATGTCGTTCATCTCACATGATACGATGAAGGACCGTCGAGCCAGGCGACGTAAAACGAAGCGCTTCGTGGGAGGCAACCCACGTATTTTACACTCACGTTTTCATTTTGTTTTTTGTTTCAACAGGTTTTGGTTAACTCGCAGGTCATCGGTGAAAGAAGTTTGTCGGAGACCAGAGGAGAGGAAAAAATTTGAAAAAACAGCACCCTGACACGGGTGGCCGTGTTACACAACACGGGCCGTGTTACACAACACGGGCCGTGTCAGGCTGTAGCATATCAGGGCTGAAAAGAGGTGGAGTCAGGGGTGCAACACGGGTGCCCGTGTTGTGCAACACGGCCCGTGTTGCAGGTGCTTTATTTTGAAAAAAAAATAACATACAGGAGGTGCAACACGGGTGCCCGTGTTGTGCAACACGGGTGCCCGTGTTGTGCAACACGACCCGTGTTGCAAGGCGCGCAGTAACTAATCAAGTTTTACCCTGTGGGGCCCACCTCTTTACTCCCCACTTATCTTTAGTAACCACCCATTTCATATCATTTTTCCCTATCACTTCATCTCCCCTCTTCTTCTCTCTCACAAAACCCTTAACCTCCATTGCCTTCTCTCCATAAAAGCTTCAATATCCACCACACCCACTCATCGGAAGCACTTCTGCCCTTCACAAAAAAACGCTCTCCTCATCCTTGTGCTCATTTCTACGGTTGCGTTTTTCACTAACAGTGATTTCGAATTTTTTCGAACTATCTGTGTTGTTTGTGTTTTGCAGGATTAACAATGCCTCCTCGTAGAGACACATGAAAAGCAGTGGCGGAAACTTCGCGCCCCAGAAAGAGAGCACACCGAATGGCGAATCCTCATGGCATACTCTTTGAAGACCCGGATCATCAGAAGAAATATTCCAATATCATCAAGCGTAAGCTCACCCCAACAAGGTATATCTGTAACACTACGCTTGATAATCTAGGGCTGAGAGTAGAAGTCCATAGGGTGTTTCACACTCTGGGTATGCTGGAATTTATGCAATTGGAAGCGCCGACTTATGAGCGCATAACTGTTGAATTCTTAAGTACTTTAGAATTTCAGTTGAAGCACAGGTGGACAGGTGTGGAGGAGGAATACTATGGTACACTTAGGTTTCGGCTATTTGATACTGACCATAGCCTGACAATAGCCGAATTGGGAGATATTCTGAAGCTCCCAAATTTTGGACCTGGAGCCCGTCCGGGAAATTTTAGTGCAGGGGACTTCTGGAGGGCCATCACAGGCAGAACTGATTATGTCGCTAAGGCGGCAAAAGCCTCGTGTATCCATAACCCGTGTTTCAGGTACGCTCAAAAAGGGCTGGCCTATACACTATTCGGCAGGGGTGACAACACAGGAGTGGCAACTCAGAGGGAGTTGTACTTCATGTATGGCATGGAAAATCAAGAACTCATCAATGTGGCTGCCTTTGCAGCTGACCATCTGAAGAGGGTTGCGAATGCACCTTCCGGCGAAATCAGTGTAGGCGGTATGATCACTCAAATCGCCAATCACTTTGGCCACGGTCCTCTCCTGAGGGAGGAACCCACTGTTACAGGTAAGACAAAGATAGATCTAGCCACCCTAACCGCCCAAGGTATGATTCGAATCTTTGATAGTTACTACTCCTTGGTAAGCCGAAACAGTCATCTCCTCGCTTTACCTGTACCTGACTTTATTAGTATTCAAAATGTGAATAACTGGCTATATGAGAATACAATGCAGGATGAAGAAGACCAATTTTATGATGGTACAGGTACAGAATTCTTTGAGGATGAAGGAGATCAGGTAGAAGAAGTGCCTATACCGCCTACTCGAATCTCACCCCATCAGGAGTCCGGCTCCGGCTCCGGCTCTTGGAGCTTATCTAAAAAAGAATGGGATTGGATGGTTGTCGCTACTGCGAAAATCGGCGCCGGCTGAACAGAAGAGTCGCCACCGTGCGTTATTTATCCCAACGGAGGGAAAGGAAACGCTCAGAGTAAACCTACCGCAAAGACGGGAAAGGAATGGTCATCGCAACCAAATCCTGGATTCAGGAGTCGGTTACGCAAGGGGAAGGTATTAGCACCCCTCACGTCTGTCGTATTCGACGGGATCCACGCTTGTTTTCGGGTATGGATTGTTATTCTATCTACTCTACAGGTCAGGGGTTAAAAGAAAATAAAATGACTCGGCAAAGTATCGCACTTTATGCCTACGTATTCCCGTCTGGAACGAGAAATCAGAGTCAACGTAGTTTGCCTACCTACTGGAAAGGAGGGGAAGGTTGCTCGCTAGGATATCGCATCCTATGCCTACGTACTTTCATACAGCATGAAAGACCAGAGCAAACATAGTTCGGGCCACGTACGACACAAGTCTGTCTTGATTGTTTTTATTCCTTCTGAAAAAAGAGTTTTTCTGATTAACAGTCCAAGCGGACAAAATTGACGTTTTGATGAGTTCACATTCTTTTACGGAAGAAGTGTCTTTTATTGTGTTTGAAATATTTATTGTGTTTTTCTGTTTGTTTTGAGAAAGAAGAGACAACACACTATCCTATGGTTGCGAAGGGAATCAAACTAACCTAATGTTATCATGCATGGGTTAAGACCTAATGTCTATCATGCTCCTCTCTTGCGCAGAGAGGAACAGAGATCCTAAGGGAATAGACGGCAATAGAAACAATAACATATATATAATAAAGCAGTAAAATGCATGGATGCAACAATACAAGCGAGGCAAGGGAGTCCCACTCAACCTCGAACCTAGAAAACAAAAGGCAAAAGTGAACAGGATTCACTTTCGACCTAACAGGTTAAACAGCAAGCAATACAGTCCGGGAAATTCAAACAATACATCAAAAATGATAAACAGCAAAAATAAACAGCAAACAACAGTCTTCATCAACATCTGTCTTCAAGTCATCTTCAACCATCTACAGGCTTCAAACAAGCATCAGTCTTTATCTTCACAGCCTTCAAGCAAGGTCTCTATCTTCAATCTTTCAATGGCTTTTCTTCAAGTCTCACTCCCCAAGATGAGGAACAGTTAAGAGGATGAACTGGAATGTTAAACAGTTAGTTGACCACCAAAGGTGGCAAACAGACTGTTAACAACATGTAGAATGTTTCTCTCAAGAGTTTTATCTCTTAGACACTGCTACCAAGCCTTCCAAAGGAAGGGGGTGAGTGTCCTAGAGAGACTTTGCATCATAGAGAGGGATGGAGGCAAACAAGACCTTCCATGTTTGTGAATCAAGTTGCTAATCTAGAGCTCTACCTAACTCCTAGATCCTATAACCTTCAACAGCTGCCAGCAAGATATACTCTTCATCAACTCTGGAAATTAATCTTCATTCCTTGTCTTCAATGGCTTCATCAACAAAGTCTTCAACTCAAACCCAAGCCCCAAACAAGCCCAATACCCCACACAGTCAAAAAATAACCCTAAAGAGGGCACACCACACAGTCAATCAAACACAAGTAGTATACTAATAGTAATAGTAAAATAAGGGAAGCCTAATATTTTCTAAGGGATCTATTATCTACCCCTAATACCCTATAGTCCCATACCCCAAAATTCAAACTACAACTCCTAAAAGAAATGATTTACTACACCTATGTTATCTCTAAACCCTGGTTTTGATTCTCCTAATCACACCTAAACAAACCATCCAAAATTAAGTCCTAAAATCATGAATTAAATCTTATATACAAGCTAAAGTTCCAAATGAAATACTCTAAAAAGAATGGGCCCAAAATATAAAAGTATCCAACTAAACTAAAATCAACAATATCATGTATAAACCTAAAATCAATTAAAACCTATTTAAAAGAAAAATGTACTAAAAATGCAAAAATAAAATGAAATTCTAATTTTATTATATGACAATTTTCTTAACAAAAATATGAAAAAGATGCAAAAACAACCATTTAAAAATATGCAATTTTCTATTTGTTATGAATTTTCAAAGAATTAAAGAAAAATGGAAGAAATTAATATGAATTAAATTGGGTTGGGGTGCAGTTAGTATTTATTTTAGTTAAAAAAGGATAATGGGCCCAGACTGGGGGGCGCGCATAGCAAGGCGCGTCTGGGCCCAGCTAACCAGAAAACACAACAATAAAATAAAAAAAAGGAAAACGGTGCACATAGCAATTAAATCAGTTCAAATGGCATTGGGCCTTGCAAGCGGGGGTGTGAAAAGCAAAGGGCAACTAAAGCCCAGTCAGAAAGGTTAAGTGAAACGGTGCGCTTTGGCACCCAGAATTCCCTCCAAATTCATCTTTAAACGTGAGCCATCAGATTGGATTGAGATTCAAAGTCAAGCGAAGGATCCAACGATCCTCACGTTTCTTCTCCAAAGAATTAGGGTTTCAGCCATTATTGAACCCTGCATGGAGCTTCATGAATCAATCTTCCACCTTCTCATACGACCTCGTTCCTCCATGAAATTCAATTCTGTAAAAAGCAAAAATGTCCTACATCCTCTCCTCTACACATCCATAGATTCAGTTTCCTCCAAAACTCAACCAATATTCAAACCCGATAGGTAGAAACTCCTGGTTCCACCATTTTGCACTGATGTCAATCATGCCAATCCTTGCTAACTCTTACACTAATACAATCTACATGCTATGCTGGTCATTTTAATCCATCTAACCAAGATCATCATGCCCTAACCTAGGTGTTCTAAGCCAAAACAGTTTTGGTGCTCCAATGGTAACCTCCATGAATTGTGCTCAAACTCATCAGAAATGATCCTCTACTTATGCCTAACCATTCTAACCTAAAGATTCTTCATTATTCTAACTAATTCTAGCCAATTCGAAGAAAAACACCAACCTGGTTCAAAGATGAAAACAGATGCAGAATTCCTTGGATCCAAAGCTTGCAATGCCTCAGACTTGATCAACAGACTTAATCCTTAGTTCTGTATGCAATAGCACTTGCTCAAATGTCCTTAATCTTGCAATCCCAATCTTCTTGTACTTTGTATGATGAAGTTGGTAGCACACGAATTCAGTTTCAATTCAATCAGATATTGATAGAAAGTTGATCTATGATGGATGTAGATGATGATAGGATCAAGAATTGTGGAGAATGATGAAGATTTGATAGAGTTCTTATGTGATTTGCAAAATGGAAGAATGAGATGAAACTTGGTATTTTGATCAAAATGAATCACCAACCCTTGAATGAAGCCACTCTACTCAATATATAGACACTCATAGAACACTCTAGAACTTGGTAGAAACTTCTTGTGTACAATTCCCTTGTGGATTTGGATATGTTAACTTCATACATAAGTAACCAATGGTATCTCTCAAAATTTGCCCTAAACTCAAAAATATACTTTTTCCAATGTTCTTAAAACATTTTTTACAATTAAAATGACCTATAATTTCATCCCATTTGGCCATGTTATGAAAAATCCCAATTTTAGGTCACTTTTATTCATTAAATTCACTTTTAAATGACCAAATTTGTAACCTTGATCTATGGACACTTCCAAACTTTTATGATCACTTTTCTAGACTCAAAATGTCATTTGGAGCAACTTTGATGTTGTGAAGTTTTTCATTTGAAGCTTCCTTGTATGAGTTTTGGCATAGGCTTGAAATGACCTGTAATTCTCAAATGACCAGAATACCCTTTGCTTGCCAAGGCCATAAGTAGAGTTCCACAAATCATATGAAGGCATACCATACCTTTCTAGAAAGCTAAGACAATGAGAAACAACTCTTATGTTGACCCGAAATTCATTTGAAATCTCCTTGAGGGGTAAAAGTTGCTTGTAAGACAAGTAACTTTCACAGACAAAATTTCAGATACCTCAGATGACCTGTAACTCGCAAGGACCATAACTTGAGTTCTATAGATCTCCTTGATGTCTTCCACCACTAAAATTAAAGGTATTGAGATCCTATACAAGTTTCATGTTGGCCAAGGATCCATTTGAAGCTTGCATTTTGAATTATCTTGCTTGGAAGTTTGACCTAAATCAGGGGATTTTACACAGAAACCCTAATTTAGAAACTCCTCTTCTTCTTGATTTCTCTTGATTTCTTCTTGGCACAACACCACATCCTTATCTACATGTCAAATGATGAACCCCACATCTCTCAAATAGGCCTTGATGCCTTTCAATCAATCATTTGACATAGGGTTGACCCAGATGAAACCCTAGTTGACTGTCTTCAACTGCAACTCTTGGTCATATCAATGACTTGCCTCACTTTCAAAATGACCCTCTAGGTCCTCTATGATGTCTATATACCCTCCATGCTCAATCCACAACTCACAACCTCTTTGATGATCTTTAAATACACTCAAGATAGGAGAGAGATCCACTGCTTGGTCCAATGACTTCCTAGACTTCAATTTCTTTCTGATGACTTGGATAAGCTTGAATTTGAACAATAACCTCTTGATAGGCTCATATAGATGAGAATAGTACTTGGTCCCTTGTTGGATGACTTGCTATTCTATGCTATGCAGATGATTAGACTATGTACATGACTCTATATGCAAATGACAATGCAATTGAAACATAAACCAAGTGAAATAGGTTGAGCAAATTTCAGGGTGCAACAGCTGCCCCTATTCAAGCGACTTGGACCCGATTGGGTGAAGAGCAAACGGCCTTCAAACATTCGAGGTACGAGACGGTTGAATACTAGGAACCCGGAAATTTGCCAACCGCAGAAATAAACTGCACAAACTGCTTGAATAACAACATCTGCTGACTGGATCTGGTTGTTACGGCAACAAACTGATCCATTAGCGACCGTGCTGGGGATTATTTTCATCAGCCTGAAAAAGATTTTATCATCACAGGGATAGAACTTTGTCCATGTTAGGACGCCTGTTTCATCAACACGAAGAAATCTCAACTAAAACTTGTCCACGTCAGGACTCCATCTACCGTCAACATGGAAAAAATCACGGCGACTTCGCCTGGGATGACTCGTCTGCATTCTATCAGCACGAATGGATCCTATCAACCTAGGAATGAATTGTCCATGTTAGGACTAGCACATATCGTCGGGAATAAATCGTCCCCGTTAGGCATAAAGTTTCCACGTTAGGAACAAACTGTCCATGTTAGGAATAACATCGTCCACGTTAGGAATAACTTTTTCCACGTTAGGAATAACCTTTCCACGTTTGGAATAACCTTTCCCCGTTAGGAATATCCTTTCCACGTAAGGAATACATCTTTCCACGTAAGGAATAAGACTTCGTCTGGATCTGTCCACGTCAGGACTAAACTCTCCATGTTAGGAATACATCGTCCACGTTAGGACTCACCTTTCCACGTTAGGAATAAGCTTTTCCACGTAAGGAATACATCTCCGTCTTGATTTATCCACGTTAGGACTCACATCTCGTCTGCACAAGAAAATCCTATCAGCATGGGGGTAACATCGTCCACGTCAGGACACCGTTCGTTGACCCAAAGAAATATAAATTCGTCCACGTCAGGACTTGCGCATCTTCGACCCGCTGGGGAAATGAAACTTGTCCACGTCAGGACACACATTCCATCAATACCGAGAAATCGAATCTGTCCACGTCAGGACTAGCACCTCTTATCAACCTGGGGAAACAAATCTGTCCACGTTAGGACACCCCTTTCTCTAGCACGAAAAAATCCCGTCAATATAGGAATAAATTGTCCACGTCAGGACTCATTTCTCCGTTGGTCCCAACCCACAAATTTCTTAGCACTGACGTGACAGCGACTTTGAGGCGGACTCTACCGGGGATATTTGGAAACCAAACTACCGGACGCCTGTTCTGATAACCAACGGCAGTCTCTGAAATTCTGATTCACGAAACCCTTTGATGCGGACGTAACAACAAATTTGAAGAAAAATAATCCGCTGGCCGGACTGGAGAAACTTCAACAAGCAACTCTGGAGGGGAAAACAAGAGAAATCTACACCAATAACTCTGCTCGGGGACAACGAGAAACTTAACCTAATAACTCTGTGGGGAATATAGTAAGATGAACCGTATCATCACACGTCTCACGGCGAGACCTCGAATGTCTGGTAATTCATTTGAGCAAGAGCTCTCTCCACCTGCAAGAGAAACAACATTTGAAAATAAACGGGTTAACTAACCGGGCTTATGTTTCAGAATGCATATGTTTGACAATGGCGTAATGCTCCATTCGACATGGAAATGCTACGCATTTTTTATTTGGTGGATGCAGGTATGACACTATATGCCGATGCAAATGCAGACTCGAACTGCGGGGATACAGAAACCGCTTCAGCAAAATAAATGCTGAAGACAATGCCTACTCCGCTGGGGGTAACCAGGTGCCACAGAATTATTCCAGCAAAATAAATGCTGGAAGAGCGAAGCCAACTTCGCTGAGGGATAATTGAATGCGCCAATCCGGATTGGACTTCTGCTGGGGAGTGAACGGGTATCACACGGTATTCCGACAAAATAAATGTCGGGACACACAACCAACTCTGCCGGGGAGAGTCTTAATCTTCGATTTCCATTGGGAGGAAAGAAAACACTTGCTGAAAAGAGAGAACTTCGCTGAGGACGAAACGATTCTCTTGGGGAAAATCAACTGACTCCGCTGGGGGAGAGTAACTGGCCCTACTGGGAAGGGTAAACTGTCTAATCACCGCTCACAAGTTGGAAATGTTAATCTTCTGAGGTTAAACCACTCTACTCGGGATGGGGGATCCTTTTGGGGGACACCACACTGTCTGAATACAGCCTTCGATCTTGGAATCGTCAATTCTGCTGAGGGTGAACGCCCTTGCTGGAGAATGTCCTTTGGATAAGCTACGACTAGCTGGGGAATTTGATCCTTCTTTAGTAAGGGACATTGTCATCTCAGAAGCGCAACCTGCATGGGGATTCACTTCACATAACGATCAAGTCTTTTTGTTACGAGCTTCTGGTTAGGACTCTTCGATCTCTGTACCCTGACGGTTAGATCTGAACTGTTTCTGTAAGTCAAACCCCAAAAGAATGTCCCAACAACATCTTTTGTTTTTAGGGTGTTCTGCCTCGGTCTTGCGATAATCTTTTGCCCCTGATCGACTGATTCGTGGAGCAGTGCCCATAGCCGCGAGAGATTTGCCAAATCTCGACCTAATTGCCCCAGATGAACTGCTTCTCGAATGTACGACTTTACTGGGGATAACCGAACGCGCCAAGTAGGCTGGGGCTTTTGTACATCCGTGATAGGTCATACACTCCTGATGCTGGACAATACCCTGTCCGAATTCACGGCTTCTAGTAGAAGGGTCAATGGAGGGTAGCACGACTTCCCGATATTTGTCTCAAACTTGAAGATCGGCTGAATCTGCTCAAGTAGCTCTGAGTAACTCTGATGACACTGAGAAGAACAACTCTTCCACCTCTGTTATGCCCCGGCCTGCAGGAATCTCTGTGGGATAGTCTGAAAATCTGTACCCTGGCGGTTTAATATGAACTGCCCCAGTATTCTGAACTTCAGCGAGATACTTCGAATCGAACGCCTCTCGAATAAAGAATAATCCCTGCACTCTTGGGATGGCATGCCCCTGTCTGCAATGACTTTGCCTTAATTTGGTTCTTGGAAAAACCCACTCTGAATCGAAAGCACCTTGCTACAATACGACCTTGCGGTGGCTTACCCCGGTGTTTCCCTCAATTCAACAACTATCAACATCGTAACTTGCCCCTGAACGAGCGTTGAGCGACTTAACCTGCCCTGATCAAACATAGCATTCTGGATAGCTGCTCCTGATTGGCTCTCAAGAAGATTCGCTTCTGATCAACTGCTTCTCAAATCAACTGATGCTTCGGGACTTTTCCTCAGACTAATTGATCCCGAACTCACTGGAATTCAATGCCCCAGATTTACAGGGTTTCACAACATACACCATTCTGATCCAGACTGTTGAATTATTCAATCCTGTTCGATTATACCCTGTTGGAATTTCTTTCCTGTCAACTACTAACCTGCAAGTAAAATTGTTCAATCCCGAATGGTAATTTTAATGCAGTGTTCATGCAAATTTTGAAAAAATTTGTGCTGCCACTCATTTACATATCATGATTGTGAGTGATGAATGAACCAAAGTTCAAACGTAGTGCTTACGTGGTCATTGAAAAATACTACAAAGATATGATTAGCAAATCAAGAAGGAGTCGGATTACTCAACCTTATCGTAATGCGCTTTCAGAATAAACCCTACCTCAATTAGGTCTTTTACGGGTTGTATCGTGGTCGGGTTCACGGTTCATGAAACAAAGGATATTTGGCTCAAATTTTGATTCATACCCACCCCTTCTACGTGATGATCTCCGATCCTAAATTTCAGTTAACCTGGCTCGAGCGCTCGCCTCTTCGAGAGGTATGTTGAATGGTAAGGACCATAGTTAAGGAAAACTTACAAGGTTTTCGAAGTGACAGTTACTCCTGCTTCGTTTTCGGTGTCTGTGTACACGACTTTGTCTTTCATTGGGGATCTATTTTTCCTATCCCTTCTTTTTCATTCTTTTTGATTCCCTAATTTTTGCCTGGACTGACTCCTTTTGAGCTCTTTTCGATTTTTCTTTTTGAAGTCCAGCGGGATGCCCTGATTTTTGCCTAAGTATTAGCTTTCCAGCTTTTTCTTTCTTTTTACTTAGCAGGCTTTCTTATTCTTTTTTGGAACACAGTCGTGTGACACTGATTGTCTTAGTTGCTTCGAAAAGATGGTAACTGTCTCACTCCTGGTTGGTGAGGTTTAACCATGGTGATTGGCGAGATGCGACCTCTTGAGAGGTATAGACTGATTGGTCCTCGAAAGACAACACTCCTCTGTAAGACTTGAATGCTCGGTCAAGCTAACTGACAACTACCCTGCCCCGGGTTAAGATGTGAGGGACAAAAAGTCCGAAAAAACTTCTACTTCCTGGCTCGAAGTGGTTGATGTTGCACCCCAAAATTTGCCCTCACAATACAAGACTTTGTGTTCCAAGAAGGTTCACAAGGTTCACAAAATTCACAATTGGTCAGAAGAGTTGACAATTCCCTCAGACAATGCACCTCCTAAGCAGTGCATCCAAAACTAGGGTTTTGACTTTAATCAGGCTAAATGGACTTCCAAGACTTCAAGTGAGCTTCATAACATCTTATATGTGTATAAGAACCCCCATGTCAAGTTTCAAGACTTTTCTCAAAAGTTTGCTCAGTCAGATGATCAGATAAGTCAAAAAGCAGTCAATGCAGTTAAAAGGTCAAACTGAGGTCAACTGTGGTCAAACCAAAGTCAAACTTCATGATTTTTTTTTGCCAACATCAAAGAGAGGTTGGGTGAGAAATATTATCATAATAACTGTAATACCCCAAATTTTGCCCTAAGATTTGTCGTCGCATTTCATTGCATTTAATCAATTACTAACAAATTTGTGTAGTCGTTTGACTTTTTACAGGTAAATATCATATGGCATGCATTTTTTTTTCTAAAAAGTAAAAATGGCACAATTGGCAGGAGGACATGTGTAAGGAGTTATGAGTGTGAGAGGTTGAGAGTTCGAATCTCACCTTTGTCATTTTTTTTGTTTTTTATTATTTTTACTCTAAATTTTTCTATCTTTCATTAAAAAAATAACAAAAATAGTTTTTTATTATTATTTAATTATTATTTTCGTATTTTAATTAAATCATTTTTTAAAATATATTTTTTTTCACTTTTTTCTAAATTATTCATAAAAATATCCAAAAAATCATAAAATAAAAAATATTGAAAAAAATTTTGTTCTTTTTATAATATTTTTTTATTTTAGGAATCAATAGGATTATTAGTTTTTATTTTAAGTTTATTTTAATTATTTTAAATTATTTAAATTTTATTTTTTCTTAACTAATTATTTAGTTTGGGCTTTAAAATGGGCTTTAGGGACATTATTGACAATTTGGTGTTAACCCTAATTTGTTCCCTATATATACATGTGTTGCCTTGTTGGAAAAAAAGGGGAGAAGGAAAAAAACCTAAGAGGAGTGAGTGCCGTTTGCCGTTATTTAGTTTTCTTCTTCATCCATTACTATTGTTTCTTTTTCTTCATCGTTTACCGTTATTTCTTTTCCTTCATCTATTACTGTTGTTTCTTTTTCTTCATCTTTTACCGTTATTTCTTTTTCTTCATCTATTACCGTTATTTCTTTTTCTTTATCTATTACTGTTACGTTTATATATATATATAATTTTTAAATTGTTAGAGTTTATATATATAAGATTTTTGATCGAATTATGTCGATACGATGTTTGCACATTTGTGTGCGTGACGCGTGACATTTGTGTTAGTTCGATCTGGTTGCGATGATCGCATTTTTGTGTGAGCAATAATACTATTTTTTGCTTAATTTCTTTTTCTTTGCGATAAATTTTGTTTCGTCCGATTTAGATCTGGTTGCGATGAGCGCATTTCTGCGTTAGCAACATTGTTGGGTTATTTGGCACATTTAAAATTCATTATTGCTTTATTATTATTATTATTATTATTATTATTATTATTATTATTATTATTATTATTATTATTATTATTATTATTATTATTATTATCATTATTTATTATTATTATCATTATTATCATTATTATTACCATTATTATTATTATTGTTATCATTAATTTATTAAAATTTGTTATAATATAAAAATCTGTTTTTTTAAAATAAATAACATTAACATCTTTTCCAAATTAATATGAAAACCTATTATTTTTAAGAAAAACTTTTTTTTTAGATAAATTTAAAATAATAACTAAAATCTTTTTTTTAAAATAATAACTAGAACCGTTATTTATTTTATTTTATTATTGTTCAATTCAAATTTCATTATCATATTGTATCTGCTCCTCTCATGTAACCTCGCGAACTTAACAATCGCTCTTTAAATTCTGCCTTTAAATTTCTGCTTGCATGGTTTAAATTATGACATTATCTCTCTGTTTGCATGATTCAATTATCTCACGCGTTTACTATTATTTCTGTCACATTGCACACATCCGAAGGTTAGGTCTAACTGTTTGGCCGCCGCGCCAATAGTCCGTAAAACTTCACACATTCAATTTCAAATCCTCAAAACTACAAACTACAAACCCTAATTTTCACAAATGCCTCGCCGCAGGCAAAATTACAATTTTACCCTTAGCATTAGGTCAAAGAGCCGCCGCGCTCATTTTAGGGTTTCCCGCCGTGGGATCCCTAATTTAACCCTAATTACAACTTAACATTTCAACGGAGAGATTTGGAGTTTCTACACTCCACGTAAGCGTGTCCTTAAGATGCGTTTATTCCCCTTGAGACCTTGACCACAGTCAAGAAGTTTCTAACCTCCCTATTGAGGAGAACTACGATTACTCTGATTCCACTCCCGTAAGGATACGTAGGCACAAGATGCGATGTCTTGCCGAGTAAACTTAGAATTAACCCCCTTTATTATTTATTATTGCTTATTTATATTTTATTTATCTTTGCTATTTAATTATTTTGCTTATTATTTTGTAATTGTTGTTTAATTATTTAATTATTATTATGGTTAGTAATTAGGGAGTGTAACAACATGTATGTAATATTAAAATAAATTTAGATCACTTTTAAATAAAGATAATTAAAATAAACACGTCACACACGTAAGTCGATTTTAATCGCCGTCTCACTTCCTAAGGATATCCCTCAAGTTGCCTACGAATACTGGTTAAGTGGGGTGTATAAAGCAAGTCCCTCAAATAGAAAAATCATCAAAGTCCCTTATGGTTGCCTTTACGAATCGAGTCCCTTTCGAAAAAATGATGATGGTCCCTTATATGTGCTTATTACACCCCACAATGGCCTTCAAAAATCCAATTGTCCCTCACATGTCCCTTAACATCCAAAGTAAGGACTACCTACTCCATTATAGTAGGGATAGTCTTACTAAGGAAAGGATAAAGAATAAGAAAGACCTTAAAACATTAGGGTAGGCTACTCCTAGATACTTGCTCACTTCAAAACTTTTTCACACTTAAACAAATTTCCAACAAAATTTTCAAACAAGTTTTTTTTCACATCCATACACGGATTATTATTAAACTATTCTGAAATTTTTTGCTATTCACACACTACACTTTCAAAACAATTCAAAAGTGAGCTTAAGTACCTAAGAGCCCATGGATAACCATGGATGAAAAGGGTGCTAACACCTTCCCTTTTCATAACTTACCCCCCGGACCCAAAATATTCTCTAAGGTCTTTCCTGTTCTTTTATAACCTTTCCTTATGGATAAAATAAAAGTCGGTGGCGACTCTTGCTATCCGCAACATTGTTTAAAGTCAGTTCTCCCACCGTGTTACAGAACTGGCGACTCTGCTGGGGATCTATTTAAGAGGGGTACCCTTAGGAATTAAGATCACTTTGAATTGTTTGCCTTGTTTGCTTTATTATTATATTGTTGGGGTGCTCTTATGTGTGAAAGGTCCTAACCCGGATCTAGTGTACCTTAGGTAAATGGCAATAGACCAAGGAAACTGTACGACGTATATCAATACGGTTGATCTGGTGGCCATAGTTAGTGCGACTTCTTGGTTGGTGCTTATATTCCTTAAGTCAAGTTGAGGATAATATTGAGGCTGCCATATGTTGTCAATGCACTAACTGACTTTTAGAACCCTAGTTAACTCATCTTGGCCTTTAGAAAGTAGTGAGGTAACCGGCTTTGGTGCAGACTGAAGTTGGTCGACACTCGATACTACGCTCATTGAGATCTTAAACTTGGAGGGTTTTGGTTGGCAAGTAAGTTGCCTTCTGAACAACCACCCTTGTGAAGGATCAATGATATTGAGATCCCTTAGAACCTGGTTACTTTTGTAGGACAGGATGAACCATCTAACTTCAGGGGAGGGTACTTGCCTTTGAACCTCATGCAAGCCTTTAAACCTAGGGCTATGGTGTGACTTGTTTGTGTGTGCCACATGTTTGTGATTGAGCATGACATCATGACATCATCATGCATCATAAGCATATCATTTTCCCTAACCATTTCAAGGACCAAAGGATTTATCTTTGTTCTTTGTTGCAGGTCATGGCTTCTGCTCGTAGAAACACCATCAGGATCAACTTTGTAGGGATACCTGCTAAGCTCAAGGAGTTGGTTTCCCTAGTGCCTGATTATTCCAAGTTCAACAAGAGACATGGTCACTTATTGGATCTAGTTACTTCAGGGTTCAGTGAAGACATGATGAGTGTGCTGTTCCAGTTCTTTGACCCTAAGCACCATTGCTTTACATTTCCTGATTATCAGCTGGTTCCAACCATGGAGGAGTTCTCTAAACTTCTGGGTATACCTGTTCTTGATCAGAAGCCATTCACAGGCTTAGAGAAGGAGCTTAAACCAGAAATTATTGCTGCAGCTCTACATCTGAAGAAGTCTGACATTGTTCTAGAGACGAGAAGTGGAGTTAAAGGTATTCTTGCCAAGGTATTAGTGGATAAAGCTCAAATGTTCTTGAAGGCTATGAGCTACGATGCTTTTGAGGAGATCTTAGCCTTATTGATTTATGGCTTAGTGTTGTTCCCCAATCCTGATCAGTTCATAGACGTTCATGCCATCAACATATTCCTGAGTCACAATCCAGTGCCTACCTTACTTGGAGACATCCTACATTCTCTTCACACCCGTACTACAAGGGCAAGAGGAACTTTGATGTGCTGCATACCTTTACTTTCTAGGTGGTTTATTTCTCACCTTCCTCGCTCAGTAATGAAGAATGAGCAAGGGTTCAGATGGTCCAAGAGGATCATGTCACTTTCTCACTCAGACATCCATTGGTGCTCCAGATCTATGGAGAATGTCACCATCATTGACCGTTGTGGGGAGTTTCCTAATGTGCCACTTCTAGGCATAAGAGGAGGCATCACCTACAACCCATCTCTAGCTTTACGACAGTTTGGTTACGCCCGGAGCGATGGTCCACATGACATGTTGATTCAGGGCATTGTGTTTGATTACGACAACGATCTTCAGGGTTACCGTCAGAGATTCATCCGAGCTTGGGGAAAGGTAAACAGGATTGACAGCAAGACACTGGAGCCTAAGAACACTATTCCTATGGAGGCTTATCTCAGATGGGTACGATCTCGTGCTCAAACACTCATGATGCCATATCCTGCCGTCCTACCAGTTACCATGGAACCTGTTGCTGAAGGAGACACAGCTTATACCATCCTTCACCCAGACATGCCTACTGATATGGAAGACTTGCAGAGATCATGGATCCAACTGAAAGAGCAAAGGGATACTTTCGAGGCTCATTACAAAGCAAGCCAAGCAAGGATCCTAGAGCTAACAAAGCTACTTCATGAGGAACGAAACCTCAACTCATACCTCAACACAAAGAGGAAACGTCCATGGGAGACTTAAAACCCCATCTTTTGTACTTATTTCATTTTCATTTTTTGTAAGCCTAAAAGGCAAAACAAGTTATTACTAATAAAAAGTTACTTTCTTGTTTGTTTAAGCAAATTTAAATCCTGCGGTCCTTGAAAACATTGCATATGCATTCCCATATCATTGCATCACAGGTTTATAATTGTGCACAGGTTTCTCATCTTCTCGCTGTTTATTTCAGCAATGGCTCTTGAACAATCAGTTAAGGATCTCCAGGCACAGAATGCACAGTTCCAAGAGCTGATCCTGAACCTATCCAAAGGGCAGGATGAATTGAAGATACTGCTGGCCAAGAAGACTAAGAAGGCTAGAAGGTCTGCTGGGCTGCTCAACATGGGAAGAAGGTTCAAAGGTCCTGTCAAGACCAAGGAACATGTTGAAGACTATGAATCTGAAGAATCTGAGCAGGAGAGAGGCAGTCTCCACAACACTATGGGGGACTCTGATTCTGAGGCTAACTACTACCATGAGCCTAACGAAGACAAATTCAAGATGCTGGTGGATAGAATGGATGCTATGGAATTACAGAAATCATCTGGGCTGGATTTTGAGGATTTGAGCTTGATATCTGGGGTGGTCATACCCATTGGGTTCGAAGTTCCTACATTTGTTGTCTATGATGGGGTCTCTTGTCCCAAATTGCATCTGAGGTCTTATGTCAGAAGAATGCAACCCCATACTGCTGATAAAAAGTTGTGGATCCATTTCTTTCAAGAGAGTTTATCTGGAGCTCAGCTAGAGTGGTATTATCAGTTGGAGAGTGTCAACATCAGAGATTGGAATGACCTTGCTGAAGCTTTCTACAAGCAGTATCAATACAATGCTGACTTAGCCCCCACTCGCATGCAGCTTCAAAGCATGTTTATGGGTGCCAAAGAAAGCTTTAAGGAGTATGCTCAGAAGTGGAGAGACTTAGCTGGAAGAGTTCAACCCCCTTTGACTGATAGGGAGTTGGTTGATATGTTCATGTGTATGCTGAATGGTCCGTTTTACAGTCATCTCATTGGAAGCTCATCATCTGGCTTCACTGAGTTGATCATGACAGGAGAGCGAGTAGAGAATGGTATCAAGAGTGGTAAGATCCAAGTGGGCACTTCTTCATCAGGTGCTGCAAAGAAACCTCCCACTGGGAAGAAAGAATCTAATGCTGTGTATGGTCAGCCTGATCGTAACAGAAGGCATCAGTCTGTTAGTGCAGTTCATATTTCAAATCCAACTCCTGCAACAACAGAGCAGCCTCAAGGCAACCAACAGAGGGCTAGAAGACAGTTCACGAAGATCAACATGTCAATGGCTCAGGCATTGCAACACTTGTTGAAAGCTGAACTTATTACCCTGAGGGAGGCCCCTCAGAATCCCAATGTTACCTCTCCCAAGTACAATCCCAATGCACGATGTGCATATCATTCAAACTGTCCAGGACATGATACTAATAACTGCTGGGTCTTGAAGAACAAAATTCAGGATATGATTGATGCTGGAGAAATTGAGTTTGATCCACCAGGTACTCCAAACGTGATTACAGCTCCAATGCCAAATCACGAGAAGACTGTCAACGCCATTGATGAAGATATTGATGAAGATCTGCATGTCTATTCAGTTATGGAGTTGAGCACACCATTGTCTGTTATCAAAAAGAGGTTAGTACAAGCTGGGATCTTTCCAGGTTGTCATGAAGATTGTCTATATTGTACCTATAAGCCGGATAGTTGCTTCATTTTGAGAGATGGGATTCAACGTCTCATGGATAAATATACTATAGTGTTTGAAAGAAGACCAGCATCTGTAGAAAGTATGGTGGATCATCTGACTCAGGGTAAGAAGATTGAAGAGGTTGATATGGTTGACAAAGTACCACTAAGAATCACTTCAAAGGGTCCCATTAAAATCACTCATCAGGGCCCAATCAAGATTACTGCTGAAGGTCCTGTGAAAGTTGTCACTGAAGCCAGAGTAGCTCCTCTGATCATTACCACTCCTGGTCCTATTCCTTATACATCTGACAAAGCTGTGCCTTGGCACTATGGGTCTGATGTTTACATCCATGGTGTCAAGCAGGAGCCTTTACCTGATATGCCTGTTGACATTGATAATATTGCTGGATCTAGCAAGATCACTCGTAGTGGAAGAGTCTTCTCTCCTCCAGTTGCTTCTAAGAGTGCAGTTACTCCTGTTGTTACTTCCACCACTGATGCTCGGGGCAAGGGTCCTGTTATTGAGCCTGTATCTACTGATGTGCCAGCTGCTGATGACCTCTCTAAGCAGATGGAAGAAGTATTGAAAATCATTCGCAAGAGTGATTATGATATTGTTGATCAGCTGGGGCATACTCCCTCAAAGATTTCTATGCTCTCCCTGTTATTATGTTCTGAGGCTCATGCCAAGTCATTGATCAAGTTTCTAAAGATGGCTCATGTACCCAGTGCAATTTCTGTGGACCAGTTTGAGAATTGTGTTGCTCACCTGACCTATGACAACGGGTTAGGATTTTCTGATGCTGACTTGACCCCTGCCAAGAGGGATCATAACAAGGCCTTGCATATTTCAATTGAATGCAGGGGCACTACCCTGTCTCATGTGCTGATAGACAATGGTTCCTCTCTGAATGTGTTGCCTAAGGAAGTCCTGAACAAGCTGAGTCCTGAAGATATGGTATTGAAGCCCAGTAATATTGTGGTAAAGGCTTTTGATGGTTCTAGAAGAGTAGTGCATGGGGAAATTGATCTTCCAATCAAGGTTGGCTCTCAGGTGTTTACTGCTACATTCTATGTGATGGATATTCGTCCTTCGTACTCATGTCTGCTTGGTCGTCCCTGGATCCATGGGGCAGGTGCTGTGACCTCCACATTACATCAAAAGTTGAGATATCCGGTGAATGGAAAAGTTGTTACTGTCTTTGGAGAGGAAGAATACTTTGTCAGCCATGTAAACACTTTCAAATATCTGGAAGTAGAAGGTGAATACATTGAAACTCCATGTCAGTCATTTGAAGTGGTTCCCTGGGCTGTTAAGGATTGTGTGACTCCTCCTGCTGTGAAGAAGGTTCCTGTGGTCATCAGAAACCCTCCAACAATGGCAATGGCCTCCCTCAATGATGCAAAAGCTATGGTGGAAGAAGAGTCCCAGAAGGCTGTTCGTCGTGCTCGTGCTGTTCGTATCCCCAATCAAGGGGTTATCAATGCTGTGGGAGATCAAGATGAAGACTACAACTTGGAGGCATGAATTTTTCCTACTGTGGGTGCTGGACTCAATAATTGGAAAGCTGAAGATGTTATCCCTATCTCCTTTAGTCAGGAGTAAATACTATTACTGTGTTATGTTTTTAAATTTGTAATTTCTGGAACAATTAAAACTTTCAAGCCATGTGCCTTACCCGGGGCGCAATGGTGTGCTTGTTACGGGTTGTCATTTCATTTGCATACTTCATTCAATAAAATCAGTGGATGTTTCGTTTTCGTAAATATTGTGTTCCTTGTCTTTCTTTTTCTTTTATTTTTGCTTTATCAGCTATGTGTTCTTACACACACCCACGTCACTAAAATGCAGATCCTCATCCACTCTAGATCCAGTTGATAACAGTTCTACTATTGCCAATTACAATTTCGAGAATCCGATCTATCAAACTGAAAACGGAGACGAGGACGATTGTGAAATACCTGTAGAGCTTGCTAGGTTGTTACAACAAGAAGAGAAAGCTATACAGCCACATGAAGAGCCAGTCGAAGTTGTGAATTTGGGAACTGAAGAAAACAGAAAAGAGGTCAAAATAGGGGCTGATTTAGAGGACAGTGTCAAGAGCAGGTTGATTCAGATGCTACGTGACTATGTGGAGATCTTTGCTTGGTCTTATGAAGATATGCCAGGGTTGGATACAGACATTGTGGTTCACCGTTTGCCAGTGAAAGAAGATTGTCGTCCAAAGAAGCAGAAGGTTCGTCGTATGCGTCCTGAAATGTCAGAAAAGATCAAAGCAGAGGTAATGAAACAGTTCAATGCAGGGTTCTTGGCCGTAACTTCTTATCCTCAGTGGGTTGCAAATGTGGTACCAGTTCCTAAGAAAGATGGTAAGGTACGTATGTGTGTAGACTACAGAGATCTGAACAAGGCTAGCCCTAAAGATGACTTTCCACTTCCTCATATTGATATCCTGGTAGACAACACTGCTCAGCATAAGGTATTCTCTTTTATGGATGGTTTCTCTGGTTACAATCAAATCAAGATGGCACCTGAAGATATGGAGAAGACAACATTTGTGACACAGTGGGGCACCTTTTGCTATAAGGTAATGCCATTTGGTTTGAAGAATGCAGGGGCAACATATCAGCGTGCCATGGTGGCTTTGTTTCATGATATGATTCATCATGAGATAGAGGTATATGTGGATGATATGATAGCCAGGTCTCGGAATGAAGAACAACATCTTGATCATCTGCACAAGTTGTTTGAGAGGTTGAAGAAATACAGGTTGAGATTAAATCCAAACAAGTGTACTTTTGGAGTTAGATCTGGAAAGCTCCTGGGTTTCATTGTCAGTGGAAAAGGTATTGAAGTGGATCCTGCAAAAGTGAAAGCTATACGAGAGATGCCAGCTCCCCGTACTGAGAAGGAGGTTAGAGGTTTCTTGGGACGATTGAACTACATTGCAAGATTTATTTCCCAATTAACTACCATCTGTGAGCCAATCTTCAAGTTGTTGAAGAAAGATCAGGTGATGGAATGGAATGATGAGTGCCAGACTGCCTTTGATGAAATCAAGAGATATTTGCTAGAACCTCCAATTTTAATGCCACCAGTTGATGGAAGACCCTTGATTATGTATTTAACAGTATTAGACAACTCAATGGGGTGTGTATTGGGGCAACATGACGAGTCTGGTCGAAAAGAGCAGGCAATATACTACCTTAGCAAAAAGTTTACCGACTGTGAAACAAGATACTCACTGCTCGAGAAAACTTGCTGCGCTTTGGCATGGGCTGCTCGCCGACTAAGACAGTATATGTTGACCCATACTACCTTGTTGATTTCGAAGATGGATCCAATCAAGTACATATTTGAGAAACCTGCTCTCTCCGGAAGAATTGCAAGATGGCAAATGATCTTGACGGAATATGATATACAGTATACTACTCAGAAGGCCATTAAGGGGAGTGTTGTTGCTGATCATTTGGCTCATCAAGCAGTAGATGATTACCAGTCAATGAATTTTGAGTTCCCTGATGAAGACATTATGTCTGTTACCAAAGAACCTGGACAATATGACGGACCTGAACAAGGATCCCGATGGACTATGGTTTTTGATGGTGCCTCCAATGCACATGGTAATGGTGTAGGTGTTGTGATTAGTTCCCCTGAAGGTTGTCATACCCCGATTACTGCCAGACTTTGTTTCTATTGTACCAATAACATGGCTGAGTATGAGGCATGTATCATGGGTATGCAAGTTGCTATTGATATGAAGATTCAGTTCCTTGAGGTGTATGGAGATTCAGCTCTGGTAGTAAGTCAGATTAAAGGAGATTGGGATACAAAGCATGATAATCTCATTCCTTACAGAGAACATGTGTTGTCTTTGATCCCACATTTCAAAGAGATTACTTTTGGACATATTCCACGAAGAGAGAATCAGTTGGCAGACGCATTGGCCACCATGGCATCTATGTTTGAGATCAGCTGGGATGATGAAGCTCCCAAGATTACCATTGATAGATTTGAGAAGCCTGCATACTGCAATGAGATTGACACTGAAGGGGCAGAGGTGATGCCTTGGTTCTATGAAGTGAAAAACTATCTTGAAGCTCAGGAGTTCCCTGAAGGGGCATCTGTCAAAGATAGGAAGTTCCTGAGAAGGTTTTCTGCTAAGTTCTTTCTGAGTAATGGCATTCTGTATAAGCGTAATCATGATTCAACTATGCTTCGTTGTGTGGATAAGAAGGAAGCTACAGAAATTATGGAAGAGATGCATGATGGGACCTTTGGCACTCACTCTAGTGGTCATACCATGGCAAAGAAGATTTTGAGAGCAGGTTACTATTGGTCTACCATGGAAGCTGATTGCTATCAACACTCCAGAACATGTCACAAATGTCAAATCTATGCTGATAAAGTACATGTACCTCCATCTCCATTGAATGTGTTGACTGCTCCTTGGCCCTTTGCCATGTGGGGCATTGATATGATTGGTGAGATCAAGCCTACTGCTTCTAATGGGCATCGTTTCATCCTGGTTGCTATTGATTACTTCACGAAGTGGGTAGAGGCAGCTTCATTTGCATCTGTGACTAAGAATGTTGTGGCTCGGTTCATTAAGAATAATCTCATATGTAGGTATGGTATCCCTGAAAGGATTATCACTGACAATGGCTCTAATCTGAACAACACTATGATTACTGATCTCTGTACGCAGTTCAAGATTAAGCATCACAACTCTTCTCCGTATCGTCCAAAGATGAATGGGGCAGTTGAAGCTGCTAATAAGAACATTAAGAAGATTGTACAGAAGATGACTGTTACTTACAAGGATTGGCACGAGATGTTACCATTTGCTCTGCATGGTTATCGTACTACAATACGTACTTCAACAGGGGCAACCCCATTCTCCTTAGTCTATGGTATGGAAGCAGTTCTGCCTATTGAAGTTTAGATCCCCTCCTTGAGAATTATGAAGGATGCAGGCTTGGATGAAGATGAGTGGATTCAGACTCGACTTGACCAGATAAATTTGATTGATGAGAAAAGGTTAGCAGCAGTTTGTCATGGCCAGATGTACCAGAAACGGATGATCAAAGCTTTTAACAAGAAGGTTAAGCCAAAGGTATATCAGGCTGGTGACTTGGTAATCAAGCGTATCATATTACCACAGGGCGATCCTAGGGGCAAGTGGACTCCAACATATGAGGGACCATTTGTAGTCAAGACAGTGTTCTCAGGAGGTGCCATGATACTGACTACAATGGATGGTGAAGACTTCCCACAACCTGTAAACGCAGACATAGTTAAAAAATACTACGCATAAAAAGAGACCCGCTAGGTTGACAGGCCTAGGCAAAAATAAGGGCATCCCGGCAAACCAAAAGGGTTTGGGCAAAAATTAGGGATATATATATAAAAAGATGTACACCCGGCAAGTCGAAAACCTGAAAAGGCGGCTTGGGCAAAAAAGGGTATCCCGGTGGATTGAAAACCTGAAAGGGCAATCCAGGCAAAAGTTAGGGATTAAAGCGTATGACTATGTCTCGTTTGGATCACTCATGAAACTGCAACCAGTTGTACTACTTACTTAAGCTCAAACAAATAAAGCTCAATCCAATCGTTTCCGTCTCAACAGCAAGAAGATGAGATACTTGAGTGGCAATAGTAGAATTGAAACTCAATAGGATTATCTCCCACATAGCTGATTCTTTTTGTAAAACTTCATGACAAAATTCTCTTACTAGGGTTTATGTCTCCTTGTACAAACTTACCCGTGTATGGGTCACTTTTAATATAAATAAATTCCATCTTTTGAATCCAGATTCACTTTTACCCTATTTACATAAGCGAAACGTCCATTGGTTGTGTTTGAATGTATGTATGCCTTTGAATATGATTGATGTTTACCAGAAACGCATGTATGCTTTTAATATGATTGATGTTTACCAGAAATGCATGAAAATGCAGTAATAGTATTTACTAAGGACGAACGAGGGAAGGATTTCAACGAAGCTTCGCCGGTTCATCTTTACAAGACAGTTACAAACCATCAGTAGGACTAATCCATTTTCACAAAGTCTAATCTCCCCTGGAATTTATATCCATCTCTTTTATCCTCATACGGATATACGGGAAATTACTTTCCAATAAGGGCACGATGAACGAAGACAGGATGTTATACTTATCCTACTATCAAACGAAAACGAAGGTTATCTATACCCTACTATCCCCAACAACGGGAGGTTATCTATACCTTGTTATCCCCAACAATGGGAGGTTATCTATACCTTGTTATCCCCAGCAGACGGAGGGTTATATATTCTTCAACAACGAATCGGGATTTATTTTCCTTGGCCAGCAGTTGTTATGCAAGGATATCCAGACACTTCCAGCAGTGTCATATCATACATACATCATTTACATCATACCATAACATATATGTCTATAGTACATTACCTAAGTGCATCATGTCATACATGCATACATAAAGCATAAACTAATGTTGTTATACAGAATGCTACCTTGTTTTCAGGTTAATTATCCAACAAACAAGCTTATGATCTTTGGGACTGCTTTATTGTAACCTCAGGGTTACTTTATCCTCCTGATGAGCTTCTTATTACTTTGGGACTGCTTTATTGTAACCTCAGGGTTATTTTATCCTCCTGATAGCCTCTCATGACTTCAAGACTGCTTTAGAGCTACTGATTGCTCTATCCTCCTGAAATCATCCTATTACTTCAAGACTGCTTTAGAGCTATTCATTGCTCTATCCTCATGAGGTCATATTACTACTTCAAGACTGCTTTAGAGCTATTCATTGCTCTATCCTCCTGAAGCCATCTAATTATTTCAAGACTGCTTTAGAGTTATCCATTGCTCTATCCTCCTGAAATTACATTATTATTTCAAGACTGCTTTAGAGCTATCCATTGCTCTATCCTCCTGAAATCATTACTTCAAGACTGCTTTAGAGCTATTGATTGCTCTATCCTCCTGAAGACATATCACATTATTACTTCAAGACTGCTTTAGAGCTATTGATTGCTCTATCCTCCTGAAGCCATTATTACTTCAAGACTGCTTTAGAGCTATTGATTGCTTTATCCTCCTGAGGTCAGATTTATCACTTCAAGACTGCTTTAGGGTTATCATTATTGATTGCTCTATCCTCATGAAGACATGTTGTTACATCAGTATTACTCCAGACTCCTGACAGTTCTCATTATACTACTGAAGAACTTTCCCCTAGTGGCATCTTTAAGCCCACTCAATCATGTTCAACCAACCATCAATATCACTCCATGCACTGGTGAGTGCAAATTTTTGGGCTTTTGTGTTCAATCCCCTTCAACCTTCCAGGTTACGACTGGCAAATATACCAATCTAACCCCTCAGGTTTCAGAAAATTGAACAGGGGCAGCTGTTGCACCCCAAAATTTTCCCTCACAATACAAGACTTTGTGTTCCAAGAAGGTTCACAAGGTTCACAAAATTCACAATTGGTCAGAAGAGTTGACAATTCCCTCAGACAATGCACCTCCTAAGCAGTGCATCCAAAACTAGGGTTTTGACTTTAATCAGGCTAAATGGACTTCCAAGACTTCAAGTGAGCTTCATAACATCTTATATGTGTATAAGAACCCCCATGTCAAGTTTCAAGACTTTTCTCAAAAGTTTGCTCAGTCAGATGATCAGATAAGTCAAAAAGCAGTCAATGCAGTTAAAAGGTCAAACTGAGGTCAACTGTGGTCAAACCAAAGTCAAACTTCATGATTTTTTTTTGCCAACATCAAAGAGAGGTTGGGTGAGAAATATTATCATAATAACTGTAATACCCCAAATTTTGCCCTAAGATTTGTCGTCGCATTTCATTGCATTTAATCAATTACTAACAAATTTGTGTAGTCGTTTGACTTTTTGCAGGTAAATATCATATGGCATGCATTTTTTTTCTAAAAAGTAAAAATGGCACAATTGGCAGGAGGACATGTGTAAGGAGTTATGAGTGTGAGAGGTTGAGAGTTCGAATCTCACCTTTGTCATTTTTTTTGTTTTTTATTATTTTTACTCTAAATTTTTCTATCTTTCATTAAAAAAATAACAAAAATAGTTTTTTATTATTATTTAATTATTATTTTCGTATTTTAATTAAATCATTTTTTAAAATATATTTTTTTTCACTTTTTTCTAAATTATTCATAAAAATATCCAAAAAATCATAAAATAAAAAATATTGAAAAAAATTTTGTTCTTTTTATAATATTTTTTTATTTTAGGAATCAATAGGATTATTAGTTTTTATTTTAAGTTTATTTTAATTATTTTAAATTATTTAAATTTTATTTTTTCTTAACTAATTATTTAGTTTGGGCTTTAAAATGGGCTTTAGGGACATTATTGACAATTTGGTGTTAACCCTAATTTGTTTCCTATATATACATGTGTTGCCTTGTTGGAAAAAAAGGGGAGAAGGAAAAAAACCTAAGAGGAGTGAGTGCCGTTTGCCGTTATTTAGTTTTCTTCTTCATCCATTACTATTGTTTCTTTTTCTTCATCGTTTACCGTTATTTCTTTTCCTTCATCTATTACTGTTGTTTCTTTTTCTTCATCTTTTACCGTTATTTCTTTTTCTTCATCTATTACCGTTATTTCTTTTTCTTTATCTATTACTGTTACGTTTATATATATATAATTTTTAAATTGTTAGAGTTTATATATATAAGATTTTTGATCGAATTATGTCGATACGATGTTTGCACATTTGTGTGCATGATGCGTGACATTTGTGTTAGTTCGATCTGGTTGCGATGATCGCATTTTTGTGTGAGCAATAATACTATTTTTTGCTTAATTTCTTTTTCTTTGCGATAAATTTTGTTTCGTCCGATTTAGATCTGGTTGCGATGAGCGCATTTCTGCGTTAGCAACATTGTTGGGTTATTTGGCACATTTAAAATTCATTATTGCTTTATTATTATTATTATTATTATTATTATTATTATTATTATTATTATTATTATTATTATTATTATTATTATTATTATTATTATTATCATTATTATCATTATTATTACCATTATTATTATTATTCTTATCATTAATTTATTAAAATTTGTTATAATATAAAAATCTGTTTTTTTAAAATAAATAACATTAACATCTTTTCCAAATTAATATGAAAACCTATTATTTTTAAGAAAAACTTTTTTTTTAGATAAATTTAAAATAATAACTAAAATCTTTTTTTTAAAATAATAACTAGAACCGTTATTTATTTTATTTTATTATTGTTCAATTCAAATTTCATTATCATATTGTATCTGCTCCTCTCATGTAACCTCGCGAACTTAACAATCGCTCTTTAAATTCTGCCTTTAAATTTCTGCTTGCATGGTTTAAATTATGACATTATCTCTCTGTTTGCATGATTCAATTATCTCACGCGTTTACTATTATTTCTGTCACATTGCACACATCCGAAGGTTAGGTCTAACTGTTTGGCCGCCGCGCCAATAGTCCGTAAAACTTCACACATTCAATTTCAAATCCTCAAAACTACAAACTACAAACCCTAATTTTCACAAATGCCTCGCCGCAGGCAAAATTACAATTTTACCCTTAGCATTAGGTCAAAGAGCCGCCGCGCTCATTTTAGGGTTTCCCGCCGTGGGATCCCTAATTTAACCCTAATTGCAACTTAACATTTCAACGTAGAGATTTGGAGTTTCTACACTCCACGTAAGCGTGTCCTTAAGATGCGTTTATTCCCCTTGAGACCTTGACCACAGTCAAGAAGTTTCTAACCTCCCTATTGAGGAGAACTACGATTACTCTGATTCCACTCCCGTAAGGATACGTAGGCACAAGATGCGATGTCTTGCCGAGTAAACTTAGAATTAACCCCCTTTATTATTTATTATTGCTTATTTATATTTTATTTATCTTTGCTATTTAATTATTTTGCTTATTATTTTGTAATTGTTGTTTAATTATTTAATTATTATTATGGTTAGTAATTAGGGAGTGTAACAACATGTATGTAATATTAAAATAAATTTAGATCACTTTTAAATAAAGATAATTAAAATAAACACGTCACACACGTAAGTCGATTTTAATCGCCGTCTCACTTCCTAAGGATATCCCTCAAGTTGCCTACGAATACTGGTTAAGTGGGGTGTATAAAGCAAGTCCCTCAAATAGAAAAATCATCAAAGTCCCTTATGGTTGCCTTTACGAATCGAGTCCCTTTCGAAAAAATGATGATGGTCCCTTATATGTGCTTATTACACCCCACAATGGCCTTCAAAAATCCAATTGTCCCTCACATGTCCCTTAACATCCAAAGTAAGGACTACCTACTCCATTATAGTAGGGATAGTCTTACTAAGGAAAGGATAAAGAATAAGAAAGACCTTAAAACATTAGGGTAGGCTACTCCTAGATACTTGCTCACTTCAAAACTTTTTCACACTTAAACAAATTTCCAACAAAATTTTCAAACAAGTTTTTTTTCACATCCATACACGGATTATTATTAAACTATTCTGAAATTTTTTGCTATTCACACACTACACTTTCAAAACAATTCAAAAGTGAGCTTAAGTACCTAAGAGCCCATGGATAACCATGGATGAAAAGGGTGCTAACACCTTCCCTTTTCATAACTTACCCCCCGGACCCAAAATATTCTCTAAGGTCTTTCCTGTTCTTTTATAACCTTTCCTTATGGATAAAATAAAAGTCGGTGGCGACTCTTGCTATCCGCAACATTGTTTAAAGTCAGTTCTCCCACCGTGTTACAGTTGATAAGGGACTAACTCCTTATATCTCCAGTGTTTGGGGATTTGAAACAATGCCTTGTACGTCATCGGCAAAGTCTTGTCTGAAAGCATACGATCATCGGTTATGAGTATTCAGCTTCGTCATCCTCCCTCCAATCTTTGCTAGTCACAGTGACAAAGTGGAGTGAATAAAATGCAAGTGTCAGTGCAATGCAGTAAATGAGTGACAGCGACATGATTAATTCAGAAAAATGCATAGTCACCTTATTAATATCACCATTCGAAACATACAATGTTTACAGCAAGTAGTAACTAACAGAAAGAAAACTACAAATGCAAATGATATAAAAGTCTGAGGACTGCCAAGGCTGCGGGCGCCTGCCTGTCTGGACCACTGGCTTCTTGAAAAGGACCCTCTGAATCTACGAGCTTAGACAGCTGAGAGGCTGGCATAAACAAACAAGACTCCTTCTGGAAAGGAAATGCATCCTTTGTCGATCAACTGCTGCACTTTCGCCTGAAAAGCTTTGTAATCTTCGGTTGAATGCCCCGGAGATCCACCATGGTAACCACACTGAGCATGGGGATTGTACCCTGGAGGGTAAGGCTCTGGCACGGGCTTAAGAACTTTAGGCTCCACCAAAGAACTCTGGATCAAAGATGGTAGCAGTTGGCTATACGGCATAGGCACTGGGTGAGAAGGAGCTTTCCTTCGTTCCAAGTTGTTACGAGGTCGATTCTGATTCTGACGCTGATTCTGATAACCTCGGCCACGAGTTCGCTGATTAGCATGAGGAGCGACATAACGTTCCTGATAGGGTGCCCCAGGCACAGTGGTCTGTCCAGAATAACAAGCCACAGGAGATACTGATCCAACAGATTTCACCACTCCATCTCGAGGATATCCAACATCTGACATGATTGCATTGATCACAACTCCTTCTTCATTCTGATAGTCATAAAGAGATTCAGCTTCACTAGCCTGACTGTTTGACGTAACTCCAAGCATTCTTTCGAGGTACGGGCTCTGCAAGGAGTTTACGAACATGCCTTTCAACTCTCGGTCTTAAAGCGGTGGTTGCACTCTAGCAGCAAATTCTCTCCATCTCTGAACATACTTCCTGAAAGGTTCGTTGTTCCCTTGAGACAATTCTTGCAGCTACATGCGACTAGGAGCTTCATCAAGATTGTAGTCATACTGCTTCAGGAAAGCATCGGCTAAATCCGCCCATGATCGGATCTGATCACTCTCTAACTGCATGTACCAACTCAGAGATGCCCCAGTCAGACTATCTTGAAAGCAGTGAATCATCAGCTTGTCGTTATGCACGAACGAAGTCATTCTCCGGCAGAACATAACCAAATGTAGCTTCGGACATCTATCCCCTTTGTACTTCTCGAAATTGGGCGCTTTGAACTTTCGAGGCAATACAAGACCTGGCACCAAACACATGCTCGCAACATTCAGATCAAGAGTGCTCTTATTCACCAAGGCAGCAATCTGGTCTTCCAACGTCTGAAGTCTTCCCATATACTCAGCAGTCAGTGGGTTCTGAATATCAACCTGTGGAACAACTCTCGGAGGTGGCAAAATCCTTGGGGAATCTGGCGTAGAGAAAATGGAATTGTGATACTCTGCGTCATTGAAAGAATATGGACCACTGACAGGGGTTTGCGCTGGCTGGGCAACATTGCTCATCTGAGCTCTTTGACCATCGTTTCCTCCTCCATTTATAGCTGTTATGGCTTCCATGAACTGACTCAACTGGTGCTTCAACAGTTCAAACTCCGTCCGAGTAACAACCAAGTTCTGCTCTCCTGAAGCCATGATCTATCCCAATACTAACTCAAGTCCAATGCGAATGTCGGGAAATCAACTGATGAAGCGGACAAAAACGGGTAAGCTCCCTGTTCCGGATGAGGATGAATATGAAAAATGAAATGCAAATGCAAACAGTCATGCAAAAAATGCAAAATGCACACACAAGGGACCAAGTGCCCCTGGCTGAGAAGAATCCACCGTACTGGTCTTAGTCAGACCCATAACACTGCTCGAACCTGGTGTCAGCAAATCAAAACGGTACTCGAACCTGGCCTCCAACAGACCTCATAATGCTGTCTTCAAATATCATTGAATCTCAATCAAGAAAACTGGTAATCTGGAGGTCAAGTTACCTGCATGCCCAAACCCTCTCACAGGTAGGTGTCCTAGTAACTGACAATGGTATGGCATCCTATGCGGTCGTCGGCGTCACAGACTTTCAGGGTTGATGATACGATTCCCAGAAGGAGTGGCATCATCAAATCCTGAAGAGGCCTCACTTAGCCAACTTCCAAATGATCGGTTCCCAGAGTCGACAATCCAACTAACCAGCAACCCGAGCCACCCAAAGGGTAGGACAGGAGGCCAACCAGAAGAACCTCGTCTGAGTGTGGATTTCGCGGGACACTAGGACATGCAAAGCACGTGCGCGCCCACTAATTTCCACTCTAATTCTAGGTGCACTCAAGCCCAGGTCCGGCTTATCTCTAAATCATAGAACACCCGTCACAACCCTAATACAACAATAATAACAATAATATAATGCTGAAAGTAAATGACAGAAATATAAATCCATACAAAATCCTCGACGGGAAAACAAGCGCTAGGATTGACTCTCTTAAGGGACGTTGGATCCCAAATGCATAAGGAACTATCGCAGTCCTTAGCAGCCAGGGGACGTTGGATCCCCAGCAGAGTCGCCAGCTGTCGCTACTGCGAAAATCGGCGCCGGCTGAACAGAAGAGTCGCCACCGTGCGTTATTTATCCCAACGGAGGGAAAGGAAACGCTCAGAGTAAACCTACCGCAAAGACGGGAAAGGAATGGTCATCGCAACCAAATCCTGGATTCGGGAGTCGGTTACGCAAGGGGAAGGTATTAGCACCCCTCACGTCCGTCGTATTCGACGGGATCCACGCTTGTTTTCGGGTATGGATTGTTATTCTATCTACTCTACAGGTCAGGGGTTAAAAGAAAATAAAATGACTCGGCAAAGTATCGCACTTTATGCCTACGTATTCCCGTCTGGAACGAGAAATCAGAGTCAACGTAGTTCGCCTACCTACTGGAAAGGAGGGGAAGGTTGCTCGCTAGGATATCGCATCCTATGCCTACGTACTTTCATACAGCATGAAAGATCAGAGCAAACGTAGTTCGGGCCACGTACGACACAAGTCTGTCTTGATTGTTTTTATTCCTTCTGAAAAAAGGGTTTTTCTGATTAACAGTCCAAGCGGACAAAATTGACGTTTTGATGAGTTCACATTCTTTTACGGAAGAAGTGTCTTTTATTGTGTTTGAAATATTTATTGTGTTTTTCTGTTTGTTTTGAGAAAGAAGAGACAACACTATATCCTATGGTTGCGAAGGGAATCAAACTAACCTAATGTTATCATGCATGGGTTAAGACCTAATGTCTATCATGCTCCTCTCTTGTGCAGAGAGGAACAGAGATCCTAAGGGAATAGACGGCAACAGAAACAATAGCATATATATAATAAAGCAGTAAAATGCATGGATGCAGCAATACAAGCGAGGCAAGGGAGTCCCACTCAACCTCGAACCTAGAAAACAACAGGCAAAAGTGAACAGGATTCACTTTCGACCTAACAGGTTAAACAGCAAGCAATACAGTCCGGGAAATTCAAACAATACATCAAAAATGATAAACAGCAAAAATAAACAGCAAACAGCAGTCTTCATCAACATCTGTCTTTAAGTCATCTTCAACCATCTACAGGCTTCAAACAAGCATCAGTCTTTATCTTCACAGCCTTCAAGCAAGGTCTCTATCTTCAATCTTTCAATGGCTTTTCTTCAAGTCTCACTCCCCAAGATGAGGAACAGTTAAGAGGATGAACTGGAATGTTAAACAGTTAGTTGACCACCAAAGGTGGCAAACAGACTGTTAACAACATGTAGAATGTTTCTCTCAAGAGTTCTATCTCTTAGACACTGCTACCAAGCCTTCCAAAGGAAGGGGGTGAGTGTCCTAGAGAGACTTTGCATCATAGAGAGGGATGGAGGCAAACAAGACCTTCCATGTTTGTGAATCAAGTTGCTAATCTAGAGCTCTACCTAACTCCTAGATCCTATAACCTTCAACAGCTGCCAGCAAGATATACTCTTCATCAACTCTGGAAATTGATCTTCATTCCTTGTCTTCAATGGCTTCATCAACAAAGTCTTCAACTCAAACCCAAGCCCCAAACAAGCCCAATACCCCACACAGTCAAAAAATAACCCTAAAGAGGGCACACCACACAGTCAATCAAATACAAGCAGTATACTAATAGTAATAGTAAAATAAGGGAAGCCTAATATTTTCTAAGGGATCTATTATCTACCCCTAATACCCTATAGTCCCATACCCCAAAATTCAAACTACAACTCCTAAAAGAAATGATTTACTACACCTATGTTATCTCTAAACCCTGGTTTTGATTCTCCTAATCACACCTAAACAAACCATCCAAAATTAAGTCCTAAAATCATGAATTAAATCTTATATACAAGCTAAAGTTCCAAATGAAATACTCTAAAAAGAATTGGCCCAAAATATAAAAGTATCCAACTAAACTAAAATCAACAATATCATGTATAAACCTAAAATCAATTAAAACCTATTTAAAAGAAAAATGTACTAAAAATGCAAAAATAAAATGAAATTCTAATTTTATTATATGACAATTTTCTTAACAAAAATATGAAAAAGATGCAAAAACAACCATTTAAAAATATGCAATTTTCTATTTGTTATGAATTTTCAAAGAATTAAAAAAAATGGAAGAAATTAATATGAATTAAATTGGGTTGGGGTGCAGTTAGTATTTATTTTAGTTAAAAAAGGATAATGGGCCCAGACTGGGGGGCGCGCATAGCAAGGCACGTCTGGGCCCAGCTAACCAGAAAACACAACAATAAAATAAAAAAAAAGGAAAGCGGTGCACATAGCAATTAAATCAGTTCAAATGGCATTGGGCCTTGCAAGCGGGGGTGTGAAAAGCAAAGGGCAACTAAAGCCCAGTCAGAAAGGTTAAGTGAAACGGTGCGCTTTGGCACCCAGAATTCCCTCCAAATTCATCTTTAAACGTGAGCCATCAGATTGGATTGAGATTCAAAGTCAAGCGAAGGATCCAACGATCCTCACGTTTCTTCTCCAAAGAATTAGGGTTTCAGCCATTATTGAACCCTGCATGCAGCTTCATGAATCAATCTTCCACCTTCTCATACGACCTCGTTCCTCCATGAAATTCAATTCTGTAAAAAGCAAAAATGTCCTACATCCTCTCCTCTACACAGCCATAGATTCAGTTTCCTCCAAAACTCAACCAATATTCAAACCCGATAGGTAGAAACTCCTGGTTCCACCATTTTGCACTGATGTCAATCATGCCAATCCTTGCTAACTCTTACACTAATACAATCTACATGCTATGCTGGTCATTTTAATCCATCTAACCAAGATCATCATGCCCTAACCTAGGTGTTCTAAGCCAAAACAGTTTTGGTGCTCCAATGGTAACCTCCATGAATTGTGCTCAAACTCATCAGAAATTATCCTCTACTTATGCCTAACCATTCTAACCTAAAGATTCTTCATTATTCTAACTAATTCTAGCCAATTCGAAGAAAAACACCAACCTGGTTCAAAGATGAAAACAGATGCAGAATTCCTTGGATCCAAAGCTTGCAATGCCTCAGACTTGATCAACAGACTTGATCCTTGGTTCTGTATGCAATAGCACTTGCTCAAATGTCCTTAATCTTGCAATCCCAATCTTCTTGCACTTTGGATGATGAAGTTGGTAGCACACGAATTCAGCTTCAATTCAATCAGATATTGATAGAAACTTGATCTATGATGGATGTAGATGATGATAGGATCAAGAATTGTGGAGAATGATGAAGATTTGATAGAGTTCTTATGTGATTTGCAAAATGGAAGAATGAGATGAAACTTGGTATTTTGATCAAAATGAATCACCAACCCTTGAATGAAGCCACTCTACTCAATATATAGACACTCATAGAACACTCTAGAACTTGGTAGAAACTTCTTGTGTACAATTCCCTTGTGGATTTGGATATGTTAACTTCATACATAAGTAACCAATGGTATCTCTCAAACTTTGCCCTAAACTCAAAAATCTACTTTTGCCAATGTTCTTAAAACATTTTTTTCCAATCAAAATGACCTATAATTTCATCCCATTTGGCCATGTTATGAAAAATCCCAATTTTAGGTCACTTTTATTCATTAAATTCACTTTTAAATGACCAAATTTGTAACCTTGAGCTATGGACACTTCCAAACTTTCATGATCACTTTTCTAGACTCAAAATGTCATTTGGAGCAACTTTGATGTTTTGAAGTTTTTCATTTGAAGCTTCCTTGTATGAGTTTTGGCATAGGCTTGAAATGACCTGTAATTCTCAAATGACCAAAATACCCTTTGCTTGCCAAGGCCATAAGTAGAGTTCCAAAAATCAGATGAAGGCATACCATACCTTTATAGAAAGATAAGACAATGAGGAACAACTCTTATGTTGACCATAAATTCATTTTAAATCTCCTTGAGGGGTAAAAGTTGCTTGGAAGACAAGTAACTTTCACAGACAAAATTTCAGATACCTCAGATGACCTGTAACTTGCAAGGACCATAACTTGAGTTCTATAGATCTCCTTGATGTCTTCCACCACTCAAATTAAAGGTCTTGAGATCCTATAAAAGTTTCATGTTGGCCAAGGATCCATTTGAATCTTGCATTTTGAATTATCTTGCTTGGAAGTTTGACCTAAATCAGGGGATTTTACACAGAAACCCTAATTTAGAAACTCCTCTTCTTCTTGATTTCTCTTGATTTCTTCTTGGCACAACACCACATCCTTATCTACATGTCAAATGATGAACCCCACATCTCTCAAATAGGCCTTGATGCCTTTCAATCAATCATTTGACCAAGGGTTGACCTAGGGTTGACCCAGATGAAACCCTAGTTGACTGTCTTCAACTGCAACTCTTGGTCATATCAATGACTTGCCTCACTTTCAAAATGACCCTCTAGGTCCTCTATGATGTCTATATACCCTCCATTCTCAATCCACAACTCACAACCTCTTTGATGATCTTGAAATACACTCAAGATAGGAGAGAGATCCACTGCTTGGTCCAATGACTTCCTAGACTTCAATTTCTTTCTGATGACTTGGATAAGCTTGAATTTGAATAATAACCTATTGATAGGCTCATAGAGATGAGAATAGTACTTGGTCCCTTGTTAGATGGCTTGCTATGCTATGCTATGCAGATGATTAGACTATGTACATGACTCTATATGCAAATGACAATGCAATTGAAACATAAACCAAGTGAAATAGGTTGAGCAAATTTCAGGGTGCAACAATGGTGAGTGAGATATGTCATCTCCGAAGTGAGCAGACAAGGCAAGGAAACGAACAAATCCGACAAGGCAGGTTGATCGGTGAAATGCACGAATGGATGCGGCAGATGATGCTGCGCGACCAACCTCCGCAACCATGAACTCTGTGAGTCCCCTGCTACTGGTGTTCCAACAGTGGGGACACTATTGAATCCTAGTGTGGGGGTATTTTATTTGTGTTTTTATTTTATTTGTATGTTTTCTTTATTTGGTTACTTAATTTTAAGTGTTAGTTTGAAAGCATGATAGCACTTCCACAGTGAAAACCCCCTGACATTGAGCTAATAAAATTAATAACATTGTTGGTTTGGGGAACTGTTTGGTGGAGATGTCGGTGAGTGAGGTGATGAGAAAGTATATAGAATACTCATAAAAGAACCGTGAGGATGAAATCGGAACAATCTTGAGAGATAGGTAAAAAGCAAACACCCTGGGTTTCCCGAATAGGAACGAGTTCGACGTGTAGATTTGTACCATAGTGCTTTGTCTGAGAAGTACCCCTGAGTAGTTTATTTTGACAACCGGGTTTCATCAATAAGAATCGTGTGTGCAAGGTTAACGAAAAATATTGAGCTAAGGCACAGAGAAAAAAAACAAACAAAAAGGGGCAATTAGACGACTAATCCTTCTAAGTTGGGTAACCCTCACCCGGTTATTCAGCCCAACAGCGGTCGAACCTGAAAGCCATTCAAAAATAATAACAGTGCCAGAAAAAGAAAAATGTCGTTGATGAATCTTGTGCACACGAGGAAAATCATAAAAGCCGTTATAGTGATTGTCCGAATGAAATGGAGGAAAATCGAAAAAGAAGACTTAAGTACAAAGCATAGTCGGAGAGGTTATCAATAGGGAGACTGAGGTCTGTGGTTTACCGCAGTCTAGTGTTTGTACGTTACCTGTTTTGAGGGAAAAGCCGAGATTAATCCTAGTGGGACTTGGAATGAGAAGTTCAAGTATGAGTATCATCACCGTAACTCACATTTCTATGGACGGTTCCGTTATGAAAAAGATATTAAGTTCGATTTGGCGAGCTTTTTGCTTAAGGACAAGCAAAAGTTCAAGTTCGGGGGAGTTTGATCGGTGGATTTCACTTGTATTTTAAAACGCTGTTTGTTGTTAATTTCGTACCATTTTTATCTGTTTTCGAAGCTTTAGTTGTTGTTATCTGAGTTACTCGTAGTTGTTTTTATTCAAGTCTTATTTTGAAGTTTGTATTACTTTTGCCGCTGGTGCGTTTGATTCGGTTTCTTTTAGTGTGTTTTTGGCAGGAATGGATAGCATGACAGTCGCACCGCTTTCGGAGGCAAAGAAAAGTCGGAAAAGGGAAGTCAGAGCCACAACACGGGTACCCGTGTTGCACAACACGGCCCGTATCAGGGAGGACACGGTTGGCAGACACGGGCAGGAGAAGCAGAGGAAAATGGAGAACAGACGTACAACACGGGTGCCCGTGTCACACAACACGGCCCGTGTTGCAGCCCCTGTAGAAGAAAACGCGCCCTGAGGAGTCAGCAGCCTGACACGGCCACCCGTGTTGCACAACACGGCCCGTGTCATGGCCACTGAGAGTGAAATTGTTATTTTTCTGATTTTTATGCTGTCAGACCTATTTCGAAGGGCATTTGAGACATTTCGCGATATAATTTGAATTTAGATATAAGAGCCACTTTTTAGAAAGGAGGAGACACTTTTGATTTGAGATTAGGATTGACAACTGAGGAGAGAGTTTTTCTGGAGAACGAAGGATCGATCAAAAGCGGAAGCAATTGATGATCCAAGTGACCAAACTTGAATTGTAATGATCTTCTCCTTTTCATTTCTAATTGCATTTATGTTTACAAAGAACATGAGCAGCTAAACCCCCAGTTGTTAGGGGGTGGTCCTAAGTTGTGATGTAATGACCTTTGTTTGATTATTCAATGAGAATTATGTTAGTCACCTTATATATATTTTATTTTGCAACAATCTTAATGCGTATTCATATTGGAAAGTAGAATTCGATTTATGCTTAGGTTTTGGTCTGGAAAGTCAACCTAACACTTTTGCAAAATAATATCACGGTCAATATTGCTTAGGAATGAGGATATCCCGTATCACGTACTTTATTGTCAGAACTATTGCTTGATGCTTTTCATGGACACTGAGGAATTAGTGTACATGAAACCCATCAAAGGGTTTTTATTAAGGAATTAAGGAAAACTAAATTGGAGAACTGATGAATTAAGGTTAATAACTATTATCTCAGGATAATCCTACATGGTCTTGACTCGCATCGTGTCCACTCCCCTAACACTGTTCTTAGATTGATTTATAAGTCTTTATTTACTTGTTGTATTACTCTGCTACCAAACAACCCCCTAGACCTTTTGTTCCTTTGAATACTAAAAATCCCGTTAATTACTACGCAGTCCTCGAGATCGATACTTGGGACCTTTCCCTTATTACTACAATCGGTAAAAATAGTACACTTGCTATTTTCCCGATCAAGTTTTTGGCGCCGTTGTCGGGGACTGCCAAATTAACATTGTTTTTAGAATCCAAAAGAAATTTTGTTGCTCTGCGACTAAAATTTTATTATTCGCTGCATTTTTTCTCTGCTTGTATTATCTAACGTTTGTCTAATTGTGTATGCGAGGTCAGGCCTCAGCTAAATATTCTTTTGATACAGAACCAGAACGAGCGTTACACGAAAGACGGAGAATAGCTAAAGTTAAAAGACTGGAAGAAATAGAGGAAATTATATTTGTGCAGAGCGACTCCGAAGAGAGAGAGAGAGACAACACCTGAAACTGTTCAAATGGCTGGAAATCCACCTCAGCCTGAAAGACTGCTAGGAGACTATGGAGGGGCCAATGCTCAACAAAACCGGATGACCATTGTGAATCAACCGGTGAATGTTGCACATTTTCAGCTACACCCTTCCACCATCCGTCAGTTGGAGAGCAAGCCGTTCGCCGGAAGAATCAACGAAGATGCAAATAAACATCTTCAGAGATTCCTTACGACCACCACCTCTTTGAAGATAGAAGGACATTCCAAAGAGGCCAAGAGATTGGTTATGTTCCCGTTCACACTCACTGATGATGCGGAAGAATGGTTTTACTCGCTTCCTGCTGGGAGTATCACAACATGGCAAGAGATGGAAACTGCGTTCCTGAATGAGTATTTCCCTGCTTCAGTGTTTATCCGAAAAAGATATGACATTGTCAACTTCAAGCAAAAAGAAGGAGAATCTTTAGGGGATGCATATAAGCGGTTTAAGAGGTGTCTGATAGCATGTCCTACTCATAACATGGACGCCACTGAGCAGATGCAAAACTTTGTGAATGGATTACGACTTAAAATGAAACAGCTCATAGACACTGCTGCCGGTGGCTCAACCAACTTCTCAACGGCCACGGGTATCAAAAGGATCATAGAAGCAATTGCCGCTAACGAGCACCTTGAGTTGTATGATCGCACTGTAAACCAACCGGAAGGTAAGATTGATTTGAAGCTGGCAGACCAGGTTGTTAAAATAGAGGATCAGATTACCGTTGAGGTAGAGAGAAGGTTAAAGAAAATGAATATTGAAACTCAGACAGTGGCACAGGTTGAACCAGTTCAAGCAGCACCTTGTGAAATATGCAGTGGACCACACTTTACCGTGCATTGTGTAGCAACTCAAGAGCAGGTGGAACAGATTAATATGTTGAGGCAGAACAATCCCTACGCCAACACATATAATCCTGGTTGGAAAAATCACCCCAATTTTTCATGGAAAGATCAACAAGGAAATGTACAAAAACCGGTTCAAGGCCAACAACCGTATCAACCTCAGCAACAACAGTACCAGCAGCCACCGTACCAACCTCAATATCAACAACAAGCGCCTAGAAAAGTTTATTGGGAAGTAGCCATTGAGAAAATGGCCGCCCAAAGTTCTCAATTTCAAGAAGAGACAAGGAGCAACTTCAGGAATGCTGGAGCATCCATTAAAAATCTTGAAGTACAAATGAGTCAAATTTCTCAACTGCTAGCGAGTTCGCAAGCGCCGGGTACACTTCCAAGTGCCACAGTACCAAATCCGAAGGATCACCACCAAATTAAGGCGGTAGTAACAAGAAGTGGAAAATCCAAGGAAGTAGAAGAAGAGGAAATGGAACTAAATGATCAGATGATTGAATTTGAGCTGGAAATTAAAGAAAATGAAGTGGTTGAGGAAGAAGTGGTGACACCGGTACCGGTAACTAAAGAAAAAGTGGTAGAACCGAAACCGGTGATCAAGCTGCCATATCCCTCAAGAAATAAAAAGGAAGGACAGCAAGAGAAGAATTTCGAGAAATTCCTTGAACTGTTTAAAAAGTTAGAGCTGAACATTTCGTTGTTGGAGGCACTAGAACAAATGTCCACCTATGCCAAATTCATGAAAGACATCATCGCTAAGAAGTGGACTAGTGAGTCCGAACCTGTTATTCTAACTGAAACTTGTAGTGCTATTTTGCAGGGTCTGAAGATTCCGGTATTCAAATCTATTGGCGATAGGTTATTCAATAGAGTGCCTTCTTCAGGTATTCAAATCTAGCATGAGAACCCCTGGTCTTATCCAACTACTTCTTCGCCTCTCCTAGATCATCCCCTAGATACTCTATCATCATCTCGAGTGCCTCGTATTTGGCCATCCTCTCATGATCTAGAATATCCCCCTGATCGAAGGATGTAGAAAACACGAGACATCGTCGAGTGTGATAGACATCTCACCATGCGAGAGATGAAACAGCGAGATCTTTGAGTGTCATCTCACCATAAATGCATTAAGCATCCCATGGTTGACCATCGTATAACTGGTCATGCACAAGTCCTTCAGATCAGATAAGGATAAAACTTACTGAAACCAATCATCATTCGGCTAAAGCAAGGCAGAAATCTTCCTCTCTTAATAAACTTTTGCGGATCATGCTCCTAAGAAAATAATCAATGTCAAAAATATTTCAAGTAAAATTAGCGTAAAAAAATGAATCTAGCTAATACTACCTCTCCGTCCCATATATGTCTAGCAGTATGGTCTTGATACATAGGCAGTAACGATAAATCAACTAGGCCTCCTCCAAATGCCTCTGACTCAACATCTGCAGCAGCCTCACTCTCCAGATGTGGCACTAGACCACGAACATCATGTGTAAGAAGTGAGACTGGATCAGTAGCATCTACAGTATGAGATGGCACTAGCGAAACTTGACGCCTGCGGGAGGATGGAGGGTGTGATGCATTAGATGGTGTATCTTGTCTCCTACAGGAAGAATAAGATGGAGTGGAATGAGGAGAAGCATGAGCCCTAGAATTAGATAGCTCTTCCTGACCAGAGGGACTAGGAGCCTCTAAAACCTGCTAACTCTTCTCCCGCCGCACTGATGCGTGTTGAGCAACCCTCTAGTGCCTCATTATATCCTGTTTATTATCCATTAGACGTGCAAGTTAAAGTAAGTTAGACCATTAGTGCAGGCAAATAACATAGAAGCAAAAAAAAAACATACTGCGAAAGATTCCGGAGATGCATATCCAGAATTTGAGAAACTAAAACGTTGAGAAATTCTGGAGATGCATCTCTGGAATTTCCTGCAACTCAGAAGTTGGGTCAATGTACCCCAATGCAATCTCAAAAAAACTTGTCTTGGATATCATTTTTAGCCAACAAACATCTAATACATGATGTATAAACTATCTTAAATGCTATTTCTACTCATTTCTAACTCTAATCATTGATTTCTACTCATTTACGCAAAAACTCAAAAATTTATTGGGAAAAAAAACCTACAAGAAATTAATGTTACAAATGTTATTTCTGATGTTAGAGATGGTGATTGAATTTTTGTTAAGCCTTGATGATTGAGTTTTGAGTTGGTGCCGAGAAAATTTTGAGAGAGCTTGAAGAATGGTTTTGAGGAAAATGAGAAAGGAGGAAGGAGAAGGGTCAGGCGCGATTTAACCTCCAAAATATTATGGAGATGCATCTTTGAAATATTTTAATGTTAATTGAGTTTTTGGTACGTCTGGAGATGTATCTATGGAATCTGGGAGTTATGTTTTTTGCATGGTGCGTAAGAAGTCTATGAGGGTGCATTAAGAAATCCTTAAAAAAATTGCCAAAAAAACTTGAAAACCCAAAGCAAGGGCCTAGCCACCTTACTCTTGGGCCAACTCTGATATTTTATTAAGAGAATTTCTTAATGCACCTTAGATAGTTCTTAGCCACCACACAAAATTATTTAAATGCCCCTAGTTTTTGAAGATGCATCTCCGGACGCACCTATTTCTGAATAAACGTTCAAATATTCCGGAGATTCATCTCTTTAACAATTTTAAATATTCAATTTAAGCCACTAAAAAACCATTTGCATTTGAATTGTTCCGCAAATGCATCTCCGTGAATACTCCGGAGATACATCTCGTAAATGTATCAGAACAGATAATTTATATTATAAGTTGTGTATTTGTGTTCTGATGAAGTATAACGCATGATCTAAAATACAAAAATATACTTAGAAAATAATAAAAGACTAATACTATGTGTCAAAAATAAAATAGCAATATATGTAAAAAAATATCATAGGATTGAGATCCAAAATGTAGTAATATCGTCAAAGTGCAGAGTATAGTACTACAACAAAATAATAAGAGGCTACTACTGTGTGTGTTTGACAACATCTCCTCTACTAACTCTACCTGCTCTACCTCCTCGGTCAGCAATCTCCCTATCCTCCAGCAATGTCTCCGGTACAACAATGCCTCTTGTGCCTCTGCCATGATGACATATAGGACTCGCCTGACACTAGAAACATCAGTGAAGATATCCTCGTCAATACATTTCCGTGCAATCTTCACTATGTGACGACACCTAGGCAAGACATCCTTAGTATGATCTAGGTGAGCCTGTTCCTCCTCTAGTATCTCCTAATGAACTGGTCTCAGGAGATCTTGGAGAAACATGCACCATGTACGGATGTGACACCCTGAAGAACCAAATTATGTACCCCTCGACGTAGCTCAAGTCGCTTAGGGATATGGTAGCCTGTGCCTTCTTCGATACCAGATGACTCTTATAATCATTAAACATCTCTTTTATTTGTCTATATGTCAAGGCATGAGGATCAGAGATAGCAGGGCGCCTATGAATGGTCTGGGTGCAGCCAAACTGCCACATGATGCACTCGGGAAGATTAGAAGCAGTGAAACGCGATCCGCATGTCAGCCATCTAAAGTATAACATTATCTCGTCAAATGGTCGCGTCTGATGTTGGTGCACGTAGCTGTTGAAGTCCATATCCTCAGCAATCAAATGCTTAAGATAGACTCTGAAAGGCTCGATTTCATGGTTTTATCTCAACAGGATAAAAGCAGTAGCATGCGGCATATCCTTAGTGTACTCAGGCACACTTGCCCAGCCAGCGATGCGCGGGAAGTGCTGGAGGATCTAAGTCTGAAATAAAAAGTTTGGAACACATGAATCGTCGATAATGGTTTTGCAAATATGAAATGAAAATGACAAAAAAAAATTCAAGGATTAAGAATTATTACCACTAGTAGTGTCACGCTGTCTGTAACGTGCTTCGTCTTCTATATATGACTCTCTCTAGACTTCGAAAACAGATAGATCAGGCAAGCCGCCCGCTAGTTATACTTATGGATCCGTTGTAGATCTAATAAGTACCTTGTAACTTTTAAATGCGCCTAAAAAGGGGGGGGGTGAATTAGGTTCTCAAAAATTATCTTCAATCTTTTTCTAATTCTTGATTCTTTTTTGGTTAAGATGTTAAGGACTTGAAAGTAAAGTGCGAAAAGGAAAAAGTGACACAAGAGATTTATAGTGGTTCCCCTCACACTCTGAGAGTACTCCACTCCCCTTTCGACTCGAAAGAGATTTCACTATAGTTTAGAATGATTGTATAGCCTAATCACACCAAAGGTGAAGCCTACTATCTAATCTATAGGTAACGAAAGTGTAGTAAGAACAATCCTCTTCAAACGCTCACTTGTTTCCAACAATCCTGGACAACAAGGTAATACAAAAGATAATCTTGATATAAATTTAATGTCTTGAGATTATAATGCTATCAATCTTCATGATCGATCTTCTCCTTTAAAAAAATATCACTCAAAATAAATATACAAGTGTTCTTTGAAAAGTATGAGATGAAGTTGTGATAATGTGTGAAATTTATTCAAAAGTTTCTCTCAAAAACCTGTTTGTGTGAACACTTTAAGAAATATTGAAAGATGAAGAGAATGAGTAAATTTGATGATTAAGTTTCTTAGAGGTAAATTAAAATTTGAAAACTGATATGTATTTATACTGTATAATACACCTCTACAGAGGGGTATAATTTTATGCAGCAAAACTGTCAGAAAACAAATGAAAACAATGCATATTTTCATGAAAAGCTATCATTTTTCGCTTACTGCTTCAGGGTTAATCGATTAACCATATAGGTTAATTGGTTAACACCCCTTTAACGTTAGAAAATATTCAAAAACAACAACTGTTAACCGATTAACCATATAGATTAATCGATTAACACTGTAAGCAATTCAGCAAAAAATTAATTTTAGAAACCGTTAACCGGTTAACCATAGGGGTTAATTGGGTAACACTGAAAGTTTTTCAAAGAAAAATTAATTTTTAAAAAAAGTGAGCTACTAAAAGTGTTTTAAAAGTCTTATGATATATGTGAAGCGAGAGAAGAATAATTGAACACTTGTATAAGTATTTTAAATGATATTTGGTATACCTTTGAGTTGTTGTTCAATATTCTATCTTCAATACTTGAAGCTTGATTAGTATGTATGTGAAGCTTTGATCCATTTGACATATGCTAGAACACCATCTTGAAACTTGATGTCATTTGAGTCTCTTGCTTTTTGCATACACATGTTGCGTAGAAAACTTGTTGTCTTCATCAAAACTTTTATGCGCTTGAAGCTCGCTTCTACAATCTCCCTCTTTTTGATGATGACAACCAATCTTTGAAAGCTTTCTTTGAGACTTGTTTCTCTAAACTTGTTTCTACCCCTAAGTTAAAGATCCCCCTTAATACAAGAGGTATAAATTTTCTGCACAAAGAAACATTAAAGAAACCAATCCTTCTCCCCCTTTGGCATTAGCAAAAAGGAAGAGGAGCGCACAATAATGAAAGTTGACATACATACAAAACCACAAGTGTATTAAAGAACTATAACTTAAGCATAAACTTAAACAATAGCTAGAACAAGAACAAAGAAAATAAAACAGGTGTTTTAGTCATCATCCTCCGACATTTCCTCATTTCCATCCTCATCCTCTTCACTTCCGTCTTCATTTTCATCATTATCGACATTTTGGTTTTGAGAGTTTAAGACAAGCCTTCGAATAAAACTGGGTAGTTTTTCGGTGTTGATTCATCATGGTGATATAGATGAACTCATCGGTCACTCCGCCTTTTGGGATTGGATAATTGGAGGTAGACGACCCATCTTTGTACTTGTATGTTCCATCATTACATTTAACAATTCCGGTGTTCTTCATAATAGTGATCTCATTAATTTCATTTTCCATTGATTTCATTTCAATAGATGGTTCCCTATTAAGATCCAAATCTGTTAACTCCAAAATGCTTGAAATGAGGCGACCATAAGGAAGTCGGGTAGAGAGTGTAAGTTGTTTTTGAAGATGGTACATCATTGTCAATATCCAATTAAGTTTGATCTTATTCTTAATTGCAAACAACACTTGCATCTCAGGATCATTAATTTGGGAATAATTTGAACCCTTTGGAAGCAAGACATAGCAAATAATGTAATGAAGCATCCGGTCATTCACCGACAAATTCTTAACATAGCATAAAACACGAGGCGTGTGTTGTCCAGCTACCACAACTTCTCTAGGAAACCTGCAAATACTATAATAATATTCCATTTTGTTGTACTGAGCCCATGGTCCGTCTTTATGGTTAACTCCTTTCTAGAGAAAATAGTAGGTATACGGAATCTTGAGTGTAGCAGCAATACTCGACAAATCTTCACTCAGCTCAAAGTCTCTAACACTAGTCTTAAGCATATGTTGTCTAGCATCATTCAGATTAATTGATAAGTTGTGCATAAAAGATTTCACTAAATCAGGGTAACACCGACCATTATCGGAGAGAAAGTTATCAATCTTTTGATACTTTAGTAATGCTGGAAAATCTGAAGTAGGTGCTTGAAAAGCTTTGAGATTGACATATTTTACCTTGAGAAGTTGTCGAACTCGAACCTTGAAATCCATTCTCCTCTTCTTAGTTGTTTCCATCGGAGCATTTTCCTCATCGACAACTGAGCTACTTTCCGGCATCTTTCCTTTTCCTTTCTTTGATGGAGCCATGGATGGAGATTTGGGATTTCAAGGGTTTGAAGATGAATTTTCGGATTAGGGTTGGATGTTGTGACAAAGATGGAGAAAGTGAAGTGGTTTATAAAGAGTAATGTTTGAGTGGGATTTTAAAGTGAGATTGATTGTTATTTTGAATGGGTAGAAGTTGGAAGAATGTTTAATGGGGAGTCAAAGAGAAGAAGATGAGTCCCAAGGAATGTTGGTAAGAATGAACATAAAGCACATGCAACAAAAACACTTAAACACACATATTCAAAACATAATTGAATACATTTTCCTTTAAAAAAAATACACGAACAGTGTTAACCGGTTACCCATATGGGTTAACCGATTAACGCCTTCAAAAATAAAATAAAGGAAACAGAAACAAACAGTGTTAACTGGTTAACCATACGGGTTAGCCGATTAACGCCTTCGAAATTTTAAAAAATGCAAAAAAAACAGTGAGTAAATAGCTCCAAAATCATGAAGGTTCTTGATATAACAATTATAGAACATGTTAGCACATATCTTGAGGCAACTTTTGATCAAATTTTTTTTTGAAAAAGAATGACTTAATGATGTGCGAAAATAGGAAAGATTAAAATTTTTTGCCGACGCGGTAAATTTAATATATCATCACAAGTTTCCAAAAAGAGATAAGTTCATATTTGTGTAGCTTGATACTCATAGATGCTATAATGATCAAATTTTGAAATATTAGATATCACCTTCATTGAGAATTCTGAGTTCTCGCCGAATCTTGAAAAACGGTTCTTTCGCGAGTGGTTTTGTGAAGATATCTGCAAGTTGATTATGCGTATCTACAAAAGTGACTTCAATATCTCCTTTAAGCACGTGATCACGGAGAAAATGATGTATAATGTCAATGTGTTTGGTCCTTGAGTGCATGACCGGATTCTTTGTAATGATGATCGCACTTGTGTTGTCGCACCGGAGAGGAATGCACCCAAGATCAATTTCGTAGTCGCTTAATTGTTGCTTTAGCCAAAGATTTTGTGCACAACAGCTTCCCGCTGCTATGTATTCTGCTTCAACGTACTAAGAGCAACACATGCTTGTTTCTTACATGACCACGAAACTAGTGCATTTCCAAGGATGTGACATGTTCCGCTCGTGATTTTTCTATCTGTTTTACAGCCTTCATAATCCACGTCAGAATAACCGATTAAAGTACAAACACTACCTTTAGGATACCATAAGCCAATGTTCGTCGTTCCCTTGAGATACTTCATGATTCTTTTGACCGCCGTGAGATGTGAATCCTTTAGATTTGCTTGAAAACGAGCACATAAACATACATTAAACATTATGTCAGGACGGCTTGCCGTCAAATATAATAAAGAACCAATCATACCTCAATACTTTATAATACTAACCGATGTTCCCGATTCGTCTTGATCGATGTAGGTTCCGGATCCCATTGGTGTTGACATAACTTTACATCCATCCATATCAAATCTCTTTAACAACTATTTGCAATACTTTGATTGGTTGATAAATATTTCGTCTTTTAGTTGCTTGATTTGCAATCCAAGGAAGTAATTCATCTTACCCATCATAGACATTTCAAACTCGCCTTGCATCATCGGCACAAATTCTTCACATAGTTCCTTGTTTGTGTAACCGAAGATGATGTCGTCCACATAGATTTGAACAAGTAAGGTATTATCCTTTATATTTTTAATGAATAAAGTCTTGTCTACCTTGCCTTTTTCAAAACCTTTTTCGCATAAGAAATTACTTAGACGATCATACCATGCCCTTGGTGCTTCTTTTAGTCCATAGAGAGATTTCTTCAATTTGTATACATGTGAAGGATGCTTGAAGTCTTCAAAACCTGGGGGTTGTTTGACATAGACTTCTTCATTGATGTATCCGTTCAAGAAGGCGCTTTTGACGTCCATTTGAAATATCTGAAAGTTCATTGAACAAGCATAAGCAAGTAATAAACGAATAACTTCTAACCTTGAAGCTGAAGCAAATGTTTCTTCAAAGTCAATTCCTTCCTCTTGATTGTACCCTTGAGCCACCAATCTTGCTTTGTTTCGAACAATCATTCCATTCTCATTAAGTTTATTCTTAAACACCCATCTTGTTCCAATGATATGTTTATCTCTTGGTCTAGAAACAAGTTCCCAAACTTGATTTCTCTCGAATTGGTTTAATTCTTCTTTCATAACAACAATCCATTGATCATCTTCAAGAGCTTCATCAACTTTGGAAGGTTCTATTTGAGACACGAATGCCATGTTCAAGCATGCATCTTTGATATTTAATCCTGTAGCAACACCTTGACTTATGTCTCCAATCAATTTGTCAATAGGATGATCTCTATGAATCCCTCATTCTTTTGGTAGATCGCTGACATTGGAATCTTGTCGAACCGGTCTATCTTGATGTTCTTTAATGATATCTTTAGAAGTATCTTCTTCGGGAATTTTTACAAAATCATCATCATCATCACAAACCATAATATCCTCCTTGGAGGGGTTAGATTCATCAAATTTGACATGCATAGATTCTTCTATAGATAAAGTTCTTTTATTGTAAATTCTAAAAGTTTTACTAGTAAGAGAGTAACCAAGAAATATACCTTCATTAGATTTCTCGTCAAACTTACCAAGGTTGTCTTTGTTGTTGTTTAGGACAAAGCACTTACATCCAAAAATATGAAAGAATGAAATATTTGGTTTTCTCCCTTTGAAGAGTTCATAAGTAGTTTTCTTGAGAATAGGCCTAATATTAACACGGTTACTTACAAAGCATGTCGTACTCACCGCATCCGCCCAAAAGTACTTAGGAAGATTTGAATCACTTAGCATTATCCTTGAAAGTTCCACCAATGTCCTATTCTTCCTTTCTACGACACCATTTTTGTTGTGGAGTTCTTGGTACGGAGAAGTTGTGTGAAATTCCATGTTCTTCACAAGATTCTTCAAATAAGGCGTTTTGGAATTCTCCACTGTGGTCGCTTTTAATGGAGGCAATTGTAAGATACTTCTCATTTTGTATTTGTTTTGCATATTTCTTGAATGCTTTGAATGCTTCACTTTTCTGCATTAAGAAGAAAGTCCAAGTGTATCTAGAAAAATCATCTACAATTACTAATGCATAAACATTACCTCAGAAGCTTTTTGTTCTTGATGGACCAAAGAGATCCATGTGCAACAATTGTAGTGGCCTAATTATGACACCACATTCTTGGATGTGAAAGTTGTTTTAGTTTGCTTTCCTTTTTGACAAGCATCACATAACCTATCTTTGATGAATTTGATCTTCGGCAGTCCAATAACCAAGTCATGTTTGATCAATTTATTCAAGTGCTCCATATGAATGTGAGCAAAACTCTTATGCCATAACCATGATTCATTATTGTTTACCAAGAGACACCTAACATCCAAAGACAAGTTATCTAAAGAAATTAAGAAAATGTTATTAACTCTTTTACCTTTTAGCATAACTTCATGAGTAACTTCGTTTTCAATCAAGCATTCATTTTTAGTGAAGTTGATTTTGAAACCTCGGTATCACAATTGGCTAATGCTAAGGAGACTATACTTTAGACCTTCCACATATAGGACATCTTCTTTAGTTGTTGAAGGAGGTGAACCAACGATGTCTACGCCAAGGATTCTTCCTTTGTTGTTGTCACCATAAGTAACAAATCCTTTGGCCTTAAGCGTTAGATGTGAAAATTTGCTTAAGTCACCCGTCATGTGCCTCGAACATACACTATCAAGATACCATTGATTTGAAGAGGTCTTCAATCATACCTACAAAAAAGAGTTAAGTTTTATTAGGTACCCAAATTGCCTTGGGTCCTTCAAAGTTAATTCCTTTCTTTACCCAAATTGCCTTGGAGTATGACCTTTTATACCACAATAGAAACACGTAGGCTCAAAGTTGCTTTTATATCTAGGGGATAAGATTTCTTCTTATTGTTTCTTTTCTTTTTATCATATTGATGAATCATTTTATGATTGTCATATTTTTCCATAGGAATTTGTTCTTTAGCTTTGACAAAGATGGTCTTGTTAGAAGTTTGTTTAGAAAATTTTGAGTAACCAAAACCACTTTTATCATTTGAGTATCTTTGATTACTAAGAACACATTCTAATCCAATTTGTCCTTTTTCATATCTTTCTAGGATCCTTTTTAATTTGACTATTTGAAAATAAAGTGACTCACATTTAGTGCATGCAAAATTCTTAATTAATTCTCCTTTTTCATCTTTAAAATTATTTTCCATTTTCTCAATATTTTCTTCTAAAGTTGATATTTGTTTCTTTTGAGATGAAATAGTTTTATATAGAATTTTGCATTCACTTAAAATTTCATCAATTGCTCCTTAAGCATCACTATCAAAAATTAAAAAATCACTACTAACCTTATTGTCTTCATCGTCAGAATGATGTGATGCCATCAATGCTAGATTTGCGCTTTGATCACTATCGGAGTCTGATGAAGAACTTATTTCGTTGTCATCCCAAGCAATGTAGGCCTTCTTTTTGTAATCCTTCCTTCCTTTGTGGTCACAATTCTTTGTGAGTTTAGGACATTCCGGTTTGATGTGACCTTACTTTCCACATTCATAGCATATAATGTCTCTATTGGATGTTGATGTTTCTTTTTCTTTGTTCTTTGAAAACTTCTTTCTTCTCATATAACTAGAGTTTCTAATATTATTTTTTGCACCAAAATATTTTCCTAGTCTTTTTACAAGAAGCATAAAATTTTCGTCCTCTTCGGGATTGTCTTTTTTCTCCACTTCTTTGGATTCAACTTTTAAGGCAATGCTCTTGGATTTCTTCTCTTGAATTTCATATTTCTCCAATCGTCCAAGTTCTGTCTCATATTCTTGGAGCTTTCCGAATAAAGTAGCGGATGTCATTGTTGATAGACTTTTTTTTTTCGGAAATCGCCGTCACTTTGGGTTGCCATTCTCTTGATAAAGACCTAAGCACTTTAAGATTAAGTTCATCATTTGTTAGTGTCTTACCAAGTGCATTCAAGTGATTTGTTAAATGCACGAATATTTTCTACAAGTCTAGGATTGATTCTCCTGGTTGCATTCTGAATAACTCGTACTTTTGACTTAATGTATTTAATCTGGATCGCTTGACTTCGGCGGTTCCTTCGTGAGTTTCAACAAGAGTGTACCATATTTGCTTGGCCGTTGTACATGTTGAGATGCGGAAGAATTCATCCATTCCAAGTGCACTTTGTAAGATATTTGTCGCCTTTTTGTCATAGAGAACCTTTTTCTTATCATCATCATCCCATGATCCTTGCGGGTTTGCTGAACCAACTCCGTTGACAACCGTTGTAGGAATAAAAGGACCATTTTGAACAGCCTCCCATATTTCACTTCCTTGTGCTTCTAAATGTGCCTTCATGCGGATCTTTCAGAAGTCGAAATATTCGCCACAAAACAAAGGAGGCTTGTTGCTACTACCACTGTCTCTAAATACTAGATTTTTATTTTCGAAAGCCATCTGGATCGAATAGGAACAGGTTACCTGTCACCTGCTCCGATTCTAATTGTAACTTGTAAATGCGCCTAAGAGGGGGGTGAATTAGGTTCTTAAAAATTATCTTCAATCTTTTTCTCATTCTTGATTCTTTTTCGGTTAAGATGTTAAAGACTTGAAAGTAAAGTGCGGAAAGGAAAAAGTGACACAAGAGATTTATAGTGGTTCCCCTCACCCTCCGAGAGTACTCCACTCCCCTTTCGACTCGAAAGAGATTTCACTATAGTTTAGAATTATTTTATAGCCTAATCACACCAAAGGTGAAGCCTACTATCTAATCTATAGGTAACTAAAGTGTAGCAAGAACAATCCTCTTCAAACACTCACTTGTTTCCAACAATCCTGGACAACAAGGTAATACAAAAGATAATCTTGATATAAATTTGATGTCTTGAGAGTATAATGCTATCAATCTTCACGATCGATCTTCTCCTTGAAACAAATATCACTCAAAAGAAATATACAAGTGTTCTTTGAAAAGTATGAGATGAAGCTGTGATAATGTGTGAAATTTATTCAAAAGTTTCTCTCAAAAATCTGTTTGTGTGAACACTTTAAGAAATATTGAAAGATGAAGAGAATGAGTAAATTTGATGATTAAATTTGGAGGTAAATTGAAATTTGAAAACTGATATGTAATTATATTGTATAATACACCTCTACAGATGGGTATAATTTTATGCAACAAAACTGTCAGAAAACAAATGAAAACAATACATATTTTCATGAAAAGCTGTCATTTTTTGCTTACTGCTTCAGGGTTAATCGGTTAACCATATAGGTTAATCGGTTAACACCCCTTTAACGTTAGAAAATATTCAAAAACAACAACTGTTAACCGGTTAACCATATAGGTTAATCGATTAAAACTGTAAGTAATTCAGCAAAAAATTAATTTTAGAAACTGTTAACCGGTTAACCATATGGGTTAATCGGCTAACACTGAAAGTTTTTCAAAGAAAAATTAATTTTTAAAAAAAGTGAGCTACTAAAATTGTTTTAAAAGTCTTATGATATATGTGAAGCGAGAGAAGAATAATTGAACACTTGTATAAGTATTTTAAATGATATTTGGTATACCTTTGAGTTGTTGTTCAATATTCTATCTTCAATACTTGAAGCTTGATTAGTATGTATGTGAAGCTTTGATCCATTTGACATATGCTAGAACACCATCTTGAAACTTGATGTCATTTGAGTCTCTTGCTTTTTGCATACACATGTTGCGTAGAAAACTTGTTGTCTTCATCAAAACTTTTATGTACTTGAAGCTCGTTTCTACATACCTTAGGTAGGCAACGTCAGTATAAGTGGCACTTTTGTCCATAAAAATGCAAGTGCCAACCAAAAAAGGAAGTATACTCTTAAAGCATGCATCTTGTGGACTGCCACCTGCTCATTATCACCATGACCCTGTTGTGCCTTCAGGATCTCAGCCTTATAGAGCTTCATGAGCACCCCTGGTCTTATCCACCTCCTTCATCGCCTTCTCTGGATCAGCCCTTAGATGCGCTACCATCATCTTGACTGCCTTGTCTTTGGTCATTCTCCCATGATCAAGGAATCTCCCCTAATCGGAAGATGCAACAAACACGAGATATCGTCTAGTGTGATATACATCTCATCATGCGAGAGATGAAACGAAGAGGTCTTAAAGTGTCATCTCTCCACAAATGCATTAAGCATCCCGTGGTTGACCAGAGTGTAATCGGTCATGCATAGGTCCTTCAGGCCACATAAGGAGAGAACCGTCTGAAACCAATCCTCATTCGATTGAGGCGAGCCATCAATCTTCCTCCCATGGTTAAGAAACCTCCAGGGATCACACTCTTGAAAATTTTCAGAAATAATCAATGTTAGAAATTATCAATGTCAGCAATTAAAATTAACACATAAAAAAATAAAGAATCCAACTAATGTTACCTCTATGTCCCAAATACGTCTGGCAGTATGGTCTGAATACAGAGGAAGTAAGGGCAAATCACATGGACCTCCTTCAAAAGCCTCTGGCTCGGTATCCTTAGCAGACCCACCCTCCGAATGTGGCACTGGATCAACAACATCATCAGTGGGAGGTGGATCTCGATCAGCAGCATCATTCATAGGAGGTGGCACTGGTGAATCTTGACGCTTGCGGAAGAATGGAGAAAGTGATGCGTCAGATGGTGAATCTCGTTTCCTACGAAAGAAAGAAGGTGGCATGAGGTGAAGCACGAACCTCAGAAGTAGACGGCGCCTCATAAGTAGACAACTCTGTATGACCTAAGGTGTCTGGAGCCTTTGGAACCTGCTGGCTCCGATCCTGCCGAACGGATGCGTGCAAGAAAATTAAAAAAAAAAAATACTGCAGGAAATTCCATAGATACATCTCCGAAAGCACCATAAAACTAAAAAGTAACATTCCGAAGATGTATCTCCGAAAGCACCATTAAACTAAAACGTTGAACAATTTCGGAGATGCATCTTCGAAATTTTCTATAATATATGAAATGCTAAAACATTCTGGAGATGCATATCCGAAATGTTCTGCAACTCAGAAGTTGCGTTAATGGCGAATGAACCACATGCAAGTTGACAAAAATATGATCTTATCACGAATTTCAGCCAACAAACAAGTTATACACTATGTCTAAACTATGTTACATGTGATTTCTACACATTTACACAAACTCAAAATTTAACGAAAACTCAAAATACATACTTGAAATTGATGGTTTTGATGAAGTTGAATGATGTATAGATGAAGCTTGATGTTCCTTTGAGTCTTGCTTGATAAATTTTGATTTGGTATAAGAAAATGTATTGAGAGTTTGAAGTTGTATTTGTTTGAATGTAACTGTGAGATGAGGAAGAAGAAAAGTCTGGCGCAATTTATGCTCCAAAATGTTTCAAAAATATATTTCTAAAATATTTCACCGTCACTTATATTTGAGTGCCCGAAGAGATGTCTCTAGAAACATAAGACATTTGTAAAATTTTATATGGTAAGTTACAGACTATAAAAGAAATTTTCCTTTATTAAATAATTAGTTAAGGATTTTGATAATAATTAAATGTAATCTTTTATTTATTACTTATACATCTTTACACGCAGTTTAGTTATGCATACAAAATTTTGTTTTTATAGGCTTCATATAAGTGTTTACTAACAAAAACAAACTTCCATTATATCCAAGTGTGGTAGTTTTGGTCATAAGAAGAATTGAATCACTTTTATGGCCATATGTGATGCTCACAGACCGATATTTGACACTGAATCTTTGAATAAATTTCAATAAAAAAGTGTTACAAGAATTTTAAGAGTTGAGGAAATCCATACACAAACTCAAAAAAATAAAAAGCAAATAGCTACATCTATCTATAAGCATCCCTCTTTCAAAATTAAAAAAATAATGAATTCTAGAGTGCAAAGCATAATGTCCATACTCATTTTATAACCATAGACAGAATGGTACAAAAGAGGAAAGAAAAAACTAAAGCTACAGTTTACAGTTAAAAACTAAACAGCGGCCGACATTTCCATCTCAAATAAGTTCGTATGAATGAGATGGAAAAACATCGCTGCTGTTTAGCATATGACACAGTAACATAACAGAGGGAAAAAACACTTGACACTACGAAGGAACCGTCGAAGAAACTGATCCTTTGTCACTAATAGAAGAATTCCTATTATGCTTTACATGTCTATCCTTCAACTTCTCAACCTTATTATTTCCATTGTTCTGTTTACTTACAGACCCTTCTTGAGCACTACACATCTGAGACTTTATCTTAAACCCGAGTTTCTTCGACACGACTCCCCAAGCGCTTGTTGACGACCCTTTTGCCTTACCGCCGAGTTTCTCGATCTCTTGCCTCATGTTTGAGCACTCTCTCTCAAGCTCGGATACCCTCATCCTCATGTTATCCATCCCAACTTTCAGTACCTGGTTTTCCTTTACGGCGGATGCCCATCCACCACCCTCGTTGGATCCAACTAAACCACTTCTTAAGTTTCTTGATCCGTCGAGATTGTCTGAAACTAGAAAGCAACCGGCGATTGATGTTCGAAGCTGGAGCTGCTCGAAAAATAGAACTTGAACTATGATTCTAATTGGTAGCCTCTCATTTTGTGCTGCGTGGGTGCATGCTTCTAGTGAGAGCTTCTGGCAGTCCATTAGCCTGCATAACTCCTCTCTCTCTGACTCCACCAACCATGGATGAGACTGTATTTTTACGCGGCAATGAAAGTGAATCAGTACACGAGGTAGTATGAACCAATATGAATAAGTTTAACAGTAACTAAATCCGAAGCAACAAGGACTTATCAATTAACAAAGATTTATCATACCTTCAAATAAATATCTATAGCACGATATAAACCATCATCCAAAGGCCTGGCATACTCTGGAACAGCGGCAGCAAGGGTTTGAAACTTGGGAAGTTTTACGTTAACATCTGGAGCAACCTCTGCGAGGTATCCATCAATCAGTTTTGCTACCATAGTGATCGGTGTCAGTGACGGTGAACCAATCAACTGGCCATCGTCGTCGACTGAGCATGGAGAGGCACCGCCTGTAACCTGATCCATTGCAAGGAAATGGTCAAGAATTCTTTGCACGCAGTCAACATTGTAAAGTGTCTCCATTGAATATGAAAAACTTGGCATCAAGAGATCTTCCAAAGCAGCTTGATCAAGTTGCATCCCGATCCGTTTCTCCAAACTTGATATGCAAGACAAGCTCACTCTTAGAATCATGGCCGTTCGAAGTAGGCCAAACAGGAATTTTGTTTGAACCAATCCCTTCTGCATTGGAAGTAGTTGATCGATTTCTTCGATAAGAATCTTCTGATCTTCTTCAGATAGTGGAGACCCTAAAGCCGCCGGGATTAGCCGTGTACTGGACTCGCCGGAAACCTTACGTCGGTTTAAACCAGGCAAATAAGTTTTCGCATAGAAAGCATGAGAACCAGCAATAATTTCTTGCCTAATGCCCCGAGATTCCATGACGGCTATCAGCCTCTTATAAATCGGTAAACTCAAATTTGCAACATCCTCGTACCACCAATCTAAACTTGTATTCTTTGGTCTTGCCCCGGTACTTATTCCATTCCACAAAACACTTCCACCGGGACTCTGCAAGGGACCACCGCGCTCTAATACCGGCCACCCAAATAAATTCGGGTCAGTAGATGCCTTCGCTGCAAGTGATTCAATACACCTTTTTACAATGTGGAGTTCTTCGGCTTTGGACAGAACATCGCCACAGGTTTGAAGTGCCCTCATGGAGTCTTTCCAATTTCGGAGGACCACTTGATTGAAAAAGCCTTCCGCTTGCGAAATAAGATTACCTTCACCGTATTCCTCAGTCATTTGAAGATGCTCGGCAGCACACCATAGGCTCACAACATTTGATGCCGTAAGTTCAAGTTTCACACCATAGCAGAATTTTGCTACAAGTTCAAATGTTTTGGCCCCGCCGGGAATGTCGTGAAGGGGTATGCCACATTCTTCCTCTGATTCAGAAGCTTTGGCAATCAATCTTTCCAAAACCCCACTTCTTGAGAGCAAAGGGAACTGCATTAAGTACGTAATTCGGGTTAGCTTATTTATATGTCACAAAAACATATAAAAAATACAGCGGTTGAGTTTATTTAGCTGAAAGCTATTCTGGAAAAATGAAAAATCAAATACGCGCTTAACAATATATGAATGAAAATGGAACTAAAAATCTGAATTGTTTTCCAAAACCAGAAGTAAATAATGCCCTTCACCACATTTCGTTTACGTAATGGCCAAAGACGTAATAACAATAATGCAATTTCAAGTAGTTTCTAGGGAACAAACATTTCCAGATGCAATTACATTCCAGCAGTAGAACATCGAGTATTTTGAAACTAATTATAATTCAACAGCAGACTTCATAACACGGTAAACATATATGCTTTTCATGCACTACAGAAAAACTCTACTATCTCTCTCGTCTTCATGCAAACATTCACTTTAACGAATTTTTCGTTTGCCAAATCTTAATAAACAGTGCATCAAATAGATGCGATAAAAAAAACTATAAAGAAATATATTAAGATATACCTTGTGAAGATGGAAAGACATCTCGCCAACTTCAACAACTATATCGCTGGGAAGCCCGGTCGTGCAGAACCTATGACAGCAAGGTGACACAAATTTCATCAAAGCGTTCAACACAGTTCATTTTAAAATAGCTTACTTTAAGAGTCCAGATATTGGGCTTTCGCCGCACATATATAATGATAACTAAATCATATCAAATCAAAAAGTAAGGAAAGAACTCATGAATCACTTTCGTACCCCAATATCGAATTTGACATAAACAGAATCTATCAAGCAATACAAATTAAGAGTATAAACCCTTGACAGAATCATTTATTCAAACAAGTTCAACATGACAAGTAAGCATTCAGTGAACCAACAGCTTAAAAGCAGACAAACATGTTATTCACAAACACAAAATTGAACAAAGAAAATAATAAAACAGTAACAATAAAATAGACAAAAAAAATTGTAATTCAAAGAGCATGAAAATCATAAGGGTAGTAGATAGATACCATGCTTGCCCTTGCCGCTGGAATGCATCAGGTTTGGAACCCAATTTCATGCAAGCCATTTAGGAAAAAGTTGAACTCAAATTCCAGTCTTGTATCTAAACAATGTAGCTTCTTTCAAATTCCAATTTCAATTCCCCAAAGTTTCAACCTTTAGAACAATTCTCAGCAACCCACCAAAAAAAAACAGAATCAACTCAACAACACCACTTGAAAACCCTAGAACCACTCCATTTCATTTACCTAACAATCTAATCAACCGAGTTTAGGTCAACAACCAAATTGTCTTACAAAAACTCGTCACAGTGATTTTAAGAAAGAAAAGGAAAGTAAAGAGAGCATTGACTCTTTATTTCACTTTCTTGTACTGTAACTAAAAACAACAAAAAAAAAAAAAAGAGAATTTTAATGGGTATTGAATTGATTCATAAATGATATCTAAAAACAGCACATGTGGGGTCAATGTCTTGAAACACACTCATTGCTCATTTCTCGAGTTTAGAATCTCTTTAATCACTAATCAAGCACTAACTTGGGTTTTTGACTTTTGAAGAGAGAGAAAGAGAAAACGTAAGAGGGAATTGGAGAAGAGGACAAGGTTGTTTTACTTTGTATTTATTAGGATGAATTGTGTTTGTTTAATGTAGGATTGTCGGTTTCTGGCTTGGCCATGTGCGTTACCAGCACATGGATACATGGTGCTGGTGTTCAATTTTCATCATTGGTTTTATCATTTTTTAGGGTTTAATAATATAGTTTTATTCTGTACAAAAATAAATAAATTTAAGTGAGTCAATTGTTACGATGTTTTTATTTTATAAATATTTCTTTTGTGTAATTTGATTGAATGAAATCTTTATAATATTCGACAATATAAAAATTGTGAAAATTGTTTGTCTTGGGAATGTTGATAACTGAATTCCAAGAAAGGCTTTTGAGTTTCCATTGCGTGCAACTACAGGAATGTTTACTTCGTATGCACTAATTAAAGGCAGTTAGTATGCTACTAGATCATACTCCAACTATATATTGAGTAATTCTTTACTGTATTTAATTAGATAATTTTGAATCGAACAAATTAATATTTAAATAATTTGTTAATTATTAACGGATACAATATTCGTAAATATAAATATTATCAAATTTATATTTGTGTTTATAGGTAAATTGGTAATTAAATGTCCGTTTATTTTATTTATGAGTATCTATTAAATTATTAAATTTGTGTTGTGACGAATTTTACCTGTGAATATCCATGAATACGAGTTTTTTTACCATCTTTAATTGTGGTGTTAAAGTAAGCACACACATGAGATTTTTAGATAATGAATTAAGTATCTTTTTCAACTTTAAAGTTGAGGTATTTATTAAAATCAGAGTCTAAATCTTAGACTTTAAAAAGATAATTTATGTCAATTTTCTATCTCTGGAGCATAGAAAGAATATAGTTACTTCCTCAATTTCTTTAGGAAATGTGACTACATTTATTTGACTCCTTCCCTCATATCATTATGAACTAGAACACATAACCTATATGTTTTTTTTAAAAAGCGGATGATCTGGGAAATGGGCATCGCAAACAAATGACAGACAACTGTTCTAATAAATGGCTCTAGTATATTTATTTTAACTCAAGCGCGGTTGTGATTTTAGTTCGTTTAGAGAATCGAGGTAACGAATGACGACATGAAAATCTACCACATTACCCCTCAATTTCTAAATAATCGATGGGATAGTTGAAAAGATCATTGGTTTGATCCCCGACAACAACATTTTTTATTTTCAAAACTATGCAGTGAACGCCATATACCTCTCGATTTTTATTAATAACTGAGGAAAAAAAGTCAGTCTTTACATCGATTTTTGTTAATAACTAAAGGGTATAACATATTTTTTTTCCATTTATGGTTGGTTTTAAATCTCATTTTAACTTATTTGAATCATTTTTTACACATAACCTACAAATTATGTGACAGAATCAGATCATTTGTATTTTATATAGAACATAACATAGAATACCAAATTTATATTGTTTACAGAACCAAACGTAAATGCTTACAATACTTATAATGACATTTGGGATATACATATTTGCACATATAATGACAACACCTCTATACAATGCTAGTTTGTAGATGTAAATCGAGAAGAACTAGTGTTTATGAGATTCATGATAAGATAGAAAGTCACTGACCCAACGTGATCGGATGTCATATAACCTTCTTGTGGGAATGGTGTTTCGTCGCTAAACCCCTATAATTTGAACAAAAATTAAATTATGATAAGGTAACAATAACAATATTAACTTAACAAATATACATAAATTTCATGTATATTGATAAAGTTAATACATTAGACCATGAATTGGTAATGCCTCTGGAGACAATATTAAACATATGTCTCAAAACATAATATCCACATTCAAAGTTGTTGGGTTGTTTTCGCGACTAAAAATACTTTTCATATATTTACTAATTAATACACATAAAACACAAGTAATACATTAGCGGAAAAAGAAATAATATCAAAAAGTACAAGTAATACTTACATGTGGTTATATGAACTTTGTTTTTTTACCAACTAAATTACGTTTCATAAAATTGTATTCCTCAATAGCTCTACATGTTGATAAAAATTAAACATAAATAAAAACTATTCATAACAAAAGGTAAATTTTGAATATTGTAAATAACACCCCTTACCCATTCAAAAACTTTTGTGTATCTTTATCAAGTTTATAGTGTAACGAGCATAACATAACTACAACATTTTGCTTTGGACATAAAATAATTAGTGGCCATTGGTTCCTACCTAAACACTCAGAATGAAAATACAAATTAAAGCATGTACTTACTTATGGATAAACGGTGTCATGTAACATTCTTTATTCTCACTAACCAACTTATTTTGTATGTATATCTTGATAGTGTTTGTTGCATTACCTTGAAATTGATGTTCAATATATCTAAGAAATAATACATTTTCAATTTCCTTTTTAACACACATCTCGTGAATGGTCCTAATTAAAAGTTAATGCAAAAGTCAAAACTTTATGTTAAAGTATGAGAACAATGAATATAAATTAAAATCACCATAAAAATTATACTTACTAGTACTACATTTGTAGTACCGGTATGTCCAGCTAATCATCTGCCTTCAAAAATTCTACAAGACAACTCTTATGAAGTATAAAAGATTGTTGTGGTTCATATTTTAATTCAAACACATAGACTTTTAGAATCTCGTCCTTCATCCTTGATAATCTCTGAGTGTTATCTAGTTGAGGTGATGTGGTCTCAATTTTGTGATGCGGGGCAGAACAATTATCTTTCATGCTTGCACCACCCATAACAACTTTCTCAACTACTTTCTCATGTATGTACAAATTGATCCGGAATTAGGTGGTTGAGTACACCCATTGATTTTAATTTTTGCATCATAAAAACAATCGAAATACAATACAAAAATCAAAACACGCAAATAATAACAACAACATATAACACAAATATTTTAAATTATACTTATGCCTCAATCACATCGCGGGTGCAATTCTCTCGGTCAACCTCACCCAAACTCTCTTGCTTCTTCCGTACCTTTAGCAACATCCTCTTCTGCTCCTCCTGCAATATTGTCTCTCACTCCTCCCGCACCTCCTGTCATACCCTAAATTTGTCCTACCTCTTTTCAAATATTTTTGCATTTTTCGATTCTATTTTCAATTTTGCATTGCTCGCATAATTTCATGTTATTTAAACACGTGTCCACTCACAACTGGGCATTTTCCATTTTTTATCATTTCTGGCCAATGAGAGCGTGACACGTGGCCTAAAGCTGTTTTTGTGAATTGTATTTCTGTCATGTTTCTCTAACTTTTTTCTTTCTTTTTCAGAATATTAATTGTTAATAGAAATTAGTTTTTTAATTTAGGATTTATTTAGAAACTAGAAATAGAATTTAGAATTTTAATTATTTAAAAACTAGAAATAGAATTTAGAATTTTAATTATTTAGAAACTAGAAATAGAATTTAGAGTTTTAATTATTTAGAAACTAGAAATAGAATTTAGAATTTTAGTTAAGTAATTTTATATTATAGAATTAGAATAGATTTAAGAGTTATTTAGTTAATTAAGATTTAAGAATAGTTTTAGTTTGTATTAAGAATTAGATTTTTTTAATTTAATTAGTTTTAATTAGATTAGGATTAGAATTGTCAGTTAAATAGGATTTAATTAGAATTAGTTTTTAATTTAGAAAATTAGTTTAGATTAGTTTTCATTTAGGATTAGAATTAATTAATTAAGTTAGATTAGTTTTAGGTTTAGTTAATGTTTTTTTATAGAAAATTAGTTAATTAGTAAATTTATGAAAAAGGGTCAGATCTATAGATTGGGAAACAAGCCCCATGGTTGGGAGGCCCTCCAGGTTAAAACACAAAGTATATAAGAGAAGAAGGAAAATTCAGAATGAAAAGGGACTACTGTTCACCTCCTCTCTCATTGAAAAGCAGCGCCGCCCGTGAACCCTAATCCACTGTACATCTCCCTCACTGAGCTCAAACGGCACCGTAATCCCTAACCCATTTTTCTCCACCGCGAAGCTCCCCACTCATCATTACGAAACCCATACACTCACCATCACCATCCGCGTCCTCTCCTTGCCGGAAAACCCCAACCATTTGCTTCAACCCACAAACCACTAGAACCTTCACCACGCTTACATTCTTTCTTCTTCATTAATTCGAATCTCACCCTCAATCTCAAACCCTCTCTCCTTCATCAACGAACAACTTCGGTGAAAGGGTGTTCTGATTCTCCACCACATCGTGTTCGCAATAAATAAGATTGATAAACGTGTGAGTTCGAAGTTTTGTGCGCTGCTCGACGTTGAATTCCGATGATTGTCCCTGTTTTTAAGCAACAATTTCCCGGTGACTTCGTAAGATTCAAGTTCTGTAACGCGTTCGGCTACAGTGATACGCAACAATAGATCCAGATCAACAATATCAAGTCCATCTGTTTCGATATCGCCGAATTCGTTTTTGACAGCAGTATAGCTCGGTTTCAGTAACAACATGGCTCGACGGCAGCAAGTTTCGCGGACTCGACAACCTCACGCTGACACCATTCAACAACTCTACACAGCCTCGACTTACGTTGTGGTAAAAATCTTCAATTTTAAGATTGCTATCACATTGCATACTGTATTACTCATGTCTGTTTGTTGCTCTATGTTGTTTTTGCAAATGACTCAATTCACGTAAATCTCGGTTTTGTTTTCGTTCTTGTTGGTTAAGGATGACAGGCTATATTTTCTTGTGATTTAATAACAATCTGTAACATAATTCTAAGTATTGTATGGGTTGTTTTTCATCGGTTGCAAATTCGCTGCGTTTACGGTAAAGTTGCGACTTATTGGTCTAAATTTTGGACGTTGCTGCTATTATACGTCGCCGCTGGGTTCTATCACTTACGATATGTTGATGCGGTATACCGTTATTTCGAAGCACTCATATCCCGATAGCGTCCAAATGATATCCCGATTAATTGGTTTTGAGGTCGACGTCTCATTTACTAAATAATCGTCATTTCTCCTATACTTTTCAAATCCAACTTCGTATTCTCACCTCACACATTCACAAATTATTTTCGTACCTCATTTCACTTCAAATTATTTTCAAAACATTTTCTCGATTAAAACTCCGAAAGAAGGAGGTTCTTGGAATCTAGCATTCCTTGGATCTTCGAGTGAATAATTCTCGAGGCACGCCCTTGAGTTATTATTCACTCAATCTTTCGACTTTTTCAAACATTTTCTCAACATTTTCTCGATTTAAACTTCAAAAGAATGAGGTTCTTGGAATCTAGCATTCCTTGAATCTTCGAATGAGTAACTCTCGAGGCACGCCCTTGAGTTATTATTCACTTAATCTTTCGACTTTTTCAAACATTTTCAAACATTTTCCTGAGTCGAGTGCTCGTCCGCATTCACAATCGACATTTCGCACACACATTCACAATTCATCATGGTTTTGATATTAGGGGCACCCTTAGGGACTAATATCATTTCTCGCAACTTAACTTTTGACACGTTGTCAAGTCGGTTCCGTCATAATCCTCGACTCGTCGTCGAGTCATTTTTCAAACCAACTCCCTCTCTCCTCGCTTTTCACCCCTTCTCGCATCATTTTCGATTCAATCTTTTTACAAACATTTTTTTTAACTTACGAAAGAGGGATATTCTTAGAATCTAGCATTCTTTGAATATTTGAATGAGTAACTCTCGAGGCACGCCCTTGAGTTGTTATTAGTTCATTCTTTCGATTTCAAAACATCCAACTCCTTATCTTCAATCTATTCAACCCAACTTTCGAAAGAAATGAATTCTTGGAATCTTGCATTCCTTGGATTCTTGAATGACAAGCTCTCAAGGCATGCCTTTTGGGTTGCTTGTCAATCACTCCTTCGTTTCTTAACTCAACTTCAACCCATTTCAAACATCGTCTTTTCGTGGTTGTTACCACGAACTACGGACACTCTGATTCTTCATTCACTCTTGAATGTAAAATATATAGGCACAAGATTGTGATGATCTTAGCGAGCACACTTCTATCTTCCTCCATAATTCTATCCATCTTTCGTTTCCCCTCTAACCTTTCCCATAGTCGAACTACGACGCTCTGATTTCTCATTCTCGTCCGAATGAGCATACGTAGGCACAAAGGCCCCAATCTTTGGCGAGCACCATATCCTATAACCATCCATTTCCCTTAGCGTCTTTAACCTTTTACCCTACCAATTCACCTTTATCACGATAAGAAAACAAGAAAACCTAGACAATGCTCATCACAAAATACCTTAAGAGGTTCCCGTTGAGTACAACGGACGTGAGGGGTGCTAATACCTTCCCCTTGCATAACCGACTCCCGAACCCGAAACATGGTTGCGACAACCCTGTTCCTATCCTTTTGTTTTATGAGGTTTTCTCAATATTTTTCTCTCCCGTTTATTCGGGATAAATAAAGTTCGGTGGCGACTCTGTCGAACCGCATTTCCGCGCCTTTCGCGCGAGGGTCGTTTCTCCAAAATGTCTCCGTGATTTTTCGAGGTGCGAAACCTCCTACAACATCCTCTCCCGCTCCTCCTACAACATCGTCTCCTGCTCCTCCTGAGTCCATTTTTGTCACTCATGTCCTAATTACTCCCTTATCTTTTCAGCAACTATCTCTTAAATTACTTTCCAACGATTTACTTCATTAATTCGTTGCGATGGTCCAAAATGTCACTTCAAGCCGATGCCTCTTCCAAGACCACAAACATGTCCAACATGATCCTCGATTCCAATCGCTTCTACCAAGATGTCATGACGATCTTGTGGAAGGAAGATACCAACTTTGGCTTGTTCAATCAGTACATCCTACAACACATATTAAAGTTCATCTTTACCAAATTGAATTAACTAAAATAAGTAATTTTGAAAAAATTATCTCCTTACAATCTTTTCAGTTATTTCGTGTGTAGCCTCTGATGTGAACAAGTCATCTGGTCTTTGATGTGTCATCTTCTATTTCTCATGGCGTGATGGTGGAGATGGACTGCGATCAAGGCTTTTAGAAGGATATCCCAGCTCTAGTTCTGTTTGTTTTCTTTTTTCATTAATAATTTTTTGTTCAAGTTTATCATATTCTCCACGAGACAATTTATGTTGATATATATATATTTAGTTCTATTCTTCTTTCCTTTTTGGATCTTAGCCAAGAATACATAAGTGGTGCGAGACATTACAAAATCCTCCCAAAATTTCTTATCAATATAAGAATACTTCATGTGTGGAGGTATTTCGTTATCTTTTGGATGATTAAATATAATCATATGTGAGTTATCTCTTAAATCCCTTCCAACATTCACCAGCATATGCAAGCCTTTTTTTCTAGCATACTATGATAAATGATAAACACTTCCTACATTTACATAATAGAGTTGATATTAGTATTAAACCAAAAAATTAAATGGTCATATATACTTGTAAAAAAATCATAAAATCATAATAAATAATGTAGTATCGATACATACGCTATATTTCAAATCACCGTCAACCTCATACCAATCATCTATCAAAATACTCATTTTGCTTTTACCTTGAAATGCCATGTAACCCTTAAAATCATCAACATTTTCACCATAAGCCTTACTGGTTCTCAGATAAAAATTAACCGAGGAGCAAACACCATTTTCGTGGGCTTTTATAACCTTGGTACTCATTGTGGCACCTCTACATTTTCTTTTACTTTTTGTATTAACAGAGGTTGTATAAGATGTTGTATGAGAGATACTTGATGAATCACCCATGTCAGTGCAAATTAAGAAAAATAGTAACACCACACAACATTCCATCTTAGCTTCTGGTGGCAAGGTATGGAGAATAATTGCTAGTGTGGCTTGGTACAAACCCTGAGCTGAAGGCTTCAGCATTCAAACGAGTTACTACACTTGGTAATTGTATATCAGCATCTGGTACCATTCAAAGTTGGTGAGAAAGCTATGGATTGTTCATACTGAAGAAAGCAAGTTGTATTGTCTTAGCAGCTTGTCAGCTAAAGTCTACAAGATTGCAAAGATCAAGAAAGGTTGGCATGCTCTACGAATATCTGCTCCCAACGGCTCTATTAGTATAGAACCTTTTGAAGACTCAAAGTTTAAACGTGTTACACACTGGATTCAAAATCTGTTGTGCATCCATCTTCAACGTCTCTTGTACTATGGAGTAAAGGCAAAGATACTTGATTGAGTTACCTTTTCAACGACTAATTTCTACAAAGATTATAAATATGGATGAAGATTCAAGTTTGAATCTTAACAAGGATTCTCCAGATTAAGCAATTATTAACTCTATTGTAATATGTAGATTTTCTATTATAGGTTGTAATTGTAAAAGCCTTAAGATTTCTTACCATTGAATATCTTAGAAATCTTAAGAGCTTTAGATCTTTTTTATGGTGATTTCCCGTACCTTTGATACTTGTATCATGTACATCTTGTTCTCTATTTTGTTGAGCCTTCAGTAGTTTAGATTAAAGTCTCTTGCTATGTGCTTGAGCAGAAGTCTTGTCTCATTGGGATTCAAGAAATATGTCTTGAGTCAAGATGCTTAAGCCACATAAGTCTCATTGCTTAAGTTCTTAAGATATGAAAATCTTATTCAACTAGTCTGATTGAACAAGGGAAAGTTTCCGTCTGAGGGGCATGAGCAAGAAGTCTCAAGTGCAGCTTGAGCAAGGGAGTCTCAGTCTGGATGGTTAGAAGAGCAGGTGGCTCGGTCAAAGGATGTGAGGAAGAAGTCTTAGACATGTGTTCTAAGCAAGGGGAAGTCACAACCTGAAGACTTTTGGAGCAGGTGGCTCGGTCAAAAGGTGTGAGCAAGGGAAGTCTTAGACACGTGCTCTAAGTAAGGGAAGTCTCACACAGTTGGTCTGAGCAGGTATAAAAGACTTATGTAGAAGCATAAGAGATTGTAATCATAAAATGGTTATAATGAAAATCTCTTGTGAGGCAAGGGGACTAGAGTACTCTCAGTTAAGGGAGGAACCAGGATAAATCTTTTGTATCTTCTGCTATTATCTTGTTTACTTCTGTTATATTTGCTGCCAATGAATTAAAATAGAATCTGAACACCAGTTCTGATTCTGAAACTCTGATCAGAAGTTAAATTTAAAAGAAAACGTGAAACATAATTTAATTACCATTCTTGTGTACTTTTCACACCTTCAACATTCGCTATTAATCCTACAAAATCCAAAAGATCTTTAAATGTGTCGTACAAAAAGTACAATTTTGTTGTAAGAGAATATAATAGCGAAAGTCACTCTCATCATAACTTGACTTATCACTATTGTTGCAAGAAAGGCTATATAATTGCTAAATTCAAATTTAGGAAATTCTTAGTTCCTAAAGGTGTATTTCAATGGTTTCCCAAGTGCAACAATGTTTCCACTCACTCTCAAGGGCCCAATGAAAATTGGGTACCTACCACCTTTGTTTGATCTTGTAGGTTGAATGTATTGACTCCATGGAAAGAATGCGGTTTCTTGATAGTGGATGCTCAAGGCATATGACAAAGGATATTTCCCTATTCGTTGACTTCGAGGCAAAGAAGAAGGACTATGTATCCTACGAAGACAATAATAAAGGTGTCATACTTGGCAAAGGTAATGTAGGTAATCCTTTGTCTACTACTATCTCCTATGTTATACTTATTAAAGGTCTTAAACATAATCTTCTTAGCATTAGTCAATTATATAATAAAGGCTATAAAATAACTTTTACAAATAGTTGTTACATGATTGAACATAACGAGAAGAAAGACCATTCATTTAAGGGCTTGAGGGTAAACAACATCTATATGTATCATTAATAACTATTAAGTGTTTAGTAACCATGAGTGAAGACTCTTAGTTATTTCATAAATGCTTAGCACATGTCAACTTCAATCTAATCAATAAAGTAGTTTCAAAAGATCTAGTTATCGGTCTACCAAAAATTAAATTTTTAAAACCTCACCTATGCGATATATGCTAAATGGGAAAGCAAACAAGGGTCTTTTTTTAACCGAAAAATACTGTTTCAACTTCTAGACCTCTTGAGCTTCTCCATATGGACAAAATGTTTAGGTGATAATTACTATGGTTTTGTTATAGTATACGATTATTCTAGATTTTGTTGGACTATCTTTTTGCATAGTAAAGATGAGACTTTTTCAACCTTCACATCTTTTGCGAAGTTGTCCCAAAACAAATTAAGTTCAAACATAGTTGCTATTTAAAGCGACCATGGAGGTGAATTTGATAACCACCTCTTTAAATATTATTGTGATAAACATGACATTGAACATAGCTTTTCTGCTCTAAGAACTCCATAACAAAATGGTATGGTAAAGTGCAAAAATAGAATTTTAGAGGAGTTGGTAAAAACTATGATCAATGAGAGTAGTCTACCAAAATATTTTTGGGCTAATGTTATTGGACGGTGTGTTATGTTTTAAATAGGATACATATTTGTCATATTTTGAACAAAACACCTTATGAACTCTTAAAAGATAGAAATTCGAATTTATCACATCTTTATGCAATCGGATGCAGATATTTTGTTTTAAATAATGGTAAGGATAACCTTGAAAAGTTTGATGCAAAACCTGAAGAAGGTAACTTTCTTGGATTCTCTCGGTCAAGCAAAGCTTATGAGTGTATAATAAGAGATTACTTATTATTGAGGAGTCTGTGCATGTCACTTTTGATGAATCTTATCCTAGAAATATTGAGAAAGGTATTTCTTTTCATTATGTAGGTGTATATTTGAAAACTTCTGGCACATGCAACAGATGATGGTGATTCTGATGTCTCAACATCAGAGTACAAAGTCATGACAGATGTTTTGACATCTTCAGAGTGACAGAACAATTTATCCAACTGTAGATATGCAGAATTTTAAATGCAGAAAGATAAATAACACAATCAATTGGTAACCCATCTCGGTGCAATATTACCTACATCTGGGGGCATCCAAGCCAGGAAGGAAATCCCCTATGATAACATTAGTTTAAAGTTAAACTCGCCTGTTTACAACTTCTCGCCTAATCACTACCTTGTGCTACTTCTACCTAGAAATCGTCATCTAGATATGAGATCCCCCTCTCACTTCCTAACAAGAAGTCATAATCCCAATGACTATGCCATGAGAAACCAAAAACAAAGATGTACCCACTTTCTACTACAATATTAGGTCAAGACTCTTGACCAAGAACAATACACGGTTTTGCATAAAAGCTTCAACCAAGAACAATACTCAACTCCTTTGCTTAAAATCTTTTGAGTGAGAACAACATACAACAAACAATATGTCTACCACAATCTATCAAATGATACAAAGGGTGACTTACAAAGTCACACACAAGAGACTCTCAAAACCTAAGTTTTTAAAACTTCCCCTAGTTTTTACAAAAGTGGAAGCCGTAAAATACATTAGGTTTAGGTCTTCTTTAAATACTCCTCAGTAGTCCATGGGCTTTGAAATATTCACCAAATTCTAGCTTGATCCACACACTGAGAGTTGCATCAATTATGCAGAAAAAATCTCCTTAAATCTTGGAACAAACACAATGTTTCCTAAATTGTGTCATCATCCAAATTTAGCAACTTTTGTACAACTGGAGATACAAAAACCAATTTCAGATAAAATCTTCTTGAACTACGAAAATTACTGAGATGATTTCAAAAGGAATATCACAGAAACAAAATCAATCCATCAAGAATTAAAATAGCCAGAACTAATGTTCTGGTACAACATGTTACAACATCTGTCAGGACATCTGCTATAAGCCATGTTTTAGAAAAAATGTTGCCAATCCTAAAACCATGGAACCTTCAATCTCCCCCTTTGGCAAATTTTGGCTAAAATACCTTTTTCAAAATAAACCTGGAGAGAGGAATAAGACCACAAACACACAATACAAGTTACATGCAAGAACTTATAAATTGTGTACATGAGGAAGAAGATAACCTGCATCTTCAGGAATATCCAAGTTACTCCCCCTAAACCACAGAATCGATCCTTGTCATGAAGGAATAAATCTTCCTCTCAAAATGGAAGAAGAAACTTTTTCGAAGCACAAGAAAACCAACCTGGCCATAACTTGAACTAATAAAGTTCAAGACATTAGTAACACATGTGGAAGAAGCAACACATGTAGAATACAAGACATAAGACACATTAACCAAAAACCCCAAAACACAGACAAATAGATAGAATATCTGGTAAGACATTCTGCAAGCAACTACAATAGAAGTAACAGTAGAAGGCAAAGACAAGACAGACACCCAAGCTCAAAGTTGCATACATTCAGCAACAATACTATACACACCTTTTTGGCTAGACTCTTTTCTCCCCCTTTTTAGCCAAAAATTGACAAACAAACAAAAAGTAAAAAAAACTAACATAGAGATAAACATGAGAAGACACACAACTAACTCAAAGACACACGAACCAAGACTGACTCTGCAAAAAAAACTTATCTAAGTGAACTAAAAATCAGACACAAAACGGAAACACACCAGCCAAAGCAAAGAAGAAACTCCCTAAATAACCTTCCTAGCATCAATTTATAAGAAGATTTACTCATGTTGAGACCAGGCTAGAGAGGATGGTGAAGAAGTAAAGCCTTTAAATACACGAAGAGTTACCTTGTTTGTAACAACCCTTGATAGTAAAGACACTCTAGTAAATGAGAGCATTCTTGGAAGAAAATAAAATCAGCCTTAGCAACCGTGCACATATGAGAGAGTCATTTTATGTTTCTCTTTCTCTACTCCCAAGTTTTGACCATGACAATTCCCATGTCATTGAAACACACTATCCTTGAACACACACGCACCAAAATCATGTTTTACAGGCCTACTTAAAACCAGTGATGCCTAGTCAACCTACCCTTATCATGCTGACCAGAGAGAATCTCTCGACAATTTTGACTAAAGCAGCTTGGTACAAAGTCCTAACATCCTGATTGATATTGTATACTCCTACCACTCTACTCAAGTTAGAGCACCAACTTCTTCAACATCATACTCAGTCTAGAAACCACCATTTGGTCTTTCTAACCTAGGACATAGGATTGTTTCAAATGAAGAACCATCCTATGACCCAATCAAAGGTACACAAAAAAACGAAGCAGAAATACCATACTCCAAAAACAAAATACTTCCCACTGAATTCCATGCCTAATATATTCAACAAAGCTCAGCTAAAACAACAAAATGAACACAATATCAAGACATCATGTCTGACATCTTACATCCAACAACATAACATCCTTAGAGGCCCACAACCTTCTGCAGAGAAAAATAAATTCTCCCAGACACCAACCAACAATGTTTTCTAGGACATTCCCAATAGTTATGAATAATCCTAGTTCATATATTAGAGACACATGCACAACTGAGCAACATAATGTCAAGTCATCTTATTTGACATCACAACCTCATTGGAGGTACAAGAACACAAGCTGCATGAGAACATGCACGCTTTGTACAGGCTGCAACAATGCAACTACACATCAGACAGGTATACAGCTCCCCCTGTCACACATAATCAGAACTCCCCTAAAAAACTTTAGAATAAATGTATGAACATCTTCATACTCACACAATAGCTTCACACCAACTTAAGAGACACCAGAGTTCTCTTAACTCTTCAGACAGACAAAGATGTCATGCATATTTTGGTTGACACCCTGCACCCAGATCACAACAGTAGAAGAGAATTTCCTCAAGTTCCCTTTTTCACAACCTCCCTCAGAGGTACATGCAACAGAAGAGGCCACAACCTCACAGATAGTCTGAGCACCATATAGATCAGAACATTTTGTCTGACATTCTTCTTCTGCACACCACAACATGAACTAGCACAAATGGATTCTTCACTATGACAGACAGTCATGCACACACCACCATCCTCACCAGACTTGGCCAGTAGCGTAAACTTCAAATTAACTCTCCTGGACAAACAACTCACTTTTCTGAAGAGATAATCAACTGAGATGATGCTCCAACATTGGTTCAGACATCAATCTCAATCTCAAGGATTAAACCATTTACCTTGGTTCTGGAGTCGACACACATAGGAATTAATATTTGCAAGGTAATTCATACACATCTATATTCAAGGGAAACATGAGAATTATAATAGGTCATAACAACTGATCAACCTCCAAGGACAGATCATAGACACTTACAACAACCAACATATCACAAAGAGAAATACACTCTCATACACCTCAAGAAGCTTCTACTCAGAAGCCCAATGTCCAAACATCCTGTTTGAAATTACAGACTCAGTAACCATCCTTATGCATCCAAAGAGGAGATTCTCTCTAACAGGTACCATTTGAGTTGACTACTAACACCAGTGTACTGACTGAGCATCATACCATAAACAGACTTTTCAGCATATGTCTGCTTCTCCTCTGCCCTTCAATCCTCTAACCTTCAAGACTCGACCTTGCACATTCCACATTACAACATAAGATGAAGTGCATTAGCATTCTCAAAGGCTAATGTTCTAACATGTGGTGACTACAAAATCCTTGGACAATAAGCTTGAGCAAGAGTTCTTAGGGCCCACACAAATAACAACTGTTATTTGACACACCTTTCTCCATAAAAGACCAAGCAGAATCCCTTACACAAGGACCTTGATTATATGGAATCAACATCAAAACTTCCAGTTCTAAAACTCCCTTACTCCAGACAGGAGTCTGAAACATTCATACAAAATATTTTAGATGAGACTCCAAGAAGAGGATATGAAAGAAAACAAGCAATCAACAACTCCCTTAAGCTTTAGCCATTGAATGGTTCACAAAGGTTGAGAAAGGCCTTAAAGATCGTTATACAAATTGAGAGCACATAAGCCTAAAGACCAGCCTTTAATAAGAAGAGACAACTTTAGTGCATACATTCCCTTCAGCATGAACACACTAATGTTCATCATGATGTCAATACATTTGAACAACATCAATGACTTAGTTAGCCAATTGATGAAACATCACAGAGTTCTACCTTTCCTAATACAACCATGAAGATCCATCCCTTTTAGGTTTTCTGACATTACCTCACCTTGCAGAGATCCTTCATCACAATAGCACAAAAGTTCCATATTCTCATAGACTTGATTATGATATCAAGTTTGAGAAATAACAAAAACAACTTCCATCCTATAGGATATAGATGGAAAACAACTAGTCTTTTATTTGGAGAATAAGAATAGTTACCTTGATGGCAACCTACTTCAAGCACAATTCCTCAATGGAAGCATCCAACTCATCCACGCCAAAAATAGAGTCCACACCAGAAACTAACCTTTTAGATAAGGTAGTCACAAGATAGACACAGACATCTGCAAGATCAATCAAATCCAACTTTCCTTGAGCAGAAAAGACTTCAAGATATCAGGGTGAATGCTCTAGACATTTATCATTGACTATTAGGGCTGGAAATGAGTCGAGTCGAGTCGAACTCACCTCAGCTCGGCTCGAATCGTTAAGAATTGTTCGAATTCGAGTTCGAGTTCGAGTTCGAGTTTGACACGAACTTTTTTTTAAGCTCAAACTCGACTCGTTATAAGTTCACGAACAATTCGGTTCGACTCGTTAGGTTCAGCTCACATGGTTCACGAACTTAAAAACTATTTTTTTTAATATATATATTTTTTTAGTATATTTGACATTTTAAATAAATATATATATTTTAAATAAAATATTAAAATAAAATAAAAGTTATCATATTGAAATTTAACTTTATCTTCGAAATCTACTAATTCAAAACCTACACAACTTTCAAGAGATACATTTGAGAGTCTAATTCAAAAACTACTAAATTGAAGATTAAATTTGTCTAAGATTTGAAGTAAATATTTAAACCTAATCTTAAAGACATTATAATTCTTTTCATATGTAATCGAGTTGACTCATGAACCTAACGAGTCGAACTATGTATAGTTCAAGTTCAGCTCATTTAGTTAACGAACTTAATTTTTCGCTCATACTCAACTCATTTGGTTCATGAACGTAGTTCAACGATTTAATTGTCGAGTCGAATTCCGAACCATCTTCGAGTTGGTTTGGTTCATTGCCAGCCCTATTGACTATCAATCCATATGTATAGAACCTGGTTGAGATGCCTTCATACTCCTTCAGCAGAAATCAAACCACAAGCTTCTTCTAATAAGAGACAAAAGCCAAGCTCTTGAACTCCTATTCAAGCAGACCGAAATAAACCGACCCAATGAATATTCACCTATGTTGTGAAATGATGTCGTCAATAATAGAACAAAGTTATGAGATATAGATCGATTTTCTTGAACAAATACAAGAAACTCTATTAGGTTTCACAAAGGAAAAGAGAAGAAGGAAAAAGAAGAGAGAATTGGTTAAATCTGTTTCACTATTCACTTTCTTAATAAGGGTTCAAAGATTACAAGTGGATACCAACAATTAACCTTCTCTCAACAACCTGAGAGAACTAGTCGATTTATAGTCTATTAAGCTAACTTAGATTACAAGCTAACATAATAATTGAGCTTACAATCAAGGCCCAATTTGACATGCTAACAATTCTAGCATTTTGACTACTGTATGCTTGAGCATACTTCGACTACAGTATACAAGACCAGTATGTGAACAGACTTTGACTTCATACTGAACCTTTTGTCTAACCATAAAGTTATTCTTGTCGACACTAGAGTTCGATCCAGAATACCACACAATTCAATTTCACCCGTTCTTACAAATATGAAGCAATTAGATCAAAGAGTGAAACGCATATGTATTGGTAAGAAAATAGAATGCAAAGAAACAACATACCAAAAAACATAAGGCAACTTCAATGATAAAGTAGTGAGATATTGAGTACATAACAAGTAGATCGTTTCTCTCCACTCAGCAGGTAATCCTTCACATGAATGTCATGCTAACCATCCCGTTCAATGCAAAAACTCATCAGTGAGTGGCGATGATATCCTCAAGAGCTTGATCAGACTAAATAGTTCTTGGAAATACTATAGTATGATAAGGTTAAGTATATTTATTGATTGTTTTATCTTTTGGTGATACAGTGGACAAAACTTTAGATTCATTCCTTTACATTTCAAATTATTTTTCAATATTTGTAAGAACAGGTGATATTGAGTTGTATATAAAAAATATTATATTAACAATATATAGAAAAAGAAGATACTTAAAACACAATCAAAATCCTATTTTTATGTGATTTTTATCACATTCAATTATTATTAAAACTTGGTCTTTTGGTTATGTACTTAATCGTGATTTTATATGACTAATTGTGGTGATAAAAACAACAATGTCTATGTTAATAAACCTCATTTATTTAACAAGATTATATCGTGAAATCTAAAGGCAGAATTTAAAGTTTTTTCAAGTCACACAATATTGACCTATGTAATGTAGTATAATATTAATATTAGCGTCAATCGATGACAAAGGTGTTAACATACTGAAAAAATTTATTCAAGTGAAATTATTTAAGGCACATAAAAAGTATGATATTTTATGATAAATTTATTTTCAACACAAATGTTGAAAAATTGGAAATAATGAGAAAACAAAGGAATTTTTTCATGCCTTTTGATCTATCTATAAAGGAAATAATTAAATCAAAGAGTGAAAGGAAAATGTATTGGTAAGAAAATAGAATGCAAATAAACAACATAAAAAAACCATAAGGCAGGTCCAATGATAAAGTAGTGAGATATTGAGTACAAAATAAGTAGATCATTTCTCTCTAGTCAGCAGGTAATCCTTCACACGAATATCATGCTAACCGTCTCGTTCAATGCAACGAATAACCGGTGAGTGGTGATGATATCCTCAAGAGCTTGATCCTACTAAGTAGTTATTGAGAAGACTATAGTATGATGAGGTTAGGTATACTCTATTGATTATTTTGTATTTTGGTGATATAGTGGAAAAACCTTTAAATTCATTCCTTTATATTTCAAATAATTTTTCAATATTTGCAAGAAAAGGTGATATTAGATTGTATACAAAAATTTTCTTATAATAACAATATTTAGAAAAAGGAGATTTTTAAAACACAATTCAAATCCTAATTTATGTGTTTTTCATCAATTCAATTGTTATCGAAACTTGGTCTCTTGGTTGTGCACTTATTCATGATTTTATATGACTAATTATGGGAATAAAGCAACAATGACTATGTCAATAAACCCCATTTATTTAACAAGATTATATCATGAACTCTAAAGACAAAATTCAAAGTTTTATCAAATCACACAATATTGATCTATGTAATATAGGAGAATATGGATATGAGCGTCAATCGATGACAAAGGTGTTAACATACTAAAAAATACTCATTCAAATAATATCATTTAAGGCACATAAAAAGTAAGATATTTTATGTTGTGGCAGTTTAGAGCTCCCACCACATCAGAAGCTCTGAACTGCCACAACAAACTTTGAATCTACACTTTCCAATAAACTCAAGTTCTAGCACGGAACATAGGTGTTGTCTTTTAGAATCGACTTCTAATTCCTACAATTTTCTATAATCTAATTTCTACTGATTCAATCTAATCTCATATGTTAAAAATTCATATCTCCTCCAATCAATGCACAAATTTCCACTTTTTCATCACTTATGTCAGACTCAAACTCTCCAACCTCGAATCTTCCATTAAATACTTTAACGATGACAACTTCTAAAGCTACTCACTCTTTTGTCTAACGGCAAGCCACTGACGTTGTTAAGGCATCCAGAAATTCACCACCTCACCTCAAAGGAAGAACGGACAAATCCTAGATATTTCTCCATCTGTTTCTCTGGCACTAGATCATGTCCAACCTAGAGCAAGTTAGGGAACATTTCAACCTATTCCGTTTCTTGAATCCGCAATAGTGTTTCACCAAGAAGAGCTTTCGTTAAGATTTCCACCACTACCTATAATGTTTGAACATGAAATTCTTCTTGACGTTCAACTACTATAGGCTAATCTCAAAGTGTGGGAAGATAATGATCTATTGAATATTGTTTACCAAATGGTGCAACAACATAACTCTCAGGGCATACCAGAGAGCCAATGACTTGCACTTTTATATTGAAGAAATATTACACAATGTTAGTCCAAAGAATACCATTGTATAATAGGCGGCTTCACATAAAAACCAAATTGCCATCCTTGAACCAAAAAGAGGTTTAGAAGTCTTCGAGTCGCCGATGACACAGACATCGGGTTCCTTCCTCTAAACCCAAACAAGGAAGATGTAGCCATACTCCTCCTAAATTTCGACGTCCTCGTAGAAGGGAAAGAAATGAGGAGGACACTCTCGTTTAGACATAGAAGAAAATTCCCATATTCACTCGCATCTTGGATAGTAGAATCCCAAAGTTACTAGAGAGGACACTGAAGCTCTAGAGTTACAATGAGACATAAGATCCAAATGAACATGTAGATGACTTCTAGGACTACTATCATGTTGGCGTAGTCGTGAAGTGAAAGCTCTTTGCACTCACGCTGTCTGAACCACCTGTGGCCTGGTACAAATCCCTTCTAGATGGAAGTACGGATTCTTGGACCAAACTATGCAAAGCTTTCACCACCTAGTTCACCACTTGAAAGAGGCAACCGGAGACCATGGTTGTGCTTAGCAGAATCACGCAAGGTAAGAAATAGTTACAAGGTTAGAGGCTTATGGAGGCTCAGACAAAAGCCTGAAGTGCTAGATATTTGAAAGAGGCATGAGACTGGACTTTGCGTTCTCTGAAAAATTAGGGCGCAAAAAAGGCCAGAACCTGAGCGACTTGTCTGGTAAAGCACATTCCTACATCAACTACAAAGAGAAACTTTTTGTCTTCAGGGTTAGCCTAGTACCAGGTATTGTATGACCTAGTTGAACATCAAAGAAAGATGTTGTGAGGTCTAAGAAAGAAAATGAGTGTGAACCTCATCCTAAGTTTGATGCTTACACTCTCTTGAACACTTCATGGGAGAGAATATTGAAGAAATGCACAAATACATAGTTTTAAAAAGTCAGGATGAGTAACCTGTACCCTTTCAGGGAGTTTTCCCAGACAAATATGTCCAAATACTGTCATTTCCACAAGAGTCATGACCATAATAGGAACCTTTGCATTGTTGAAAAATGCAATTGAATGGCTGATTAAGAAGGGGCGATTCGACGAATACACCAAGGACGACAAAAGGGACCAAGAAGAATCTCAAAGAGGAAAAAAAATCCCCTAATAAAACTATTGAAGTCATGGTCAGGTGCAAAGGAAAATATGTAAGCATTGGGGAAAAAGAAGGATACAAGGTGAATTGCCAATACATCGTTCCATCATAGGAGGTGCCTCAAGCGCAAGCAACACGTCCAAGATCACAATGAAGAGAAAGATTTATGAGTTAATAGTTATCAGCAAGAAGGACATAAACACATCAATTGGGACTCTAGAAGAGTTGGTCCTTTGATTTTAGGATAGTGAAAAGATAAGGGGATCCTGAATAAGATCTTTCCTTTAGTCATAATGACCACAATTGCCAACTTTAACGTCTTGAAAATCACTTATTGATGGTGAAAACTCCTGTGACATCATGTATGCTGATCTCTGAGAAAATGGAGTTGAAGAAGGATAAGTTATGACCCTTTGAGGAGTCGGACCTACATGCATTTAATGAAACTATAACATGTCCTTAAGGGTACATATAGTTTACTATAACCTTAGGAGATGGAAGGGATATCAGGAATACCGACTTCTGGTTCCTGGTAGTTCCTTATAAGGGTGTCTATAACTACATCATAGGTTGACCCTTCACAGTAACCTTGGACACAGTGGCTTTCCCAGACCACCTAAAGCTGAAGTACCACAAAGTTCATGATGATCTGGTGACAATATGTGTCGACCTCTTTGGAGAAAAAAAAGGATATACACGGCTTTGCAACAAGACCAAAAATAAGGAGAAGGTAAAGTTGTGGAGACCAAAGTAGTCTTCTGGATTGGGGAACTGAAAGATATAGTTATCCAACCTTCTAAAGGTAAATCAAGTTGTCTCAACCAGACAAGCAGTAGTGGTTGATCCAAATAAAGCCAAAAATGACTACCTGATATTTCGTAGCCAACAAGAAGTGGTGTAGCCACTTTGTTATTTCAAATCCAAGTTTCATTTTGTAAAAAGTAAAGGAAAAATTACCATAATCTATTATGATTGTTCAATAAAAAAATTCCACTAAATTGTTTCTTTTTTTTGTGATTATAAAAGGTAAAAATAAGTTCTCGGTATAACCAGTGGGATCAAAGCCCCATACAAAGACTCATGGTTATTGTCATAAATGTCACAATTGTGTAATAAAGCAATCAAAACCCCATGATGTCAATGCACACACACGCACACACACACACACACACACACACACACACACACACACACACACACACACACACACACACACAGAAAACAAGTTGCAAAATGACAAATAACTTACCCATCCCCTCTTGGTGGCTATTCACTAAGGATGAGAATAGGCCAGACCATTGTGGCACTACGCCAAAAAAGACATTTGGCAGGGCATAAAAAGACAGCGCTTTATGAAAAAGCGCTGCTAAAGAGTCATGAAAAAAAAATGAAAAAAAATAGCATACCTTAGACAGCGCTTTCTGAAAAGCGCTGGTAAAGGGGGGCCCTAAGACAACGCTTTATTAAAAGCGCTGCTAAATGTATGCCCTAAGAAAGCGCTTTTGTAAAGCGCTGCTAAAGGGGGGGGGGGGGGGGCTAAGAAAGCGCTTTTGTAAAGCGCTGCTGTGGGTGTAACCTACGAGAGCGCTTTCTATATAAGCGTTGCTATATGGTGTATGAAAGAAAGCGCTTTTAAAAAGCGCTGCTATATGTCACGCCTAAGGCACACCTTAGAGAGCGCTTTTTAAAAGCGCTGCTAAAGGCCATTAAGAAGCGCTGCCATAGGTATAATTAGAATAAATTTAAAATACCCACCAGAATTTTTAAAAGAAACAGAACAGTCGTACCTGTATCCTTCTTTCCTTCTTTCCTTCTTTCTCCTCTGGCGAACGTTGCCATATTCACCATGACTGATTCCGTCGATTCCCTCCGTCCGACAACCGCCGACCGTCGCCCTCCTCCGTTCATTCCGTCTGCATTGCATTTCGCCGCCGTTTGTCCGTCCGTTTTCGACAGCCTCCGTCCGTTCATTCGGCAGCGCATTCCCGCCATTGTTACGGTATTTGAAGTTTTTCATTTTTCATTTTTCTGGATTATTGTCTTAGTTTTTCATTTTTCTGAACTAATAGATTTAAACTTTGGATTGAAACTGATTGAAACTGATTGTTAGTTTATTGGTTGTAAAGTTAGTGAATGTGGTGGTATATTTGAACTTTGGATTGAAACTGATTGTTTGGTTGTAAAGTTAGTTTTAAGGATTTCATGAAGAAGTTAGTTTTTGAATTGTGACACTATTATAACTATTGCAGTTTGTTTTTGCAATTAGATGGAATTACGATAGTGAGAGATTTCTTATTTAGTCGATAGTGAGACATTGCAGCAATTACACGAATGATGCGAGGAAAGTGAAGTTAGCGTGTAAAAGTTGTACAAATGGAGAATGAATAGAATCAAAAAAGGAAGGGAAAAGTGAGAGAAATGGAATAGTTAGGTTTGTTTTTAACTTATCTATATAACACATTCAATATAATTTTTAGTTTGGAATTTAAATAACAATAGTTTGGGAGATTAAAGGTAGTGAATTCACATGTGAAAAATAGGTTTACATTATCATTTAATAAAATTCATCATCCACCCACGTCATGTAATTAATTAAAAAATATTAATGTAACTTGATAGAGCATATTTTTTTCCATAGTTTGGAAATTCCTATTTTTTAAGAGAGTAACCAACATGAATATAAATATAAGTAAACTATATACCTATCAAAATGGTTAGATCATATGGTTGGCCAACATGAATCTAAATATAATTAGAGTTTGACTTTATAAGAGTTTTAGTCTAACTTTAAAATATTAGTTATTTTTAGAATTAATTCGTATGAAATATGAGTAGTCCGTTTGACCCATATAATTACAAATTCTTAAATTGTACTAATATTTATGTCAAGTAGTTCATATGAAATATGAGTAGTCCGTTTTATGGTATTTTATTTTGTTCCTCATTTTATAGTTTCTTAGTTGTTCCACCTTTTTCTTTTAATATTATACGGCTTTATTAAAAGAAATTATCAACTATATAAGAAGTTGTTACATTATTGCAAGTTTTATCAACAATTGATGTTCCAAGAATTATTTAATATTGATGATGTTATTAATTTTGTCTGTTATAGGGGTTACCTGTGAAGAGCAAGGTTGTGATCGTTTTCAAGCATTCTACTGTGTAGCTTTCTTAGAAGTTAGTGATTTCTTTACAGGTATTCTCTGTTTTTGTTTAACTTTCTTAGTTTAGTTTAGAATACTCAATTAGTATGGATAAAAAATGGATGTCTTCTAATCGATTGTCTAAAGAGTACGAGAATGGGGTATCGAAATTCGTTAAGTTTGTTGTTGATCACGCCAAAGACCCCAGTAGGATCACATGTCTTTGCTTAGGTTGCTGTTATGGGCGTCGAATTGACGCCGTTCAGTTGGAATCTCATTTAATGAGACATGGAATTGATCGAAGTTATACATGTTGGACATTACATGGTGAGATAAGTAACGAGAATTTCGAACCTGGGGATAATACGACCTATGCTTCAAAGGACAATGGCAGAGTTACATATGATTATGATCGAGTCGAAGATATTGCAAAAGCACTTGAAGAAGATCTTCAAGATTATCCCAAGATGTTTGAGAGGTTGGTAAGCGGTGTAGAGAAACCGTTGTATAAAGGTTTCACTACTTTCACAAGATTGTCTGCGGTATTAAAGTTGTACAACTTAAAGGCGGGTAATGGATGGTCGGATAAAAATTTCACAGAGTTGTTAGCCCTACTTCAAGAGATGCTTCTGGAGGATAATGTTCTTCCCAATCGAACCTATGAAGCTAAAAAAATGTTATGCTCTATTGGCATGAACTATGATAAGATACATGCTTGTCCAAATGATTGCATTTTGTTTCGAAATGAATATGCATCACTAAACGCGTGTCCTAAATGTGGTGTATCTCGGTATAAGAAAAAGTTGTCACCAACAAAAGTCTTATGATATTTTCCTATAATTCTGAGATTTAGACGCATGTTTCATAGTGAAATAGATGCAAAACACCTGACTTGGCATGCAGATGATAGAATTATAGATGGGAAGTATCGACATCCGGCAGATTCACCATAGTGGATGAAAATTGATAATGAGTATCCTGATATTGGAGAAGAAGCTAGAAACCTTCGCTTGGCATTATCGACTGATGGAATGAATCCGCACGGTCTATAAAGTATCTCACATTCCACCTGGCCTGTAATTATTATGATTTATAACCTACCTCCATGGCTATGTATGAAGCGTAGGTACATGATGTTATCTATGTTAATTTCTGGCCCTAAACAACCAGGAAATGACATAGACGTATACCTGACACCTTTAATCGAAGACTTAAAGAGTTTGTGGGAGAACGGTGTGGAGGTTTATGATGGATATAGGAAATAAAGTTTCAATTTGAGGGCGATGTTGTTTGGCACAATTAATGATTTTCCAGCATACGGAAATCTATCGGGGTATAACATTAAAGGCCAATGTGCGTATCCTATATGTGAAGAAAACACAGATTGGACGCGGTTGGAATTTGGTCAGAAGAATGTCTTTCTTGGTCATCGTAGATTCTTAAATTCTAATCATCACTACCGTGGGTGGAGAAAAGCATTCAATGGGAATTCAGAACAATGTAGAGTTCCACCTACATTGACCTGCGAACAAATTTTTGAAAAGGTGAAAGATGTGAGTACTCAGTTTGGCAAGCCTTTTGCTCATACGTTTGTCATGCGTGGGTGGAAGAAGAGGTCAATTTTGTTTAAGTTGTCGTATTGGAAGTCGTTGTATGTAAGACATTTTCTTGATGTTATGCATATTGAAAAAAATGTATTTGAAAGTGTTATTGGTACGTTACTCAATATACAAGGAAATCCTAAGGATCGTCTTAAAGCAAGAGAGGAATTGGTAGCAATGGGAATAAGAAATGAATTAGGACCCTTGAAGAAAGGAAATCTCACATATCTACCACCTGCTGCTTATACTTTATCTAGAAAGAAGAAAAAGATATTGTGTAAGTTTATGAGTGAAGTTAAAGTTCCAGAAGGATACTCTTCAGATATTAGAAGACTTGTTTCTATGAAAGACCTCATGTTAAAGAGTTTAAAGACACATGATTGCCATGTTATAATGGAACACTTTCTACCAATAGGTATACGTTCTATTTTGCCATAAAAAGTGAGAGGCGCAATAACTAAATTGTGTTTTTTCTTCAGGTCAATTTGTAGTAAGGTGATCGATCCTGCAATCTTACCAACATTGCAAAAAGAAATAGTTATTACTTTGTGTGAGCTTGAAATGTATTTTCCTCCATCATTTTTTGACATAATGGTACATCTAGTTGTTCATCTTGTGAAAGAGACACAATTGTGTGGACCAGCTTATATGAGATGGATGTACCCTGTTAAACGTCATATGAAAATATTGAAAGGGTATGTGAAAAACCGAAGTCGACCAGAGGGATGTATTGTTGAACGATATATTGTTGAAGAAGCTATTGAGTTTTGTACTGAATATTTGTCCAACGTTCAATCCATTGGCCTCCCAAAATCTAATATTGTTGAAAAAATAGTAGGTAAACAGTTAATTAGAAATAAAGTTGTGACAGTTTCAAGGGATGAACGGGAGCAAGTGCATTTGTTTGTTCTACACAATGACATTGAGGTTGAACCGTATGTTAAAATGCACAAGGACGTTCTTCGAGGTTTAAATCTGAATTGAAATGAAAATTGGATAGTATGTGAGCACAATCGAAGTTTTATAACATGGTTCAAGGATCATATTTTTTCAAAGTTTTATTTTGATCCCGCTTCAATAACAGAAAGGTTGAGATGTTTAGCATATGGTCCAAGTTTGCATGTGTTTACGCAATTAATGGATACACATTTTATACCAAAGAACAAGATGATAAGAGTACAATGCAAAATAGTGGTGTCCCCGTGCTTGCCGAAGCAATGCACATTTCAAGTGTGAAGGACTTAAACCCCAAATATGTGAATCTGTCGTATTTTGGGGTTATCGAGCGCATTTGGGTGTTTGATTATGAAAAGTTTCAGATTCCTATCTTTGGATGCAAGTGGGTTGAAAATAATAGTGGCATACGAATGGATAAGTCAAGATTTTTGCAAGTGGGTCTTAATAAGGTGGGGTACAAATATGAGCCTTTTATTCTAGCCACGCAAGTTAAACAAGTGTTTTATGCCACTGATTCGACAAGTATGAAATGGTCTATAGTTTTTTTTTCTCCAATAAAGTAATCGATGATAACATTGGAGACAAGGGGGATGTTGATGTTGAGAAGGAATCTTATATTATAGATGATCTATATGAGAATATTAGAGCGGACGAATCATATATTAGAAATTATCATAACGAGGGAATTTGGATCAATCCATCCGTCCGTGTTGTTAAGAGACAAGTAAACCACGTTCCAACGAATAAAAGAAATAGATCTTAGTGACAAACGTACTTGTATAATTACATATTGTCTCATTCAATAAAATTACATATTTATATCATGCAATAAAATTACATATTATGTCATTCTATAAAATTATGTATATGTTTTTCTTATTTATACATTTCTTATGTATATATTTATTATTTACATATTATGTCATTCATTTGATACTTTGGTTTTTTCTGAATTACAGGTATTATGGCCACCAATGAGGAAACATCACATGATGGAAACGAAACAACAAAAGACATGGAAGGCGATATCAAAAGAGGAATAACGATTATGAAAAAAATCATCCGTGCGAGAGATAAGGGTGTAAAGTATGATGTGCATTGGAATGAAAGAGATCAATTAGTTGAGCCTAACGGTGCGATGCTGACAAGTTACATTGGAGCACTTGTACGTTCGCAAATTCCGATTACTTGCGATAATTGGAGAATTCCTTCGCTACAACCGGCTAAAGACAAAATTTGGAGCGAGATACAGGTATGATATTTGTCTATTTTTAATTATGTTGACGGTTACATCTTTAAATTAATTATACTAACATGTTATATCTATGTGTATTTGTTTGCAGAGATCTTTTAATATTGATGATTGCAAGAGAAAATATTGTCTTCAATTGGCTGGAAAACGACTGAGGGGATTTAGAGCGTTTTTAACGAACAAGTTTCTTAAAGATTTTGATGGAAACTTTGTCGACTCGGAGCGTCCAAAGAAGTACGCTGATCTGATTTCAGATGAAGAATGGGAGACATTTATTGCCAAGCGAAGAACCAAAGAATTTTTAGTAAGTACAACTTATCATGAACAATGTATAGTATATATACTTCTTCCACAAGAGTTTTGATATGACTTAAACTTGTTTTTTCAATTTGTGAGTGGCGTAAATCGGCAACGGGCATCAAAACCCACATATCCATACAAAAAAGGGCGTTTGAGATATGCACGCTTAGAACAAAAAATAGTAAGTATATATAAATACTTTAATATAATATAGTTACCAAAAATAGTAAGTATATATAATAGGATATGAATGCTTTATTATTCGTCTTAATGCGTAGTTAGAAGAGGAGAAAAGTTATGCGACATCTCTTCCGGACCATGTTGTGTGGAAGGCTGCCCGTGTGGGAAGAGAAGGAGTCATTCAGGAAGAAGTTCAACAAGTATTTGAACAATGTGTAAGTACAACATTAGTTTTGTCAGTAACTGATCAAAAGTGTATAATATATTTATATATGCTTTTATCTATATTTCAGGAGACTCTATCCCAGAGTATAACTCCAGCTGAGGACGATGATTGCAGGAGCTTACTGAGTCGGATGTTAAATATCCCTGAGTATTCTGGGTGTGTGAGGGGTAAGGGATTTGGTGTCACTCCATCAAAACTGTATAAGCAGCCAAAGAAAACAAATCCTAGCAATAAAGAAGTGATGGATACGTTGGAGGAATTGAAAGCTCAGATTCATGAATTACAGAAGGACAAAGAAAGATACATGTCGGAAAGGCACAATCCAGAAGGTAAAGATACTAGTGACAAAGATAGTATCAACTGTCCGCAGAAGCTTCCAGAGGTAATTGTATATATTACATTGAAATTAATTTAGCACAATTTTCTTAATTGACACATTAATCGACATCATTATTTGTTTAGGGCATTTCACCTTGTCGGCTATATTTATCGTCACCGACTTATCGCATGGTTGGCAAGGGAAAGGTGCATAACACTGTGGGAGACTTACTTCATCATAAACTGCTCCCTGCTGGATTTTTGAAAGTATTGGTTGATATTGCGTTAGAGGGGGTGCATTGTTGCCTATACCAGATGATGTTTCAGACGCAACTGTGGTGGGAGACGCAATAGGAGCGTATGTTGCATGGCCGGCAAATCTCACTTTCATAGATGATGAGGTAGGTTGAACACCATTATGAACCTTGTAATATTCAAATGTTTTATGACCCATACATGAAAGTTATTCTTACATTTACATTTTCTTATTTACATGATGATCTTAGACTCCTGTGAAATCCAAATCAAAAGATAAGGGAATTATTGTGCGGGAAACCAATTCAGCTGCATCAAAGAAACAGGTACTACTACAGTTACATGATTATCTTATTATACATTAATTACTGAACTTATATGACTTTTAGGTTCATGATCAACAGTTGCAACAAGTCAGCAAGGGTAAGATGCCTGAATCTTCCAAGGTGCCCAACAAAAAACAGGTCAAGCCAAAAAAAGCATTTGTTCCTCGATTTAGGTTGTGCCTTGAAACATATGTAGGAACAACGGATGTGGCTAAGGGTGGCATCCGTTAAATACCTATGGAGGAAGGTATTTTTCGATTTTGAATATACCGAAACAATTGCTAAGGAGGATTTGGACCAGATTTTCCAACATTCTGAATTGGGCATCGGTGTTATGCATTCCTACATCAGGTACTCTGATCCATTTTAATTAAATAATTGAACATTTTAATATTTGCTCATTTAACTGAATATTCTAATGTTGATTATGTTTTTCTTTTAGGCTCTTGTATGACAAGTTGTTGGTCCCACATGATTTGACTTCAATATTCACATTCTTATCTGCTAGCTGTATCAACTCACGGGCAATAGATCAGACACCATATGTAGTCAAAGATTACATAGTCTAAAGATTTATGGCCGCGACTACAGAGAAGTTGTTCTTGTTGCCATATATAATACTGGCCATGGGTTAGACTTCATTCTAAATTCATTTATTATAATTATTCGATTTTTTCCATTCTATATAAAATTTCCGTCTAAATTGTTGTCTTATTTTATAGTGGACACTGGTTGTTGGTCGCGATTAATCCGATGAAAGAAATAGTGTATTATCTAGATTCATTGGATGACGATCAAACAAAATATCCTGATATGAAGAATATGATTGATACGTAAGTGATGAGATATACTGTTCTGAATAATTATATATCTTTATTTATTATGTGACATTATTCTAAATATGCGTTTATATTATGTTAGAGATATACAAATATTCAGAGCACAAAGAGAAGCAACAGTGCCAAAAAGCAAGGCTAACAACATTAGCTGGATCAGAGTGCAGGTATATTTTCCCATTTTTGACTGTTATAGTGGTCCTACTTGATAAAACTATTTAAACTATATATCCTGATAAATGTTCATTTGTTTTTTCCATTTACAGTGTCCTCGTCAGCGCAATGGGATTGACTGCGGATATTTTGTATTGCGCTTTATGAAGGAAATTATTCATTCTGGTCAAATAGAGATTCCAATCATGGTATGGATTAATTCATAAATTATATGATTCATTTTGATAATTAACCGATATTTCATCTGAGTAATTAGTTTTAAAACTAAATCGTGCATGTTCTATTATATTATGTAGTACTTTGATGAATTCAAGTGCGGTACTTACTCGAAAGCAGGATTGGAAGAAATAAAGGAGGAATGATGTCAATTTATTCTTGAGTTGAGAATTGTATAAAGGTATATGTATCATCCAATATTGATGCGGGATAATAATATTTCTGGAAGTCGTATCTAGTTGTAAAGTTAACGGATTTGTAATTATATATAAATTAACTGTATTTGTGATGTTGTAATTCTGAGGATCGGATTATGTGGTAATATATTTAAGCAGGTTTATGTGTATTAAAATGATTATGGGCAAAGTGATGAATTACAATGTATACTTAAAGGCCAAAGTGTTGAATTACAATGTATATATAAGGCCAAAATGTTGAAATAAAGGCTTGAATTATAAGCAGGGAATGTAATTGTTATAAGCAGGTTTATCGAAAAATATATAAAAGCTGTGATTATTTAAAAAAAAATTTAAAATCGTGAAGATTAGACAGCGCTTTTACAAAAAAGTGCAGCTAAATGGGGCATAGAGAGCGCTAAAAAAAGCGCTGCTATAGGTGGGGAAAGGGGGAGGGTCTAAGAAAGCGCTGCTAAAAGGGGGGGGGGGGTCTAGGAGGGCGCTTTAAAAAAGCGCTGCTAAAGGGGGGGGTCTAAGAAAGCGCTTTCTAAAAGCGCTGCTAAAGGGGGGAGGGGAGGGGGAATAGGCAACGCTTATAAAAGCACTGCTAAAGGGGTAAATAAGCGCTGCTAAATATGCTGGTAAAGGGAGCCTATAGCAGCGCTTTTTCCATTAAAAAAACGCTGCCTTTACCTTTAGCAACGCCACTTTAGGCAACGCTTTTAAGCGCTGCTAAAGGCCAAAAAAAGCGCTGCTTTTTGGCATAGTGTGGGTGTGCCATACGTTGACCTTGAACCAAGTTTTTACCTTGGGGGAAGGGAAAGGACATTGACCCTTAATCGGTTACGGTCCCTAGTGAATAGCTATATGTCCAATAAACTTCTGGCATAAAACTCAGAGGAAGAGTTAAGTCCTAGAGAAATGAACCTATGACCATAAGCAACACCACAAATTAGGTAAAATATGAGTAATTAATGAATCGAAGTATGTGTGTGTGTATGTATATGTGTGTGTGTGTGTGTGTGTGTGTGTGTGTGTGTGTGTGTGTGTGTGTGTGTGTGTGTGTGTGTGTGTGTGTGTGTGTGTGTGTGTGTGTGTGTGTGTTCAAGAACCATAAATAGATACTCTACCTCTACGAAGGAACTGGAAATAATAAGAGTTGGATAACTATTAGTCTTGAATAGTGGCTCTAATATCCTTTATGGTGGTGCGAGATGGATCTGCACGGTTAGCACTCCAAGACCCAAGTCAGTTCAATATTCAAGATGAGTAAAGTGAAATTGAATATCAGAGATTGTGTACCTTCTCGTATTGTGTGAATTGTTTTTATACATGGGTCAAGTAAAGTAGATTTTTGATGGATTGGGCTTTGATCAATTGGGCCTTTCGATTGGTCCAAAACAGTTGCCCCTAAGGCATTTTTGGACACTAAAAGAGTTGGGGTAAGCCTTAAATATCATTGACCGATCTCCATGTTGTAATCTGATGTGAGATAGAACTAAATCGCTTAGGATCAGTTTTGAAAAACAATGGCAAACATGCACATTTAATGTGGTTCCATCATTGAGCCTCTTCATCACCCATTTATGACATGTGGGCAATGACATGACAGGCTAGGGTGTGGAACAATTCATAGAATGCTTAAGTGCAATTTAGTTTGGTGTGTTTTCATGAGTGAAGTTCTTACCATTGATCTTGTGATTTTTGTTCATAGTTGGTCTTGATTATTCAACTGTCATTGCTTATAAGTGGAATGAGTTAAATATTTAAAAATTTTGCAAATTTTTATCTTTCAAGCTTTTAGTTATTTTCCCAAAGAAAGCCTCCTTATTCATTCCTCCTTAGAATATTACTATAAGTGATTCAGAGCTTCACTTAAAGCTTTATCCATTTTCATTCCTCCTGCTTCATCAACCTTCTTTAACAAGGTACCTTTCTTCCTCAGGTTTTTCAGCATTTCCTATTTTATCTCGCCAAAATGGGCAGTAATTATGTTGCCTTAGTAAGACATTCTAAAGTGGAAACCTAAAATGGGTCATCCCCTAGTTCTCTTTACCCATATTTTAGCAACGATCACGTAGGACTAAAGGTCATAACCATATTTGATGACTCTGGTTAAAAAGGGATATCTAAGACTTTTTTGGAGGAAGAAGTTTCTTCTAGGTCGTTAGATGTCGTCATATCAAATGATGACGGAAGGACCACTCATGTTGAGGTTCCTATGCCACCCTTCTATCTTGTCAAAAAATGAGGTACGGGTCAACATGCAAAGGAGGGAACGTGCCAGAGATTTTATTCAAATTCGTCTGCATACGAAAGGCTATGATCCTAGCAACATTGAGGTTATATAGCCCTTAAATATTCATGATCAGTTGGATGCACCAATGTATGACTGGGTGGATGCAAAAGCAACAAGTACTTCCTTGGTGTCGCAACTGCGAAAAACAACCGGCGAAAAAAACAGAAGAGCCACCACCGAACATTATTTATCCCAACAGAGGAAAGGAAACAATCGAATAAAACCTCAAAAAGGGAGAAGACAAGGTTTCACAACCAAATCCCTGGGTTCAGGAGTCGATTACGCGAGAGGAAGGTATTAGCACCCCCTCGCATCCGTTGTACTCAACAGGATCCACGCTTGTTGTCTAAACAAAGGGTGAATTATCTAAAGCCTACTACTAAACGGAAACAAGAAAGAGAAAAGAGAAAATGAGACTCGACAGGACATCACCACCCTATGTCTATGTATTCCCTCATGTAATAGGAAAGTCAGAGTTAACGTAGTTCATAAAACTACGAGTGAAAGGGGGGAAGGTTGCTCGCCAAGACATCGTTGTCTTGTGCCTACGTATCCGCATCTGGTATAAGAAATCAGAGTAACCGTAGTTCGGCTACTACGGGTGAAAAATGGAAAAAGAGTGATCGCCAAGACATCGTCATCTTGTGTCTATATATCCTCATTTGGTATGAGAAATCAGAGCAAACGTAGTTTGGCTAACTAATTAAGTGTTTTTTATGAGCGATGTTAAGTTCCCATTCCAGCAGTTAAGGTCGATGTCTGTTTGTGGTAGAACAGGAAAATAATATACTCTTTTCTGAAAATGAGTTTGAAAGACAATTCCGAAGGATAAGAAAAGGTATGTAGTTTATTCGTGAGTTTTAAAGAAGTGAATTGATTGGATTTGAGATTCATGTTGCACTAAAGACTATGATATAGGAACGACTGTGTCGTATATCGCCCCCAGACGGGACATACACTAAACACTCTAAACAATTAAGGAGAAAACCCTTCACTCATCATTTCTCATATGCTTAAGGCTTATGGCGCACAACGTCCATCGTCTTTATTAGGTGTATTAGAATTATTTTGAGATGAGGAGAGAAAGACGCACGGAAGGTCTAGGGGAAAATGAATCCTAACTGATATCATGCAAAATGGTCCTAAGGTCAGAATTAAGAGGGAAGTCTACCTAATGTTGTCATGCTTGGATTGAGAGCCTAATGTCTATTCTACTCCAAACTTAATCAGAAATTAAGTTGGACTAGGAATCCCTAAGGGAGCATGTGAATACGAAGCAAACAAGTAAACACGAAGCAACTTAATCACAAAGAAAAAATCGAATACAAAAATAGGTTAGGAGAAAAGTACCAAGCTCGAGGCACATCAAGAATTTAATCAGGAACTAATCAGAATAAACATCAAAATCATGACCGAATCAAGAAATATTTTCAAGTATCATCAAGGAAAAAAGTCACAAGTATCAACAAGGGCTAATCTTAATCGAAGTCTAATCGAAACTAAAATAAAAAAATTAATTAAAATGTTACCCAAACTAAAAACAAAATCTAATCAAAATTAAAAATTAAAAGTTTATCAACAATTAACCAAAATAAAAACGAAAAGCTACTCAATAATTTAAATCAAGATTAATTTCTTATCAAAAATAAAATCTAATTAAAACAAAAATATCAATACTAGGATTAGAAGTTAGTTAAAAATCAAGATTAAAATTGAAATTAGAATGTAATCAAAATCAAAATCAAAACTAAGATTAAAATGCTAAAACTAAAAATCAAAAGTTAATCAACAATTTATTCCAAGAATTAGGAACAATATTAATCAAAATTTTACAAAAAACTAGGGGTTGCAGCAGCAATTATAGGACTAAAGCAACAAGATTTGGTGCAGGGCCTACACATTTGGCCCAATGATTTTCACTCCAAGTGAGCTTAGGAGGTGAACAAATGATTTAGGTGGTGAAAAGATTAAATCCCCATGGGCTTCTAATCCCATTCCCACACCACGGTTTCCCTCGCTTAAAAAGAAACATCGTACACAAAAGCAAACAATGAAGAGAGCATTGGTTAAAGTTGGAATTGTTTTAATCTTTCACAAAACAAAAACTACACTATCAGAAAGCATGGCACGGTAAATAGAGCATGTTAGAAAATCAGGTTTCAACCTTGATTCAAAACATAAACATATCAAAATAGGCTAACAACAACAACATAACAGTATCCATCAAATCTCATCCAACCTTTCCTTTTAACCCAGCTAGATCTTTACGCGCCCTAAACTTCCTCACGTTTATGCTTGCCTTCTTCTCAAGTTTTCACTCGCATCTCGTTTGGTTTCTGATTCAGGTTTATGATTTTGTTTCAGATTTCTGTTTTTGGTTCATGTTCTCTCTGCCACTCAATCTTTCTTCTTCTCTTCTGATTCGATTCTGATTCATGATTTTTTTGGTTGTTGAGTGGGTTAAGTTTTGGTTTGAGGATGAAGGGTTGAAGGAAGGTTGAAGATGGTTGAATGTTGTTGTCTAAAGAAGGGTGTTAGGTTGGAGGAATTTTAAGTAGTAATTTGTTGGTTCCACTGAACTTGGTTTGTAAGTGAATTGATTCGTTTTTATAGAGAGAGTGGATGGTGTGAGTCGTTTCTGAGTTTTGTATTGGAAAGTTTGTTGATGTATCCTATTGGATGGTGCGCAAGGTGTGGGTAAGACGTTGCATTTGTTGTACAGTTTTCATGTGGGTCGTAGCATGTGCTTGGTTTGCATAAAAGGTGTGGAGTAGTGGTTGAATGATATGCGTTATTGTATGGTTTTGGTGGCCTTTCACGTGAGTGATGGAGAGCAGTCATTTTATGTGGTGTCAAAGATGCTGCTCGTTGTGTGTATGTTCTTCAGGTTTTGTTCGTGGCTTTTTTTATTTATAAAGTGAATTGAAAAGTGAAACCAATTTGTTGTGATGAGATTGTGAAAGAAAGGTTTTAAGGTGGTTGTCATTTGTTGTAGAATGAATCATGTTTTTTGGTTATTGCATAAGCAGGTGTGATACGCGTGACGCATTTGTCAAGTGGCCTGCGTGAGTTTGTTATGCAATACTTGTGGGGTCAGTTATGTACAAATTGGTTTCTTTTTCTTTTGTTGCTGCAAATTCTGTTACATGGTTTTTTCTTTGCAAATTATACAGATGGAGTATGTGGGTCAAGGCTCATGAATACTTGTTTTTGCTAAGGCCTACATGATTTATGGTGTTGTGTTGGTGGCTTGGCAACATAGTCTTGCATTGGTTCCTTAGTTTCCTTCTCTTTTTTTGTTTGTTTTTGTATTAATTTTCTATGAATGGGCTTGTGTAAAAATATATAAATGGACCTTAATTTGTAAACTTGAATTTTGCTATTATTTTTTACAAATGTAGACTTGACAACATGGAATTCTTCTTTGTATATTCGTGGACTTTGGAAACTAAAATTGAAATTAGGTTTAATCATGGACCTTGGTCATGTGGTTTAAAAAATGATAACCAAAAATGAATTATAGAAATGAAAAGGATATTCAGTTTTGAATTTGGAAATGTATTTTTAAAATCAAATATGGATAATGGTTAAAATATGGATAGTCAAAAGATGGATAACAAAATGGCTCATGGATAGGAAATATGGATAAGACAACATGGTTTTAGAAATCGGTTTATTGAAATGGATATGAATATATGGACTTTCACCACTATCTTCTAACAACACAACCATGAAGCCTCGACTTTAAATTCAAAACTAATCTTGCACTTCCACAAGTCCCTGGTAAAACATGAGACATAGTTACCACTGAACAACCCGCAACTGAAACAACGACCATCACCTTTTAATTTTCTGAATCTCTAATCAATAAGTTCTGAATCACTTCAAATTCATCTGAGTCGCTCTCTGGGAAAATATATCCACAGCTTGAACACAGTTGACCCTATGATCATGATGATCCCGACTTTTGAATCAAACTTCACATGAATCACTGCTTGATCACCTGAATAAACCCGTACAAGAAAAATTGACCTTAGGCACTCACTGTTGTGGAAATAGTCCACTAACACAAATACTTGACATTGAAGCAATCTCTTGATGATTTGACCAAGATTAGGTCAAACTTCCATCTGATCTTGATCACGACTGAATAACGAAACTTGATTTAACATATGCCATTACTCATGATAACCCTAATCTTCTATCAATGATGAAAATAAAAACCCTAATCTTGAGCCAATTGAAAATAAGCTTGCCAACCAACTTGAGTTAAAGGAAATATGAAACCCTAGGCTCTTGATGCTTGACAACCCTTGAAGAAAATAAATTGGATACTTGATGATCTTTGATGTGAAATTACAACACTAATAATTCAAACTTATGTCAAACTTGAATGAAAGTATCTCAAGGAAAATAGGAGGCCCCGACTCAGAGAAACTTCTGATTCCATGTCTTAGAAAACCAATGCAAAGTATGATTATGAGCTATACCTAATGATGATACAAATGAACCCGAAGCAAAAGCCAGTTAAGGTTAGAAAAGGGGAGGGCAAATTTTAGGGTGTTACACTTGGCTATAAGCCCTAAGGCCTCCCTAAGTAACGCTAACATTGTAGTCAGTGACTCTTTAGAATGGTCGGCTCTTCATGTTCCAAGATAGAGCTTAATATGTAGTTATTTTGACAACTACATGGTCATGTTCCATGAGTGTTTATTTGCAAAGATAGAACTTTGGTTGCATTTTCCATATTTGAGGTAGTCGTCCTGAAACATTTGAAGATTGAACATTCCCATCTTCACCAAAGTTATGGGTGTATGTGAGGGTTTTTTCAGTTGTGCCCCGAGTACAAATCTTGGAAGCCCTCTCTTAGTTTATTTTTCGATCTCTTTTGTCCAAGGCGCATGTCCTTGTATAACTTCCATAACTAAGGGATTGTTTGGCTTCACCTAGACCCCTACAACTCATTCCACTTTCTACTATATCCCACAGATTCTTCACAATACTGTCAAGTTTCATATCAGAAATACTGGTCTAAGATCTACTTTAAATAGGGTGTTGGCTCCTATTGTACTCACTCAGGTTCTCTTTCTCTAAACGGGGTAACAATGAGGGAGGAAATGCGATATTGGTTTCATGGAATTGATTATAAGGATGGGTTTGGTCCCGCTGAGGTGCCCCTTACCGAAGTGAGGAAGAAGCAAATTGATATCCACGCCATCTTGAGTGTAGTTAATCCTAAAGAGAGGAGTGGAATCTTTGGTGAGGGCGGAATCTTCATGTTTTTTTAACATGCGTGATGGAATTTTGCTTATAGCATAGATAATATAAGAAAGTTGAAGATGTTCCACAACCTTGTTGATGCGCAACGTATTCGGGTCATGGTTAATACTGGAACTTCTTCTTATTCCCCCACCCCTACTCGGGTCAAATCTTCTACCTCGGTTGTAGAAACCTCGTTTCATGTGTGCGAGGTGGATCTTGTAGATGTTGCATTTATTTTAAAAATGGAAGAACCAGCGTCGCCTCTGGTTTCAACCAAAAGGGGTCATGGAAAGGAATAACAATCTCCTTGGATTAAGACTTCTCCAAAACAGACTCGCATCGCTGAGGACAATGCTTCCGAGGAGGTAACTCCTTTTATAAGGGTACCAAAGATGTTCTCTTCCTAGATTTCATGTACTTCTAAGAAGGTTGCTGCTATTGTCTCGACATAGGATTTATCCTTCATCCAAAATCTTCATGAGGGGGATAAGATATAAATGGCTTTTGAGCTAGCTCACAGTATGTTCAAAGTTGCTTCTATCTTTTCTCTCGTCTATGATGGACTGGGTGACATTCTGTCTTCGAGTAGTCCCTTCAAGTAAAGGGATGCTTGGAAGGGGAAGGTCGAAGCTATGGAGCTGAAGTGCACTAATCTTCAAAAAGAGTGTGAGATCTTGGATCGAACTCTAGTATGTTCGAATAGTAGCTTCTGGTTCGACAGGAATTAAGCACGAGGTCGAAGTATGTTCACATGCTGTTTTCAAAGTAATGTGTGTTGTAGTCGAAGTTTGTTCTAACATGCATTAGTCAATATTGCTAGGGTTGTTAGCATGTTGAATTGGGCCTTGCTTGTAATCGAATTATTTAAGTTAGCTTGTTCCCTAAGTTAGCTTGTAATGGGTAATTGCTAAAAAGACCACTAGGTTAGTGTGCTATTTTTCTTTTAAATAGGATGTTAGTTTCTCAATCTTGGCATAAGGAAAAACAGGAAGATAAAATCATAATTTCAAGAAAGAGAGGTTATTTTGTTATTCTTGTATACTTGTAATCTTGTTCTAAGAGTATGGAAAGAATAGTAGTTTACAACCAATCCTTGTTATTCCTTGTTGTTTTACCTTGGTTTCTTTGTTAACCCTAACCCTTATGTGTTTCTTGATCATAAAGAAACCGTTTATATTTTTTTCAAAGGCATCAAATTCACAACGAATTGGTGCGGTGAGCATGGAGAAGATGCCTTCAACAAAATATGAGATTGAAAAGTTTACCGGAGTGAACGACTTCAGTCTGTGGCGCTTGAAGATGAAAGCCCTACTGGTACATCAGGTTTGTTTGGAAGCGTTGAAGGGAGAGGCAGCCATGGACGATGCATTAATGGCAAAAGAAAAGACGGGCATGATTGAGAAAGCCCACAGCGCAATATTGTTGAGCCTTGGTGATAAGGTTCTTCGACAGATATCAAAGAAGACTACAACATCAGGATTATGGGTGAAACTTGAAAGTTTGTACATGACCAAATCTCTGGTGAATCGACTCTACCTGAAGAAAGTTTTATATTCATTCAAGATGAGTGAAGACAAAGTGTTGACTGAGCCTTAGTGATAAGCTTTGTATTCACTCTTGATCTTCAAAATATTGACGTGAAGATCGATGATGAAGATCAAGCACTGTTATTGATGTGTGCTTTTCCCAAAATACATGCTCACTTCAAAGAAAGTCTCGTGTATGGAAGGGAGTTCCTGACCTTTGAAGAAGTTCAATCATCCTTGTATTCTAGGGACTTGAACAAATGAAAGGAGCATAAACCTTCGACGGTGGGCGAAGGTTAGGCCGTTAAGGGAAAATTCTTGCGAAAGGATGGTAAGTTCGACAAGAAGAAAGGTAAAAGTCAACAGAAGTCTTATAGTGGAGAAAAATTTGGTATTAGATGTTATTAGTGTAAGAAGGAGGGTCATACAAGAAAGGTGTGCTCTGAACGCCTGAAAGATCATGGAGGTAATGGCAACGCAACCATTGTTCAAGATGACTTCGACTCATCTGATATTCTTGTGGTTTCAAGTAGCGACTCGAGAAAAGAGTGGATTATAAATTCAGGTTGCACTTGGCACATGACTCCAAATAGAGAATTGTTCGAGGAGCTATGTGATCAAGATGGTGGATATGTGCTGCTGGGAAACAATAAATCTTGCAAAATTGCAGGTATTGGATCTGTGAGATTCAAGCTCCATGATGAGTCAATAAGGTTATTGACTGAAGTCAGGTATATACCTGACTTGAAGAGAAATTTGATTTCTCTTGGTGAATTCGACAGAAAGGGGTGTGTTTTTCAAGGAGAGAAAAGCATCCTAAGAGTCATGAAGGGGTCGAAGGAAGTCTTGAGAGGCGTGAAGAAACAAGGCTTGTATACCCTTGAGGCTGAGGATGTAAGTGGTTCGACAAATGTTGCATCCACGAAATTTGTGTTGAAGACAGAATTATGGCACATGAGATTGGGCCATGTCAGCGAAAGATGCCTGGTCGAATTGGGGAAGCAGAACCTGCTTGAAGGTGACAAAGTCGAAAAGTTTGAGTTTTTAGAATCTTGTGTAATTGGTGAATCCTGTAGGGCGAAGTTTAACATAGGCAAGCAAAGAACACATGGATCCCTATATTACATTCATGCTGATCCTGGGGGCCTCCAAGGAATCCTTCACACTCAGGTGAAAGGTATTTTCTATCATCAGTTGATGACTATTCCATAAATCTATGGGTATTCATTCAGAAGACGAAGGATGAAACTTTTGAGAATTTCAAAAGTTGGAAGATTATGGTCGAAACTCAAACTGGCATAAAGGTCAAGAGGTTGAAAACCGACAATGGCCTTGAATTCTGCAACGAAGCGTTTGACAGTTACTGTGTTGAGTCTGGGATTGCAAGGTGTAACACCTCACTCTACCCCGTATGCGTAGTATAGGAATATTAAAGAAAATACATCAGAGTTTTCAAAACACGTAGGATGTCACATAGACATTTATTAAAAGTATTTTTCGGTAGTGTTTTATCGTATCCACAGGGATTGATGAGAATATCATATGCTTGTTGTTCAATGGTTTAATGATTTAAGAATGGGGGTTTTTTAAATGGTTTCTATGTTTGTAACAAGAGTTTGCAAGAAATAAAATAAAATAAAATTTGGTCTTAGTTTGATAAAAAGCATGCCAAGATTAGGGTTCGCTAATCCGTCCTAAATGTATCCAACCGATTAAATATGTGAACGTATTTTTAACCAACATAACCGCGTATCCTCGCAAAAACGTTCATTTCTAAAACGATTTCATGGATGTTATTGTTTCGACCGTTAAATGATCTCTCTAAATAACACTCGAAACAATAATCATTAAGATTAATACAAAGCGAATATCAACTTTTAAACCTATGTCTAGAGTTTGTATAGTTGATAGATGAAGAAATTAGGTCAAGACTTGAAAAGTTCATGTCTAAAGCAATCCAAACCATAGATATTGTTAAAACACAGATTGGTGTTTAATATATCTCATTGTTTTGATGATAACATTAATGAAATTTTGTATAAAAGAAATATATACTCTAATTCTGTTCAAGTGGTTATTTGTTTCAGATATCAAAATTAGTATTATTCTAGAAGCAAGAACGCCTCTGAACATTTCAGAATGATAAAGCTCTGAGCGTCAGAAGCAATACATCAGAAGACTTTAATCTGCTACAGATGACTCTGAGTGAAGCTGAGAAGAATTTGAGTAAAGAACATACAGTAAAGTTTCAGAAGACTCTGGAAGTACTTAACGCTGCAAGTACAGAGGCTCTGATAAGCAAGTCTGCTCTGTTAAAGATTTTCATGCTAAAGCACTTTGCTGCAAAACTCTGTTAGAGTAACTCTGATCTGAAGAACTACCAACATCATCAGAGGATCTGATGCAAAATGTTCCAAAGTTATTGAAGAAGATGTTTTTCAAATAAAGATCCGTTGGCATATTCCTTGTCCTTATCCAAACGGCTCTTTCCTCATTCGTGCATGACGCAAGAATTCAGAAAAAAAGGATTTGTCTGAACATTCCTCTTCTGAGAAAGGAAAAGTCAATAGAAGACAAAAGCAACAGAATGCACAGTGTTGCACAGTCTTTGAGAAATGGACTTCAAGTACTATAAAAGCAAATCTCAGCATCACTTCAAAGTTGACGAATCACTTGACAAATTATTCAACAAGCAACTCATACAAACATTCTTCAAAGCTGAATAGTTTTTATTTCGCTCTTAAACTTGTGTAAAAATCACAGTTGTGATATAGCTTTTTAGAAGCAACTCTTAAACACATTGTTAGTTTATCTTTTGTAAAAGATTCCTTAAGAGACCAAGTGTGGTCAGATTTCTTGAGAAGACTAAGACTGTTTGTCTTAGTGGTTAACACTGTAATCAGTTTGATTTAGTGGATTAAGTCCTTGTTGAGCAAGGAAAATCACCTTGGTAGGGTGGACTGGAGTAGTTTGAGTTCAAACGAACCAGGATAAAAATACCTTGTTATTTTTCTATCATCCTAATTGTTTTTAAAACCCTTATTCAACCCCCCCCCCCCCTTCTAAGTGTTTTTTCCTACCTTCAGTTGGCATCAGAGCTCCGATTCTGTAAGTGATATCACTTAACCGTGACAGAGAAAGATCCTGTTGGGAAAAACTCTTGATCTATTATTCTTGATTTATCATGGCTGAAACTTTAACTTCAAACAACAACAAATATGATGATAAAGACAAAATCAACACCAAACCTCCCATGTTTGATGGTGACAAGTTTGATTATTGGAAAGATAGAATAGAAAGTTTATTTCTAGGCTATGACGCTGACTTATGGGATTTGGTCATTGATGGTTATATTCATCCTACAAATGATGAAGGCAAAAAGGTTGACAAAAAGTCAATGACTGATTAACAGAAAAAGGATTTTAGAAATCATCACAAGGCGAGAAACATTATGTTAAATGTTATATCTCATATTGAGTATGAGAACATAACAAATAGAGAAACATCATTTAATATGTTTGAATCTTTAAAAATGACGCATGAAGGAAACTCCCAAGTGAAGGAGACAAAGGCCTTAGCGCTCATTCAGAAATACGAAGCCTTCAAGATGGAGGAATCTGAACCTGTGGAAGCTATGTTCTCAAGATTTCATATTCTAACTGTTGGTCTGAAGGTTCTAGACAAAGGTTACTCTACTTCTGATCACGTCAAGAAGATAATCAGAAGCTTACCAACAAGGTGGAGACCAATGGTGACAGCGCTGAAGCTTACAAAGGATCTAAATAAAATCACTCTGGAGGAACTTATCAGTTCCTTAAGGAGTCATGAGATTGAGCTGGAAGAAGATGAACCTTAGAAGAAAGGTAAGTTTGTTGCGCTAAAATCTAATAAATCTGCTAAAGCTTTGCAGGTAATTGAAGAAAGCTCTGAAGAATCTTCCTCTGAAGAAGATGAACTGTCTTTGCTGTCTAGAAGGATAAACCAACTCTGGAAGCATAAACAAAAGAAGTTCAGAAACTTCAAGAGATCTGATCAACATGGCGAATCTTATGGACACAAGAAATCTGGAAAGAAAGATGTAGTGTGCTACGAGTGCAAGGAGCCAGGCCACTATAAAAAGGAATGTCCCAAACTTCTAAAGGAGAAACCCAGAAAGAAGTTTGAAAAGAAGAAGAAAGTTCTAATGGCCACGTGGGAAGATTCAGATGCTTCTGAATCTTCATCAGAGTCAGAAGATGAATATGCTAATGTGGCACTGATGGCTGACATGGAGGACCACGAAGAAACAGCTGAATCTGGATCAGAATCAGATTCAAAAGAGGTATTTTCTGAACTTACCAGAGCTGAACTTACCGAAAGTTTATCTGAAATTCTTGAAAGCTACAGTAAGATCAAACTCAAATACAAGAAGCTTCAGAGCCATCTTGCATCTGAGACTGATCAGCTAAGATCAGAAGTTGCTGAGCTTAAAGCAAATAATCTTAAAATGAAAAATGATTTAGAAAAAGCTCAAAAGTCTGACTCAGATCCTATGCCATGCTCTAAAAATATTTTAGAAGAGTATGATTATAGTTTTCAGAGGTTTCTGTCCAGAGGCCTAGATAGAAGCAAAATGGCTTCCATGATCTATGGCGTAAGCAGAAACAACAGAAAAGGAATTGGATATGAATCACCCTCTGGGAAGGATTTAAATCCAAAACCTGTTGATAAGCTGATCATTAAGTATTCTCCTATGTATACTCACTTTAAATATGGTCACTTAAATGATATTAAGCACACACGTTCTGATCAAAACAACCCTGTGTTCAATAAACCAAAACTTCATTAGAACAAAGATGCTTTTGAGGGAAAGAAGTTCAGACAGAACTTCAGACCTACTAACCCCAGAGGACCCAAGAAAATATGGATACCTAAGGACAAAATAATCTTTGATGCAGATGTCCTTAGCAGCAAAGTCGATACACCAATCATGGTACCTGGACTCTGGCTGCTCACAACACATGACGGGAAGAAGGTCTATGTTCCAAAGCCTGGAACTTAGATCTGGAGGTGACGTGAAGTTTGGAGGGAACTAGAAGGGCAAAATCATTGGCTCTGGAACTATTGGTAATGGTAACCTTCCTTCCATATCTAATGTTTTACTTGTTGAAGGATTAACATATAATCTATTGTCCATAAGTCAATTAAGTGACAATGGTTATGATATAATCTTCAATCAAATATGTTGTAAAGCTGTGAGTCAAAAAGATGGGTCAATCCTCTTTAATGGGAAAAGGAAGAACAACATTTACAAAATTAATCTTTCAGAACTAAAAGTTCAAAATGTAAAATGCCTTCTGTCTGTTAACGATGAGCAATGGGTCTGGCATAGAAGATTGGGTCATATTAGTATGAGACGTATATCTCAGATTAATAAACTCAATCTGGTCAGAGGACTTCCTCAGTTGAAGTTCAACTCAGATGCTCTTTGTGAAGCATGTCAGAAAGGAAAATTTTCAAAATCTTCTTTCAAAACTAAAAATGTTGTTTCTACCTCTAGACCATTAGAGCTGCTTCATATTGATCTGTTTGGACCAGTGAAAAGTGCATCCATTAGAGGCAAGAAGTATGGATTAGTCATAGTTGATGACTACAGCATATGGACGTGGGTAAAATTCCTGAAACACAAGGATGAGTCACATTCTGTATTCTTTGACTTCTGCAAACAAGTCCAAAACGAAAAAGAATTTAAAATTATTAAAGTCAGAAGTGATCATGGTGGAGAATTTGAAAATAGATGCTTTGAAAAATATTTTAAAGAAAATGACATTGCACATGATTTTTCTTGTCCTAGAACTCCTTAACAGAATAGAGTTGTAGAAAGGAAAAATAGAACATTGCAAGAAATGGTCAGAACCATGATCAACGAGACTAACATGGCAAAACATTTTTGGGCAGAAGCAATTAATACATCTTGTTATATTCAAAACAAAGTTTCTGTAAGACCTCTTCTGGAGAAGACTCCTTATGAATTGTGGAGGAATAGAGAGCCCAACATTTCTTATTTCCATCCTCTTGGATGTGTTTGTTTTATTTTGAATACTAAGGAAAATCTGAACAAGTTTGATTCTAAAGCTCAGAAGTGTTTCATGCTTGGATATTCTGAACGCTCTAAAGGCTACAGAGTATACAATACTGAGACACAGACTGTAGAGGAATCAATTCATGTTATATTTGATGATAAGCTTGGCAATCAAAAGCTAAAGCAGCTTGAAATTTCTGCAGATAAAGAAGTCCTTCTCACAAACTCTGAAGAATCAGAGGCGGACAAAGCTCAAGCAAAAGCACCAAAAGCAACGTCAGATGCTACTCCTTTGATTGTTCAGATGGACAACTTGACAATTTCTGAAGAACCAACTGTTAAAGGATCATCCAAAATCAAAGCCTCTCATCCAGAGGAAATGATAATTGGAAAAAAGGATGACCCTATCAGAACAAGATCCTTTCTCAGATCATCTAGAACGTCATTGTTTGGTTTGGTATCTACCATTGAAACTACCTCTGTGGATGAGGCTCTGCAAGATAATGATTGTATACTTGTTATATAAGAGGAGCTTAACCAATTCACAAGGAATGATGTTTGGGATCTGGTTCCAAGACCAAATGGATTCAATATCATTGGAACAAAATGGGTTTTCAGAAACAAGCTGAATGAGCAAGGAGAAGTTATCAGAAATAAGGCTAGGCTGGTTGCCCAAGGATATAGTCATCAAGAAGGTATAGATTACACAGAGACATATGCTCCTGTGGCAAGGTTAGAATCTATTCGCTTGCTTATTTCTTTTGCTGCACAGAATAACATCACTCTGTATCAAATGGATGTTAAAAGTGCTTTCTTAAATGGCTTCATAGAAGAGGAAGTTTATGTTCATCAACCCCCTGGTTTTGAAAATGAAAAATTTTCAGAACACGTTTTTAAACTGAAGAAATCACTCTATGGCTTAAAACAAGCTCCCAGAGCTTGGTATGAGAGGCTGAGTAATTTTCTTCTGGAAAATAATTTTATCAGAGGAAAAGTTGATACTACTCTCTTCCATAAATCAATTAAGTAAGACATTTTAATCTGTCAAATCTATGTAGAGGATATTATTTTTGGAACTACCAATATTACGCTTGGAAAGGAGTTTGCTCAATCTATGCAGGCAGAATTTGAAATGAGCATGATGGGAGAACTCATATTCTTTCTGGGAATTCAAGTGAATCAAACTCCAGAAGGCACCTACATACATCAAACAAAGTATGTAAAGGGGCTTCTGAAGAAATTCAACATGACAGAAAGTAAGCTAGCAAAGACTCCAATGCATCCAACAAGCACTCTAGGTAAAGAAGAGGTAAGTAAAAAGGTAAATCAGAAGCTCTACAGAGGTATGATTGGTTCTCTTCTGTACTTGACTGCTTCTAGACCTGATATCCTCTTTAGTGTTTGTCTATGTGCTAGATTCGAATCAGATCCTAGAGAATCTCACTTAACAGCTGTTAAGAGGATTCTGAGGTATCTGAAAGGTACTACTAACGTAGGTTTGTGTTACAGAAGATCTGATGAATACAGATTAGTTGGATTATGTGATGCTGATTATGCTGGAGACAGAATAGAACGTAAAAGTACTTCTGGAAGCTGTCAGTTTCTGGGAAGTCATCTGATCTCATGGTTCAGTAAGAAGCAACCTACAATAGCACTTTCAACAATAGAAGCAGAATATATTGTTGCTGCTGGTTGTAGCACACAGATGCTCTAGATGAAAACTCAACTAGAAGATTATCAGATACATGAGAGTAACATTTCTATCTTCTATGATAATACTTCTTCTATTTGCCTATCTAAAAACCCTATTTTACATTTTAAGGCAAAGCATATAGAAATTAAACATTATTTCATCAGAGACTATGTTCAGAAGGGAATTATAAGCTTAAATTTTATTGATACAGACCATCAATGGGCTGATATCTTTATAAAACCCCTTGCTGAAGATAGGTTTAAATTTATTCTGAAGAATATTAGTATAGATTTTTGTCCAGAATAAAACTATTATCCAGAAGCAAATTTATTTAGGTGAAATATGATTAATGTCTATACTCTGAAGTAATTCATCTGATTATTTCTATTGGTACGTTATTTATTTGTTGTGAAACTCTGATCTAACAAGTCTCAGAAGATCTGAGCGTTGATTAACGTTTCTTATTCTAAAGAGATTCAGAGGCACATCAACATTAAACACGTGTCACATGAAATCTGAAAAGGTGGAGTGTAAACAATGAGACGTCGTTTAGAGGTACTATTTGAATTCCCAATTCCTCGTTTTCCTCCCCACGTTTGTCATAATCATTTAATGCTCTTTTTTATGTGACTTTTTGTTTTAAATTAATTGAATTAAATGCTGAACGTGTGAATGTGTGCCCTAATTTTTGCCCCTTTATATTCCACAACACAACACTTCTCACATTTTTCACTCTCTCTCACACCTATATGCGTTTCTGTTTGCTTCATTGCTTCATCTTCTCTTCCAAACCCAAATCTCAAAGAAGAACTTGTTATCTCTCAAGATCAGAAATGGAAACTTCATCTTCAACCTCTCAATAGTTTGAATCTACAATGGCTGCGGTTTCATCTTCTAATATGGGTCCTGCTTCGTTCAAAGAACCTGTAAGAACTATTCTCACACCTGTTGATCAACTGGATGTTTTATGTGAGTTCTTGGTAGATTTTGAATGTATTGTTGTGAATGGTTTTGATTTGCGTCAAACTGTGTCATCACAAGGATGGACAAAGTATTTTGATAGACTGATAGGTCTAGTTTATCCTTGCTTGGTTAAAGAATTTTGGATCCATGCAATCGTTTACCCCAAATTCATCGTTTCTTTAGTTCTGGGTAAAGAGATTATCATCATTGAAGATCTGATTCGCAAGTTGATAGGATATCAAGAAATAGATGGTGTTACTCATCTGCCAGCAGCTCGTATTAAAATGGATGAGGTGTATAGTGAAGTTTTCACTTCTGGGGAAGTTTCAAACAAAATAAAGGATTTAAAGGTTCATTACAAGATCTGGGTAAAGATCTTCTTAGGTTGCATACATCACAGGAAATCTACTAATTCTCTTGACTACATCAACACAAATCAGATGTATTTCATGTACTGTCTAGGTAAAGGCATCAAGGTGGATCTGCCTTACTTACTTTTTACTCATCTGTGGGGACATGTAAAAATGTCAAGAGAATCTGTCAAAACAAACCATCAGAAGGTCAGAAACTGGATCCCTATGGGAAGACTGATCTCAGATATTCTGACTAAAAATGGATTAGTGGCTCATCTGATAGAGGCTGATCAGACAGAAGAGATAGCTTCAATTATTGGAAAGCCTCTGAATGGAAAGAGTCTACAGAGGATGAGGATAGTAGAAGCACTTACTTCTGCACCAGTTCAGATCAACATTGAAGAAGTAAGCCAGAGGAGAATTCCTTTAGACGATTTTCCTCTCTTCACTGCTGAAGAACCAAGGGAAATTCTTCTGAGCTACATTGTTGAATGCTTAGCATATGGAACTCCCTTGCTACTAGACTTGATCAAAAGAGCAAATGAACCTGGACCAGATTTCTATGGGGAGAAACAGAAAAAGAGAAGAAAGGTCTCAGAGGAAGGATCTTCGAAGCCTAAGAGGAAAGCTTCTGGAGAAGCATCTTCTGCAAAGCCAAAACGCTTCAAGAAGCAGAAAGGTAACCCTTCTTCAAATTTATCTTCCATTTCAGAACAAGTAACGGAAACACCAACATCTGAACCTCCTCCTCCTTATGACCATATTCTTGCTCCTTCTCCTCTTCACACTTCTGAACACAATTCTACTGAACCTGAACCTATATCATCTCAACCACAAAACTCTGAACCCATATCATCTGAACCACAAACATCTCAACAACTACACTCTGAACCTCAACAAAATCAAACTTCTGAACCACAACAACCACAATCATCTGAACACACTACATTTGTACCATCCACACCTTCCTTCAACATCCATCAGAAAACTACTTCTGATAAAACCCCATCTTCTATTCCACAATCATTTGAACCAAACCCTTCTGTAAACCAACCATCTGAACATCCACCATCTGAAAATCAAACATCTGAACCACAACAATCAGAAACCATACCATCTGATCCTGAACCTGTCATTCTTGATCTCCAACCTCTCACGACTGTCTTTCCAGTTTCATCTGAATCTTCTGATTCATCTGATTCCACTAATTCTGATAGATCAAATGTTATCTCTTCTTTTCTCAAACCCTTTGTTTCTATCCCATCGGACCCTGAGGATGATACTTTTTCATCTGGACCAACCCCATATGAACCTAAGGTTGTTAATACCTCATATGTCCGCATTCCATCTTATCCTCATGTCTTCATTATTCCTTCTTTTTCTATACCTTCAACCTTTGCTACCACTAACATCACCCTTAGAAGCCTATCTGAAACCTAAACCTAGGCTAGATGTTGGTACACTGTTTGCTGGTTTTGAAAAAGAAATAAATATGTGGTTATCTACTGTTAAGAAGAAGTGCCTCTCAAGCATTGACCCTGCTGATTCTGAAGCCATCTGGACTAGATTCAGAACCAGATTCAACTTTGTGGCTTCAAATCTTCAAGAGATTTGCTCTGATGATGCAAAGGTCAGATTTGCTGAAGCTGTCAAACTCACTCTTCTGAGTATTCGTAGAAATCCAACTTTGCTTCTGGAAAACACACCTGCAAAGGATGTGTGTCTTCCTTCTGAAGACTTTGCTGCATCTGAGACTACTGAAGTGTCTAGGCCTGAAGAAGTCATTCCAGAAGGTTCTGCTCCTGGTCCTGAAGAAACTCTTGACTCTGTTCAACCTTATGACATGATTGTACAGAATACATCTGCTTCTATGGTTATTCACAATGCATCTGCTTCTGCGTCTGCTCCTGAGTCATCTGAAGTGAAGAAAGAAGATGGAGATCTGAATGCTAAGTTTGCTCAGCTAGAGGCTAGTAACACTGAGATACGATCTTGGATGGTAAAGCAAGAAAAGACCACTAAAGAAATCAAGACTTGGATGGCCAAGCAAGAAGAGTCAACCTCTGAGATAACAAATCTTCTGAGGATTTTGGCTTCCCGTTCTTCTTCTTAGTTTCTTTGTTGTTTGTGCACTTATGTGTTAACTGTTTGTCTGTTTCTGTTTTGGATTATTTTTATCAATGCATCTGTGAATGTTGTGTTTTTTCCAACTGAATCTATCATATGATTTATTGTTTTCCTCTGTTATATTTTTTTTGTCTTAAAGGTTTTCTTTTTGATATGACAAAAAGGGGGAGAAAATGGTAATTTTGATAATTCACATAAACAGATACCAAAAGGCAACTCATACATGATATATCTCATCTTATCATATTTTTGAGTGTTTCAGAGCTAATAATTCTCATCTGAAATTTTTTTAAAAATTAACTCTGAACAAGAATCTGAGAATCTACAAGTTTGCTATAACGCTGAAAAGAATACAAGAGCTGAAGGGGAAGTATTTAATTTTTTCAGAAGTATTCATTTCAGGGGGAGATTAATATTCTCAGGGGGAGAGATATTTTTTTTCTATTTGAACAAAATTTCTCATAGTTTTTGTCATCATCAAAAAGGGGGAGATTGTTAGAACACAGATTGGTGTTTAATACATCTCATTATTTTGATGATAACATTAATGAAATTTTGTATAAAAGAAATATATACTCAAATGCTGTTCAAGTGTTTATTTGTTTCAGATATCAAAATTAATATTATTCTGGAAGCAAGAATGCCTCTGAACATTACAGAACGATAAAGCTCTGAGAGTCAGAAGCAATACATCAGAAGACTCTGATCTGCTACAGATGACTCTGAGCGAAGCTCAGAAGAATTTGAGTAAAGAACATACAGTAAAGTTTCAGAAGACTCTGGAAGTACTTAACGCTGCAAGTACAGAGGCTCTAATAAGCAAGTCTGCTATGTTAAAGATTTTCACGCTAAAGCACTTTGCTGCAAAACTCTGTTAGAGTAACTCTGATCTGAAGAACTAGGAACATCATCAGAGGATCTGATGCAAGATGTTCCAAAGTTGTTGAAGAAGATGTTGTTCAAATAAAGATTCGTTGGCATATTCCTTGTCCTTATCCAAACGGCTCTTTCCTCATTCGTGCATGACGCAGGAATTCAGACAAAAAGGATTTGTCTGAACATTCCCCTTCTGAGAAAGGAAAAGTCAATAGAAGACAAAAGCAACAGATTGATGGTACCTCTATCAAAGCTTACCGGTCTTCCCAATACCCTTGTGGTCCACGTGAATGGTTCATCGTCATTTGGAAGAGTGTTGGCACAGAACTCCCGCACTACCTTCGTGTTGTAGCTGTCTGTCAGCGTCACCAACACGTCCCATCTTTTGCTGTTTATGAGTCATGTGAAAGTCCTGTATGATCCTTTCGGATGAATGAGGAACCTTTTCTCTGGCAGAATCTTTCGCTTGTCCTAAGCCACGTATCGAGCGGCTTGCTTTGGTCCCACAAATCTCTCGCTATCATACTGGATTGGTTGGGACCATGAAGTGCTACCGACCTTTCGCTTCTTAGATGCTATTGACATGGATGCTATCTATACAAAAAACATAGGAGAAGAAAAAAAACAATAGCCACATATCATATTAGTTTAGCAAACAGAATAAGAAAATAAAATACTGTCATGTTCGCAGCACATTTTGCTATGCAAAGACCTGGCGAATACTCGCCCCATGTTCGCACTACGAAAGTGCTAGCGAAGGCTGCGAGTTTTTGAATTTCACCCCTGTTTTCGACCCTTATGCAAGACAACCAATTTACAACACAAACAATTCATGAATATCAACATTGGTCATGCTAGGGACAACTATCAACAAACATTCAACCATAATTTCAACAAAATGATTCTATCCCTACAAAACCCATATGGCAAGTCTTATACAAACTAACATATCCTAATCAACAAAAGAAATGAAAAATAAAAACAAACCTAGTTGAAGTAGCTTGAATGAAGTTGTTAGACAAAATTAGGGTTTGCAATGTGATGTGAGAAGTGAAGAGTGACAATGTGGCAAGTGAAGTGCAAAGTGACACACAAAAAATCCGTAGAGAACCAAAAACCAGTTTGGGCCCAAATGGGTGGCCCACTGAAATTTAAAAAAACACTGATGTGGCAGACCTGATTCGCTCTGCTTGCACTGCGAACTTCCTAGCGGACATGTTCGCTCAGCTCTTCGCACTATGAAGGTGCTAGCGAACATGACAGGTTTTGGTTTTTTTCTCTTTCAAATTCAGATCATTTTTCAGCATAAGTTCTACCACTTCATGCACAACAATTACACTACCAAAAAAAACAGTAAATAGTTACAATGTTGGGGTGCCTCCCAACAAGCACTTTATTTAACGTCGTTGGAGATCGACGGTCCGATGCGTTCACGGATTGCAAAAGGGCACAGAGGTGGTGTCCCGCTCGAAATCACCACTTAAGTAAATCTTCAATCTTTGTCCGTTGACTGTCCAATTCTCTTTAGTCTTTATGTCTTCAATAGTGATTGCCCCGTAACTCAAAATGTTGCGAATCCGAAACAAACCCGACCACTTAGACTTTAACTCACCCGGGAAACAATCTCAACCTAGAATTGAAAAGTAACACCATTTTTCCTACCTCAAACTTCTTGGTCACAATATTTTTATCATGATACCCCTTCACTCGGTCTTTGTAGAGTTTGTTTGATTCATAAGCTTGGAGGCGTATTTCCTCCAACTCATGAAGTTGGCTTTTTCTTTTGTCGCCACTCAAGTGCTAATCAAAATTTAGCAACTTTAATGCCCAAAAGGCTTTGTGTTCCAATTCAACCGGGAGGTGACAGTTTTTTCCGTAGACCATTTTAAAAGGGGTGAGACCAATCGGAGCCTTGAAAGTTATCCGATAAGCCCACAAAGCATCGTCAAGCTTGCTTGACCAATCCTTCCTCGAGCTGGACACGGTTTTTTCCAAAATCTTTTTAATTTCTCGGTTTGATACTTTTGCTTGTCCGTTAGCTTGCGGATGGTACGGTGTTGCAACTTTGTGCTGCACACCATACTGTTCCAAAGCTTTTGCTAACTGAGTGTTATAAAAGTGGGATCCTCCGTCACTTATTAACACTCTCGGAGTACCAAAGCGATAAAATATATTTTTTTCAAAATTTTTATCACGGTTTTCCCATATGCCTTAGCGCTAGGTATGGCTTTTACCCACTTTGAAACATAGTCAACTGCAACAAGAATGTACTCATTTCCAAACGACAATGGGAAGGGACCAACAAAATCAATGCCCCAACAATTGAAAACCTCGACTTCTATCATGATTTGCAGTGTCATTTCATTTTGTTATGATATTCCATCAATCCTCTAACATTTGTCACAACTTTTTGTGTGCGCATGCGCATCTTTGAACAAGGACGGCCAATAAAATCCCGATTGGAGGACTTTTGCAACCATTATTGTGTCATTAAAGTGACCTCCATACAGAGAGTTGTGATAAAATTCCAAAGGATGTCTTTGCCTTCCTCCTGAGATACACATCTCCTTAAAATGTTGTCGACACCAAGTTTGAACAGATGAGGCTCATCCCACACAAAGTACTTGGCGTTAGATTTTTTTTCTCTGGTGACTAGTTAGACCTTCCGGCATTAATCTTGTGGCTTTATGGTTAGCCATGTCGGCAAACCACGGTCTAACCTTCACCATATACAACTATTCATCAGGGAACTCTTCCCTCACCTCCTGCTCATGTTTTGTGACTTCATCATTCACAAGGTGGGACAAGTGATCCGCTACCACATTCTCGGATCCTTTCTTATCATGAATTTCAAGATCAAATTATTGTAATAAGAGGATCCAATGAATTAACCGTTGCTTGGAATCTAGCTTGGTTAACAGATACTTGATCGCCGCATGATCGGTGTATACCACAACTTTGGACCCGATCAAATAAGACCTAAAATTTTCTAATGCATACACTATGGCCAGCAATTCTTTTTCAGTTGTTGCATAGTTTATTTGAGCATTGTTAAGAACTTTTCTTGCATAGTGTATCGCATGGAAAATTTTGGTTTTTCTTTGGCCTAACACTGCGCCAACCGCATAATCACTCGCATCACACATGAGTTCAAAATCATTTTTCCAATTTGGTGCGACGATTATGGGAATAGTGATTAGGATTTGTTTCAAAGAATCAAAAGATGTCATACAAAACTCGTCAAAAAGAAAAGACTTATCTTTATTAAGCAGGTTGCTCAACGATTTCACTATCTTTGCAAAGTATTTGATGAATCTTCGGTAGAATCCTGCATGACCCAGAAAACTTCAGATTCCCTTCACATTCAGAGGTGGTGGAAATTTTTCAATAACTTCCACTTTAGCCCTATCAACTTTGAGTCCCTTTGAAGAAACCTTGTGCCCAAGCACAATGCTTTATGTAACCATGAAGTTGCATTTCTCCCAATTAAGCACCAAATTAGTATCCACACACCTCACTAAGACAACATCAAGATTTTTCAAACAAAGATCAAATGAAGGTCCAAAAACTAAGAAATCATCCATAAACACCTCGATAGTCTTTTCAATCAAGTCTGAGAATATAGCTTGCATACACCTTTGAAAAGTCGTCGGTGCATTACAAAAACCAAACGACATCCTCCTATAAGCAAAGACTCCGAAAGGACAAGTGAAAGTTGTTTTTTTTATGATCCTTCAGGTTGAAAATGATTTGATTATACCCTGAGTATCCATCCAAAAAGTAATAATATTCTTGGCCGGAAAGTCTCTCGACCATTTGATCCATGAAAGGAAGAGGGAAGTGATCTTTTCTTGTAGCTTGATTGAGTCTACGGTAGTCGATGCACATCCTACATCCTGTTATAGTTTTTGTTGGAATCAACTCATTCTTCTCATTATGTATAACTGTCATTCCACCTTTCTTTGGCAGCACTTGAACTGGACTAACCCACGGACTATCAGAAATAGGATAAATCATGCCAGCATCCAACATTTTGACAACTTCTTTTCTCACCACTTCTTTCATAGTAGGATTCAATCTTCTTTGTGGTTGAACTACCGGTTTGAAATCTTCCTCCATGAATATTCGGTGCATACAATAGGAAAGACTTATACCTTTCAAGTCAGAAAGAGTCCAACCCATCACCTCTTGATTTTTCTTCAAAACACCAATTAATTCCCTTTCTTCCTCCATGGTTAGATCTGAACTTATGATCACCGACTTGTTTTTCTCTTCATTAAGGAAAACATACTTAATATGAGATGGTAACAACTTCAACTCAAGTTTGACTTCCTCATTGTTGTCTTTTTTCAAAAATTCCACCTTTTCTTTCAAAGGGGGGATTTCCTCTAATTCTTCAAGCTCCTACAAACACTTTTCAATCTCTCTTTCTTCTTCATCATTGACTTTTGAAAGAGCATTGGTAATAACTTGTTGTAATGGTGTGGGAACTTGCAATAACTCCTTAACTTTTTTTATCGCCACTTCCGTTGCATCGATTCTAAAACAATCGGTCTTGTCCTTTAAAAGCTTCATGGCTTCAAAAAGATTGAAACAAATCTCCTCATCTAGAACTCTAACCTTCATTAGACCATCATCCATATCAATCGCCATGTGCGTGGTCTTCATAAAAAGTCGCCCAAGAATCAAGGGAGAGTCTTTATCTTCTTCCATATCAATTACTACAAAGTCAATTGGGAACAAAAATTTATCAACCTTTACCAACACGTCTTCGGCTACACCATGAGGGCAAGTGGTTGATTTGTCGGCAAGTTGCAATTTCATTTGAATGGACTTCAACTCCATGTATCCCAACCGCTTCACAATGACCAAGAGTATCAAATTGATACTAGAGCCTAAATCGACCAACCCTTTGCCAATATACGTGTTTCCAATTATGATGGGCAAAGTGGCTCGTCCCAGATCACTTTCTTTTCTCGGGAGAGTACATTGAATGATTGCGCTACAACTAGCATCCACCATGATAGTTTCTTGGTCCGTATACCTCTTCTTCTTTGTAAGCATGTCCTTCATGAATTTATCATACTTGGGCATTTCCTCCAATGCTTTGGAAAATGGAATATTGATTTGCAATTGCTTGAATATGTCCATGAACTGAGCATATTGTCTCGCATTATCTTTCCTTGTTGGAGCATGTGGATATGGAAAATTTTGAATCGGGATAGTGCTCACTTGCTCTTTTCCTTTCCTAGACTTTTTTCATTCTTTCTTCTCTCTTATTTTTCTCTTCTTCCTCACTCTTTTTCACTCTCTTTTTTTCAACTAAATCTCCCTCAACATTTTTTTCTACTTCATTCTCAATATTTTTAATTTCTTTTTCAACTACAACCTCTTCCGCCACTACCTCCTTACATACACCCATGCCAATCTCCCTACCACTTCTTGTGAGAATCTTCATGCAATGCTCCTTAGGATTTGGAAGAGCGGTAGCCGTGAAAGGCCATTTTTGTTGATCGGCCAATTGTTTTGATAATTGGCCCACTTGTGTCTCCAAATTTTTTATAGCCGCATCAGTGCTCTTTTGATTTGACATTGACATTTGCATAAATTAAGTAAGAGTTTCTTCCATCTTTGACGGTGCACTTTGAGTTTGTGGTGGTTGAGTGTAATTTTGATATTGTTGACGATTTAAAGTTCCTTCTTCTTGTGGCCTCCAAGTTTGTTGGTACCCTTGATTTGGTCTTTGATAACCTTAATTTGCTTGTTGATAAGGTGGTCTTTGTTGGTATCCCTGATTTTGATTTCCGGCATAGTTGACTTCTTCTAATACCGGAGGATAATACCCGGTGAGACGCTCGCCTTTACACAATTCACAACTTGCTACTTGAGATTTGGTAGGAACTTTTTGCATCTCTTTGATTTGTCGTGGAAGCTTCGACATTTGTTGAGTTAAAAGCTCCACTTGTTGTGAAAGAAGTTTGTTCTGAGCAAGAATAACATCATTAATACCTAACTCTAGCACTCCTGGTTTTCGTTGCGCTACTCTACGGTTATGATTTCCCTGGTGATCATTAAGTGCCATCTTGTCAATAATTGCTATTGCATCTTTGGCGCTTTTAGACATCAAAGAACCCCCCACCGTAGCATCCAACAAAGTCTTGTGAACCGAGAGGAGACCATTGCGAAAAATGTGAACTTGCGTAAGTTCATCAAAATTGTGTCCTTTGCATTTCCTCAACATTGACTTGAATCTCTCCCAAGCTTCGTTGAGGGATTCATTTCCTCCTTGTGAAAATACAGCTATCGCAGTTTTTGCTTCCATGAAACGATTATGTGGAAAGAACCGTTTCAAGAAACTTCTCTTCCAATAAATTCCAATCTGTCATAACTGTCGTAGACTGATCAAGATACCATTCCTTCGCTTTCCCAATCAAAGAATGAGGAAATAACCTCCTGAACAGTGATTCTTCATCAGCTTCTGTTGCACCCGCAATCTCATAGAATTTGGTAATATGTGTAAACGGATCCTCATAATCTAACCCCGTGAAATGATTTTGATAAATGAGTGCAAGGATTCCCGTTTTCATCTCAGCTTGCCTTCCATTTTTCAGATTGTGCACAAACTAAGCGGTGTGTCTTGGATTGTTTGTACATGGAACTGAAACTGGAGGTGGAGGTGGTGGTGGTGTTGCCATAATTGGTGAATTAGGTGGAGTGGATGAAGAAGATTATCCGCGCTCTTGTCTTTCAATAGCTTGTTTCCGTCTTCGCCTTGTGCGACTGTTGGTATGGCGAGCAGTTCTCTCAATCTCAGGATCGAAAAGAAGGTCTTCAGGCCGAACTTGTCCTTGCATAAACAAATTCTGCACACTGGCCAAACAGATCAAAAAGCACAAAGAATTACAGAGATAAGATATTCACAATACACAAATCTTAAAATTACTAAATTATCGCAATGCTTGCAATATTTTACTAACAATCCCCGGCAACGGCGCCAATTTGCTAAAATTATTTTTCGATAGTGTTTTGTCGTATCCACAGAGATTGATGAGAATATGAGATGCTTTCCATTCAATGGTTTAATAATTTTAGAAGGGTTTTTTTTAAATGGTTTCTATATTTGTAACAAGAGTTTGCAAGAAATAAAACAGAATAAAATTTGGTCTTAGTTTGATAAAAAGCATGCCAAGATTAGGTTTCGCTAATCCATCCTAAACGTATCCAACCGATCAAATATGTGAACATAGTTTTAACTAACATAACCGCGTATCCTCACAAAAACATTCATTTCTAAAGCGATTTCGTGGATGTTATTGTTTCGACCGTTAAATGATCTCTCTAAATAACACTCGAAACAATAATCATTAAGACCAATACAAAGCAAATATCAACTTTCAAACCTATGTCTAGAGTTTGTATAGTTCATAGATGAAGAGATTAGGTCAAGACTTGAAAAGTTCATGTCTAAAGTAATCCAAACTATATATATAACAAAAGATAGCAAATAACTTCATCTATATTGATCAAAGCATTATTCACATACAAAAGATCAAGAAGAATACATAAAATCTGAACTAGCTACCTCTAACCTTGACAAAAGAGGGGTTTAGCCACCCATTTCCATGATAGCTTGAGCAACAAGTTTTAGAAGAAGGTTGATCAACATCTGAGTCGAATAATCGAGATTGGATGGAAATCCACCTTATTTTTGTGAAATATTTCTAAGCGATGATGAGAAATGGAGAAACTAGGTTTTTAGGTCTGAAAATCTTCTCAAAAGAAAAGTACAAGAAAAATATATTTTCCCAAAAAGTGGCACATACTACTTATAGAAGGCCTGCTGAGCTGTCATGTTCGTAGTGCGAACAAAGTGTTCGCCTAGAGAACATTCAAATTGGCACCTGAAGTTCCTATGTATAATGAAGACTCCCCTGATAGATTTCCACATGTTCGTTATGCAAAGAATCCTTCGCAGTGCGAAGGCTTCACTACAAACTTCGCACAGCGAATTCTTGTCCAAATACCTACTGCCTCAAGTCTGGGGGTGTTCGCTAGACCTTCGCTTCCTATTTGCTCCAGCGAGTTGTTCGCTGCCTCCTTCGCACAGTGAACTTAGGTCCCTTTTCTTTCTGGATGAACAGTACATTGGGTTTCCTGGCCTTTGCTAGCATGTTCGCTGTGCGAACTTGTTGAAGTTTTTCTGGCAGCTTCGCTAGCAAGTTCGCAGTGCAAACTTGTTGTTGTTTGCATGCTGACTTGGTTTCTTTGTCGTACTTCTTGTGTCTTACTCCTCATTTTTTCATGCCTAATTCCTGCACAATAGCACACAAATCAAAGGAACCAAGATATTTTCACATAATGGTGCAAATCAACCAAAGCAAGAGTGATTTTAACACTTTTTCCACAAAAAGGAGTGAAAGATGCCCGCATTTGATAGTTCAAATAAGCAAAGTTGGACATCTAACAACATTCTTCTCATTTAATGAAGTATCAAGTCACTTCATGCTTTCAACAATATTTCAACAAGGTCATTCAATAAAACAGCGGAATAAAATCAATGTTTAAACATAATCCCCACAACCGGTGGTTATACATCATTAATCCAACAGATAAAAGATATGTAACAATTAATCAAGAAGATAAGAAAAGTATAACGTAATCCCATCATCCCATGTTACATATTAGAGCGGCTCCTAGGACTCGATCAAATAGTAACAGACTCCAAGCACTACTCAGATACCTGGTCATCTGCACTCCCTAAGGAGCACAGACGCAACAAACAAAAAAGGGGTGAGAACTACATTCAATAAATAAGCGGTGAAATACACATGCTAAGGAGTAGTTACACACCACACATACAATTCATACACATGCAACGCACATACACATGCCATCTCAATCACTCGACATTAATAGCCCATAATCAAATACACATATGTAATGTGACTCACTGACTCGACACAATGCATGTGGTGCCAACACAAATACGTACGGTTCACCCTAGAACCTGATTCCCATCAGAATCCGGATAAGTCGTATACGTTCCTCTGAACTACAACTTATCTCCATAACGACTTTCACATGAAGTCTGGATGAATTAGGCACCTATCATGGATTTCCACCTAGTCATCTCCACAAGACACATGACATGAAATGCATGACAACACCATTATGAAAATATGATAATAATTTCAAGCATAATTCACGATCCTCAATGATCCATACGAGCCATCCGCTTACCGTAATTCTCTCGGGAATTACCATCATCACACCAGATCATCCACACTGGACGGTCCTGACCCACACATATCAATCACACCCCTAAGGGCAAAACGTAATTTTCCATATTCTCTTTAATTAAATTCATTACTAATCTTCCTTAGGTTCATTTTAGTCATATTAATCCTACCGATTTAACAGAATTGCGTTCCAAGCAAAATTTGGACAGAAATCACAAAAATGGGAAAAAAAGTCATCTCGGGCCTGCCCATATGCGTATTGCCCTATCTGTTACACGTATTTCCCTGCTGTCAGGCCCACCATACGCGTATTTCCCTATCTGTTATGCGTATTGCCCTGTCTGTTACGCGTATTGCCCTGTCCCATACGCGTATCACCAGAACTGCTGCCAAAAACTCAGATTTCATCCTTTCACGAATCCTCACTCAATACTCTTCATTTTACCACTCAACTCAACCCACAATTCAGTTTTTTGTTAATCGTTTCTCTCTACCTCCACTATACTTCATCTATCCATTATTCTACCAAGATTTCTATCATGTAAGGTTCAATTTCGTTAACCCTCTAACCCTTATTTTCCATATCTGTTACCTATCATAATTTCATCTCAGTATCAATGAGTTTTCACACGATTTTCATATTAATCCCAGATTCATATACACAAACATCACATAATAATCATTCAACAATAACAGTAATTTTAGGTGTTGCACCCTAAAATTTGCTCAACCTTTTCTTAACTTGGTTTATGTTTCATTTCATTTCATTTTGTTCTAGCATTTGCATTGCATAGAATATTTCATTAAACAGGGGATCAAGGGGTTGTGTATGGCAAGATAAGTCTTCTTAGAGGTTTGAGCCTAAGCAAGGGGTGTTACTCAAGCTTAATTGGTCATCAGGACATCTTGAGGTGGTTAATAGTCTTGTGAAAGAATAGATGGATGTGTGTGGGTCAACTCCTAACTTGGAGGCCAATTGAAAAGCATCAGGGGTTTGCGAATGCATGATTATGGGTATAATATTTTGAGAGAGCTCATTGAGTGCTTTGAGATCCATTTGGAGCTTTTTTAAGTTGTTGGGTGAAGTGGAACAAGCCTCAGGCAAGAATGTGGCATTTAGGGTTTTCATCTGGTAAATCCTCAGTTAACTGTTGAAATTGAAGAAGGTTACAACTCAATTCCAAGTATCTATGGTCATGGGATGTTGTGTTGAGATGTATAATATATCATTTCAAGATCAATTCATCAAGGATCAAGAGTGTGAGAAGTTACTAAATTAGGTTTCTCAGGGTAAAATGCCCTATTTAGTGTCTGACTTCAAGACCACCTAACTCAAGATACAAGTCTCATCTCAACTTTTGGCCAACATGAAACTTGCAGAGCATGTTCTTAGCTTTCGTTTGAGTACTAGAAGTCCTTGATTGTATTTATAGAACTCAAGTTATGATCCAGACAAGTTACAGGTCATCAGATGAATGTGATTTTGGTCAACAAAAGTCAACCAATTTCCAAGCCATTTTTGACCTAGAAAGGTGTTTCTCCTTAACTTTTGGCCAACACGAAAGTTGTAGTGCATGGTCTTAGCTTTCCAAAGAGTACTATAAGTCTTTCATCTGATTTGTAGAACTTAAGTTATGAGGGTTACAAGTTAAGGGTATTTTAGGAAAGTAAGATTATAGGTCATAAAATTATAGGTCCATTTCACCAACTTGCACACTTCAAATGGAAATCTTTTCAACATGAAACTTGCTCCAAATAGGGCCATTTTAATTAACAAATCATCTCTTGTCATGGTTGGAGCTTGGATTGAAGATTGGGTGTTTGAATTTTTCATAAAGAAGGCTTAAAATGAGAAATTGGGATTTAATTGATTTGGAACTTTCTCAAGGCAAACTTATGCATTTTTTGAGTGCAAATAATGTTCTAAAGACATTTCCATTTTCACATTTGCAATTTGAAGTATTTAGATTGGTCATTTTCATGGTTTCTTCATCATGAAGAAACAAATTGCAAATCTACCATAGAATCAAAACAAGGCTTAATTCTTGGCCCTTTGATCAACTCAAGCCATGTTCATTTGATTTGTAACAGAATTAAGGTTGGTGTAGTGGAGAAATACGTGTATGGCAAGTGAAAAAAGTGAGGAAAATTTGATTTGTCAATTGGGCTTTAGGGCATGAATTGAAGCATCATTCTCATCTGAACCCAACATATAAAAGGCTAGGAAGCTTCCCAAACCCTCAGAGTTTGTTTTGGTGGTGAATTGGCAGAAATAGAAACTTGAAAAGAGGAGAGAAAAGTGAGAATAGGTTTTGAAGTTACACACCATTGCAAGCAAAATTGAGCTCATCAAAAGTTTCCTTGAAGTATTTGGAACGTTTCTGGGTGGTTAGATTGAAGGTTCAGCCAAAGACAAGACCCAGTGGAGGTGCTCCACTAGGTAATTTCAAAATCACCATATCTCTATTTTTAAGCTTTGTTTTTGTGCCATTATTGCATATTTGAGACGTAGAAACAATGTAGATCATTAATATTTAAAATGAACTGGCATTTGGTGTAATTTCTGTTGGATGAATAAATCTTGTTGTTTGGATTTTGGCTCATTCTTGAGTTTTTAGAACAAATGAAACATGGATTTGAACTCCTCATGAAGTGTAGATGAGTTCTGGATGTTTTGGTTGGCTGATTTCAAGTTTTACAGTTTATGCTCATTTTACATTTGTCTTCGATTTGATATATGGGTTGCTCAAAAGTGAAAACTAAGGTTGGATTTGAGTTCCTCGTGTTGAGAGGATGAATTTGCACTATGATTTTGTCTTTTTTGATGGAGTTTTCATGACTGTGATTTTCTGGTAACTGTTCACGACGGTTGAAGGGCCGGAGAAGATGACCGGAAGGGATCTCCGGCCACCCTCTGTGTTTTCTGGTTTTTGTTGACTCCCATTGTAGGAGATGACTCACATACCATTGGATCTGTTGACTTTCATTTTGGACGTACACGATTAAGACGTATCCTATACTCCCTTTGACCATGCTTACCTGATTACGTTTGAATTTGTCATTTATGCGCTGGCTCTCTCTCATCCACTTGATTGGATTACCAGATGGTTTGATGGCCCTGATTGAAATCCACGTTGGTCCTTACGTTGACTAGCCCTGGTGGATCTCTGGCTTGACCTATTTTATTTTGGGTGCTTGGGCCTCAGATTGCTGTTGGCACCCCCCTTTTGGCCCAATTTCCATTTTCAACTGATTTTTCTTGCTAGTTGCACCGCTGTTTTATCTTCTTTTTTTTAATTTTATTTTCATTTCTTTTTTGTTTATTTTCTTGTTTCAATTTAATTCATTTAAATAACTTCTCCAATTAGTAAAATTCTCCAAAAATATGTTTTAAACTCCTTGGAGTGTCCTTTATTTTATAGAATTTTTATTTTATTTTTTTAGTTTATTTTTCATTTAAAAATGAATTAATTAATTGGAGAGGTTTTTATTTGAATTAAATAGTGACATTGTGTGATCTTTTAATTGTTTCTTCCTTTTTCCTTTGGTCCAATGAGTGAAAATTGATCCTCATACACTTGATGAGTTGAACAATTTTTGAGGACCATTTTGGCCCTGGTTGGTTGACTTTAGGGTTAACTTTTGGTGCCTTCCTTTTGACCCTCGATTTTCCCATTTCAAAGTGGTACATCTTGAATTTAATTTTCTTTTGATGGTGCTTTGAGGGGATATTGGCCTTGTGCCCTTGGCTTCTGTTTGCCAACTTGTTTGGCTATCTTGTGCATTTTATTTGGTAATTGTTGAGCCTTTTTCCTAATTTTGAGATGACTTGCAAGTCAAGTCATCTCCAAGGGAGGTTCCCACACACATCTTGACCTAGTTTGACTTGGATATGACATTTTTGGATCCCTTGAGCTTTCAATTCCTTGTAATTCATGTTTCTAACATGTTAAGGATGTTTTTGGTTCAATTTTAGGTCATGACAATTCTTTGTGCTTGCTCATTTGTGTTCATCTCTTGAGTCTTTTAATTAGGGTTTCCATGTGGAGCTTTCTTGCTTTTCCTTTGTGCATATGCTTGCTTTCTCTTGTGATGTGTTTGCTTTTGCATTTGTGCACTCTTTCCTCATCCTCCATTCTGTCCAATGACCTTTGAGTGTCATTTAAGGTAGCTTGGTCCCTCCTTAGGAGGAACTTGAAGCTTACCTAAAGTGATGAATCCATGAGGACTTTTTCTCATTGTTTTTGTCACACTTGTTTGCTTACTTTTGATGCATATCTCTCCCTTTTCTCTTTGCATCCTCATATGCATGCTTGGTTGAGATGAGCTTATGGTGGATACTTCCCCACACATGTTTTCCTCCCACTTTCATCCTACTTGTGCATTCCATGTATGCATTCTCTTATTTGCATGTTTCCATTGTTCTTTCTTCTTCTTCTTTTGTCTTCCTTCCCTTAGGATTTCTAACCTCTCTTGTTCAAGAGAGGTTATGGTAGACATTAGGGTTCTAACCATGCATGATAACATTAGGTATATGTTTCCCTTTTGTAATCCCAACTTTAGGTGCACTTTGTATGACAATTTCCAGGGTTTGGTCTAGTCCCCCTTTAGTTTGTCCATTTCTCTTCTCATCTTCAAACAACTTCAATCCATTTAATAAAGATAATGAATATTGTGCCATGAGCCTTATACTTGGGAAATGGTGATTGAGTGGCTACCTCTCAATTTCCTAGAGTGTTTAGTATACGTCCTTAGGACGATATGCGACGCATTCGATCCTAGATTTTAGACTTTGTTACAACATACATTATGAACACTCCTAACTCAAAACACTTCTTCTTTAAAAAACACAAAAACAATTCAAACCTTTTTATCCTTCGGGATCTTAATCAGGAAAACCTTTTCATAAACAAGAGTTTTGTTAACTTTCAGTCCTATCGCAAACGGTAACGCCTAAGTCTCCAATGGTCGAGCTACATACACCAAACTGCTAGAACTGTCTGTTAACCCTACTCGGGTAAAACATCTGAACAACCTGTGTTCCCTTTTAGCCCAAACTACATTTGCTATGATCTTTCATACCAGATGAAAGTAGGTAGGCACAAGACGCGATGTCTTGGCGAGCAACCTCCCCCCCCCCCCTTTTCACCCGTAGTTAGCCGAACTACGTTGACTTTGACTTCTCATTTCAGATGAGATACGTAGGCACAAAGCGTCGTTGCTTTGCCGAGTCACTTCTTTTTCTTTTGTCCTCAAGCCTGTAGTTAGATAGTTTCAATCACCCTTTTAGATAGACAACATGCGTGGATCTCGTCGAGTACGACAGACGTGAGGGGTGCTCATACATTCCCCTTGCGTAACCGACTCCTGAACCTAGGACTTGGTTGCGATGGCCTCGTCTTTTCCCGTTTTCGTCAGGTTTTTTCCGATCGTTTCCTTTCCCCTCTTTGGGATAAATAACGATAGGTGGTGACTCTGTTAGTCATTGCCGACCTCTTTTTTTCGCAGTAGCGACATTAGGGAATCCATCATGTTACGAATTTCAGATCAAGGAAACCAAAACAGACATAAATCCTATGAGAGAAAGGACCTCTCACTACCCTCTCATGTTAATTCACCCATATTGAAATTCATTCTCCCCCTTACCTTGTATTTGAGCTCTTTCTTGGCAACAACGATGGAATCTTGGTTCTTCTGCCCTAACTCTCCTTTCTCTGTCTTTTTCCTCTTTTACGTGTTAATTGTCTAACTCTTCCACTAACCATCTCTTAACCCCTTAATCAGCTTTTAATTCTATTAATACAATTAATAATAATAATAATAATAATAATAATAATAATAACTACCATCCTATTAATATTATTATCAATAATAATTAAATAATAATATCAGTAACCATAGTATTCTTATTATTGTTATTAAATGGTTAATATTATTATTACTATAGGTGCACCTTACCCCAACTAAGGTCACCTCCCACTCTTGCTCCTAAATTCATACCCTTAATTAAGGACATCACAACAAATACACGCACAACAAAGTATAAAATAAATAAATAATTTAAATGGGGTGTTACACAAGGCATAAGACTGTAACAGGTACTCCTCAACAAGATGGCTTAGCTGAGAGATTCAATCGAACAATCCTTGAAAGGGTTAGATGCATGTTGGTTAGTGCTAAATTGAAAAAGGTGTTTTGGGCGGAGGCTGTTTTGACAACAGCTTACCTGATAAATAGATGTCCCTCGACTGCCTTGGGAATGAAGACACCTGAAGAAATTTTGTCGGGACATCCACCTAGTCTCGACAGACTGAGAGTATTTGGTTGTATGGCCTATGCTCATATTAGGCAAGACAAGGTCGAACCTAGAGCTCTGAAATGCATGTTCATGGGATACCCTGAAGGATTCAATGCTTATAGGCTATGGTGCCTAAAGCCAGTTCACAGAAGGTGTGTCACTAGTCGAGATGTAGTTTTCAGTGAAGCAGAGATGGCTTTCAAGAAAACTGATGATGCTGACAAAGAGCTGGAACATGGAGAGATTCCTGTTAAGGTGGAGCATGTTGATGCTGAATTGCGTATCCCAGATGAAGTCAAAGAAGACACAGAAGATGTTGTCGAAGATGAGGAGACTGATAATGACTATCTGCTAGCAAGAGACATGTCGAGGAGAGTCATCAAGCCACATCAGAGACTTAGGTATGCAGATCTTATAGCTTATGCCTTAATCTTTGCAAGTGAAGTTCTAGACGAAGAACCTAGAGACTATAAGGAAATTATGAGGAGTCGAAAGAATACTAAATGGCTGAAGGCCATGGATGATGAGATGCAATCACTCCATGATAAAAATACCTGGGAACTGATCAACAAACCTATTGGAGCCAGGTTAGTTAGCTGTAAATGGATTTTCAAAGTTAAGGAAGGAATCGAAGGAGTGGCGTCGAAGAGATACAAGGCAATATTGGTTGCTACGGGGTTTACTCAGAAAGAAGGTGTTGACTTCAAGGATGTGTTCTCTCCTGTTGTGAAGAACATATCCATTCGAATGTTGGTTGCCACAGTGGCAAAGTTCGACCTTGAACTGGAACAGATAGATGTGAAAATTGCATTCTTGTATGGTGATTTAGATGAAACAATCCCGATGAGGCAACCTGAAGGGTATGTCGAAAAGGGAAGGAAAATTATGTGTGTAAGGTGAACAGATCCTTATATGGACTAAAATAATCTCCTCAACTGTGGAATAGGAGATTTGACAAGTTCATGGCACGCATAAGTTTCATCAGAAGTCAGTTCGACCACTGTCTTTACTTCATATTTCGATCAGGTAATTCATTTGTTATTTTGTTGCTCTATGTGGATGATATTCTAATAGCAAGCAATAATGTCAAAGATGTAATAAGGGTGAAGGCTGAACTCAATAAGAAGTTCGACATGAAGGATCTGGGAGCTGTGTCCAGGATTCTTGGGATTGACATCCGAAGAGATAGAAGGCAGACAAAGTTATGCTTATCTCTAGAGGCATACCTACGGAAGGTTCTCGAAAAGTTTGGTATGTCGAATTTAAAGCCTGTTATGACTCCAACAAACCCTCAATTCAAGCTTAGTATAAATCAGTGTCTCAACACTGATGTTGAAAGAACTTATACAAATAGTATTCCATACGCTAACATCGTAGGTTCTTTGATGTATGTTATGGTATATACTAGACCTGACATAGCATATGCAGTAAGTCTTGTAAACATGTACATGGCGAATCCTAGAAAGGCTCACTGGTAAGCATTGAAGTGGATTTTAAGGTAAATAAATGGGTCTCTGAATAGAGTCCTAATTTATGATGAAGACTTAGGTGAAGATAGTAAAGCAGCAATCGAAGGATATGTCGACTCTAACTATGCAGATTGTATAGATTCTAGAAAATCTATTTCTGGATATGTGTTCACTATGTTTGGGACAACAATTAGTTGGAAAGGACCACTTCAGAAGGTCATTGCCTTATCAACCATTAAAGTGGAATATATTTCCCTAACTGAAGTTATGAAGGAAGCATTATGGCTTAAAGGTTTTGCAAAGGAGTTAAAACTTCAAGGTCGAGTTATCACTATTAAATGTGATAGTCAAAGTGTAATACACCTGTCGAAGAATTCAGCCTATCATGAGCGAACCAAGCACATTGATGTGAGCCTGCATTTCTTCAGAGCGGAAATCGAGCGTGCAAAAGTCTAAGTGCTGAAGGTTTCGACAGATCATAATGTTGCTGATATGATCACCAAGACGTTGCTCAATTTCAAGTTTTTCCACTGTATGCAGTTGATAAAGTTGTATGAAGAAAGCTAGTTCCTTGATGTCATAGAGTTAGATCCAAGATGGAGATTTGTGAGATGTTGGATTGAACTCTATTATGGTCGAAGGATAGCTTTTGGTTCGACAGAAATTAAGCATGAGGTCGAAGTATGTTTGCATGCTGCTGTCAGAGTAACACGTGTTGTAGTCAAAGTTTATTCTAACATGCATTAGTAAATATTACTAGGGTTGTGAGCATGTTGAATTGGGATTTGCTTGTAAGCCCAATTATTTAAGTTAGCATGTATCCTAAGTTAGCTTGTAATGGGTAATTGTTAAAAATCTCATTAGGTTAGTGTGCTATTTTTATTATAAATAGGATGCTAGTTTCTCAATCTTGGCATAAGAAAAAATAGGAAGATAAAATCCTAATTTCGAGAGAGAGAGAGAGAGAGAGAGAGAGAGAGAGAGAGAGAGAGGTTATTTTGTTATTCTTGTATACTTGTAATCTTGTTATAAGAGTAAGGAAAGAATAGCAGTTTATAACCAATCCTTGTTGTTCCTTGGTATTTTACCTTGGTTTCTTTGTTAACCCTAACCCTTGTGTGTTTCTTGATCATAAAGAAACCGTTTATATTTTGTTCAAAGGTATCTGATTCACAACAAAGAGCTTCTTGTGCTACATGAGGAAGTTAAAGTTGCTAACTTTTTGCATGAGGTAGTGAAAGTACATGGCTCCCCTTCTACCTGGCGGGCCGCATAATTGAATTGGATGGTGCCCTCAAAGATCATAGGATTGGTATAAGGTTGCTTCTTAATCTATCAAGGAGAAAGTTTGTCATGTCAGAGAGTACCAAAAGGATGCAGAGGCTCTGAAAGCTCTCTAAGATGAGGTGGCCAATCTGAGGCGGACACTCCATGATGCTATTTAGGGTACTATATGAGATGTGATTAGAGTCCAAGAATGAGTGGTGAGGCAGGAAAGGAAGCTCTGCCTTGGTGCTATAGTTTTTACATAGGTGTTAGATCCTTTTAAGTCTACTTCAGGGGTGACTCAGGGATGTGGTCATGGTGCCTCGTCTTCAAATGCATCAGCTTGATTTCCCTTTTATTTGTATTATTTATTTTCTGCAATGTTTCCTAGGATTTAGTGCCTTGGGCGTAACGATATTTAGTATTTAATGAAATATTTTACCTTGATGTTTCAAGTGCTATTAGCTTTAAAGCTTTGTGCCTGTCTTTGTTTTATTAATGTCATTGCATATGAATTGTCATAACTCTGGGCTTGCTCCCTTGCTCTGTGAGGTATTTATTTAGTTTAGAATTTAGGTTGGACCATTGGTATTTTTCGGAGACGGTGGAATATTTATTGTAGGCATAAGAGCCTTTATTGCTTTGCTTTGCGAAAGAAGCAACATATTTGATTATAATAAGATGGTAGATATTGTAACGCCCCAAATTCTGAATTTCCCATTTTTGTTGAGTCCTTTTTAATTCATTTGGATAATTGGTATTTTAATTGTGAAATTTATGTGTTGATATGTTTAAATTCAATATTGTGCTATTTTACCGATTCGGAGAGTTTTCGGGGAAAATAGAGTAAAGGGTATTTTAGACATTTAGTATTAAGTGTTAAGTGGATTGTTGTGTGAGAATTAATTGGTAAGTGTTTGGAAAGAATTGGAGAGGAAAGAAAATAGAACATGAGATAAGAGAGAAAAGGGAATAGATAGAAACATTAGTGGAAAAACAAGGGAAAGAAAGAAGAGAGAAGAGAAAGAGGAGAAAGAAGAGGAAAACCTAGGATTTCATCAAGGATCAACATCCAAGCTTTCGATCAATCGGGTAAGGGTGTGAAACTCTATTATACTGTTAATGTGTATGATTATGTATGCTGTTGATCGTTTGATGTTGGATTGAGAAGGGTTTCTACTCATTTCCATCTTAGGGCAATATTAGGATTTAATCGGTAGAATGTGGTTTTAACCGGTTAGAATCGAGAAATGGATGGAGTAGGATAATCGGGTGTTTTTGGGTTGGACTTACTGGGGTAGTTTGGTGTTAGAATTGGTTGGCTTTGTGAGGTTTGGGCTTTGGACAGCCATGGAAGTTCTGAGTTCGCAGGCTCGCCAGGCGAAGCCCAGCGAGCAGCAGCGAACTAAGTCAGAAGCATCCACCCTGTCTTCGTTGGCAAGTTCGCCAGGCGAATGAGTGTGGCGAAGGTTCGCCAGGCGAGTGTGCTAGCGAGTGCTAGCGAGCAATTCCAAGGTAACTCCCAGTGGTCTTTGCTGGCAAGTTCTCCCGGCGAACTAAGTAGCGAAGGTTCGCCAGAGGCTTCGCCAGGCGAAGGTTGGCGAATGCGGCAGCATTTTCCTATTTTCTGTGTTTTCCCCTTTTCATGCGGATTTCTTTGTTCAGTTATGTTTAATCCTTATCGAATTGAGTAGTTTTGTGTGACGTGTGGTATGTTATGTACGGGTGGCCGCAAGGCGTGAATCCTAGAATGTGGGATTTTGATTGTGAAAATATATGCCTTATATGGAATGGTATGTGTTGAAATGAAGAGTATGTATATTTTGTGGAGTATAAGTATATTGAGAATGTGCATAGAATGTATGTGCTTGTATGAGATGAATATGCATAGTAATATATTTGCGAATATGTATGCATGTAGAGTAATGTTGTAAGTCATTTTGCATAAAGGCATCATGATGTACATCCTAGCGATGTTGATTCCTTGGAGAATCTGCTGAACATTTGATTCCTCGGAAAATCTGCAGAGTATTTGATTCCTTGGAGAATTTGCTGAATATTCGATTCCTTGGAGAATCTGATGAATATTTGATTCCTTGGAGAATCTGCTGAATACTTGATTCCTTGGAGAATCTGCTGAATTGAGTCGGTACCGCATTTGCATCTGCATAGAGTCGTGAGTCGGTCTCTATGAGTTGCATTGGTCATCTTTATATGATGCATGGAGTGAATTGAACATAATTTTAGATGTTTATGTGGAAATGATGAGTGTGTATAGATGCATGATTTGATGATTATGCTTGATTGTGTGAATATGCATTGTGAGGTATATGATGAATTGTGGTGAGAACCTGAATTGTGTTAATCTCATGTATGTATATAGATATATATAAATATATGTATTGACTGTTATGATATTGTTTCTCACCCTTCTGCTGTTTCATAATGCTCTATGAGGCATTGCAGAGTAGGATTGCTGGAGGTCCTTTTTGTGAAGCAGGTCTTCATTATTTTTGGTCGATGGCTTTGATATGTAACATTTGGGTAGTTAGGAAGCCTTTGGTTCTTTTTGAAGATACTTTGCTTTGATTTCTTTTGTGATACATCTGCGTATGTATCTGATAACGGATGTTTGTACATATGAATTAACTGAATGATGTATATATGTTTATATGAATGTATTGATTCAATGTTTAGATATTTCCGCTTTATTCTAAATATTGAGATGTGAGTTTTAGAACTATGTTCTTCAGTGGTGAATTGCCCATTGTTGCATATCTATTTGAGCAGGTGTTGTAGATGTTTGACTTCTTGATAATGTGACACACCTCTTTTATATCATGTATTAATTAAACTCTGATGAAACTTTTATCAAGTGCTTAAATGATTTAATTTAATTGTTTGTTTGAGGGTATAGAAAGGGGGTGTTACAGATATGCCTCTAGAATTTTCATTATTCTTTTGCAACTCGAGGCATTGAATAATGTCAGATACTATTTTCGGTTGCCACATTTTCTCACTGTCTTTAGCATTTGTTGTAATACTTTATTGCTTCAAATGTGTGTATATATATATATATATATATATATATATATATATATATATATATATATATATATATATATATATATATATATATATATATATATATATATATATATATATATATATATATATATATATTGCATTTGGAGATTTGTTTGTGTAACGCCTGAGGCCGAAGAGGTCGGCGAGTGGATGTAACACTCTAGGACGAAGAGGGAGGAGAGTGGTCGCCGAACTCACATTGGAATGAGAGGGATCCTAAGGAAAGGAGTTGATTCCTTACTCAAACCACTACTCTGACATCACTAATGGGTGATCATGAGGGAGAAGCATTCACATTAGATCAAACACTCACGTAAACGTCAAAGGATCACCCAAAAAAGAGAGAGAGACACTGCATATTCATTTATAACCTTAAGGTGATAGGTGTTTGGGTCTTCTCACTTATAAAGTGCTCAACCTCCACTTTTTTAAGCAATACATGACTTAGAACTCACACTTGTTTCTCAATAATGGGGAAGCATACCCGATGGATCATCATGAGGGGGAAGTATTCACATTGGGTCAAACTTTCACCTAAAGGTCAAAGACTAACCAAACAAGAGATAGAGAGACCATATATTTACCAAAAAAACTTAAGGTGATAAGTGTATGGATCCTCTCACTTATAAAGTATTCAACCTCCACTTTTTTAAGCAATGTGAGAGAACTCACACTTATTTCTCAACAATATCCACCTCAAGTGTGAGTTCATCCATTATACTCCCCCTCAAGCAGAAACTCTTTCATCCACATGATTGTACCGCTGTTGAAAGATACCTTTATCTCATCATGGGCACTTCAACATAACACGTCATCTGACCACCATGTCAAGAAGACGTCGATACAAGGAACTGACCCCTTACTCGAACCACGGCTCTGATACCACTAATAGGTCATCATGAGAGGAAGCATTCACATTGGGTCAAACATTCACCTAAAGGTCAAAAACTCATCCAAACGAGAGAGAGAGAGAGAGAGAGAGAGAGAGAGAGAGAGAGAGAGAGAGCATGTATTCACCCAAAACATTTAGGTGATAGGTGTATGGGATATCTCACTTATATAGTGTTTAACCTCCACTTTTCAAAACAATGCGAGACTTAAAACTCATACTTCTTTCTCAATATTTTGATATGTCAACGAGATGCATAAAAACTAACGTCTTACAAAACTTCAACAAAACCGTTAATTTTGATCCATCTCCTTAACATATCAAATGATTTTTTATTGACATTAAATTTTATAGACATGACCTATATGATAATAACATTCAATCCAATGGTGAATTTTGTTATGCGGGTATGCGGTAAAGAATTATCGGAGGTGTCATATATATATATATATATATATATATATATATATATATATATATATATATATATATATATATATATATATATATATATATATATATATATATATATATATATATATATATATATATATATATATATATATATATATATATATATATATATATATATACCTTTTTATTATAAAACATGAATAAATCATTTTTAAAAATCGGTCATATAATAGTGTTGCAGTGAGAATCGTGATACCAAGTTATTGATTAACTTGAATCTTAATTCTTAAATTCACAACCGGACTTTAATTTATCCAAAGAAAAGGTCTAAAGAAAGAAAAAACCCTTTTCACGATGTTACAACAATGCTAAGAGATTCGGGGATCGGGGGTTGGTTATGCGTAGGGTAGGTATTTCACATCCTAAACATCTGTAGTACTCTATAGGAACCTTTTGTTTGTTTGCATGCTAAGTTTGGAAATGTTTGCTAAGGTTTGGGATTGGGTAAAGGTGTAGGTTAAAACCTAAAGATAGTTTCTAAGTTTGCTCGCAAAGACATCGCGTCCTTTGCCTACATATCCTAACTAGGATAGAATCAGAGCAATCGTAGTTCACCTCACTAGGGATGAAGAACACTTGATTATGATCAAGGTTCAGAGGGGAACAAACATATCCATGCTTGTGTAGAGTTTAAGACGACTCTCTAAATCTATGTTGAACACTCAAAGAGGAGTAAGTAATCATATCTATGATTCTTACATAGAGTTTACAAACTCTATCCTAGGGTTCTAGTTGAAGAAACACTCCTAGTGTAGGTGAGTTTTCTAGACTTAAAGCAAAGTCTAATGGTTTAAATGTTCTAACTTAACTAAGCCAGGGTTAGGATGACTTCACAAAGTCAAAATGAGTTGTCCAATGACACAAGGATCAAGGGAGAAACTTTTCCTTTGGAAGGAGAGAGAGAGAGAGGCAACTTGGATGAGAACTAGAAAGTTCCATCACTTGGGGGGAGAAGTACTTAATAAAGCAAGATGAAATGAGATTTAAGACAAGCAAGCATGCATATTACAATAAGCAGATACTTTAAATCATACCAAGGATTACAACCAATAAATCATTTTAACAAAGATTGAGGGCTCATCTTGACAAAGATTGGAACCTGATGAAGGTTATTACTACATAAACAAATCACAATTTGAAGATGGGCAAGTCATAAATTCAAAACATAGCAAATGTAACAACAATGTGCATAGATAACAATCAAACACAATTAAAATTAGTTTGAACCCCATAACTTAGGAGGAATAAATGAGACAAGGTTATGGTGACAACCAAAGGGAGTACCCTAGCATGTTAACTAACATAAAGGAAATGAGAATGAATAAATATATTAACACAAATGATCATGGTGAAAAAGAAATTCATCTGCATACGGGAGATAACAATCTCGATACAAAGGCAACTTGCAAGCAACCAAAAGGCATGAAAATTTGAACAAACATGGAATTTAAAAATATCATATGAAAGTATACATCAAGACCAACACAATTCAAAAAGAATGGGTTCAAAATGATTAAAAATGAGTGAGATATGAATTTTCAAAGTTTGGATGAAAAATTACAAAAATAAATAAAAGGGTTGCCCTCCTCAGGGGTCGAACCCAGGACATGTAGATACAAGGCGCATTTGATGACAAGTTCTTACCACTGGGGTGGCTATACATCTGTTGATGAAAGCCACCCCATAAATATAAATACTTAACAAGGCGCATGAAATCTGGGCAACAAACAAACCAACAAAACTAAATGCGTGAAGGATTGAAACTCTATCAAAACAACATGGATTTGAGTGAAATCTTAGTCAATTTCGTGTGATTTTTGATGAGGAATCCAATGACATGATTAATTTCTTGAAATAAAATTCACAACTTCAAATACAATAGAACATGCAAACTTAAGCTTTAAAATGCATTTTGATGAACATGGTATGTAGCTGATGTAATCTAAGGTTGGGCCAGGCACAAGCAACTTTCAAAAGTGATTCTGAATAAGTTCTAAACAAAGTTTTAATCAAAGCACCCTTGTATCAAAAAAAGGCAAGTGAGTTGCAATGATGGTGTGAGTTGGTTTTGAAGTTTGGTGTTTGTTTTGCTTGCTAAAATCAAAACAGTAGCTGCATCTTATCTATATGGCAGACACACATGCAAATGGTGAGGGAGTGTGAGCAACTGAGATTGCTAGGTACTGACAGTGTCTCATCATATCAGTCATTTCACTAAGAGCTTTGGTAACAATACAACAAAAATGAAACCCCTACAACCAAGCTGAACTGAAAAAGATGCACAAGGTACTGAGTTAATTTCCAGATGAAATTTAAATGTCTAAATGCAAACCCGAGGTTATCAAAAGTGGAAGATTCCTTGAAGGAAATGTAGATAGCAAAAAGAGCATTAAGTCAAACTCTATACTAAGTCACTAACTGACCACAAGCTGGCCTGAGTTCAAATGGTTATAGTTTCTGCTTCTATAAACTCAGCAAACAATAAGTGTGAGCCCAAGACCAATACAGGTCTGCTTATGCCTAGAACATCAGACTCATGATGAGTCTTAAGAGAATGAACCTACTACTATCATGAAACAAACTGTCAGGCTGTAATCTTAACAAAGAGGTTAGGAACCTGTTGTAAAAGCCAGGGCCAAGATTCAAAATGGCTGGATCTCAAGAGCATGAATATGCTCAGTTGGTTTATCCTACTAAAACTCTTACTCAACCCCAACAGGCCCCAAAAAGCCCCAAAGCAACAAAGATGAGTAATTTGAAGATGATAGCTAAAACTGGACAACAGTCCTAGCATTAACACTAACTTGTCAACCAACAGCCTAAAACTTCAAGAACAAACCAACAACAAACTTACTTTTTCATGCAAACAAGAACAGAAGTAATACATTAGTACTCTCAAGATTCTCATGACAGCCTTCTCCCTAAAGGTAAACCCATGTACCTCTCCCAAAAAAAATATTAAGTTGAGAACCAAAAACACATTCTCACAGTTGCTCAAAAATAAAAGACTACAACAAGGCTTGAAACCTATCCTAAGAAGACAACTCCAACAGTGGGTGAATTTCTAAACAGGTATGCAGCACCTCAAGCACACAAAAAAAAGAAGTCAGCAAGTTCAAAAGTAAGGCAATGGATTCCAAACATCTTGGCAGCAGCTATAACCAAATTCCTCCTTGACAGCAAAAAAACAACTATTCTAAGCATGCTCAACAGGTCGTATTGCCTAACTACTGAACAATTAATAAAAACATGTTGGCTGAGCCCTAGGTAGACTAATCACAGGATTACTTAATGGATATGCTTGCAAATTATAGCCTCTGACAGCAGGTGTTGGTAAACAGGATAGTAAGACACAAATCAAGCAAGACTACTTAAAGTACATATGGAATCACAACTACAAAAGAGAAATAAACAGACCTTGAAATATGCAATGCCATATATGTTGTTATTCAGAGTTTTAAGCCAAATGAGTTTCAAGACCTTGAATGTAGAACAGGTTTTCAACAGATTTTGATTGCAAGAACACAAATTTATAACTACCACAGTGAGTTCCTATAAGCATCAGATAAAAAAAACAAACAGCATAGTGTACTTCCTCTATTAACAGTTGCAGCACACATATGATTGGCAGCTCCCCAACACAAAGATATAATCAAGGGTGCTTTGTTTAAAACAGAACCAGCAGCAAAAATTACTATCTCAATATTGGTCCAAGCATATTACAAGCAACACAAATGTATAAACTTATTTCAAAGATAACAATATGAATCAACTAAGGTCAAAAGCTTGTATATTCCTCATGACAATCACAAACACTCATGACAACAAACCAATTTCCACATGCTTTAATGATTTCAAGATATTTCAATGTATTCATACCAAATAAGAGGATTTGAAGTCACATACCTCTTGTAGATAAGTCTTGAGCAGGCTAAAGAAGCTGAGAAACCCAGAGACTTCCTTCCTTGGCAAAGAGATAAAGCTTGCTTCTTCTTAAAGTAACAAACCAACTTTCAAGACAGTTGGAGTTGTGTGATTTCCAGCTGGTTTTTTATGGCCTAGACACTTGAGATATGGTGTATAGGATGTGTTAGGAGTGTTAGAATGGCAGGAAGTGCTTTGAGTGAGGGTTTGGCTTTCAAAGTGGAAGAAAGTCAAACTATTAGGGTGTGGAAGTTGACTTTTGTGAAAATGAGATTTTTGAGAGGTTTGAGTGTATGGACACCTTCTACACAATTTTTAGAGATTGTGTAGATGGTTTTGAGGGACTTGGAGATGCTAGAACTGATCTTGAGCAGAGTTTTGCTCAAGACAGCTTTTTGGTGAAAAATGAAAGTTTTGAAAATTTGAGATTCTTAAGGAATGAGAAGGAGTTGAGAGCTATTTTTTCTCTGGGTTTTGGAGATTTCTCTGGTGTGTTTGAGCTCATAGAGGAGGCCTCTATTTATAGGAGAAATGAGGGTGAGGGCTGATTTGGTTTTTTACCACTTTTGGAGGGAGATTTGAGATTTTCAAGTGAATCTTGCCAAATCTTCTCCTATCAGTTACATGGTTCAATGGAGATTAGAAAAATCAAGTGGATATGGACATGAAGTGACTGAGATGATCCATGGAGGTAGGGAGAGCAGCTGCAGCAGTTTTGGAGTGAAAAAGTTTCTCTCTCCTTCTTACATTTGAATATTTTATTACACAAGTGGCTTGCCACTTGCCTCTCTCTTCAAACTCCTTATCTCTCTGCATTTTCATTCCTCTACACATCTTAAAACCATATTGAATCATGATCCAAGGGTTGAGGATAGTCCAAGTTATGAAAAACTGATTTTTGGGAAGTTTGGCCAAAGTGATTTCAAGTGTGACAGGCCCAACTTCCATATACCATAACTCTTAGCTCACAAATCCTCTTGAGGAGTTCTTGTACTTTTTAGAAAGCCCTCATGTAGCTCTAAAACTTTCATGTTTATAAAAACTTCCAATTATATATGAATCTTGGTTGAAAAACCCCTTGAAGTTGACTGAAAAAATGGTTTGTATGACCAGAATTTGTGAAATTTCACTAAGTCCTTTACTCTTGAAAAATGACTTTTGCTATAACTCCCATTCCATGGATTTTTTGAATGTGGACCACTGTGGGACTTTTGTAGGGTTTTTCAAGACCTTTCAAACAAGCTTAGAACCACTCCAATTGGATGTGTGGTTGAGGAGTTATGGTCTTGCCCCTTTCGAAACCCTAATTCCCGATTTTTGCAATTACTTCTCAACCCTTGATCCAATGGTCATGAAATTGTATGGGGAGGTGTAATATGATATAAGGAACATTTTTCATTCACACCTTGAAGTCAAATTCCTTATTGTTGGAGAGTTGACTTTTCGGTCAACTTTTCGATCGATCGGTGTCTACCGAGTCGCCCGTTGGTGATCCGAACATCCTGAGGACTTGAAACTCTTTGGATGGACTTTACTAAGCCATAGGATCTTAATGGACCTTGATCCCACCATTGAAATACTCTTTGAATCAAAAGTCAAACTACAGTTGACTTTTTCTAGTCGAAAATCCTAATCGGGTGTCTCAAATTGCACTGTTCTCAAACCCCTGGTGACCACCTCAAATTGTACTCATTCTTGGTCCAATGTATCATCCTTGATCTTGTTTGAAGTTGGATCAATCCAAAACATTGATTGATCGAACCATTGAAGTCTTGATTCTGACGGTATGGAATCTTGATTCATCTGCATCTTAACAAAGATAAACTGAAAATGGGTTAATGTTAGTTAATCAGGTAAATATGATCCTACAATGATGATGAGGATCTAAGGGGTCAAAATTTGGGGTACAAGAAATAGCAAAGACTAATTAATATTGATTATAAAAAATGTTTCGGACTGCCCCAATGGCTAGGCATGGCCCAATCCACTTCTGCTTCCAGAACGACCCAATTGCCTAAGTCACACGACTTTGAAAGAGAATTTACCTTTTCGCCCCTCCAACAAGGGAGGCTGACTAGTTTACTCTTGGTCACAACACTTCTCCTCGTCAGTCTCTGCCCGTCACGCACAGCTCCACCATCCAGAAACAGCCAAGACACATGTGCCTGTAACTATGCCACTTCCCGTAGCAACGACTAGTTATGGGCACGTCTTCCCGTTACAACTGCTAGTTCTAGAAGTTACCTATTGATCAAAAAAATAGCAAGTGTACTATTTTGCCAATGTAGTACTAAAAGGAAATTTCCCCGAATATCGATCTCGAGGATTGCGTAGGAATATAAGTTCTAATTTCAATTCAATTAAACAAAAGTACTTGGGGTTTAGGATTGTTTTGTGAAATTATAAAACAATTGCATAAAAATAAAGAAAGTATATGAGTGGTTTAGAAAATATATGAGTAGATTATGCTAGAGATGGTGTGTTATATGACTCAGTAACAACTCTGAATTACACTGCAACAACTTATTCTAACTTACTAATTACCGAATTCTTTAGAATGTTTTACCTATAAGTCCTTAGTGAGAAATCCTTTAATCATCCACCCTAATTCCTATTTACATAGAGAATTACATATGAAATTAAGCAATCAATCATCAAGAATATTCCGGTTCCTATAGGGTATCCCTAGTCCTAGGTGATATCTACTACAAAATGATCTAAAGCAAAGCATTAACAACGGCGATGCAGCCTAATCGTTAATCGAAAATCAAACACTGTTTGTCCGACAAGGCAAGCATTAAGAACAACTAGAGATCAAATCATTTATGAAAAATGAATGAATTGTTATTGCAATACTAATATCAGAGTCATTACATATTCAAATCAAGGAAACCCCCTAACATTGAGGGTTTAGTCCTAGGGCTGGAAATGAGTCGAGTCGAGTCGAACTCACCTCAGCTCGGCTCGACTCGTTAAGAATTGTTCGAATTCGAGTTCGAGTTCGAGCTTGACACGAACTTTTTTTTAAGCTCAAACTCGACTCGTTATAAGTTCACGAACAATTCGGTTCGACTCGTTAGGTTCATCTCATTAGGTTCAGCTCACATGGTTCACGAACTTAAAAACTATTTTTTATATATATATATATATATATATATATATATATATATATATATATATATATATATATATATATATATATATATATATATATATATATATATATATATATATATATATATATATATATATATATATATATATATATATATATATATATTTTAGTATATTTGACATTTTAAATAAATATATATATTTTAAATAAAATATTAAAATAAAATAAAAGTTATCATATTGAAATTTAACTTTATCTTCGAAATCTACTAATTCAAAACCTACACAACTTTCGAGAGATACATTTGAAAGTCTAATTCAAAAACTACTAAATTGAAGATTAAATTTGTCTAAGATTTGAAGTAAATATTTAAACCTAATCTTAAAGACAGTATAATTCTTTTCATATGTAATCGAGTTGACTCATGAACCTAACGAGTCGAACTATGTATAGTTCAAGTTCAGCTCATTTAGTTAACGAACTTAATTTTTCGCTCATACTCAACTCATTTGGTTCATGAACCTAGTTCAACGATTTAATTGTCGAGTCGAATTCCGAACTATCTTCGAGTTGGTTTGGTTCATTGCCAGCCCTAGGTTTAGCTATTCATAGTATTCAAAGAAAATACAAAGTAAAAACTAGACATTACAAGATAATAGGATTCTTTGATCTTCAATTGCTTTCGCTCATGAAAACCTTCAGTTCCCCAATCACCTTGATCTCTACAATATTGATTGTGTAATTCTTCGCCCGTCCAAAAAGTTCCTTTTTCCTTCTCAAAAAGTATCTAAAATACTCTCAGGTCTAACACAATAGTGGGGAAATTCCCATAATACCCTCATGGGTCACATAAGTCAAAAATTTAAGAAAATTAGAAGATGAAGCGCTTCAGCCAACACGGGCAGCCGTGTTGGCCCCCTGGTTATCTGCAATAAAACTTCTTTGTTCCAGGGATGCTGACATGGGTCGTGTTAGCCCCATGGATTCTCCCTTTCTTGCATCTTTTCATAGTCATGCATATCCTCCTGACACGGCCCGTGTCAGGCAATACGGGTGGCCGTGTTAGGCCTTCTGTAGCTTGCCAATTTCACTACCGAAAATACCGTATTGTCCATTTTTTGGCTCTCATTCTTCCTGATTGCTTACCTGAACCTTAAAACAACAGAAATACCAAACCAACGCATAAAATGCGATAAAAGGAAATAAAATAAAAATAAACATATAAGACGATTAACTAAAACTATCGGTAAAATAACGCATAAAAACCACTGATCAAACTCCCCCAAACTTAAATCGTTGCTTGACCTCAAGCAACAAGCTTAGATAACCATTTTTTAGATCAAACAATACATCCTCTGTTAGCCCATATGACCTCTTAATCGTGTGGTCGGCAAACTTCAAGTTTATTCCCGTATCGCTCACTTTTCCAATACCCATCTTTTTGAAAATAGATAAAGGCATGAGACTCACACTAGCACCTGAATCAATTAGGACCTTCTTGAAAGTTCTATTTTTTATAGTACAATGGATTGCTACAGGTCCAGGGTCTTTCCGCTTGATGGGGATTTTCCTTCCTTGTGATATTTCACTACACTGCTCAGTTTAATTTTTTTGCTCCTCACCCATTGTTCTCTTTTTCCCCATTACCTCTTTCATGAATTTCTTGTACAAAGGCATTTGCTCGAGTGCTTCTGAGAACGACATATTGATTTCTAACTTTTTGAACATCGTGCTGAAATTTTCAAAGTCTTTCTCCTTATGATCCTTCTTTGTAACTCTCTGAGGATAAGGTAGCTTGATTTTTGGTTTAGCCTCCTCTTTCTTTTTCTCTTCAGTTGGTTTAGTAGGTGGTACAACTTTTTCTGGCTCTTTCCCATTTTCTCTCACTTCAAGCTCAACCTCTATACACTGATAATCATTTGTTTCTTTTTCTTTCTCTTCTTCCACGACTCTCTAATTTCTTCATGTGACAGCATTAACATTCTCATGATTTTTTGGATTCGGTACTGTCGCGCTCGGAAGGGTTCTTGAGTTTGCGTGGAGAGTTGTTGGGCTATTTGTCCCATCTGAACCTCGAGATTTATTATAGAAGTTGTGGTGTTCCTCTGATTATTTTGTGTCTCTTCTTGGAATTGAATATTGTGAGTTGGCATCTTTTCAATGGCTATCTCCCATTCTGCTTTCTGAGGAGCCTATTGCTGACGTTGATATTAAGGTTGATTTTGATCTTTCCAAGCAAAGTTAGGATGATTCTTCCACCCTGGATTATAAGTATGAGAATAGAGATTATTCTGCTTTAGAAATTTTATCTCTTCAATTTGTTTAGCAGTCGCAATGTAATGTGCAGTAAAATAGGGTCCACTACAATCTCACAGCTCACAGCTTGGACAGGTTGAACTTGAGCCACAACTTGAGTACTTACATTCACTGCTTTAAGCCTTCTTTCTACTTCAGCTTTAATTTGATCTTCCATTTTCACAACTTGATTAGCCATCTTCAAGTCAATTGTTCCTTCTGGTTTACTCACACTACGGTCATACAATTCCAAATGCTCATTTGCAGCAATGGCTTCAATGATCTTCTTAATACCAATGGCTATTATAAAGTTTGATGATCTACCGGCTTTCGTATCAATTAGTTGCTTAGTCTTCATCTTGAGACCATTCACAAACATCTGCATCTGTTCAGTTTAATCCATGTTATGAATAGGACATGCAACCAATAACCATTTGAACCTTTTATATGCATCGCCCAGTGATTCTCCCTCCTTCTGTTTAAAATTCATGATATCATATCTTTTATGAATATACCCAGAGGCAGGAAAATACTCATTAAGAAAGGCCTTTTCCATCTCTTCCCACGTAGCAATACTTTTGGCAGGTAACGAGTAAAACCACTCTTCAACATCTTCAGAGAGAGTGAACGGAAACATTCTTAATTTTTTTGCTTCATCAGTGTGCCCATCAATATTGAGAGTAGTGCTCATAGTCAGAAATCTTTGCAAATATTTGTTGGCATCTCCATTAACCTTTTCGGTGAAAGCTTTCCTCTCAAGTTGGGTGATAGTGCTCAGACGCAACTGGAAATTCGCCACATTCACCGATTGGTTTACAATTGTTAACCTACCAGCCAGTGCATTAGCTTCACCTTAATTACCAAGTAGTCTCTCTGCTGGTGGAACTCAAGCCATAGTCACAGTATCTCTATCTGAGTCTGAGCCTGAGTCGGAATGCTCTGAATGAACATAGTCTATTTCTTCTTCTGGTGCTGACGTTGAAGGCTCTGCTTCTGAAGATGTCAGTCTTGCGTGTAGAGTTCTTTCGATCTCTGCGTCAAAAGAAAAATTAGTTGAGGATTCTCCTCGCATAAAAATGTTAGACGCAGATTAGTAGTAAATAAACAAAAATAATAATTAAAAAACCTAACAATAAAATTTTTGTCGTAGAGCAACAAAATGTCAATTGAAAAAAATTAAATTTATATTTTGGCAGTCCCCGACAACAGCGCCAAAAACTTGATCGAAAAAATAGCAAGTGTATTATTTTGCCAATGTAGTACTAAAAGGGAATTTCTCCGAATATCGATCTCGAGGATTGCGTAGGAACATAAGTTCTGATTTCAATTCAATTAAAGAAAAGTACTTGGGATTAAGGATTGTTTTGTGAAATTATAAAATAATTTCATAAAAATAAAGAAAGTATTTGAGTGGTTTAGAAAATATATGAGTAGATTATGCTAGAGATGGTGTGTGATATGACTCAGTAACAACTCTGAATTACACTGCAACAACTTTGAATTACACTGCAACAACTTATTCTAACTAACTAATTACCGAATTCTTTAGAATGTTTTACCCATAAGTCCTTAGTGAGAAAACCTTTAATCATCCACCATAATTCCTATGTCCATAGAGAATTACAAATAAAATTAAGCAATCAATTATCAAGAATATTCTGGTTTCTATAGGGTATCCATAGTCCTAGGTGATATCTACTACAGAATGATCCAAAGCAAAGCATTAACAATGGCGGTCCAGCCTAATCATTAATCGAAAATCAAACTCTGTTTGTCCGACAGGGCAAACATTAAGAGCAACTAGAGATTAAATCATTTATCAAAAACGAAGGAATTGTTATTGCAATAATAATATCAGAGTCATTACATATTCAAATCAGGGACACCCCCTAGCATTGGGGGGTTTAGCTACTCATAATATTCGAAGAAAATAAAAAGTAAAAACTATACATTACAAGATAATATGATTCTTTGATCTTCAATTGCTTTCGCTCATGAAAACCTTCAGTTCCCCAATCACCTTGATCTCTACAATCTTGACCGTGTAATTCTTTTCCCGTCAAAAAAGTTCTTTTTTCCTTCTCAAAAAGCATCTGAAATACTCCCAAATCTAACACAACAGTAGGAAAATGCCCAAAATACCCTCATGGGTCACATAAGTCAAAACTCCAAGAAAATTATAAGATGAAGCGCTTTAGCCAACACGGGCCGTGTCAGCTGACACTGGCGGTCTTGTTGGCCCCCTTGCTATCTGCAATAAAACTTCTCAGTTCCAAGGATGCTGACACGGGTGGTCGTGTCAGGCCTTCTGTAGCTTGCCAATTTCACTCCCGGAAATACTGTATTGTCCATTTTTCCGCTCAGATGCTTCCTGATTGCTTACCTGAACCTAAAAATAATGGAAATATCAAACCAACACATACAATGTGATAAAAGGAAATAAAATACAACTAAACATATAAGACAATTAACTAAAACTACCAGTAAAATAACGCATAAAAATCACTGATCACCTATTCTTCTGGAAACGATTATCTCGCCCCGAAAATAGGGACTAATGGCCAAGCGCTGGGGGCACTATAAAAAACCTCTCATTCGAGAGGGTCAGGTATCCAATATTCACCATGATATACTCATATTATGTACTTGCTCTCTCTTTTGCCCGATTCTTACGTTAGAATCAGAGTGTCTTACAGGTGTACCCCCTCATCCTCTTTAACACTCAGCATCACATACAATTGTCTTTGGCCCACCTTAGGTTCTGATCAACCGGTAAGATCAGTGGTGCCATATGTGGGAATCTTGTTTCCCCGTCTTTCCTCTTTTCGTAGACACAAGACCAAAACAATTCTTCAAAATCTCGATCATGGCCAACTGTGACAACACTTTTGATGCTTGCAACTCTGCTTTACTCCCCGTCAGCAAGACTAACGCTGACTGAGATACCACCTCTCGTGGTTGAGACATCCTCCGAAAAAGGGACGGAGCCATAACTTCTCCATCCCTTATTCGCGTAGATCACAGTGAAGTCTCGCTTGTCCCGCAGCACCTTTCAGTCCCAGTTCTTCCCAGCGTTGAACTGGCCACAACGGCCCTCCTTGATGTTCTCAATAAGACCAACCTCCTAATCCTCAATCAGAACGCGAGGATTGGAGCATTAGAAGATTCTAATCATCCAAGATCCCTTCCGTCGAGGAAGGAGTGTCAGAGACCACGGAGTCCCCCTTTTCAGCGTGAGAGGAATCGCCACACACCTCCAGATCCAGATACCTTGACCACCCGCAAGCACGGCCACATATCTCCTCGGAACCGGCATTCCTCACAACCCAAGAGGACCATAAGAGGCCACAAGGTAGAATCCCAACGTTCGCCTCCACCCAGATCCAAGGGCTGAGCACGAACCTCGTCTCTCCGACGTGACCGCCATCCTACTTACAGACGGGTCGCCCGCTCCCCATCTTGGACCAGCAACAGCAGTGACGACGAGCCACACGGCCCGTTATCCTAGGAGATTATGGCCATGCGCCTGCCGAATGGAATGGAGAAACCCCCCCTCTTTAGGGACATACGACAGTACAACAGACCTCGACGAGCACATCAAAAATATCAATGCGCTTCTCGATTACCGCAGCGTCTGGGGCGCTATCAAATGTAGGTTATTCCCAACCACACTCAGGAAAAGGGTGATGACCTGGTACGAAGGACTCTCTGAGGATTCCATCACCTCATGGAGACAACTAGGAAGACTGTTCTCCAGACACTTCACGGCCTCTCGCCAGCACCCGAAGACCGAAGCCTCCCTTGAGGTCATCATTCAAGGGAGAGATGAACCCCTGCGAGCCTACATTGAAAGGTTCAATAAGAAGGTCGTCTAAGTTTCTACAACCGATGACATGAAAAAGTTTCTGCTCGAGCGCGAGCTCCGTCCCCGCACCGAATTTTCTAAAGTCGTGGGCATTCGACCTTCAACAATGCTAGACGCTTTCCTCCTCAAAGCACAAGCATACATTCAGTACAAAGAAAAGGAGGCCTCCAGCTCTGCCCGTGATTCTAGGCACAAGGAGAATTATCGAACCTCCAGGTCTGACGAGCCCTCGATATCCCGTCGGGGAGATAAAAGACGAGAAGACCGTCCCCGAGAGCCCAGGACAACAAATGGCTCTTCGGACGGTTCCATGAATACACTCCGCTAACATTTTCAAGGGAGAAAATTCTTTCTGAATGCGCCAACTCAGAATTTTGGCAGGCAAGAGTCTGGTTCCCAAAGCAGATACCGTCCAAACCCAACACTGACAAGTCAAAATATTGCCGGTTCCACAAGAGCCGCGACCATATGACCGACCACTGCATCCACCTGAAGGATGCCATAAAGATACTCATTAGGGATGGGCATCTGAAGCAGTTCTCTAAACGAAAAACCGCTTCTCGACCAGACGCCCAGGAATCCCAGAAGGTTGAGGAAGAGGTACCTTTCTCTGAGGAAGCTAGCCTTCAGGTCGCTATGAGCATCTTGTGGCCTGAAGATTTTTACATCCCCGATAGGCTCAGGGCCCCTCCATACTTCGCCGCATACAGCCTGTGGGAGACTTTCCCCTCCGCCATGGTCATCTCCGAAGGGGGCTTCAAAAAAGTCACAGTAGGGTCCATCAAAAGAAAATGTGAGCACCTTATCAGTAACTGCTCAAACCGGAACTCCATCCTCGATAGGTGTCATACCCCAAATTTGTCCTACCTGTGTTTAACTTTCATCCACGCGTCTATAATCTATCATAAAAAGGTGTTGCCTTTGTTTTCTTTTGAGCTCAACTTTGTAAAGATGAATTGACTTTCATTTAAGGTTTGTCAAATCAAGTGTCTATACAGTAAGATGTTTTTTAGTTTAAGAGGTCTTGTTGGGAAATTATTCGTTTAAGATCAAGATTCAGAGGGGCACAATTAAAATGATGTGAATCTGAGGCTTCTACTTAGGTTTTGTGCTAATCCAAGTCAATTGATGAAGGGATCAGATTTACTAAGATGAGTACAGGGTACACGTGTTAGAATTAGGTCGTCAAGCTGAGACTAAAAATCATCAACGATTAATTCGTTTTCAACCAGAGATTCCTGGAAGTAAAGATAATTGTGACCAGATTGTGATTCAATGATTGAAGGTTGAGATAGAAGAGGATTTTGGTTACATGGAACTCTTTTGTGGGTATTGCACTAACGTGTGGAAGTTTTTTAAGTACCTTAGGAAAATGAAAGGTATTGGTGTATGTAGATTCATTTTGTCACAAAAGGGAAAGAGATACACGGGTATGCTTTGAAAATATATGTTGATACAATTGGGTATTTGGTAACTACTATGTTTGAATTATGAATGAAACGTGTTACGGTTGCAATAGCACGAGGTCCTATCGATTGGTAGATGCAAAATTTGGTGAGCTTGCACTTTGGAAGGCATTGATAAAAGAGTTAATTTCCAATTGAAAGTATCTTCCAAAAGTCACTATTGTTGGCAGTAAGCAGTAGTGCATTGATTACATAAAAGAAAAAAACTTGAAAGGAAAGTTCATAGCATAAAAGTTTTCTACATATGGAATGATATCTCTCTGTTATATAGTTTTTGTTTTTTCATTAAACCAGTGGCTCAACACCTCTTTCATTGCATATCCATAGCAATCAAAACACGGGATCAAACTTGCATAATATTGACCAAATGTCTATTCCATATTTGCAAAATAATGAAACGATTCACGTTATACAAAGCTCCGAACCCAAAATACAGAACATGCTACTCTATCTTCCACTATCCACCAAACTTGTGCATGTTCAAACTAAAAATCCCAGTTGTGCAAAGTCAGGACTCCGAAAATCATCACACCAGCAAAAGTCTTAAGCCATACAAGTGTGTACATTCAGCAACATACCAACAATGTAAAGGATCTAAGAGTATTTCGTATCTTTAAGAAATTGTGCGCACAGCTTCGTGTCCATGCCGAAGCCTTGCCTGAATCTTCTAGCAGCCTCATCCAAAAGCATCCTTAACCAAAGTTGTCATCAAATTCTCCGTCCAAGTGCAAACATGAAAAGGAAATTGAAGAAACATTAGTATGAGATGGTACGTGTATGTGCTAGGACAAAATCACAAGTGGAAAATATTTCTCGTGCACGTCGGCAACGGCTATGCAAAGGATCCCAAACACCCAGTTTGCGCAGTCATTTTAATACACCAAAGTTCACAAGATTAAAATTCCCAAAATGTGAAAGTTATAAGTTACATGATTAAGAGGATTAAAATGACTACATACTTCCATCATCAAGTCTGTACCTGAAAGAGTGAATCTCAGTTCCACCAAGATCTTGCTCCAATGTCATAATCATCCTTTGATTGCCTTTATATCCATGTGGTCTTCACTGTTATCACAATGATCTACAAGAAGTGAACCAAGAATAATTGATGAGTATACTCAAATGGTAAGAAATTTAAGTGACCAAGAGAATTCATTACCTTGTATGCCAAAGAAGCCATGGACGCCATCACTTCGTGCCCAGTTGTTACCAAATTCGACAAACTTCTGTTCTAAATCACCAATTCCATGGTCCATTTACTTATGCCAAGCCGACCCCATGTTGTGGTTTCCTCTCCATCAAGATTCCCCCCAATGCAGCATTACACCAGGTACATGAAAGTCAAACAAATAACAGATGAGCAAGGCAGCACAATGAACAAATCAGTAGCATAATAAAATGGAAGCAATATAACCATTTTCAAAAGTGTTCAAACTCAAACGGAGGATTATACCGTCAAATGCAGTAAGAGGTAAAAAGTTTATGAATTTTAAATTGCACGCAGTAATAGGATGTTTACAAGGCAGTAAAAATAAAGGAAAAACAACATGGAAAAATAGGATAAGCAATGAGTTCCCTCGTCATACCGAATCCTACTCACCATGATGAGTATGCCGCTTCCAATTCTACCTCGATACGAGCTTTAAACTCCGAGAGGTAAAATAGATGATCTACTCTCCTGTCAAACTCACACAACACAAAGAAAATGAAAGTTGGTCAGATTGAGATAACATACAACATTGTCACCTTTCAAACATGGGATTTACATATAGCTCACAAAACTACATAACAAATACCTGAGTTCATAAGACGAGTATCGCCGCTGAAGTTAACAGAAGGCTGCAAGTCTTCCTCGAATCTCACAACATTGATCTCACACCAGAATTGTGAATAAATTGTGAAGTTCCTTAACCAGAAGTAAAGGAGTAGGAGGATTCGGTGACGACGTGAACTTTATGAGGAAACTGGCAGACTCTAACAAAGAAGGAGCACTAAAAGTCCTAGGTCCTATCAGTTTCACTTCATGAGACCATGTAGTCACTCTCTGTGTTGAAGAATAAGCAGTGGAAAGATCAAGGTTTTTTAAATTCCGACAGAGCTTTCCAAATATTGCCACAAGCCATTTCCAATTTATTTATGCTAAAGATTCAGCAGGCCTATGCAATCCTAAAGCCACAAGTAATTTCTGCAGCATGACACACACAATTAAAAACACATCGGTAAGTTTATAGCAGCAAAATGACCATGTAACCACAATAAAAATCCCAGGAATTTACATGGTGAAAATCATGGTAAAAGCAAACATTTCCAGAAGTTGCTAACAGACAAAAGTTACAAGAAAAGAGTCCGAAAGTAACCTAATTATCACCCAAAACTCAAGTTTTGCTGGAAGAAAAACACTAACATCAAGCCATATATATATTGGTTACTATTCATTCAAGGGGGCGGTAGCAGAGAGAACACAGAAAAATACCCTAGCGAGGCTCTGCGAAATTCAATCCTCACAATAACTAAAATCACTCCAAAGTTCTTTCTAAAAGTTGATAGAGCTTCACATTGAAGCTCTAGCCAACTCGAACTTAGCCGCATCACTCAAATCCAGAGACGAGAGTAAGCAGGACATGAATAAAGAAAAGGAAAAGGCGAGGAAATACACAGCACAAACTGGTTACCTCAGGATTCGCCATTGGAGCAGCTCGAAGCTGGTGAGTTCCTTCTTCACCTGATTTTTTGCTCGCTGTTAATCTATATGCTTGAATATGATTGTTCTAAGTGTGGTTTAAACTTTGATTTGTTTGATTTAGGATTTTTGTCTGTTAGAATTAAGGTTTGATTTAGGTTTTAGAAAGAAAGACTTGTTAGTACGAGAGAGAAGAGATGAATTAGGGACGAGGCAATGTTGTTGCGTTGATGAATTGAAGGTTATAGTTTAGAGAAGGAGAGGTGGGCCAAGTAGAGAGGTTTAATCTCACTGATGGTTTTCATCGCTAGGGTAGTTTAGTATTTAGGTTTATATTTCGTTTTAATGAATGCAGATTCTTAGTAGAGGTTTAAGTATTCTTTCTCTGATTTCCAAAATGTGGCAATAGTTATTATGGCGTCTCAATACCCAAGGCAGTCAACTAGTGGTTTCATTATTGTTTTGGAATTGGAATTCGTTTAAATTCCATAAGTGGGAAGGTGTCATTAACGTGTGTCAGCTTCAAACGGCTAGGTTTTGGAACTCTTCATGTTCCGGGTTTTATTCCAAGAGCAAATCGGGTCCAGTTTGACCCGGGTTTAGTAGGTGGGTCAGTCCATAAGGCCCAATGACTTTGGGGGCTGATTAGAGTTCATTTGGATTATTAAGGATTTTCTCATCACTTAGTTAATTAGGTTAACATGTTTAGATTAGTGTATCCCTCATTCTATTTAGGTTACTATTTTCTCTTGTAATGTTTTTACATGTTTTATTATCGTATCTCAATTATATTTATGTTGTTCACATGCTTGTTCAACCCCTTTTTTTTTTATAAAAAAACTAATATCTTGACTTAATGTCAAGCCCATTTTTAAACACCATTGTAAGCCGATTGTTTTTAAGATCGCCATCGACCTTATAGCCTCCTCTTGGGTTTTGTACAACGACGCTTGTTACACACTTCACACATAACATTAAAATCAAATCATTTTCCAAACTTGATCCAACATCAAGTATCTTCAAACAATTGCAATTAACCTTCAACTTTCCATAACACTTGATCATATCAAATCCTCCTATCCTTGTAAGTCGAGTGCTTTAGCCTCGCCATCAACCTTACCCTAAACCCATAGGACCTCCTATCCATTAATTAAACCGTGCTCGTTCCACACGCAAACTTAAATCTCGATTCATATCGAGCATTTTCTCAAATCAAATTGAAAACACTTAATAACTATTTAAACACAATTTCAATAAAATATGAAAAAGAGAGAGTTCCAAGTCTTTGGTTCTCTCTCCCAATTGTTTGGGTCCGAGAAGTCTTTCTTAAGCTCGAACATTTGTCTTCTAAAAATAATAAACAAATTCAAATTTATTTTCCTAAACATAGATGAAAAAGAGAGAGCTCCAAGTCTTTGGTTCACTCTCCCGATTACTTAGGGACCGAGGAGTCTTTCTCGAGCTTTGAGTGATCGTCATCCGATTAATATACTCTAATCATATTAAACATCTTTCATAATATTAGATGAGAAAAGGAGAGAGCTCCAAGTCTCTGGTTCACTCTTCCGATTATTTGAGGTCCGAGAAGTCTCTCTTAAGCTTCGAGTAATCCTCATCTGTTAAAATACTTTAATCACATCCTATCTTTCAAACACCATTCAGACAACTCCTTTTGCGATGAAAAAGAGAGTGTTCCAAGTCTTTGGTTCGCTTTCCCGATTACTTGGGTCCGAGAAGTCTTTCTTAAGCTTCAAGTAATCGTCATCCGATTAACTCACTCAAACTATATCCTATCCTTTTGCAATTGAGGTTGAAAAAGAGAGAGCTCCAAGTCTTTGGTTCACTCTTCCGATTACTTAGGTCCGAGAAGTCTTTCTTAAGCTTCAGGTAATCGTCACCTCTAGCTAAACATCCGATACATCTAACCAACTCTCTTCCTCGCCCTCGTGCGACCAAAACCTTATAACCTATTCCAATCTATCCTCTTTTCCAATACCAAAATACTTAACACATCAAAATATTTATTCCTCGCCCTCGTGCGATCCACAAATCTTCTCAAAGAACATTGTTTAGTCCCTTCTTCCGCGCATAACAAACTCGTGCTTCAGCCTCCCTTAGCGAGCAGACAAGCCAATGTTTTGCAGTTAGAATGCGACTTAAACTCTCGTTCAACTCATACCCACCTTTTACCAAGAACATTGTTTAGTCCCTTCTTCCGCGCATAACAAACTAGTGCTTCAGCCTCCCCTAGCGAGCAGACAAGCCAATGTTTAGCAGTTAGAATGCGACCTAAACCCTCGTTCATTCTAAACACAAACCTTTTAGCAAACCGTAAGCCGAACTACGGTTGTTCTGATTTCTCATTCCCTAATGAGAATACGTAGGCACAAGATTGCGATGATCTTGGCGAGCACATTCCCCTTTTTTTCCCGTAGTCCCATGAACTACGAATGCTCTGATTTTCCACTTCTTACAAGTGAAGATACGTAGGCACAAGGTCCCCAATCCTTGGCGAGCACCCTATCTAAAAACCACTAATTCCCCCCTTTAGGAGAAACCTTAGAAGAAAACAAACAAGCATATATAACTTTACTCTCGAATCGATCAAGAGGTTCCCGTTGAGTACAACGGACATGAGGGGTGCTAATACCTTCCTCTCATGTAATCGACTCCCAAACCTAGAATATTGGTTGCGATGACCATGTTCTTATCTCCTTAAAGGTTTTATCGATATTTTCCTATTCCTGCCTTGGAATGAATAAAGTTCGGTGGCGACTCTGTTTCGAACGTATTTTCCGCGTCCATCGCGAGGATCGTATTTTTCGAGGTACGACAATAGGGTCCAGGGAGAGTCTGTATCCATCTTCTTTTATCGCGAGGAGCTCCTCAGTGGAGCCTCCAACGCCAACATCCCTCTGCTCGTGAGAGCCAGGATGGCAAATTTTGGCGTCCGACGAATCCTCGTCGACCAAGGCAGCTCAGCTGATATTATGTATTCCCAGCTGTTTTCCACCCTTCAGTTGGACGAATCACATCTAACACCCTATGTGGGCTCCGATTTGCATGGTTTCAATGGGTCAGTGACAAAACCCTAGGGTTACATGGAGTTGATTGTAACGTTCAGGTCCGCTGAAATGGCCAGGTCAATCAAGGTCCAATTCTTGGTCATCGATTGTCCGTCGCTATACCAGTGCATCTTCGGTCGGCCGACTCTGGCCGAATTGGTGGTCGTGCCGTCAATAGTGCACTTGAAGATGAAATATTATACTTCAAAGAGTCTCGTGACGACTCTACATGGAGACATTGAAGCCGCAAGGAGGTGTTTTGAAGCGGCCTTGAAGGGGCTGAACACCATCGTCGTCAGGCCAAATACTCCCAACCATACTTCTCTGTCCAGCAGCACCGGAGAGATGGAGCTGCTGCCCCGCATTGACTCTATCGACCTTGACAGTCACTTCTCTGAAGATGACCTAAAGATTCAGAAGGCAAAGGGGAAAGAGATCCAGTCATCCTCGAGCAACCCCTCTAGTAGCGGGGAAACTGCCCATCCAATACGCTCGATTCTGGATGGAGAGTTTGAACTTGTCTTACTCAGCGACGACCTCAAGCGGGGAGTGAAGATTGGGACCGGTCTCTCCGAGCTAGCGAGGAAACAACTAAGAGCATGCCTCTGGGAGAATGCAGACTTATTCGCGTGGAGTGTCGCGAAGATACCCGGGCTAGACCCTGATGTGGCTTGTCACCACCTCACCATCGACCCCGTCGTTAGGACGGTAGCTCAACATAGACGACGGCAGTCTCCGAAGAAGACGGAGGCTGCTGAACAGGCTGTAAAAGACCTCTTAGAGGTGAACTTTATCTCGAAAGGCAAGTAAACCACTTGGCTGTCCAATGTTGTACTCGTTAAAAAGAATAATGGAAAATGGCGAATGTGTATTGACTATACCGATCTTAATAGGGTCTGCCCTAAAGACGCATATCCCCTCCCCAACATAGATAAACTACTTGATAATTCTTCCGGTTTTAAATTGTTATCTTTCATGGACGCATATTCAGGCTACAACCAAATACCCATGGCAAAAAGCGACAAAAGGTACATGAACTTCATGACTGAATTGAGAAACTATTACCACAACGTAATGCCCTTCGGCTTGAAGAATGCTGGCGCTACCTACAAAGGATGATGAAAAAAGCCTTCCGAGGAGAAATCGGGACATGTTCGAAGTCTATATGGACGACATAATCATTAAGTCCTGCGAGGAATTCGATCACACGACCCACTTGAAGAAGGTCTTCGAGCATGCCAGGAAGTACAAGATGCGCTTTAATCCAGTGAAGCTCACGTTCAGGGTACGAGCGGGTAAGTTCCTTGATTTCTATCTAATCGAACGAGGAATTGAAGCTAACCCCAAAAAATGTAGAGCCTTCTCCGAGTTACCCATGCAGAACTCAAAAAAGTCCATCCAGTCCCTTAACGGGATGCTCGCATCGCTTTCCCGCTTCGTGGCCAAATCTGCTCAACACGCCCTCCCCTTTTTCAAACTCCTCCGCATGAAGGCCTTGTTCGAATGGATGGAGGAATGCAACAAAGATCTTCTCCACTTGAAGCGAGCTCTGTCAGAATCATTTATCCTTTCCCGGCCAGAAAATGGGGAAACCCTTTATCTCTACCTTGTCGTTGCAACCAAGGTTGTGAGCATCGCTCTCATTCGTGAAACTCCAGAAGGGCAGAAATCCATCTATTTCACGAGCAAGGCATTGCAAGGGCTAGAGATAAGGTACAAACAGATAGAAAAGGTGGCCCTCGCCCTTATCAATTCCGTGAGAAGACTGAGGCACTATTTTCTGGCCCACACAATCATGGTGCGCACGGACCAGCCCATAAAGCAGCTATTGAGTCGTCCAGACATGCCCGACAGGATGCTTAAATGGTCGCTAGAGCTATCCGAATTTGACATCCACTACGAGAGCAGAAGGACCATTAAGGCGCAAGCACTAGCTAATTTCGTGGCATAAATGACCGTGCCCGACCACCCGAACGGGGGCGGCCGCAAGTGGGTAATATTTGTCGATGGAGCATCCAACTCGGCAAGGAGTGGGGCAGGTGTCATCCTGTAAAACAAGGAGGGAGTCCTCATAGAAGTTTCACTCACACTATCCTTCCCTACCTCTAACAACCAGGTTGAATATGAAGCCTTTCTGGCCGGTCTGCGTCTCGCCGAAGACCTAAGAGTGGAAGAAGTCATCATCTGCCCTGATTCTCAGCTAGTGGCCCTCCAAGTTCGAGGAGAATACCCGGTCAAAAATGATAACTTGTCCGAATACTTGGCCCTGGTTAAGGAGGAGATGACAAAGTTCAAAATCATGGAAGTAAAACACGTTCCCCGTGAACACAACATCTGGGAAGACATCCTATAAAAACTAACAAGCACGAAGAAGAAAGGGGGAAACAAATCCGTCATCCAGGAAATACTCCCACGACCTAGCATTGAGAGAGCGTCCACGACCCTAGATGTGCACGTCGTCGGTGATAACCATTGCTGGATGACCCTAGTGTATAATTTCCTCACAAAGGACGAACTACCATCCAACCCCAAGGAGGTCAGCATAGTAAGGCGTAGAGCCTGCTCCTACGTTCTGGTCGAAAATAAGTTGTACAAGAAGGGATTCTCCATACCCCTCCTCAAATGCATCGAAGAAGAAACGGTCGCCCATGTCTTGCGCGAGATACATGAAGGAATCAACGTCCAGCACCTCCGTGGGAGATCTCTCGCGAGGAAAGCTCTTCGAGCAAGTTACTACTGGTCGACCATGCAGAACAACGCAAGGGAACACGTGAAGAAGTGCGAAAAATGCCAACGACACGGGGATATGAACTTGGCACCACCCAATGAGCTCAAGGAAATGTCCTTCCCATGTCCATTCTCCTGGTGTGGCCTAAACATCCTAGGACCATTTGTCATAGGGTCAAAATAGAATAAGTACTTGATAGTAGGTGTAGACTACTTCACCAAATGGATAAAAGCTGAGTCTCTGGCCAAAATAATGGTCCACAACATACTTCGTTTCTACAAAAGGAACATCCTTGCCCGTTTCGACATTCCTCAAGCAATCATCACAGATAACGGGACACAGTCCACGGACAAAAAGTTCCAGGAGTTCGTCGGCCAACTAGGTACTAAATAATATTTTGTGCCTATTGAGTATCCTCAGACTAACGGGCAAGCCGAGGCAGCGAACAGAGTAATCTTACGGGGCCTCAAGCGAAGGTTGGACGAAACAAAGAGGCAGTGGGTCAAGGAGCTGCACAGCGTGCTCTGGGCCTACCACACTACACCCCATTCTTCAACCGGGGAAATCCCTTTTCGCCTAGCATACGGGACAAAGGCGATAATCCCCATTGAAGCTCATGTGCCCTCCAATTGGACTGAAGCGCCTTTGGACGAATAAACAAACAACGAGACCCTGAGAGAAGATTTCAATCTCGTTGAAGAGGTCCGATCAAGAGCAGCCCTCTGTGAGGCCTCACTTAAACAAAAAATCACAATCAGGCACAACGCCAAGGTTGTACGACGAGAGTTCCAAGTAGGCAGCCTCGTCCTAAGGAGGAATCACAAAGATTCTCACGAAGGCAAGCTCGCCGCAAACTAGGAAGGACTCTACTGTATTAGAGCAAAAACATAGAATAGGGTCTACTACCTATAACATCTTATTGGGAAAGAATTAGCTCGACCATGGAACACCGAAAAGCTGAAATAAATATTATAACTAAGGCCCTTACTGTCAACATGTCTCGCCCAAGCGACGATTACAAGCATCGACCATAGGCGCGCACCCAGGTACAAGCGCTGCACCACCAACATAAATCTAAGCAGGGTTTAATTAAAGAGAAACTTAACCGGTGCACGACAACGATTCCTCGACCGAGTCCGTTGTCATCAAAGTACCATGAATGGCAGAACCCTCAACTCGCGATGGGAAGTTCACGCTGCGAACTCAGACCACAAACGTGGCCTGAGCTCCGTTCCCTTTCCCGGAAACAACCCAGGCCTTTTGACCAGTTCCCCGCACTGTCGAACATCGTTTGTCGAGCATACCCGAAACATAACAATCAATTGCTAAGTTATCTCATACGACCAGCGTTGAATTGCGTATGACACTTAGAAAAAATTAGACAAAGTATAATTAAACATACAAAGCAATACATATCAATATAAAGCGGCCACAAGGGCCGCGGATGTGCATGTTACAATATAATAGGGCCAAGTCCCATAAAACAAATTACAGATAAACAAATGGCACGCATGCCAAAAACATAAACTGGGGGAAGTTCATTGCTCCACCTGCAGGACTTCTTGGGCCACCGTTTCTTCTTGGGTCCCCTGCGCTTTTCCTTCAGTAAACAAAAGGAACTCAGGGATGGTTATCTTGCCATCCTTAATAGAATAGAGGAACCTTGTGCCTTCGGTAGTCAGCTCGACACCAGGCTTCACCAACTTCAATTGATCTACGCTATTATGGAAGGCTTCCTCGCTTATAGCCATGAGATCGTCATCAACCTGAGTGATACGGGTGTAATACCCCAAATTTTACCCTAAGATTAGTCGTTTCATCTTGCATCCCATTTCATTTTGCATTGCGTTTAAACTAACCACTAACGGGTTGTGCAGTTGTTTGATTGTTGCAAGAAAATATCATGTGGCGCGCTCTTTTTGTTTACAGGGTTTCTAGTGCCACTTTATTTTGAATGAATAAAATAGCACAATTGGCCAGAGACCCTGTGTAAGGAGTTGTGAGTGTGAGAGGTTGAGAGTTCGAATCTCACCTTCTTCACTTTTTGTTTTGTTTCTTTTATTTTTATTCTAACTTTTCTATTTTCATAAAAAAATAACAAAAATAATTTTTTTTTATTTAATTATTATTTTCGTATTTTATTTAAATTATTTTTAAAAAAATTATTATTTTTTTACTTTTTTTCATATTATTCATAAAAACATCCAAAAATCATAAAATTAAAAATATTAGAAAAGATTTTTTTCTTTTAAGTTTATTTTAGTTTGTTTTTTAGCTTTGACTAATTATTTAAGTTGGGCTTTAAAGTGGGCATTAGGTTAGTGTTAACCCTAATTTGTTACCTATATAAACATGAGTTGCATTTGATAAAAGGGGGAAGGAGACAAAAGAGAAAAACGGCGGCCGTTCTCACGATTTATCAGAAGAGGGAAGATAGTTTCATCATCGCCAGAGGACGAGCATCAATACCTCCATCAAATTTCATCACCGCCAATCGGCCGAAAGGTATGGGTTTATGAAATCTCATGGTTTTTGTTTGGTGATTTGTGTTTCAGGAAGATGATTGAGACATGCATCAAGAAAAAGAAAGGGGAAAATGGAACCCCACGGTTCCATCAGCGGACAACTGTCTCTCCTTTTTATTTCCGTGTCTCTTTTTTTCACTTTTTTTTATTTTTGCTTTTTTTTTCTTTTTCTGTTTTAAATTTCTTTAATTATTATTAATAGTTAAAAAAATTAAGTGGGTTTAGTTTTGTAGATAGGTTATAACTTTAGTTAATCATGTTTCATTAACTCATAATTAGAAAACTTTTAAAATTGAGAAGCGTTTTAAAATTCTGAGTTTAGTAAGTAATTATTTAGATAATTAAGAGAATATCTATTAATTAAAAACATATTTTTATTAACTTTCACAGTTCTCTTCTTTAGAATAAAACAAAAACTAAAAAAAAAAACAGTTTTTTAGTAAAAGACAAACTTCTTTTAGACTATTTTTTAATTAGCGTAAGTTAATTAACCCTTTTTTTTCTTTTAAACAAAAAATTAACATTTTTTGAAAATTAATACTAATCTTTTTAAATTAAACTTTTGCTAATCAACTCTTTTTTTTAACACTAAACCTTTTTTTAATATTTAGGCTAGAGCAATTTTTTTAAAATTAGAATTAAATTATTTTTAAAAAAAAAAAACTAAATCTTTTTTAAAACTAAGATTAAAATTAAACTAAAACTTCTTTTTTTAAAAATTAAAATTGAATATTTTTAAAATTAAAACTAAAATATTTTTCAAATTAAAACTAAGACACTTTTTGAACATTTGACAATTAAACTCCTTTTTTTGTATAGTAAAATTAAACCTTTTTTAAATTTAAAACAAAAATTATTTCTTTTTAATTAAGACAAAAATCATTTTTTTCTTTCTCAAAGTTAAAACCGAAATCTTTTTTTAAGAAATAAAACAATATCAAATTAGCAGCTTTCTCTTCACTATCTCATTATCCGCTTTATTTCTGTCTAATCCTATTAACATTCTCCGATTTTTTTTCCAGCTAATTGAGTTTAACTTCATTTATCATTAGTTATATATTTCATTCTCATATTTGTATTTTGTTCCATGGATGTAATTTACGCGAGGCCATGGTCGCGGTTTTATTTGATCTTTCTTTTTTGGGGATTTGTAATTTACGCGAGTGATCGTCGCGATGCTTTCTTTTACCGCTTTCTTTATTTTTCCGCACTTTAATTCTGTCGAATAGTAATTTGTCGTATTTTACATGTTTTAACCGTTAGAATCCCTCCGAAGGAATTAGGTCTAGTCGTTTGACCGCCGAGTCAATAACCCTAATTTTTGACCGTTTCAAAAATCCTAATAGCCTAGGTGTCCCGCCGTGGACGAAAATGTCCTTTACCCTAGCATTAGGTCAAAGAGTCGCCGTACTCTGCTTAGGGTTTCCCGCCGTGGAATCCCTAACTTCAACCCTAAATTTTCAATTAACAAATTCAACATAGAAATAGGAGTTTCAACGACTCCACGTAAGCGTGTCCTTAAGATACGTGTATTCCCCATTGAAACCTTGACCATAGTCAAGACGTTTCTAACCTCCCTTTCAAGGGGAACTACGATTACTCTGATTTCATTCCCTATCCAGGATGCGTAGGCACAAGATGCAACGTCTTGCCGAGTAAACTTAAGACTAACCCTTAGGTCTTTAGGTCACTCTACCCCTTAGCTCAATATATATTAAAGCAGATAATTAATAAAAATAAAAACAGCATACAATAAACAAAAGGTTCCTGTAGAGACCCCTTACCTAGGTCTCTCCCCGCATTGTGTTTACAATGCAAAAATAGGTTTTCCCTCTTTTGACATTTTCCTTCGGATAAATCAAAGAGCGGTTGTGAATTAAGAATTGTGATTCAAACTAATTAATAGTTTGATATCCTATTTCCACCACAACAGAAAATGGCGACTTCACTGGGGAATGTATCTTAACTATTAAGGGTTATCCCTATTTTGTTTATTGTATGATATTTTTCATTATTTATTCTCTTGTATATATTATTATTGTGCCTTGCTTGGGGGGTACCCTGTTATTGTGAGATAAGTCCTAACCCGAACTTGAGTGACCTTATTATAGGAAGGTGAGATATTCGACGAGGCTTGTCGGGAGTGAGTCCCGACCAAGTTGACTCGAGAATCACCGCTCAGTTGAGACCCTTTCGAAAATGGTTCGGTTGATCGAGTTAGTCGTGAAAACTTTTACTATTTTCGATTGGAGTCTATGATATTGGGGACCGTAGTACCTTAACACCACTTTGGCCTTATATAGGACGTAGTGCGGGAACTATGTGGGAGTAGTCCTACAATGGTTGCTACGTGATGCTACACTCAAAAGAGGTTCTCTTGAGAATATTATCGACCCCCGAGTCAGTCGGAAAGTTGATAATTTCCGAAGGATGGACCAATGACTTTGGGTACTTCTTAGAACCTTGTTCTGCAGGTACAACTAACCTTAGTACATACCTTATTGGGATGGGTAGACCCTAACTCCTTGTACATACCTTTAACCTAGGACTTTGTGTATGTGCATTGCATCCATAAAACATCACATTGCATTACATTTCATGGAATTCAAGTTTTATTTATGAATATTGCAGGATACCATGGATTACAATAAGGAAAATACTCTAAAATATTCTTTTAAGAGCCTTAAGTTAGATGACTTAAGGAAGCTAGGATCTTTGGTTCAAGATCAACAAAGGATTCAGAAACAAATATGGAAAGTTGTTATTTTTGTTGAAACTTCAAGTAGACGAAGGACTTCTTTCGACTTTGTTACAGTTCTAGGATCCAGATTATCTTTGCCTTATATTCCACGAGTATCAGCTCTTGCCTACCCTAGAAAAGTGCTCTCCATTGGTGGGGTTACCTATTTTGAAGGAATCTTTGTTCCCTTTCTTGGAGGTGAACCCTAAAGAACAACACCGTTGTTAAAGCCATATGCTCAAAGTTATCTGATATCAAGGGTCATATGATCACCAACAATTGTGAAGATTTTTCCAACATACCCTTGCTTGGTTTTGATGGAGGATTTTATTTTCCTCTGATTCTCGATCTACCTTTTTGAAGGCCCAGCTAGAAGAGCAGATCAAGGGGCAGAACAGGAAGCTTCCTTAGGGTCATTATTAGATTTTATTTAGCTATTATGCCAAGACTTTTCTAAGAATATTATTTGTAATCCATTTTCAATTAATAAATAAAATTCCTTTGTTATTCTGCAATATTCGTAAATATTTGAATTCCATGAAATCATTTCATTCACATCTTGCATCATATTTTGCATTTCATGTGTCTTCCGATTTTCTCATTCTCGGTTCTTTCGCCTGCCAGTTTCATCACCCTGGGTCCTCCGCATCAGTACAATACTAGAGCCCAAGCTCGAAAAAGGATGGAAGAACAAGCTCAAGAGATCGACCGTGTCAGCCATGAACTCGAACATCTTCGAGGAAGTGTGGGGCAGATTATGGAGATGTTGCAAGCCCTTAAAGTGAAGATGGATAATCAACCTACTGTTGTTTTTGAGATTATCAACACTGTTGTGGGTTCTCAACCAGCCATTACTGTCAAGAATATACCGCCTCAAGGTCGTCAATCTGATCCGGTGCCTCCTACCATTGCTCAACCAGCTCAACGATTTACTCCTCCGAAGTGCAAAACTTTGAGCGTTGACCACCATAAAAGACCTACACGTCCGAGAAATCGCTCGATGGCTCCTCACCAACCTTGGCAACCTCAACAAAATTATGTTCAAGGTTATCCGGTCCAGTATGCTCAGCAACCCTATGTGGCTAATGTTGCAACTCATGTCAATCAACAGTTTCCTGTTTATCAGCCTATGCAACAGGCTCCTGTTTATCCGCCTCCGGTTTATCAACAACCTCTGCCTAACTATCAGCAGGCGTCCAACGCTCCGGCAAATCAACAGCCTAAGAAGCAAACACCTCGCCAGAATTCTCTGATTAGGAGGCAATACAAGCCTTGTCCACCGATTCCGATGACGTTCGCCGAATTGTATCCTTACTTAGTGCAATGAGGTTTGATCACCACCCGAGCAATGGGTCCGCCTCGTAATCCTTTGCCTGCCAATTACAACGCCGCCGCTCATTGTTTATTTCATGAGGGGGCTCCCGGGCATGATTTGGAAGATTGCTATGCTCTGAAAGATATCGTCAGAGATTTGTTAGAAAAGAAGATATTTTCTTTCGATGATCCTCAACCAGAGATCAAGACTCCTCTCAAAGTTTTTAACATATCTCAGCTAGTTATTTCTACAGTGAATCCACCGAAGCCAGTAGTCATTCAGAAGCCTAGTCCATTTCAGTTCAGTGATCCTCAAGATGATGTGACCCCGATCAACCAAAAATCTGGGAAGGGTAGTCTGAAGGAAAATTCGAAGACTGATACTGAAGCATTGATAGATCTAGTTGGGGCAAGCAAGACGACTATTTCCAGTGAGGCTCCGCCAGAGGAAACCACCACCATGCCGGTCTCAGATGAGAAGACTTCATAAACACATTTTGAAGGACTTTGAGACATTACATTTTGCTTATTTATATGTTTTATTTTCCTTGATTAGCATAATTAGCATGTACGAACTTGTTTATTTTGGAATAATTAAGGTAATGCATGTTTGTCTTGAATAAATCCATTCGTTTACTCATTAAAAATAATTTTTTCATAAGACTTATAATGCCAATTTTAACCGATCTCCTGCTTTGGTAGAGAATTGGGAGGAGGATGACGAACCAAAACATCAAATCTCTTGTCGTATGCTTCCAATTGAAACCTGCTGATGATGTAAGGCATTGTTTTCAAATCCCAAAACAATGGAGATATAAGGCAGATAATCCCTCTTTACCCCCTTTGAGCCGTGAAGTAGGAGTTTTTTCTTTTCCAAATTAAAACCCTTATTTTAACCTGGGGCAGTGTAGTTTTTCAGTTAAATCGATTGAGCGCTCGGACTTTCAAAAAAGGAGGAGCGAACCTTCGAGAATTTATCCTTAAACATCCTATGGTGTTAGAAGTCAATGATTATCCCTAAAGAGTGGGGCAGTCACAAGCCTTTCAAAAGAGTCACACGACTTAGTCGGAAAAATATAGCCTGCTAAGTCGAAACCTATGAAGGAGACTTATGCAACAATGGGGCATCCCGCTGGACTCCAAAGTCAAATCCAAAAGACGTTGTCCAGGCAAAAGTTAGGGAATAAAAATGAAAAAACAAAAAGGATTACTATAAAGAATTCCCAATAAAGAACAAAGTTGTGTGATCAAACACAAAAGACAATAGGTGAGTGACTGCCATGTCCAAAGCCTTGATAAGTTCTCGACCATATCAAATCTGATTGAGATATGGGTGCTCGTATCCCGTTAACTGAATAGGATTGGAGAACATCACGAAGAATGGGTGGGTGCAAATAACATTTTGAGCCTTTATCCTTTGTTTCTAAACCGTGAACCAAGCCACGATACAACCTTTAAAAGACCTAATTGAAGTAGGAATTCTCTTGAAAGCATACTCGACGAGATAGCGTTTCCTGACTCCTACGAGTTATGCTCAAAAATTCATCTTGGCATTATAAATTAAACTTATATCCTAACTAGTGATTTCGGTCACAAGTTACAGCGATATCTTTTTCAAAAACAAAAATTTCAAGACAAATATATTGTTACATTGATAGTTTCAGGATAGCATTTCACGCGTGTCGGTTTTTCCTGATATCTTAGAAACTTACATATAGATGTCACAGATCCTGCTAAACAGAGGCAGATGGTTTCCAGTTTTCTCATCAATGCGAGCCTGACATTCTTAAGAGCTATTTTTGAAGACTCAGTCATGTCACCGTCGATCTGAGCCAGTTACGTCGAGATCTGACAAATCTCTCCAAGAGTTGGAAAATATTGGGGCATCTGGACTCCATGTTTCTCTGTAAAATCCTCTTAAGCTAACTTTTCCTCATGAAGCAGGGACTCTGGGGCATGATATTTTCAAAATGGCGACTACGACAAAGTCCATTGAGATCAAAGTTAGCTTCGTTTCACGATATTCTTCATGCACCCGATGGATTTTACTCCCGACGGCCTTCATTCCCCAGTAAATCTCATTGTTGCAGAATCTACATCTTAACCATTGCCTCAACACAGTCCCCAGAGAGACTTTAAGCTGACACAGTCCCCAGAGAGACTTTAAGCTGACGCAGTCCCCAGAGAGACTTTAAGCTGACTACACTTTGGATTAATCCGATAATCTCCAGTAATTTTCTACCAGCATTTTCCCAGTGATAGTCCCCAACGAGACTTTAAGCTGACAACACTTTTGAGATCCATCCGATAAATCCCCAGTGACTCTCAAGATTAGAGAGATATCCCTGGTATCCTCCAAGTGATATATGTTTTGGAAGACCCATTCTCAGTGGAATTATCTGTTCCTCGGTGAAATTGCCATACCTTCCTCAGGAATATTCCCCAGGAGATTGCCATATCCACCCCCAAGAAGTCCAAATACTTTCCCCAGGAATGTCTGTTGATTTCTCCCCAGTAAGTCCAACGAACTCTCTGCAGGGAAGTTTGATATATCTTATCCCCAGTTGGACGTACCTTTTCCCCAGGAAGCCGAGGTACTTTTCCCAGGAAGTTACTACACTATCTCCATGAAGTTGTCTAGCTCCACACCTTCCCCATACAGCGGATATTTATTTTATCCCCGGAAGTATATGATCCAAGAGTTCTTGAGCTGATTATGGTTCATGATAGCAATCCCTCACGTGAAGTCATGACATCTTATCCCCATGTGGAGGTCATGAATCCCCAGTTAAAGTCAGGGAATCATACTCTCCGGTGAATTCGTATCGCATCCCCATGTGGAAGTCATGAGATTTTCTCCCCATGGAAATTTTAACTTTGAAGCCAGATTTGGTCTTACCATCAACTATTCCTATCCTCTAATAGATGTATTGTTGCAGAGGTCACCGGGTATTCCTGTCGAGATGTTTATTTCATCTCATATCTCCTCTCTCATTTGTTTTGTCAGCATAAGCATAAGATGAGCATTACATACTCATTTTCATTTCATTGTCATACACATGAACATACACATTCGTATACGCTTTGGCATACGCACTAGCATTTGCATGCTTGCTATTTATCGTCATCCTTGTCGTTATCGCCGAGTAACTGGGTTTGCCCGCTCTCTCCAAGTAGATCGTCAGCCCTAAGCATAAAATACCTACTTGTTTCCAGTTTCCCCCACAGAGTTCAACCCTCGTGGACGATGGTTATTTATGTTACCTTTCCGCGTTAAGATAAGGTAGTCCCCATTCGAGTTCGTTTCCTCAATGGAGTTTTATTTATCAGTTCTTTCTAGCCCAATTTTAGATCGAACTTCGGTCCCATCGGTCACCGAACATACCTGGATGTGCATTTATTTTGCACTATCTCTCAAGAAAAGCATTTACAATCCTTTGTAGATATGCAACAGTTCTCGCCTGAGAAGCTTATCACTACATTGCACAATGGACAAGCAACAGTTCTCAGCCGAGGAGCTTATCACCTACCTTACACTTTACAATACACTCTACAATCGATCTTCTCATACAAGGAGCTCATTATTACATTACAGTGATCTAGATGTTTGTCATCATCATAACATTCTTGACAATTTACATTACAGTGATCTAGATGTTTGCCATCATCACGACCTTCTTTATAATTTATGTTACCTGCTATCACTCAGTGATCTAGATGTTTGCCATCATCACAACATTCTTGACAATTTATATTACAGTGATCTAGATGTTTGCCATCATCACTACCTTCTTTACAATTTATGTTACCTGCTATCACTCAGTGATCTAGATGTTTTCCATCATCACAACTTTCTTTACAATTTACATTACTTGTTACCACCTCTGCAAGCAGTTCTCACCCGAGAAGCTTATTATTGCCACTCTTGCAAATAAGCGGCATTTCTCGCCCGAGAAGCTTATCCTATCTTCGTTATGACTTGCAGCAAATGGCCATCTCCAGCGAGCAGTTTGGTTTCCATTTCCCGTATCATTTTGAAGAAATGGGAGGTTTGAGCGGAATCATATTTAGGAGAGTGTGAATCTTGAAGTATGAGGAAGTTCAGTTTACCCTTTAGTAAAAGAAGGAGCAGAATCATATTCAGGAGAGTGTGAATCTTGAAGTATGAGGAAGTTCAGTTTACCCTTTAGTAAAAGAAGGAGCAGAATCATATTCAGGAGAGTGTGAATCTTGAAGTATGAGGAAGTTCAGTTTACCCTTTAGTAAAAGAAGGAGCAGAATCATATTCAGGAGAGTGTGAATCTTGAAGTATGAGGAGGTTCAGTTTACCCTTTAGTAAAAGAAGGAGCAGAATCATATTCAGGAGAGTGTGAATCTTGAAGTATGAGGAAGTTCAGTTTACCCTTTAGTAAAAGAAGGAGCAGAATCATATTCAGGAGAGTGTGAATCTTGAAGTATGAGGAAGTTCAGTTTACCCTTTAGTAAAAGAAGAATCTAAATCATATGTCCAAGGCGTCGACCTTAGATATGAGGAGGTTTATTAATTAGATAAGCAACAACCTCTTTATTTGAGAGCTTATCCAGTTTGGCATATAAGTCCCTTCCAACGATAAGTGGCTATTCTCTCGAGAGAGGCTTATCAGGGCATTTCCCATTAAAGTCCATTTATTTTGGCATACAGTCAGTTTTACCCTGTATATTTTCTACGGATTCCTAAATTCCGTCTGATCCTGTCACGAGGGAGAGTTTCCAGAAGCTCGGATGTTATTCTTTGCTCAATGCTCCAGCATCTTGTTAATCGATCCTACAGTCGTGCATATCCAGTTTTATTTTTTACTCTAGAATATCAGCCGATCACGCCTGAACCTGTTGAATAATTACGCCTAGATTTTCCCCAATGGAGGTCGTCTCATCGGTGCCATCTCCATTGAGGATCTCGCTCTTACCTTTCCTTTCTAAAGGTGAAAATTGGCCATGCTAGCACCAGTTGACCATCATCGTTAGAATTCCCCCAGGGTCGTGCTGTCACCCAGTGCGTCGTATTCCCCAGTGTGGTTCGTCGCGTCTTTCCCCGGTGTCGTCGTGTTGTCTGCATCTCTGCATTTACCATTCCATCATACGCACCATACTAAATTCATGGCATTGTCAGCATTATAGTTTATTTCCGTTTTGTCCATAGCATTGCAGATCACTGCATCTAAGGGCAAAATTTTCGGTTATCTATATTTAAATCCCTCCCCCATGATTTCTCGAGCCTTTGTCGCTCAAATCATCCGGTGAAGCTATTTAAATAGGGGCAACTGTAATACCCCAAATTTTGCCCTAAGATTAGTCGTTTCATCTTGCATCCCATTTCATTTTGCATTGCGTTTAAACTAACCACTAACGGGTTGTGCAGTTGTTTGATTGTTGCAAGAAAATATCATGTGGTGCGCTCTTTTAGTTTATAGGGTTTCTAGTGCCACTTTATTTTGAATGAATAAAATAGCACAATTGGCAAGAGACCTTGTGTAAGGAGTTGTGAGTGTGAAAGGTTGAGAGTTTGAATCCCACCTTCTTCACTTTTTGTTTTGTTTCTTTTATTTTTATTCTAACTTTTCTATTTTCATAAAAAAAAAAATAACAAAAATAGTTTTTTTTTATTATTTAATTATTATTTTCGTATTTTATTTAAATTATTTTTTAAAAAAATATTATTTTTTTACTTTTTTCCATATTATTCATAAAAACATCCAAAAATCATAAAATTAAAAATATTAGAAAAGATTTTATTCTTTTAAATTTGTTTTAGTTTGTTTTTTAGCTTTGACTAAATATTTAAGTTGGGCTTTAAAGTGGGCATTAGGTTAGAGTTAACCCTAATTTGTTATCTATATAAACATGAGTTGCATTTGATAAAAGGGGGAAGGAGACAAAAGAGAAAAACAGCGGCCGTTCTCACGATTTATCAGAAGAGGGAAGATAGCTTCATCATCGCCAGAGGACGAGCATCAATACCTCCATCAAATTTCATCACCGCCAATCGGCCGAAAGGTATGGGTTTATGAAATCTCATGGTTTTTGTTTAGTGATTTGTGTTTCAGGAAGATGATTGAGACATGCATCAAGAAAAAGAAAGGGAAAAATAAAACCCCACGGTTCCATCAGCGGACAACTGTCTCTCCTTTTTATTTTCGTGTCTCTTTTTTTTATTCTTTTTTTTATTTTTGCTATTTTTTTTCTTTTTCTGTTTTAAATTTCTTTAATTATTATTAATAGTTAAAAAAATTAAGTGGGTTTAGTTTTGTAGATAGGTTATAACTTTAGTTAATCATGTTTCATTAACTCATAATTAAAAAACTTTTAAAATTGAGAAGCGTTTTAAAATTCTGAGTTTAGTAAGTAATTATTTAGATAATTAAGAGAATATCTATTAATTAAAAACATATTTTTATTAACTTTCACAGTTCTCTTCTTTAGAATAAAACAAAAACTAAAAAAAAAAACAGTTTTTTTAGTAAAAGACAAACTTCTTTTAGACTATTTTTTAATTAGCGTAAGTTAATTAACCTTTTTTTTTTATTTTAAACAAAAAATTAACATTTTTAAAAAATTAATACTAATCTTTTTAAATTAAACTTTTCCTAATCAACTCTTTTTTTTAACACTAAACCTTTTTTTAATATTTAGGCTAGAACAATTTTTTTAAAATTAGAATTAAATTCTTTTTAAAAAAAAAAACTAAATCTTTTTTAAAACTAAGATTAAAATTAAACTAAACCTCTCTTTTTATTAAAACTAAAACTTCTTTTTTTAAAAATTAAAATTGAATCTTTTTAAAATTAAAACTAAAACATTTTTCAAATTAAAACTAAGACACTTTTTGAACATTTGACAATTAAACTCCTTTTTTTATATAGTAAAATTAAACCTTTTTTAAATTTAAAACAAAAATTATTTCTTTTTAATTAAGACAAAAATCATTTTTTTTCTTTCTCAAAGTTAAAACCAAAATCTTTTTTTAAGAAATAAAACAATATCAAATTAGCAGTTTTCTCTTCACTATCTCATTATCCGCTTTATTTCTGTCTAATCCTATTAACATTCTCTGATTTTTTTTCCAGCTGATTGAGTTTAACTTCATTTATCATTAGTTAAATATTTCATTATCATATTTGTATTTTGTTCCATGGATGTAATTTACGCGAGGCCATGGTCGCGGTTTTATTTTATCTTTCTTTTTTGGGGATTTGTAATTTACGCGAGTGATCGTCGCGATGCTTTCTTTTACCGCTTTCTTTATTTTTCCGCACTTTAATTCTGCCGAATAGTAATTTGCCGTATTTTGCATGTTTTAACCGTTAGAATCCCTCCGAAGGAATTAGGTCTAGTTGTTTGACCTCCGAGTCAATAACCCTAATTTTTGACAGTTTCAAAAACCCTAATAGCCTAGGTGTCCCGCCATGGACGAAAATGCCCTTTACCCTAGCATTAGGTCAAAAAGTCGTCGTACTCTGTTTAGGGTTACCCGCCGTGGAATCCCTAATTTTAACCCTAAATTTTCAATTAACAAATTCGACATAGAAATAGGAGTTTCAACGACTCCACGTAAGCGTGTACTTAAGATACGTTTAGTCCCCATTGAAACCTTGACCATAGTCAAGACGTTTCTAACCTCCCTTTCGAGTGGAACTACGATTACTCTGATTTCATTCCCTATCCAGGATGCGTAGGCACAAGATGCGACGTCTTGCCGAGTAAACTTAGGACTAACCCTTAGGTCTTTAGGTCACTCTATCCCTTAGCTCAATATATATTAAAGCAGATAATGAATAAAAATAAAAAAGCATACAATAAACAAAAGGTTCCTGTAGAGTACTACAGAAGTTTAGGGTGCTAGTACCTTCCCTAAGCTTAACCAACCCTTTACCTAGGTCTCTCCCCGCATTGTGTTTACAATGCAAAAATAAGTTTTCCCTCTTTTGACCTTTTCCTTCGGATAAATCAAAGAGCGGTTGTGAATTAAGAATTGTGATTCAAACTAATTAATAGTTTGATATCCTATTTCCACCGCAACAACGGGCAACCAGCTCTGCCTGGGTCGAAAATTTCTTCATCTCCTCGGTCTCATCTTCAGCAGGGGCAGCAGCAGCCTTTAACTTCTCCACCAAGTCCTCAGCAGCCTTCTTCTGGGAGACCAGGGCATCCCTCTCCGCGAACATCTTCTCACGACCCTTCCGCGTAGCCTCTTCAAGCTCCCTCTCCCACTTCTCCTTGAGTTTCTTGACCTTCTCTTCCAGAGCTGCCACCGCAACTTGGGACTTCTTCAACTCAGACTCGTGCTGTGAGTCGTCCTCGGTGTACACCACCGCCATCTCCAGGATCCTCATCAAGGCAGAAACATCATGCGTGAGCATGGCCCGCTTGTTGGGACGGTCCATTTCCTCGAGCTTAAGAGACTCTGCCCGATGAATGGACATAGAGGACCCCTCGAAGAACTTCCTATTGTGAAGACAAGGAGGTAGCTCAAACTTTTTTTTCCCTCTCCCGGCTGAGATCCACGATGTCATTCGGGCGTGAATGCTTGAGCCTCGAACTCACAGGCAGAGGAGATGTTTGAGTGGCTGGCGGGGTAAACGAGGAAGTCCTCGACCCTGTTTGGGGAGGAGTCATTCGCTGGCTGAGATAGATTTTTCCTATGGCCACGCCGCCCTTCATCTTTCCATTGGCTTCTTCACCATCTTCTCCTGTGCAAAAGACATATTACCTGAAAAAACAACGAGCACATCAACACATGAAAGGAGAAGCATTTCAAATAAAATAAGAAGAAGCAAGAAGCTACCCAAGAGCTTAAGAGCCCCCTCGCGAGTGCTATACTTGAGGAGCTCTTTTATGTTGATATACCGGGCCTCTACCTGTGGCCCCCCATCTTCTTCATAGAGTATCTTCCCAGCGCGAGTCACGCACTGGCTGGGGAGAAAATCATCCAAGAAGGCCACCAGCTTAGCATAGCTGGCCCGATCATCGTCCCCCGGCTGGTAAGGAGTAACTATATACTCATTAGTTGAACGGGTAAAATGAGCCTCACTCTAGCATAAGGGAAATAGGAACAGTCTTTGGGCAACTATCTTGTTGTCTTCGTCTATTAGATCCTCCTCGTTCTCATCCGTAGAGACCTCCCAGACGAAGGTCGAGTCGGTAGTTGTCTCCGACACAGACTCGATCACGTAGAACCTCTCCTTGAAGGTCCGGATAGACTCAGAGAAGGTTTTGAATGGTTTCCTCCCCTGTTTCAGAGAAACCCAACCGAATTTTCTCTCCGACACCTATCGCTGGAGGTGGAAGATGGTGAAGAAAAGAGGAAGAATGGCCCCAATCTGAAAATACTCGCACACTAATTCGTATGCTCGCATGAAGGCAAAAGAATTTGGATGCAGCTGGGAGGGTGCCAAGTCCAAGTGTACAAAGACTGCTCGCTGGAAGCCTGTTAAGGGCAGCCTCAACCCTATTTCTTTGAAGACATAATCGTACATGGGAAACCTTTCCCCGTACAACGAGCATATACGATCATCCTCTGCGGGGAAGTGAACCATCCACTCTCCCTCTGCCCACATTGCGGTGAACACATCCCTGGTATATGAAGCAAAAAGCGAGACATACTCTACCAGTTCGGCCATAATCCACTCGTCGGCAGAGGTCCTCGCAGCAGACACCCCTCTAGCCTCAGGGGGCGTGGAGTCATCATCCGTTTTAATATCCTCCGAGGAGATCTCCTCGGACATATCTCTGAGATATTTTTCTTCTTCAGCCCTGCGCGACATTTCCTTTACCTGAAAAGCAGAGGATAAAAGTGAATTCGATGAAAAATCAAATCCACCCTTCCACTTCTAGTCAAGCGAAAGGGCGCGCAAAGAGCTAAGGACAACGTCCTCGACCTAAGCCCTACTCAAATGGCGCAGCTAACAGACGAAGAAGTGCCCCATAATTCTCCCTGGCACATCCGGGGAAAAGTCCCCCACGCACAAAACCCATAATTCTCATGAGGGAACCACCAAAAAGCTCATAAGCACACCAGAATCCGTGGTTCCCTCCGGCAGTGAACACCACCGTGTCGCTACTACACCGGGATCAACTAAAAGCTTAAGGCTTCCTAAGTTCTCCTTCCCTAATGGTCACTACGGTGCCGGCAGCAAAGAGAGTGGCCAAACCACTGTCTGCCACTAACAACCACCACTAAACACCCTAAAACTACTTCATGGCAACCCTAACCGCATGCATTTTAAAGTATAGAAATCAGAAAAGCATAAAATAAGCAAGGAATCAGCATACTTACGTGGTCTGGGACGAGCTTCTGGGCTTGAGAGACTTTGGTCGGAGCTGGTACGGTGGTCAAAACGAAGCTTGACGACGGTGGACGACTGGGAATGAAGAACTGAAGGCAAAGAAGAGAGAAGCAAAAGTTCAAATGAAGCGGTATCTAGCATTATTTATAGGCAAACTCCAGGCACGTGCACGAGCACGGGCACGCACGGATAGAGCATCATCATGACCCTAGCCTAGCCATTATTACGCATTTAATGCAGCACACGGCTCGAGGCACACGTGGCGCTCCCACTCTTTAGAACCCATCAACCGTCGGTCTCCCCGGACCTCGAGCTCCTTGGTAAGCAACGTTTCAGATGCCCGGGCACAGATTCCTTCGGGCACAAGGTAGCTTACAACGAATTTTCCCGGAAAGCGGACTGTCCTTAAGTCATCACTACCATGCTCGGTAGCAACGACTTGGGGGCTACTGTTCCAGATTGACTCAATGGCTAGACATATCCCAATCCACTTCTGCTCTCAGAACGACCCAATTGCCTAAGTCCAACTACTTTTGGGAGAATTTACCTTTCTGCCCCTCTAACAAGGGAGGCTGATCAGTTTACCCTTGGTCACAACACTTCTCCTCGTGAGTCTCTATCTGTCACGCGCGGTTCCACCATCTAAAAAAAGTCAAGACGTTGTGTCTGTAACTACACCCCTGCCCGTAGCAACGACTAGTTCTGACAGTTATCTATTCTTTGGGAAACGGTTATCTCGCTCGAAAAATAGGGACCAATGGCCAAGCGATGGGGGCACTATAAAAATCCTCTCATTCGAGAGAGTCAGTTATCCAATATTCACCCTCATATACTCATATTTTGTACTTGTTCTCTCTCTCTCTCTCTCTCTCTCTCTCTCTCTCTCTCTCTCTCTCTCTCTCTCTCTCTCTCTCTCTCTCTCTCTCTCTTGCTCGATTCTAACTTTAGCATCAGAGTGCCTTGCATGTACACCTCCTCCTCCACTTTTACACTCAGTATCACAGACGATTGTCTTTAACCCAACTCAAGTGTGTGTATTATATATATATATACCTTTTTATTATAACATATGAATAAATCATTTTAAAAAATGGGTCTTATAATAGCAAAGACTAATAAATATTGATTATAAAAGATATTATCCATTGTCTAATGACAAGAGTATTTAGGAAATTTACTGTTTCTTTTATCAGTTAAATATGAATAAATTATAAGTGATTTCAATTTTTCAGTTAGACTTTTCTTTTCTTGCATAAATAATTAGTTATTTTGATTTAAATTATTTAAAATATAAATCATGTAATTATTTTTTAATAATGTTGAAATATTATGTTTACAAATATTTGTGAAATTTTATTTTATAATTTACATTATTATATGATATAAATTTATTGTAATATACCAGATGTTTACCGTGCTTTATAAAATTATTATTATTTATAAATATTAGACTTTAGAGATGTTATTTAGAATATATTTAAATGTTAAAATTATTTTTTATATTTAGGGTTTTTTATTAAAAAAATAGCAATGATTTAATACTTTGTATCTTATAAAATATAATATATTACTACTTTGTTAAAACAACCTCTTGTGATGTTTTTTTCTTTTTATATTAATCTTCACTGTAATACTTTGCTACAATAATCTTTTCATGACATTAGAAAGAGTAGGTTGTTTTATGAATGAATTTTCTTATATATTTATGATGAGGTTATAATTTATATAGTCCAGTCCAAAAAATTAATTTAAACATAATTACTAGTGACCACATCTTTAAAGATGATCAATCTCTTTGATTCTTCCTTATACAAATATAAATTACAGAAAAATAATACTCATCAATTGTTGATTTGAATTAATCAAATATAATAAGATTAAAGTTAAAAATCAAAACCCATAAAATAATTTAAATAATTAATATCAATCAAAAATAAAATAGCTAAAAGTTTTGTGAAAAAATGAAGACTTATGTTAGAAGACATGAATCATATGTTACTTTTACCATCAAAATAAAATTGAGGTTTTGATATTTTAATTAAATAAAGTACTCTCTCTTTCTTCATGCAATATCTCCACTTTCTATATTTTTTCTACTTAAATTACTATCTAATATTCAAACTATGAAAGAATTGATTTAATGAGGGTGTAAGGACCAAGATTTTATTTATGTTATATTAATTTAATTAACTATTTAAATTGATTTTATTGATTTAGTGGATGTCTGAGAATTTACGTTTTGTTAAAATATATAAATATTTTGTGATTCTTTCAAGTCACTTTTCTGTAAATAAATAAATAAATAATTAGTAAACAATAATAACTATTTTTATATTGTATTAATTATGGAAAGAAAATGGAGAATTGAGGATGTTTTATGAACATTCTTTAAAATAAGTTTTCAAAATACACTTAAAAAGTATAATCAACAAATAAGGTGAATATTAGAAATTGAGAGATAACCATTTTTACATTTTATGGAAAGAAAATTAAAAAGATTGAGGAAGTTCTATGGACATACTTTATTTTGTAATTTTTTAAAATACACCTAAAAAACATAATCAACAAATAAAAAGTATTAAAAATTTGAGATTGAAGAAATCTTATGAACCTAAAAAACATAATCAACAAATATCAAACATCAATATATATTAAAAGAAAATAATAAATAACCCATTTATGAGAAAAAAATTAAGAGATTAAAGAAGTTTTATGAATAAACCTTATTTTATAAATCTTCAAAATAAACTTAAAAAATATAAACAACAATAAATATTAGAAGAAATTAATAAAAAAAAACAATTTATAGAAAGAAAATAGAAAGAGATTGAAGAAGTTTTATAAATAATATGACCATATTTTCATTTATTTCTCTATTAACCAATTGCTTAAATTTGTAATGTGACTATTGCATCAGCAAAACCATCGTGATCAATGATGCCGGTTTTGTTTTATTTTAATTTAGTAAGTATCATAAATTCATGGGTTACTCAGTTTTTGTTTCTAATTTAATTATTAATTAATTAATAAAAAATTTACTCAATAAATTTTGAGTGATGGAGATAGTGACTACATTTATTAATAAATATTTTGGCTCAACGTGAAGGACAAATGAACGTGTGTATTCAATTTTAATGTGTTAATAGAAGTTGAGATTAATAAAATTGAGTTATAATTATTTTATTAATATTTATAAAAAAGCATGAATAAAATTAAAAAAAAGTAAAATGATATACAACATTAGATGATAAAAAAGTAAAAATCGTAAAAACAAAAAATAATAGAATTAAACAAAAAATAATAGAATTTTATACATGTATTTTGTGAACCTCTAAATTATTATATAAACTATATATTTTTATGAAAAACCCCTTAAAATTAATGAATAAGATATTTTCATGAGAGAATAAGAGAAAAACTCCGTATGGTCTGTTTGGTTCAAATGAGGGAGAGAAGAGGAGAGAAATTTTAATGAAGGAAAGGGGAGGAGAGGGAAAGTGAAAAAAAATTTTAATCAGATAAGTGTTTGGTTCAAAAGAGAGGAGAGGAGGGGAAGAGAGGGATTTTAATTAAAAATATGTTTGGTTCAGAAGGGGAGAGGAGGAGTTTTATTAATAATTTACATTTTTATCCTTGTGATCTTATATAAGTCATATGATATTAAAATTTAAAAAATTCATGTGTATTTTTGTTGGTAATAAAATTTCTAATATTTAAAAAAGTATTTATTTGTCACATAAAGTTAAAAAATTGAGTACAATTGATTTGACTTATAACTTTCCAACCTAAATTAAACTATATGCCAATAACATCGTTTAAATTGTAATGAATCATATAACAAAACAAATATATATAAAATAACTTATAATTAAATATTAAGGGTTTAAAATATTTAATAAAATAAATAAACAAAAATAAATAAAATGAATGGTTTACAATTTGATATAAAAGAAAATATGATAAAATACATAACTAAATTAAAAGAAAAAAATGAATATAACTAAACATAATTTTTTTTATAAAAAAAAATAATGATTATGATTTATTTTAATTATAGAAATTATAAAATAATTTGAAGATGGAGAACAATTATAATAAGTTGATGGAAACAATCGATAAAAAACAATAACACGAAAAAAAAACGAATAATTTTAAAATACTAAAATTAAACTGAAGATGTTTTAGTAAATATAATAATTTTTAAATATCAAAACTCATATTTCCTCCCCCTTCCCTCCAAATCCCTCAATTCGGAGGAACCAAAAAATGTGTTTTGGAGGAATTTTGCTCCTCTCCCTTCCTAAGATTTGAACCAATCATATTTAATTAAAAAAATTTCCTCTGTTCCCCTTCATCTACCCCGAACCAAACACACCCTTAAAGACTTAACAACTTTTAAAATTTTTATAATTTAAAACAAAAATAAATAGTTATTATAATAAATAATAGTAAATAAATATATAAAAATACAAAATTACCTTCAATTTTGACACCAAAATTTACTTTAGAAACTTAACAACTTTTATGTATAAAAGTCAAAAATTACTTTGAGACTTAACAATTTTATATATAAGATTCTTACTTGGAAAACTTATAAATATCAATTTGTAATTATTTATATCCAATTAATGCTACATTATGTTCATGTTATAAATAATAGTCAACAATTGTTCACATTTCCTTTGTTATTTTTACATTTCATATTTCACTTTTGAAAAGCTTTAATTTTTATTCATATTATTATTTTATAACTAAATCTATGTTATTTCTCTCTTTGTATTTGTTCTACATTAACTTATAAATTTTTTAAAAAAGAATTAATGTTCTAATAACTTTTTTAAATAGAAAAAATAAAATTAATTTTAGTAATGGAAACTCTAATAATTATTTTATAACTACTATTGTGCTTTGAACTTTATCCTTTAATATTACAAAGTCAAACTTTTACATTTTATTGACACCTATTAAACAAATAATATAATAAATTTTGAATAGTCAACAAAAATTTATGTATTTAGAAAAATATATTTTAAAAGGTAAAATGTATATATTTACAAAAAGTTATAATTAGGAAACTTCTAAATACGCATGTAAAGTACGCGCATCTAAAATTATATTATAATTTAATATTTGATGTTCTTTTTAATATATTATTTATATTTTTACTATTTTTAAATAGTTATAAATTAATTTAATTTAAATCTAAAAAACTAAAATTACTTTAACAATCAATTATATTATGCAGATTCAATGTTTCTTTTGTTTTTCCTTTTCTTCGAATATGATCAATCATATATTTTATAGATTCAATGTTTATTTTGTTTTTATTTATTTCTCAAATATGGAAAACAACCATATTTCAATTGATTTTTTCTTAATCTATATTGTAAAATTATTTACTTTCATCAACAAAACACATGATATGATATTTGATTTAAATTATGTTTTTTACTTTTTTTAGAATTGTTTTTTTCTAATGTATTTTTACAATATTAATATACCAATTTTAAAAATTGCAATAATGAATGTAAATAGTAATGTATTTTAATAAATGTATACATGATAAAAATAAAATTAAATGTTAGTTTTTAACATAGTATCGTTTAAAATAAAATTTAATAAATATACACAATATGAGGTAGCTAGTAAATAAAATCAAATAAAATTTACCAAATGGTAAATCATTTAATTTTGATTAATATATCATTTTTCACACATACATGCCATGCACATGGGTTTACACACACAATGATATACTTTTACCAAAATATGTCATCATATATAACAGATGATGAATAAATACTGGAATTTTTATTGTATAAATTTATTTATTTTTTTTGAAGTTTTAAGTATGATTTTTTATCTTTTCGTTGATCAGAATTTGAGGTGGGTTAGAGATTTCGTCTGTGATGCTGAAAATTAAGGAGGAAGGAGGGAGGTGTACCTTAAAGGCACTCTAATTTTAAAGTAAGAATCGAGAGATGAGAAGGCAAGGACAAAGTAAGTGTTTTTTAAGATGATTATCGAATACCTAACCCTCTCAAAGGAGAGAGTTTTTATAATGTCTTCAGCACTTGGTCATTGGTCCCTATTTTCGGGCCAAGATAACTGTTCCCTAAAAATAGGTAACTATCAGAAACTAGCCATTGAGACAGGCAGATGTGCTCGGAACTAGCCGTTGATTTGAGGGGGGCGTGGTCACGGGCAAGAGCGTCGTAGCCGTTCCTGGATGGTTGAACTGTGTGTGACAGACAGAGATGTAACGAAGGACAGTTGATCCTAGGGGTCAGCTGGTCAGCCCTCCTCGGCTGAGGGGCAGAGTAGAAAATGCTTTCCCTTACCCTTAACTGGCAAGGCTTAGGCTATTGGGTCGTCCTGAGTGCAGAAGTGAATTGAGTCTTACCTAAGCATTGGGGCACTCCGAGACAATTTTACGATTAAATATGATTAAGTGAATACTATAAATGAGATGTTTATAATTAGATGTATTAGTGTATATATTTATTATATTTTTTTAATTAAAAAGATTAATGTTCACATGATATATTTTTAAGTATTTATTCACATCCATATAATATATTATTTTAACATAATTTTATTCTTATTTTTTATACATAAACACTAATACAAATATTATTATAAAAAAAACGATATTTTTATGGAAATTACTCGTTATGGCCTTCTCGGCTTTCAAGTGTTGGACCTATTGAACCCTATCAGCCAACTGAGTCATGTTTCTCAAATATTGGGTATCTAGTTTATTTCTAATAGAATAGCTTAGACCCCCAGCGACCATTTCAACCAACTCATGTTCAGGCACCTGGGTAAAGCACATTGTCTTGATTAGCCTGAATCTATTTTGGTAACCATCGATCGACTTAGGCACTTTTGTGCCTTACGCTAGCAAAAAAATTTAGACTAATCTTCGACTGTCCCATATAAAACTGTTCGTGAACACTTCCTCCAATTGATTCCAGTTATGTATGGAATGAGGAGGGAGTGTCGTGAACCATGTAAATGCGTTTTTTCAGAGAATTCGGAAAGAATTTCATCTTCAAATTCTCATTATTTTCTATATCGCATGCTTTGGTTTGGTATCGAGTGATGTATTAGACAGTCGACTCACTTGTGTCTTCTGCAAACTTTGTGAACTTAGGGACTTTCCATCCTCTAGTTAGTTATGCTTGCAGCACATGTTCAGACATAGCAGACACAAAATTGGCCTAAGTAATCCTATATTAAGGTCATTCTGGGCAAGGATGTTTTCGACTATGTGGGCTAGATTATTTTGCCTTCTTAGATTATCATGTGGAACATTCCTAACCACTTCATTGACATTTTGATTTCTACCAACCATAATTACCCATGGGTTAACTTGACCTATACGTTATTCTCATTCTTCAAGTACAGGGATTCTGACAGGTCGAGATCCCTCTTGATGTTATTTCCCATGAATAATAGAAGCAACTTCATTATCAAACATCCATATTGGCATGACTGACACAATCTAGGGAATTGGTTGTGCCTGTGCCTGAGGGGCACCAAAAAAATTGGCTATTCGACCTATTTGATTGGCCAGTAATTGGTATTTTTGGTTTGTGTTCTAAATTAGGGGAATGAGCACTATGTTAATTTACTGAGTAAGCATATTAACCTTCTTGTGGTTACTTTCATTCATTTATTGTCTTATGGACAACATGAAATTTGTTGTTAGGGCAGACATGTTTGGGAGAGCAAACGCAGTTCTTCCATATTGTGTCGCTCGACCATGGTTGCTAATGGCAGACCCCGACACCACGTATTGATTTAAAGAAGACGACATTGTTGCATTATTATCTGCATGCGTCAAAGTGTTACTTTGTAATTCTGCCATCATTGCGTTTGGCACGCCATAAGGGAAGTCCCTTGAAACCAATGGCATCGTAAAACCTGACATATAAGAAGGGATAATATCTCCCATAGAAGCATGCGTGGGCCTTGAACTAGTTGGAATACTTGTTGTCGCTGACAATGTAACCACTGCTCTTGGCGTCGACGTTGCACTTGTTACTAGGGTGAGGTTAGGTTCATTGGTTCCTATGGGATTTATGTTCTATGTGGTTCCAACTATCGATGCGACAGGTTGTTCAATATTTGGAGTGTTATTTTGGGGAAGTAAGATATTCTTTGGACGAACCATTTCAACTAAAGTTTTACCACTCCTCAATTGCATAAAAGTTCATATGCATACAACATTATAGATGTAAGATAAATTCACAAGATAACACATTTTTTAAAGAAAAACTTGCACAAACAGGTCCCACCAGGTGTGCCAATTTGTTCACCGGTGTTTTTGATAAACAATCAATTAGTTTTTAATTTATTTCTTGAAGGACCAAACTAGTAAATTTTGTGGCAAGTTTGTGTTAAAATTTTGGGAAAACAAAGTGTGCATTAATGGTGTCGGAACATTTGTATTTAATGTTGACTATCTTTACATAAATGATTAAGATTGAAAATAAACGTGACAACTGATTTCAACTGAGTCTAAATTAGTGACTTGAAAGGTAAATAAAATAGGTAATAACAAATTAAATGGAAAATAACTTTATTTTCATAAGTAAAAAAGTGGTAGGCAAATACATTTTTTAGAAAACTCATTTCTCGCTTGCGTATAAGTACTTTTAGTGTATATTGAAGTTTACAAATGATTTATGACACACTGAATCCTTATACTAGAATCCATATTAATAATGCTACGAAACTAACTGTCTTCAATATTCAAATGCTCTTCATCCAACACGTCATCTCTACATGCTTGACCAGACTTCGATTGATTTCCACGTGTCCTTGACATTTTGGATAAGACCAAAAGACAAATATCTGGTTTGAAATTCGAATTTACTTTAGTCGAACCTCTTTTTACTTGTCGAATTAATGAATGACCAAATACTTTGAAATTCTCACTAAGTCCCATACTAGATTTCTTCAATGCCGAATTTGCAAAAACTCTTGTCGAATTTGCCTTGTGTTTATGCAAAAATTCTAGTTGATTCTCTTGTCGAATTTTCACATTGGAATTTCTTAGCTAAAAATATGTTGCTTTATTACCTCAAGACTTACTTTTGTTCCTTTTACAATTAACTGATAAAAGCTAGGTAAGTCCCTAAGTGCATAACCAAACGAGTTTTCACACTTTTACATCTTTTACAATTTCAAGATCACAACTTCAAGACTTCAAGTTCCTTTGTTTAATGAAGTTTTGTCTAGCCCGTTCAACTATATCTTGACACATTTGTCTATTAAGGCTTGAGATTTCTCTTGTTTGTCCATAAGTCCTCATCAATAACCATTAAAAGAGTTGTCATCAACACAACCATTTGACAATTTTCATAAACACAACCATTTGATAATTCTCATAATCAAAAACATTTGTCAATATTATCTGCACAATACATAAAACAACAAATCAGTTGTAGATATATCAATTTAGTTGTTTATGTGGTTAGTATGAACTTTCATTTTTGCTTTTCTTTGCTAAATGAGATATGCAAGAGAATTGGTTACTAGTTTGTAGTTGATATCATGTATATGTAATTTCAGTTACCTATCTTTTCATATCATAGAGACTATTGTACTAAATTAGCCTATGCATCTCTTACCCTTAATTTTGTATTAATATATTTGTTTCTATTTTTTATTTTTGTGATGATTATAAAGTATATAGGATTTTTGTCCCTAAGTATATGTATGTGAACATAAGATATGATTTATTGGTCTCATAGTTATTTAATAACAAACAAGACATATATTATGTTTATTAGTTTGCAGGCAAGCACTCTAAGTGTATGCTTATCCATTTATTATTGCAATAAAATACTTTATTGTATAACAATATGAATTTGATTTATTTTTATATTTTCCAAAATAAAGGAGTCATAAAATTGCATGAATACAAGAGATTGATGCTACTAAATATTAAATACATCAAAAAAATTATAAAACTAATCAAAACTAATTCTTAAAAAAGACATATGACAATGGGGAGGTCAGTGGTGGCCAAAAGTTGTTTTTAAAAAATAAAAATAAATAGTCATCTAATCTAATAGTGGACATGCAAAATAAGGTGAATTATTCTAAAATCTATTTACTTCATCTATATTTCAAATTATTCTTTCAAATGACCAATACCTTATTTATTTTTCTAGTGATTTATGAACCAGAGCCTTTTGTCGAGTAGAAGAGCATGAAAGTAAATAGAATTTCAAGTGGAGATCTTCATTTCTTTATCTTAAAATTATAGTGAAAAGAGAATATATTATTAAAATTTATATATACTTATGATTTGAGTTTTTCTAGTCTCTGAGATAAAAACAAACTATTAGATTCCATCAATTTTTCTCCATTTATCACAATTTAAATTACACTATTTGTTTAAAAAATACAAGATTTACAAATTTTTAACACCAAAACTCTTGAAGTGTATCATCAATACAAATTAGGTATGAGATTCATTCATTCATATTTATTTCAAGTCATTATTTCAAAAGTCTAATTGCATTTTTTTTATTGATTTGTAAATTTGAGCTTTTTGTCGAGTGCTCAAGCATGAAAATAAATAGATATTTCAAGAGGTGGAAAATCAACGGTTAGGATTCGATATCTTAAGAGTTTTAAGCCTTCATTTTCTCCGGATTCACAACATCAATAAGAAATTAGGTACACAATTCTTTCTTCGCCTAAATTTCAAATTATTTTTTTAAATGACTAATTCCATATTTTTTATATTTGTTTATGAACTATAGTTTTTTGTCGAGAGCTAGAGAGTGAAAGTAAATAGAGATTCTAAAAGAATAAATTCAACCTTTGGGATTCCATATCTTATAGGATCACATAATTATTGAAAAAATGTAAGTGGAGATCTTCCTTTCTTTCCTCAAAAATGTAATTAAAATATGATATTTTATTAAAATTTGCATATCCTTTCAATTTACTATTGGATTCAATCAATTTTTATTAGTCTATAATAATCAAATTACACCATTTGTTAAAATAATATATAATTTGCAATTTCCTAACACAAACTCTTAAAGCCCGAAGTTGGTAAGAAATTAGGTATGAGATTCATTCATTCATCTTTATTTTAAGTCATTATTTTAAAATCCTGATTGCATGTTTTTTTATTTGTTTGTGAATTTGAGCTTTTTGTCGAATGCTCGAGCGTTAAGATAAATAGAGATTTCAAAAAATGTAAAATTAATAATCGGGGTTTAAGATCTTGATAATTACAGGCTTTCATTTTTCTAAGATGCACATAAGATGCACATCAGTAAGAAATTAGGTATATTATTTTTTCTTCACCTATATTTCAATTTATTCTTTTAAATAATTGATTATATGTTTTTTTTTTGGTTTATGAGCATGAGCCTTTTTTTTCCGAGAGCTAGAGCATGAAAGTAAGTAGAGATTCTATGAGGAGAAAATTAAACCTTTGGGATTTGAGATCTCGTTGCATCATACAACTATTGAAAAATATAAGTGGAGATATTCATACATTTTCCTCAAATGTATAGTAAAATAGAACATATTATCAAAACTTACATATACTCATGATTTTAGTTTATCTCGTCTTCTAGAAAAAGTATTGCATTCAATCGATTTTTCTAAATCTAAAATAATTTAAATTACACTATTTGTTAAAATAATACACGATTTGCAATTTTCTAAAAATTCTTGAAGCGCATCACAATATGAAATTAGGTATAAGATTTATTCATTCATCTTTATTTCAAATCATTATTTTAAAATCCTGATTGTATATTTTTCTATTGGTTTGTGAAACTGAGTTTTTTATCGAGTACTTTGGCGTGAAAAGAAATAGAGATTTCAAGAGGTAGAAAATTAATCAGAGGTTCATGATCTTGAGAATTGCATGCCTTCATTTTTCCCATATCCACAATATTAGCAAATAAAACTAGATATGTTGATTTTTTTTCTTCGCCTATATTTCAAATTATTCTTTTAAATGACATATTTCATATTTTTCCTAATAGTTTATGAACTGGAGCAATTTATCAGGAGCTAGAACGTTAAAATAAATAAAGATTCTAAAAGGAGAAAATTCAACCTTTGGAATTTGAGATCTTATTGCATCACACAATATTGAAAAAATGTAAGTGGAGATCTTCATTTCTTTTCCTCAAAATTATAGTGAAAAGAAAATATATTATTAAAATTTTATATATTCTTATGATTTTAGTCTTTCTCGTTTTTGAGAAAAAAAATAAACTATTGGATTCTGTCATTTTTTCTCAATCTATAACAATTTAAATTACACCATTTGTTAAAATAATACATAATTTGTAGTTTCCTAATAACAAATTTCTTGTAGTGCGTATTCAATAAGAAATTAGGTATGGTATTCATTTATTCATATTTATTTCAATTTATTATTTTTAAATCTTAATTAAATTGGAGTGTAATTTCAAATTCATTTCATTTAAGTGTCATTTAAAAGTTAATTTAAGATGCATTTTGGTTTGACAACTCATATTTGAGAGTGTTGAGAATAATAAAGTCAAGTGTGAGTTGGAGTCTCACATTGATTTTAAATGTGGATAGTTGAATATTTATAAGTGGGAGAATTCATACACTTATCACCTTAAGATTTTAGGTGAATATGTTGTGTCTCTCTCACTTGTGTTGTTATTAGCCCAATATTCAATGCTCCATAGTGATAAACTCCTCCAACAAATGGTATCATGAGCCTTTGGTTCGTAAAGGGACCGACTTACTTGTATCAAAATGCCCATGAAGAGGTGTCCCGTTGAAATCGTAATTTCTAGGAAAAGGTGTATCAAAATTCATAGTAAGAGGTGCCTATTAATATGTGTAAACGGCAGTACAAGTGTATGTGGACAAAAGAGATTCCACTTGAGGGGGAGTATTGTGGTTCACACTTAAAGGGAAGTGTTGAGAATAATAAATTCAAGTGTGAGTCAGAGTCCCACATTGATTATAAATGTGAATAGTTGAGCATTTATAAGTGGGAGAATCCATACACCTACCACCTTAAGGTTTTAGGTGAATATGTGGTGTCTCTCCAACAGGGAGTGTGTATAAATACTGAACTTCTGTTCAGTTAGAGTAATGATTCATTATTACAAAATTTCATTTAATAAAGGTTAGTTACAACCTTTTCTCTCTCTTCTATCTTCATCATCTCCAACTTCTTCCTTCTTATGCACCAACAATTGGTATCAGAGTCTCGCTCAGATCCACGGGAAACACTATTGAACATGAGACATGTGTTATTAATTTTGTTTCTTGAATTCACGTTGAATTTATGATCGGAATCATAACAAAATCACATTTCTTAGTTATATGGGATTGGTAAACATGAGTGTTTGGTGAGATCTGAGTGACTTCATGCACAAGATTTAAGATGAATAGTGGAAACGATAGCTTGAACCCAAAGATTCTGGTCTTTGATGAAAAGAATTGGAATCGATGGATAATTCAGATGCGTTTGTTGTTTGGCGCTTAAGATGTTTTTGATCTCGTCAATGACGCTTATGCAGCAGTTGCAACATATGAAAAATGAAGTACAAAGGAACATGTATAGAGAGATAAGGCTTGGCGGTGGTATCATTGAAGCCCTATAGATCAGAGGCAACTTACGGGGTCAGGTGGCTCTCGTCAAGCTGGAGGGTCGTGAACAGATGGGCGTACATAATATCCACCGAACTCCCTTGGTCGACTAGGATTCGGCGTACGTCGAAGTTCGCCATCTGAGCCCTGATCAGGAGGGGGATGCTGGAGTTGGTTCACCCTCGGGAAGCTCCTTGAGGTAAGAGGTAATCTGGTTCAATTGACCTTTGAACTTGTTGAGGGTAGCATTCTTCTTCGAGCTTTTATCGATGAATTCCTCAAATTTCCTCTTGATCGACCCTACTTATAGCTTGCTGGGGCCCCCGCTGGATATGACCAAGGTGGTTGGGAAATCCTTCCACAGACTGTGGGCAGACAACGGTCTGGCGGGCTTGCTAAAAAGGAGAAAATCTTCTGGTCAGAAGATAGATAGGGCGACTTGTAGTCCCGCTTTATTGGAAGGAGGAGACACTTCTTCGACCCTCTTGTCTTTGCGGGCCTCCGATCGGGGAGCTTCACCTCGCCGGGTGTACTGTTTCATGTGCCCTTCCTTGATTAATATCTCGATTGCATCCTTGAGGTGGATGCAGTCCTCAATGACGTGTCCATGACTTAGGTGAAACCGATAGTATTTGGATTTGTCCATGTTGGGCTTCGGGGGGTGTCGGTTTCGTAAAACAGACACCGCCCCTCTGAAATTCTGAATTGATGCATTCAGACAGAATGCACTCGGTGGAAGTTGTGAGCAGCGTGTATTCAGTGAATCGTCCCGCGGGTCCCCTCTGCTTGCAGGGTCGGTCTTCGCGTCTTCTTTCTCCGCTTCGTCGCGGAGAAGCGACATCCTCATGCCTAGCGCCCTTGAACCCCTTCTGGTTCCATGTGTCCCTAGCGGTGTTCGCGACTTCTATCTCCTCATACTCGATGTATGATTGAGCTCTTATGCCAAATTCTTTCTTCGCCTAAATTTTAAAATTATTTTTTTAAATGACTAATTCCATGTTTTTATATTTGTTTATGAACTCGAGTCTTTTTTTGAGAGCTAGAGCATGAAAGTAAATAGAGATTCTAAAAGGATAAATTCAACAATCTTGGCGAAGTCAGAGTGAGGTCTTATGCCTCTCCGGATCAGGAATTTCTTCATGTCATCCATGGTGGACATCTGGACGACCTCTAGGTTGAACCTCTCTATGTAGTATCAGAGAGGTTCATTCTTCCCCTGGATAATGGCTTCTAGGGCTGCTTCTGTCTTCGGGTGGCGTCGGGAGGCCGTGAAGTGCCTGGAGAACTACATCTTTTAGTTCGCCCCATGAGGTGATGGATTCAGGTGCGAGGCATTTGTACCATGCCATGGCGCCCTTCCTAAAGGTAGTGGGGAACAGCCTGCACTTGATGGCTCCCAGAATATTTAAATAATCGAGCATCGTGTCGATGCTTTCGATGTGATCGTCTGGGTCAGTTGTGCCATCGTATGTTTCCAAGAATGGGGGTTTCTCCATCCCGACGGGTAGTAGAGCCTCCTTGATGGCCCTACATAGTGGCAAGCGCTAGACGTCTTCGTCACTCCTTATGGGTAACAGCGAGGGAGAGATTGTTCTCTGGTTGTTTATATTCCTTCGGGGAGGACTCTTCGGTTGGGCTCTTGGTCTGGAGGTCCCCTCTTGGCCTTTGTTATTCTTTAGAACTGGGGAGCGACGTTCCTTTCGGGGAGGCGACCTTCCCCGCTTCTGGGAAACCAATGGTTGTGGTCGCTCCAAATGAGGGAGACACTCAGTTGGCCGAGAAGAGGGGCTCTAAGAGTCGTCAATTGGCCGTGTCCCCCGCAGGGGAGGAAAGACGCTGTTGGAAACTGGCGGCGATGTCTCTGTGGGGGAGAACATTATGGTTGTTCCCTCTTAAGCATTCTTATTCGCTCATTCTGCCCGAAGATCATTAGGTTAGTCTGGTTGATCGCCGCGAACAGGGCCACCATGGTAGGTTCGGCGTCCGCTGGCATCGGGATGGGCTGGTAGACAGCGGGGCTGTTGAAGCGTTGGACGATGTTGAAAGTCACGTCTTCTAAGGAGGGAGAGGCGGTGCACCCGTCCCTGTAGTCGCCTTCTTCGTTGCGGGCGACCGCGTTGGGGTCGCGGCCGTCTCCGTTGTTGAAGGGGATGAAGGCGGTTTCAGAAGCATTATCGTTGCACAGGCTGGCCATGATTAGAATGGAAGTTAAAGGTTGCTTAAGTTCTTGAGCTTCTATGCTTGGACATGAGAAAGAACGGGGAAGCAAAGAGTTCCCACAAACGGCACCACTGATCTTACCTGATCAGACCTGCCATGTATCGTGAGTTGCTGCCTTCACCGATATTATGGAGGAGAAAAAAGGGATGTACCTGCAAGATGTTCTGATGCTTGAGTGAGTACCGGAACTAGAGAAATAGCAAGTATAGAGAAAAAGTGTAGTGAATGGAATACCTGACCCTCTAGTGAAAGAGGGTATTTATAATGTACCCCCAGTGCAGGGCTAACGATTACATTGCATTGGCCGAATTGTCAAGCCCAACACAAGTAACTTCCAAGGCTTACGTGGCGTAGTGAAGACCAACATGTGGTATTCGCCCTAGATTAACTTCCTCGTGATCTTCGGAAGGTGGGTTGACCATCTCTTTCGGAAGTGGGTAGTTTCCTGATGATGTGTCCCTGCATGGGAGACACGTGGAGAACGTGGGGGAAGCGCGTGGGCTTCCCCGTCAAGAGAGTCTTCTGCCCGACTAGCGTGCCTTGTTGAGGCTTGTGCTCGACAAAGGAAATTGGACCTTGTTGGGTCTCATTACCATAACACTGGGTTGGGCCTGCTCGACTGAAGGGCAAGTCTCGGCCCAGTCCAGAACATTTATTATTTGCTTATCTTGTTGCTTGAGTCCAAAGGATGGGAGTTTTAACTTGTTATGTCAAAGGTTTGTATCTTGGTTAGATCTTTTCTTCCTTCGATTTTATTTTATGCTTCAGGATAATCTCTCCATCTCCTTCACATTCTTTAATTTTTAAAATCTTCTCCCTCTTTCAAAATCTTCTTTTTTCAAACTAGAACCTCTTTCATAATAAACCTTTAGTTTGTCAAGTGCATTTTCAAACTTCATTTTCTTAATAAAGGTTAATCAATCTTAAGCATACTTTGACAATTTCAAAAGACTTAAAAAAACACTTTGTTAGTGCCATGATTTTATCCATGGTTCTATGATTGGCTAAATTTTGGTAAAACATGATCCTGCATTGATGATAAGCAGGATGTTATAACATCTCCATCTGCTGTGGTGACAAAACTGTTGTGGAGTGTTTTAATATGAATGTCATGCTGAATATCGTGACATCCATCACAACATCCATCTGCTATCATGACAGAACTACTGTCATGTGTGAGAAATAACAGGAGTAGTGGTGAAGCAGAGGCTGATGACTCATGGCATTGCTACTGGTGCAGCAGAAGCTGATGACATAGCTGTTGTCATGGATGTCATACTGAGTATCACTGCTGTTATGTGTTAGCAGTAGCCACAACAGGTTGAGTTGTGATGAAGTTCCTCACAGGTGGTGAATGAGGTGTGCTGTCATGTGTTTTAAGCAGGACATCACTGCATGACAACAGAAGGAGCTGCTAGTGGATATTACTTGACAAAAGTGATTTGGATATACCTCATCAGTATGTGCAGACCAAAGAGAATTAGTAGGAACAAAGTGCAGATTTAATCAGTGTTCATAAAAAGGATCTTTGAGACTTTTTAGGAAACTATAATATGCTTGTTTCTAGTGTCATGAAGAAGATTCTGCAGAAGTGTGCAGCAGAGCAAGTTGGTCAACTAAGAGTGAGTAAAAGATGAATGTCATGACATTGATCGTATGACATCAGACGAGCAGGGTTTGGTTTTCTGTTATATTGCAAGAGGAAACTCAGGATATACTTCAGGAAACCTGTTATGACTCCTGAGTTATCTCAGGAGAGATTTGAGGCAGTGCTGACCATATCATGAAAAGCCATGACCTAATTTGGCAGCACCTTGAATTATGGAAATTAGTTTTACTTTGTTAAAACTAATGTTTGTTACTTGTGACCAGCCCAAGCTTAGTCTACACTACTATAAAAGGAGAAGCAGAAGCTGAGGAAAGCAAGCACTCAAATCAAGAAAAACCAGAGTGTAAAATAAAGGTCTAGGGTTTGAGAGTCTCTTGTGTGTAAGTCACCCTTTATATCGTTTGATACATTATGGTAGACATATTTATGAGTGAAGAAGGCTAGTCTTCACGTGTGAATTCTGTTTAGGAATACTTGTACTCCAAACAATTGTCTGGTGGATGATTGCATTGGATATGTAGATTCTAGGTTGTGTCTCACTCAAAGCTGTGAAGCAAGAGTGTGTGAGTTCCTTGATCAAAGTTGTGAAGCAAGATCAAGGTGTGTATGAAGTGTCTCTTCGTATTATTTTTGTAATTGTGAATTATAAATCACTGTTGTGTGATTGAGGGGGAATGAGTGAGTATACTCAGGTACTAGAGTGTCTCTAGGCTGAAATTGCATTGGGTAGAGATTAAGTGAAAAGTGTAAACTGAAGGTTTAACTCTAAATTAATTCTGCTAATAGTGGTTTTCCTTCCTGGCTTGGTAGCCCCCAGATGTAGGTGATGTTACACCGAACTGGGTAAACAATTATTGGTGTTATTTATCCTTCTGCATTTACAATTTTGCACAAGTTAAATGGTTAGATAAATAGGTCTGGCAGCCTGCAGATGTCACAACAGACGTCATGACGTTGGTCATGACATTGGCACAATTTAAAGAAATTTAAATTGGTCATGGTCTGTCCTCGCCCTTGTTGAGCAGAGATCAATGTTCTTGGGACATATGAGATCTGCATACCAGAATTTCAATTGGTATCAGAGCAGGCATCCTGTGTGTTCTGGATGAGATCTTGGGAGATACTTTCTGGTGTTTTGAACAAGGAGAAATTGTAGCTGATTTGATGATCTTGCTAAATGGTTGAGCTACTACTTATAGAGCTAAAGAGAATCTTGTATTTGCTGTTGTGCCCTCTGATATAGGAGCTTCTATGACCAGTTGTATGTTATGCCAAAGGAGGAGTGGCTACTTCTGTCCTATGGCCTGTTGAATGATCAGACATCTTGTTTAGGGCATGTTCTTTTGGTGGTTTTGCTGCATATTTCTCTGATAAAAAAACTCTGATGCCCCTGGGAGAAGACTAGCCCATATACAGTTTGATGTATGGCTGTGGCAGATTGCTGAAGGCTGCCTTAGAGAAGATAGTGGGAGGTGATTTATTTTCACCACTCATATGCAGGTTGAGTCAAGGGTGTCATCCTTGATGTTTCAACATTAAAGATACTTTTACTAAATAATACTTTTGGTATTAGTGAAGTATTTATCAGATGGTCTTCTTAACAAGTGGATGATCCAAGATGGGCTTTTGAAAGAAGGGATCCTAATAAGGATTTAAGATTCATTGCTATGTGAGATATTCTCAAATATTTAATGAATTATCCTTAGTTGATGATTAAGTTGTCTCATCAGTGGTTACACAAGTATCAGACCCTGATATGCTTGGTTTACTTCAAGGATCTGATGTTCAACCAGATGTTGAGACATTCAATCAGCAAAGATTATGCAGAATTCTGTTGATCCATAAATCAAAGGAGATATAGTTGGATCTGTACTCATTCTAGTAAGGTTCTTGGCAAGAAACTAAGGGTAGAATGGAGTGCTAATGGGAGTGAAGATAAAGATAATCTGCATTCTGCTCTATAAGAGTATTGGAGTGCAACAGTTGTGTTCTAGTTTCTACTAGAAGCACCTGATCTATTAGCTATAGAGTTTCCTGGCAAGAACCTGGTCTAGAATATGGTGCTGGTAGCTCTGCTTGGGTCAGTTTATTTCTGATCTAAGTACACAGGAGCATGAGATCTGGCTCAGCTTGGAGGTCAAGGATAAGTTGTAACAACCCAATTTTCAATAATTGATTATTTGTACTAATTAATTGATTTAATGAATTATTGGATCTATTTAATTTATATGAGTTGATGGATTTAACTGATTTATTCTATTGGGTAGAATAAGGTGAATTTACTATATCTTCTCTAATTAGTGATAAGATGAGATATATTGAGGAGAAATAAAAGAGAATGATATATAAGAGAAAGTGGAAAGAAAATGATAGAATAGAGGGAAAGGAAAAAGAAGAGAAAGAAGGAAGGAAGAAGAGAGAAGAGGAGAAAATAGAGGAAAAGCTTGGAATCATCATAATGACTTCTAGCTTCTGATTAATCAAGGTAAGGGTGTGAAATGTTGTTATCTTGCCAATGTATATGATTATGTATGGATTGTTTGGACGTTTTCTCCATTTTCCATTTTAGGGCAGAAACGAGTTTAATCGGTACAATCGATATTTTAACGGTTAAGATTGAGAATAAATGGTGTAGATTAGTCGAGAAATGTTAGGCTAAGACTACTGGAATTCGTTGGAATTGAATCAGTTGGTTTTATGTTGATTTGGTGATTTTGGACATTTGGGGTTTTGAACATCGCAGACGTTCGCTAGCACCTTCGCTAGGCGAGCAGGTCGCGAGTGTTCACTGCAGCGAGCTAGTAGCGAATGGTCCCAGACTTGGACAGAATGTAATTGACCCTCTTCGCTGGTAGCGAGCGAGGTAGCGAGGGGTTCGCTAGGCGAAGCCCTGACGAGTGGGTAGCGAAGCCTTACAGTAGCTTCTGTTTGCCTTCGCAAGCTTGTTTGCTAGGCGAACAGGTAGCGAGTGTTCGCTAGGAACTCGCTAGGCGAGCAAGCTAGCGAGTGTGACATCATTTTCATTTCCTTGTGTTTCCATCCAATGTTGATTGTTTGGTTCGGTTGTGTTCAATCTTGATCTAAAATGAGTAATTGTGTGCTGTTATATATATATGTTGTGTGTAACATCCTAATTTTTCCATACACTAAATAATATATCTAGTTAGATTTGAGATTTTAACAATGCTAGTTATTAAAAATTAAATGTTGAAACTAACACTTATAATAATTAATTTATTAATTAATTACTTTTTATATTTATTACTTTTATTCTTCAATTTGAATATCATCGTTTCATTTTATAAACTAAACTTTGAAATTTAAATTGGTACTTAAAACCCTTAACTTTAAGTTAATTAATTATTCATATTATTATTATCATTATTGTTGTTCTTGTTTTGTTATTATTAATTGATTTTATTTTATTTGAATATTATCATTTTACTCTATAAACCAATTAATAAATAAAATAATCTTAAGACAATAAAAATATCAAATAACTATCCTTTTTACTATTTTTATTATTATTAATATTATTAACATTTTACTTTTTATAAAAGAAATATATATCTCATTTTCTATTAATATCCTACATAATATTATGTCATGAAATCAAGCTCCCATACCTTTGTCATAAATTATTTTCACAAAGTCATACTAGAACACCTAAAGCACTATTGATGAAAGATTAGTAAATATTTGATAGAGACATATTTACTAGCAAGAGTTGAAAAGTTGGAAGGTATGGGCAAAAGATGATAAATTATGTTATTTTAATATTTTACAACTAGTATAAATAGGGGTCTCTTCCACCCCATTTTCATTCATTCATTCACAAATCATCTTTCTTACTTCTTTACTTCTTTCCTTCTCTAATTTCTTCATATAGCAATATTAGTTTTAGTTATCGAAGTTCCCACGATATCGGTTCGTAACCTTTAGAGTATTTTGTGGTAAAAGTTCTTCTAAAGTTTCAAGGGAGTTTTATACGTCAAAGTTCTGCCCAAATCATTTTCATAAGTAATCGGTAAGCCGTTATAATGTCCATTTTATTTTAATTATATTATTTTAATTATGTTATTTATATAAAGGTTATTTTAAATTTTCTATGCAAATTCCGTTCAGACGTCGATATATTGAACTTATAAAGTCCAAAATAAATTTTACCATTTTAAGTCGTTATAATGCCCAAATTTTATTATAATTTAAATGTTATTAGAAATATACTCTTGACAATTTTCTAAAACAAACAAATTCAAAAGGAGGTATAATATAATTTATATTTGAATTTAATAATTATTTTGGAGGTTATTATGATATATTTAAATAAATAAATATTTCAAGTTATAACGGGATTATGTTCAATTAACCATAAATTATATTCTAATTATTTCATAAATTTCGTACAATCCAACGGTTATCGTAAATTAGGTTCTTGGCAAAGATCGAAGACAACACTTGTGGACTTTCAACAACACTCAACAAAAGGTGGGGGCAAGATTTCGTATACGATTGGGACGGTTAGCGTAAAATAACTTAATATATATGTGTGTAGTGGTGACCTAAGCCCTACTAGCGATAAATAATTAAGGAGAGCCTATTCTCAAATAATGATTTTCACAAATCACTAGGCGAGGTTACGCCGGCCTTAATTAATTATCATAGGAATAATCTTTGACAATTTGGTATTGTATTGTGCTTGCATTATTCGGTTAATTTTATAATTGTTTATTTTATTTATACTTGAATGATTGTGATTGATAGATTAAGGAAATAATCGGTTAATGAGAGAAAAACATTGCTAGATATTAAGTAATTGATCCCCATTAACATAAGGAAAGTTGGATACAATGAGTAGTTATATTTGGTTGGGTTCTGGCTAAGGAAAGACTTGGTCGACTATGCCGTTTACAGTCCACCTCTCTTACCTGGGAAGTTAACCATACAATTACCCATTATACAAACTGAACTTATTATGTAAGGACAAAGATCAAATATGGCAAGACATTGGATGGATTTGGTACTCAACCTAAGTATCTAGATAATAAGTATAACTTGAAAAGTTGATACGATAATTCCCCATTATTAACTTAATACTTATGGCTAAGAGTTGCCACAAGATGAGTGAGTGATCATATAGACTTGCATTAAGGAATGTGTAAGTCCACCGCCGTGCGGTATGGGACGCACGAGGTTGATCAGTCGCCTGCAATCCCGACGGGGATTATTATCTATGCATGCTAGGCAAGACAAGGTTCTTGGCCTGAATTCTCAGGGACGATCGACTTATAACACCTAGGCTCCATGTGAAGTTAGGTGGCGTAGCTCTTGGTAATTGGGAGTACGTTGGTGGCATGTGGTCTAGTGATATCTGATCTTGGTAAATGGGATAGATATCATTGACAGCGTTTAGTGGCCTGAGTCAGCATATAGTTCAGGGATGCATTAGAATAAATAAAGTATATGTAATTGTGGGTATAAGATACGCTTGTTTGTATAAATATGGTTTCCATATATATTATTATTTTACACATTCATTCCCACTTTTAAACTTGTACATGAATCTTAGCCCTGTGTCATTTTTGTTTTGCATTTTGGATTATTTTATGACGATCAGACGATGAGCTCGAATCTTGCGTACTTCCCGACAACTCAGAAGGAAAGGATATGAAGTGACGTGGAGATGTGTTACTATAACATCTAGATTGGGAGCTGTTAGTGTTTTGTCAAACGCTAATCACATCCCTACTACTACAGTCAGTATAAGTGTCAGTCTTGTTGGACTTAGGAGGTCCCTTTTGGTATGCTTTCTTTTTGGTTTCCTTTCTGTACTTTTATTTTATGTTTTATCTATGTGGCAAGGCCGCTAGTCTTAACGGTGTCAAACTCTGTAAAATATATTTGAAGCATATGTATGTGAAACAGTATGTTTTTAAATAATTAAGTATTGTCCTTTAAAAATTTCAAATTTTTCTGTATTTTTATAAGGTTTCATTAGAATTCCACTAATGGGACATAGGCTGTCTCATTTAATGGTATCAGAGCTGGTCGATTCAGCTCGGACCGTAAGTGTCTAGAATTATACTGACTGTATCAAGTTGGATTCCAAACTGGATGATAACTTTTCTTCTGTGCATTGAGTCTTCATCTTGAGAGCCTTCTAGTATAATGGTCTAGGAAACTTATTTAGCACACTTTATTTTTCCTCCCCAACGGTCACAAACCCAACGGTAACGTAACGGACACTTCACAAAATTCACTTTATAAATACTTCACACCCATCCATTATTTTCATATCAATTCCTAAATATTTATCTATACCTTTCAAATGGCTAAATCCTTTCTTTTATTCATCACTCTTCTTGTCATTATTTTGTTTGTTATTGGTATCATCAAGCATGAAGAATTAGGTAAAGATTTCGTAGCAATAATGATAATTATAGTTTTACCACTATTAGTCTTAGCTTGGTTTACAAGTAGAGGTTTTTGAATGAGACATGGTCACGATTTTTGTAATCGTTGTTATTAAATAAATTGATACATTTTTGTTTATACATTAAATGTTGATTATGTTTTCCTGAATTCTAGTTATATTTAAGATATTAATTCAACATTTTAGACACAATTATCCCTTGCCTGTGGGAGACTTGATAAAAATCCTTATCGATGAATCATTCATTGGGATATAAATATACATAATTGTTATGTTCTTTATGTCTTGTGAATGATTGAACCTAATAACTATTCCTTTTCAGGAAGTTATGGTTCAGAACGTCAGAGGTGCGAGGCGTGGTAGGAGTGCTGCTAGAGGCACTACTAGAGGTATACGTAGGAATGCGAGTGATGAAGTTACTCCTGAAGGAGCACCTACCATTCCCATTGGACGAGAAGATCATTCCCAAACTGGAACGAACTCTCAAGCTGACACTCGAGATGTTCGTGAACTTGCTGCAGCTGTGTTAGTTCAAACACAACAAAATGCTCAAATCCTGCAAATCACTCGAGATCATCAACTCTTTCAGCAACAACAAAGGGAAATGGTGCATGAGGATACAGGATTGAACTCGTTTCTGAAAGGAAAACCACCACAGTTTGGTGGTGACTTTAATCCGGAGGGTGCTGAGAAATGGTTGCAAGAAATGGAGAAGATATTTTCTTTCACTCACTGTAGAGAGAATAGAAGGGTTGGTTATGCAACATTCATGCTGACAGGCGATGCTGAAGCTTGGTGGAGAGGAAAGTATAGATTATTGGAAGAGGAAGGAAGAGAAATCAATTGGACCTTGTTCAAAGAAGAATTTTTGGGGAAGTATTTTCCAAAGTTATGTAGGAAAGAGAAGGAGAGAGAATTTCAGAATCTACGTCAAGGTGTGATGACGGTGGGAGAATATACTAGGAAGTTTGAATCCTTGCTAAAGTATTCTGAGTTTTACCGCTTGCATCCAAGGGAAGAATGGATGTGTGAAAAGTATCAAGATGGATTGAAATATGATATCCAGAGGGCAGTTTTACCTCTGCATATTATGCGCTTTGGTGAGCTAGTAGAAAGGTGTCTGGAGTTGGAAGGGATTGACAATAGGAAGAATCAATATGGATCAGGAGGATCAACCCAAAACAACAATCACAAGGGCCACTTTAACCGAGGCCACGGAGGAAGAATCCAACGAGGGGGTAGGCCATATCAAAGGCCTACACCTTATCATAACCAGGATTCTAGAAGGTTAATGTTCAAGTGTTACAGCTGTGGAGGGGCACATCTTAACAAAGATTGTCCAAATAGAAATATTGGAACTTGTTTTCGCTGTGGTCAGAAAGGCCACTTTCTCAAAGATTGTCCCCAAGGACAAAGTCAACCAACAGGCCAGAGGAGCGGCCTAATAAACAATAACAACATAGGGAGAGCAAGAAATGGAGGCCCAAGTGTTGGTCAGAGACCTCAGAATCAAAATAAGCCAACCACAGGAAGAGTATTTACAATTAGAGGAGCTGAGATCTCAAAGTCAGCTGGGTTAATTCAAGGTATGTGTTTAATTGGAGATAAGTTGGTATCAGTTTTATTCGATTCAGGAGCTACACATTCTTTTATATCTACCTCTTGTGCTGAATTTTTGGGATTCGAAATTGTTGATCACGATTATAAGTTGACTATCACAACTCCCTCGGGAGAAAGAATGGTAACTTATTCAGTCTGTGTAGACTGTCCAATAATCTTAGAAAATAGAAGATTCTTAGTAGATCTTGTGGTACTCCCGCTACAAGACCTAGATGTCATCTTAGGAATGGATTGGTTATCAGCCAACGATGTCAACTTGAGATGCAAGGAGAAAATTTTTACATTTGGAGAAGATAGTGGAGAAATCAGCAAAGCTGAAACCCTCACTCAAAGTTTTATGATGCTATTCTCCATGTCAGTAGGAGAAACCCCTAGTGTGGAAAATTTTCCCGTAGTCTGTGAATTCCCGGAAGTCTTTCCAGAAGAAGTTCCAGGTTTACCACCGGTTAGGGAAGTGGAATTTTCTATAGACTTGGTTCCAGGAACTGGACCAATTTCTATATCTCCTTATCGAATGTCACCCTCAGAGCTTGCGGAGTTAAAGAAACAATTAGACGAGATGTTAGAGAAAGAATTTATTAGACCAAGTGTATCGCCATGGGGAGCTCCAATCTTGTTTGTGAAGAAGAAGGATGGTTCTTCTAGACTTTGTGTGGATTACAGACAACTCAATAAAGCCACTGTGAAAAACAAGTATCCTTTGCCTAGAATCGACGACTTGATGGATCAGTTAAAAGGAGCATCAGTATTCTCAAAGATTGACTTGAAGTCTGGATATCATCAGATCAGGGTGAAGGAAGATGATATTCCAAAAACAGCTTTTAGATCCCGTTATGGACACTATGAGTACTTAGTTATGCCATTTGGTTTGACTAATGCTCCAGCAGTATTCATGGATTACATGAATAGGATCTTTAGGTCATACTTAGATCAATTTGTTGTAGTTTTCATTGATGACATTCTGATTTATTCCAAGAATGAGGTAGAGCACAGAGAACATTTGAGAATTGTGCTACAGATATTAAAGGACCTTCAATTGTACGCGAAATTCTCGAAATGTGAATTTTGGTTGAAGGAGGTACAATTTCTTGGTCATGTAATTAGTAAAGAAGGTATTGCAGTAGACCCAAGTAAAGTCGAAGCAATAACAAAGTGGGAGAGTCCAAAGAATGTTGGCGAGATTCGAAGTTTTCTTGGACTAGCTGGATATTATCGGAGGTTCATTGAAGGATTTTCAAAGATCGCTTTGCCCATGACTCAGTTAACGAGGAAAGGTAAAAACTTTGAATGGACTAAAGAGTGTGAAGAAAGTTTTCAGAAGCTAAAGGAAAGATTGACTTCATCACCAATACTCATCTTACCAGACCCATTAGGAAATTTTGATGTGTATTGTGATGCGTCATATCAAGGTCTTGGGTGTGTGTTGATGCAAGAAAGGAAAGTGATAGCTTATGCATCAAGACAATTGAAGGTGCATGAGAGGAACTACCCAACTCACGACCTAGAGTTAGCGGCAATTGTGTTTGCCTTAAAGATTTGGAGGCATTATCTTTATGGATCAAAGTTCACTGTGTTAAGTGATCACAAAAGCCTGAAGCATTTATTTGATCAGAAAGATTTAAACATGAGACAAAGGCGCTGGATGGAATTCTTGAAGGACTATGATTTTGAGTTGCAATATCATCCCGGAAAGGCCAATGTTGTAGCAGACGCTTTGAGTCGAAAGAAACTTCATGTATCTGCAATGATGTTGAAGGAAGAAGAGTTGATTGACAAATTCGTGGATTTAAACTTAGGAGTACATCACAATGAAGGAAGTATATTCATAGGCGCTATTGTCGTGTCTAATGAATTTCTGAAATGGATCAAAGATGAACAACAACTTGATGACCGTCTAGTGAGCATAAAGGAAAATATAAGAAATGGTCAAAATGGAGAGTTTAACATAAGGAGTGATGGAATCCTAAGGTTTAAAGAAAGGTTGTGTGTACCTCAAAATCAGGATATTCAAAAGTTGATTTTGGAAGAGGGCCACAAAAGTAAGTTGAGTTTTCATCCAGGAGCCACAAAGATGTATCAAGACTTGAAGAAAATGTTTTGGTGGGTTGGAATGAAGAGACATATAGCAGAATATGTTCAAAGTTGCTTGGTATGTCAGAAGGCAAAGATTGAACATCAGAAGCCAGCCGGATTGCTACAACCTTTAGATATTCCAGAGTGGAAGTGGGACGGAATAGCCATGGATTTTGTAACCGCTTTGCCTAAGACTCAGAAACAACATGATGCAATTTGGGTGATCATTGATAGGTTGACAAAGAGTGCACATTTCATTCCCATCAACCAGACGTTTAAATTAGAGAGACTAGCTCAGGTATATGTAAAGGAGATTGTTAGATTGCATGGAATACCTTCAAGTATAGTCAATGATAGAGATCCCAGATTCACATCAAATTTTTGGCATCAGTTGCATTTAGAGTTAGGAACAAAACTGAGGTTAAGTTCAGCTTATCATCCCCAAACGGATGGCCAGTCTGAGAGGACGATTCAATCGTTAGAGGATTTGTTGAGAGCTTGTGCTCTTGAACACAAAGGAAGTTGGGACGAGTTCTTACCATTGATTGAGTTTACTTACAACAATAGTTTTCACTCAAGTATCGGCATGGCTCCATATGAAGCATTATACGGAAGAAAGTGTCGTACACCTTTATGTTGGTATGAGGTTGGAGAAAATAAAATATTGGGTTCAGAATTCGTGCAACAAACGACAGATCAGGTTAAACTTATTAGAGAAAAAATGAAGGCAGCACAGGACCGTCAAAAGAGTTATAATGATAAGAGGAGAAGACCTTTGGAGTTCGAGGCAGGAGATCACGTGTTCATTAGGGTAACTCCTAGGGCGGGAATTGCACGAGCAATCAAAACTAGGAAGTTAACACCAAGGTTTATCGGGCCTTTTCAAATTCTACGGCGGATTGGACCTGTAGCGTATCACATTGCTTTGCCGCCAAACTTGTCTAATCTTCATGATGTATTTCATGTATCACAACTGAGGAAGTATTATCCGGACCCTTCACATGTCATTGAGCCTGAAACTGTGGAACTTAGAGATAATTTGGAATATGAGGCTATACCTGTCAAGATCTTAGATCATCGTATTAAAGAACTTCGTGGAAAGCAAATACCATTGGTTAGAGTCGTGTGGGATGATGTAACTGGTGATTCTACTTGGGAAAGAGAAGAAGACATGCGTCAGAAGTATCCACATATGTTTTAGGTACGCTAAATTTCGAGGACGAAATTTCTTTTAAGGGGGGTGGTAATGTAACATCCTAATTTTTCCATACACTAAATAATATATCTAGTTAGATTTGAGATTTTAACAATGCTAGTTATTAAAAATTAAATGTTGAAACTAACACTTATAATAATTAATTTATTAATTAATTACTTTTTATATTTATTACTTTTATTCTTCAATTTGAATATCATCGTTTCATTTTATAAACTAAACTTTGAAATTTAAATTGGTACTTAAAACCCTTAACTTTAAGTTAATTAATTATTCATATTATTATTATCATTATTGTTGTTCTTGTTTTGTTATTATTAATTGATTTTATTTTATTTGAATATTATCATTTTACTCTATAAACCAATTAATAAATAAAATAATCTTAAGACAATAAAAATATCAAATAACTATCCTTTTTACTATTTTTATTATTATTAATATTATTAACATTTTACTTTTTATAAAAGAAATATATATCTCATTTTCTATTAATATCCTACATAATATTATGTCATGAAATCAAGCTCCCATACCTTTGTCATAAATTATTTTCACAAAGTCATACTAGAACACCTAAAGCACTATTGATGAAAGATTAGTAAATATTTGATAGAGACATATTTACTAGCAAGAGTTGAAAAGTTGGAAGGTATGGGCAAAAGATGATAAATTATGTTATTTTAATATTTTACAACTAGTATAAATAGGGGTCTCTTCCACCCCATTTTCATTCATTCATTCACAAATCATCTTTCTTACTTCTTTACTTCTTTCCTTCTCTAATTTCTTCATATAGCAATATTAGTTTTAGTTATCGAAGTTCCCACGATATCGGTTCGTAACCTTTAGAGTATTTTGTGGTAAAAGTTCTTCTAAAGTTTCAAGGGAGTTTTATACGTCAAAGTTCTGCCCAAATCATTTTCATAAGTAATCGGTAAGCCGTTATAATGTCCATTTTATTTTAATTATATTATTTTAATTATGTTATTTATATAAAGGTTATTTTAAATTTTCTATGCAAATTCCGTTCAGACGTCGATATATTGAACTTATAAAGTCCAAAATAAATTTTACCATTTTAAGTCGTTATAATGCCCAAATTTTATTATAATTTAAATGTTATTAGAAATATACTCTTGACAATTTTCTAAAACAAACAAATTCAAAAGGAGGTATAATATAATTTATATTTGAATTTAATAATTATTTTGGAGGTTATTATGATATATTTAAATAAATAAATATTTCAAGTTATAACGGGATTATGTTCAATTAACCATAAATTATATTCTAATTATTTCATAAATTTCGTACAATCCAACGGTTATCGTAAATTAGGTTCTTGGCAAAGATCGAAGACAACACTTGTGGACTTTCAACAACACTCAACAAAAGGTGGGGGCAAGATTTCGTATACGATTGGGACGGTTAGCGTAAAATAACTTAATATATATGTGTGTAGTGGTGACCTAAGCCCTACTAGCGATAAATAATTAAGGAGAGCCTATTCTCAAATAATGATTTTCACAAATCACTAGGCGAGGTTACGCCGGCCTTAATTAATTATCATAGGAATAATCTTTGACAATTTGGTATTGTATTGTGCTTGCATTATTCGGTTAATTTTATAATTGTTTATTTTATTTATACTTGAATGATTGTGATTGATAGATTAAGGAAATAATCGGTTAATGAGAGAAAAACATTGCTAGATATTAAGTAATTGATCCCCATTAACATAAGGAAAGTTGGATACAATGAGTAGTTATATTTGGTTGGGTTCTGGCTAAGGAAAGACTTGGTCGACTATGCCGTTTACAGTCCACCTCTCTTACCTGGGAAGTTAACCATACAATTACCCATTATACAAACTGAACTTATTATGTAAGGACAAAGATCAAATATGGCAAGACATTGGATGGATTTGGTACTCAACCTAAGTATCTAGATAATAAGTATAACTTGAAAAGTTGATACGATAATTCCCCATTATTAACTTAATACTTATGGCTAAGAGTTGCCACAAGATGAGTGAGTGATCATATAGACTTGCATTAAGGAATGTGTAAGTCCACCGCCGTGCGGTATGGGACGCACGAGGTTGATCAGTCGCCTGCAATCCCGACGGGGATTATTATCTATGCATGCTAGGCAAGACAAGGTTCTTGGCCTGAATTCTCAGGGACGATCGACTTATAACACCTAGGCTCCATGTGAAGTTAGGTGGCGTAGCTCTTGGTAATTGGGAGTACGTTGGTGGCATGTGGTCTAGTGATATCTGATCTTGGTAAATGGGATAGATATCATTGACAGCGTTTAGTGGCCTGAGTCAGCATATAGTTCAGGGATGCATTAGAATAAATAAAGTATATGTAATTGTGGGTATAAGATACGCTTGTTTGTATAAATATGGTTTCCATATATATTATTATTTTACACATTCATTCCCACTTTTAAACTTGTACATGAATCTTAGCCCTGTGTCATTTTTGTTTTGCATTTTGGATTATTTTATGACGATCAGACGATGAGCTCGAATCTTGCGTACTTCCCGACAACTCAGAAGGAAAGGATATGAAGTGACGTGGAGATGTGTTACTATAACATCTAGATTGGGAGCTGTTAGTGTTTTGTCAAACGCTAATCACATCCCTACTACTACAGTCAGTATAAGTGTCAGTCTTGTTGGACTTAGGAGGTCCCTTTTGGTATGCTTTCTTTTTGGTTTCCTTTCTGTACTTTTATTTTATGTTTTATCTATGTGGCAAGGCCGCTAGTCTTAACGGTGTCAAACTCTGTAAAATATATTTGAAGCATATGTATGTGAAACAGTATGTTTTTAAATAATTAAGTATTGTCCTTTAAAAATTTCAAATTTTTCTGTATTTTTATAAGGTTTCATTAGAATTCCACTAATGGGACATAGGCTGTCTCATTGTGGGTAGCCGTATGATGTGAATCCTAGATTGTGGAATCGATTTGTGAATCGTGGCCTTTTGGCATATAAAATGCATTGTTTAAATTGATTAAAATGCATGATGATTTGTGATGAAGTTTGTTGCCGTTTGGCACGATGATGTGAGTACATATTGATTGTATGCAGTATTGTGAATAATGCATGAGAACATATTGTGAATATGTGTGCATTGCTTGATAAATGTGATGATGTTGAAAGTATGAATACTTTGTTATGATGTGTGAGTGTGCAATTATGATATAATTCTTGTGTGATGAATTATTTGAATATGCATGGGATTAAGATGCGAGAACGGTCTTAAGTGCATATGGTTGTTGATTGCATACGCATCATTTGTGTCAAGAGGCAATGCTTGCTAGTCTCGTGGAGGCTAGTGACTTGTCCCAAACCTAGAGCGGGGTTTGAAAGCTTAGGGAATGGGCTTTTGTTGTTATCGGTCTAGGGAACGAACCCGGTTTAAATGTAAAAACCGAAAAATGATAACAAGTGTTGGTACCACATGGCATGAGTTGCATTGAGTCTCATGGCATGAATATATGATTGTTGTATGAAGTTATGCACATGTGTATGTATATGACTTGTGTAATTGAGAATGATGAATATATGATTGTTGTATGAAAGTATGCTTATGTGCGTAAATTGTTGGATTGAGAATTTTGGATGTAGGCATGATGAAATATGCTTGGTAATTATCCATATCTGTTTATATCTGTATTGTGAATGTGTAAATGTGAATTGGTGAATAAACATAATATGAGTATGTTGATGTGGAATGATGAGGATTATAGATGTGTGTATGATGAACACGCCTGATGATTATCCATATTGGTTCTTATAAACATTGTGAGGTATATGATGATCATAATGAATTGTGGTGAGAAAAATGTGGAATATGTGTATTCTATGCTTGTGTATACATATATGATTATATGCATTGTTATTATGATAATATTTCTCACCCTTCTGCTGGAATGATGTCCTATCTGACATCGTGCAGGTATCGAGAATAGAGTTGCTCGTAGTTGCATGGTCGTCTTTGGTGTAGCCATTTAGTAATTTAGTTATATTGGGTCGAGTCATGTGTTGCACCCCAAAATTTGCCCTCACAATACAAGACTTTGTGTTCCAAGAAGGTTCACAAGGTTCACAAAATTCATAATTGGTCAGAAGAGTTGACAATTCCCTCAGACAATGCACCTCCTAAGCAGTGCATCCAAAACTAGGGTTTTGACTTTAATCAGGCTAAATGGACTTCCAAGACTTCAAGTGAGCTTCATAACATCTTATATGTGTATAAGAACCCCCATGTCAAGTTTCAAGACTTTTCTCAAAAGTTTGCTCAGTCAGATGATCAGATAAGTCAAAAGCAGTCAATGCAGTTAAAAGGTCAAACTGAGGTCAACTGTGGTCAAACCAAAGTCAAACTTCATGATTTTTTTTGCCAACATCAAAGAGAGGTTGGGTGAGAAATATTATCATAATAACTGTAATACCCCAAATTTTGCCCTAAGATTTGTCGTCGCATTTCATTGCATTTAATCAATTACTAACAAATTTGTGTAGTCGTTTGACTTTTTGCAGGTAAATATCATATGGCATGCACTTTTTTTCTAAAAAGTAAAAATGGCACAATTGGCAGGAGGACATGTGTAAGGAGTTATGAGTGTGAGAGGTTGAGAGTTCGTTGTTCTTTTTATAATATTTTTTATTTTAGGAATCAATAGGATTATTAGTTTTTATTTTAAGTTTATTTTAATTATTTTAAATTATTTAAATTTTATTTTTTCTTAACTAATTATTTAGTTTGGGCTTTAAAATGGGCTTTAGGGACATTATTGACAATTTGGTGTTAACCCTAATTTGTTCCCTATATATATATGTGTTGCCTTGTTGGAAAAGAGGGGAGAATGAAAAAAACCTAAGAGGAGTGAGTGCCGTGGGCCGTTATTTAGTTTTCTTCTTCATCCATTACTATTGTTTCTTTTTCTTCATCGTTTACCGTTATTTCTTTTCCTTCATCTTTTACCGTTATTTCTTTTTCTTCATCTATTACCGTTATTTCTTTTTCTTTATCTATTACTGTTACGTTTATATATATATAATTTTTAAATTGTTAGAGTTTATATATATAAGATTTTTGATCGAATTATGTCGATACGATGTTTGCCCATTTGTGTGCATGACGCGTGACATTTGTGTTAGTTCGATCTGGTTGCGATGATCGCATTTTTGTGTGAGCAATAATACTATTTTTTGCTTAATTTCTTTTTCTTTGCGATAAATTTTGTTTCGTCCGATTTAGATCTGGTTGCGATGAGCGCATTTCTGCGTTAGCAACATTGTTGGGTTATTTGGCACATTTAAAATTCATTATTGCTTTATTATTATTATTATTATTATTATTATTATTATTATCATTATTTATTATTATTATCATTATTATCATTATTATTATTATTGTTATCATTAATTTATTAAAATTTGTTGTAATATAAAAATCTGTTTTTTTAAAATAAATAACATTAACATCTTTTTTCCAAATTAATATGAAAACCTAATTTTAATTTTCTATATGATTCTATGTATATATTTATTATAATTCTTGTAAATTTTTGTAAATAAAATTAAACCTTATAAATACTTAATGTAAAATTTTGGTGAATGTGATTATTGATTAGTTAAAATTTGTTTTCATCATAATGTGTAAATATTTTTCTTAATAATTGTTAATATATAATTAGAGATAATTAAATTTTTGTAAATGATTAAGAAATTTATAATTATGTTATATTTAGAACTTTATATTATAGTAATTATTTAATCATTTATGTTTCTAAATAAAAATCAAATCTTATGATATTTAGAACTTTATATTATAGTAATTATTTAATCATTTATGTTTCTAAATAAAAATCAAATCTTATGTTTAATCACGTTATTAATTAATTATTATTGCTAATCATATTTTGTTGCTTATTATTATTTTGAAATTTCTATCTTATTATTTTTTCTAACTTTGTCTATTTTTCTCATTATTATTGTTTCAACTAATTATTTTCACTAACTTTATATTTATACTAACCTTATTTAATTTTTCTTATTATTTACTAACCCCAATATTTTATTTGCTTATTTGTTATTTTTTTTATTTATTATAATTTTGTAATTGCCTCTTGGATGTAAATTGTAATTACTTAATTATTATTATCATTATGGTTAGTAATTAGGGAGTGTAACAACATGTATGTAATATTAAAATAAATTTAGATCACTTTTAAATAAAGATAATTAAAAATAAACACGTCACACACGTAAGTCGATTTTAATCGCCGTCTCACTTCCTAAGGATATCCCTCAAGTTGCCTATGAATATTGGTTAAGTGGGGTGTATAAAGCAAGTCCCTCAAAAAGAAAATCATCAAAGTCCCTTATGGTTGCCTTTACGAATCGAGTCCCTTTCGAAAAATGATGATCGTCCCTCCAGTTTGCTTATTACACCCCACAATGGCCTTCAAAGTCAAATTGTCCCTCACATGTCCCTTAACATCCAAAGTAAGGACTACCTACTCCATTATAGTAGGGATAGTCTTACTAAAGGAAAGAATAAAGAATAAGAAAGACCTTTAAACATTAGGGTAGGTTACTCCTAGGTGCTTGCTCACTTCAAAACTTTTTCACACTTAAACAAATTTCCAACAAAATTTTCAAACAAGTTTTTTTCACATCCATACACGGATTATTATTAAACTATTTTGAAATTTTTTGCTATTCACACACTACACTTTCAAAACAATTCAAAAGTGAGCTTAAGTACCTAAGAGCCCATGGATAACCATGGATGAAAAGGGTGCTAACACCTTCCCTTTTCATAACCTACCCCCCGGACCCAAAATATTCTCTAAGGTCTTTCCTGTTCTTTTATAACCTTTCCTTATGGATAAAATAAAAGTCGGTGGCGACTCTTGCTATCCGCAACATTGTTTAAAGTCAGTTCTCCCACCGTGTTACAGAACTGGCGACTCTGCTGGGGATCTATTTAAGAGGGGTACCCTTAGGAATTAAGATCACTTTAAATTGTTTGCCTTGTTTGCTTTATTATTATATTGTTGGGGTGCTCTTATGTGTGAAAGGTCCTAACCCGGATCTAGTGTACCTTAGGTAAATGGCAATAGACCAAGGAAACTGTACGACGTATATCGATACGGTTGATCTGGTGGCCATAGTTAGTGCGACTTCTTGGTTGGTGCTTATATTCCTTAAGTCAAGTTGAGGATAATATTGAGGCTGCCATATGTTGTCAATGCACTAACTGACTTTTAGAACCCTAGTTAACTCATCTTGGCCTTTAGAAAGTAGTGAGGTAACCGGCTTTGGTGCAGACTGAAGTTGGTTGACACTCGATACTACGCTCATTGAGATCTTAAACTTGGAGGGTTTTGGTTGGCAAGTAAGTTGCCTTCTGAACAACCACCCTTGTAAAGGATCAATGATATTGAGATCCCTTAGAACCTGGTTACTTTTGTAGGACAGGATGAACCATCTAACTTTAGGGGAGGGTACTTGCCTTTGAACCTCATGCAAGCCTTTAAACCTAGGGCTATGGTGTGACTTGTTTGTGTGTGCCACATGTTTGTGATTGAGCATGACATCATGACATCATCATGCATCATAAGCATATCATTTTCCCTAACCATTTCAAGGACCAAAGGATTTATCTTTGTTCTTTGTTGCAAGTCATGGCTTCTGCTCGTAGAAACACCATCAGGATCAACTTTGTAGGGATACCTCCCAAGCTCAAAGAGTTGGTTTCCCTAGCGCCTGATCATTCCCAGTTCAACAAGAGACATGGTCACTTATTGGATCTAGTTACTTCAGGGTTCAGTGAAGACATGATGAGTGTGCTGTTTCAGTTCTTTGACCCTAAGCACCATTGCTTTACATTTCCTGATTATCAGCTGGTTCCAACCATGGAGGAGTTCTCTAAACTTCTGGGTATACCTGTTCTTGATCAGAAGCCATTCACAGGCTTAGAGAAGGAGCTTAAACCAGAAGTTATTGCTGCAGCTCTACATCTGAAGAAGTCTGACATTGTTCTAGAGACGAGAAGTGGAGTTAAAGGTATTCTTGCCAAGGTATTAGTGGATAAAGCTCAAATGTTCTTGAAGGCTATGAGCTACGATGCTTTTGAGGAGATCTTAGTCTTATTGATTTATGGCTTAGTGTTGTTCCCCAATCCTGATCAGTTCATAGACGTTCATGCCATCAACATATTCCTGAGTCACAATCCAGTGCCTACCTTACTTGGAGACATCCTACATTCTCTTCACACCCGTACTACAAAGGCAAGAGGAACTTTGATGTGCTGCATACCTTTACTTTCTAGGTGGTTTATTTCTCACCTTCCTCGCTCAGTAATGAAGAATGAGCAAGGGTTCAGATGGTCCAAGAGGATCATGTCACTTTCTCACTCAGACATCCATTGGTGCTCCAGATCTATGGAGAATGTCACCATCATTGACCGTTGTGGGGAGTTTCCTAATGTGCCACTTCTAGGCATAAGAGGAGGCATCACCTACAACCCATCTCTAGCTTTATGACAGTTTGGTTACGCCCGGAGCGATGGTCCACATGACATGTTGATTCAGGGCATTGTGTTTGACTACGACAACGATCTTCAGGGTTACCGTCAGAGATTCATACGAGCTTGGGGAAAGGTAAACAGGATTGACAGCAAGACACTGGAGCCTAAGTACACCATTCCTATGGAGGCTTATCTCAGATGGGTACGATTTCGTGCTCAGACACTCATGATGCCATATCCTGCCATCCTACCAGTTACCATAGAACCTGTTGCTGAAGGAGACACAGCTTATACCATCCTTCACCCAGACATGCCTACTGATATGGAAGACTTGCAGAGATCATGGATCCAACTGAAAGAGCAAAGGGATACCTTCGAGGCTCATTACAAAGCAAGCCAAGCAAGGATCCTAGAGCTAACAAAGCTACTTCATGAGGAACGAAACCTCAACTCATACCTCAACACAAAGAGGAAACGTCCATGGGAGACTTAAAACCCCATCTTTTGTACTTATTTCGTTTTCATTTTTTGTAAGCCTAAAAGGCAAAACAAGTTATTACTAATAAAAAGTTACTTTCTTGTTTGTTTAAGCAAATTTAAATCCTGCGGTCCTTGAAAACATTGCATATGCATTCCCATATCATTGCATCACAGGTTTATAATTGAGCACAGGTTTCTCATCTTCTCGCTGTTTATTTCAGCAATGGATCTTGAACAATCAGTTAAGGATCTCCAGGCACAGAATGCACAGTTCCAAGAGCTGATCCTGAACCTATCCAAGGGGCAGGATGAATTGAAGACACTGCTGGCCAAGAAGACTAAGAAAGCTAGAAGGTCTGCTGGGTTGCTCAACATGGGAAGAAGGTTCAAAGGTCATGTCAAGACCAAGGAACATGTTGAAGACTATGAATCTGAAGAATCTGAGCAAGAGAGAGGCAGTCTCCACAACACTATGGGGGACTTTGATTCTGAGGCTAACTACTACCATGAGCCTAACGAAGACAAATTCAAGATGCTGGTGGATAGAATGGATGCTATGGAATTACAGAAATCATCTGGGCTGGATTTTGAGGATTTGAGCTTGATATCTGGGGTGGTCATACCCATTGGGTTCAAAGTTCCTACATTTGTTGTCTATGATGGGGTCTCTTGTCCCAAATTGCATCTGAGGTCTTATGTCAGAAGAATTCAACCCCACACTGCTGATAAAAAGTTATGGATCCATTTCTTTCAAGAGAGTTTATCTGGAGCTCAGCTAGAGTGGTATTACCAGTTGGAGAGTGTCAACATCAGAGATTGGAATGACCTTGCTGAAGCTTTCTACAAGCAGTATCAATACAATGCTGACTTAGCCCCCACTCGCATGCAGCTTCAAAGCATGTCTATGGGTGCCAAAGAAAGCTTTAAGGAGTATGCTCAGAAGTGGAGAGACTTAGCTGGAAGAGTTCAACCCCCTTTGACTGATAGGGAGTTGGTTGATATGTTCATGTGTACGCTGAATGGTCCGTTTTACAGTCATCTCATTGGAAGCTCATCATCTGGCTTCACTGAGTTGATCATGACAGGAGAGCGAGTAGAGAATGGTATCAAGAGTGGTAAGATCCAAGTGGGCACTTCTTCATCAGGTGCTGCAAAGAAGCCTCCCACTGGGAAGAAAGAATCTAATGCTGTGTATGGTCAGCCTGATCGTAACAGAAGGCATCAGTCTGTTAGTGCAGTTCATATTTCAAATCCAACTCCTGCAACAACAGAGCAGCCTCAAGGCAACCAACAGAGGGCTAGAAGACAGTTCACGAAGATCAACATGTCAATGGCTCAGGCATTGCAACACTTGTTGAAAGCTGAACTTATTACCCTGAGGGAGGCTCCTCAGAATCCCAATGTTACCTCTCCCAAGTACAATCCCAATGCACGATGTGCATATCATTCAAACTGTCCAGGACATGATACTAATAACTGCTGGGTCTTGAAGAACAAAATTCAGGATATGATTGATGCTGGAGAAATTGAGTTTGATCCACCAGGTACTCCAAATGTGATTACAGCTCCAATGCCAAATCACGAGAAGACTGTCAACGCCATTGATGAAGATATTGATGAAGATCTGCATGTCTATTCAGTTATGGAGTTGAGCACACCATTGTCTGTTATCAAAAAGAGGTTAGTACAAGCTGGGATCTTTCCAGGTTGTCATGAAGATTGTCTATATTGTACCTATAAGCCGGATAGTTGCTTCATTTTGAGAGATGGGATTCAACGTCTCATGGATAAATATACTATAGTGTTTGAAAGAAGACCAGCATCTGTAGAAAGTATGGCGGATCATCTGACTCAGGGTAAGAAGATTGAAGAGGTTGACATGGTTGACAAAGTACCACTAAGAATCACTTCAAAGGGTCCCATTAAAATCACTCATCAGGGCCCAATCAAGATTACTGCTGAAGGTCCTGTGAAAGTTGTTGCTGAAGCCAGAGTAGCTCCTCTGATCATTACCACTCCTGGTCCTATTCCTTATACATCTGACAAAGCTGTGCCTTGGCACTATGGGTCTGATGTTTACATCCATGGTGTCAAGCAGGAGCCTTTACCTGATATGCCTGTTGACATTGATAATATTGCTGGATCTAGCAAGATCACTCGTAGTGGAAGAGTCTTCTCTCCTCCAGTTGCTTCTAAGAGTGCAGTTACTCCTGCGGTTACTTCCACCACTGATGCTCGGGGCAAGGGTCCTGTTATTGAGCCTGTATCTACTGATGTGCCAGCTTCTGATGACCTCTCTAAGCAGATGGAAGAAGTATTGAAAATCATTCGCAAGAGTGATTATGATATTGTTGATCAGCTGGGGCATACTCCCTCAAAGATTTTTATGCTCTCCCTGTTATTATGTTCTGAGGCTCATGCCAAGTCATTGATCAAGTTTCTAAAGATGGCTCATGTACCCAGTGCAATTTTTGTGGACCAGTTTGAGAATTGTGTTGCTCACCTGACCTATGACAACGGGTTAGGATTTTCTGATGCTGACTTGACCCCTGCCAAGAGGGATCATAACAGGGCCTTGCATATTTCAATTGAATGCAGGGGCACTACCCTGTCTCATGTGCTGATAGACAATGGTTCCTCTCTGAATGTGTTGCCTAAGGAAGTCCTGAACAAGCTGAGTCCTGAAGATACGGTATTGAAGCCCAGTAATATTGTGGTAAAGGCTTTTGATGGTTCTAGAAGAGTAGTGCATGAGGAAATTGATCTTCCAATCAAGGTTGGCTCTCAGGTGTTTACTGCTACATTCTATGTGATGGATATTCGTCCTTCGTACTCATGTCTGCTTGGTCGTCCCTGGATCCATGGGGCAGGTGCGGTGACCTCCACATTACATCAAAAGTTGAGATATCCGGTGAATGGAAAAGTTGTTACTGTCTTTGGAGAGGAAGAATACTTTGTCAGCCATGTAAACACTTTCAAGTATCTGGAAGTAGAAGGTGAATACATTGAAACTCCATGTCAGTCATTTGAAGTGGTTCCCTGGGCTGTTAAGGATTGTGTGACTCCTCCTGCTGTGAAGAAGGTTCCTGTGGTCATCAGAAACCCTCCAACAATGGCAATGGCCTCCCTCAATGATGCAAAAGCTGTGGTGGAAGAAGGTGGTTGTACTATTTGGGGTCAGCTTCCTGATATGCCATACAAGTCTGACAAGTTTGGTTTGGGTTTCACTGCAGAGTCCCAGAAGGCTGTCCGTCGTGCCCGTGCTGTTCGTATCACCAATCAAGGGGTTATCAATGCTGTGGGAGATCAAGATGAAGACTACAACTTGGAGGCATGGATTTTTCCTACTGTGGGTGCTGGACTCAATAATTGGAAAGCTGAAGATGTTATCCCTATCTCCTTTAGTCAGGAGTAAATACTATTACTGTGTTATGTTTTTAAATTTGTAATTTCTGGAACAATTAAAACTTTCAAGCCATGTGCCTTACCCGGGGCACAATGGTGTGCTTGTTACGGGTTGTCATTTCATTTGCATACTTCATTCCATAAAATCAGTGGACGTTTCGTTTTCGTAAATATTGTGTTCCTTGTCTTTCTTTTTCTTTTATTTTTGCTTTATCAGCTATGTGTTCTTACACACACCCACGTCACTAAAATGCAGATCCTCATCCACTCTGGATCCAGTTGATAACAGTTCTACTATTGCCAATTACAATTTCGAGAATCCGATCTATCAAACTGAAGACGGAAACGAGGACGATTGTGAAATACCTGTAGGGCTTGCTAGGTTGTTACAACAAGAAGAGAAAGCTATACGGCCACATGAAGAGCCAGTCGAAGTTGTGAATCTGGGAACTGAAGAAAACAGAAAAGAGGTCCAGATAGGGGCTGATTTAGAGGACAGTGTCAAGAGCAGGTTGATTCAGATGCTACGTGACTATGTGGAGATCTTTGCTTGGTCTTATGAAGATATGCCAGGGTTGGATACAGACATTGTGGTTCACCGTTTGCCAGTGAAAGAAGATTGTCGTCCAAAGAAGCAGAAGGTTCGTCGTATGCGTCCTGAAATGTCAGAAAAGATCAAAGCAGAGGTAATGAAACAGTTCAATGCAGGGTTCTTGGCCGTAACTTCTTATCCTCAGTGGGTTGCAAATGTGGTACCAGTTCCTAAGAAAGATGGTAAGGTACGTATCTGTGTAGACTACAGAGATCTGAACAAGGCTAGACCTAAAGATGACTTTCCACTTCCTCATATTGATATTCTGGTAGACAACACTGCTCAGCATAAGGTATTCTCTTTTATGGATGGTTTCTCTGGTTACAATCAAATCAAGATGGCACCTGAAGATATGGAGAAGACTACATTTGTGACACAGTGGGGCACCTTTTGCTATAAGGTAATGCCATTTGGTTTGAAGAATGCAGGGGCAACATATCAGCGTGCTATGGTGGCTTTGTTTCATGATATGATTCATCATGAGATAGAGGTATATGTGGATGATATGATAGCCAGGTCTCAGAATGAAGAACAACATCTTGATCATCTGCACAAGTTGTTTGAGAGGTTGAAGAAATACAGGTTGAGATTAAATCCAAACAAGTGTACTTTTGGAGTTAGATCTGGAAAGCTCCTGGGTTTCATTGTCAGTGGAAAAGGTATTGAAGTGGATCCTGCAAAAGTGAAAGCTATACGAGAGATGCCAACTCCCCGTACTAAGAAGGAGGTTAGAGGTTTCTTGGGACGATTGAACTACATTGCAAGATTTGTTTCCCAATTAACTACCATCTGTGAGCCAATCTTCAAGTTGTTGAAGAAAGATCAGGTGATAGAATGGAATGATGAGTGCCAGACTGCCTTTGATGAAATCAAGAGATATTTGCTAGAACCTCCAATTTTAATGCCACCAGTTGATGGAAGACCCTTGATTATGTATTTAACAGTATTAGACAACTCAATGGGGTGTGTATTGGGGCAACATGACGAGTCTGGTCGAAAAGAGCAGGCAATATACTACCTTAGCAAAAAGTTTACTGACTGTGAAACAAGATACTCACTGCTCGAGAAAACTTGCTGCGCTTTGGCATGGGCTGCTCGCCGACTAAGACAGTATATGTTGACCCATACTACTTTGTTGATTTCGAAGATGGATCCAATCAAGTACATATTTGAGAAACCTGCTCTCTCCGGAAGAATTGCAAGATGGCAAATGATCTTGACGGAATATGATATACAGTATACTACTCAGAAAGCCATTAAGGGGAGTATTGTTGCTGATCATTTGGCTCATCAAGCAGTAGATGATTGTCAGTCAATGAATTTTGAGTTCCCTGATGAAGACATTATGTCTGTTACCAAAGAACCCGGACAATATGACGGACCTGAACAAGGATCCCGATGGACTATGGTTTTTGAGGGTGATCCTAGGGGCAAGTGGACTCCAACATATGAGGGACCATTTGTAGTCAAGACAGTGTTTTCAGGAGGTGCCATGATACTGACTACAATGGATGGTGAAGACTTCCCACAACCTGTAAACGCAGACATAGTTAAAAAATACTACGCATAAAAAGAGACCCGCTAGGTTGACAGGCCTAGGCAAAAATAAGGGCATCCCGGCAAACCAAAAGGGTTTGGGCAAAAATTAGGGATATATATATAAAAAGATGTACACCCGGCAAGTCGAAAACCTGAAAAGGCGGCTTGGGCAAAAAAGGGTATCCCGGTGGATTGAAAACCTGAAAGGGCAATCCAGGCAAAAGTTAGGGATTAAAGCGTATGACTATGTCTCGTTTGGATCACTCATGAAACTGCAACCAGTTGTACTACTTACTCAAGCTCAAACAGATAAAGCTCAATCCAATCGTTTCCGTCTCAACAGCAAGAAGATGAGATACTTGAGTGGCAATAGTAGAATTGAAACTCAATAGGATTATTTCCCACATAGCTGATTCTTTTTGTAAAACTTCATGACAAAATTCTCTTACTAGGGTTTATGTCTCCTTGTACAAACTTACCCGTGTATGGGTCACTTTTGATATAAATAAACTCCATCTTTTGAATCCAGATTTACTTTTACCCTATTTACATAAGCGAAACGTCCATTGGTTGTGTTTGAATGTATGTATGCCTTTGAATATGATTGATGTTTACCAGAAATGCATGTATGCTTTTAATATGATTGATGTTTACCAGAAATGCATGAAAATGCAGTAATAGTATTTACTAAGGGCGAACGAGGGAAGGATTTCAACGAAGCTTCGCCGGTTCATCTTTACAAGACAGTTACAAACCATCAGTAGGACTAATCCATTTTCACAAAGTCTAATCTCCCCTGGAATTTATATCCATCTCTTTTATCCTCATACGGATATACGGGAAATTACTTTCCAATAAGGGCACGATGAACGAAGACGGGATGTTATACTTATCCTACTATCAAACGAAAACGAAGGTTATCTATACCCTACTGTCCCCAACAACGGGAGGTTATCTATACCTTGTTATCCCCAACAATGGGAGGTTATCTATACCTTGTTATCCCCAGCAGACGGAGGGTTATGTATTCTTCAACAACGAATCGGGATTTATTTTCCTTGGCTAGCAGTTGTTATACAAGGATATCCAGACACTTCCAGCAGTGTCATATCATACATGCATCATTTACATCATACCATAACATATATGTCTATAGTACATTACCTAAGTGCATCATGTCATACATGCATACATAAAGCATAAACTAATGTTGTTATACAGAATGCTACCTTGTTTTCAGGTTAATTATCCAACAAACAAGCTTATGATCTTTGGGACTGCTTTATTGTAACCTCAGGGTTACTTTATCCTCCTGATGAGCTTCTTATTACTTTGGGACTGCTTTATTGTAACCTCAGGGTTATTTTATCCTCCTGATAGCCTCTCATGACTTCAAGACTGCTTTAGAGCTACTGATTGCTCTATCCTCCTGAAATCATCCTATTACTTCAAGACTGCTTTAGAGCTATTCATTGCTCTATCCTCATGAGGTCATATTACTACTTCAAGACTGCTTTAGAGCTATTGATTGCTCTATCCTCCTGAAGCCATCTAATTATTTCAAGACTGCTTTAGAGTTATCCATTGCTCTATCCTCCTGAAATTACATTATTATTTCAAGACTGCTTTAGAGCTATCCATTGCTCTATCCTCCTGAAATCATTACTTCAAGACTGCTTTAGAGCTATTGATTGCTCTATCCTCCTGAAGACATATCACATTATTATTTCAAGACTGCTTTAGAGCTGTTGATTGCTCTATCCTACTGAAGCCATTCTATTACTTCAAGACTGCTTTAGAGCTATTGATTGCTCTATCCTCCTGAAGCCATTATTACTTCAAGACTGCTTTAGAGCTATTGATTGCTCTATCCTCCTGAGGTCAGATTTATCACTTCAAGACTGCTTTAGGGTTATCATTATTGATTGCTCTATCCTCATGAAGACATGCTGTTACATCAGTATTACTCCAGACTCCTGACAGTTCTCATTATACTACTGAAGAACTTTCCCCTAGTGGCATCTTTAAGCCCACTCAATCATGTTCAACCAACCATCAATATCATTCCATGCACTGGTGAGTGCAAATTTTTGGGCTTTTGTGTTCAATCCCCTTCAACCTTCCAGGTTACGACTGGCAAATATACCAATCTAACCCCTCAGGTTTCAGAAAATTGAACAGGGGCAGCTGTTGCACCCCAAAATTTGCCCTCACAATACAAGACTTTGTGTTCCAAGAAGGTTCACAAGGTTCACAAAATTCATAATTGGTCAGAAGAGTTGACAATTCCCTCAGACAATGCACCTCCTAAGCAGTGCATCCAAAACTAGGGTTTTGACTTTAATCAGGCTAAATGGACTTCCAAGACTTCAAGTGAGCTTCATAACATCTTATATGTGTATAAGAACCCCCATGTCAAGTTTCAAGACTTTTCTGAAAAGTTTGCTCAGTCAGATGATCAGATAAGTCAAAAGCAGTCAATGCAGTTAAAAGGTCAAACTGAGGTCAACTGTGGTCAAACCAAAGTCAAACTTCATGATTTTTTTTGCCAACATCAAAGAGAGGTTGGGTGAGAAATATTATCATAATAACTGTAATACCCCAAATTTTGCCCTAAGATTTGTCGTCGCATTTCATTGCATTTAATCAATTACTAACAAATTTGTGTAGTCGTTTGACTTTTTGCAGGTAAATATCATATGGCATGCACTTTTTTTCTAAAAAGTAAAAATGGCACAATTGGCAGGAGGACATGTGTAAGGAGTTATGAGTGTGAGAGGTTGAGAGTTCGAATCTCACCTTTGGCACTTTTTGTTGTTTTTATTATTTTTACTCTAAATTTTTCTATCTTTCATTAAAAAAAATAACAAAAATAGTTTTTTTTTATTATTTAATTATTATTTTCGTATTTTAATTAAATCATTTTTTAAAATATTATTTTTTTCACTTTTTTCTAAATTATTCATAAAAATATCCAAAAAATCATAAAATAAAAAAATATTGAAAAAAATTTTGTTCTTTTTATAATATTTTTTATTTTAGGAATCAATAGGATTATTAGTTTTTATTTTAAGTTTATTTTAATTATTTTAAATTATTTAAATTTTATTTTTTCTTAACTAATTATTTAGTTTGGGCTTTAAAATGGGCTTTAGGGACATTATTGACAATTTGGTGTTAACCCTAATTTGTTCCCTATATATATATATATGTGTTGCCTTGTTGGAAAAGAGGGGAGAATGAAAAAAACCTAAGAGGAGTGAGTGCCGTTGGCCGTTATTTAGTTTTCTTCTTCATCCATTACTATTGTTTCTTTTTCTTCATCGTTTACCGTTATTTCTTTTCCTTCATCTTTTACCGTTATTTCTTTTTCTTCATCTATTACCGTTATTTCTTTTTCTTTATCTATTACTGTTACGTTTATATATATATAATTTTTAAATTGTTAGAGTTTATATATATAAGATTTTTGATCGAATTATGTCGATACGATGTTTGCCCATTTGTGTGCATGACGCATGACATTTGTGTTAGTTCGATCTGGTTGCGATGATCGCATTTTTGTGTGAGCAATAATACTATTTTTTGCTTAATTTCTTTTTCTTTGCGATAAATTTTGTTTCGTCCGATTTAGATCTGGTTGCGATGAGCGCATTTATGCGTTAGCAACATTGTTGGGTTATTTGGCACATTTAAAATTCATTATTGCTTTATTATTATTATTATTATTATTATTATTATTATTATCATTATTTATTATTATTATCATTATTATTATTATTATTATTATTGTTATCATTAATTTATTAAAATTTGTTGTAATATAAAAATCTGTTTTTTTAAAATAAATAACATTAACATCTTTTTTCCAAATTAATATGAAAACCTAATTTTAATTTTCTATATGATTCTATGTATATATTTATTATAATTCTTGTAAATTTTTGTAAATAAAATTAAACCTTATAAATACTTAATGTAAAATTTTGGTGAATGTGATTATTGATTAGTTAAAATTTGTTTTCATCATAATGTGTAAATATTTTTCTTAATAATTGTTAATATATAATTAGAGATAATTAAATTTTTGTAAATGATTAAGAAATTTATAATTATGTTATATTTAGAACTTTATATTATAGTAATTATTTAATCATTTATGTTTCTAAATAAAAATCAAATCTTATGATATTTAGAACTTTATATTATAGTAATTATTTAATCATTTATGTTTCTAAATAAAAATCAAATCTTATGTTTAATCACGTTATTAATTAATTATTATTGCTAATCATATTTTGTTGCTTATTATTATTTTGAAATTTCTATCTTATTATTTTTTCTAACTTTGTCTATTTTTCTCATTATTATTGTTTCAACTAATTATTTTCACTAACTTTATATTTATACTAACCTTATTTAATTTTTCTTATTATTTACTAACCCCAATATTTTATTTGCTTATTTGTTATTTTTTTTATTTATTATAATTTTGTAATTGCCTCTTGGATGTAAATTGTAATTACTTAATTATTATTATCATTATGGTTAGTAATTAGGGAGTGTAACAACATGTATGTAATATTAAAATAAATTTAGATCACTTTTAAATAAAGATAATTAAAAATAAACACGTCACACACGTAAGTCGATTTTAATCGCCGTCTCACTTCCTAAGGATATCCCTCAAGTTGCCTATGAATATTGGTTAAGTGGGGTGTATAAAGCAAGTCCCTCAAAAAGAAAATCATCAAAGTCCCTTATGGTTGCCTTTACGAATCGAGTCCCTTTCGAAAAATGATGATCGTCCCTCCAGTTTGCTTATTACACCCCACAATGGCCTTCAAAGTCAAATTGTCCCTCACATGTCCCTTAACATCCAAAGTAAGGACTACCTACTCCATTATAGTAGGGATAGTCTTACTAAAGGAAAGAATAAAGAATAAGAAAGACCTTTAAACATTAGGGTAGGTTACTCCTAGGTGCTTGCTCACTTCAAAACTTTTTCACACTTAAACAAATTTCCAACAAAATTTTCAAACAAGTTTTTTTCACATCCATACACGGATTATTATTAAACTATTCTGAAATTTTTTGCTATTCACACACTACACTTTCAAAACAATTCAAAAGTGAGCTTAAGTACCTAAGAGCCCATGGATAACCATGGATGAAAAGGGTGCTAACACCTTCCCTTTTCATAACCTACCCCCCGGACCCAAAATATTCTCTAAGGTCTTTCCTGTTCTTTTATAACCTTTCCTTATGGATAAAATAAAAGTCGGTGGCGACTCTTGCTATCCGCAACATTGTTTAAAGTCAGTTCTCCCACCGTGTTACATCATGCTCTGGTCATGTAACACTGGAATCGTTTGGTTTATGTTTTAGAGATACGTTGTGTATTCTATGTTATGTTTTTATATTCATTGGAATATTATGATGTTGGCCTTGGTGCCTAAGTAATGTTGAAGTATGTGATGCATTTGAATATTCTGTTAAGAGAATTATGTTATAAAATGAATTTGCTGCTACATGTAAAGTGAAATTATGAGAAGCATGATTATTTATTATAAGTGTTAATGAGCATGACAGGTGGTTTTGATGTTTCAAAAGTTATGTGTGACGCCCTTTTGTGAATGCATGAAAATTTACTCTGATTATTCATATATTTTCCGTGGGGTTTAGAAGGGTGTTACATAAGTGGCAGGTATCTCTGACTTTCTAAAGAAGTCTCTACTTAAGGAAAGCGGGAATCCTTGTGTAAAGATTTCTTTTGTGACCCTTCCTCATTAAAGAATCAAGCCTTGGTATGTTTGGTTTCACTTAAGAGGAGTTCATGAAGCAAATGCAGTTCAAGCAATATGGTGTGGTCCAATAAAGCAAGATGAAGGTTGTCTACTCAAACTCAAGTCTATGAGCGCTTTCTGGTATGAATAGAAGTAATGCTTCATCTCATGCAGTTTGCGGGAGCTGTGTGAAGGAGTGGATGCCTTGCTTTGGAGCAAGAAGAATTTGAAGATCAAAGTGGCCTGGTGGATTAGCAGACTTTCTAAAGCTCTAAAAGATGCTGAATAACCAAACAATGGCATTTGGTTATTTAAGCAGTGTACCTTTAGAGAACTATTCTTGTGCAGAAGAATAGTTATTTGAAGACCACATAAAGGGTCTGGGACTGTTCACGCTTGAACTAATTACTCTTGTGCAGAAGGGTTATTGGTTGAAGACCAAAGGAGGATCTGTTTCTATTCATATTTTGGAGCTTGTGGTAGAAGCCCTAAGCTGTGTACAGAAGATTACCTTCTTTTGTGCCTTTGTGCACTTTTTGCTTTAAATTTTTTTCATAAAGTCTAGACATGAGTCACTTAAAATTGAGATGTGATCCTCCTATCCCCATAGTATTTTTTGAAACAGGTAGACATTTTTCCACCTTTGAGAGTTAGTGGAATACTTGTCAATTTTATCTAAGTTGGAGCCCTTCTCATGGTGATGCAAAGGTCCATTTTCGATTAGTTGAAGTTTTTTTCTTAAAATGACAAGTTGTCTTTTCATTTAAAATGAATCATAACACATCATTTTGGTTATTTGTACCACTAACTACGATGTTTTGATCCTCCATTTCACTTTGAGGGTTTGTATGCACGAGACTCAGAAAGTCTTGTCAAACACAAAAATATTAAAAAAATACTTCTCTTCTCACCTCCACTATCTTTCGTAAATAACACCTTCCCATTGCGTAACCAACCCCCTTACCCTGTCTCTGTTTTTTTTTTTTTTTTTAGAACGTCATTAGGTTTTGTTCGCTCTTTTTTATTTCCTTTGGATAAAATAAAAGTGTGATGGCGACTCTTGTTTTTTAGAGTTAAGTTAATCAATATCTTAATCTCAAATTTTCCTACTACAATAGAGCATAACAAAACTTTCATAAATTAGTTTAATGAAAGTATTTCTAAAGAGAGTAGTGCATCGAATTTTTGCAAATGGTTGTCACGTATTCCTAAGTTTAATGTAATTACTTGGAGTGCATGCGAAATTTCTAAATATTCATTTTATACAAAATCAAAGGATGATCGTATCACCATGCAAAATAATGGGATTATGGATGAGGCTGAATCCATGTACTTTTCTAGTTCCAAAGATAACAATCATGTACTAACATCTAAGGGGTACTTTAGGGTCATTAAGGAGATTTTGGAGATTGACTATGTTTCTTTTAATGTGCTTTTATTCAAGTTCAAGTTGATTGATAGTAACACTGGTGTATAAACTGATGAATTGGGATTCACACGAGTTTATATTTGTAAGACAACTTATAAGCATGAACATTTCATAATGGCAACCCAAGTGAAACAAGGTTTTTATGTCACTGATCCTTCTAACACTAGATGGTCAATTGTTTTTTAAGGTAAAAATCTTCTCGATAGTGCTGATGAAAATCAAGATTTTAACTATGAGACACTTTGTTTAGCAACACACGTACGTCAAGCATCTGAAGGAAATGATTCAGATGATGTGTATGCCATTCGCCGTGATCATGAAGAGAGGATATGGGAAAACTAGTAAGTAAATGTTTTATATCCCTTTGAAATTTATAACTAATTATTTTACTCATTTTTAATCATTGTGCTGTATATTTAAAGTTGTTGTTAATTGACCTACTTAGTTTCAAATGTTATTCAAACTATAGGTGCTTAAGGACCAATGACAAATCCTATTGGACAACCTATAAAACTTTCAATTTTGGTTATTGCTTTTGTTTCATAATCCTTTGTTTTAGTTTTGATGTAAAATTATAAAGTGTGTGCCATTTTAGGTCTACATTTGGTTAAAATCAATGAATATTTGTGGTACAATGTTTCAGATTGAGAAATTGGCAAAATGTACAATGTTTATGTTTTAGGAATCTGTAAAATATGGTTCTATAGTCATGAATATGGTTCTCTAATATATGTGTAAACGACAGTACAAACAAAACTTATCCCCTCGGTGTTTACATAAAACCATGGTAATAACATTAAGATATTGCCTTGGTTCTATAAAATACTGAGTGTTAATATTGGGCGTGCCATCCAGTTATGAAAATAATAAAAATGCTAATGTTAGGGATCGACTCCACGACCTTTTAATTTCTAACCTCGGTTTTAGAATCACGGAGGTGACAAGTGATCACTTCTCATGTCGCCCTTCGTTACCTCGCATGTGTAGTCGAGGTTAGATGCATTTCACGGTCGATGTTAGATGTGTTATTTGCAGTAGTGTCTATTTATAGAGAGCCCTTTGGGCCTAGGGTTTTTATAACCCTGAGTAACGACAATCACTCCCTCCTGATCAAGAGAAATTATTGACCATCTATCCTTCAGAAGATAATGGAGGATCTTCCCTCCATGAACTACCAACATCACAAACCAATGCCTAGAGGGAGTCCTTAAGTTGTCATCTAGATGATGGCGCCCTAGTTTAGGACCTCCACAAATATAACACTACATAATCCCTTAAAAACGAGAGTTATGCTAAAGACACTTTAAGACCCTTTTTCGTTCAAAATGCGCCCATCGCCCTGCCTATGAGTCCCTATGCTGGTGGCATCCTTTTTTCTCAAATGGGGGAAATCCGTAGCTTGGGCGAGTCTCTCAGTTGAAGGAAAATATTTATAAAAGGGGAGGGGGTTCCTCAGCTGAAGGCAAATATTTATGAAATGGGGAGTCCCTCAAATATGGATGAGTCCTTCGGTTGAAGCCGAGTATTTATAAAATGGTGAGTTCCTCAACTATGGTTCTGTCCCACAGTTGAAGGTGACTTTATTTATATAGGCCTTGAATTAAGGGATGAGTCATCTATCAAATGTCTCCTGATTAGCTAGCAAATGTCAGCTGGTGATATCAATCAATCAATTAGTTTGTCACACTTACTTTCATTTAATGTAAGCAATGATAACCTATTTTTTGAGAGCCTAAACTCTAATGGTACATCTTGGAAACATGGTGAGTTATTTCAAAAACCATGGGGGAGTCTAAAGGATCTTTTATGGTTTCCAATATGAAATATTTTCTCTTTCATTTTATTTGTTCCATTTCATTCTACCGAACTATACATCTCTTTGTTCACATCCTTCTTCCAGGTATAAATTTCCTTTTTCTTATTTTCTTTAGTGAATAAGTTTACGAATATGTACTTGAGATGAGGATTTATAGGATAAGTGCAAGGTTCTAAGTTAGTTGCCCCCTTTTTGACGATTACAACGACGATGGTGATTCTTTTTGTTTTATTGCTTTATCAGGAACAAAAGAGATATCGTCTACCTTATCGCCGAGTTCATAGATGCCAGAGATTCTAAATATAGTTACACTTCTGAAAAAATCCTCGTTTTTAGATCAGGATGCGAGGTTTCCTCTTTAGAGGATGAAAATCAAGTTATTACAGAGACTTGTATACCGTTGGAGAGGGTGACGACGTTTTTCTCCTTTAACTCTCTTTCTCCATATTTATACTTTTATCTCCCTTTAATCAAAGATATGGGAGTTCTTTTCCCATTTTCCCCTTTTTTATGGAGGTCCCTAGAGTCCTTAATATAGCGCCTTCTTAGTTGTTCCCTAATAGTTAGGGCCACACTAAGGCTTTCAAGATGGTATGTGAGAACTTAGTCATCACACCCACTGTGGGGGTCTTTTTTTTTTCTTTCTTATTTTACACCACCAATCGGTTAAGGGCAGATAGGTGTCTTTAAATAGTCAGATTGGGAAACCTTTTTCACGTCTCATTCTAATAATTATAGATATTTGAAAGATAAATTTGTTCGTGTGGGGGTGGGGGAGGGGGGCGAAGTGATTCCCTCAGAATGCTAGGAACTGATGACACCCCATTTTTCCTATATCTTCTATGGACGATTGTGTGGTGATCACAGGGTATGAATGAATGTTCCTCACCCTCAAGGAAAGGATGATTGCTCATTTTTTGTGTAGAAGTTCGACCTTATAGACTGTCGCGATGTGATTAAACTTTGGTTGGGGGAAGACAATGTAACACCCCGAATTTAGAATTATGATGCTTATGTGTTTGTTCATCAATATTAGTGATTTATTGTGTTTATTCATAAAATATTTGTGATTTGTTGTAGTGTTTAGATTATTGGTGGGAATATAAGTCCTTAAGTTAGAATTATTTAGAATAATTAAATAATAGTTTATGTTGTTATTAATAAAGTAATAAGGATAAGTGAGGGCATATGAGGAAAAACATAAAAAGGGGTCTAGTGTTACTAGATAAAAAGAGAAAAATAGAGAAAAGTGAAATCATTCTATTAGTACGTGAAATTTGGATGAAAAGAGGCTAGGGCAAGGATAAGGCAAGAAAGCATTCATCCATAGACATTAAAGAAGCAATTTCTAGAAGAATCCTAAGGTAAGGGTGGGTAATGGGTGTCAATTATGAATGATATGAGGGAAGTGTAGATGTAGAGTTTTGATTCTTATTGATTATTTTTTATTATAATGATTATTGATGCAATTGACGAAACTCATTTATCTTGATTTTACATGATTATGTTATGTTGTATTGTTGATGATAATGATTATGCCTTATCTTATTTGTTGGATCATGTGTTCATGAATCATGTGTTAAATATATGAGTTGATGATTTCATGATGTATGTATGATGTTAGGACCTCTAAATAGGTTTTGTAAGTTGTTATAATTGTTACATAATTGTAGTATCTCAAATTCTGAAACTGAAAATTTTTATGGAATCGAATTCAAAGGTCCGGAAGGCCTCAAACTGCGAAAATCGCATGGTTTACCTTTTGTGATAAGTTCGCTAAGCGAAAGTTAGCGAGCAATAGTGAACCTGTAGCGAGTGATGGTGAAATGGACGTAAGGTTTGATCCGTAAGTCCAAATCGAGTGTCGTTAGAAGCATTAGAAATCTAATAATAAGGGCTATAACATGGTAGTGGTTAGTGAGATGTTTGAATATTATCCATGTACCCACTGTACCATAATTGTATTTGATTGTTCGTATGTTGTTTTTAACTATGACATGCTTTGACGTTTTACCTCATAACTTTTGACCCGTAAGTACAAATGACGCCCCGTTTGAAGCGTTAGAAAGATAACACTCAGAGCCATAACATAATAGTGATAGATGAAAGGTTTATATATTATCCCTATATCTACTATGTTTGCGGAGTTGATTGTTTATATGTTCGATTGATGAAATCAATGCATTATTGTGATAATATCATTAAATAATGATGTTGATATGTTGATGCTGTCATGATAATATTGTTAATGTATTAATGATGTGGCTGTGATGTTAATATGGTGTGGAACATGACTATCAAGTTGTGAGAATTATGTGTTGTTATTACAAGATTGTATGTTTATGAGTTTGCATATGTGAGTTGCCGAAGTTGATGTTGTTGTTGTTGTAGTAATATTAATTAATGTTGTGTATGGTGTATGATGTTATGATTATGAGGATGTTGTTAATGATGTTGTATATTCAAATATATGCATGCTATTTTGATGGTGATAATGTTGTTGGTGGCATACACGATTAGAAAAGGGGCCAATGTGTATGTGTTGTTGTTGTTGCATGTTGAGAGTCCATGAATTCATGTTGTTGGAACTTGGTTCTTTTTAGTGAGCCTTGATCCTAAGGTGATGGGTCGGGTATGATTAGTTAATTCCTATTAGGGGGATTAGTGAAGTGTTATCTATGGTGATGGTAACGAGTTTTGGTGATCCTCGATCCCGTTGTGATGGATCGGGTGCAAGTAGCTAATTCCTATTATGGGGGATTAGTGAAATGTTACATATGGTGATGGTAGAGATTTTATGTGCTCTGACTCCAAGAGGGAATCAATCCTATGGTGGGGATCATGGAGTGCAATGAACATGTGCATTCATAATTTGGTACAACGTGCATGTTGAGTCAGTTGTTGGATGCATTGCGTCAGATTTATTGTATTAACATCCTATGTGGCATTGCATGAGTTTTGTTGATGAAATATGATGTGATGATACTTGTGATTGCTATGTGACTATGTGTGAGCTTTGTGGATGAAGATGATATGTGAGCTATTTATAATGAATGAAGGTGTGAGTATATGTTATGTTAATGTTGTTAAATTGTAGACTATAATTGTTCACATTTACTTTTCTCTTATGTTGTTTATGATTGATTAATATTACTCATGCCTTCTGTTTGAGTGTTACCTCCACGTGGGTAACACGCAGATACTCAGGAGTAGACTCCAAGGAAGTAAGTGGAAGTTAGCTATTGGAGCCCGTTTCAGTTTGTCGTTTTAAGTAGGAAATATTCTGCTCTGATTCATGTAACACTGGGTTAGAGTTGACGTTTGTCTTCTTAATTTCTTATGTTGTTTATTTCAAAGTATTTGCTAATAATTTCATGGTGATATTCTAAGATGTTGAGTTGAGTGTTGACAAAACTTATCTTTTGTTGATGTTATGGATGTTGGCGTTTAAGACTCAATTTTAGTTGTGAATTCATAATTGAATTTCTTTATGATGAATCCGTTGTGTTATTTTTAAAAGAACTTGACGTCGTAAAAGCCTCATAAATGAGTATGTTCGATTTAATGTATGTTTTTATATAACCCATGTTATGGAGCAGGATAGTTGTGATGTTTTATGAAGTGTGACACCCTTGTGGTTGTGTTTATATGATTAAATTAATCGTTAATTTCGTGGGATTTTTAGAAGGGTGTTACAGACAATATCTTGTTGCTTATTTGGGTAGGTCGCTTATTGCATTCCATTTGTAGAATTTTTAGGCAGTATTTGTAACCTACACTCATTATTTTGCAGATTAAATGTCAAGTATTACTATGGAAGAGAGGAGGCAGAGGTTGAAGAAACTCAAAGGTGTTGGTTCAAGCACCAACAATCCCCAAAGTCACCTAGAAGGCTTCATCGTCAAGATGAATAAAGAAAGCTGAGGACCCAACTCTAGACTCGCCTAACGTGAAGGCTCAAAGGCTAGAGGAAAACATTATCTTGCTATGGGAAAGACAAGTACTCATGAGCCTTCTACGGGCGATACCTCCTCTCCTCCTGCGACTTAATGGAGTGACATCGGTTTCAACACCCTCCAATTCAAGAGGTCTCATCTCTCTTTTTCCAATGAGTTCCCTGTTGATTACCAGACCTTTCATTCTAAGTCAACTTCAACTGTTGTGAACATGAAGGACAATCTCTTGTTGAGGTCGCTTATGTTGCCGGAGGTCTACTAGAAAGGGCGCGACAAAGTTGTGAAAGAGCTGTAGACAATGCTTATAACAAGAGGCTGGAGCCGCTATAATCCCTTCAGAAAGACAAGGAAAAATAAGAGGATATAATGACAAATGTAAAAGTCAAGGCCAAGAAAATATCTGATTAGAAGGAATCCTTGTAGAAATTCCTAGACGCTGCTCCCATTCGCGAAAAAGAGTTGAAGTAAAAGGCGTCGGATCTTACTGATGAAAGGGTGTCTACTTATGGCATATATTTTGAGCATGCCAAAGAGCAAATCCTCTTCCTATAGCCTAACCTGGAATTGAGCCATATGGACTTTCTCAAAGTCGTTCGCAACAACGAGCTGGTGGGTGAGGAAGTAGTGGCCTCCGCGAAGCTTGAGAATTTTGCCTCCCCTAAGAACGCTTTGGGCGAGGGTGAGGTGAAGGAAGAAGGTGAATCTAGAGACCTTCGTCATTGAGAAAAAGCTCTCTCATAAGGAAGAATGATGGTTTACTTTCTCTGCCCCAAGTGGTTTTATGTTTCTTGCTCTCTTTTGTGGAATTTTATTGTACTTTTTTTTTGTCCATTTGGGGGCTTTTACAGTTTGTAATGAACAAAGGAACCTATTGATGACCCCTTTTATGTTAATTGTTCATTTTGTTATCTTTTGTGATTGTTTTTAAGGTGTTAAACCCTTTGAGGAAGTGTTATCATTGTCCCCATCTTTATAATAATTTGACTACTTGCAAGGGGATTTTGATGAGGATCCTATTTTTAGGAAACTGATATTTGTGGTTATTTCTAAGAACGACAAGGATCCCTTTTGAAGATACATTAAAGTAATCACCTATATGGGCGACAAGGATCCAACAAATTGAACACCTTTATGGGAAACAAGGGTCCCACTCGAGGATCCAACAAACTAATCGCCTCAGTGGGTGGAAAGGATCACACTTGAGGAACCATTCACCATTTACATTGGACACAAACCTCTTTAATTCATCTGAGAGCTCTTTTATTCATTCTTCTCATGTGATTGCATATATAGGCGTAAAATACCAATCTTCTCCTCTTACACATTTAATCTTTGCATGCGCAAACTGAAAGTGTTTTTCCATAATTGTGACTTCCACCTTCTCAGTCTTCCACGCCATGGCTATTCCTCATGCATACCCTCTAATATTTGTGAAATCATATCCATCAAAATTCAAGACCTTGATCTTCTTCGACAATTTACCTAAATCCATTCTTGTTTCCAAGACAATCAAAATATCAAGATAAAACTCTTGAACATACTGCTTACAAACTCATAAGAACGCTTTATTTACTGGGCTTCTCTACAATTCCACATAAAAATCTTCTAATTTTTGAATTCCATAAATAACTATTGTGAGTTAATTTGGAACGAATCGTAGATTAAATATACTAAATAATTCATTTGTGAATTAAATATTATGGAAGAACTCATTTTTAGATATATTAAATAATAAATATATCAAATCTATATAGAATACTATAATTTGATGACTTTTAAACTAAAAAAAATGCCTAGAAACCATTTAACAATGATTTTATGTAAAAAAAATAATTTGTGCGAAATTGATTTTCATTGAAATTAGTGCTATGCCAATTAAAACTGCATTTTGTTTTGACAAAAAAATACTTCCAAAAATATTAAAATATTTGCTTAACCTTGAAACATTCATAAATTTCTTACTTTTCGTCCAACTTGTTCTCACATTTCATTTTTCCCATTCCCATTCAAACAACTGTATCTGTATTTGATCTCTTATCTATTCTTCTGTTGTCGAGTACGTAAAAGGAAAAAAATACAAAATATATTAAAGTGTTTAGTTTCAATTTTCAGTTACGTATTCCATTTCCGATTTCTGATTCAGATTTGTTTCATTCGTTTCCGCAACAGATCGGGAAATGGGAGATAGTGACATTGAAGGCGGTGGCGGTGGAGATGACGGTTTTCGTTCTCCGATCGGCCGTAAGTATCGTCCCGTGTTGGCTAACGATCGTGCTGTACTTGAGATGTCTTCAATAGATCCAGGATCTTCTTCTTCATCAGTGTTTCCAGATCAACCTCACAATCTCAGGTATTGGTGCTCTTCGATCTATATGATTTCAGTTATTTTGATTCGTTTTGGCAATCCGAAATTAGATGAATGTGAACGAATTTCAGTGAAGCTGGTGCTTGCTTTTGACAGGGAGTTAGTTATGGTGTTTTTGCTTAGGGATTGAAGCTATAGTAGTAATTTGATGCTTTTGTTTTTTGTATATTCTGAAGACTATATTTTCTTTAATGTTTATGAAGGAATTGAAACTAGTAATTCAATGTTTTTGTTTTGAAGAATGGCTTCTTTTGACTAGTGTTCATCTTGTTTATCAATGTTTTAAAAAAGTGGTCTGTTACCGCGAGCGAAAACCACCGGGATAAAATAGTATCAGAAGGTGCCGATACTGATACCGTTATTATTATTATTATTATTATTATTATTATTATTATTATTATTATTATTATTATTATTTTTATGATAAAGAACAAATTGTGATTAATTCACTGTGACGACCAGACACAGTCATTAACAATTGTACCGATCGAAATCGCGAAAGTCTTTACGCGACCTTGATTGTTATTTAAAATCTTGTTGTTTATTAAGAAAAATTGAAGTTAATTGTTTGTGATTAGTTGATTTCGGTTTTTGATTTTTTTTGTCCTGTTTGTTTTGGAGTTTGGCTTTACTGATTGGTGTCATTGTTGTTCTTAGAAAAATAAATGTAAGTTCAGATGCTAAAGAAGGGAACTCTCCTCGGCAAGCTCAACCTAATGGACCCCAGCAGGAATCTAAACTGGAACTGTTTGGATTTGATTCTCTTGTCAATATTCTTGGTCTCAAAAGGTACTTTACTTGCTAGCTACACTCTGAATCCTTATTGATACTACCGTTTCCAAGTTTGCAAACTACTGCTGATATTGTTGTTTTGTGCATGGATGATATGATTTTTTCTCTGCTGTTACTATTGTTAACATTCAATAAAAGCATTTAAATGACATTTTTTTGATGTTTTTTTTTTTCTTTTCTAAAAGATTAGTTATTATTAAAAAGGATTAAACGTAGTTTTAATGGAAAAAGAGCTTTCTGAAATGAGACAGACAGGTCTTATTTTATTATTTTTGTACCTGAGGGGGGTGTCTCAGGTCAATGTTAGTCGAATTTGGTTTTCGTTTAGTTTTAAACCTTTTTCTTGGTTCTCTTATGCTAAACATTTCTTATGGACTATATCGTATCCTTCCCCAGCATGACTGGTGAGCAACCTGCACAGCCGTCTAGTCCTAGAGATGGTGAGGATATTACAGTTGCTGCTGGGCTGCCAAAGGTATGCTAATTTCTCAAGTACAAGTTATACATCCATTCAGTTTTATCATATTCATCTTTAGTCATTGATACTGAAGAAATATATCTGTTTATAGTTTGAATATACCAAAAGAAGAAATAGAAAACTGGAAGCAAACTTTGTCCACACTAAAATGTCTACTGTTTGTATGTACCTCCTATCTCAAATATTAGCAATAAAACTAATATACTCTAATTAAGAATACTAGTTACTCCCTATGTCTCAAATTATAAGTCATTTTGCCAAAAATATTTGTCCTAAATTATAAGTCGCCTTACATTCCCAATGCAATATTAATGACATTTTTCCTGATATACCCTCAAGTATTTATTATTATTTATTCTTTCAACTCTTTTAATTTCTCTCTCATGTGTAATTATGAGGGACATTATTGTAAAGTTATACATAATTTGTCTTTCCGATAAAGTAATAATTATGTTTCTTAATTCGTATGAAATGCCAAAAACGTCTTATAATTTGGGACGGAGGTAGTAATTGCTTCATTTTCTGAACATAGAAAGGAAAATAATTGCATTCTTCACATTGCTCTTCATGGAACTTGTTTCATTTAAATAAAAGAGTTATTGCAATCTTAAATTCTAAATTAGTTGCAGGGTATTTCAGAACAGTATCATTAGATAGACTGAAATTAGTAAGTCTTGCTTATATTTTGGAACACGACAAGTATGTTTTAGTTTTATATTCATTATAAGGAAAATTATTATTATTATTTTTTTAATTTGGCGGTGCTTGCAAAACTATTATGAATCTTTTATGATAAAATTCATGCATAATTACTTCTTTCATATGCTATATTTACATACACACACATGCACATGACACATGTTAGTTATGATTCATGTGAACATATAGTATTAATTTAGAGGAACAAATCTTGACTATTGGGACACACATATGTGGTCTGGATAACTAAAGTTCACATACTCACATTAGTGAAGGGGAGCCGGTTCAAATAATTGAAATTGTTGCCGTGTGGCTAGGAGGTAAGTTTGAATAGGATAGGAGGTAGGTTTGAGTAGCACAATTAACCTTTTGCAAATTCCCTAGACTCTACCATGGCAGAAGTTATATAGCATTTGTTTGCCATTTCTTAGATATGCTCGCATTACCATTCATAGAGTCACATTATATTATATAATAATTGTAACCAGTTTGATTCACTGGTCATGATTCATGGCCATCATTTTCACAAAAAACTTCCCCACACATAAATAAGTACTTCTACATTGCTGGAGCTTTTATTTTCCTATTACTTAGACCTGTTTAGTTCATCTTTTATGTTGACAGTTAAATATAATTTTGTATCTGTTTGTGAATGCAAAAAAAAAGGTGCTTGTAACCTTTTTGATGAATTGCATTTGATCATTTTAATTTTAACTTGATTTTATGTCATGTTTATTTTATTTTTTTCAGCCTGAAGCTCTCAAATTAGGGACACTGATGGGTGTATTCATTCCTTGTGTTCAAAGCATTTTGGGCATCATCTACTACATTCGTTTCTCTTGGTAAATTGCATGTTGCTTTAGATCTTACCTCAAATATTAGATTAGATAGTAAGTTACTAACTACATTCATTCATCAATGTCACCTGCTCTGAGAAAACAGTCAATCACAAGCAAGGATGTCAAACTCAAAAGTCCAGGCTAGGTTGTCAAACTTAAACATCTAGGCAAGGTCCTTAGACTTATAAGAGTCTACTCAATTAAAACATAAGATTTAAAAATCTATAATAAGGTCCAAACATAATATAATACCATTAACACATACCATGAACCCAAATAGCATGTCAACTATGTAAACTCTCACATATCATGAACCCAAATAGCATATTAACTATATCAAACTTGAAAGTCTACGCAAGTTTGTCAATCTTGTAAATCTAGGCAAGGTTCTTAGACTTATAAGAGTTTACTTAATTCAAAAATAATATCTAAAAAATCTATAACAACATCCAAACATAATAATTTACCATTAACGCATATCTTGAACCCAAATAGCATATTTACTATGTAAACTCTCACATTTCATGAATCCATATAGCATTATAACTATGTAATATTAGAATAAGTTGATTATTTCTATTTTCTACTTGATTGAATTGAATTGGTTTTCCTTTTGTATTTGATTGAATTGAATTGGACAATTTTATTACTTTATCATAAGTCAAGTAGCCAACAGTTAGATGTTTTCTTTTCAATAATTGTCATTATTGTAGGATTGTTGGTATGGCTGGCATAGGAGAGACACTGCTTCTTGTTGCTCTGTGTGGCACTTGTACGTTCCTTACTTCAATATCACTGAGTGCTATTGCAACCAATGGTGCCATGAAGGTAAGTGTCTGAGCAAGTGGAACTATTTATTTGATATAAATGCAGTCCTTTTCTTTTCAACATCTGAGTATTAAAATTAACTACACCTTACGAAATAAGCTATTTTTTTATACAAATATTTTGTATTATATTCCACAAGTTGTTTAAACTGTATTTGATAATTAATTTGAAAAAAGAGTTTGTTGTCACAACAAGTAGTTCATGCTAGGGCTGGACAGCGGACGGGTTGGGTTGGATTCGGACCAAAAAACCCAATCCGTCCCAAACCACGGTTCTAAAAGGAAGGTCCAATTCCGCCCATTTTTATTATAGGTTTAGTCGGTTTACGGGTTAACGGTTTTGCGGTTCTTTAGATCGGTTTGAACGGTGAATATTTTAATTTTTTTTATATATTCTTCATGATTTGCAAATAAAAAAATGACAATAAAAAATATAGAATACAAATCTGGTACGAACATCCATAACTGGATTCTATAAATTAACAAAAATTAGAAAGAAAAAAAATGATAAGCAGATACAATTACAACATGAAGCTCCTTGTTTTTTCCTAGATCTTTCTTTAACCATCAATTTTCTCAATCAAGAAGAACATTAGGCTTTAAACAAACACATATTGCTTCAACAATCCATCTTCTCAATCAAAAAGAACATCAGGCTTTAAACAAACACATCTTTCTTCAACAATTCATCTTCACAATCAAGAACAACATCAGACTTTAGACAAACACAACACATAAAGAAGAAGAGGAAGTTAGATCATTAATATAATAATTTCAGTTCAACATTTAAATATATAGATCTAACAGAGAGTGAAGAGATAAATATAGATCTAGCAGAAATGAAAAAAGAGAGTGAAGAGGGAAAGGCGAATAAACAAGAAAACAATTACATGACACATAGATCTATAAGAAATGATTTAAGGTCTTCCAAATGAAGAGAGAGTGAATAGAGAGAAAGAAGCAGTAAGGCAAAGGTGAGAGAAACATAAAGAGACGGCTAGGGTTTTTCTAGGCTAGGGTTTTTCTAGTGATATATTGGTGTTGGAATGATGGATATGTGTGTTGGGCTGTAAAAAATTTCAATCCAACCAAATATATAATTTAAGGCGGTCGGGTTCAGTTTCTTTTGGGTTGAATTTGTCCAACCGAACTGAACCGCCACAAGTCAATTGAAACCGGTTTACTCTTCCCTGTAGACCCGGCAACCGTTTTCTATCTGACCGCATGCAAGTGGTTACTGTGGATCGGACGGATAAAGCCGGTTTATTAAAAAGCTGTCCACCCCTAGTTCATGCTATGAAGCTGGTTGTTTTGCGAGAAGGGAATAATTGAGTATTTAATGTTTTAAGTATTATGTACACAGGATAGAGACTGTTTCAAATTATTTATTGAAAAATACATTATTTTAAGCACAGCTTCGGAGGCATAATTTGATTTTAATGAGAGTAATAGATGAGAGTGTAGGTTAATCGAGTGGTATTCATTGTAAACAAATACAAATTAGTTAATGTTTTACACAAAAATTCCTAAAAAATATTCTGTAAATTGTTTTATCTTTAAATCACTCTTTTAATCTCAAAATAACGGGCCAAATTTAGACTAGAAATATCCTCCCTAGACCCATTCACCGTGGATTAGTCCCACATGCAAAGGATTTGAACTCCTCGTGGTCTTATGAGTATTTGAACTCCTTGAGGGAGGAATAGCAAGATTCCTCACCTGGTTTTGTAATTGTCAATCTTCGATAATGGGTTCAAAATGTAGCATCCAAAGATGTTTATTGTCAAGTTTCTTTGAGACCATGTGGGAGAATGCCGCTGCTGTGGATGCAGAAAGTTCTGCAAATGGAGAAGATGAACTATTGGTGGCAGATGAGAACTTAAGGGTGTAGGGCTCATCAGTGAGTTCGCTAGAGGTGATATAGCATATTGTAAAATTTTATGTGAGAAAATATGAAAGAGAATGGAAAAGAGAATCAAGTTTCTGTTCCAACAATGATTTTCAGATACACCCTAAACATATATATAGAGAGAGAGCTAAGAGAGGGTTAACTAACCTTGGTACAGTTACAACTTTCTAACCATTTGACTGATTAAATTGACAAATGTGTATACATCTATCAGATCAGATAAGTACCTGAGGCTAGCAACTACTGGCAGTAGACATTGAGTCGTGTCCACATACTAAGTCTTCAAAGAGGCCTTTCAGATTTGAATGCTTTATACAGTTTCATTTAGACTGTTTTTGGTTTCCCTTTGCCTCTAATAGTTATGCATAGACACGATACATGTTTTAGATACGATACGATATGTATCTGATTACGGTGATATGCCATTCCTTATTAATTTTAGGATATGATATTATAAATACTTATTGAAAATAAAATGATATAAGGAAAATTTTAGATACGATACAAGTTTTAGATACGATATGTATCTGATTACGGTGATATGCCATTCCTTAGTAATTTTAGGATATGATATTATAAATACTTATTAGAAATAAAATGATATAAGGAAAATTTTATCAATAACTATACATGATTTAATACTTGTAATGTTCTTTGTTACTTATAATACACACTCTTTTAAATTTTCAAAAATTTAATAAATGGGTATTTGATTATGGAAGTCTTAAAAACTTATTAATAAACAATTTTACAAAGACAAAAAGCATGAATATGTTATGCCCCGAGCATGAAACATAATCAACAATAGTTGAAAAAAAGGATAGCTGACCATGTAAGGCCCAAATGTAACCCTAATCCTATCAACGTATTGAAGATGATACGAGATGAAGTTTCATGGGTCAGCACATCATAGGCTTCTTGTCGTTGGACTATCCTCCACTTGATCAACTCTTCATATGACTTGTGATGATTGCTATTGGTCATATTCTCAAATGCCCAAAACATTTGTGCGCTATTCCACCGTCTTTTCCTCAATAAATGCTATTTTCAGAAATTGAGAAAAGGAGTACTCTATCTGGGCTTCAACAATCTTTGTTGCACACGTTGGCTGGTTTAAGTTAATCAAGTTGGTTACTTCTATCTTATATTCCCTGAATAACTATCTGGCCTTGAAAAGAAAAATAAGAAAGAGCCTTGTTTCTGCTGCTTTTTCCAACAATAGTTGTCTGATTGGAATTTCTGTCATTTAGTGGCAACTTCTGTTTGGAGATGGTTATTTTTTATTTTGTTGGAAGTGTAAACTGTCTACAAACAGGGCTATTGATTATGCTATATGCTGCAAAAAAAGGCGCCACATTTAGCTTCAAATTTTAATAAATCACAAAAATTTTGTTTGTTCTTTGAGATTTTTCATTTATTTATGTCTCCAGTTTTATTTCCATCCCTGTGTTTGTCAATTTTTTATTGAGTGTTTACAATATCTTGTAATATAAAGTTTTTTTTTCCCTGATAAATCATTATACAAAGGGTTTTTCTGATTTTCTCTAAAAATTAAATAAATCCATTCATGCACTTCATTTTTTTCCCTGTTCATTTATTAATATAGTCAAGTCTTCTTCTTTTCTTGTTCTTCTCCAGGGTGGGGGACCGTACTATCTCATAGGTCGCGCCCTTGGTCCAGAAGTTGGAGTTAGTATTGGTTTATGCTTTTTCCTTGGAAATGCAGTTGCTGGAGCTCTGTAAGTGCATAATATGGACCTTTTTCTCATTTTAAACAGTTAATGGAGATCAAGCTAGGTAGATGATGAATCAAGTGTTGCTAAATTATGTGTCATCATAGCTTATTATGTACTATGCAAAGGATTCTGAAGTTTCTTGTTCATTGTTGTGTTCTAGGTATGTATTGGGAGCTGTAGAAACATTTTTGAAAGCAATTCCTTCTGCTGGAATTTTTAGAGGTAATGACTAATGAATCTAGACATTGTTTTTTTGTGTAATTAAGTGGTCATTTGTATTTTATTTATTTATCATTTTAATACTTACATGTTATTTATCACCTACAATCGTCCAAATAATTATTTCTGCAAATCTAATTCACCTCAAGACCATTGTTTAAACATTTGGAATTGTATTATTGAGAGTGTTGTCAAATAGTGGCTACAGCGGCACCTTAATGTTAGTGTAGCGGAGTTTGAATAAATCTTTATTGTTGTGTGACGATAAGTTATTTAGTACGAAGTGTTGATGCTATAGCACTAGCACTGTAGCATACCATGATTTAAACAAATACTATTTTTTGCAATCCTTGATTTACGATGTCATAAGTGCCACGTCCAAGGTAGTTAAAATTAAGATTTTATGCAAAATTGGGAAGGGGGAGTAAAGTTGTAAATTGTGGAACTGAACACAAATAGTAAAATCGTATAAAATTCTAAAACTCATATATATGCATATAAAATAGCATTAGTAAGACAAAGAAAACCTTAAATCACTCGAAATACTTGCTTAAATGTAAACTCATAAGCATAGCTCACAACCAAGATATTTAAAACTTTAAATCACACTTCAAATACTTTATGAATTTAAATTCTTTCATAAGCATAATCCAGAAACATTTCAATGATTGTAGATTATACGTTTCAACGACTAATAGGGATGTTTCCACCAAAATGAGATCATGTGTATACTCTTAAATCTTAATTGCTAAGGGCAAGTATGATTGTAAAATTCTGGGATTTTACGATTAGAATCGGGATTTTAACTACCATGGCCATGTCAGCAACCAATGGGAGACCGTCATGTGGCAGGAATGAAAAACAAAATTAATCATGATTACAGGGATCAAAAGTAAAAGACTTACCCAAAAAAAATTTAATTTCAGTTTCTAACTTCAACTACTGCATATTGTTCAGCACAATAAAATAATAAATTTTTGGTCTAATCTTTCTCTTTTTTCTTCAATTTTATCGATCTAAAAAATTATATTTAAGTTGTTTTATTTATTTATTTATTTTAGATGTCAATTTTTATTATAATAATTTTAGCTGTCAATATGACTCATTGAAAGTACTATGGTACTTGCCTTCTTACTGGCCTTACTGCATTTAAAAAAAAAAATACTATACAAACTTGTAGACACATTTAGACTACTGCATTTTGAAAAAATTACTACTATACAAATCTGTACCCACATTTAGAAGCATTTCATGTTTTGGTGGTGAGAACTCACATCTGTTCTGAGAAGATTGTATTGATAACATCTAGCTCAACATCATTAGTATGCAGTCCCTCACCTACTTACTATAAAGGGTTGGAGAGGATATCCAATCATGTGCTAGAACTAAATGGATAAAAAAAACCAAAGTTTTGATACAAAACTGTTTCACCTTAACTTTGTAAGAGCATGACACCAAAAAGATGCACATTAATCATACTTAAGTGAAGTGTAAAAAATAACTACGTCTACCAACACAACTCTTAATTACAACTAGAGATAAATAGTAGTATCTAGTATCTACTATCTAAAAGGCTCCGATGGAAAAGTGTTTTCTACATCAACTTGGCAATAAGCATGTGGCCAGCATCACACATTTTTTAATCATCTCATCCCTCAAAAGTAGCATCAACACGTTAGTTAAAAATATGATCAAAATTAGCATTTCATTAAAAAGTTCAATTAGTATCTCACACGTCTCAGGTTTCTATGAGTTCATATGGTTGGTTGGGGCCTAAAACTCATATCTCACAACAAATGTGAGTTCTCACTGATACCCCAAATATGTCTAAATGTGTGTACGAGGCTGCATATTATTTTTTTTTTCAAAATACAGTAAGTTATGAATGCAAGTACTATAATATCCTACAATGACTTTACTAAATGTCACCCATATGAAAAAATATATAATACCTATGAGTCTGTACGGTAGTATTTTTTTTTTTAATTTTTAAGAATGGATTAGAGCTGGTATGAAGGCAAGTACTATGATACTCTACTTCTGTTGGAAGCATTGAGTATGAACAATTAAGATAAAAACCAACTCAAATATAGTCTTTATATAGAGAAAAGAGAAGAAAGATAAAAAATCTATTATTTGAAGGAGATGCGTGACTTGCATATGTGGTAGTTGAATTCAAAAACTGAAATTATAGTTTTTGGGGTAATTTATGCTTCTGGGCTTTGTCATTTATTTATTTTTTTTTTTATTATTATTATTATTACTATTATTATTATTATTATTATTATTATTATTATTATTATTATTATTATTATTATTATTATTATTATTATTATTATTATTATTATTATTATTATTATTATTTTTGCTTTTGCTTTTGATCCCTGTAATTCTGTTTAGTTTTATTCTTAGTTCCTACCATGTGACAATTACACATTGGATGCTAACACTGAGGACATGTAAACTCAGTTCAACATGGCAAAGTCCAGTCGTCAAGATTTTTTTCACGTCAGTAAATTCATTGTGACTAGGATATCCGAGGACCAAAAATGATGGAATTTCATATTGTGGGGGTGGAATCTATTTTTTCTCCCTCCGAGAGACTAAAATTAAAACTCAGCTCAAATGTGAGGAACAAAGCATAAATAATCCAAAATAAAATGATGGACTTTGTTTTTCCAGTTTTTTTAATAGTACATTTAGTGTTTTGTTTGTGACATGTTAAATGGAATTTAGAGGCTTCAGTAGTTATTGGAGAATTTGTTTTTCAGAATAAGATAAAATTTATTGAGCGCAAGCCTTGGAGTTGGTAGCCATAATTCAATCTCAAAAGCCTTATATGAATTATTTGGTCATATCTCTAGTCATGTGGGATCTCAACATACCCATCACGCCTAGAATATTGAATATGTTGGAGGCTGCAAAAAAAATCACCATAAGTTGCCACAAGGTGCCTGCAGTAAAGGCTGCTGGAGTTTCCTACTCTGCTTCACAACATTTTCATGTCCAAAACTGACATTTGGAGAGTACACAAGTGTGGGTTGTCCAATACTTCATATAAGCTATGATAGCAAATTAAAAGATGGAAAAAACGATGAATGGATATCCTAAAGTTAAGCAGAGAGAATAACAATTGAAAAATATGTAATCAGCTTTACATAAAAAGGGAAATAAAAACTATACAAAAGATGGAAGACATCTCTACAATGCAACCATGCAGAGCCAGCGACATTCTTCTTTCTATTTGATTTTAGATCAATGTGCAAATTGCCATCAAACCGACATGTTTTTGTCATCATATTTGTCCCCGGTGATTATAACTTGGGATGACCTTATTTTGTGCTCCTTTGTTTATGTTGCATGTTTTGCTTTTCTTTTTCCGTTTCTTTTTGCTTTGAGCATATGTGCAAAAGTTCTTTTCTTGGGTTAAACAATTGCGCTGTTACGCGCATGTCGACAAAAAATGGAGCAATATGTTGAATTAGGAAACTTATCATTTAAATAAATTAAATTTCTTTTTCGTTTATTCTTTTTTATTGGAAGTGCAGAGCCTATGACACAAGTTAATGGTACCTCAATTGCGGTACAGAGTCCAAGTTCACATGACCTGCAAATTTATGGGATTGTTGTGACTATTGTGTTATGCTTTATTGTATTTGGAGGAGTGAAGATGATAAATCGGGTTGCACCTGCATTTCTTATACCTGTTTTATTCTCACTCATCTGCATATATTTGGGAATTCTGTTGGCAAAGGAGGATCGTCCCACAGGTTTGTTTTATTCTCATTGTTAACTTGTCCTTTTGCACTTTGTTTAGTATCAATGCTTTGGGTTCATCATAGGATCAAGTTCACATGTAGACCTTTTTTTTCTGCTAGCCTTCGTAGTTTGGTAAGACTTGGTTGATTCTTAGGTGTAACAAATATAAGTTTATTTTCAATATATACTGTACCCTATAGTCTATACAAAATAAATGGGAGACGGAGGCGAATATCAGCAACAGGATTCCAGTAGGAGCATGAAATGGAGTAGTAGTTCAATTTTAATTTTATGATAAAATGTCACTAGTTTAAAGGAAGTTTTTTGTACGTGGCTATAAGATATGCAATATTCAACAAAATTGAATGTTTGGCTGCAACGGTAATAAGAAAATGGGTGTCCCTACATATGATCTGAACGCAAACCCAATTATTTAAGCGTCTAATCATATCCTTCTTATTGTGAATGCACAACAAGACTGGATTTTTCTTCTTGGGCTGTCGTACTGTTCTGTTCTCGTTGTTTGCAATAATTCGATCGGAGCTTCCTGTTTATCTCTTTCTCGGCAATAGCGAGCAAAAGCAAGTGGATCTAAAAATCATAGATGACTTGGGAAAAGACCAAGAGGGGTTCCTTTCCTTGACCTTGCAGGTTTAACATGTACCCAAACAAAAATACATATAGCAAATTTAATGTGTGTGAAAAACTGGCATAACTTCTAATATCTAGTAAAAACTAAGGGTCTACTGTTGGACCACGTGAGAGAGGGCCCATATCAGAGGGGCCCTTAATAGCAATGTTGCATGTGTCTCAATGATATGATGGATTAGTGATCACATAAGAAAGGATAGGATTATGAATGACACTGTTATAGGAAAAAAGTAGGGGTAGCTCCTAATGTACCAAGATGATAGAATCTTGTCGGAGGTGGTTTTATGGCGTTATTTGATCCATCAAGCCGACCTTAGTGAGAAAAGGATTTGAAGATTAAATAAGTTTTTTTGTTCCTATAAAATTGAAAAAATCTGATTTTAATCCCTGGATAAGTTTTACTCATTTTTAGTCTTTACATCTAACAAAAAATGTGTTTTAATCCATCAACAGTCTCATTAGGGACTAAAAGCACACAGTTATCCATTTGTTAGGACTGAATACGAATACAATCTTTCTAGTGACCAAAATCAAAATTCGTCAATATAGTAGGAATAAAAAAATATATTTAACCCTTAAATATTATTCAGTATTAATTAGAATATCCTTTGAAGGACACTGCCCTTTGTATTGGGAAAATCCCAAATCTCACATTGGTTGGAGATAGAGCATTGAAAGAGTTTATATAGAGAGACATCCCTCACCTTACAAGTCAGTTTTGTAAGGATGAGTTGCGTCTCTAATATGGTATCAGAGTATCCATGGGACTATGGGCAGCGCACCGTTAATATCCATGCACCAAATCCAAAAGAGTGTTGGACGTGAGGGGTGTATTGGGAGAATCCCAAGTCCCACATTGGTTGGAGATAGAGCATTGAAAGAGTTTGTATAGAGGGGTATCCCTCATCTTACAAACCGGTTTTGTAAGGATGAGTTAGGTCAAACTTTAATACTCTGTCTATATACTCTTATGGTTCAAGGATGAATAAGACAGCCTAATAGCCATCAGTCTACAGAAAAACTGCACCTTAGGCCAAGCTTGCATTTTACAGTTGCTTTGAAGGTAACATATATTTAGACAGTTGTTACTAAATTCACCAAACCCCCCTTAATACTGTGATAGGATGCATGATCTAGTTTGCAAGACACATGTGTTCAGTTAATGGGTGGGAGGGATAAGGGTTAAAAGGAGTTGGAGGTCCAGGGTTCAAGACCTGAACAAGGGTGTAAATATTATATACTAACAACTAACAATTTGCCATTAAAAAAACACGTGTTCAGTTTGTTATGGAACACGTTATGAAATGCAACTATTCTCCAAATGGATGTAGGGCAAGAGGGGAGGGTAGTGTCTGCTGCTAAACTTGAATAAAATGAGAATATAGACAACCAGGTGAGGAAGGATTTAGTTTTTTTATTTGGGGGGATTGAAGAAAAATGAGTGGAGCACAAAAGGCAAGAGTACTGGGGTAGGAAGGTTAAGATGCTTTCGACCATCCACAAAAAAGAGAATCAAATCCGGCTACGAAATAAAGAAAGGTTACTGAATTGGACTGGCACATTTGTCTTGTTTTAAATTTTTAGGGCTCGCTCACATTGCTCTTGCTCCCTTCATGTTGTTGACTGTTGATTTTTTTTTCTCTTTTTTTATTTAAATAAACTTTACTTAAAGAGTTACACTGATTTGTGCTATTGAATTTCTTTAATTCATTACTTTTTCTCCACTCTGCGATATTTATATCAGCGGGAATTACTGGGTTGAGTTTGGAGACTATTAAAGAAAATTGGAGTTCAGATTATCAAAAGACTAATGATGCTGGAATTCCAGATCCCAGTGGTTCTGTAACTTGGAATTTCAAGTAAGATTTTGTAGTTTCATTTACTAATGTTCCTATATGCTATATCCTCCTTTTATGCTTTATATTATTATATCTTTCATTATTTTTGCATGAAGCGTAATTATTGATGCGCTTTGGATTTTACTTTCTGTCAGCGTATCATTGGTGGGAGAAGTTTTTCAACTGATATAAGTGCTATATGACAAACCTCAGCAAACATTATAATAGATTGACTTTCATTTGGCTAATCTGTACTACCTCCGCTCCTTTTATAAGTTCACTTTGTAATTTTCACATGTGCTAAGAAAAATAAGTAGTGTATTTAAGGTGCCTATTTTGCATATAGATATTTCTAAACTACTCATTTATATTATAAGACAGCTCAGTTTTATTAACTAGCCTTTCATAGCTACAATCACCATGACGGACTTCTCATATTGCTTAAATCTGAATATTTCTCAAGTATTCATAAGAAAGTTACAAGTCTATATATACAAGAGGCTAAGCAAATACAATCCCATAATTCTAGGATCATATCAAAACAAAACTAGCTACTAAGGAATATATAGTCCTGCCTAATAAACACAATAAATTTACAATCAACATTATCATTCTATTCACCTTAATTTGATTTACACAAGGGCTAATGCTTTCAAAGGAAAAAAATGTAGAATTTAAGTCGATTTATATTCAATGAAGTGTTATATTCAGTACAGTTGCTATCAAACGTTTTCCATGGGGTATGGGACCAGCTGGTAGTGGCAAATATTTATGTGTGTGAATAATTCTTTTCACTCTAATTATTTATCATGCACAGAGAAAGCATGATTGTTAATCTTGAGTTAACTCTTCTGTTTTACAATCTCAGAACACACAGATGAGTTAGATAGCATATGAACTCCATTTTAGTGAATGCGTGTATTACTTAAAGTAAACTAAAATCAGTAAACTCTTAGTTCTACTAGTGAGTTTGATTCTGGATTTATACATGGTTAGCATAAAAAATCTATAGTTTTGGTTGATGTTGGGTGCTTTGTTTTGGTTGCCTTTATTTTTTTTCTAAATGTATTGGATTAATGAAGTTACTTTATGTTGGCATGATTATTTATGTTTTGTTTTGCTAAACAAAACTACTAAACAATGTAACTGCAGGCCAAACATAATATAATAAATGCATCAAGTATTAAATTATGCTTATACTATATATAAATTTCATGTCCCAACCTTTGAGTTTAGACGATGAATGTGAATTATGCTAAAGCATATTTTGCTACTGAATATTTTAAAACAATGTATTTGAATTATGTAATCTCTTGAGAGTTTGTGGATCAAATATATGATTTGTGTTTTACTAAGGCTCCACAAGTTTACCTAAACTCTCAAGTTTGATAACCTTGGGATAAAAATATGGGGACTGAGTTTCATAACATTAGAATTTATTAGCATTAATATAATTTAAAACTATTTCATATTTAATGCCTATGCCTCTTGGGATTAAGTTTTAAAAAAATGACTTGTTTATGATATTGAAATGCTCTTTCAATTTTTTAATTGTAATATTTCCCCCAGTTCTTTGGTGGGCCTCTTTTTCCCAGCAGTGACAGGAATAATGGCAGGTTCTAATCGATCATCTTCACTGAGAGATACTCAACGATCTATTCCTGTTGGAACTTTATCTGCAACTCTTGTAACTTCTTGTATGTATCTTATTTCTGTGATAATGTTTGGCGCCATTGCCACCAGAGAGAAGCTGTTAACTGACAGGTACTTTTTTAGTCGAAAAGTTGTTTTAGTTTTTTTTTTTTTTATAATATTAGAATTAGCTCATAATATCTACTCCCTCTGAATGTGCACCAAAGAAATTGCTCATGCTTCATGATATGCACTAACCCCTTTTCATCACTTTAGTTTTCCCTTTAGCTGTTAGTTTGGCAATAACTGTATCAGTAAGTTCCTTGTTTTCTATGCAAACGGACGTATAATTCATCTTGGTTCTAAGCCAGATTCCATGTTCCTTTTTTGTTTTTCTTTATTTGGTGATATATGCTTATAATCTTGGATATTGATGGGCTTTTCTATTAAATGGTTTTATTTTGATTTGGAGTTTTATGCAGGTTGCTTTCAGCTACAGTTGCCTGGCCTTTTCCTTCATTAATTAAAATTGGGATTATTCTTTCAACCATGGGTGCTGCTCTTCAGAGCCTGACCGGCGCCCCACGTCTGCTTGCAGCTATTGCCAATGATGATATTTTACCTATTCTAAACTACTTTAAAGTTGCAGATGGTAGTGAGCCACATGTTGCTACCCTTTTTACTGCTTTCCTATGTATTGGGTGTGTCATCATTGGGAATCTGGATCTTATCACTCCAACTGTGACCATGTTTTTCCTTCTGTGTTATTCGGGTGTCAACTTGTCCTGCTTCCTTCTCGATCTACTAGATGCTCCTAGTTGGCGTCCTCGGTGGAAATTTCATCATTGGAGTTTGTCACTTCTAGGAGCATTACTTTGTGTAGGTATGCTTCAAGTAATCATGTGTATTTCTTTTGTAGATTTACTGCTTCATTGTTTCTTTATCTCCCTGTTTTATATCTGATCTGATGAAATCTGGAAAGCTACAACAAAGACAGAAGAAATATCCTTTTTTGTAAATCTTAATGATTGAAATAAAACTAAACTGAGAGATAATAGTACTCTCAAGACATCATTGGTGAAGCACCATGTATGACACTGTCAATTTTTTTCTTAGGCAAAAGGATGTAGTGAGAATCCCTTTGTTCAGTTTATAGTATTCAAATTTACATCTTAAGTTTTATTTATAAAAGGGGAAAGAGTTGTGCACAGATGATATTGCAACTGTACAAATCAAACATAGTTGTGTAATAACTACTATTAAGAACGCCTATAAATATAATCCAGTAGATGCTTATTACTGCTTCTGTTTCATTTTGAAGCTTGATTATGCGATGATTGTTTGCAATGCAGTGATCATGTTCCTAATCTCTTGGTCATTCACCGTGGTTTCTTTGGCCCTTGCAAGTCTTATATATAAGTACGTGAGCATCAAAGGAAAGGCCGGGGACTGGGGAGACGGTTTCAAAAGCGCTTATTTCCAACTTGCACTTCGTAGCCTTCGGTCTCTAGGAGGTACGTCTTATAAATTCAATCATCTATGCGCTTCAAGTAGATGATATGGTTCTGAATATGGTAATTGGTAACTGTTGATTTCGTGATTATGTATGATTTGATGGTTAAGATAGATTTGGTTGAACCACTTTGATGTTCTCTTCCGTAAGTTAATGTCACACATGGCTGTCTGGTTTGCTGGTGTTTTTTTTCCTCGGCTAGCTTAGTGGAGGTTTTATTAGAGTTGGTTAAGGTGATTTCATCACCATTGATCAGCCCCATTAAGAGGAAAGGATGTGAGGTAGTTAAAACAAGAACTGAGAGTGGCATGAAAGGGATGTGCAAATTTTGTTGAGTGGTTAAGGTTTAGTTAGTTTGAGCAAGGAAACAGGTTCCTTCTTTGCAAAATAATATATATAGTGAAAAGGTGAGAAATTGCAGAGATGGTTTCGTACATGAGAAAGATGTGACCGGTTGGTTTATCCCATATTGTAACCCATATTGTAGGCTGCAGAAGTTTTTAATTCTTTCTCCTCTGTTTTCTGATGTATCCAAACAAGAGAAGTCTGGCTTTTCTACACCACTTTTCTCACTTCAACTTCTATCACGCATAGTTCTGGGAAAACAATGTGTAAAACGCTGCATGATTCCAACCTTGAATCTTAGTACTTGAGATTTTTAAACTTGAATAGCTGTTGTTTTCCAATATTGCATGCTCATCTTTTATTCTATTTTGTCATAATTTTTTTTTTTTGTGTGCATAATATCATACCCATTTGGAATAAGAATCTAAGGAGTTTTATGACAAACTTGTACTGTGGTCAACTTTTAGAAGTATCAAAATATGAATGGAATGTTTTCAATTACGCATAGCTAAAGTTCTAATGCACATGTTTGAAATTATTTCGCTTTGTAACTTGGTTTTCTTTATGTTTGTAGCAAATCAAGTGCACCCAAAGAATTGGTATCCAATTCCGCTAGTGTTTTGTCGGCCTTGGGGAAAACTGCCCGAAAATGTTCCCTGTCATCCCAAACTTGCAGATTTCGCTAACTGTATGAAGAAGAAAGGTCGAGGAATGACTATATTTGTCTCTATACTAGATGGGGATTACCATGAATGTGCTGAAGATGCCAAGACAGCTTGTAAGCAACTTAGTACCTACATTGAGTACAAGAATTGTGAAGGTGTGGCCGAGATTGTTGTAGCTCCTAACATGTCTGAAGGTTTTCGAGGCATCGTTCAGACAATGGGCCTTGGCAACCTCAAGCCGAACATTGTGGTGATGCGTTATCCAGAAATCTGGCGCCGGGAGAACTTAACAGATATCCCCGCCACCTTTGTTGGTATAATTAATGACTGCATTGTTGCAAACAAGGCAGTAGTTATAGTGAAGGGTCTTGATGAATGGCCAAATGTGTACCAGAAGCAATACGGTACAATTGACTTGTATTGGATTGTAAGAGATGGTGGTCTCATGCTACTTCTCTCTCAATTGCTTCTTACCAAGGAGAGCTTTGAGAGTTGTAAGATTCAGGTTTTCTGTATTGCAGAAGAGGAAGCAGATGCAGAGGGGCTGAAAGCGGACGTTAAAAAATTCCTTTACGATCTTCGGATGCAAGCAGAAGTCTTTGTCATAACAATGAAATGGGATGTACAAGTGGATAGTGGGACTCCGCAAGATGAATCATTAGACGCATTTACCAGTGCTAATCAAAGAATTGTTGATTATTTAACCGAAATGAAGGCAAGAGCAGAGAGACAAGGTACCTCTCTAATGGCAGATGGTAAGCCCGTGGTTGTGAACGAGAAGCAAGTTGAGAAGTTTTTATACACAACGCTTAAGCTCAATTCCATAATTTTGAGATACTCAAGAATGGCTGCTGTTGTGTTAGTAAGTCTTCCTCCCCCACCATTGAGCCACCCAGCATATTTCTATATGGAGTATATGGATCTGTTGCTGGAGAATATACCAAGGATTTTGATTGTGAGAGGATATCGTAGAGATGTTGTAACTCTATTCACATAGCTTGAAAAGGATTCTAGGACAGTAATCAAATTTCTATCTCACTGTTTATATTTTGTAGTTTACATGCAGGGCAGGGCTCATTCTTTGTATCAATTTTCTTGATGATGAGGATCTTTTTGTAAGATTTTATAGAAAGATATGAAATTATACATTCATTGACTTTGTTGTAATTATTTACTATAAGATGAGAACTAATGTTCATTATGCTCGATTCCAAAACCTAGTGTGAGAATAATGATTATCTTTTGGTAGATGTTGCAGTCATGCAAAATTAACTCTAATAGTACTAATTACCACTCTCGATGGATGTTTTGGTACGGGCGTGGCAATTTTTTGAGACACAAGTATAGAGGTGCAAATGATTAAGACAAAATCAAAGAAATCGAAATACAAACCAAACTGAAAATTAGGAGTGGCAAAATAGATGGATTTGGATGGATATGAATTGAATTGTTAATAGATGGATTAAAGCAATTCATTAATCCATTAATAGTCCACTAAACTCTCTTAATAAAAATTCAATCCAATCCATCCATTAAAAGATAAAATCCATCCAATCCATCCATTAACATATTTCTATCCAAAAAATTAATTAAAAATTTTTTAATTTAATAAGTGACAACATAATATCCAATGGATTTATAAAATGAGATGGATGGATTGAATCCATCCATGAGTTAGTGGATGGATTGAATCAAATCCATTAAATTAATTTTTGTCTTATGAATGGATTGGATGGATAAATTATTGGATGAATATCATCTAAATGAATTTCATTGTCACCTCTACTGAAAACTATCTGATCTTTTTTGGTTTGGATAAAAAAACAAAACTAAAATGAATTTCTAAAATTACTCTCGACATGTCCAAATAGTAAAATTCCGATCCATCTCATGCAATGATGCCCATAAGGAATTAATCCCTCTGTCTCAGAATGAGTGATCCCGTTGATTTTCCACACAAATTAAGAAAAATAAGTAAATAAAGGAAAAAGAATGATATTTTTACTAAAGTACCTTTATGATGTATTGAAAATGATGAAAGTAATATTAATTAGAGGGTAAAATAAAAAAAAGTTGCATTGAAAAGTGAAATGGGTCACACATTTTGGGACACTATTTTATTTCAAATGAGTCACTCATTATGGGACGGAGAAAATAATAAAAAAAAGGATTGTTATTCCTACATTTTACGTGTTCTTCTCCACTATCGTGAAAAGACTCATGTATCTTCGAACAAATCTTTTCTACACACATTAAACGAAATTGTTGAGAAATTTTTATTCTGTTTAAATTTGGTCCGGAGTTGTATATCCGTATGCACAAAAGCATGCTTTTGAGATGCATCTTCATAACCTTTGGTTCATTAGTCTGTGAGCTTTTTGGAGATGTATCTCTAGAGTATATTCAGTTAGTTTTAAAACAGAAACAATAATTGCAGAATAGAAAACCAACATAAATTAACATCAACATAAACATCACATAGATAAACATTACATAAATTAAACATTAGATGTCATTACAAACAGGTGGTCCAGGGCGTTGCAACATCCTTATAATATATACCGTTTGTCGCTACTGCGAAAATCGGCGCCGGCTGAACAGAAGAGTCGCCACCGTGCGTTATTTATCCCACGAGAGGGAAAGGAAACGCTCAGAGTAAACCTCGCACAACACGGGAGAAAGGTATGGTCGTCGCAACCAAAACCTGGATTCGGGAGTCGGTTACGCAAGGGGAAGGTATTAGCACCCCTCACGTCCGTCGTACTCGACGGGATCCACGCTTGTTTTCGGGTATGGATTGTTATTCTATCTAAACTAAAGGTCAGGGGTTAAAAAGAAAATAAAATGACTCGGCAAAGTATCGCACTTTATGCCTACGTATTCCCGTCTGGAACGAGAAATCAGAGTCAACGTAGTTCGCCTACCTACGGGAAAGGAGGGGAAGGTTGCTCGCTAGGATATCGCATCCTATGCCTACATACTTCCACACAGCATGGAAGATCAGAGCAAACGTAGTTCGGGCTACGGAAGACACAGGTCTGTCTTGATTGATTTTATTCCTTCTGAAAAAGGTTTTTCTGATTAGCAGTCCAAGCGGACAAAAATGACGTTTTGATGAGTTCACATTCTTTTACGGAAGAAGTGTCTTTTATTGCGTTGGAAATATTTATTGTATTTTTCTGTTTGTTTTGAGAAAGAAGAGACGGAACCCTAACCTACGGTTGCGAAGGGAATCAAACTAACCTAATGTTATCATGCATGGGTTAAGACCTAGTGTCTATCATGTTCCTCTCTTGCGCAGAGAGAAACAGAGATCCTAAGGGATAAACGAAAACAGAAACAATAGCACATATATACAGTAAAGCAATAAAATGCATGAATGCAGCAATACAAGCGAGGCAAGGGAGTCTCACTCAACCTCGAACCTAGAAAACAATAGGCAAAGTGAACAGCATTCACTTTCAACCCAACAGGTTAAACAACAAACAATACAGTCAAGAAAACCAATCAATACATCAGAAATGAACAACTACTAAAATAAACAGCTACAGCAGCTCTGCAACAACATCTGTCTTCAAGTAATCTCCAATCAGCTACAAGCTTCAGCAAGCATCAATCTCCATCTCCACAGTCTTCAAGCAATGGCTTTGATCACTAGTCTTCAGTCTACAATGGCTTTTCTTCAAGTCTCAAACCTCCAGGATGAGGGATCAATCACAAGAGTGACTTGGGTGTTAAGCAATTAGTTGACTACCAAGGGTGGCAAACAAACTGCTACTAACACATAAGATATTTTCTCTCAAGAGTTCTATCCCCTAGACAGTAGCACCAAGCCTTCCAAAGGAAGGGGGTGAGTGTCTTAGAGAGACTCTGTATCACAGAGAAGAATGGAGGCAGTCAAGACCTTCCATGTTTGAGAATCAAGTTTACTACTCTAGAGCTCTGCCTAACTCCTAAATCCTACAAACTTCAACAGCTGCCAGCACAGAATTTCCTCATCAACTCTGGAAGTTGGTCTTCATCCTCTGATCTTCAAATGGGCTTCATCATCACAAGTCTTCAACTCTCCCAATCCCCAAGCAATCCCAATACCCACACAGACAAGCAATAATCCCCAGAGGGGCACACCACACCAGTCAAACAAATACAGTATATTAATAGCAGTAGGGGAATCCTAATAATGTCTAAGGGATCTAATAACTACCCATAGTCCCTATAGTCCCATATCTAAAATATTCAATCTCTAAATCCTAAGGGGAATGATCTAATTCACCTATGTTATCACCTAAACCCTAATTTTGTTCATGTTATTCACACCTACACAAACCTTCTAAGATTAATTTCTAAGATTATGAACTAAATCCTATATTCAAGCTAGCATCATCTACTAATCAACCTAGAAAGAATGGATGAAAAATATTAAAGCAACCAATCAAACTAAAATTAGCAAAATCATGTATCAAACACAATAATATTTACACCTAATTAAAAGAAAAATATACCAAAAATATAAAAATGAAATGAACTATTAATTTTTTTGTATGACAATTTTCTTGACAAAATTATGAAAAGCATGCAAAAAGAATCAATGAAAAATAAGCATTTTATGATTTGTTATGATTTTTTGAAGATTTAATGTTTTTAAAAGAAAATAAAATGAATTAAAACGGATGCAGGGTGCAGAAAGTAGGAAATTCAGTTAAAGCAATGAACTGGGCCAGGCAGTGGGGGCGTGAAAAGCAATTGGCACTAGGCCCAGCACGCTTCAGAAAACAAACAAAAAATAAAAAAAAAGTAAAAACGGTGTAACTAGCAATTATTTCAGTTCATTATTGGTTGGGCTTGGTTTGAGGGGGTGCGATTAGTAACCAACATTTGAGCCTAGTCAGCAAACTTAAATGAAACGGGGCGTTTCAAGGTTTGAATTCTCCCTCCGTTTTTCTGTGCAATCGTGGCCGTTGGTTTCCGATCCCAGTCAAAGTCAAACAAAAGATCCAACGCCTGTCCATCATCGTCCCCAAATGGCTCTAGGGTTTCTGAAAGAAACAGTCCCATGCACGCAATCTTCCATCTCCTTGTTCTCTCTCCATTCTCCATGGATGCCTTCGATCCAAAGAGCAAAGTTGCTCTAGAAACTCTCCTCTACACAGCCATAACCATAACTCTCCCTAACACTCACTCAATAGACCAACTCGAAGAGAATAACAGTTGTAAACCACCATTAATACCTGTCATCAACTTCCCCAAAGCTCACCAATTCTTGTCCTAAACTCATCTACACCTCATGCTGATCATAACAAGCCATATATCCAAGATTTTCGTGCATTAAATCATGAGTTACAAACCCTAACAGTTATGGTACACCTATGGCAAACTCCATGAAAGCTCTCCAAACTCACCAAATTCAATCCTCTATCCTACCTTAACCTTTCTATGCTAACAAAACCTAGTAATTCTAACCTAAACATGCAATTTGAAAGAGAAACATACCTGGTGCAATTGATGAAAACAGGTGCTAAATCTTCTTGATCCAAGGCTGGAAAGGAGTGGAAAATGATCAAGGAACTTGATGATGAGTTCTGTATGCAATGAATCGTGCTCCAAGTCTTTGAATCTTCCAATTCCAAAATTCTTGCACTTTGAATGGTGAACTTGCACAGCTCGAATCCTCCTTCAATTTACCAAATTCTTGTGTGAACTATGATCTATGGATGACGATGATGAATACCAGATCAAGAATAGTGAAGATTGGTGAAAGTTTTAGAGTGTTTGAATTGATTTTGCAAATTGAAGAAAGAGTGTGAAACTTGTGTTTATGAGTAATGTGAAGCACCAACCATGGCATGAACCTCCTCATATCAATATATAGGTGAGAATAGAACCTCCTAGAAACTTGGAGAAACTTCCCTTGCACTTTTTCCTTACATTTTGGATTATGTTTCTTCCTTTGTAAGCAACCTTGAATAACTCTCAAAATTTGAACTAACCTCAAAATTCCACTTTAGCCAATGTTCTCAAAATGATCTTTCCATTCAAAATGACCTATAATTTCACCTCATTTGGCCAAAATATGAAAAATCTCATTTTTTAGGTCATTTTTATTCATTAAATCCAACAATTTTGAAACCTTGTGCTATGAATCTTTCCAATCTCTCATGGTCACTTTTCTAGACTTAAAATGTCATTTGGAACAAGTTTGATGTTGTAAAGTTTTCCATTTGAAGCTTCCTTGTATGAGTTTTGGGCATAGGCTTGAAATGACCTGTAATTCTCAAATGACCAAAATACCCTTTGCTTTCCAAGACCATAAGTAGAGTTCCACAAATCATATGAAGGCATACTATACCATTATAGAAATCTAAGACAATGAGGAACAATTCTTATGTTGACCAGAAATTCATTTGAAATCTCCTTGAGGGGTAAAAATTGCTTGGAAGTCAAGTCACTTTCACAGACAAAATTTCAGATACCTTAGATGACCTGTAACTTGCAAGGACCATAACTTGAGTTCTGTAAATCTCCTTGATGTCTTCCACCACTCAAATTAAAGTTCTTGAGATCCTCTACAAGTTCCATGTTGGCCAAGGATCCATTTGAAGCTTGCATTTTGACTTATCTTGCTTGGAAATTTGACCTAAATTAGGGGATTTTACACAGAAACCCTAATTTAGAAACTCCTCTTCTCCTTGATTTCTCTTGATTTCTTCTTAGAATATCACCATATCCTTATCCACATGCCAAATGATGAACCCCACATCTCTCCAATAGCCCTCAATGCCTTTCAATCAGTCAATTGACCTAGAGTTGACCCAGGGTTGACCCAGATGAAACCCTAGTTGGCTGCCTTCAACTGCAATTCTTGTGATCATATCAATGACTTGCCTCCTTCTCCAAGTGACTTTCTAAGCCTCTCATGATGCCCACATACTCTCCATGCTCAGCCTACAGCTCACAATTTCTTTGATGCTCCCAGATACCCTCAGATAGGAGATGGATTGCTTGCTTGATCCACTGACTTCTTTAGCTTTCAAATTCTTTCTGATGACTTGAAGGAGCTTGGATTAGAATAATAACCTCTTGATAGGCTCATAGAGATGAGAATAATGATTGGTCCCCTGTTGGATGACTTGCTATGCTTATGCTATGCAGATGGTTAGGCTATGTACATGACTCTATATGCAAATGCTAATGATATTGAAACATAAACCAAGTGAATAAGGTTGAGCAAATTTTAGGGTGCAACAACTGCCCCTATTCAAGCGACTTGGACCCAATTGGGTGAAGAGCGAACGACCTTCAAACATTCGTGGTACGAGACGGTTGAATACTAGGAACCCGGAAATTTGCCAACCGCAGAAATAAACTGCGCCACTGCTTGGGGAACGACATCCACTGCCTGGATCTGACTGTTACGGCAACCAACTGATCCATTAGCGACCGTGCTGGGGATGACTCGTCTTTTTCATCAGGAATAAATCGTCCACGTTAGGAGTAAACTCTTGTCCACGTTAGGAATAACATTGTCCACGTTAGGACTCACCCTTCCACGTAAGGAATAACCGTTCCACGTTAGGAATAACACCGTCCACGTTAGGGCTGACCATTCCACGTAAGGAATAACCGTCTTCTTCGTCAAACTCTTCCACGTAAGGAATACGTCTTCTTTTGAATATGTCCACGTCAAGACTAAACCCCTTCCACGTCAGGAATACACTCTTTCTTTCCACGTCAGGAATACAAGCCTCTTTCCACGTAAGGAATACTATCTTTCCACGTAAGGAATACAATCTCGATTTGAATCTGTCCACGTAAGGACCCCAATCTTCTTTCCACGTAAGGAATACTATACCAATCTTTCTTTCCACGTTAGGAATGCCATCTTTCCACGTAAGGAACACCTCTTTTTCCACATTAGGAATACAACTTTCCACGTAAGGAATCAATCTTTCCACGTAAGGAATCCAACTTGATCTGTCCACGTAAGGACCCCGTCTCTCCACGTAAGGAATACTATCTCGTTCCACGTAAGGAAGCCAACTTCTTTTCTAAATCTGTCCACGTCAGGACCGAACTTGCTTTTCCACGTAAGGACCTGAAGCTTCTCTTTCCACGTAAGGAATGAACTTCTTTTTCGTCAAACCCTTCCACGTAAGGAATAACACTGTCCACGTTAGGACTCAACTTTCCACGTAAGGAATCTCCATCTTTCCACGTAAGGAAACCAGTTTGATCTGAATCTATCCACGTCAGGACTAAACTTTCCACGTAAGGAATAAATCGTTCTTCCATGTAAGGAATACAAACTCAATCTGTCCACGTAAGGACTCCGACTTGATATGTCCACGTAAGGACTCAATCTTTCCACGTAAGGAATACAATCTCGCTCCACGTAAGGAATCACATTTTTCCTTTGATTTGTCCACGTAAGGACGCACATGTCGACTTGCTGAGGAAATAAACTTTGTCCACGTCAGGACTCATGCACCTTCGACCCGCTGGGGAAATAACTTGTCTACGTCAGGACTCACATCTCAACCTACTGAAGTAATATAACCTGTCCATGTTAGGACTTGCACGTCTTCGACTTGCTGGGGAAGTGAGACTTGTCCACGTCAGGACTCATACTTTGCTCACAACACGGAGAAGGATAAATTTGTCCACGTCAGGACTCTCGCATCTTGACGACACGAAGAACTATAAACTTGTCCACGTCAGGACGCACGTTTCACCGTCACGAATAACTTTATCTGCTGGAAATAAATTGTCCACGTCAGGACACCAACACGAAGAGTAACCCACTTTTGTCCACGTCAGGACTCCACACTCAATCAATACCGAGAACTCGAATCTGTCCACGTTAGGACTAACACATATCGTCACCTGGAAGAAATAAAATCTGTCCACGTTAGGACGCCCACTTCTTTAGCGCGAAGAAAACTTGTCCAGAAAATTGTCCACGTCAGGACTCATCCTTCCATTGGTCCCAAACCACAAAACTTCTTAGCACTAACGTGACAACGACTTTGAAGCGGACTCTACTGGGGATATTTGGAAACCAAACTTCCGGACACCTGCTCTGATAACCGACGGCAGCCTCTGAAATTCTGATTCATGAACCTTTTGACGACAAATAACTCTGCTTGGGAATGAGGAGAGATTTTGCCTACTGACTCTGGCGGGGGAAAACACGAGAAATTCACAAAGAAAACTTCATCATGATAACTCTGTGGGGGAATAATGCCGAAGCTGACACTTCATTGAATGTTTCACGTCGAGACCTTGACTGTTTGGTGATTCATCTGAGCAAAAGCTCTCTCTACCTGCAAGAGAAACAATACTTGAAGCAAACGGTTAGCCAACCTGGCTTATGTTTCAAAAATGCGTATGTTTGATAACGATGCAATGATCCGTTCGACATGGAAATGCTACGCTTTTATTTGGTAGATATGACACTATATGCCAATGCAAATGCAGACTCGAACTGCTGAGATACAGGAACTGCTTCAGCAAAATAAATGCTGAAGATAATGCCAACTCCGCTGGGGATAGTCAGGTGCTACAGAATTATTCCAGCAAAATAAATGCTGGAAGAGTGAAGTCGACTCAGCTGGGAAATGGGGAACTTAAACCAAACACCTCGTTGAAGTAATACCCTGCTGGGGAATATAACTCTGCTGGAGAATAATAGATGCGCCTGGTACGATTGAACCTCTGCTGGAAAGCAAACGGATATCACACGGTATTTCGGCAAAATAAATGCTAGGACACACAACCAACTATGCCGGGGAGAGTCTTAGTCTTCGATTTCTACTGGGAGGAATGAAAATACTTGCCGAGAAGAGGATTCTGCTGGGGAGGGGATGATTCTCTTGGGGAAAATTAACTGACTCCACTGGGGGAGAGTAAATGACCCTGCGGGGAAAGCGAACTGTCTGAATACAGCTCACAAATATTAATCTTCTGCGGCTGAACCACTCTGCTTGAATACAGCCTTATAATCCTGGAATCGCCAAACTCCGCTAAGGATGAATGACTTTGCTGGAGAATGTCCCTTGGATAAGCTACGACTAGCTGGGGAATTCTATCCTTCTTCAGGAAGAACATGCATGACCTGCGTGGGGGTCGAGTCTTTCGTTATTGCAATCTTTTGATCGTCTTCCTCGTACAGCTATGAAACCTGCAACAACACAAACAAAACAAGACAAGCCTAGGAAACCAAATCTATTCAGGTTGGTGACATCATCTTCAGTTAATTCAAAGTTTTAGCAATTGTCGGCAAGGGCCAGTGATGTTATACACATGCTAGTTTCAGTAAACTTAGGCGCTTTATCATGCACAAAACAGTAAAGAACCAGCATCAAGTACTGAATAACATATTTTATTGATTGGGCCCCTGAATGGGCGGAGTTTTTTTTGTGCACGGGATGTAACTCCTGAAAAGAGGAAGCTACGCAAAGCAGATATATAAGTATGCACGAGAAGCATAAATATATTGACAAACTAAATTTGTACACATGTCGGCAACGGGATGCAGACGAACACCACGAACTGATCCTCCTATGACTCGCCCGACTCTAATGCTTTCCCGGTATTCACACTTCCGAAGAGATTGTATCTGATAATCGACCCCTCAGGTATATTCTCCCGCACTGATGCTCACTGTAGTATCAAACTCGGACCGCAGTCATTTGCTTTTCAAATCCCTAACTTTTGCGTGAATCGCCCTTTACGGGTTTTCAGTTCACCGGGATACCCCTTTTTGCCGAAGCCGCCCAGTGTAGGTTTTCAACTTCGCGGGTGTACATTTTTTTCAATTTTATCCCTAACTTTTTCCCGAATCTTTCATTCTATTTTTGGTTCGCCAGGATGCCCCATTTTTGCCTGGACCCTCTTTTTTCTGTCCAGCGGGTCTATTTTAAGCAAAGTATTTTTTAACTGCGTTCGAATTCACAGGCGACGTAAAGTCTTCACCGTCCATGGTGGACAACAATAACGCTCCTCCTGAAAAGACTTTCCTGACAACGTATGGCCCTTCGTAGTTGGGGGTCCACTTGCCCCTGTGATCTGCCTGCGGCGGGAGAATCCTTTTCAGCACAAGGTCGCCTGTCTGAAAGCTTCGCAGATGTATCTTCTTATCATATGCTTTCTTCATTCGGCTCTGGTACAAACGACCGTATGCTAGAGAATCTAACCTCTTCTCATCCATTAAACTCAATTGGTTCAACCTGTCCTTCACCCATTCTGCCTCGTCTAGCTGAACGTCTCGCAATACCCTCAGAGAAGGGATCTCAACTTCCAATGGTAATACCGCTTCCATTCCGTATACCAACGAGAACGGGGTTGCTCCGGTTGATGTGCGTACCGTCGTACGATAACCGTGCAAAGCAAAAGGTAGCATCTCGTGCCAATCCTTATAAGTCACCACCATTTTCTGAACGATCTTCTTGATATTCTTATTGGCCGCTTCGACGGCGCCATTCATCTTGGGTCGGTAAGGGGAGGAGTTGTGATGTTCGATTTTGAAATTCTGACAGAGCTCCTTCATCATTTTGTTGTTCAGGTTTGAACCATTGTCCGTGATTATCCGCTCGGGGATCTCGTATCGGCAAATGATATCTCTCTTGATGAATCTGGCTACCACTTGCTTAGTTACATTTGCGTAAGACGCCGCTTCCACCCACTTGGTGAAATAATCGATTGCCACTAGAATGAACCTGTGCCCATTAGAAGCCGTCGGCTCGATCCTTCCAATCATATCGATTCCCCACATTGAGAATGGCCATGGCGATGACATCACATTCAGAGGACTCGGAGGCACATGGATCTTATCGGCATAGATTTGGCACTTGTGGCACTTCCTCGCAAACTTGAAACAATCAGTTTCCATAGTCAGCCAAAAGTAACCTGCCCGTAGCAGCTTTCTCGTCATAGCATGCCCACCAACATGCGTACCAAAGGTACCTTCGTGTATTTCCTCCATGATCAGCTTTGCCTCTCTTTCGTCTACACAACGCAACAACACCAAGTCGTGGTTTCTTCTGTACAAGACACCATCCGGATTCAAATAGAAATTACCCGCTAATCTCCTGAGAGTCTTCTGATCTTGACTGGATGCCCCAGCCAGATACTCTTTGTTCTTCAGAAAATTAAGGATATCAAAATACCACGGTTTATCATCGGATGCCTCATCAATAGAAAATACGAAAGCTGGTCGGTCAAGCCGAGAGATAATGATTCGGGGAGCCTCATTCCAGAAGTTGACTTTGTACATGGAAGACAAAGTGGTGAGAGCGTCAGCCATTTGATTTTCTGCCCGCGGTACATGATGCAATTCAACCTTGTCAAAGAAAGGCAACAATCTCCTTGCATAATTCATGTAATGTATCAAATTGGGCTGACGTGTCTCCCATTCCCCTTTTATCTGATTCACCACCAGAGCTGAGTCTCCGTATACGTCCAGATTCTTGATTCGCAAATCAATGGCTTTTTCAAGCCCCATTATACAAGCTTCGTATTCGGCTTCATTATTGGTAACGACAAAGGTCAATCGAGCAGTAAACGGGATGTGCGACCCGTGTGGTGTAGTGATGATTGCCCCTATTCCGCTACCGTAAGCATTCACAGCTCCGTCAAATATCATCTTCCATTTGGAACCCAACTCTGGCCCTTCGTCTGGCAACGGCTCTTCACAATCTTTCATCTTTAGGTACATGATATCCTCGTCAGGAAAATCAAACCTCATCGATTGGTAATCTTCAATAGGCTGCTCAGCCAAGTATTCAGACAGCACACTCCCCTTTATAGCCTTTTGCGAGACGTATTGAATGTCATATTCAGTCAAGACCATCTGCCAACGGGCAATTCTCCCTGACAACGCCTGCTTTTCGAATACATATTTGATAGGATCCATCTTCGAGATGAGCATGGTTGTATGATTCAGCATGTATTGCCTCAACCGCTTGGCGGCCCAGGCTAGCGCGCAACAAGTTTTCTCAAGCATTGAGTATCGAGATTCACAATCTGTAAATTTCTTACTCAAGTAGTAGATCGCATGCTCTTTTTTTCCGGTCTCGTCGTGCTGACCGAGAACACAACCCATGCTTCCCTCAAGAACCGTCAAGTACATAATCAAGGGTCTACCTGCCACTGGGGGTATCAAAATAGGAGGCTCCTGCAAATACTGCTTTATTTTATCGAACGCCTTTTGACAATTTTCGTTCCACGTTACAGCTTGATCTTTCTTCAGCAGCTTGAATAATGGTTCACACGTAGCAGTTAGGTGAGATATGAACCGGGCGATATAGTTCAACCTCCCTAAAAACCCGCGCACCTCTTTCTCTGTTTTAGGCGTCGGCATTTCTTGGATCGCTTTTATTTTAGCAGGATCGACCTCTATTCCTCTTTCGCTTACAATAAACCCCAACAGTTTACCCGATCTCACCCCGAAGGTGCATTTGTTAGGGTTCAGTCTCAGCCTGAACTTCCTAAGCCTTTTGAACAGCTTCAGCAGATTCACCAGATGCTCTTCCTCCGTCTGGGATTTGGCAATCATATCGTCAACATAAACTTCGATCTCTTTATGCATCATATCATGAAAAAGAGTCGTCATCGCACGCTGATACGTTGCCCCAGCATTTTTCAAACCAAAGGGCATCACTTTGTAGCAAAATGTTCCCCAAGGAGTTATGAAAGTAGTCTTCTCCATGTCCTCTGGCGCCATTTTAATCTGATTATAGCCTGAAAAGCCATCCATGAAGGAGAATACAGAGTATTGAGCAGTATTATCAACTAGCACATCGATATGAGGAAGTGGAAAATCGTCTTTTGGGCTTGCTTTATTCAAATCCCTATAATCCACGCACATTCGAACCTTGCCATCTTTCTTTGGCACTGGTACGATGTTAGCAACCCATGAGGGATATTTTGTCACAGCCAGGAAACCAGCATCCCACTGTTTTTGAACTTCCTCTTTGATCTTCACTGCCATATCTGGTCGAGTTCTGCGAAGCTTTTGTTTAACCGGCGGGCATTCTTCTTTCAGTGGCAGACGGTGCACAACCATATCTGTATCGAGCCCTGGCATATCTTCATACGACCAAGCGAATACATCATTATACTCTCGGAGCATTTCAACCAGTCTTCGCTTGATATCGCTCTACAGTGCGACTCCGATACGAATATTCTTCTCAACCCCTTCCGACCCCAAGTTGATAATTTCGATGACCTCTTCGTGAGGCAGAATGGCTCTTTCCTCTTGCTTCACCAACCAAGACAGTTCTTCAGGAACGTCACTATCTTCGACAACCTCTTCTTCGGCCTGAAATACCGGGTGCTCAAAGTCGGGACGAGTCATAGGTGGTTCAAGGATGTCATCTGAACATGTTGTCCTGCAAAAGGGATGGTTAAGTGCTTCAAAATGCGTATAAAGCGAATAACCACGTTGCCATTTTATTGAAAAATACAAAACAAGAAAGACAAAGATCGAAATATTTGCACATGAAAAAACGCCATTTATTTAATGATTAACACACAATGTTCATAACAACACATCCCTAAGCAAATCACGATGCCCCAGGCAAGACATCAGATTATTCAACAATTAATAAAACAAAGCATTACTGTTTAAGAGTCACAGGAACAAGCTCCTGAATAGACCAGTTGCACAGTCCCTGTCCTGGCGTGCTTGGCTGAATCCAGGCATCCATATCACAGTCGCTGTCTCCTTCGTCAGACTCCAAAGCAGCATTGATGGTTTCATGACATACTCCGCTAGCAGAGATGGTTATTGGCCCTCTGAAACGGGGTGCCCCCACAGCAGGTGTTGACGACGACGGTTGGTATCCCAGCCCGAACCGGTCCATCTTTACAGGAATATCCAGTACTTTGCCCCAGCCCTTTGCTTCTCCTGCCTCCACCAGAGCTTGAGCTTCTTTATACGACGAGACGGCTATCTCCGACGCTTTGCTCGGCCCGGGACCTTTGTCCTTGATACGCAACCCTTCAAATGCCTGGCAGGGTGTTTCGTGGATCTCTCCATCGACCTCCACATACTTAAATGACAACAGATGGCTGACCAGGATGTCTTCTTCTCCACATACAGTGACTACGCTGTCTCCGACCATATATTTCAACTTCTGATGCAGGGTAGACGTGACTTCCCCAGCCCCATGAATCCAGGGTCTTCCGAGCAGGCAGCTATATGCGGGCTGTATATCCATGATATAAAATTCCGTTGCAAACACCTCCGGCCCTACCTGTAGAGGCTGATGGAAAATTGCGATCTAAACGCAGCGGAAAACAAAACAATTTCCTTTAGTGATCCTTACGAATGAGCATGGTCAGTGATAGAATCGTTACCTCTTTGTGGCGATTCAGATCTTTGATGCAGCGATCACAAGCGTTGATGAAGTGCAACGCCTCTACTCAGTCCACACGAACAGCTTCCGGTCACAGTGCTAGCTGCTTACGAACGGAATTATTTGAGTGAGAAAAGAGAATCAAAAACGAAATTGCATCAAGTGAAAGCTTCATCACAAGGGTTCCTTTTATAGACTCTCTTGTGGGTTGCGGGCTAAAAACCCAATTCACATGATCCATAATAATATTATATATTATTATAATAACTATTATTATAATAAATATATTTATTTTATTATTATTTTATAACCATTATAAAATAACAATAATTATTATTATATTATCCGAATTTCTATTTTTCACTTAAGTGCACCGTACCTTACGGTGTTCCTTTGATTTCTCTATCTCTCATCAAACTGTCCTTATGTGTGTGACCCTGTAGGATTTCGTAAAGTTGGTAATTATATTAAAATATATATTTAACATAATAAACAGTAAGCGGTATCTAGCAACACATCACTGCTACCCAAGTCACGAAAATGTCATGTGATCTGACAAAACCTTTTTCGTGATAATATATGTTTGTACAATTACCCTTTTTGCCCCTATGTCTATATTGAACACAAGGCATACACTGTGTCATCCTTGTCCAGTTCAATATTGGGCCCTTAGACATTTCTCCTGTTATGCAGGATTGGCAAATTCCATCTAGGACACTCATGTCCCTCAGCATGCTTCGTGGAGTGCCCATCAACTGTCTTTATGATCATCCAGTTACAGATAATGTTTGATCAGCAATAAAGCACCCGACTCTACATCTAGGGTCCATAGTGGTTTCAGGTCGAAGGGTGGTAATACACCATTATCACCATGAGAATAACTTATGACACTTTGCATAACATACTATGTAGTATTCTCATAGCGGGTCAATCCGGTATAAATATTACTCCTAATATTTATACCTATGTCAAGACTTGATAACTCTTTATCCATGATCCATGAGATGTGATCATCAGTCTATCTTCATAATATTCTCAATGCTTTTAATGTTATCCCACTTTGCAATAAAGCTTGACTACGGATATTTTAAGAATAATGTCTTTATGTTTAATGGGATCTCATGATTAAGTCACACTTAACATTTCATTAAACAGACTAACTATTCTAGGGACTTTATTATTCTGAAAGACAAACATAATAAAGAAATGCCTTTTATTATTAAACGAATAATCCGATACAAGTACCAAAAAGTATTGGCCTCTAGGGCTTACACCAACAATCTCCCACTAGCACTAGAGCCAATTAGGCATACCCTTAATACCCATAGATCTAGTATGACCATCATGCTTCTGTTGCGCAAGAGGCTTTGTTAATGGGTCAGCGATATTGTCAAGTGTAGGTACTCTGCATATCTTCACATCTCCCCAATCGATTATCTCTCGAATGAGGTGATCACGCCTAAGTATGTGTTTGGATCGTTGGTGAGATCTAGGCTCCTTAGCTTGTGCGATAGCACCATTGTTATCACAATATAAACCAATGGGATCCACAATGCTAGGGACTATGCCAAGTTCACTAATGAACTTCTTGATCCAAACAACTTCCTTTGCTGCATTTGAGGCAGCAATATACTCGGCCTCAGTTGTAGAATCAGCAACTGTTTCTTGCTTTGAACTTTTCCAGCTCACAGCGCCACCATTGAGACAGAACACATAACCAGATTGTGATCTAAAATCATCCTTATCTGTCTGGAAGCTAGCATCAGTGTAACCAATTACATCAAGCTCTTCCTGACCTCCATATATCAAGAATGAATCCTTAGTCCTTCTCAAGTACTTAAGAATATTCTTGACAGCTACCCAGTGAGCATCACCGGGATCAGATTGGTACCTACTCGTTGCACTTAATGCATACGAGACATCTGGTCGAGTACATAACATGGCATACATGATAGATCCTATTGCAGATGCATATGGAATCTTATTCATGCGATCCCTTTCTTCCTTAGTTGAAGGGGATTGTGTTTTTGATAAACACAGACCATGTTGCATATGTATGAATCCTTTCTTGGAATCATGTATATTAAAGCGTCTCAACACTTTATCTATGTATGTACTCTGACTTAGGCCAAGCAGTTTTTGTGATCTATCTCTATAGATCCTAATTCCTAATATATAGGCTGCTTCACCTAGGTCTTTCATAGAAAAACAATTCCCTAACCAAGTCTTCACTTGTTGCAAGGTAGGGACATCGTTTCCAATGAGTAATATGTCATCTACATATAATACCAGAAACACGATCATGCTCCCACTAACCTTCTTGTAGACACAAGGTTCATCTTCATTTTTGATGAATCCATATTTTTTTACGGTTTCATCAAAACGAAGATTCCAGCTTCTGGAAGCTTGCTTCAATCCATAGATTGATCGCTGTAACTTGCATATCTTTTGGGCATCTTGTGGTATGTCAAATCCTTCAGGTTGTGTCATGTACACATCCTCAAGAAGATTCCCATTAAGGAAAGCAGTTTTGACATCCATCTGCCATATTTCATAATCATGATATGCAGCGATGGCAAGTAAAATCCGAACAGATTTAAGCATCGCAACTGGTGAAAAGGTTTCATCATAGTCAACCCCATGAATTTGTTTATAGCCTTTTGCAACCAGTCTTGCTTTATAGGTATGTACCTTACCATCCATGTCAGTCTTCTTCTTGAAGACCCACTTGCATCCTATAGGGTTAACTCCTATAGGAGGTTCTACCAAGGTCCAAACCTGGTTTGTGTACATGGAATCCATTTCAGATTTCATGGCTTCTAGCCACTTCTCAGACTCAGGACCAGTTATGGCCTCTTTGTAGGTCACAGGCTCATCTTGATCCATGAGTAATACATCACCCTGATCACTTATGAGATATCCATATCTCTCAGGTTGGTGACGTATCCTGCTTGACCTACGCTGGTCTTGTTCTTCTTGAGCAGGTTGCTCTTCCACAACTACTTGTGTTTCCCGCTCTAGTTCCTCCATAGGTGTTTCAATGTTTTGTGATTCTTGAATTTCTTCAAGCTCTATTTTCCTCCCACTGTTTCCTTTGGAAATAAAATCCCTTTCCAGAAAGACTCCAGTTCGAGCGACAAACACTTTGCCCTCAGAAGGATTGTAGAAGTAATATCCTCTTGTTTCTTTAGGATACCCCACAAATAAGCATTTGTCAGATTTGGGCTCAAGCTTGGTTGAAATTTGTCGTTTGACGTAAACTTCGCAACCCCAAATCTTCATGTAAGACATATGTGGTTTCTTACCACTCCATATCTCATATGGTGTCTTATCAACCTTTTTGGATGGAACACGGTTAAGTGTGTAAGCTGCTGTTAATAATGCATGTCCCCAAAAGGAGTTTGGAAGATCGACGTGACTCATCATGGATCGGACCATGTCTAACAAGGTTCGATTTCTTCTCTCAGATACACCATTCCATTGTGGTGTTCCAGGAGGAGTAAGTTGGGATAGAATCCCATACTCTTTTAGATGGTCATCAAATTCTAGGCTTAAATATTCACCGCCTCGATCTGATCGAAGAACTTTAATATTCTTACCTAGTTGGTTTTGTATTTCATTCTTGAATTCCTTGAACTTTTCAAAGGACTCAGATTTGTGTTTCATTAAATACACATATCCGTATCTACTGAAGTCATCAGTAAAAGTGATGAAGTACTGAAAACCTCCTCTGGCTGGTATGTTCAGTGGTCCACATACATCAGTATGTATGAGTGTCAAAAGATCATTAGCCCTTTCACCTTTTCCTGTGAATGGGGACTTTGTCATCTTTCCAATTAAACAAGATCTGCATGTCTCATATGATTCATAATCAAAAGAGTCCAAGAGTCCATCTTTATGGAGTTTGGAAATGCGTTTCTCATTTATGTGGCCTAATCGACAGTGTCAAAGGTAAGTTGGATTCAACTCATTAGGTTTCAACCTTTTAATATTAATGTTATAAATTGGCATTTCAAGATCAAGGATATATAGTCCATTATTCATTTTTGCAGTAGCATAGAATATATCATTCAAATAAATGGAGCAACAATTGTTCCTTATTATGAATGAAAAACCAAACTTGTCCAAACAAGAAACGGAAATAATATTCATGCTAATTGCAGGTACATAATAACAGTTCTCTAACTGAATTATTAAACCACTAGGTAAAGTTAAAACATAAGTTCCTACAGCTAAAGCAGCAACCTTTGCTCCATTGCCAATTCGTAGGTCAACTTCACCTTTTGCCAAATCTCTACTCCTTTTTAGCCCCTGCACATTAGTACAAATGTAAGAACCGCATCCAGTATCTAATACCCATGATGCAGAAGTAGATAAATTAATTTCAATAACAAAAATACCTGAATTTGAAGTCTCTACTCCATTATTCTTATCTTCCAGGTACTTTGGGCAATTTCTCTTCCAATGCCCGGTCTTACCGCAATGGAAGCAAGTGCCCTCCTTTGCTATTCCTCCACTAGGCTTCAAAACAGGAGGAGTGGGTTTGGGTTTGGCAACTTCCTTTCCTTTCCCTTTACCACCCTGTTTGATGGGCCTCTTGTTCTGTTTCTTTCCATTACTGACCATCAGAATGGATTTCCCTTTTGTCTTCATATTCTGCTCAGCAGTTCTCAACATGCCTAGCAGTTCTGGAAGACTTTTGTCCAAGTCATTCATATTGAAATTCAGGACAAACTGACTGAAGCTCTCTGGCAACGATTGCAAGATCAGATCAATCGCAAGTTCTTTTCCAAGGGGAAACCCTAATCTGTCAAGGTTCTCCACATACCCAATCATCTTGAGTACATGGGGACTTACAGGGGCTCCCTCAGCTAACTTGTTGTTAAAAAGGGACTTTGAAACCTGAAACCTCTCATTTCTTGCTTGCTCTTGATAAAGCATTTTCAGATGTCCGATCATATCGAACGCAGACATGTTCTCGTGTTGCTTTTGCAACTCAGAGTTTATGGTAGCAAGCATGAGGCAAGCGGTTTCATTGGCATCATCGAAATGCTTCTTATAAGCATCTCTTTCTGCCTTTGGTGCAGAACTAGGAGGTTCCTCCTCAGGAACTGGTGTCTCCAAGACATACAGCTTCTTATCGTGCTTGAGGACAATCCTCAGATTACGGTGCCAATCCAGGAAATTTGTCCCAGACAATTTTTCCTTATCTAGGATGGATCGCAAAATATTGTTCGATGTGTTTGTTGTCATGGTAATCTACAAGAGAAATATGAAAATATAAGTATCATTAAAACAACATATTCAATTAGGCCTTTAATCAAATATGCTCCCACTATTTTATTCAAAACAAATGACCCTCATCATTTGATTCGGAAAATCCCGTTGGAAGACTTTCTAGTGGGTCGAGATCCATGTTTCACTTTGTTTTAAGTCAGCGTTAGGCTGATTACACAAAACTAAGTTATTTAGGTAGGAACTCCTTCCAATTGTATCTCATACAACTCTCGAATATTTTCAATTGGGTGAATAACTCCTTATTCTGATCCATCACATGAATCATTCCCAATTCTTGCTTCTAAACATATATAATCTTATTATAATTTGTTTAGTTAAGTTTGACCCATTGTTTTAGCAATTGGATATTACAATTATCCCATCACACCTTACTAATATAGAACATGCACCTCGCGTAGGCGAAACCTACAATGCTCGATACTAGTCTTGATGAGTGCTAAAAATTGGAAAGCATAAACTTAATATTTAATTTTGAGGGAATTTGTTATTAGTTTGATCTCACCGGCTTAACATGCAAAACGTCTCTCACATGCATCAACATACAATTACATGCATCAACATACATATAAAAAGATACAATTATGGCCCCTAACGCAATTGTTCTCTCAAGCCAATGAGAGAACCTAAGCTAACCTAATAACGATCTAAGCTTCTCCAAGCATGATCTCCAAGGTTATCCTCCTTTAATATTGAATACTTCATCCTTTTTTTTTATAATATAATATTACATTACATATAGGAAAACTCGTTTTACATACGAGGGAGTGAGATGAGAAAAGAAGTTACATAAAGAGATTGAGAGAGAGGCACGACACGCAGGCCGTATTCAAAAATCCCAAAACAATAATAAAGGAAAAACTAAGGCCATATGATCACCACAAATAAATAATAATAAACACACTTTTATTATTAGTTTAAAATTCCGATAATTAAATAAACTAAATTAAATTTCGGCTGATTGATCACACTTTGCAGACTTAGCCGGGGGTTCCGCTGACCGTTCAGCGGACGGGGGTCAAGGGGGCAGCGCCTCCTTGCGGGGTTGTTAGGGGCAGCGCCCCAGCGAAAAATTTTATGAACACTTCATTGTATTTCACGTCGTTTCCTGCACAACTTTTGTGCATTTACAACCCCAACCGGAAAAGTCTGCGGCAATACAACACTTGTACTGCCATTAATCCTAATGCAACAATTTCATGTCGTCAAACACAACTCGATTGATAACTCAATATGATAGATCAACATGTCATTGCTTCACCATACTAACGTCGGATTCCGAAGCGAATGAAAATGATGATCTTTCAAAAAGAATTACAATCCTTATGTGATTGAATGGATGAAATCAAAACAGTATATCCCATATACCATCTTTGCATCAGAATTCCTTATATCTTATATAAAAGTGATCGATCTAATTGTGTAACCTATGGATGATCAATGTATCGCACAACTTCACCATACTAATGTCGGTTTCTGAAGCATAATCAACATCAATCATCCAAATCGTACACAACAGATGCCAACTTTAATTAATCGTTTATTGTTAAATTCATTATGTGTTTTAATCGAATCAAATACAGAAAAGACGGAAATTTAACAGCTATCAGATCCATGGTTTCGTAAGTGGCTCTGATACCACTGATGGAAAATTGCGATCTAAACGCAGCGGAAAACAAAACAATTTCCTTTAGTGATCCTTACGAATGAGCATGGTCAGTGATAGAATCGTTACCTCTTTGTGGTGATTCAGATCTTTGATGCAGCGATCACAAGCGTTGATGAAGTGCAACGCCTCTACTCAGTCCACACGAACAGCTTCCGGTCACAGTGCTAGCTGCTTACGAACGGAATTATTTGAGTGAGAAAAGAGAATCAAAAACGAAATTGCATCAAGTGAAAGCTTCATCACAAGGGTTCCTTTTATAGACTCTCTTGTGGGCTGCGGGCTAAAAACCCAATTCACATGATCCATAATAATATTATATATTATTATAATAACTATTATTATAATAAATATATTTATTTTATTATTATTTTATAACCATTATAAAATAACAATAATTATTATTATATTATCCGAATTTCTATTTTTCACTTAAGTGCACCGTAACTTACGGTGTTCCTTTGATTTCTCTATCTCTCATCAAACTGTCCTTATGTGTGTGACCCTGTAGGATTTCGTAACGTTGGTAATTATATTAAAATATATATTTAACATAATAAACAGTAAGCGGTATCTAGCAACACATCACTGCTACCCAAGTCACGAAAATGTCATGTGATCTGACAAAACCTTTTTCGTGATAATATATGTTTGTACAATTACCCTTTTTGCCCCTATGTCTATATTGAACACAAGGCATACACTGTGTCATCCTTGTCCAGTTCAATATTGGGCCCTTAGACATTTCTCCTGTTATGCAGGATTGGCAAATTCCATCTAGGACACTCATGTCCCTCAGCATGCTTCGTGGAGTGCCCATCAACTGTCTTTATGATCATCCAGTTACGGATAATGTTTGATCAGCAATAAAGCACCCGACTCTACATCTAGGGTCCATAGTGGTTTCAGGTCGAAGGGTGGTAATACACCATTATCACCATGAGAATAACTTATGACACTTTGCATAACATACTATGTAGTATTCTCATAGCGGGTCAATCCGGTATAAATATTACTCCTAATATTTATACCTATGTCAAGACTTGATAACTCTTTATCCATGATCCATGAGATGTGATCACCAGTCTATCTTCATAATAGTCTCAATGCTTTTAATGTTATCCCACTTTGCAATAAAGCTTGACTACGGATATTTTAAGAATAATGTCTTTATGTTTAATGGGATCTCATGATTAAGTCACACTTAACATTTCATTAAACAGACTAACTATTCTAGGGACTTTATTATTCTGAAAGACAAACATAATAAAGAAATGCCTTTTATTATTAAACGAATAATCCGATACATGTACCAAAAAGTATTGGCCTCTAGGGCTTACACCAACAGAGGCAATATTATCGATCCAAAGACTGTTCTTCGCGTGCCATCAAATGCTCTGACTACCAAGTCACTGGGCATGCACAGGATTCCTCTGACATCTAGCTTCATCATCGCTTTCTTGGGCATCACATTCAAAGACGATCCGGTGTCGACCAATACATGCGACATTACTGATCCTCTACACTCGACAGATATGTGTAGCGCCATATTATGATCTCTCCCTTTCGGGGTCAAATCGAAGTCGGTAAAGCCCAAGCTGTGGCCTGCATTCACATGTGCCAACACTCCTTCCAGCTGATTTACAGAGACGTCTTGGGGTACGAAGGAAGTATCCAGGACTTTCAACAAAGCATTTCTGTGAGCTTCAGAACATAGTAGCAACGACAGGATAGATATCTTGGAGGGCGTCTGTTGCAGATGCTCCACAATCTTATAATCACTTTTTCGAATCAAGCGCATGAATTCTTCTACGTCTTTCGATGCCGCTTCTTTGCCGCTTGCTTGCACTGGGACATTCTCAACCATCTTCCCCTTTTCTTTCGCTAGTCTTTCGGCCTCCACTTCCGGTGATATAAAGATCCTACCACTCCTTGTCACACCTCCTGAACCAACAACGTTGTCCACAATCTCGGCTGGTTGTTTATTAACATCAATCTTTATTCCATCACAATACACTTCCAACCCATATGACCATGGGACTGCCTTTGTGTTCTCGTACGGGATTGGTTCGGCCTTAGTTATGGTGATCGGCGGTCGCTGAGTCGGTGCTGCGATAGTGATTGTCTTTCGAGGAATTGTTACAGTGGCCACATCACTCTGATAATCGGCTACTGCCCCTGCAGGCTCTTCAATTGCTGCTCGGTCAAACTGCAATGTGCCTCCATCAATTAAAGCCTGAATGCCTTTCTTCAAATCATCACACCCCCCAGCTAGGGTCCAGCATTCTAAGCAGTACTCGTTACATCCTGGATAAACACCCCCTTGCAACAGTCTGCTTTTTATCTCGCTCAACGACGTTTTTAAATCATCGACACTCATAATCAGATTCAACCCTTCCTCAGTCAGAATGGCGTTTGCCCCATGATTAGGCATGGGCTTCTGCACTATATTCGGCCCTGCCATTCCGAAATTGATAGCCTTATTGTCCAAGAGATCCTGCACAAAATGCTTAAAAGCATGGCAACCCTCTACATCGTGGCCCGGAGCCCCGGAATGAAACTCACAATGCCTGCTTGCATCATAACCATACGGAGGAGTTCCCGTTATCGGTGCCAGAGTTCTCTTCTCTACCAGGTTCAAACCCAACAATGTCTGCAACAAATTTGCGTACGTTGAGGGCGGCTTCTCAAACACTCTTCTTGGTTTACCACCCTGGAATCTTCGCTGAGCCTGCTGTGGCTGCTGCTGCTGCTGCTGTTGCTGTTGTTGTTGCTGCATTGGCTGCTGCTGAAACGGTTGTTGTTGGTATGGAATAGTAACACTCGCCACCTGCTGCGGCTGATGATATTGGTTCCGACCTCTGCCTCGGCCTCCAAATACTGCGCTTGCCTCGCCCTGACGGCGCCCACCAAAAGCCTTCCTATTACTGCCAGATGCAGTTGATTCCTCAGCCTGGAACCTGCCTTGCTTAATGTTGTTTTCAATTTTTTCTCCCATCAGAATTAAGTCTGAGAAACTAGCCAAAGATGTGTGAAACAACTTGTCATAAAACATGCCTGTGAACGTGCCGATGAACATGTCGTTCATTTCCTTGTCTTCTAAAGGAGGACGGACCCTGGCAGCCATATCGCGCCACCTTTGCGCGTACTCTTTAAAGCTCTCACCCTTCTTCTGAGACAGCCCTGTCAATTGGACCCGATTGGGCGCCAAGTCGCTGTTATACTTGTAGTGAGCTACAAATGCCTCTGCCAATTGCTTCCATGTCTTTATATTGGTTGGCTCCAACCCCATGTACCACTCTAGGGAAGGGCCTGACAAACTATCTTGAAAGAAATGCATTAGCATTCTCTCATCAGTGGAGTACACAAACATCTTTCTGTAATAAGCCCGCACGTGCACTTTTGGACAGGTGTCCCCTTTATACTTATCAAACGTAGGAGCTTTGAATTTGATTGGCACCCTTAAGCCAGGTACCAGACCCATTGTTGCCATGTCTAAGCCCACAACACTTTGGTTCAGGACCCCCCTCATCTGCTCTTCTAGCATTCTGATCTTCTGGGAGTTATCCATCGGCCCTTCGAAGCCTCCGCCGGAGAAAACGTCCTCCTGCTGATCCTCTTGCCACATACCATTCCCAGCTCCATACCCATCATATTCGTTATTGCGGCCAGCTCTAATCTGATTCATCACCGGGCCTCGGCCTCTGTTGCCGTATCCCTGAGCAACTCCAGCAGGCCCAAAAGCCATTAACCCAGCGCCGTTTCCATTTCCGAAACCTCCGTAACCCTGATTGGCCACACCATAACCATCTTGCCCAAAGCCTTGAGCATTGAAACCATATTTCCCAGCGTTATCGAATCCCTGATCGTTGAACCCGAATCCAGCATTGCCAAAGCCGTTGCCTCCCATATTATCACCCAAGTTGACATTACCAAGCCCAACGTTATGGACAGCAGTCTCGTTCCCAACTCCGACGTTACCGTTCCCAGCAGCGGTAGCGTTGTTGACATTAGCAGCTGGTATATTGACTACAGGTAGAGCCACTGGCGTGGGAGTGCCATCTCCATGAACAGTATCGACTCGCACAGACTGATGATCCTCGTTACCGTGACCGGCGTTTCTGACCAACAGAGGCTGCACCATGGCTTGCAAATTCTCCTGACCTTTTGCAATAGCTTCCATGGTTTGCATAAAGAGAGCTAGCTTCTCGCGCACATCTTGCATCTCGTTCTGCATTTGATCCATGATTCTTCGACAGTTGGTGCGGGTGGAATATCTGTGCGGGCGCTGATCTGCAATCCTGGAAAGTACCTGGTACAGAGCAGGAAATAAGACACCGTCCAAAGATTACCTGTAATGCAATATGAATATGAATGCAATGCAATGTGTGTCTTTGCATTAGGGAAATTCATTCCCCGATTCTAGTGTGAAGGTGCCAGTGCAGTGCCAATGCTAACAATATAAAGACCGGAGCTGAATCACAGAAAGCCTCATATATTGCGGAGAAACCAATAAGCCAAGAATACAATATCACTGAGAGTACAATGAGAAGGCATGACCTCAACCAACAATTCTGGTGATGGTCAGCACTATGCAAATAAAGCATACAAGTTACTACATGAAATGATCAAACACTCCCATAAGTCTGGTACTCTTCTAGCAACTTCTTGGTCTCCGGATGACTTGGTCGAGCAAGCAGCCCTTCAACAAGTTGGTTTCTTCTCTTGAGAACACGTCGCACGTCTTCAGCAGTTTCCTCCCATGCCCCTTCTCCGAAGCGATCCTCTAGTTTACGCTTCTGAGACACAGCTTCATCTCTGCCTTTGATGGCCTTGTTTAGTGCATTCTGGAGACTATACCGGGTCATCACTTCTTCTTCACACTTCTTGATGCTAGACTTCAACTGCTCTTCGAGGTCGGAAATTTGCTGCTTTAACTTATCTTCCCTCTTCTTATTGTTGGTCAGTGTAGCATTCCAAGTCTTATTGCAAGAAGAGATCTCTCGGTGTGCTGCGTCGAGTGCCTTCTTTTTGGATTCCAGCATGTCATGGGAGCTTCTGAACTCTTGCCCTAGACGTTCGCGCTTCTTCCTCTCCTCAGTCAACTCAGCCCCTAGTCTGTTCATTAGCTCAATCTGCTGTTGGAAAGCATGCACGACCTTGTTTTTTTCACTGCGTACCTGGGCTAGCTCCTGCTCTAACCCTTCGTTGATCTTCATCAAGGCTTCTTTTTCTTTCACAACTTGCTCGTAGGCTTCCCTAGAAATAGTAGTTGGCTCTGCTACCGGAATAGGAACAAAGGCTGGTGCATCTGGAAATGGCATCCGCAACTGACTTGCTCTCTCCTGGATCCAAACTCTGTAAGGTGCATAGGCCTGACAGTCATTCTTTCCTAACAACAACTTCCCTCTTCGGTTAATACGTGTCCAGGCATGCTGCAGCTTGGCTAATAACTCCCCCTTCAAATCGCCGGTGAAGTACAGAGATTCCTGTACTTCTTCCTCCTTTGGTGGGTTCTTCAGCGCATATCCGAACTGACGGACCAACAGAGATGGGTTGTAGTTGATACACCCTTTTCTTCCTATCAGCGGGACATTAGGGTACCCAGAACAACTGAATACAAGCTCAGCCCCTAGCAGGTCTCGATCAAACCACTCAACGTCTTCGGAAGATAGCCTCATCAGGCACTCTGACCAGCAAGCTGTGGTTGCACTCTCCACAAAAGATCCCTTCATGGGAAGGTGGCTCTTAAACCACATACCCAGCAATGGTACACAGAAGTGAACATTCTTCCCTCTTCCCTTCTCATTCTTGTAATGCAGTGAGTGGTAGAAATCTCCGAGCAAGGTAGGTACAAGATTACCAGCGGCAAACAAGTAGAAGGCGTCGAAGTCCACAAAATCTGGTACATTGGGAAACAATACTATGCCGTAAATGCACAGAGCCAACACGGCATTGAAGGCAATCCAGCACCCGCTCTTAGCGTACTCCTGGGCTTTACCAATCAAGAACTGGAATGAGAAGCCTGGAACTCCACGGGACACAGTAGTCAACAATTCAGAAGCATCCATGTGCAAAGCTTTGGCCAAGTCTTCTAGCTTGGGCTTAGCGCCAGAATGAATGAATGGAACCTGGTTCTGCACGGGTAGCTCAGTAAACTCCACATACTCTTCAATGGTAGGCCCCAGAATAAAATCAGCAAACGTAAAACATCTCAATGCGGGGTCATAGAACTGCATCAAGGTGTACAACCCGTTCATCTCATCAGCAGTGGGCTTGTAGACTAATCTCAGTAATCTCCCATGACTCATTCTGAAGCTTCTCCTAACCTCCTCATCAGCAAGAGATATCAGGCCGAGCAAAGGGGTAATATCAGGTGTAGGCAGCTTATACGCAACTGTTTTCCTCAAACCAGCCATAATCAATACTCAGGAGTCTGGGCACTAGAACCGGGGGATATGCAAATGCACCTGCAGCACAGACACACGTTAATGGGATGCAATGATAATGGGTATGCAAACAATGCAATGCAAGTAACATGCAACAGGGACCAAATGCCGTAGCTGAATAGCTTGAACCATATCAAGAGGTCTCAAATAGACCCTTTTAGAAGTCCTCAAACCCTGGTCTCAGATAGACCTAAAACAAAGCTCCAACAACGGTCTCTGACAGACCTCAAACCATAACTCCAGCTGGTCTCTGGTAGACCTCAAATCACATCTCCAACTGGTCTCTGACAGACCTCAGAACTCTCCAACTGGTCTCTGACAACCTCAGAACTCTCCATAAATACCCAGGATCTCAGATCAAGAAATAACCGGTATCTGAAGGTCTAGTTACCTGCATCACCCCAAACCCTCTCACAGGTAGATGTCCTAGTAACTGACAAAGGTATGACATCCTATGCGGTCGTCGGCGTCACAGACTTTCAGGGTTGATGATACGATTCCCAGAAGGAGTGGCATCATCAAATCCTGAAGAGGCCTCACTTAGCCAACTTCCAAATGATCGGTCCCCAGAGTCAACAATTCAACTAACCAGCAACCCACGCCAACCAAAGGAAGGGGCAGGAGGCCAACCAGAGGAACCTCGTCTGAGTGTAGATTTCGCGGGACACCAAGGCAAGCAAAGCAAGCGGGCACCAACTAATCTCTACTCTAAGTCTAGGTGCACTCAAGCCCAGGTCCGGCTTAACTCTCAATATCAGAACACCCGTCACACCCCAAAATACAGCAATAATAATCAATATATATAATGCTGAAAATAAAGGTCAGAAATATAAATCCATACAAAATCCTCGACGGGAAAACAAGCGTTAGGATTGAATCTCTTAAGGGACGTTGGATCCCAAATGCATAAGAACTATCGCAATCCTCAGCAGCCAGGGGACGTTGGATCCCCAGCAGAGTCGCCAGCTGTCGCTACTGCGAAAATCGGCGCCGGCTGAACAGAAGAGTCGCCACCGTGCATTATTTATCCCACGAGAGGGAAAGGAAACGCTCAGAGTAAACCTCGCACAACACGGGAGAAAGGTATGGTCGTCGCAACCAAAACCTGGATTCGGGAGTCGGTTACGCAAGGGGAAGGTATTAGCACCCCTCACGTCCGTCGTACTCGACGGGATCCACGCTTGTTTTCGGGTATGGATTGTTATTCTATCTAAACTAAAGGTCAGGGGTTAAAAAGAAAATAAAATGACTCGGCAAAGTATCGCACTTTATGCCTACGTATTCCCGTCTGGAACGAGAAATCAGAGTCAACGTAGTTCGCCTACCTACGGGAAAGGAGGGGAAGGTTGCTCGCTAGGATATCGCATCCTATGCCTACGTACTTCCACACAACATGGAAGATCAGAGCAAACGTAGTTCGGGCTACGGAAGACACAAGTCTGTCTTGATTGATTTTATTCCTTCTGAAAAAGGTTTTTCTGATTAGCAGTCCAAGCGGACAAAAATGACGTTTTGATGAGTTCACATTCTTTTACGGAAGAAGTGTCTTTTATTGCGTTGGAAATATTTATTGTATTTTTCTGTTTGTTTTGAGAAAGAAGAGACGGAACCCTAACCTACGGTTGCGAAGGGAATCAAACTAACCTAATGTTATCATGCATGGGTTAAGACCTAGTGTCTATCATGTTCCTCTCTTGCGCAGAGAGAAACAGAGATCCTAAGGGATAAACGAAAACAGAAACAATAGCACATATATACAGTAAAGCAATAAAATGCATGAATGCAGCAATACAAGCGAGGCAAGGGAGTCTCACTCAACCTCGAACCTAGAAAACAATAGGCAAAGTGAACAACATTCACTTTCAACCCAACAGGTTAAACAACAAACAATACAGTCAAGAAAACCAATCAATACATCAGAAATGAACAACTACTAAAATAAACAGCTACAGCAGCTCTGCAACAACATCTGTCTTCAAGTCATCTCCAATCAGCTACAAGCTTCAGCAAGCATCAATCTCCATCTCCACAGTCTTCAAGCAATGGCTTTGATCACTAGTCTTCAGTCTACAATGGCTTTTCTTCAAGTCTCAAACCTCCAGGATGAGGGATCAATCACAAGAGTGAATTGGGTGTTAAGCAATTAGTTGACTACCAAGGGTGGCAAACAAACTGCTACTAACACATAAGATATTTTCTCTCAAGAGTTCTATCCCCTAGACAGTAGCACCAAGCCTTCCAAAGGAAGGGGGTGAGTGTCTTAGAGAGACTCTGTATCACAGAGAAGAATGGAGGCAGTCAAGACCTTCCATGTTTGAGAATCAAGTTTACTACTCTAGAGCTCTGCCTAGCTCCTAAATCCTACAAACTTCAACAGCTGCCAGCACAGAATTTCCTCATCAACTCTGGAAGTTGGTCTTCATCCTCTGATCTTCAAATGGGCTTCATCATCACAAGTCTTCAACTCTCCCAATCCCCAAGCAATCCCAATACCCACACAGACAAGCAATAATCCCCAGAGGGGCACACCACACCAGTCAAACAAATACAGTATATTAATAGCAGTAGGGGAATCCTAATAATGTCTAAGGGATCTAATAACTACCCATAGTCCCTATAGTCCCATATCTAAAATATTCAATCTCTAAATCCTAAGGGGAATGATCTAATTCACCTATGTTATCACCTAAACCCTAATTTTGTTCATGTTATTCACACCTACACAAACCTTCTAAGATTAATTTCTAAGATTATGAACTAAATCCTATATTCAAGCTAGCATCATCTACTAATCAACCTAGAAAGAATGGATGAAAAATATTAAAGCAACCAATCAAACTAAAATTAGCAAAATCATGTATCAAACACAATAATATTTACACCTAATTAAAAGAAAAATATACCAAAAATATAAAAATGAAATGAACTATTAATTTTTTTGTATGACAATTTTCTTGACAAAATTATGAAAAGCATGCAAAAAGAATCAATGAAAAATAAGCATTTTATGATTTGTTATGATTTTTTGAAGATTTAATGTTTTTAAAAGAAAATAAAATGAATTAAAACGGATGCAGGGTGCAGAAAGTAGGAAATTCAGTTAAAGCAATGAACTGGGCCAGGCAGTGGGGGCGTGAAAAGCAATTGGCACTAGGCCCAACACGCTTCAGAAAACAAACAAAAAATAAAAAAAAGTAAAAACGGTGTAACTAGCAATTATTTCAGTTCATTATTGGTTGGGCTTGGTTTGAGGGGGTGCGATTAGTAACCAACATTTGAGCCCAGTCAGCAAACTTAAATGAAACGGGGCGTTTCAAGGTTTGAATTCTCCCTCCGTTTTTCTGTGCAATCGTGGCCGTTGGTTTCCGATCCCAGTCAAAGTCAAACAAAAGATCCAACGCCTGTCCATCATCGTCCCCAAATGGCTCTAGGGTTTCTGAAAGAAACAATCCCATGCACACAATCTTCCATCTCCTTGTTCTCTCTCCATTCTCCATGGATGCCTTCGATCCAAAGAGCAAAGTTGCTCTAGAAACTCTCCTCTACACAGCCATAACCATAACTCTCCCTAACACTCACTCAATAGACCAACTCGAAGAGAATAACAGTTGTAAACCACCATTAATACCTGTCATCAACTTCCCCAAAGCTCACCAATTCTTGTCCTAAACTCATCTACACCTCATGCTGATCATAACAAGCCATATATCCAAGATTTTCGTGCATTAAATCATGAGTTACAAACCCTAACAGTTATGGTACACCTATGGCAAACTCCATGAAAGCTCTCCAAACTCACCAAATTCAATCCTCTATCCTACCTTAACCTTTCTATGCTAACAAAACCTAGTAATTCTAACCTAAACATGCAATTTGAAAGAGAAACATACCTGGTGCAATTGATGAAAACAGGTGCTAAATCTTCTTGATCCAAGGCTGGAAAGGAGTGGAAAATGATCAAGGAACTTGATGATGAGTTCTGTATGCAATGAATCGTGCTCCAAGTCTTTGAATCTTCCAATTCCAAAATTCTTGCACTTTGAATGGTGAACTTGCACAGCTCGAATCCTCCTTCAATTTACCAAATTCTTGTGTGAACTATGATCTATGGATGATGATGATGATGAATACCAGATCAAGAATAGTGAAGATTGGTGAAAGTTTGAGAGTGTTTGAATTGATTTTGCAAATTGAAGAAAGAGTGTGAAACTTGTGTTTATGAGTAATGTGAAGCACCAACCATGGCATGAACCTCCTCATATCAATATATAGGTGAGAATAGAACCTCCTAGAAACTTGGAGAAACTTCCCTTGCACTTTTTCTTTACATTTTGGATTATGTTTCTTCCTTTGTAAGCAACCTTGAATAACTATCAAAATTTGAACTAACCTCAAAATTCCACTTTATCCAATGTTCTCAAAATGATCTTTCCATTCAAAATGACCTATAATTTCACCTCATTTGGCCAAAATATGAAAAATCTCATTTTTTAGGTCATTTTTATTCATTAAATCCAACAATTTTGAAACCTTGTGCTATGAATCTTTCCAATCTCTCATGGTCACTTTTCTAGACTTAAAATGTCATTTGGAACAAGTTTTATGTTGTAAAGTTTTCCATTTGAAGCTTCCTTGTATGAGTTTTGGGCATAGGCTTGAAATGACCTGTAATTCTCAAATGACCAAAATACCCTTTTCTTGCCAAGACCATAAGTAGAGTTCCACAAATCATATGAAGGCATACTATACCATTATAGAAAGCTAAGACAATGAGGAACAATTCTTATGTTTACCAGAAATTCATTTGAAATCTCCTTGAGGGGTAAAAATTGCTTGGAAGTCAAGTCACTTTCACAGACAAAATTTCAGATACCTCAGATGACCTGTAACTTGCAAGGACCATAACTTGAGTTCTGTAAATCTCCTTGATGTCTTCCACAACTCAAATTAAAGGTCTTGAGATCCTATACAAGTTCCATGTTGGCCAAGGATCCATTTGAAGCTTGAATTTTGACTTATCTTGCTTGGAAATTTGACCTAAATTAGGGGATTTTACACAGAAACCCTAATTTAGAAACTCCTCTTCTCCTTGATTTCTCTTGATTTCTTCTTAGCATATCACCATATCCTTATCCACATGCCAAATGATGAACCCCACATCTCTCCAATAGCCCTCAATGCCTTTCAATCAGTCAATTGACCTAGAGTTGACCCAGGGTTGACCCAGATGAAACCCTAGTTGGCTGCCTTCAACTGCAATTCTTGTGATCATATCAATGACTTGCCTCCTTCTCCAAGTGACTTTCTAAGCCTCTCATGATTCCTACATACTCTCCATGCTCAGCCTACAGCTCACAATTTCTTTGATGCTCCCAGATACCCTTAGATAGGAGATGGATTGCTTGCTTGATCCACTGACTTCTTTAGCTTTCAAATTCTTTCTGATGACTTGAAGGAGCTTGGATTAGAATAATAACCTCTTGATAGGCTCATAGAGATGAGAATAATGATTGGTCCCCTGTTGGATGACTTGCTATGCTTATGCTATGCAGATGGTTAGGCTATGTACATGACTCTATATGCAAATGCTAATGATATTGAAACATAAACCAAGTGAATAAGGTTGAGCAAATTTTAGGGTGCAACACCGTTGATCTTTGAATCGTCGCATACACTTCAATCAGACCTTTTGTCGAATAACGGAAAAAGGTACTCCACATAAATTTCAAATCATTATCTGTCTTTAGTTCAAGCATGGTGAACCGTAACTTTCCTTCATTATCAATCGAGGGTGAACAATACTTGAACTTTACAACTATGATTTTTTGAATATCGCATGAGAGTATTCAGTTTGTATTTTAGACCAACGGGGGGAGTATGTCCTCGAAGACTCTAAATTGAAGTGAGAAATTTGCGTCATTGAAATACAAAAAAGCAAAATGGGGATAGAGATTCATGCTGATTTTTATATAGAAAATGGAATGAAAAATCCTATTTATGGAAATTGTAGATCAATAAGGAACTTACAAACCCTATCCTATAATTAGGATAGACTTCAGAGATACTTATCCGAATCCGCCCTTTTTTCAAAAAAATAAGGATCAATTCGGAGATGCATCTCTGGATAATTTCTTGTGTTATTTTTTTTAATAATTAGAAGGTGTGTTAGGAGATGCATCTCTGAAACCACTAAAAAATAATGCAGAATAGAATCAATATATTATGTAAAGCAAAATTTCAAACACACAAAAATTATCTAAAAAATACCACCCAATTTTATAACGTTATGCAGTGTGTTACATACAAAATACTGTTACATTGTTAGATTACAACTAAAATTCATCAAAACATATGTCATTGTCTAAATTTATTGGTGCTTCATTCTTCAATCTTTCCTTATTCTTTTTCAATGTTGTTCTATTTGGTGAACTCATCCATCCTTTCTAAAAAGTGATTCGGCCAAGTTTTCACCATTTTGTGTGAAATGTGCATTCCACTCTAATGATGTCTTTGGTATATGACATTCCGTTTCAAATATATTTGAACAAAATATTTTTTTTATAACCAATAATTTTCAATAGTAGAAGTCTATACTTGTTTGTTTTTTATGTTGAGTCAATTATGAGCACGGAGGAAAAATGTTGAATAATTTGACAAACTCGGGATGAATCTGAAATATATCTCGAACGATAACTTTATCCTCACAAACTCTGTACCTCAAAACATATCGTTGTATTTCAAAAGCTTCAAGAGTTGTTGCATCTCAAATATTGGTCCTTTTACCACCTTGTTTTCTCGAGCACGCATGTTGTATATTTGCGTGATATTTGAAATGTTTAAAGGTCTTTTCTATTTCAAAGATGTGAGCATGTTTTTCGACGCTGCCATGTTTAATCTCATGTTCGAAACAAGTTCTCTCTCATCCGGAACAAAGTGACGTACAATAGGATGACCGACTAGCTTGTCGGTTAAGACATGATTATGTATATTGAAAATCACATTAAATTTTCATGTCTCATCCGCCATACAATATCCCGCAATTTAAACAGACACTCACATTTCTTCGATCTAATGTCATCTCATTTCAACATCCTAATCCTTGGTTGGTACGTGTCACTTCTTTCGCATATCATCGTTCCAAATGTTTGTCTTCTATTCAAACCATTGTCAGATCTTCTGATGACAACGCCAAACCCAATTTTCTGGCCTCTCTACGGACCCATTGTAGTATATGTTCACGAACAATAAACACTTTCTTATTTGTAATTATGCATGAGCATTTACCTCAATAACTGGTCAAGCACCCCGTTTAACATAATCATTCACGTCATCCGATTTAACATCATCATTTACTTCATCCGATTTAACATCATCATTCACTTCGACCCATTTAACATCCACACTCAAAATAGCTTTGGGAAACATATCCAGGTGCACCATTTTTAATATCACCAATAACAGAAACCAGTGTTAAAAATCAAACTAACATGACAATCCGGAGATGCACATCTGGACCCCACCAAACTTTGTCCAGATATGCATATATGGATTCAACGTCTATTTTTTTAGCTCATTAACAAAATTAATGCAAGGAATGAGGGATGAAATGAATGAAATTTACCTGTAATTACAACTTGTTTTTCTCTCTTTGATGTGTTAAAATCAAAGAATGATGTTTTGGTGTTGAAAAGTTGATTGAGATTGAGAGAATTTTTTTTAAGGGTTTTAAAAATGGATTGTTGTTTTAGTATGGAGAAGAAGATCATGCAAGTTGGTCTTTTATCCAATTTTCCGTTGGACATTTCCGGGTATGCATCTCCAGAAATATCACTGAGTCGTTAATTTAACCAACCCAGTGAATAAAAACACAATAATTGAATGCAAGGGGTATTTCGAAGATACATCTCTGAAAAAACCTAAATATTATATGGAGATGCATCTTTGGGCCATGTTTTTTGCAAAATGGGGTGAAACACATAAGCAAATATTGGTGTGATTTTGGGTGCGTCTGGAGATGCATTTTCGAACGTATGAAAGATATTTTTCAAATTTTTAAGGGTGAAAAGAGCATACCTCTCAAAAAATGACCAAATGAGTAGGTTTGGATATTATATAGGTTTTGATATTATCTAACCACATCATATGGATCGTCATATTCGGAGGCTCTCTATATCACAAATAAACAATTTCCTTTACATTTTAAAAAATAGCATCTAACATATTTTAAATGGGAATTACCTCTCTCACCCTAATTGGTGAAGTGCCTTTACTAAGACACACTCATTTTGCCTAAATTGATCAGGAGATACACTTATGTATTATCCATATACTTATCCCATGCATTTCTAACTAAGACACTCATTTTGCCTTAAATTGATCCGGAGATGCATTTTCGTATCTGGTTAGGGAGATGTACTTTGTATTCCCCCTGATAGTAAATTTTTGACTTTTTTTATTATGAAACACACTGATGTAAAAGACCATGTATTAAAACTATACTATCATATAACTTTTTTTATAAATTAAACCATACATTTAATGCACAAGATGAAATTGTCATATATGAATAAATCAATCCATAATACAGTCACAATAACAAAGTAACAAACGATAATAATATCCATAATGCCTAATATAAATACTAAAGAAATACAAATACTACACTACTACGTATGCCAGATCCCCTTGTTCCTTCGTTGGCTCATGTACTGCAATCATATTTGTGCCTCAGTAAGAACTAGAAATAATCATTCGTTGCGAAAGTCGGGCTTTTTCCCTATGAACCTATGCATGCTCCGACACTCTGACAAGCCTAAGTCATTTGTAGAAAAAATCAATTCCAAATGAAACACAAAGAAAATCAAGGCAAACATTGCATACATACCAAATATGAAAATGCATTTCCGAATTTATGGAAAATCAAATTTTGGACGAACACAAAAATGAATTTTCGTATTAACCTGCAACTCAGTAAATAAGAAAATGGCAACAATGCATGGAAATCAAACTTTCTGAAAATTCTTTGCTCATCTAAACTATATATCAAACACATTTCACAATTAAATAACCTATCTAAACTACCTATTACACAACTTATGAAACACGTTGCTTAATTTCTACAAATGTATATAGAAATAAAATGCATATCAAATGTGAGTTTGATTGTGAGATCTTTGATTGGTTTGATGTTGATGGTAGAGGCTTGAATGTGATTTGAGATAGTTTGAGTTTGAGAGTTTGAGAGGTTTTGAGAGTTTAAGAGACTAAAAGAGAAATAAGAAAGGAGAATGGTCTGACACGTTTTTTTAATTCAAAATGTGTTTGTAGGTGCATCTTCGAAAGCTGTACGAATATGCATTTCTGTATTTTTTTGACATAAAATTAGGATCTAGCTCAATAACAAATGGATTGTATGATTGGGGTGCGTTTGAAAGTATATTTCCGTATTGTAGGGATAATTTTAGTTTTTCACTAGGGTGTTGAAGCAACCCTTAGAGTGTAATGAGCAATATATCAAAAATACTCATATCTAATTTTTTTCAATTCAAGCCCTCTGTCGTTCAACTTTTTATTGTCAATCAATTCCAAACATTGTTTTAATTCAAGCCCCAGTCATTCAATTTTTTATTGTCAAGAAATTCCTTACAAATTATTGTGGTATTTCGATGACTTTAATCTCCTCATTCCTCTCACATTAATTTAATATAATCTCTATTTATATTCATTTTATTTTTAGCTTTTATTTTGTGTACATTACCTCTCTTGCATTACTTCTAGTTAGGGGTTATGGTTGGTTATTGTTGTTTTGGATTATGCTTGAATTAAGGTTAGTTTGGGCCATAACATACACCATAAGTGCTTTCATCAATCAATTTATTACTTTAATTTATCCTCTTCTCAGGTTGATGACATATGTGAAAGTGGTTTTGATTATGACAACTTCTGAAATGGTTCTTGATGATGGCATCCAATAAAATAAGAAAGATATTAAAACTTATCATTCAAAGAGATCAATTTCATGTCAGTCATTATTGAATCAAGCAATGGAACTTGAAGACTTGAAGTTAATATCTTGAAGTTTGAAAGTGTGAAAGTGTGAAAACTTTTATGGTCTTACACTAAGGGTTTTTCTCTAGTAACGATTCTTTTATCATAAAAGGAACGTGAATAAGTATTGAGATATTGAGGTAATGACACACAAAAATTGTTTTTCAAACCTCTTGTCTTTTATTAAATCTTTTGAAAACCAATCCTTGGAAGCAAGTGTTTACTTGATTGGAAGCTTTCTTAATCATTGGAAATGTATTATAAATTATCTAGTAGATTAAAGGATCCTTCTAATTGACTAAAATCAAAGTGTAACGCCTCATAATCAGTTAAGGAGGTTGATAATCGAATAAAAGGTGTAGTTTTTCAAATTTTCTTATTTTAGCTTGGTTAATCGACTAACACATATGTTTAAAAATTAACACATTAAAATGAGCCATGAATTGAGTCCTTTTTGAGTCTGTAACGCCCTAGACTGCTTTCAGGATTACCGACTGACCCCATAATCAACACGAGTCTTTTCAGCATATTTTGTCCTTACTCACACACTTTTCAGGAAACTTCCTAGAATATCACCCCTCTAAATACTACTTCAAGTCAAGCACACTTAACTACAGAGTTATTATTTTTTAGGCTACCAAAAAAAGATGCATCTTGTTAGTATAGGTAGTACCAATAAATCCTTATAAGCATTCCCTCAACCATGCAGTCCCATACATGCATAGCCTCATGATCCCTATCATTTCGATGTGAATTTGGTTTTTGCATAGAAATTGTCAGGAGCCGCTCATTGTTATGCCTTGTGAACCGGCAACCACTCCCCACCCTCGTCGGTCTTGGGTGCTACATGTCCACCTACTTTCGTTTGATTTATCCTCGAACCACATTGTAACAAGAGAGGATTGCTTTGATACCATTTGTAACGCCCAAACTACGTTCAGGATTACTGACTGACCCCACAAACCAACACAGATCTTTTCAGCATGCTTTGTTCTCACTCACAGGGAGAATTTAACCTGCCACCCCCCATTTATATCTGCCACCCCATAGTTTCAAATTACCAAAACTTCCCCTGACTAACAATTGAATGAATTTTTCATTCAAAATTTCCAGTAGGCAAAATTAAAATTTTTGGTACAAACTAAATTTCCGGTAGTGTATTCTAAAATTCCTGTATACCGGAAGTTTTAAATTTTTTTGGAAGTTGCAAATGATAACGAAAATTCTAAATTTACCATTTTATACCGAAAATTTCAACCTAAGTGAAATTTCTAGAAGTGTTATTTGTTTAAAATTTTAAACAATCAGGATTTTACCTACAATTTTGGGTGGTTATGATTGCACCGACAATTTTATATGGTCCAGAGTAAATGTAAAGTTGTATAAATAGGGGGGGGGGGGGGTCACATGTTGTTTGATAAAAACATCTCAAAAAATGTCTCTTCCTCAATTTTTGATTAAGGAAAAAGTTTACTTCAACAGAGTTTCACCTCCCGTAGAATTCCGACTATCGGATGATACAACATCTCTCGCCATCTTGACGCCCAAGTTAAATGAATTGTTACCTGATACATAAAATAGAAAGGTGAGAAAGATTGATTTTGTGAAGATTAAATTGATATTGAATGGAGGGTGAAATAAAACCTTATTGAGTTGAAGACCTGTGAAGATGTGAAGGATATGTAGAGATTATTTTGCTGAAGGTTAACAAAGGGGCCGATCGAGTTAGATGTTAAGATTTCAAAGTCCGCCGACAACATAATTAAAATGATGAACGTCTATAATCATCTGGCACTATCTATGTTTTCTTATTTATTATCGTTTTTTAGTTATGTTTAAGTTATGCAATTTATTGTCAAGTGTTAGTTTATGTTGATGTTGCATCAATATGAGATCAAAATATTATCTAATAAAAAGTTCTGATGAAGATATCTAAGTAATACTACATGTAATATACAAATAATAAACAAATAATACATAATATACAAAAGATGTCTAAATAGGCCCCCACGAGCTATGCATGCAGCTCGAGATAATCCACTATAAACCTCGTAATCTATGTTTGCTAAACCCATGAGGTTATCCATAATAAATAAAATCATTTGAAGGCGTTCCTGGTCATCAGCATCAGCTGTAGAAGGTGGCGGAGGAGGCACGTAATCGACAGGTACCCAGTATCAGAAGGCTCAATATCACTTGTATGCTCAACAGGTGGGATGATGCGAGGGTGTGATACAGTGAGGTACCACTCTAAGTAACCATCCTCGCATTATGAGGGATGTTGAACTGTAACTGCTCGATCTATAATGGCACGACCAGAGCTGATGATATTACTCTAAGACCACTAATTAATGCTTACATATGGTATATTAAGAACTGGTCGTGGGATGCTCTAAACATAATCGTACTATCGCCGACACCTCTCAGGAAATTGTGTAGCGACCATGGTCTCCCACCGCATATAACCTGAGTATAATAAAGACTCATTAAATTCACAGTGGATTTTATGATCAGTGTATGGTGTCCATATGACATAATCTATAATCACCACATCAAGCCTCCTCATGTACTCAGCAATACCACTGGGATATGACTGCCTGACCCTCCATCTCCTCGCTTGTGGGGACCCCACAGGCAATGTTGCACCCATTATGTCACAAATTGTAGGGAAATGCTCATATATCTAGTAGTGATTTCAAACACAAACACAACAAATAAGAAATAAGAAATGTTATTAGTGACAATTAAATAAGAAATCAACAACAAATAATAATTTCAAGTGTACTTGTAACAGATTCAAATAACCAATAAGTTGTCTGGTCTAAATATTGTCACTAATCCAAGTGTTGTATATAGAATGGTCAACACAACACACCTACAAACCCAACTGGTAATGTTGAGACTACTTAATAGATACATGTATCAGGCGTCAATATAAACACCTGACTTGTCTACAGAGAAAGTACATGCTACTTGATGTAGCATGTACACCCCAGCGACAACCTCATAACTTCCAGCCGCAACAAGCTTGTCGTACCTTTTCTAAAGCCAAGACATACGAATGTAAGCACACCTGTTGAAAGAAAACTCCTCTTAAATGACATCCTAAAAAACTCCCAAATCTCGTGCAGCAGTCATACATGCAAGCAACAAACTAATAATAGGAGCCCGTCCAGAATCTCTCGCTGATGAAGCAACGTGTTGCAGTGGAAATAGGATATCAAACTATTAATTAGTTTGAAAATAAAATAACCGCGATCATGGTCTCGCATAAATTACATCTATGCCAAAAACGAACAAATGAAATAATACTAAACTGAACAAACGAATTAACGGGGTTAGAGGAAACTAAAATGCTAAACAGAAACTCCATTTCTTTTCGAATTTTTATTGAAAAGAGGAGGATTAGTCTTATGTTTTAATGGGAAACATATTCTAATTGTTTACTAAAAATTTTGTTTTAATTTTAAATAGCGAAATTGGTTTTAATTTTTATTGCAAACATGTTTAAATCTTATTTGAGAAAGTGTTTTAATTTTAATCTTGAAAAAAAAGTTTTAATTTTTATCTTGAAAAAAAGTTTTAATTTTTATCTTGAAAAAATGCTTTAATTTTATTTAATTCAAGAAAAATTGTTTGAACTTTAATGTTTTAATAAAGAAAAAAGGTTTTAAGTTTAAATAATGAAAAAAGAGTTTTAAGCTTTAATAATACAAATTGTTTTAAGTTTTTAATAATAAATTTTTTAAAGTTTTTAATAATAAAAATTTTAAGTTTTTAATAATAAAAAAATGCTTTAAGTTTTTAATAATAATTAAATGAAGAATTTTATAGTTTTTTAATTAAATGAAGAATTTTTTTCACTAAAGGGATTTTTAGTTTTAAATTCAGAAAATAAAGAGTTTTTAATAATAAATTTTTTTTAATGACTTATGGTACTTGATCTGACCTGATCAGAAGGGGATCATTGGCTGGCCTCACGCTGTTGGACTGCTACCTGTTCACCGGTGTTGAGAAGGAGAAGAGGGGTGTACCTGCAAGACATTCCGATGCCAAAGTAAGAAATTGGGCAAAGTGAGGGCAAAGTACAGAAAGGGCAAGATGTGAATCACCTGACCCTCTTGTGAAATAGGGTATTTATAGAGAGACCCCAACGCTGGGCCAACGTTCACTTGTGTTAGGCTGGATTGCCAGGCCCAACCCAGGTGACTGCTAGGGCTTACGTGGCGTAGTGAAGACTAGAACGTGGTCTTCGCCCTAGTCCAACTGTCCCTTGATCTCCAGAAAGTGGGTTTGACATGCTCTTTCGGAGGTGGGCAGTTGGTTGGTGACGTGTCCCCCGGAGGGGAGCACGTGGAGAACGTGTGAAGGACACGTTGTCCTGCCCGCGGGGGGGGGGGGGGGGGGGGGGGGCAGGTCTTGTCCTTGAAGGGTAGAGTTCGCCGAGCGGGGAGTCTCCAGCCCGACGTAGTTGGGGTAGGCCTTCCTCGCAGGGAGGCCTTTCTGGCTCGTCGGGGACCTCGTGCTCGACGCGGTACTCTGACTGGATAAGGCCTGGTGGAACATTATTGGGCTGGGCCCGCGTGGTCAGCCCGGGGCCCAGGCCAGAACAGGAGCCCCCCAAGTCTCTGCTCCGAGGAAGGGAGCGAGGACTTGATGACGTCGTTCCGAGGAAGTGGACTGGCTCGGGGGAAGATCCTTCAGTGCGAGCACGCGTGTTCTACGTTTTCGATTGTCCGGGTATTGGCGAGGAGAGGCGAAGGGGCGCGTCTGTCTGCTTCCGCCACGTGTCGTGCACTGGGTGGCTGCTACCCTAGGATACTCAAGTGTCTAGCGACGCTTCGAGTCCCGTGCAGGGGTATAAGTAAGCGAGCCCCTGCTCATTTCTCACTTTTCGCCCTCTTGCTCTTAAGTTTCCTGCCTGCTGTCCCGCCGCCGTCTGATATCTCCGCCGTCACAGCCGCCACATTCTCCGTCGTATATTTCATCGCAGTAAGTTTCCTTTATCTTTTCTTCTATTTTTCTTGTTTGTTTTATGACCATGGTCGGGGCCGTTTGAATGCCCCGAGGAGAGGCGAAGATCTCCGCCGTTCTAGGGTTTTTTTTGGGTTTTTATTATGAATGTCCCCGAGAGAGACGCTAGTTCCGATGAGTGTTCCGGGGAGGGAAGAATTTTCCGATGAATGCCCCAGGGAGAGATTCTTTACTCCGATGAACGTCCCGGGGAGCAACGTCTATTTCGACGAGCGCCTCCGAGGAGGGTTTGCAGTTCGGGTCATACTGATAATCAGGGAGGTGGTAGGTTAGGGCAGATCCACCGGGGACGATGCTCGGGGAGTCCTCGTCGCCCTTTCACTTGAATTGCGGTGGAAGGGAGAATTTAATCTTTGTCATCGAATTCATCATTACCTTCTGCTTTTTAGGTGTTAATGACTACGCTCGTCTTGGGCACAATGGTCAAGGATAATGAGCCAGACGTCCCCTATTTTGATGAGCGCGCTGTTCCGATAGGAGACTGGGTGGCCGAGGAGCCTCTAACCACGCCCTCCTGCTTTGCCTCTGATCCGACAGAGGCCTATGCCACCGTGGAGGACCGAGAAGAGGGGGATACTCAAAACTGGCAAGTCTACCGTCCCCGGCTAGGTCATCGAATCTGCTCGAAATACGGGCGAATGCGCTTTCGATGTATGAGTTTTACTTCAAAGAGGCTAGGCTCAGGTTTCCCTTTTCGGACTTCCATCTGGGCCTCTTCGACTGGATGAGGTTGGCCCTGTCGCAGCTGCACCCTAACGCTCTGGCTTTTATTCGGGCCTTCGAGCTCGTGTGCCAATATCTCCAGGTCGGCGTCACGCTGCCGCTGTTCTTTCGTATTTTCCATCTACAACGACAGTCGGTGAGTGGTCGACATGGCTGAGTGTCGTTCAAGCAGTCGGACAGGCTTTTCAGAACGTACATGGATTCTGTCCGAGATTTCAAAGGTCACTTTTTCGTGGTCAGCCCGATCACGCACGAAGGGGTCCGTTCTTTATATTCAGAGGGGGAGAGGATAGTGGATGGTTGTCGTGAGGCCGTCATGCTGCCCCGGGTGCACGTGGAGTGGTCCCTGGAACATTATTCTCGGGGAACAGGTCGGTATATCGTGCGGGCGGGGTCGCTCGATGACGAGGACATGGCTAGCTATCTGAAGATAGTTTCCTTCGTGTGCAATTTACCGCCGTCGAAGCTGGTCACCCCCGATGGCCGGTATATCCTCGACAGTTACGGAAACATTTGCGAGACGCCGAGGCTGATCAACACAAAGGCCCTGCTCGAGTGTGCCTCGGAGGAGGATGCCCTGCGCTACCTAGGTGGTGGACGCCTCGTCCTTTTTTGACCTGATATCCTTAGCTTTTTATTGACCAGTTTTTCTTTTGTCGTGCAGGGAATATGGCTTCTGTCGAGGAGCGAGTGAAGAAGTTGTGGGCCTCAAGGGCTGCCGTCCCTCTGAAGACGCGGGTCGCCCAGTTGGTCGGGCAGTCTTCCGCGGAACAAGATGGACGGAGGTCTTCGGTGTCCCCGACCGGTGGCTAGTCACCTACTTCTCAAGGGACCCCGAAGAGGGCGAGAGCTCAAGAGGATACACCTGTGGTTGATTTATCGGTGGATTCTTCCGAGGAGGGTTATGCTATTGCCCCTTGTCACCAGCACCCCGGCTATTTCCATGGGGCTAGGTCGCCCAGTATTCTTGCCGGGGAGGCGAAGGCGATTTTGAGTGCCGACCGGGCTACGAGGAGGCAGGTTCTGACCGAGGACTTGGCCGCATTGATGCAGACTTTCGCTACGGCGATGGTCCTAAGCAAGGAAAGCTGCTCGGCCGTCGAGCTGTCAAAGCTGCAAGGGGATCTCGCTTTCGCGCACTCCCGTCTGAATAAGGCAGCCGAGGATTTGGAGGCGAGCCTAGGGAAGGTGACTCAGCTGACCGAAGAGTTGGAGAAGTCTCGCGGGGAGGTTGCTCTCGAGCGCAAGAGGTGCGGCGGCGCCGAGGAGAAGCTGAGGGTAGCTGAGGGGGAATTGCGGGCGTCGAAAGCTCGTGTGGTGGAGTTCGAGGGCGATCTCTTTCTTGGTGATGAAGAGACTGATGACGACAGGTTGTTGGTTACCCGGGCAGACCTGCTCACCAGGATACGCGTGTTGGAAGGGGATTTCCTAGATGCTTTTGCCGCGGGATTCAACAGTGTTATCGCGTAGCTCAGGGTGGTGAACTCCAGTGTCGCCTTCGTCGAGGATGGGATCGGCCCCTTCCACGAGATAGTCGACGGCCGGGTGGTCGACCCCAGCGCCGAGGAGGCTGGCACCGTCGTCCCTGTCGTCGAGCCTAAAGCTGAGGAAGAGGAGGGAGCATAGACTAGCCCCGGGTCTGCGTGCCCGCGTATTTCGGCCTGCGTGCCCTATTTTGTATTTTGTTGTTTTCTTTGTTGGGCCTGCGCGCCCTTGTTTATGTAATATTGACTACTAGGCTGGTGCCCGCTTTTGATTAATATATTTTGAGAATTGTCTAAGTGTGCGCCTCGTTTTTGCATGTTGTTTATGCTCGTTTTATTTCTGCACGTACTTGTATGCTTGAAATGTATGTATGTTTGAAATGCATGTTTAGTATGCCTTTGGGCCTATCCGGGGTGGTAGCTCGACGACGATTGATTCCGGCGGTGTGGGGAACTGGCCGGCTGGTCGGCTTTGTTGCCTGACCGGTTCGGGGGTAGTTCTCCACGTGGCGTGGGCGTCCCATCGCGAGCTGGGTGTCCTGCCGGTGTTGGTACGGCGGTGGGGAATCTCGATCGAGGTGTTTCTCGCCGAGCAAGGCCTTCTGCCCGCGCATACAAGAGGTAGGGCTTGCTTTTGGTCTGGTCGTTAGGAGACGCGAGGAGGTGCGGTGGTACCATGTCGCCCCCCAGTGGTCGCGAAGATGGGTCGTTGCGGGCAGTGTTTAACTGTAGTACCGCTTAAGTTTCTCGGCATTCCATGGTCGAGCTAGTTGTTCCCCGTGCAGGTTTTCGAGGTAGTAAGCCCCGTGCTCTGTCTTGTCGCGGACACGGTAGGGACCTTCCCAATTCGCGGCTAGTTTGCCCTCGTGTGAGTTTTTCTGGTTTCTGCGCAAGACTAAGTCGCCGATTTGGAAGTCGCGTTTCAGGACTTTGTTGTCGTGGCGAAGTGCCACCTGCTGTTTCAGCCGGGCTTCCCGAAGTGCTGCTCCTGATCGAATCTCCTCGACGAGGTCGAGCTCCACTCGTAGGGCGTCGTCGTTGTCTTTGGTGTCGAGGGGGGCGTCAGTTCGTCTAGATGGCTCGCGTTACTCGACCGGGATCACTGCTTCGGTTCCGTACGTGAGGCAGAATAGGGTTTCCCCCGTGGTTGAGTGGGGCGTAGTTCGGTACGCCCAGAGGACGTTGTGGAGTTCCTCGACCCATGCCCTCTTTACATCGCCGAGTCATCGTTTTAGTCCCCTGAGTATGACCCCGTTCGCAGATTCCGCCTGGCCGTTTGTCTGGGGAGGTTCGACCGAGGTGAAATGGTGTTTGATTCCGAGCTTGGTGACGAAGTCGCGGAAATTTTTGTCCGTGAACTGCGTGCTGTTGTCTGTGACGATGGCGAGCAGGACCCCGAATCTCGCGAGGATGTTTCGTTTGTAAAATTGGAGTATGTTGTGGGCCGTGATTTTGGTCAGGGCTTCGGCCTCGATCCATTTGGTGAAGTAGTCCACGCCCATGATGAGATACTTGTTCTGATAGGATCCTAGAGTGAAGGGGTCGATGATGTCCATCCCCCACCAGGCGAACGACCACGGGGAGGAGAGGGATTTTAGCTCGGTCGGTGGAGTGAGGTGCATGTCCCCGTGTCTTTGACATTTGTCACATCGCTTGACGTGCTCCCTCGCGTCTATTTGCATCGAAGGCCAGTAGTATCCTGTTCGTAAGGCCTTCCTCGCTAGGGATCGTCCTCCGAGGTGCTGCACATTGATGCCCTCATGGATCTCCTCCAGGACGGCTGTGGCCTGGGAGTTGTCGATACATTTGAGGAGTGGGGTCGCGAAGCCCATGTGATATAGTTTGCCCACGAGGAGGACGTACGAGCAGGATTGTCGTTTGGTCACGCTTGCCTCTTTAGGGTCGGCTGGTAGGCGGCCCGCGCTGAGGTAGGCGTGTAATGGTGTCATCCAACAGTCGGTATCCCCTATTGCATTGATGTCGAGCGGGGCGTCGGCCGCTTTGGTGCTCGGTTGCGATAGAACTTCTTGGATGACCGATTTGTGGCCGCCTCGCTTTTTGGTGCTCGCTAACTTTGAGAGAATATCGGCTCGGGTGTTCTGCTCGTACGGGACGTGTTGAATCTCCACGGAGTCGAAACTTTGTTGTTTTTCGGTGATGAGTGCTAAGTATTCGACGAGGTTGTCATTTTTCGCTTGATATTCTCCTCGTACTTGCGAGGCGACCAGTTGGGAATCTGTGTAGATTTTAATTTCTCTGGCCCCGAAGTCGGATGCCAGGCGGAGTCCGGCCAGGAACGCTTCGTACTCGGCTTGGTTGTTAGTCGTCAGGAAAGCCAGCGTGAGGGAAACCTCTATGATGGTGCCCTCTTTGTTGTCGAGGATGATGCCTGCTCCGCTGCCCGTGGAGTTGGAGGAGCCATCCACGAAAATAGTCCAGATGTGGCTCCCCGTGGTAGGGTCTGGGGAGGAGGTCATCTCGGCAATAAAATCGGTCGGGGCTTGGGCTTTGATGGCTTTCCAGCCTTCGTAGACGATGTCGAACTCAGATAGCTCTAACGACCATTTCAGCATGCGTCCAGCCATGTCGGGTCGGCCGAGGAGCAGTCGAATGGGCTGGTCGATGCGGAGCACGATGGTGTGTGCTAGGAAGTAATGTCGGAGCCGTCGTGTAGCGGTGATGAGGGCTAGGGCGACTTTTTCGATTAGCTGGTATCAGACTTTGGGACCGTGGAGGGCTTTGCTCGTGAAGTAGATTGGCTTTTGCCCCTCTTCGGTTTCTCTGATGAGAACAGCGCTGACGACCTCGTTAGCTACGACCAGGTATAGGTATAGGGTTTCGCCCATCACGGGTCATGTCAGCACCGGTGGTTCGGACAGGACGCGCTTGAGGTGGCGGAGGGCTTTCTCGCACTCCTCTGTCCATTCGAACGCGGTCTCCTTCTTGAGTAGTTTGAAAAAGGGGAGGGCGTGCTGTGCAGATTTGGTGATGAACCGGGAAAGTGAGGCGAGCACGCCGTTGAGGGATTGGATGGACTTCTTTAAGATGGGGGTGGTGATTTCCGAAAAGGCGTGACACTTGTCCGGATTCGCCTCGATCCCATGCTCGGTCAGGTAGTAGCCGAGGAATTTTCCTGCGCGGACACCGAAGGTGCATTTCTCCGGGTTGAAGCGCATTCGGCAGTTCCTCGCTATGTCGAAGAACTTTCTGAGATGGACTGTGTGGTCGACTTCCTTGCAGGACTTGACGATCATGTCATCCATGTAGACTTCGAGCATGTCGCCGATTTCGCCCTGGAAGACGTTGTTCATCATCCGTTGGTACGTGACGCCGACGTTCTTTAGGCCGAAGGGCATTACGTTGTAGTAATAGTTGCCCGACACCGTCATGAAGGCCGTGCTCTGTTTTTCGTGCTTGGCCATCAGGATCTGGTTGTACCCCGAGTATACGTCCATGAAGGACAAGAGCTTGAAGCCCGCGGAGTTGTCGACGAGTTTGTCGATGTTAGGGAGAGGGTAGGCGTCCTTAGGACATGCCCGGTTGAGATCGTATAGTCAACACACATGCGCCATTTTCCATTATTCTTTTTAACGAGTACAACGTTGGACAGCCAGGTTGAATACCGGGCTTCCGAAATAAAATTCGCCTCTAAGAGGTCTTTTACAGCTTTTTCAGCCGCCGCCGACTTTTCGGGAAACTGTCTACGCCTACATTGAACTACGGCCTTCGCGGTCGGGCTGATGGACAGCTGATGGAAGGCGACCTCAGGGTCGAGTCCAGGCATTTCTGCGGCGCTCCAAGCGAAGAGGTCGGCGTTCTCGCGGAGACAGGTCTGTAGCTATTTTTCGCTAAGTCTGGGAGTCCGACGCCGATCTTCACGGTTCTGCTCTTGTCCTTCCCGAGTGTGACGATCTCGAATTCACCGTCCGAGATGGGGCGTGCCGGGTGGGTGGGCTGCCCGTTGGACTGGTTGGCTTCGCTGGTCCTTATTTCGTGATCGTGCTCTTCGGTGAAGCGGCTATCGAGGTCCACGGATCCGACGAGCTCCTTTGGTTCTCTCTTCGGCGTCATGGTTGGGGTTGCCTTCTTAGTTGCTGGAGCGACAATGTCCAAACCTTTTAGCGCAGCCTTGAAGCACCTTTGGGCTGCCTTGATGTCCCCGTTCAGGGTCACCACGACCCCCCGCTTCGTGTAGTACTTCATCTTTAGGTGGACGGTGGAAGGCACCGCGGTGAGTTCTGCTACCGTCGTTTTGCCCAGGATACAGTTGTAGAGGGACGGGCACTCGATGACTAAGAAACGGATGCTGATCTCCCTGGCCGTTTCCTCTTCCCCGAAAGTGACTTTCAGCTCCATGTACCCCCAAGGTCTCGTCGTCGTCTCGTTGAACCCCTGAAGGTCGGAGCCTATGTAAGGGGACAGGTTGGATTCGTCGAGTTGGAGGGTCGTGAAGAGGTGGGTGTACATGATGTCCACCGAGCTGCCTCCATCGACGAGGATGCGTCTGACGTTGAAGTTCTCCATCCGCTTCCGTATCAGCAGGGGGATGTTGGAGTTGCGGGAGCCCCCGGGGAGTTACTCGAGGTAGAATATGATCGGATTGGATCGACCGCAAAATCTTTCGAGCGTGCTCATCTTACCGGAGTTGCTTGTGATAAGCTCGTCGAATTTTCTTTTCACCGATCCTATGGACAAGTTCCTTGTGGCGTCGCCCGATATGACCATGGCTCTAGCAAAGTATTCTCACCGGCTGGTTGGCCGTACCGGCTCTCCAGGTAGGTCGGGGCCGTCTGGGAGGCCGGACTCTCTGTCTGCGAACCAGTCCTCGGAGCGGCTGACGCATAGTGCGACCTGGAGTCCGTTGTCTCCGTCGGAAGAGAGGAGCTATTCGACTTTCTTGGCCTCGGGGGCTTCTTGCCTCGGGGCCTCACCCCCCGGGTGTACCTCTTTAGGTGGCCGTCCTTAATCAGGATTTCAATCGCGTCCTTGAGATGGATGCAGTCTTCCGTCACGTGCCCGTGGCTCCTGTGGAATCGGCAGTATTTCGACTTGTCCACATTGGGTTTGGGGGGCGTCGGCCTGGGGAAGCATACACCTCCATTAGAAAATTCGGTTTTGGCGCACTCGGCCGGTATGTGCTCGCGGGAAGCGACTAAGGCCGTGTATTCCGTGAATCAGCTGGCGAGGCCGCGCTGTTCACGTTGTTCGAGGGGGAGATCTTCCCGACGGCGGTCACCTCCACGCCGCTGGCTTGAGGCTCCGTCATCTTGGTGCCTGTGGGGGCCCTCCCTGTCTCGGGTGTCTCGTGCGGAGTTGGCTGCTTGGGTTTCCTCGAACCGGATATAATGTGCGGCTCTGTCGAGGAAATCCTGCAGGGAAGCTGGTCGGTGTATGCCCACGGCCTCGTAGAACTTGGAGTCGCAACGTAGACCCTGCTCCATCAGGTAACACTTCATCTCGTCTGACGTCGTTACCTGTACTGCTTCCCGTGTGAATCTTTCAATGTACTTCCGGAGAGGCTCGTCGGGAGCTTGGATTATCGCGCCGAGGGCGGCCTCTGTCTTCGGGTGGCGCCGAGACGCTGTGAAGTTTTTTGAAAATAGGTCCTTCAGGACCCTCCACAACGTAATAGATTCGGGCTCTAGACTTTTGTACCATGTCATGGCGCCTTTCCTTAGGGTCGTCGGGAATAGCTTGCACTTGATAGCTCCTCGGACGTTTCGGTAATCGAGCATGGCCTCAATGTCTTCTAGATGATCGTCCGGGTCGGAGGTACCGTCGTACGTCGAGAACGCCGGGGGCTTCTCCATCCCGTGGGGGATGGGGGAGACCATAATTTCCCTGGACAAGGGAGTCCTGTAGTCATCTTCGTCGCTGAAAGCGGGTGACCGAGGAGGAGATGGGTCGTTTAGTATAGGCACCTGGTTTCGGGTCCTCGGCCTTCTGACTGGGGGTTCGACGCGCGGGGGCCTGACCGGGATTGCTGTTGTGTTCTGCCGCCTCCCGCGAACTTGTCTCGTCGGGGATCTGGTGCGCTCCCACACTACTTCCGTTCGGGGCCTCTCCAGCCGAGGTCGTCGATTTCTGGGTTGAGGCGAGGGACTCCTCGAGCCCCCATTCTGGTCTTCCCACAGAGGGGACCTTGGGGGGACCTCCCGCTCCAGCGCTCCAATTCGTGCATTCTGCTGAAACAATAGCTGGTTCGTCTGGTTGATGGCCGCAAAGAGGGCGGCCACCGTTGGGTCCGCTCCCACCGAACCGGGAACGGGTTGGAACGCCGCTAGGATCTGGGGTCGGCTGTCAGCCTGGTGTGTCGGTTCTACGGACGACGGAGACGCAGTCTGACTGTCTCTCTCGTCGGTCTCTGCTGGGCGTGACGTCTCCGTTTGCTTGCTGCCATTTGCGGCAGCGTTGAGCATGAAGTCGTGCATGGTATCGTCATGGTGTGGGCTAGCCATGATCATGAAGTGTTGGTGAAACTTTGGTTCTCTGCTCGGAGTAACGGGGAAGTTTCCGTTCCCACAGACGACCCCATTGATCTGACCTGATCAGAAGGGGATCACTGGCTGGCCTCACGCTGTTGGACTGCTACCTGTTCACCTGTGTTGAGGAGGAGAAGGGGGGTGTATCTGCAAGACACTCCGATGCCAAAGTAAGGAATTGGGCAGAGTGAGGGCAAATTACAGAAAGGGCAAGATGTGAATTACCTGACCCTCTTGTGAAAGAGGGTATTTATAGAGAGACCCCAGCGCTGGGCCAACGGTCACTTGTGTTGGGCTGGATTGCCAGGCCCAACCCAGGTGACTGCTAGGGCTTACGTGGCGTAGTGAATACCAGAATGTGGTCTTCGCCCTAGTCCAACTGTCCCTTGATCTCCGGAAAGTGGGTTTGACCTGCTCTTTCGGAGGTGGGCAGTTGGTTGGTGACGTGTCTCCGCGGAGGGGAGCACGTGTGAAGGACATGTTGTCCTTCCCGACAGGTCTTGTCCTCAGAGGGTAGAGTTCGCCGAGCGGGGAGTCTCCAGCCCGACGTAGTTGGGGTAGGCCTTCCTCGCAGGGAGGCCTTTCTGGCTCGTCGGGGACCTCGTGCCCGACACAGTACTCGGACTGGATAGAGCCTGGTGGAACATTATTGGGCTGGGTCCGCTTGGTCAGCTCGGGCCCCAGGCCAGAACAGTACTTTATTTACATCATTAAATAAAACAAAAACAACATAAGAAAGAAAAAACTGTAAAATAAAAATAAAATAAAAAAATAAACGCAAAGCGGGTCGGGCTGGGTACCCACTTCCCAGACCCGACCCAGGGGTCCAAGTATAAAAACTGGGAAATAAAATTAGGGTTCAAAAGAACCCCAATTTTTTCGCGGCAGCTTGATCCTTACTCTCTTCGCTTGTCCGTCTTCTTCCATTTCATGAGTGCCGCGGCGGCTTAGCTCCTTCTTCCTCGTCTTGCAATCACCGACGGAACTTCCCATGGAAGTTGGTTTGGTGCTTTTCCCGTCTACTTTCGCTTGCATGTCCTCCTATCAGGTTCACCTGAAAATAAAACGAAGAAGAAAAACAAAACATGGAGGAACCCTCACCGATTTCACTCACGGCGGTTGTTTTCGGATGGCCGGTGAGTTCGTCCGATCAGTGATGTTCCGATGAGGTTTCGGCTTTGCGGCGTTCGCCTGTGGTGAGTCACGGTAGCTGTTCCGCCGACGGCGACTGGCGATGCTTCGTGTCCGTTAACGGACGGTGATGGTGTTGCCGTCGTCTAGGGTTGGACGACGATGGTCTGTGATTCCGGTCGAAAGCCTCTTCTTTTCCTTCTTGTTTCGTTCTTTTGATGGTGCTTCTTTCTCAGCTGGAGGTGATGATGATGGGTCTACAGACTCTTCTGAACCTCTCTTCGGCGATGATGAAGAGCCGTTACCGGATCTCTGAGCCGCCGTTTTCTCTGTGTTTTATCTTAGGGTTCCCCTTTGATTTAAAGCTAACGATCCTTATATGTTCTTTGAATTTTGTTATATTGTGGGATTTTTCTAAGATTTTGCAGCAATTTTCGGAGATCGTTGTTGGTATTTTTGACCGAGCTTGATTTGATTATGGTGACAAATCGAACCGTTTGACCCCGCGATTTTTCTGAAAAGTTACGTTGTTGTTGGTTTGATACTTGAACCGGTTCTTCCTTGAACCGTTTGAACTTGTTTGAACTGGTTTTCAGATATTTCTTGTTTGAACTAGTTTTCAGATTTTTCTGGTTTGAACTTGTCTGGATTTTCTCTGTAGGATTTTCTGAATTGGGTTTTTCGGAAAGGTTGGCGTTAAGGTCCAACTTTGGGCAAACCGCCTTTCGGGAGCAATCACTTTTCTCCAACCGGCTTTTCAAATAAGTTCTTTTAGCCACAACCGCTTATTTCAAAAGCAATTTTCCTCTTCTCTTTCTCGGTGCCTCGGAAAAATATAAGAACACAAGCTGCTTGATCCGGCCATCGGCCGAGAATTGGGTCGGGAGCCGGAGACGGAGAAAAATCCGTTACCCTCCCGACACCCGATGATGACACTGCTCTGAGGGTGTCAAACTTAACTGATAAAACTGTATTATTTGGTTATTTTGAATTGCAGGTTCGGAGACATGATCAGAAGCTCGGGAATAGTCGGAGAAAATCATAAGACTTAGAAATTTTATGACTTTTTATATTTCATGAAAAATGTAATTTTATTTATTTTGTAATTTTATTTATATAATTTTTTTGTAATTTTGTTGTAAAGAATTTAAATCTAATAATAAAAATTCTTTATTATTTTCCCTAAAACCTTTTTATTTATTATTTTTGTAATTTTTGTAATTTTGTATAAAATGTAAATAAATTTTAGTTATAAAAGAAAATGAGAATTTGAATATATGTTTTTATTATGAAATGAAAACTAATACAAAATGTCATAAGTTAACTCAAAAATTAAGTTAAGTTATTTACAAATAGAAATGAGAACAAAATGTTTAAAATTATAAAAATGAAAGGAAACACCTACTTAGAATAAACGACATTATTTCACAAATGCAATGATGCCAACAATAAAAATTGAAAAGAAACTGATGGATTCAAAATAAAGTGTACATGACATAACACAAAATTGATTTTAAAATATGAAAAATAAATGAAGTGCAAATGATTTAAAAATAAATGAAATGAAGATATATTTCCCTTTTTTGAAATGAATTGTTTAAAATGATACAATATTATTTAAGATATGAAGTTATTTAAAATGAAATAAAAATAGAATGAATTGTTTGAAAATGAAATAAGAATAAAGTTAAGAACTAGCGTAGAAATGATTTATAATAAAAATGAAAATGCAATACAACGGATTTAAAGTGAAATGAAACGAAATGAAATTTCCAATTTTTATTAATTCTCAACTCCTCCAATTTATCCGACTAATCCCATCCCTGCCATAACTTCAGATTAAACTTTCCAGCACTTCACCTCGGCCCTGACCTACATCCACTAACTCAAACGGCTCAACTGTCTTAACTATAACTAAAAATTCGTAAATTAACAATCGGCCGCGAACAAATGACCGTTTTACCCTTCATGAACCAAAAACCGCACCACATATTTTCTTGCAAAAATCAACCAACTGCACGACCCGTTAGTGGTCAGTTAAACGCGGTGCAAAAGTGCGATGGAATGCAAGATGATTCGACTAAATCTTAGGGCAAAATTTGGGGTATTACAATTGCCCCTATTTAAATAACTTCACCGGATGATTTGAGCGACGAAGGCTCGGGAAATCATTGTGGAAGGGATTTAAATATAGATAACCAAAAATTTTGCCCTTAGATGCAGCGATATGCAGTGCTATGGACAAAACGAACGAAGCAATAATGCCGACAATGCCATGAATCTGATATGATGCGTATGATGGAATGATAAATGTAAGGATGCAGACGACACGACGACACAGAGGACAGACGCGACGCATAATCCATACTGGGGAACACGATGCACTGGGGAAATCTAAAGGGATGGCTAACTGGTACTAGCATGACCAATTGTTACCTTTTGAAAGGGAATGGTAAGAGCGGGATCCTCAATGAAGATGGCACTGGTGAGATGGCCTCCACTGAGGAATATCTAAGAGTAAATGTTTAACAAGTTCAGGCATGACCGGTTGATACTCTAGGGTAAAAGTAAAACTGGATCTGCACGACTGTAGGATCGATTACCAGAATGATGGAGTATTGAGCAAAGAATAACATCCGAGCTTCTAGAAACTCTCCCTCGTGACAGGATCAAACAGAATTTTCAGGAATCCGTAAAAAATATACAGGATAAAAACCGACTGTATGTCAAAATAAATGGTCTTAAATGGGAAACGCCCTGATAAGCTTTCTCGAGAGAGAACTGCCACCTATCGTCGAAAGGGGCTTATATGCCAAACTGTATAAGCTCTCAAATAAAGAGACTGTTGCTTATCTGTGGATAATAAATGAATAACATAAACTTCTTCACGTCTCAAGTCTGTGCTCCCTGGACATGATTCGGTCTCTTCTTTTGCTAAAGGATAAAACGAACTTCTTCATAATTCAAGATTCATGCTCTCCTGAATATGATTCAGCTATTTCTTTTACTAAAGGGTAAACGAAATTCTTCATACTTCAAGATCCATGCTCTCCTGAATATGATTCAATTCAAAACCTCCCTGCACTTTAAAATGAAAAGGAAAATGGATGCCCAGCTGCTCGATGGAGATGGCCATTTGCTGCAAGTCATAGCGAAGATAGGATACGCTTCTCAGGCGAGAAATACCGCTTATTGATAGGCTTCTCGGGTGAGAAGTGCTTGTAGAGATGGTAACAGGTAATGTAATGAAAGAACAGTGTAAATTGTAATGAAGGTTGTACTGAAATAATGAGCTCCTTGTACGAGAAGATCAATTGTAGAGTGTAATGAAAAATTATAATGAAAGTTGTAATGTAAATTGTAATGAAGGTTGTAATGAAAGTTGTAAGGTAAATTGTAATGAAGGTGGTAAGCTCCTTGGCTGGGAACTGTCGCATATCTGCAAAGGATTGTAAATGCTCTTCTTGAAAGATAGTGCAAAATAAATGCACGCTCAGGTAGGTTCGGCGACCGACGGGACCGAAACTCATGCTAGAATTGGGCTAGAAAGAACTGACAAACAAGTCTCCATTGAGGAAACAAACTCGATCGGGACTACCTTATCCTAACGCGGAAAGGTAACAGAAATAACCATCGTCCACAAGGGTTGAACTCTATGGGGAAACTTGGAACAAACAAGTATTTTATGCTTAGGGCTGACGATCTACTTGGAGAGAACAGACAAACCCAATTATTCGGCGGTAACGAAACAGGATGATGATAAACTAGAAAACATACAAATGCTAATGCATATGTTAACTTGCGTATGTAGATGGCATGAGTACGTAATGCTTATGCTAATGCATATGTATATGCTGACAAACAGATGAGAGAGGAGACAGGAGATGAAATAAACATCTCGACAGGAATACCCTGGTGACCTCTGCAATGGTACATCTATCGAAATAGGAAGATCCTGATGGTAGCACCAACTCTGGTTTCAAAGCTCTAACTTCTTTGGGGAGAACATAATCCACTTGGGGATACAGTATCAGGATTTCCTCATGGGGATACGATATAACCTCGCTGGAGAGTATGATGTCCTGACTTCAACTGGGGATTCATGATCTATGCATGGGGATAAGATGTTATGACTTCACGTGAGGGATTGCTATTGTGCATCATACTCAGCCAAAGAAAACCTTAGGATCAAAGACTTCTGGGGATAAAATAAATATCCGCTTTGTAGGGAAGATGTGGAGTTAGGCAGTTTCATGAGGATAGCGTAGCAATGGTCTGGGAATAGTACTTCGGCTTCCTGGGGACAGGTACATCCGACTGGGGATAGAAGATATCAAACTTCCCTGAGGAGGGTTCATCAGACTTACTGGGGAGAATATGGCAATCTCCTGGGAGACATTCCTGAGGAAGGTAAGGCAACTTCACTGAGGAACAGAAAATTCCGCTGAGAATGGGTCTTCAAGAACATATATCATTTGGAGGATACCGGGAAAATCTCGGCAACATCGGGAGCCACTGGGGATTTATCGGATGGATCCCAAAAGTGTTGTCAGCTTAAAGTCTCGCTGGGGACTATCACTAGGAAGATGCTGGTATGATAAAATGCTTATGCAACACTGAGACTTATCGGGAAGCGAAGAGATCCTTTACAGATTTCCATGAGTCAAAGTAGCTTTCATTTCCAAATGTATTTTTCGAGAAAATTATTTTTGTTTTGAAAAAACTTTTCACGTTCAAATTTTATTAACAAAAGCAAATTACATCACAGAAATAAAATGGAGGTAAGGTGAACAAGGAAATTGAAAAGCAAAAGGTAAATTTTATTGAAGAACGGTAGCTTGCTAAAGGCATAGCCCCATGGGAAATTACAAATTTGAAATTGGCAATATGGGAACGGTTACATTGAATCCAACGACCTACTGTCCCTAATGACTACGACTACCCAAAACTTTACTTCTAAAGAGAATGATTGGATTTGAAAGGTACTTTGTAAATGTGTCTGCGATGTTCGGTGTCATCCGATGCAGTGAAATGCCCTGTCCCTAACTTTTGCCTGGACCGCCCTTTCGGGTTTTCAATCCACCGGGACGCTCCTTTTTGCCTAAGCCGCCCTTTCGGGTTTTCAACTTAGCGAGCCATATTATTTTTTTTATTATGTTTTTTTATTTTTATTTTTAGGCATAATATTTTCGGACTGCATCGAAATTCACAGGATGTGCGAGCTCTTCTCCATCCATTGTTGTAAGAATTAGCGATCCTCCGGAGAAGACTGTCTTAACAACGAATGGGTCGTCGTAATTGGGCATCCATTTCCCGCGCATGTCTTTGTGAACTGGCAAGATCTTCTTGAGTACAAGTTCTCCTTGTTGAAACTCACGGATTCATACTTTCTTGTCGAAGGTTGTCTTCATCCGTTTCTGGTATAGCTGACCATGGCACATAGCTGTCAAACGCTTCTCGTTGATGAGATTCAGCTGGTCCAATCTATCTTGAACCTATTCAGCTTCATCTAGATTGGCTTCCCTCAATACCCTTAAGGAAGGTAGCTCAACTTCAATGGGGAGGACGGCGTCGGTTCCATATACCAATGAGAAAGTGGTTTCCCCTGTTGAAGTTCGGACTGTAGTTTTGTATCCATACAGAGTGTACGGTAACATCTCATGCCAATCCTTGTAAGTCTTGACCATTTTTGTAGGATCTTCTTGATATTTTTATTTGCGGCTTCAACAGCTCCATTCATCTAAGGACGGTAAAGTGACAAATTGTGGTGCGCAATCTTGAAGCTGTCACACAACTCTTTCATAGTCTTGTTATTCAGATTGTTGCCATTGTCAGTTAAGATTCGACTCAGAATTCTGTAGCGGCAGATAATTTCTCTCTTAAGGAATCGAGCGACAACTTGCTTGGTCACGTTGGCATAGGAAGCGACTTCTACCCATTTGGTGAAGTAATCAATAGCAACTAGAATGAACCGGTGACCGTTAGAAGCTTTCGGCTCAATTTCCCAAATCATGTCAATGCCCCACATTGAGAAAGGCCACGATGAAGTCAAAACGTTCAAAGGTGCCGGAGGTACATGCATTTTGTCGGCATAAACCTGGCACTTGTGTTATTTCTTAGCGTATCAGATGCAATCTGATTCCATAGTTAACCAGTAGTAACCAGCCCTCAAGAGTTTCTTGGACATGACATAACCGTTAGCATGAGTTCCGAACGTCCCTTCATGAATCTCCTGGAGTAACATGTCCGCTTCACGTTTATCAACACATCTAAGCAGAACCATGTCGTGGTTTCGTTTGTATAGCACATCATTGCTGATGAAGAACTTGGATGCCGATCTTCTTAAAGTCCTTTTGTCGAGGTAAGAAGCATCTTACAGATACTCTTGCGTGAGCAAATAATTCTTGATGTCATGGAACCAAGGCTTTTCATCAGTTTCATCTTCTTCAATCACCAGACAGTAGGCGGGTTCAATTCTACATTCAATTCGAATGAGTGGCACTGCATTAACAAATTTGACCTTCCACATGGATGCTAGCATGGCTAAGGCGTCAGCAATATGATTCTCAGACCTGGGAACATGTTCGAACTTAATCTCATCGAAGTATTTAATCAATTCCATAATGTAGGCTTTGTAAGGGACTAGCTTCTCATTCTTGGTTTCCCATTCGCCTTTCACTTGATAGATAACCAACGCTGAATCTCTGCTCACTTCCAGAAGTTTGATTCGGAGGTCAATAGCTGCTTCAAGGCCAAGGATGCATGCTTCATATTCGACGACATTGTTCGTGCATTCAAAATCTAACCTTGTTGTAAATGGGGTATAGCCACCTTTTGGATTCATCAAAACGGAGCCTATGCCATGCCCGTTGTAATGGGAGGAACCATCAAACATCATCTTCCACCAGAGACTCGGTTCGGGACCTTCCTCGGGCTCTGGCTCTGGCTCTTCGAAATCATTTACCCACATAATGTCTTCGTCTAGAAAGTCAAACTTAAGAGGCTCGTAATCTTCGATCGGTTGGTCCGCAAGATAATCTGATAAGATACTTCCTTTGATAGCTTTCTGAGGTATGTACTGGATGTCATATTCTGATAACAACATGTGCCAACGAGCAAGCCTCCCTGTCTGAGCAGGATTTTCGAAAATGTACTTTATTGAATCCATCTTCGAAATCAACAAGGTAGTATGACACATCATGTATTTCCTGAGACACCTAGCAGCCCATGCTAGCGCACAACAAGTCTTCTCCAAAAGTGAGTATCGGTTCTTACAATCAGTAAACTTCTTGCTCAAATAGTATATAGCATGTTCCTTTCGTCTGGTCTCATCGTGTTGCCCAAGTACACAACCCATAGACTTCTCCAGAACAATAAGATACATGAAGAGTGGTCTTCCAGGAACAGGAGGGATCAAGATAGGAGGCTCTTGCAAATAATCCTTAATCTTTTCAAATGCATGCTGACAATTAGGATTCCAATAACCAGTCTGACCTTTGCAAAGAAACTTGAATATCGGCTCTCAAGTAGCAGTCAGGTTAGATATAAACCTGGAGATGTAGTTCAAACGTCCAAGAAAACCTTTGACTTGGGTTTCGATCTGCGGAGCTGGCATGTCTTGAATGGCTCAGACTTTTTCAGGGTCTACCTTGATTCCTCGTTGGCTGACGATGAAACCAAGTAGCTTTCTAGATCTAACACCAAAAGTACACTTAGCAGGATTTAGTTTCAACTGATATTTCCGGAGTCGTTCAAACAATTTCAACAGATGAATCAAATATTCCTCTTCGTTATGAGATTTGGCAATCATATCATCCACATACACTTCAATCTCTTTGTGCATCATGTCATGAAATAGAGCCGTCATAGCGCGTTGATAGGTTGCCCCTGCGTTCTTCAAACCGAAGGGCATAACTTTGTAACAGAAGGTTCCCCAAGGAGTGATGAATGTAGTCTTTTCCCTGTCGGCAGGATCCATCTTGATCTAATTATAACCGGAGAAACCATCCATGAATGAGAAAACTGCAAAGCTAGCTGTATTTTCGACAAGTGTATCAATATGAGGCAAAGGGAAATCGTCTTTTGGACTAGCCTTGTTCAGATCTCTGTAATCTACACACATTCTGACTTTACCGTCCTTTTTGGGCACAGGAACGGTGTTGGCAACCCAATCGGGATACTTTACAACTGCGAGGAAACCTGCATCCAACTGTTTCTTAACCTCGTCTCAAATCTTCAAAGCCATGTCAGGTCGCATTCTTCGAAGTTTCTGCTTGACAGGTGGACATTCTGGCTTAAGTGGTAGCTTATGAACTACAATATTTGTGTCTAAACCGGGCATATCTTGATACGACCATGCAAACACATCAACATAATCCTTCAACAGCTTGACCAATCTCTGCTTGACCTCCGCCCCAAGTCTTGCACCAATCTTGACCTCTTTCTTGTCTTCATCTGTTCCGAGATTAATCAAATCTACCTGCTCCTTGTGCGGTTGAAGTTCTGTGTACTCGTACTCAACCAATTTTGTAAGCTCGGCGGGAACTTCAAAATACTCTTCACCCTCATCTTCAGCTTGGTAAATGGGTGAATCCCAATTAGGAGAGACAATAGAGTCATCGGATTCAACAAGGGTTGTAATGTCACTGCATGTTGAAAGGCTTATTTTTATTAAATGTTCAATGAAAATGCGAGAGAAAATAAAATGTTTTTAGTTTTTTTTTGAAAAGATTTCCAATTTCATTAAAAGGTGAAAGCGAAAAACGCTAATAGAACAAGATGGTACGGGAACAAAATGCATTTATTAATAATTGTTTGAAATGAAAGGTGGCCCTACAAAGCGATCCAATAGCCTTGGGCAGAGCTATGGATTTGAAAACACATATGAAGATTTAAATTAATTTGACAATGGAAAAATGACTGGAATATCTATAGCCTCCCAGTTGCTCAAAGTTGCGTCACTCTTGAACACCAGACTGCTCAGGTCTTCATCTTCATCACTGTTTCTGATGGCATTAACTTGAAAACCTCCGCTGACAAACACTTCTTGAAAAACCTTCGGACGCCCTTTGACAGATGCAGAAACCTTCTCATGAGTTGGTCTGTAACCCAACCCGTAGCGGTCAGTCTTCGTCTTGATACTAATTACTTCTCCCCAACCTTCAGGAATGCCCCTGTCGATCGTTGATCTGGTACTCTTCAAAGATACAAAAGATGGATTACTCTGGAATCCTACAATTTCTTCGACTTCCATCAAAGCAGCATTGGCAATCTCGAGTGTTTGGAATGAAGTTTCCAAAGTGTCTTCATCAGCCTCAATATACCGGAACAACGATAAGTTGTTAACCATTAAATCCTCCTCGCCATGTATGATCACCAACTTGTCATCAACCACGAACTTCATCTTCTGGTGCAAGGTAGAAGTTACTGCCCCAGCGGAATGGATCCAGGGTCTCCCAAGTAGACAACTGTAATTGGGATTGATGTCCATAACTTGGAAAGTGATATGGAATACATGCAGACCAATCAGCATAGGAAGTTCCACTTCTCCCACCACCGATCTCCGTGAACCATCAAAAGCCTTAACAATCAAAGAAGTAGGCTTCACCATAGTGTCTTTGTAAGCCATCTTGCTAAGAACCCTCATAGGCATGACATTCAATGATGACCCAGTATCCACAAGTACTCTTGCTAAATTATCTTCCTGACACTTCACGGATATATGCAAAGCACGGTTATGATTCAAACCCTCTTTTGGAAACTCCTCATCAATGAAGCTGAGAGTATTACAAGCAGTAATGTTAGCAATTACACTATTAAACTGGCCAGTAGTGATATCTTGAGCAACATGAGCTTGAGTCAAGAATTTCTGCAAAGCATCTCTATGTACATGTGAATTTAATAACAATGATAAGACAAAAATTTTGGAGGGAGTCTGGTGAAGCTGGTCCACAACTTTATAATCACTCTTTCGAATTATCCTCATGAATTCAGCGTCCTCGTTATTGGAAACAACCTCCTTATTTTTATCTCTGGCAGGCCCAGAAGTATTAGCAGTTGTCTCCTTGGGTGGTGCCTCATCAAAACGGGGTGTGTAAACACGACCACTGCGAGTCATCCTGCTTGCCCCAGCTATATTGGTCACACTTTCACCATCCGCTTTCACTTCTTCTCTTAGAATGACCTTCCCAGATTCCTTATCAATCGCGGTTACATCATACTTTCAAGGTACAACTTTGGGATCTTTGAACGGAAATGGACTCGACTTTTGAATAATCAACGGTTTCGGTTGGTCCACTATTGGAGCAACAGGAGTCGGTATACTGAACACTGGCATGACTGACTTAGGTGCTGGCAGGTTAAACACTGGCCTCCTACCCCTTGACTCGGGCAGGTTGAGGGTAGGCTCAATTGCGGCTACTTCTTTCACCTTGTTAACTACTTGCAGGAAGCCGTCATCAATCAACCTCTGAACATCTTTCTGAACCATCACACAACCTTTATCACATCCCTCACAGCTTGTACAACCGACATGAGGAACGGATATCAGACCCGCTTCGAACAGCTTCGCATGGAACGCCTTAAGAGGGGTCTTAATCTGTGCTACATCATGAATAAAACTCTCGTCGGGCGAGTCACTAACAGCATTAACAGACGCGTGTGTAGGCAGAGGATTTATTTTGACATTGGGCGGCGGATCATCGAATTACAAAATCTTCTTTTCCAACAGATCTCTCACAATGTTCTTCAAAGCATAACAATTTTCCAGATCGTGACCGGGCGCACCCTCATGAAATAAACCATGAGCGGAGACGTCGTAGTTAACTGGAAAAGGATTCGGAGGTGGTCCCAAAGCTCAGGTGGTAATCAAACCTCGTTGTACTAAGTAAGGGTACAACTCGGTGAACATCATTGGAATCGGTGGGCAAGGCTTGTATGGTCTCCTCAGAGCATTCTGGCAGGGTGCCTGATTCCTCAGTTGTTGATTTGCCGGAGTGTTAGACGCTTACTGATAGTTAGGCGGAGCTTGTTGATAAACTGGAGGCGGATAAACAGGAGCCTGCTGCATAGGCTGGTAAGCGGGAGCTTGAGGAGCCTGTTGACTGAAAGATGGTGCAACAGCAGCCACATATGGGGGTGGAGCATATTGAACCGGATAACCTTGTGGTTGAGCATACTGTGGCGAATATTGGTATTGCTGATTTCCTCTTTTACCCGAAGACACGACATGAGTTTCTCCTTCTTTCTTTTTCTGAGGATTGAGAGAAGACTTCTTAGCTTGGTCCTTCGAACTCGTACTACTAGAACCACTAGACATTTTCCACTCTTCATAGCGAATTCAACCTTTACTCCAACAACAACAATATCAGCAAAGTTCGTAGTCACACTACCCACCATCCTCTCGTAGAACTCGGGACGAACGGTGTCAACAAACCAATCATCTAGTTCTTTATTAGTCAACAGAGGTTCAACCTGAGAAGCAATTTCCCTCCATCGCTGGGCATATTCCTTAAAGGTCTCAGAACTTTTCTGTGTCATACTCAACAATTGACGCCTGTCAGGAGCTAGATCCATATTGTACTTATAGTGCTTAATAAAAGCATCGGACAAATCTTGAAAAGACTTTATGCGAGACTGGTCCAATGTTAAATACCATTTTGACGAGGCACCTTTCAGACTGTCTTGAAAACAGTGAATCATCAACTTGTCATTTTCCACGTGGGCAGCCATTCTACGGTAGTACATGATCAAATGGATTTTCGGGCAAGTAGTCCCTTCATAGCAGTCAATGTTCGGAGTCTTAAACTTTGGCGGAATAACTAGACCGGAAACCAAATAGATGTCTCTAGCAACAACACCAAAGATCTGGTCTCCTTCCATCTTTCTCAATCTTTTATCAATAGTAACAACTTCCTCGTGAAGCCTATCACGTGGTTGGTACCCTCCATCATTATCATCCAGAATTTCATAAACAGGCTCATTAAGATAAGGCTGCACATGAGTGCGGACATTAGCTTGTGTGAAAGTAGGGACCACCTTGTGAGGCTCAGAAACCAAAGGCACAGTCTGTTGAACATTTTGTATAACGGGCACATCTTGTTGAACTAATGCGGCAACAGGAATAGCTTGCTGAGCTGATGTAACAACAGGAGGATGTATGAAACTTTGCGGAAGACCATAAGGAAACTGATTCTCGACAGAAACAACCGGGGGATCCACGGCAGCAGTAGCGTTAATCTCAGAAACCACAGTAGTCTGAGTATCCATCTTTGCATTGATAACCTGGAGCAATTCCGTAATTGTTCCTACATTCCCGCGAAGGTATGCTAGCTCGTTTTTAACGCGATCCATCTCTTGAGCGTGTTCTTCCATCCTTCTTCGAGCTTGATCTCTAGTATTGTATCGACTCAGGGTGACGAAACTGGAAGGCGAGAGAACCGAGTATGAGGAAACCGGGAGACACATGAAATGCAAAATATGATGCAAAATGCGAATTAAATGACTTCAGAGAATTCAAATATTTACGAATATTGCTGAATAAAGAAGAAATTTTTATTAATTGAAAAAAATGGATTACAATCAAATATAAAGTTTTTAATGGAAATAACTAAACAAAAGTTAAAACTGGCCCTAAGGAAGCATTATCCACAACTTTGACGAGTAGGCGGAGAATCGGAGGAAAATAAATCCTTGTAGAGTCTTCTCCTCTTGTCAGAAAGTGCCTTCTCGTTCCTTGACTGAAACTGTTTTTGAAGTTCCCCGTACTCACCGACCATCACATGGTATTTGTTCTTCCATGTTTTCGCTTCATGTTGAGCTTTCTTCAAAGCGATCTTCAATGTTTTAGCCTCGGACATAAAATATTGGACATGTTCCTCTCTCGGAGGCAAAGGATCTTGGCGAGGATATGGTATCTTCAGTTTGATAGCTCTTTTTCGGACCCACTGAAGATAAGGCTCCATGGAAATGCAATTTGGCCTACCCATACTTTCTCGACCTTTCCTATGCAAGTGTCCCCAAGAAGATATAATGTGATCTTGAAGCTCTTTGTTGACTTCGAAGAAGATATTCTCTACGTAGATACTTTTAGGCGGTTCTTTCAAGGGATACCCTAACTGTCGGCAAGCTAGGACTGGATTGTAGCTGATTCCTCCATTAAAACTGAGTAAAGGCATGTTAGTGAAGTCTCCACAACCATCAATGACTAGTATTCCATTATACATGTGATTATACCAATCAATATCAGAGTGAGTTAAGGCCATAACCCTTTGTGACCAACGTCCTTGAGTGGGACTCCACAAAAGAACGGACTTAGGCAAGTGCGAAATAAACCACTTGTACAATAACGACACACAACAGGTAATCACCCCTCCACCACGGAGGTTTCGGAGATGGACTGAATGATAAGTGTTACCCAATAAGGCCGGTACTGGATTCCTTTGCATGAAGATCTTGATGGCATTAAGGTCCACAAATCCTTCAAAATTAGGGAAGAGCAACACTCCATAGATAAGCAAGGCAAGGATCGTCTCAAAGGTATGCATGCTCAAATAATCAGCATAATATTGGGCCTTCTTGATTAGGAACTTCGTAGGTAACCCAAAGATTTCACCTTTACGAGTCATATTCTCCTTAATGTCAGATACCTTCAAACATGTGGCTTTAACAATATCCTGTTCTTTAGGGTCCATCTCCAAGAAAGGGAATGGAGACTTATCCAAAATAGGCAACCCTACAAGCTGAGAATATTCTTCCAAAGTAGGTAATAGCTGATAATCGGGGAATGTGAAGCAATGGTAATCGGGATCATAAAATTGTAGCAAAACCGGAAGAAGTTCTTCGTTCATTTTATATTCCAATAGAGATAACAACCTTCCATACCGGTTACAAAATCCTTCTCAATCTTGGACTAAAGATCCTAGCTTCCTTAGGTCATCTAGCTTAGGACTTTTAAAAGTATATTTCAAAGTTTTTCTTCAATTGTAATCCATAATCCTGCAATATTCATAAATAAGATTTGAATTCCATGAAGTGTAATGCAATGTGATGCTTTTATGGATGCAATGCACATATTATATTCATAAGTCCTAGGTTAAAGGTATGTGTAAGGAGTTAGGGTCTACCCATCCCAATAAGGTATGTACTAAGGTTAGTTGTACCTGCAAAACAAGGTTCTAAGAAGTGCCCAAAGTCATTGGTCCATCCTTCGGATATTATCAACTTTCCGACTGACTCGGGGGTTGATAATATTCTCGAGAGAACCTCTTTTGAGTGTAGCATCACGTACCAACTATTGTAGGAATACTCCCACATAGTTCCCGCACTACGTCCTATATAAGGCCAAAGTGGTGTTAAGGTACTACGGTCCTCAATATCATAGACTCCAATCGAAAATAGTAAAAATTTTCACGACTAACTCGATCAACCAAACCATCTTCGAAAAGGTCTCAACTGAGTGGTGATTCTCGAGTCAACTTGGTCGGGACTCACTCCCGACAAGCCTCGTCGAATATCTCACCTTCCTATAATAAGGTCACTCAAGTCCGGGTTAGGACTTATCTCACAATAACAGGGTACCCCCCAAGCAAGGCACAATAATAATATATACAAGAGAATAAATAATGAAAATATCAAACAATAAACAAAATAGGGGTAACCCTTAAAAGTTATGGCGGTCCCCAGTGAAGTCGCCATTTTCTGTTGCGGTGGAAATAGGATATCAAACTATTAATTAGTTTGAATCACAATTCTTGATTCACAACCGCTCTTTGATTTATCCGAAGGAAAAGGTCAAAAGAGAGAAAACCTATTTTTGCATCGTAAACACAATGCGGGGAGAGACCTAGGTAAGGGGTTGGTTAAGCTTAGGGAAGGTACTAGCACCCTAAACTTCTGTAGTACTCTACAAGAACCTTTTGTTTATTGTATGCTTTTTTATTTTATTTATTATCTTCTTTAATGTATATATACTGAGCTAAAGGTTAAGAGTGACTGAAAAAGATCCAAGGGTTAGTCCTAAGTTTACTCGGCAAGACGTCACATCTTGTGCCTACGTATCCTGGATAGGGAATGAAATCAGAGTAATCGTAGTTCCCCTTGAAAGGGAGGTTAGAAACTTCTTGACTGTGGTCAAGGCTTCAATGGGGAGTAAACGTATCTTAAGGACACACTTACGTGGAGTCTTGAAACTCCTATTTCTATGTTGAAATGTTGAATGGAAATTAGGGTTAAATTAGGGATTCTACGACGAGAAACCCTAAAACAGAGTACGGCGACTCTTTGACCTAAAGTTAGGGTAAAGGGCATTTTCGTCCACGGCGGGACGCCTAGGCTAATTAGGGTTTGAAACGGTCAAGTGTTAGGACTATTGACTCGGAGGTCAAACGTCTAGACCTAATTCCTTCGGAGGGTTAATAACGGTAAATCATGCAAGCAACAGAATTATTACATGGCAGGCATAAAAAATATGAAAATAAAGCAAGCAGTAAATGAAAGCATCGCGACCACTCGCGTAAATTACAAGTCCCAAAATAAAAATGCGAAAATAAAATAACCGCGATCATGGTCTCGCATAAATTACATCCATGCCAAAAAACGAACAAATGAAATAATACTAAACTGAACAAACGAATTAACGGGGGTTAGAGGAAACTAAAACGCTAAACAGAAACTCCATTTCTTTTTGAATTTTTATTGAAAAAAGGAGGATTAGTCTTATGTTTTAATGGGAAACATATTCTAATTGTTTACTAAAAATTTTGTTTTAATTTTAAATAAAGAAATTGATTTTAATTTTTATTGCAAACATGTTTAAATCTTATTTGAGAAAGTGTTTTAATTTTAATCTTGAAAAAAAAGTTTTAATTTTTATCTTGAAAAAAAGTTTTAGTTTTTATCTTGAAAAAATGCTTTAATTTTATTTAATTCAAGAAAAATTGTTTGAACTTTAATGTTTTAATAAAGAAAAAAGCTTTTAAGTTTAAATAATGAAAAAAGAGTTTTAAGCTTTAATAATACAAATTGTTTTAAGTTTTTAATAATAAACTTTTTTAAGTTTTTAATAATAAAATTTATAAGTTTTTAATAATAATTAAATGAAGAATTTTATAGTTTTTTAATTAAATGAAGAATTTTTTCACTAAAGGGATTTTTAATTTTAAATTCAGAAAATAAAGAGTTTTTAATAATAAAAAAAATTAATGACTTATGGTACTTTATTTACATCATTAAATAAAACAAAAACAACATAAGAAAGAAAAAACTGTAAAAAAAAATAAAAAAAATAAATAAACGCAAAGCGGGTCGGGCTGGGTACCCACTTCCCAGACCCGACCCAGGGGTCCAAGTATAAAAACTGGGAAATAAAATTAGGGTTCAAAAGAACCCCAATTTTTTCGCGGCGGCTTGATTCTTTCTCTATTCGCTTGTCCGTCTTCTTCCCTTTCATGAGTGTCGCGACGGCTTGGCTCCTTCTTCCTCGTCTTGCAATCACCGGCAAAACTCCCCATGGAAGTTGGTTCAGAGCTCTTCCCGTCTACTTTCGCTTGCATGTCCTCCTATCAGGTTCACCTGAAAAGAAAACGAAGAAGAAAAACAAAACATGGAGGAACCCTCACCGATTTCACTCGCGGCGGTTGTTTTCGGATGGCCGGTGAGTTCGTCTGATCTGTGATGCTCCAATGAGGTTTCGGCTTTGCGGCGTTCTCCTGTGGTGAGTCGCGATAGCTGTTCCGCTGACGGCGGCTGGCGATGCTTCGCGTCTGTTAACGAACGATGATGGTGTTGCCGTCGTCTGGGGTTGGACGACGATGGTCCGCGATTCCGGTCGAAAGCCTCTTCTTTTCCTTCTTGTTTCTTTCTTTTGATACTGCTTCTTTCTCAGCTGGAGTGATGATGATGGGTCTACAGACTCTTCTGAACCTCTCTTCGGCGATGATGAAGAGTCGTTACTGGATCTCTGAGCCTCCGTATTTCTCTGTGTTTTATCTTAGGGTTCCCCTTTGATTTGAAGCTAACGACCCTTATATGTTCTTTGGATTTTGTTATATTGTGGGCTTTTTCTGAGATTTTGCAGCAATTTTCGGAGATCCCTGTTGGTATTTTTGACCGAGCTTGATTTGATTATGGTGACAGATCGAACCGTTTGACCCCACGATTTTTTTGAAAAGTTACGTTGTTGTTGGTTTGATACTTGAACCGGTTCTTCCTTGAACCGTTTGAACTGGTTTGGTTTGAACTGGTTTTTAGATTTTTCTGGTTTGAACTGGTTTTCAGATTTTTCTGGTTTGAACTTGTCTGGATTTTCTAAATTGGGTTTTTCGGAAAGGTTGGCTTTAAGGTCCAACTTTGGGCAAACCGCCTTTCGGGAACAATCACTTTTCTCAAACTGGCTTTTCGAATAAGTTCTTTTAGCCACAACCGCTTATTTCAAAAGCAATTTTCCTCTTCTCTTACTCGGTGCCTCGGTAAAATATAAGAACACAAGCTGCTTGATCCGGCCATCGGCCGAGAATTGGGTCGGGAGCCGGAGACGAAGAAAAATCCGTTACTCTCCCGACACCCGATGATGACACTGCTCTGAGGGTGTCAAACTTAACTGATAAAACTGTATTATTTGGTTGTTTTGAATTGCAGGTTCGAAGACATGATCAGAAGCTCGGGAATAGTCGGAGAAAATCGGAAGACTTAGAAATTTTATGATTTTTTATATTTCATGAAAAATGTAATTTTATTTATTTTGTAATTTTATTTATATAATTTTTTTGTAATTTTGTTGTAAAGAATTTAAATCTAATAATAAAAATTCTTTATTATTTTTCCTAAAACCTTTTTATTTATTATTTTTGTAATTTTTGTATAAAATGTAAATAAATTTTAGTTATAATAGAAAATGGGAATTTGAATATATGTTTTTATTATGAAATGAAAACTAATACAAAATATCATAAGTTAATTCAAAAATTAAGTTAATTTATTTACAAATAAAAATGAGAACAAAATGTTTAAAATTATAAAAATGAAAGGAAACACCTACTTAGAATAAACGGCATTATTTCACAAATGCAATGATGCCAACAATAAAAATTGAAATGAAACTGGCGGATTCAAAATAAAGTGTACATGACATAACACAAAATTGATTTTAAAAAATGAAAAATAAATGAAGTGCAAATGATTTAAAAATAAATGAAATGAAGATATATTTCCCTTTTTTGAAATGAATTATTTAAAATGATACAAAATTATTTAAAAAATAAAGTTATTTAAAATGAAATAAAAATAGAATGAATTGTTTGAAAATGAAATAAGAATAAAGTTAAGAACTAGCGTAGAAATGATTTATAATAAAAATGAAAATGCAATACAATTGATTTAAAGTGAAATGCAACGAAATGAAATTCCCAATTTTTATTAATTCTCAACTCCTCCAATTTATTCGACTAATCCCGTCCCTGCCATAGCTTCAGATTAAACTTTCCAGCACTTCACCTCGGCCCTGACCTACATCCACCAACTCAAATGGCTCAACTTTCTTTACTACAACTAAAAATTCGTAAATTGACAACCGGCCGCGAACAAATGACTGTTTTACCCTTCATGAACCAAAAACCGGACCACATGATATTTTCTTGCAAAAATTAACCAATTGCACGACCCGTTAGTGGTCAGTTAAATGCAGTGCAAAAGTGCGATGGAATGCAAGATGATTCGACTAAATCTTAGGGCAAAATTTGGGGTATTACACAGCGGTATATCGATCTTCTTAAGTTACACAAGTATGATCAATCAAATTTTTATATGTGATATAATTAACCCTAATACAAAGATGGTATATTGGATATACTGTTTCTATTTCGTCCGTTCAATAACGTAATGATTGTCATTCCTTTGAGCGATCCATGTTCATTTGCTTCAGAATCCGACATTAGTATGGTGAAGCAATGGCATGTCGATCAATCATACTAAATATTAAGTTTATGCTTTCCAAGTTTTAGAACTCATCAAGACTAGTATCGAATAATGTAGGTTTTGCCTAATGCGAAGTGCATGTTCTATATTGGTAAGGTGCGATGGGATAAATGTAATATCCAATTTCCAAAATAACGGGTCAAATTTAACTAAACAAATTATAATAAGATTATATATGTTTAGAAGCAAGTGTTGGGAATGATCCATATGATGTCTTAGAATAAAGAGTTATTCACCCAACTGAAAATCGAGAATTGTATTAGATACAATTGGAAGGAGTTCCTACATAAATAACTGAGTATTGTGTAACCAACCTAACCTAACTTAAAACAAAGTGAAATATGGATCTCGATCCACTAGAAAATATTCCTACGGGATTTTCCAAATCAAATGGTGAGGGTCATTTGGTTTGAGTAAAATAGTGGGAGCATATTTAATTAAAGGCCTAATTGAATATGTTGGTTTTAATTGATACATAAAAATTTCACATTTTTTATGTAGATTCCCATGACAACAAACACCTCTAACAACATTTTATGATCAATCCTTGATAAGGAAAAATTGTCTGGGACAAATTTTCTGGATTGGCACAGAAACTTGAGGATTATCCTCAAACATGATAAAAAGTTGTATGTCTTAGAGACGTCTGTTCCTGAAGAGGAGCCTCCTAGTTCTGCTCCTATGACGGAAAGAGATGCTTATAAAAATCATGTCAATAATATCAATGAAACTACTTGCCTCATGCTGGCTACCATGAATTATGAATTGCAAAAGCAACATGAAAACATGGTAGCTTCAATATGATCGAACACCTAAAGATGCTCCATCAAGAGCAGGCAAGGCATGAGATTTGAAGTTTCAAAATCCCCTTTTCAAGGCAAGCTAGATGAGGGAGCCCCGTTAGGTCCCCATGTACTCAAGATGATTGGGTATGTGGAGAACCTTGAAAGATTGAGTTTTCCCCTAAAAAGAGAGCATCCAGCTGATTTGATCCTGCAATCATTGTCGGAGAGCTTCATTCAACTTGTCCTGAATTTCAACATGAATGATATGGACAAAAGTATTCCAGAGATACTAGACATGTTAAGAACTGTTGAGCAATGTCTAAAGTAAAAAAGGAAGTCCATTCTGATGGTTAGTAATGGAAAGAAGCAGAACAAAAGGCCCACCAAGCAGGGTGGTAAAGGGAAGGGCAAGGAAGTTGATAGACCCAAACCTACTACCCATGCTTTGAATCCCAAAGGAGGCATAGCAAAGGAGGGCACTTGCTCTTATTGCGGTAAGACCGAACACTGGAAGAGAAACTACTCAAAGTACCTGGAAGATAAGAAGAATGAAGTGAAAACTTTGACTTCAGATATTTTTTTTTATAGAAATAAATTTATCTACTTCTACCTCATGGGTATTGGATACTGAGTATGGTTCCCACATTTGTACTAATGTGCATGGGCTAAAAAGGAGTAGAGATTTGGCAAAAGGTGAAGTTGACCTACGAGTTGGAAATGGAGCAAAGGTTACTACTTTAGCTGTAGGAACTTATGTATTTACTTTACCTAGTGGTTTAATAATTCAGTTATAAAATTGTTATTATGTACCTACAATTAGCATGAATATTATTTTCGTCTCTTGTTTGGACAAGTTTAATTTTTCGTTTATAATAAAGAAGAATTGTTGCTCCATTTATTTGAATGATATATTCTATGCTATTGCACAAATGAACAATGAATTGTACGTCCTTGATCTTGAAATGCCAATTTATAACATTAATACTAAAAGGATGAAACCTAACGAGTTAATTCCAAGTTACCTTTGGCATTGTTGCTTAGGCCATATAAATGAGAGGCGCATCTCCAAAGTCCATAAAGATGGACTCTTGGACTCTTTTGATTATGAATCATATGATACATGCAGATCTTGTTTAATTGGAAAGATGACAAAGTTCGTATTCATAGGAAAAGGTGCAAGGGCTGATGATCTTTTGGCCCTCATACATACTGATGTGTGTGGACCACTGAACATACCAGCCATAGGAGGTTTTCAATACTTCATCACATTTACTAATGATTTTAGCAGATGTGGTTATGTGTATTTAATGAAACACAAATCTAAATCCTTGACAATGTTCAAGGAGTTCAAGAATGAAGTATAAAACCAACTAGGTAAGAATATTAAAAGTCTTCGATCAGATCGAGGCGGTAAATATTTAAGCCTAGAGTTTGATGACCATCTAAAAGAGTGTGAGATTCTATACCAAATCACTCCTCTTGGAACAACACAATGGAATTGTGTATCTAAGAGAAGAAATTGAACCTTATTAGACATGTTCCATTCCATGATGAGTCATGTCGATCGTCCAAACTCCTTTTGGGGACATGCACTTATGACAGCAGCTTACACACTTAACTGTGTTTCATCCAAAAAGGTTGAAAAGACACCATATGAGATATGGAGTGGTAAGAAACCACATATGTCTTACATGAAGATTTGGGGTTGTGAAGTTTAAGTGAAACAAAAAATTTCAACTAAGCTTGAGCCCAAATCTGAAAAATGCTTATTTGTGGGGTATCCTAAAGAAACAAGAGGGTATTAGTTTTACAATCCTTCTGAGGGCAAAGTGTTTGTTGCTCGAACTGGAGTTTTATTGGAAAAGGACTTTATTTCCAAAGGAATCAGTGGGAGGAAAGTAGAGCTTGAAGAAATTCAAGAATCATAAAGATTTGATACACCTATGGAGAAATTAGAGAAGGAATCACAAGTAGTTGAGGAAGAGCAACCTGCTCAAGTAGAACAAGACGTTCTTAGCTTGCGCAGGATACATCACCAACCACAGAGATATGGATATCTCGTAACTGATCATGGTGATGTATTAATCATGGATCAAGATGAGCCTGTAACCTACCAAGAGGCCATAATTGGTCCTGAGTATGATAAATGGCTAGAAGCCATGAAATCTGAAATGGATTCCATGTACACAAACCAGGTTTGTACCTTGGTAGAGCTTCTTGTAGGAGTTAATCCTATAGGATACAAGTGGGTCTTCAAAAAGAAGACTGACATGGATGGTAAGTAATATACCTATAAGGCAAGACTGGTTGCTAAAGGCTGTAAACAAATTCATGGGGTATACTATGATGAAACCTTTACACTAGTTGCAATGCTTAAATCATTTAGGATTTTACTTGCTATTGTTGAATATCATGATTATGAAATATAGAAGATAGATGTCAATACTGCTTTCCTTAATGAGAATCTTATTGAGGATGTGTAAATGACACAACCTGAAGGATTTGACATACCAGAAGAAGCCCAAAAGATACACAAGTTACAAAAATTAACCTATGGATTGAAGCAAGCTTCCAGAAGCTAAAATCTTCGTTTTAATGAAACTGTAAAATAATATGGATTCATAAAGAACGAAGATGATCCTTGTGTCTACTAGAAGGTTATTGGGAGCATGATCGTCTTCCTGGTATTATATGTAGATGACATATTAATCATTAGAAACGATGTCCCTACCTTGCAACAAGTGAAAACTTCGTTAGGGAAATGCTTTTCTATGAAAGACCTTGGTGAAGCAGACTGTATATTAGGAATCAGGATCTAAAGAGACAAATCATAAAAACTGCTTGGCCTAAGTTAGAGTACATACATAGACAAAATGTTGAGACGCTTTAATATGCATAATTCCAAGAAAGGATTCCTACCCATGCAACATTGCTTATGTCTATCAAAAACACAATCCACTTCAACTAAGGAAGAAAGGGATCACATAAATAAAACTCCATATGCATCTGCAATAAGATATATCATGTATGCCATGTTATGTACTCGACCGGATGTCTCGTATGCTTTAAGTGCAACGAGTAGGTACCAATCTGATCCCAGTGATTCTCATTGGGTAGCTGTTAAGAATATACTTAAGTACTTGATAAGGACTAAGGACTCATGCTTGGTATATGGGATTAGGAAGAGCTTGTTGTAATTGGATACAACGATGCTAGGTTCTAGACAGATAAGGATGACATCAGATCACAATTTGGTTATATGTTTTGCTTAAATAATGGCGCTGTGAGCTGAAAAAGTTCAAAGCAAGAAACATTTATTGTTTCTACAACCGAGGCCGATTACATTGTTACCTCAAATGCAGCAAAGAAAATTGTTTGGATCAAGAAATTCATTAGTGAACTTGGCATAATCCATAGCATTATGGATCCCATTGATCTTTGTTGTGATAACAATTGTGCTATAACACTATCTAATGAGCTTAAATCTCACCAACGATCCAAACACATACTTAAGCATTGTCATCTCATTTGAGAGATAATAGATCGGGGAGATGTGAAGATATGAAAAATACCTATACTTGACAATGTTGTTGACCCACTAACAAAGCCTCTTGCGCAACAGAAGTGTGATGGTCATACTAGATCTATGGGTATTATGAGTATGCATGATTGGCTCTAGTGCTAGTGGGAGATTATCGGTGTAAGCCCTAAAGGCCAATACTTTTGGTACTTGTATCGAATTACTTGTTATTAATAAAAGACATTTCTTTATTATAGTTGTTTTCCATAATAATAAAGTCCCTAAAATAGCTAGTTCGTTTAATGAAATATTAAGTGTGACTTAATCATGAGATCCCATTAAACATAAAGACACTATTCTTAAAGCATCTGTAGTCGAGCTTTACTGTGAATTCAGATAACCTTAAAGTATTAAGACTATTATGTAGATAGACTGATGATCACATCTCATGGATCATGGATAAGGAGTTATCAAGTCTTAACATATGTATGAATATTATGAGTAATATTTATACTGGATTGATCCGCTATGAGAGTACTACATATAATGTTGTACAAAGTGTCATAAGTTACTTTCATGGTAATAGTGGTGTATACCACCCTTCGACTTGAAACTACTATGGACCTTAGATGTAGAGTCGAGTAATTTATTATTGATCTAACATTGTCCATAACTGGATGACCATAAAGACAGTTGATGGGTACTTCATAAAGCAAGTTAAAGGAAATGAGTGACCTAGATGGAATTTTCCCATCCTGCATAACAAGATAAATGTCTAAGGGCCCAATATTGAACTGGACAAGGATGACACGGTATATGCCTTGTGTTCAATATAGACATACGGCAAAAGGGTAATTATACACACAAGTACTATCACAAAAGGTTTTGTCAGATCACATGACATTTTCGTGACTTGGGTAGTGATCGCGACTTTCTATGTCTAACAAATCTAACTGCAAGTGCACAGTCTATCGCGTAGTAATAATAGATATCGATCCCACAGGGACTCGTAATCAATCTAGTATTATCGGGTGTTACGGTGTTTAGCTAGGTCGATTTGGTTTTAAGTTGAATAATAATAGAGTAGATGCGTAAACCAAAGGGAACTAAGGTTTTACTTAAGATATGAATTTATGAATCGATATGCAATAATTTTGTTCTTCGGGGATTTGACAACTTATTGGCGTATTAAATGTTTTCAAACTTAGTTTAAGAAGAAAATAGTGATTTAAAGACTTTTGTCTCACGATGGTTGTTGACGCTAGTCGCAACTTTAAGGCGGAACGTATGCTTTCGCTATCCCGTTCGGGGTTAAAGTTACCTTTTGAAAATCTCTAAGTTCTAATCCTTTTTAAAGCGCTTTCGCTGTTTTTAAATCGAATGCCTAGTTTTTACTATCTGGTCTTAGCCTCAGCTGTCGCTTGTTGGTTCGTACCTTAATATGGTTTCTCACTGTCGTGGCAAAACCACCATAAATAGCTTCTCACTGTCGTGACAAAGATTTATTTAGAATTTTGATTAAAAACTAGAACCATAACTGAGTTTTTGAAAAGAGAAAAACTACGCCAATTATTATTAAATTCCGTCTGAATTATTATTACATATCGATTACAGTAGTTTAGCTAGACATGGAAATAGAAATGGTAATACATAAATAAAAATAGTAATTAATAACATGCATCATAATGAAAACTGAAATTACGATTAAAATTGAAAACCTGTAAATATTCCAATTGGCCTTTGGGCAGATCCTCCACAAATGTTGGCAGGATTCTGGTCTTGGTGCCAATTGATCGTACAAGGGAAATGGGAATTATAAAATATCAAAGAATGCAGAGAAGGAAAAGAGAAACAAATAAGAATAGAATAATGGAAAGGTTGCTCTGAAGACGAATTGGCAGCACTTCGTTGTCTTGAATGCGGCTCCCCTTTTCAGGTCCCAACCTCTTCCTTTTATAGAGGGAAAGTATCTAACGGTTATTCCTTCAGGAAGTGGGTTTGAGGCAGAAAAATAGGAGTTAGTGGCCACACTTTTGGTCTTTGAGGGGAGAAATTTGCACGTGACTTCATTCTGCCACGTTCTGGCTGCATGACGGTCGTCATGGCTGTGTGACGGTCGTCACACGCATGACGGTCGTAACAGCTGTATGATGGTCGTCACATCAGTCAGGCTCGTTTCTTCTGGTTTTCACTTGGTTTTTCGTCCATTTTCCACTTATTTTTGCTCCTTTTCTTCATATTGCTTTGCTTGGACATGTTCTTCGAATACCTGCATAATACTTAGACAAATAGCATGGAATGCCCCGAATTCGGAGTGAAATCGGTCAAACATTAGTTAAAACACACGTCATTTTATAGATATATTTTCGCGTTATCAAACTCCCCTAAACTTGAATCTTTACTTGTCCTCAAGTAAAAGTTAGAAAAATGTGGCAAACACGCGGCACGCTCCTCCCTTCCGAGAGGTTTTTCTCAAATTACAAGTTAGGAAGGCCAAGACAAAAATCGAAACAAAATACATACGGTGGTGACACTGAGTTGTAAGTCTTCGAAGGCCTCCTTTTTATGCAAGCCAGTTCCAATCATGCTACTGCAGCTTGGCGTCAAGTTCCTTGCAACAAGTTTTACCCGGTTTGTTCTGGCGCAGTCACATTAAGCCCGTTATCCGTATACTTTCATGGCAAGTCAACCTGTTAGTGGCTATGATCTCTTTTCTATTTCGATTTTTATTTGCACATAAGCTTATGCTATTGATTTCCAAAGACTTTTTGTACCATTGGGCTAAATGCTCGGGTGAGGAGCACCTAACTTAGAAGGGACATGTCTCTATACTCGGGCTATATGGCTTTTCTTCTTCATGATTTTTTCATTTTGAGTTAGAGATCACACACACTTATTTGCATCGGTTTCATTGCTTAGAAGCATTTAGGATGGTGCTGACTGCTTGTATAAACTACTGGGGGCTACGTTTGAGTAGGAGCTTGAAACTTCGGTACGTGTAGGTAGTGAAACGGACTCGCATAAACTGGAGGTCTAAGGTGTCAGGACGGTAATGGAGTTGTTAAAATTTTCTTCTCGGGATTTCCATACTTGATTGAAATTTGGCGTGTCCTCGTGATGCTTAAAGATTTCTTTGTATAGTCATATGAAACGCGGAGAGTTCACATAACGGAGATAAATATATATATAAGAGCTTATTTGCCAAAACCGAAAATTAAAATTTCTTTAAATTCGAAAGAACAAGTACAATGGGAAATAACATGAGCAAGGGAAATGAAAAGGGAAATAACGATCCGCTCCCACACTATCTCAATCAGTGTCCCCATTGATTTGAAGGAATGCGGAAGGGAGATATACAGAAAAAACAACAAAAATGGCAAAAACAAAAAATACTACTAATCCCGTCCTCGTCCTCGATCTCTTCCTCGACCTCTGGCTGGGGGATCACGGGCGGCGAGGTTCAGAGCCCCGGTGTGGAATATGTAATCCCGGAGACCGTCGACTCGCACAGTGAGGTGCGCCATCTCGTCAGCCATGCCGGAATGGATATCGTGCATCATTTGCAGAGACTGCTGGATTTGGCCGGTCTGCTCTCTCTGCCAAGCTTCAAATTCCTCAGCCCTGCGGTTCTACTGCTCCATCATAAGCATCATCTGGTTCTGTTGCTCGATGCAGCGGAGGAGGGCCGCGGATGTGTCATCAGTGGCAAGACGAGGGCGGCGGCGCGTGGAAGGGCCAGCGACAGCAGCTGCGTGTGAAGGCTCAGGCTGGTCGGTTGTGTTGAGCTCTTCCTGAACTTCGTCCCTGGGCTCTGGGATGTTGTCTTGTGTTGGGGCAGCGGTGTCGAAGAGCCAGTTGGCTCTGTCCTCTGGATGCATCTGGGTGCGGGAAGGCATGATGATGCTCTGGATAGTGCGGCCTCGCACTACAGGATGATATCGATCATCACGGCGGGCCTTGATGAGGTGGGAGGCGCGGCAGTGGTCGGTGTCCAGGAATACGGGAGGCATATGGCGGAGTGTCTGGAGGCGGTCGCCAAGACCGAGGCCTATGGCGATGGATGTGACGATGCCACCGAAGTAAAAAGGTTTGGCGCCGCGGTTGCAGTTGGCCTGAATGTGAGCCAAGAGAAACGGGGCAGCGTTAACCGGCTCTGAAGCGAACACACAGCGGAGGAAAAACAACTCCTTCGAGTTGACCTTATGGTCACTGTCACGGGCGAATATGGTGTTGCTCAACACGCGGTGGAAGTAGCGGATAGCTGGGTTATGGATATGAGTGGCGTTCAACGTGTCCCAGCTATCTGGAGTGGTTCTGGTCAGGCTGTTCCAGAGAGGGAAGGCCTCTTGGTAGAACTGATCTGAGATGCGGCGGTGAGCATCGTCGCTGTGAGTGAACTGCAGGATGACGGCGATGCGGTCCTGGGGGACCTGATATTTAGTGCCGAACATCCGGAAGCAGGTGGCACCGTGGAGTTGGTTGGCATCGCCGGATGATGTTGTGTAGGCGAAAGAGCTGAGAAACTCCAGAGTGAGTTGCTCGTAGGTGGGTTGGGGATTGGTGCAGAGATGCCAGATGCCGACTCTCTGCAACATCCAAGTGACGCCGTCGAGAATTCCGAGTTCCGTCAGAGAATTCAGATGAGCATACCGGGTCGGTTGTAGCGACCGTTGATGGAATGCGAGAAAGTTCGTCTGCTGTCGTTCACCGGCCTCTCCTTCGCGGAAGGTGATGTTGCTGAAATCAGGGTTTGCACCGGCCATTGTTGTGAGAGAAGTGCAGATGTTTGAGATTATGGGGTTTCGGAGGATGGTGAGGCGAGGGAGTGCAGTGGGTACTGTAGAATGGTGAATGGGAGGTTGAAAATGGTAGATGTTGGATGGGGGATTCGGAGGGTTTTGATAGGGTTTTGATAACGGGAGAGTGGGGAATTAGGGGAGAGGGAAAGGGAAGGGGCGCAACTCTGTTTAAAACAGAATTGGGGGTTTTTCTGCATGACGGCCGTCAGGGGTCTATGACGGTCGTAACACGCGTGGCGACCATGGTGGAAGTGTGACGACCGTCACATCAGCAAAGTCTGCAGAATCGCAGAATTTTGCTTGTTGGGCGTTTTAACAGTGGAAACTATGGTAATATGACTTACAATGGAATAATGACAAACTAAAAATGAACAGGAAACATAAGTAATGGAAGTACTGAAATGAAAATAACATTAAATCGAAAAATGAGTGTACGGTAGTACAATATCCAAAAAGAGTAAACAGTTGCAAAATGAACTAATTTCGAACAATGTAAAATGCAGTAAACGTAAATTAAAGCAAAAACTAGAAGATCACTCCGTTGGTTTCTTCAAATTGTTGACCTGCTGAACAACGACATTAAATTGGTCGCTAACCAAGTCCATGAAGGTAACGAAATCCATATGAAGCTGCGTTAATTCATCTTTGACAGTGGTTACTTCCAACTTGAGGTCGTCTACAGTTTTCAGAACAATGTCTAGCTTATCTGTGTTTTGTTCAGGCGTGGGGTCAGGAAAATTATGGTAGTTAGGAGGGGTCTCAGGATCGATCTCTACTTCGGACTCATAGTCTTGGTAGTACAAATAGTCATGTGCTTCGGAGACTTGATCACTGTCATACATATAAGCCTGGGGTGTGGAGTGAGGTGATGGAGGTCCCATAGGCTCGTCCAATTCATAGAGCCAATTATCTTTGTTATGGATACTGGTTAGCTCATGGTTGGGCAATGTGAAAAGGTGGACAGGTTGATCAGCTATGAGGTATTCGTAGGCTCTTGGTCCTAAGGTACCTAGAATGCTTCTGTTGAAGCAGAACTGGATGTCCATTGCTCTGAGGTTGCCGAAACGGACGGCTTTGTTCAGGTAATACCTCAGACCAATTTCATGGGCGATCATGGTGACTAGGCCTCCTATTAAAATGGGTGAGTACGAGTCCTGATTTATGCGTGTAAATGCCCTCATCATAAAAGGGACAACATTTACAGGGCGGCCTTGGGAAGCACAGAAAAGGATGAACAGCTCGTCCTTTGAGACTGTTGTGATGTTTTCTTCCTTACCAAATAGGGTATGGGCTAATATCCTATGGAAATAGCGGAAGGCTGGATTGTGTATCTCGTTGTTATGCATGTCGTTCGGTTCTGGGTGATAGTTTCCGGTGATGGAACCCCAAAATTGGTCTAATTCAAGATCAAAATCCTCTTCAATGGCAGTAAACACGAATGGATTGCTAGGGAAGCCTAGGATGTTAGCTAACGTGGTACGGTTGTGTGTTTGGTCTATTCCAAACATTCTAAAGGTTATTAATTCTTTAGTAGATCCAAAGCCATATTCAGGTAGGTAACTTAGGGAGCTAAGGAATTCGAGTGTCAGTTCGCGGAAGGTAGCAAATCGGGTCTTGAGAGCGGTTTGCTCCCAGCCTAATTGGTAAAATAGGTACTGAATGCTATCTTGAATTCCTAGCTTGTCCATGGTTGGTGTATCGTAGTACAGAGTCGAAGCAAATTTTCTTTGAGTCAGTGTCTCGAATCTGGCCTGCTGAGCTCGTCCTCTAAACACAACAGTCGTAACGTCAATGTCGGCCATACTCGTTAGTTGGATAGAATGGAAGAAAAGTAGAATGACTTTTAAAATCCTGGAAAAAGTCACATTCACTCAAATCATAATTTTAAGAAAAATAAAAAAAGTGATAAAAGAAAAAAATATAAAATAAATATAGGTAATGGAAAATAAGATAATAGAAATTTATAGAAATTATAAGTTAATAAAAAGAATAGTTTTAGTAGATTTAGAAGGAAAATCAGGAAAACTTTGGGTTGCCTCCCAATCAGCGCTGTCTTTAACGTCAGAAGCCTGATGATAGCTTGGATATAAGCTAGTCGGGGATCTCGAGCAATTTCATATTGCTCACGTGGTCCCTGTTTTTACTTTGATTATAATGTTTCAAACGCTGTCCGTTTAATATAAACGGTGCGTTGATTTGATTCGTGACTTCAACAGCTCCACTCTTGAGGACTTAGGTGACCTCAAAAGGTCCAGACCACCTAGATTTTAGTTTTCTAGGGAATAGTTTCAATCTGGAGTTGAACAGGAGCACGATGTCTCCCACTCTGAACTGCTTCCAGATTGAACGTTTGTCATGCCATTTCTTGGTCCTTTCTTTGTAGATGCGTGCATTCTCGTACGCGTCTAGTCTTAGCTCTTCCAATTCATGAAGGTTCAAGATTCGCTTTTCGCCTGCCGCAGTGTAGTTGAAGTTTAGTGTCTTAATAGCCCAGAAGGCTTTATGCTCTAATTCTACCGGCAGGTGGCATGATTTTCCGTAGACTAGTTTGAATGGTGTGGTGCCTATCGGTGTCTTAAAGGCGGTCCTATAGGCCCATAAAGCTTCGTTCAACTTTGATGACCAATCTTTCCTGGAGGTTGCGACAGTCTTTTCTAAAATTTGTTTTATTTCCCTGTTCGAAACCTCTACTTGTCCACTAGTTTGTGGATGATACGGTGTGGCTAAACGGTGTTTGACTCCGTATTTAGAAAGGAGTTTATCGAAGATTCGCGATATGAAATGCGAACCACCGTTGCTAATGACGAGCCTAGGCACACCGAATCTTGGAAAGATTACGTTTTAAAGAGTTTAACGACTACTCGCGTGTCATTAGTTGGAGCGGCAACGACCTCTATCCATTTCGATACATAGTCGACCGCGACGAGTATATATTTATTTCCAAAAGAAGATGGGAAAGGTCCCATGAAGTCGATTCCCCAGACGTCAAAGATTTCTACTTCCAAGATTCCTCTCTGAGGCATTTCATCGCGTCGTGAGATGTTACCGGTGCGTTGGCACCGGTCGCATTTTAGTACCGTGGTACGGACGTCCTTCCAGAGACTGGGCCAGAATAGGCCAGACTGTAGGATTTTAGCGCACGTCTTTAAGGTGCTGGCATGACCACCATATGGTGCTGAATGGCATTGGGTGATGATGTCTTCTATTTCTTCCTCTAGGATACAACGACGGTATAAGTTGTCGGCGCCTCGTCTGAAGAGTAGAGGTTCGTCCCAGTAGTAGTGCTTTAAGTCATGGAAGAATTTCTTCTTTTGTTGATAAGTCAGATCCGGTGAAAGCACGCCTGCGGCCAGGTAATTAACGATGTCGGCAAACCACGGCAAAGTGGCTTGAGCATAGATAGCTTCCACGGCTTTTTCCAGTTCCGGTTCTTCCGAAGTAGAGTTAGACATATCGCTTTCCAATTTGGCTATCAGACGTTCGTAAGGAAAGTCGTCATTGATAGGCACTGGTTCTTGTTTTATGCCCTCTATACGGGATAAGTGGTCCGCAACTACGTTCTCGGTCCCCTTCTTATCTTTAATTTCTAAATCGAACTCTTGTAATAATAGGATCCATCTCAATAATTTGGGTTTAGCGTCCTTTTTGTTTATTAGGTACCTAATGGCAGCGTGGTCTGTGTATATGATTATTTTGGCTCCTACCAAGTAGGAACAGAATTTGTCAAGAGCGAACACGACTGCTAAGAGTTCCTTTTCTGTTGTGGCGTAGTTCATTTGGGCAGGGTCTAATGTTCTACTGGCGTAGTAGATAGCGTGAAGCTTCTTATCCTTCCTTTGTCCTAGAACTGCGCCTACGGCATAATCACTCGCATCGCACATGATTTCGAATGGTAGTCACCAATCTGGGGGTTGCATGATTGGTGCGGTGATAAGTGCAGATTTTAGAGTTTCGAATGCCTCTAAGCATTCTTTGTCGAAGATGAACTCAACATCTTTCATTAACAAACCTGTAAGAGGTTTTGTGATTTTCGAGAAATCTTTTATGAATCTTCGGTAGAATCCAGCGTGTCCTAAGAAGCTTCGTATTTCTCGTACGATTTTCAGAGGTTGGAGATCCTTTATGATCTCTATTTTGGATTTGTCAACTTCAATCCCTTTTTCAGAGATGACGTGTCCTAAAACAATGCCTTATCGGACCATGAAATGACATTTTTCCCAATTAAGGACAAGGTTCACTTTGGCGCATCTTTTGAGTACCATTTCTAAATTCGACAGGCAGCTTTCGAAGCTTTGTCCGCATACAGAGAAGTTATCCATGAACACTTCCATGATGTCATCTATGAAATCTGCAAAGATTTCTATCATGCATCTTTGAAAGGTTGCTGGAGCGTTGCATAGTCCGAACGGCATTCAGCGGTAGGCAAAAGTGCCATAGGGACAGGTGAATGTTGTCTTTTCCTGGTCATCAGGGTGAATAGGGATTTGAAAGAATCCCGAATAACCATCTAGATAGCAGAAGTATGAATGTTTCGCCAGTCTCTCCAACATTTGGTCTATGAATGGTAAAGGAAAGTGATCTTTCTGAGTCGCCTTGTTTAGTTTTCTGTAATCGATACACATCCTATTTCCGGTCACTACTCTTTGGGTTATCGATTCGCCTTTCGCATTCTTTACTACAGTAACGCCTCCTTTCTTGGGTACTACGTGTACTGGGCTGACCCATTGGCTGTCGGAGATTGGGTATATGATTCCTGCGTCTAGTAGCTTTTTCACCTCGTCTTTGACTATAGTGCTTAGGATCAGGTTTATCCTTCTCTGATGTTCTCTCGAAGTTTTGCAGTCTTCCTCCAGCATGATACGGTGCATACAGATGGAGGGACTTATGCCTTTCAGATCGCTTATATTATAGCCTAACGCAGTTGGGTATCTCCTTAGGACTTCTAATAATCGCTCAGTTTCTAATTGTCCTGAGTTTGCGTTTACTATTACTGGTCTTTTGAATTCTGTATCAAGGAATTCATACCTGAGAGTTTTTGGTAGCTCTTTAAGTTCTAAAGCTGGGTTTTTCGGACCTGGCATGTGATTTGGAGTGAGTGCTAAGATCTCGTTCAGACTATCATCTTTGTATGGTGCACGCCAGTTGTCGTCTTCACTAATATCAGGGATCGGGATTTTCATGATTTCAGAATATGTAGTTTCCTCCTTTTCTAATTCTCGTATGCATTCGTCAATTACATCTACTATATAGCATGTGTCATCGATGGCTGGTGCCTTCAAGAATTTAGTAAGGATGAACTCTATCTTTTCTTCTCCTACTTCGAATGTTAGCCTTCCTTTCTTTACGTCTATAATAGCTCCGGCTGTAGCTAGGAACGGTCTTCCTAGGATAATTGGAGTAACAGAGTCCTCTTTGATGTCCATGATTATGAAGTCGGTTGGGATATAGAATTGTCCTATGCGTACTAGAACGTCTTCCAGTATTCCAACGGGGTATTTGACTGATCGGTCAGCCAATTGTACGGACATTTTAGTTGGTCTTAGTTCTCCCATATTCATCTTTTTGCATATAGATAAAGGCATGACACTTATACTGGCTCCTAGATCGCATAGAGCTTTGTCTATTACGAACTTTCCTATGACGCAGGGTATGGAGAAACTACCTGGGTCTTTTAGTTTAGGAGGCATGTGGTTTTGAATGATTGCGCTACATTCGGCGTAAGTGTTACTGTCTCGTTATCCTCTATTTTCCTTTTATTAGACAAAATTTCTTTAAGAAATTTAGCGTATGACGACATTTGAGTTATCACTTCTGTGAAAGGAATAGTGATGTTTAGTTGTTTCAGAAGTTCGACAAATTTCTTAAATTGTCCTGAAGTTTTGGAGTTTATTAATCTTTGAGGATAAGGGATAGGTGGTTTATATGGCGTTGGAGGCACATATGTGTTTTCATCTTTGGCGGCTTTCTGCTCGTCACATTCCTTCTTTTCTGTTTCAGACTCCTTTTCGGTTAGTTTATCGGATTTCTGTTGCATTACTAAATCTTCGTTCCTAGGATCTGTTGGGCCCTCCAATTCTTTCCCACTTCTTAATATAACAGCGTTTGCATGACCTTTTGGATTAGATTCAGGCTGTCTTGGAAATGTTCCAGCTGGGGCAGCGGCAGAGGCTTGTTGTAGGGCCACTTGGGATATCTGCGTTTCGAGCATTTTGTTGTGGGTGGCTAAAGCGTCTACTTTTCCGGTCAGCTGTTTAATTTGCTCGCTAGTGTGTATGTTTTGATTTAGGAATTCTTTGTTTGTTTGAGCTTGAGTAGCTATGAATTTTTCCATCATCAAATCGAGGTTTGATTTCCTAGGGGCAGTCTGGGCAGCAGTTGGTTTCTAATATCCTGGCGGAGCACCTGGTGCTTGCAAGGCATTATCGTTCTTGTAGGAAAAGTTTGGGTGGTTCCTCCATCCTGGGTTGTAAGTATTTGCGTAAGGGTTTCCTTGAGCGTAATTTACTTGGTCTGGTGGGATTCCGGCCAGCAATGGGCACTCGGGCGCATTATGAGTGGCGATTCCGCATAACTCACAGTTTGGAGTTACGGCAGCGACGGTTGCAGTGGGGTTAACGGTCAGACTGTCGATTTTCTGTGCTAGAGCATCTACTTTAGCGTTGAACTTTTCAAGGCTGCTGATCTCGTACATCCCACCTTTCGCTACGGGTTTCTCTGCTGGAATGCGTTCACCTCCCCATTGGCAGTGGTTCTGAGACATGTTTTCGATTAGTTGATAGGCTTCGTCGTATGGCTTATCCATAAGTGCACCGCCCGCGGCGGCGTCTACCGTTAATCTGGTGTTATATAAAAGCCCATTATAGAAAGTATGGATCATCACCCAGTCTTCTAGACCGTGGTGAAGACATGTTCTCATCATATCTTTGAATCTTTCCCACGCTTCGTAGAGAGATTCAGTATCTTTTTGTCGAAATCCGTTAATTTGGGCTCTAAGCATAGCAGTTTTGCTTGGCGGAAAATATCTCGCTAAGAAAACGTTCTTCAACTGTTCCCATGTCGTAACAGAGTTGGATGGTAAGGATTGTAACCATGTCCAAGCTCTATCTCTAAGAGAGAAAGGGAAAAGACGAAGTCTTATTGCGTCTGGAGTTACTCCATTTGCTTTCATTGTATCTGCGTATTGTACAAACTTCGTTAAGTGTTCATTTGGATCCTCAGTTGCATTTCCTGAGAATTGGTTTTGTTGTACAGCTGACAGCAATGACGGTTTTAGTTCGAAATCGGTTCGATTTATAGCTGGGGCAGCTATGCTACTTCTAGGCTCCATCTGAGAGGGTGTAGCGTATGCCTTCAGCGGTTTATTTTGAGGTCTTTCAGCCATCTTTGCTTCTTCAACAGGAGGATGAGCTAGAAGATCAGGAATTTTGTGTCTTCGTTGATATTCGACGATGCGCCTTCTTAGATGTAAGAAGCGCTCTAGTTCAGCGATTGTAGGTTGTAAGATTTCGCCTTGTAAGCGAGTACTTGGCATACAATCGAAGAACGAGTAGAGGGAGAGAGAATTGTTAACCTAGTCTATACTGTGTAACAAAGGATTACACTATTGACTAAACGGGTCCCCGACAACGGCGCCAAAAACTTGATCGCGACTTTCTATGTCTAACAAATCTAACTGCAAGTGCACAGTTTATCGCGTAGTAATAATAGATATCGATCCTACAGGGACTCGTAATCAATCTAATATTATCGGGTGTTACGGTGTTTATCTAGGTCGGTTTGGTTTCAAGTTGAATAATAATAGAGTAGATGCGTAAACCAAAGGGAACTAAGGTTTTACTTAAGATATGAATTTATGAATCGATATGCAATAATTTTGTTCTTCGGGGATTTGACAACTTATTGGCGTATTAAATATTTTCAAACTTAGTTTAAGAAGAGAATAGTGATTTAAAGACTTTTGTCTCACGATGGTTGTTGACGCTAGTCGCAACTCTAAGGCGGAACGTATGCTTTCGCTATCCCGTTCGGGGTTAAAGTTACCTTTTGAAAATCTCTAAGTTCTAATCCTTTTTAAAGCGCTTTCGCTGTTTTTAAATCGAATGCCTAGTTTTTACTATCTGGTCTTAGCCTCAGCTGTCGCTTGTTGGTTCGTACCTTAATATGGTTTCCCACTGTCGTGGCAAAACCACCGTAAATAGCTTCTCACTGTTGTGACAAAGATTTATTTAGAATTTTGATTAAAAACTAGAACCATAACTGAGTTTTTGAAAAGAGAAAAACTACGCCAATTATTATCAAATTCCGTCTGAATTATTATTACATATCGATTACAGTAGTTTAGCTAGACATGGAAATAGAAATGGTAATACATAAATAAAAACAGTAATTAATAACATGCATCATAATGAAAACTGAAATTACGATTAAAATTGAAAACCTGTAAATATTCCAATTGGCCTTTGGGCAGATCCTCCACAAATGTTGGCAGGATTCTGGTCTTGGTGCCAATTGATCGTACAAGGGAAATGGGAATTACAAAATATCAAAGAATGCAGAGAAGGAAAAGAGAAACAAATAAGAATAGAATAATGGAAAGGTTGCTCTGAAGACGAATTGGCAGCACTTCGTTGTCTTGAATGCGGCTCCCCTTTTCAGGTCCCAACCTCTTCCTTTTATAGAGGGAGAGTATCTAACGGTTATTCCTTCAGGAAGTGGGTTTGAGGCAGAAAAATAGGAGTTAGTGGCCACACTTTTGGTCTTTGAGGGGAGAAATTTGCACGTGACTTCATTCTGCCACGTTCTGGCTGTATGACGGTCGTCATGGCTGTGTGACGGTCGTCACACGCATGACGGTCGTAACAGCTGTGTGACGGTCGTCACATCAGTCAGACTCGTTTCTGCTGGTTTTCACTTGGTTTTTCGTCCATTTTCCACTTGTTTTTGCTCCTTTTCTTCATATTGCTTTGCTTGGACATGTTCTTCGAATACCTGCATAATACTTAGACAAATAGCATGGAATGCCCCGAATTCGGAGTGAAACCGGTCAAACATTAGTTAAAACACACGTCATTTTATAGATATATTTTCGCGTTATCAGGTAGCAGTGATGTGTTGCTAGATATCGCTCGCTGTTTATTATATTGAATATATGATTTAATATAATTGTTAACGTCACGAGAACCTACAGGGTCACACACATAAGGACATATTGATTAGAGATAGAATAAATAAGGAACACTGTAAGGTACGATGTACTTGAAAGAATTATGGAACACCGTAAGGTACAGTGCACTCAAGTGAAATATGGAACATCGTATAATATAATAATAAGAGTTAATATTATTATTATTATTATTATTATTATTATTATAGTTATTAAATATAATAATAAAAAAATATGTTTATTATAATAATGATTATAATATTATTATTATTATTATTATATTATTATTATTATTATTATTATTATTATTATTATTATTATTATTATTATTATTATTATTATTATTATTATTATTATAATATGGTGCACTTATGTTGGGTTTTTTAGCTTGTAGCATACACAAGTAGTTCTATAAATATAAACCTTGTGTAGAAGCTTTCTGAACTTGATAAAATTCAGTTGGTGAATCCTTGGTCTTATTTCTCTCTTTTTCTCTCTCACTGCAAGCCTTCAGTCATAGCAGCTAGCACTGAGACTGAAGGAACTTGTTCGTATGGAGTGAGTAGAGGCTTTGTTCATCATACATTGCTTGTGATCACTCCTTTGATTCAGATTCAAAGGTTCCATCACCACAAGAGATAATCATTCTATCACTGATCATGATCATTCGTAAGGATCACTAAAGAGAAGAAAAAATATTTTTCGGTGCATTTTAGATCGCGATTTCCCTCCACCTTATAGACTGCTCGTTAATGATGAGGATGATAATGTTGACAATGATGAATAGTTATTTTGTTTGAATCTATTTTCTATTTGTATGTCTTATTTTCTCGTCTATTTTATGTAATTTTGTTTTCATCAAAGTCATTTGTTTTTAGCTATGATTAAATGTGTTAGACAAGTTATATATGTTTTATATGTTTTCTCTATTTACTTTTTGATAATGCAAAAGGGTAAGAGGTATACTCTCAATGAGAGTAAAGTGTAGTATATTTATGTGTGTGTGTGTGGAGGGGGGGGGGGGGGGGGTTTAACCCCTCCAAATCCTTAATCAATTGTTTATGTTTACTACTTTCCTATGAGATGCATTGTCATCCTCAAATGGGGAAAATGTGATTCTATATGGTGTACATGCATAATTATTGTTGTGTGTGGAGGGGGGGGGGGGGGGGGGGGTTTAACCCCTCCAAATCCTTAATCAATTGTTTATGTTTACTACTTTCCTATGAGATGCATTGTCATCCTCAAATGGGGAAAATGTGATTCTATATGGTGTACATGCATAATTATTGTTTTAATGACATCAACAATATGGCTTAACCACTCTAAATCCTCAATCAATCGTTTGTGTTTTACCAGTTTTCTAAGAGATGCATTGCCGTCCTCAAAAGAGGAAAAATATAATTCTATGTGTTCTACATGTATCACTATGGTTTTGATGACGCCAATAATATGGTTTTGTTGATGACTACTGTCAAGTATGTTAATGATATATGCCAAAGTGGTTTTACCATGACGAATTTTCAAATGGTTCTTAATAATATCATCCAATCAAAGAAGAAATATCTCAAGTCTCATCAGTCAAAGAGATCAAGTTCAGTGTTAGACATTGTTGAATCAAGCAAAGTAAATTAAAGATTTGAACTTATAATCTTGAAGCTTGAAGGCTTGAAGGTTTGAACATGTAAAAGTTCACCCGGTCTTTCTCACAAGATTTTTCTTTAATATTTATCACTGTATTGTAAAAGGAACGTGAGTAAGTCTTGAGACACTAAGCAAACACACACACAGACACAAAATGTTTTTAAAAACTTTTATCTTTTATTAAATCTTATAAAAACCAGTCCAATCAAGCACTTAGTTGATTGGAAACTTGTTTAATCATTTGGAAGATATTATATAATGTCTAATTGATTAAAGTGTCCTTTTAATTGATTAGAATCAAAAGTGTAACACTTACTAAATGATCAAGGAGATTGATAATCAATTACATGACGTAGTTTTTCAAACTTTCCTATTTTATCTTAGCTAATTGACTAACACATATGTTTTAATCGATTAACACATTAAAATGGGGAATGAATTGATTTATTTTTTAGACAATTGTTTTCCTATATAAATGAGGCATGTTCTCATTTCAAATACACCAATTCTCTGAATTAAAACTCTTTTATCATTTCCTTCTGTCATTTATTTTATAGACTTGATTTTCAACTAAATGTGTGTGTTAAAAGTGTTTACTCGAATGTGTTATTTTCTTGTTATATATTTGTATTTAAATTTGAAGGTTGTAAGTTAAACATGCTAAATGCTTGACATTAGGTTTTGAGCTAAGCTTGTGAAAAGATCTAATATAGGTTTTGAGCTAAGTATGTAAAAGGCTCTGGTTTATGTTTTAAGTTGATCCTGTATACAAGCTCTATTTATTTGTGGAAGGATTTTGGAATGATGATGTGCAAAATCTCAATTTTATGTAAAAGGTTTTTGGGTTGACACTATAAAAAGCTAAAAGTTTTTTTTAGTGGTGATCTCAAGAGGAAACTCTTAGAGAACTACATTAGTCATAATATTTAGGTCGAACGAGTATAATTCTCCGACACGATCCTTGTATCCATTCTCTCTTTATTTTTTGTTTCTTATTTATCTTTTTCATTATATATATATATATATATATATATATATATATATATATATATATATATATATATATATATATATATATATATATATATATATATATATATATATATATATATATATATATATATATATATATATATATATATATATATATATATATATATATATATATATATATTTGCTATCGTAGACCCGCTTGTTTTTATGAAGGTCTATTTTATCAAGTTTTAACTAAAAAATTCTTAAATGCACCTTAAGGTGCATGTTACTAAAATACACCTTCATAAAAATAAGTGGGTGTATTATAGCAAACCCCTGTGGGGTTTGCTATAATACACCCACTTGTTTTTATGAAGGTGTATTTTAGCAAGCTTTAACTAAAAAATGGTTAAATACACCATAAGGTGCATGTTGCTAAGATAGACCTTCATAAACAAGAGGTTTTTCATGAACAAACCTTCCCTATTTGATGGGGAAAGGTTTACTATAAAGAAAGCTAGAATGAAAATATTTTTTGATTATGTTGATTTTTATATGAACCATAGAAGAAAAAGAAAATATGAAATAAGAGTTCAAGCTAAGTGCTTGAACATAAGTGCGTTAAACACTAGAGAATACAATTATATGTTTAGCAGTATCATTACTAAAGAAATGTGAGACACTTTCGAATAAATCTATGAAGTTCTAACTAAGATAACAAATGTAATGGATAAACACACCCGACCAAGATGTTGAGACATCAAGTGAAAATAAATAAATTTTCCAAAGATAGTTCTAAGGTATTAAAACTATAGTCATTTATTTCAGAATTTGAATGACTAACAAATGGTTAGGTCGAACAAGTATAATTCTCTTGTATGATCCTTCTATCAATTCTCTATTTATTTTACGTCATTTCTGATTTTCACTTCTTATTAATCTTTTCACTACCCCCTGCGTATATCAATCTTTCTTCTCTCATCTTTATCTCTTCGTTGCTCTATCTCTGTTTTCTTAATTATTTATAAAAAAAATAAATTTCAAAAGTTTTTATAAACCATTTTTGGAGATTTTTAAACATAACATTTTCCCATTCTCTTGTCTAGAGTCACTTGGTCAACAAATTACTCCCACGCATGAGAATATTCAAGCATCTCCCCCCTCCTTATAGTCTAACTAATAATTGATTGATTCATTGCATCACACCATACTCAGTGTGTTTCATCAAGAGTAAGACACCAAACATTAAATCTAAAAGACTACCTATTTGCTTATTTCAATGACACACCAAATCAATCATATTCAAGTACTTTTTATCCTCTGTCTAATTTTATTTCTTATTCAGATTAATCTCATTCTTACTATATCTTTAGTATTTCGCCCACCGCACAAACTAAACCCAAAAGATACAATTAGGTTAGCAAATTTAATTGTTGGAATCAAACCATGAAAATTGAATTTTAGGCTATTGATAAAATTGGCACATGGGAACTTCTTGATCTTCCGCCCAATGTTAAACCAATATGATGCATATGAGTTTATAAAATCAAGCACATATTAGATGAAATTATAGATAGGTTTAAGGCAAGGTTATATCCAAATGAAATGTTTATATTATTTTGATACATATTCATCACTTTCCAAACTTACCACAACTATCCTTGTCATAGCACTTGCCTCTATTCATAGATGGTAACCACACAAAGTTAATGTAAATAGTGCATTTTTGCACGATGATTTGCATGAAGATGCATACATGGTTGTTCATTTTCATTTAAAACCTTATAAACCAAATCACGTGTGAAATTTGATTAAAACTCTTTATAGTTTCAAGTAAGCTAGCAGACAATGGAATGAAAAACTAACTTCTCTGCTCAATCACTGCTCAATCACCACGGTTATACAATGATAACACATAAAAATCACCACTTTATTAGCTCTATTTTTATATGTTTTAGTGTCAATTTTATGTCTTTTTAAGTTTTACGTCGGTGACGTGTGTGCTTATTTCAGGTACTTAGCAGTTGGAGGCATATGCGCGACAAACTGTGAAAATGGTGAAAATGAGAAGATTTTACCAGTTTTCTGCTGTCATTGTTGAGTTTGTAATTCCTTGTGTCAAAACAGTGTAGCTCAATAGAAATAAGGACTAGTCGAACTAGCCTAATGTGTGTGTGTGTGTGTGTCGAGTTGCTTAGATGTCAAAATGTCGAAGCAAGTTGTCTGACACAGGATTTCAACTTAAGATCAAAATTAGTAATTTTGGGCTTTTGTGTTTTGGGGATTTCTCATATATAAATAAATGAATTAACCCCTATTTTGTAATAACTTTTATTCACACTTTTTTTCAGTTGCAAAGTGAATAAAGAAGTTTCCACAAATTGTGGGCGGAGATTCCGCAGTTAAAATTCATTATCTTCTTCCTTTGATTTTTGTTAAACTCTTTCTTTCTTGTTTTTCATTAAAGTTACTGCGCATAATCTTTTTTGAGGTCAAGATTGATTAGGAATTCTCAAGAAATTTTGGGTTAATTCCAACATCTGGTATCAGAGCCTGGTTAGAGTGAAGGACCAGCTCACTTGTATCGAAAGTACTCTCCACATGTGGTGGTTAAGAGTTATTTTGTTGAAGAGTGTCAACGGGGGTATAAGTATATATGGATGAAAAGAGCTTCTGCTTAAGGGGGAAGATTTGGAAATGTGGAAACTTGAGCATTTATAAGTGAGAGAATTCATCCACCTATCAACTTAAGATTTGGGATGAATATGTAGTGTGTCTCTCACAAAGGTCTTGCTCTAGAAAAGAAGTCTCACAATACTCAATGCTCCCTAGTGAAAAAATCTCCCCCAACAGTGGTATCATGAACCTTTGGTTCGAGTAAGGGACCGACTAACTTGTATCAAAATTATCCCCACAGGCTGTGGATAGAGTGTCTCATTAAAGAGTATCAACAGCGGTGCAAGTGTATGTGGAAGTAGAAAAGAGATTTCACTTGAGGGGGAACACTGTGGAAGCATTGTGGATAGACTCACACTTGAGGGGGAGCATTGTGGAAGCATTGTGGATAGACTCACACTTGAGGGGGAGTGTTAAGTATTAACAAGTGTAAGTAGTATGGATAATAGTCCCAGATTGGATAGAAATGTGGTGACTTAAGCATTTATAAGTGAGAGAACTCACCCACCTATTACCTTAAGGTTTTGGATGAATACGTGGTGTGTCTCTCACAGAGGTCTTGCTCTAGAAAGGAAATCCCACAATGTTCAATGCTCCCTAATTGAAAATATCCCCTAACAGTCATGACATGTGCACTACTTTTATGACGGTCGTCGGCCCTTAGGGAGAGTCAATCCGTCAGCAAAAAGTCAACAAAACAAGGAAGAAAAGCTTCAGCAAGGTGATGGTTGGCCCATCAGCAATAAGACGTCTGTCATGGTCATGACAGATAGAATGTCAGTAATGTGACTCCCGTCATGACGTTGATCCCATATTTTTTCGCCCACGCTTCAGGCTTTGGTTTTTCCACCTCCATCGGTTGCTTCACTACTCACGCACGTTTTTAGACAGTTATGAGTGAAAATTCAGCTATAAATAAGACCTTTATGCATTGCTTTAGGCACTAAGCTTTGTAATAAATAGCTAGAAATTTATTTTTTAAATGCACTTACATCTTGCATTAAGGTGTATTTGTAACAATAGTTTTAAAAGCTTATAAATTTATTTTTATAAGCAATTTGTAGTTGTCATTTCCATTAGGGATGGCAACGGGGCGGGTCGGGGGCGGGTTTAACTATATCCGCACCCGCACCCGCCTCCATGTAACAGACCCGCCCCCGCCCCCAAATCCAATCGGGGGTGAAAATTTACCACCCAGACCCGCCCCCAGTAGAAAACGGGTGCACCCGCACCCGCCCCGCCCCCACCCGCAAAAAAATATTATTTTTTTAATTATAATAAAAATTAGTAATTTAATTAAAAAATTGATTATTTTAATAAATTAATTAATTATTTAATTAAAATTTTAATTAATAAATTAATATTAACTTGATTAATTTTATTATTTTAATTGCAATAAGAATATTAATAACTTAATTAAAAGTATAATTAATAAATAAATATTAAAATAAATAAAATAAGGAAATCAAAATAAAATATATTATTTGGGGCGGGGCGGGGGCGGGGCGGGCGGGTCTTAGTGTCTACCCGCACCCGCACCCACACCCGTAGTTAAGAACCGGGTTTCACCCGCACCCGCACCCGCACCCAATTAAATCGGATTTCCCCCGTTAATTTCGGGGCGGGCCCGGGCGGGTGTGGGCGGGCCCGGGTTTGTTTGCCATCCCTAATTTCCATTTCAATTGTTGTTGCATTTTTATTTCAAATTATCTTTGTTATTGTTAGAGCAGTTTATTATTATATTCAATTTAATTGCTTTTAGGTTCTATTTTATTTCTCTTTTTCTTTATTGGTATTGTAAGCATGCTTTATTCAATGTCTATTATTCTTAATATGAACATGAACAATACATGTTTTAATTTTTCCGTTTTTAACATGTCAGCTTAAATCAGTTGAGTCTAGAATATAAGGATTGTCACACCGACGATACTCTAGTAAACCATATGAGTAATAATTAAAACAAGGATTATTTTTAAGTCTAAAAATTTGGTTTTTAATGCTGAAAATTTATTTCAAAAGTAAAAATAGAGTGATATCAGTTTTAGCTCAAAAGATTGAAGCCTGTATCTGATTGAAGAAAGTTGAAACATTAATTTTTAAATACAGCGAAAGCATTTTTCTATTTAATTTAGGAAATTTTAAATTTTAAAAATACGATTTTAAGATTATAAGCAGACACGTGAAAGCGGACGTTTGTATGCTTAAAATCCGCTACTGGTCACGCGAAAGCGGACAATACCTTTAAATTATTTTTCTACTAAAAATGAATTTTCCATGTAAAAATTGATTGTTTTCCAAAAGAGATTTTGAACAGTAACATTGTACACGTGAAAACGGGCAGTTATATTACAAAGTCAAAATTCGGTAACGATCATGCGAAAGTGGACGATAATGTTAGACTATGTAAATATAGAAAGGATATAATTAGAGTTTATTGTAAATGATTACTGAATATTTATTTATGATTATTAGGAATACATACATATATATATATATATATATATATATATATATATATATATATATATATATATATATATATATATATATATATATATATATATATATATATCACCTGGACTTACCAAATCTAAGGTATATTTCTTTTTTGTATAATTTATTATGAAAATTAGTGGCTAAATTTATGTTGTGAGAGGTTGATTATGTTAGACAAAACTAAGTAGGTAACTTTTTCTCATAACATTTTATTAACAAGCAAACAACCTTTTCAAAGTGTTTTTAAAAAACCAAAAAGTGTTTTTAGTGTTTTCTCTCACATTCATCTTTTTCCCAGGGAAGGGAGTTGTTGATGATTTCAAAAAAGAAAATTTTTGCTAAAAACATTTTGACATCTTTGATTTGGGAGAAATCCTTCTATTCCTTCGGGTTGATAGTTAAAAAATTTGTTGTTTGCTTAGATGACTTTTAATTGGTTGTTGTTTCAGTTAACATTATGTTATGAGTTCAAGTTATCTATTTAGATTTAACTTTGCGTATCAACCAATCACAACATTCTTAGTCTGCTGCTTTATGGATTCTGATGATGATAATCATCAAAATAATTTAATAAAAAATGAAGAATTAGTTGAGTATCCAAAAAATATGGATAAACCCAACATATGGGTTATACCATCCGTTCCTTCTAATCAAATTTATAGATTTGGTAAGATAGATGTTTTTCTCATTTTGCTGTTAAAACTTTAGAGCAAACGATTCAAATTTCTAAAAAAACTCAGACAATAAAACTGTTAACTAAAAAAGATTTGAAACCTTTTAAAAATTATAATTTTATTCATATTGGATTAGTTCAAATTGCTTAAAAACCTTTAACATTATTAGATTTAAATTCTAGCATAATGGCTTATGTTAGAGATGGTAGATGTAAAGATTTCAAACAATCTTTAGCTGCTATGGTTGAGACAAGTCTGTGTCATGGACCAGTTTACTTTGATGTCTCACCTAACTTAAATTTATCTTTATCTGATAAAAATTTATTAGATGCTATGCAATTAACAAATCATACTAATGGTTACAATTTTAAACCTGGAAGTGAAATCATAGCAATATGCTATAAAATCTACTATAAGGTTCTTACTACGCTTAATCCTAAAGCAAAACATTTATCATTTCCTGAAACAACTACTTTGGTTCAAACAAATTTATTAACATCCAATATTGCAACCAATAGATTAATAAAGTGGGATGAAATAAACTTTCTAGAGACATGGTCTCTCCCCCAGGAAATAGATCCTGAACCTATCCTTAATAGGGATATAGACCAAATTATTCAGACTATTGAATGAGATTTGGAAATAAACTTCATTTCAAAAAGAATAACTAGAATACCCAAATCTCTATCTGCTAGGCACTCATTTAGTGAATTTTACACAGCTCCTACCCAATTACCTAGACCTTCTACTTCTCAAATAAGAGAAGAAATAGAGTCCATTGAGAATATAAGACTAAGCGAAAATAGAGTTACCCATGGAATTTATCAAAAACCTCATACTCCAAGAGTAGAATCACCTACTCAGTCAGATATGGATTTCCATTAATAATGATAGATTACTCCCCTGGTAGTAAGATGAGACAACTCGTCAATGATGAGTTTCAACATGAGAGATACTCTCAATTTAGAAATTGGTTTTTAAAAAAAATTTCAAAACCTGAATTAGCCCAATTTAAAGATGAGTATTACACTCAAATGAACCTTGAGCAAGATTTCGTTCCTTTTGTTAAATGAGTTGTTAATCATTTCATAAATAAAAAGCAAGAAGAAATTCTTGTTTTACAAAGACCTTGGGAGAACATTAGAGGAGAAGTAATGGAATCTCCTTTTTCCCCTGAACAAACAATAAGTTTAAGTCAAAACACTGAAGCTACCTCTTACCTTAGTCTTCAGTTAGAAAAAGTTGAACAAAGTCAAGTTACTCTTAAGGAATTAAACTCAGTCATCAGGTCTCAAAATTATACCAATGCTTATCTTGTTTGCTTAGGAGAACAATTTATCTCCATGGAAAAAGATCTCTTATCCATAAAAGATCTTTTAGAAAAACAAATAGAGTGTCAAGATATCATTATTAACCACATAAATAAACCTAAAGACCAAATATCCACATCCACTATTTCGGATGTTCCTATAGTGCAACCTCCTGTTTCTATAGAAGGATTTAAAATGGAAACCAATGGAGAAGAATTTGTTCGTATTTTAGAACAAAAATTAAAAGGACTTAATATCACTGTCATGTCCCATGAAGATTATTCTGAGGATAATAATGATCACCATATTGACCAGCTTTCTGATATGTTTGCTAATTTAGACATTAGTAACCTTGATATTAATAATACTAATAGTATAAACCCTATTTATTCCCCAAGATCTACAGAAAAGTATTATTACAAGCGTCCCTCACCGCAAGATTTGTTTTTTGAGGAATCAGAACCTTTCCAGAATTCTTATTCAGTAAAAGTCATTTATGAATGGAATGTTGATGGTCTTAATGAAAAAAAAGTTATAGATACAATCCATAGGATGATCATGTACTCTACTGTTTACAAGCAACATGGAAATTCTGATAGTTCAATAGCGTCCTTTATAACAACAGGATTTATTGGCCAACTTAGAGGCTGGTGGGATCATTATCTCACTGAATCTTAAAAATTAGAGATTCTTAATCACAAAAAAATCGTTAAGAACGAACCAAGAACTAATACGAGCACTATTGTGGCTACGACCACCACAGGAGAAGAAGATACAGTGTATACACTGTGTCTTTCCATCTTACAACATTTTGTAGGAACCAATGTCCCCATTGGAGAAAAAATCCAAACACTTCTCCAAAACCTTAGGTGTCATTCTCTTACCCACTTTAGATGGTATAAGGATACTTTTCTTTCAAGAGTTTATCAACTAACAATCCCAATTCTTTGCACTGGAAAGCAAAATTTATTGATGGATTACCCCATTTCTTTTCTGAAAAGGTTAGACAATCTTTAAGACAAAAAAATGATGGAATAAATATAAATTATTCTGACCTTACTTATGGTCAAATAATTAGTACTTGTGTTAATGAAGGATTAACTTTATGTAATGACATAAAGCTTAGAAATCAACTTAAAAAGCAAAAGCTTTCTGAGAAACACCAACTTGGTGAATTTTGCGAACAATTTTCTTTTGATATTGAAAAATCTCCAGATAATAAAAAGAAAAAATTTTCCGCAATAAACCTTATAGGGATAAGCCAAAAAATTCTTATAAAAATTCTTATAAAAATAAGAAAAGGGATCACTACAATAAGGGTAGACCTAAAGAAAAAACTTTTGACCCTAAAGGTAAAAGAAAAGGCAAAAAGCTTGACATAACATGTCATAAATGTGGCAAACCTGTGCATTATGCCAACCAATGCTGGACTAAAAAAGCTCTTAACGAAATAGAAGATGAACAATTACGTTCTCAATTAGAGAAAGTTTTACATCTCAAATCTGATTCTGAAGATTACTCTTCTGAAGAAGATATTAATATGATTTATGAATCTTCTTCTGATTACTCATCTGAATCTTCTAACAATAATAATTGTCAATATAATCAATTAGATTACTGGAAATCAATAGTGGATATGAATGGGTTAAATGTTTTAACCTCAGAACAGGATGAAGCTATAAAGGCTATAGAGTCCATTTCTGATAAAAATCTTAAAAGAAAAATGCTTGAGGTTCTAATCCAAGAAAACTCTAAAAGAGAATCTCCTGTTATTACAGAAGCACCTTACCAATTAAGTGAGGTTTGGTCTAGATTTAGACAATCTAGCATTCGTGAAACTCCTGTTTCTATTATGGATTTAAATAGAGAAATAAATCTCTTAAAAACGAGATAGCTCAAATTAAAAAAGAAAATTATGGTTTATCTCAAAGGCTCACTTTCTTAGAGTCCAATAATTCAAAAATTGAAGAAATAGCTTCCACTAGTAATCCTTCACCTAGTGATAGATTCCTTTCTCTCATTGATAGAGTAACTTCTCAAAAATGGTTTGTTAGAATAACATTAGTTATTAATAGAAATTTCATATTAGAAAATGAAGTTGCCCTTATTGATAGTGGAGCTGATTTAAACTGTCTTCAAGAAGGAATAATTCCCACTAAATATTTTGATAAAACTACTCAATCTCTTACACAAGCTGGAGGAGATAAACTCACAGTTAATTATAAACTGTCTAATGCTTATGTTTGTAACAAAGATATTTGTTTACCCACTCACTTTATTCTTGTAAAAAATTTAACTCATAGAATTATATTAGGAACTCCGTTTCTGCATAAAATTATGCCTCTAATTAATGTTGATCAAAAGGGAATTACCTCCATTATTAATAATAAAAGAATTACTTTTGAATTTATTATTGATACCCATACCAGGATGATTAATGAAGTTAAAGATATTCTTTTTAAAAAAGAAAAACAAATTTGTTTCCTTAAAGAAGAAGTTGATATATTAAACATCACTTCTAAACTTAACAAACCCGAAATTCAAAATCAAATTAAATTAATTGATCAACAGTTTAGAGATGAAATCTGCAATGATTTACCTAATGCCTTTTGGAATAGAAAGAAACATGTTATTTCCTTACCTTATCTTGATGACTTTAATGAAAGTCAGATTCCCACTAAAGTTAGGCATTCTCAAATGAACCACGAGTATTTGGATTTATGCAAAAAAAAGAGATAGAATCTCTTTTAGAGAAAAAATTAATAAGAAAATCCAAATCCCCTTGGAGTTGCTCAGCCTTTTATGTCAATAATGCTGCAGAAAAGGAACGTGGAGTTGCTAGACTCGTTATTAATTATAAACCACTTAATAAATTTTTAAAATGGATTAGATATCCTATTCCTAATAAAAAAAGATCTTTTAGATAGAATAAACAATGCTTTAATCTTCTCTAAATTTGATATGAAATCTGGTTATTGGCAAATTCAGATTAATGAATCTGAATAGTATAAAACAGCCTTTACCGTACCTTTTGGACATTATGAATGGAATGTCCTTCCTTTTGGTCTTAAAAATGCCCCTTCTGAATTTCAAAATATTATGAATGATATGTTTAATCCTTATACGGAATTTATAATTGTTTATATTGATGATGTTTTAGTTTTTTCAAAAACTATAGATCAACATATTAAACATTTGAAAATATTTAAAGGATTAATTAAGCATAATAGATTAGTAATATTTGGTCCTAAGATGAAACTTTTTCAAACAAGGGTTAGATTTTTAGGACATGAAATTGACCAAGGAACTATAATTCTTGTACAAAGAAGTATTGAATTTGCTTCTAAATTCCCTTATATTATTACAGATAAGAAACAATTACAAAAGTTTCTGGGTAGCCTTAATTACATAGCAGATTATTATGAAAATCTTGCTAAAGATACGGCAATATTACATGCTAGGCTTAAAAAGAATCCTGACCCTTTGACTGAAAAACATTCTCAGGCAGTCCAAAGAATTAAAAAAAGGTGAAATGTTTGCCTTGTTTATCTCTTGCTAATCCTAAATATTTCAAAATTGTTGAAACTGATGTTTCAGACATAGGCTATGGAGGAATCCTTAAACAAATAATACCTGAAACATCAAAAGAAGTTTTGGTTAGATTTACTTCTGGAAAATGGAATCCAACACAAGCAAAATATTCAACTATCAAGAAAGAGATGCTTTCTATTATAAAATGCATTTCAAAATTTCAAGATGATCTTCTATATTGTAAATCTAAAATGCATTAAAAATGTTAAAAATCTTGTTGCTAAGCAAATTTTTGCTAGTTGGCAATCGCAATTATCTATGTTTGAATTTGATATATCCAACACATTAAAGGTGAAAATAATTCACTTGCTGATTATTTAACTCGTGAATTTTTGCAGGGAAAAAATGATGACCCCATATAGGGGTAGAGGCCGCGGTTATGGCCGTGGTGGGTGAGGGAGTAACAATATGTTACCCCAGCTAGAATCAAACATTCCTCTAATAGGGGATTGGACTACTGTCTACAAAGGTAGAAAAATGCAGTAATTACCTGCATCTTCAGCAAAAGAGGAAGATATTGTTTCCTCTTCCTCTAATAAAACTACATCCTACAAGAAAGTTGCGGTTAATAACCCACCTCAAGAACAAATGGATTATTTTGAAAATTCAGTAACTGAAAAAATCATGTATATTGATGATGAAGATATGAAGATAAATCCCAATGATGGATATTGATGATGAAGATATGAAGATAAACCTAGATACCTCGAATCAAGAGGATATCCAGGTCTTCATGGAAAATCTAGGCCAAACCTAGAAATTCTCCTGACCGTTACCGAATCGGTAACAATTACTCACCATTACCAAAACAATAATCCTGCAAGTTTTATAAACTTCAGTAAATGTCACATTAACAAAATTTTGTTACCAAGAGAACGGGGTCTCAACCCAAATGCTGAAAAGGCAATAAGAATTGTAGAAGGAAAGTATATTTACTTTAATTATTGGGACTATATCCAAGCTTTCACTCAAGTTTTTTATTACCAAAATCCCAAGAACAAGCATTCTTGGTTTTTCTCTATTAATCAAGAGATGGTTAATAAACCTATACCAAATTGGTTTTATGAACGGTGGGCTAAATTTGGTCCATCTTTGGAGATTCTTCCTAAAGAAATTCTTAACTTATACAATCTATGGTGTGATAATAGTCCACTTATTGTAAAACTTTTATCTGATAATTTGATCATTGGACAATGTCCATTCTTGTTCTTTACTAAATTTCAGATTCCATGGATATGGAGATGGTCAATCACCATATCAAAAAACAAATTCAATATTCCCATTTTAGAAAGAAATTTCTTCTATAAATGGTGGAACAAGATGAGTTCAAAGGATGTCCAGAATAAAATTAAATTAATTCAAGAAGCTATAGAAGAAGACCAAAATAATAAGGTCAAGGAGCAAAGCTCCCAACAAATGTCTATGGAAAACTTGAAGAACTTCTTCCAGAGGAAATATCCCAATGAATCAGAATATGAAATCATGGTTAGAATTTTGGATCATATGAAGAACCAATTCTTCTCTACTTTTCCAACAAAAGCATCAAAAGATAAGGATTCGTCTATGAAGACAAGCTCTTCCATGGGATCAATGGATTCCCATAACTTTGATAGTTTGGCAGGAGAAGGTCAAACAGATGAAGCTACTGCAGAAGATTTCTGGGATGCAATGATTCAATGTATGAAAGTAAAAGGAAAAACAAAGAATTAAATTATTATCTTGTCTAGAAAAAATGGAATAAGAATCAATGTACAAAGGCTAGAGGACAAGAAATCATAGAAGAAGAATCTTTACAAATGCAAAAGACAAGAGAATCTTATCTTGTCTTTAAAATTTCTAGGCATAATTGCATGCATTTTCTTTCTTTTGTAAAAGACAAGGAAATAAGAATCTTATCTTGTCTTTAGAATTTCTAGGCATGCATTTTCTTTCTTTTGTTAAAGCTTTTGGTTTCTTGTTAATAGTTGTGACGATGGGGCCCAAAGAGTACCCGACAATAATTATACAAGCTTATCGGCTATTGTAAGTAGTGGTTACCGGCTTAAATAGTAAGCATTTTCTTCCCTATATAAAGGGATTTCAATTTCCTTTGTAAACACACCTTTGAATAACAAGTTTGAAGTTTCTTGTAATATTGTCTCTACCATTCACTTTCTATACTTCTCTTTTATACAAACTATTCCGATCCTGCTTCCGCTAAATACAAACTTTGGTGTGTGTGTGTGTGTGTGTATATATATATATATATATATATATATATATATATATATATATATATATATATATATATATATATATATATATATATATATATATATATATATATATATATATATATATATATATATATATATATATATATATATATATATATATATATATATATATATATATATATATATATATATATATATATATATATATATATATATATATATATATATATATATATATATATATATATATATATATATATATATATATATATATATATATATATATATATATATATATATATATATATATATATATATATATATATATATATATATATATATATATATATATATATATATATATATATATATATATATATATATATATATATATATATATATATATATATATATATATATATATATGACACCCATGTCAATGAAAAAGGCGCGATCAATACTCCTCCATCTATCATGGTATCAGTAAGCTTCGGTACTAATCACTCCCATTAAACCCTTGTGCATCCCTTCCCCCCTTAACCGTAATCTCTAAATCGTCTCTCCCCCTTCTCAATCGCATATTTCCCCCTCTCTTTTCCCAACGCTGGTGAGATTAACAACAATTCAATAATTCACTTCTCTCACCCACTCCAATAACAATAATTCCATAATTCAACCCCATCCTCCCAGTGCTCTCACACATACTCCTATTTATCATGCTTTAACCGTGCCCAATATCACAAACTTCATCAAAATCACACTGGGTATTGAAAAATAACAATATAATACATGTGTTGAATTATTCAAAATTTATGTTTGTGTCTATCAAGTGCTTGATCATATTATCCCACCATAAAAAAATGAGGAACACTCGCACTCTCACACTAGATATGATAACAAAGTCACCATCGAACTTTATTTATTCCAAAAGAAAAGAGAAAATATTGATAAAATCCCTAAAATAAAAAATAAAATGGTTTTAGCAACCAAATTTGGGTTTGGGAGTTGATTATGCAAGGGGAAGATATTAGCACCCCTCACATCTTTTGTACTCAATGGGAACCGTCTAGTTAGTTTAATGAAAAGTGTTAGCTTTCATTTGCTTCTTATAATTATTAAAAGTTTGAAAAGAGAAAAGGACTAAAAATAAGTTTTTTTTATTAAGGTGCTTGACGAGATGTTGAATCTAGCTCCTATGTATCTTTAGGTGCGATGGAGAACTCAAGGCTACATTGTTCTAGGTAGCAAATGTTTTTTTGCTGGTCCATTTTAGCGAAAGTTACTTAGTCGTGTTCGAGCATAAAACGTGGCTGCAATAAAATTAGTATGCCAAGTTGTGACTTACTCCTATTATATACATCAAATTCAATGTTCTTAATCCCCTTTTTTACTTCATCTTGCCAGCTATTGTTTGGAATTCAGAGCATTGTCTCTTTCAAAAAACTAGGAGGGAAAGAAAGGAAGGCGCATGGTGATTCAACGTGATGGCAACCAAAACCTGTTCTGTTGGGTCAAAGTGAAGGGCAGTAATCCTCTTCGGTAATCATCTTGCAGGTAGAGGACCATATTTGAATTAATGATATTCCTAGCCGGATGCTCGATTCTTTTTCGAGTCAATATTTTGCCATCCAAACTGTAAACATATTCTTTAATAACTTGGATTTGTCATGGTAAGATCATTATTTTGATTCCTCGTTATGACTTCAACCAACTTGACTGGTATTGGTTTCACGTGTGCAGAGACAGTGTGAAAGAATACAGCGGGAGTTGAAGCCTTGACCAGAACTAGGAGGTCTATCCAATGACTTTAGAAGGATGATTGGCAAGCTACATCGTATAGTGCTTTGGTGAGGAGGCTTGAAGGATAACAAATGAGTAGGAACTTATCACAGCAGCCATAGAATGTCAAAATCTGTTTGCAGCGTAAGACTTAGTCATGTAGGCGAACCGTCTAAGTGAAGGTTTTCTCTTTATAGTCATTCCTTGAAATTTTAACATTGTTTCGCGCATGAACAACATTTTTTTTGCCTAGCATTTTGTGTTAATTCTTCCTTTCTTCTTATTGGTTCTGCTAGTAGGAACTCAACACCATGAAGAAGCCTTCCATTGATGAGGACTTGGAATGACGTCTGGCATAATAACGAAACTACCTTCAAGATTAGGATGACTTGGGAAGAAATTGACATTTCTGATGCCAACTCGGGTGAAGACAGCACCCTGGCAGCGCTCGCAGCATGGATATCAATATCTTTTGCAACATAAGCCTTAGAGAACCATCTTAAACTTGTATATCTTGATACTTTGTAATGTCGCGTGAGTTACGCTTTCGGGAAATATAATATGAGTAGTGAATATTGTCACATGAAAGTCCTTTGTAACATTTGCATTTTGAATCATTTATCAAATCTTGCTTTGATAGCAGGTTATGGCGCCAAAGCGTTTGAATAGAACCTCACTGATGTATCATAGGGACGATAGACAATGGTATTTGTTCGACTTTCCTTATGCTTTTGCAATGATGCACCAGGGCAACATAACTTGAAAAGTGAAACTGAATAATATTTGCTCTTAACTCTGTTTATCTTTGAACTTTTGCAAGCTTTGGCTATAGGATGAGGCTATGGTTTTGGTTTGAAAACAGACTGAGGACTCGTACCCTCTTCTTTTTGCCACTGTCACCTACTGCAAAGATTCTGGATGGTTTGCGAGAAGCTGCTGCGAATGCATGAGAGGTGAAGAAGAGTAGTTGTTGTTGAGAAGCTTTTACATGGAGAACGCATTGTTGCCAAGATGTTGAGGTTGATGTTGTGACATAGGCAGCTGCGGCAATTACTGGTGAGTATTCTGTTGCTGCATAAGCTGAGACTGCAAAAGCGGGGAAGACGTCGAAAGTGGTTGCTACTGCTGTTGTTGCTGTTGCAACTTCTGTAGCAGCTGCATCTGTGATTGTTGGTCCGAGATGTTTTGCGGCAGAATTTGAGATACTTGCAATTGTTGTGGTGCCCTTTGTAACATGCTTTGTTGCAATAACTGTAATGAATATTGTTGCAATTGAGTTTGTTGCTGAAACTGCGAGTCTTTTGGTAAGGATATCATTATCAATCCATTCTTGCCACCGGACTGGAAATTTTGTTGTGTTGAGATATTTCCCGAGAGTAACTGTTGATAAAGCTGAGAGTAGGCTACTTGTTGCTGCAGACATCGATTTGAAATCAGGTTAGAACCAACTATGTCGTTATTCATAGTTGCGTTTTGACTCGGTGGTTGTTGTTGTTCTAACTAATTCTCTTCATTTTTTTGCACATGTTCTGCAACTCTAGCGCGAGAGTGAGATGATAACTGTATTGTTTAGGAATTTGGTTGAGATTTTCAAGTTACAACACCGACATTCTCGACGATTTCTCTTCAAGCCAAGATCGAAGGCCACCATTGTAATACTTGTGACAATGTCATCTTTGGGGTGACATAATCATCTTGTAAAATGGATATGTATTATTTAAATTCTGAAATTTTGAATGCAACGTCTTGGATTTCATTGTACACTGCTTGTTTTATAATTTGGTAACTTCAACATTATATGATACAGTGAGTTATCATAGTTCTCTTTACATTTCTTGTATGAATTAGGCACCATAAAGAAATTCTCATGCTTCATTAGGTATCTTGATAAATCTCAGATGTGTCTTGGTAGGTGGTGCAGCAAACTACTATTTTTAATTATTCCATGAATTGTGTCTCTTTCTCACAGTGTCTAACCATATTAACACCCTGTAAATGCATGGGTATTTTTTTTTGACGTGAGCAACAAGAAATTGTGTAGTTATAGACTAATACATTGATTATGCCATGAGCCTTTGAAATGAATCGAAACATCTTTTGGGCTAATTGCATCCAAATTCAAGTATGACTCGAAACTTACAAATTAAATCTAAGTTTGTCACAAACTGATTTAAAATTCAAACATAGCTTGACGCTCGTAATCAATTTAAGCAAGGCTTGAAGCTAAATCGACCGTGTCTAGCAGCATCATGTGAAGTATCTTTGAACAACTTGAATTAGGTGCATATCATAACAAACAACTTGTAGTGAGGCTTAAACGACCTTTAGAGAAGTTTGTAATCCAGTTGAAATAGGGTTCAAATTTTTTAAAAACCAACAATCATGCATTTTATGCCATTGTCCATATCATATATATCTGATCGTGATAACGAGGACACATATGAATTTGGATATAAAGGCTGGGGGCACGTTCTTCATCATAAATTGCTAGGGGTTATAACCATAATGTGTACACACATGGTCTTTATAAACGAAGCCTTAGGGAGTCATGGCCAGAAGTCGTGAAGTAGTAAAACCTTCATTAATTGCCGAGGTAGGACAAATTTGGGGTATAACAGATGCCCCTATCTAATTGCCTTAAACTTGAGCGAATGAACTGTTGTATGATGTTCATTTTAAGGTGGAAGTCAATTAGATATAAGAAGACCCAAAAATTTGTCCAGTAGAGAAGTGAAAAGTACCATGAATAGGATGAACAAGATAAACTGATATTCTCTGGGTGGTCGAAGCAGTCCCTTATCTAATAAGGTCTTTCACGATACCAGAGTAGTATAACCAATCCACTTTGGGTGGTTGAAGCAGTCCCTCATTCGTTAAGGTCCTTCGCGATACCAAAGTGGTATCTCTAAACACAAACAAGATTTCTTCAAGTGGTCGAAGCAACATCTTATCCAATAAGATTCTTCGATGATACCAAAGCAGTATCTCTAAACACATGAGATTCTTCGGGTGGTCGAAGCAGCATCTTATCCAATAAGATTCTTCGATGATACCAAAGCAGTATCTCTAAACCCATGAGATTCTTCAGGTGGTCGAAGCAGCATCTTGTCCAATAAGATTCTTCAATGATACCAAAGCAGTATCTCTAAACACATGAGATTCTTTGGGTGGTCGAAGCAGCATCTTATCCAATAAGATTCTTCGATGATACCAAAGCAGTATCTCTAAACACATGAGATTCTTCGGGTGGTCGAAGTAGCATCTTATCCAAAAAGATTCTTCGATGATACCAAAGCAGTATCTCTAAACACATGAGATTCTTCGGGTGGTCGAAGTAGCATCTTATCCAATAAGATTCTTCGATGATACCAAAGCAGTATCTCTAAACACATGAGATTCTTCGGGTGGTCGAAGCAGCATCTTATCCAAAAAGATTCTTCGATGATACCAAAGCAGTATCTCAAGTGATAATTTTACTGAGGAATAGTTGAGCTAAAATTCCTATTAGAGGAACAGCGTTGTCCAAACTCTGCAGGGCAAGCCTTCAAGAAACTCTTTTAAGAGAACCTCTGCTTGGGGAGCCACAAGAGCAATAGTTGCTGGGGATTATCATCATCAACTGCATAGTCGAAGAATGACTTGCTGGGAAGTGGAATTCTTTGAACTTGCGGGGTATCAACTCTCTTCAGAGAAATACTGCTGACTTCACTTGAGGACTGGCCAAGATGCTGGCAAACTGATCCTGGATCCTGCTATGTGGCTATGCAATGCTTTATGATGCCCAAACATGCAGATAACAGTGCAATTGCTAGGGAGTGCAAGATGCAAATGATATTCTAATGCTCGATATGACTATGATATGATGCTGCATGTCGTGCTTATGATAATGCAGCGATCAGGTATGCTGGGGATAAAATCCTATTGGGGACATCACCAGGGATTGGATTTGGTAGTTGCCAAACGAAGTTGGACCTTGGTTTCATGAGGGTGCCATCGAGGGTGGACTTTTAGTAGTTGCCAATGAAGACTGGACTTTTTAGGGTAAAATGAAGGTGCCAATTGGAGTGGCTTTTTGTAGTCACCAACAAAAGATTGGGCTTTTTGTGGGGTAGTGAGAGGATTAGACTACTCGACATCCCAGAGTTAGATACTCCATGACGACCGGGGGAATTGATTACCCTAGTTTAGTTCTTGAACTCGATGCTGGGGGGAACCACATCATACAACCCCTTTAGAAAGACAAAGCTTTTCACGATGACAAGCTTGGGCAGCTGACGACTAATTCAATGCTTCTACCTGTTGACATTTTTCTTGGAGACCATCTATTTTCGCCAATATCTTCGAACATCAAAACAAGTTCTATACCTTGTCAAAAGTTATATTTTTATTTTTTAGCTGAAGTTTCCAACACAAATTATCAAAAATAAAATTAATTTGCAAACAATCAGATAAAGTAAAAGAGTGAGCACAATTTAATGAGAAATCTCTCTTTATATTGATTTGACCCTTGAATGGGTAAATATACAAAGATGTAATCCCTTAATGAGGTGATTACAGTGCAAGAAAAACATAATGGCAAAAATCAGAGTTCCTTTGAGTTTTGACACTGCTATAGTCCTTATGACTTTGGAAGTCTTCAACACCTTGCTTCATAGAAAAATGGCCGGATCAATTATATCTCTTGATAATGTACTAGGGTCAAGTGATCATGCATAATGGATACTTTGCCTCGGAATTTTGCCCCTAACTTTTGCCTGGATCGCCCTTTCAGGTTTTCAATCCACCGGGACACCCTTTTTTGCCTGAGCCGCCCTTTCAGGTTTTCAACTCAGCGGGCCTATTCTTATTTTATCCCTAATTTTTGCCTGAATCGCCCTTTCGGGTTTTCGGTTCACCGGGATAGCCAATTTTTCCTAAGTCGCCCTTTCAGGTTTTCGACTTAGCGGCTTTATTATTCCACTTTTTTAGGCAAAGTATCGTTTGACCAAATCTGCATTCACTGGATAAGGTAACTCCTCCCCATCCATGGTTGCGAGCTTTAGAGCACCACCAGAGAATGCTTTTGTTACCACATATGGGCCTTCATAGTTTGGCGTCCATTTGCCCATAGATTCATTGTACATAGCCATGATCCTCTTGAGTACTAAGTCTCCTTGTGTGAATGTCCTGGGATGCACTTTTTTGTCGAAGGCTCTCTTCATTCTTCTCTGATAAAGCTGACCGTGGCATATGGTTGTCAAGCGCTTTTCCTCAATGAGATTAAGTTCTTCAAAACTCGTTTTTACCCATTCGGCTTCATCAAGTTGAGCTTCCATTAAAACCCTCAGCGAAGGGATTTCGACCTCTATTGGGAGAACTGCCTCCATGCCATAAACCAACGAGTAGGGAGTTGCCCCTGTTGAAGTTCGTACTTAAGTACGGTAGCCGTGCAGTGCAAAGGGTAACATCTCGTGCCAATCTTTGTACGTGACCACCATCTTCTGGATGATTTTCTTGATATTTTTATTGGCTGAATCTACGGCTCCATTCATTTTGGGTTTATATGGTGTCGAGTTATGGTGTTCTACTTTAAAACTGGCGCACAACTCATCCATCATTTTGTTGTTGAGATTCGACCCATTGTCAGTGATGACGCGGTTAGGCACTCCATGTCTGCATATAATGTTGTGTTTCAAGAAGCGAGCGACTACTTGCTTAGTAACATTGTATATGAAGCAGCTTCAACCCACTTGGTGAAATAGTCTATGGCCACAAGTATGAAGCGATGTCCGTTTGAAGCTTTTGGTTCAATCATCCCAATCATATCTATTCCCCACATGGAGAAGGGCCATGGTGAGGTTAAGACGTTCAATGGAGTGGTGGGTACATGAATCTTATCAGAGTATATTTGGCATTTGTGACAAGTTCGGGCATGATGATAACAATCTGCTTCCATGGTAAGCCAATAATAGCCCGCTCTCAATATTTTCTTTGCCATGGTATGTCCATTCGCATGAGTTCCAAAGCAGCCCTCATGAATGTCTTTTAGAATTTGTTCAGCTTCACGTTTCTCCACACATCTAAGCAAAACAGTGTCATAGTTGCGCTTGTACAATACATTTTCGTTGAGGAAGAAGTTGGATGCCAATCTTCACAAAGTTCTTTTATCGATACCCAGGGCTCCTTCGGGATATTCCTGCTTTTCAAGATATCGTTTTATATCATAAAACCACGGCTTTTCATTTGCGTCTTTATCAGCAGTCAGGCAATGCGCGGGCTCTTCAAAGCGTCGTAAATCAATAGACGGTCTATGATTAGGCCATATCAACTTGTACATGGATGCCAGAGTTGCCAAAGCGACAGCCATTTGATTTTCTTCTCGAGGTATGTGAGCAAAAGTGATATCATCGAATCGGGGAAGCAATTTGGCCACATAATCCCGGTATGGAATTAAATTTTCATGCTTTGTATCCCAATCACCTCTTATCTGGTAGATCACTAGAGCAGAATCTCCAAACACATTGAGAGTTTTGATTCTCAAGTCGATGGCTTCTTCTAGCCCTAGTATACATGCCTCGTACTCAGCCATATTGTTAGTGCACGAGAAACAGAGTTTGGCCGTGAACGGCAAGTGAAAATTTTTGGGAGATGTAATCACTGCCCCAATTCCATGCCCATAAGAATTAGAAGCACCATCGAACATGAGAGTTCATCGCTCCCCTGGTTCTGGCCCTTCATCTGGCCCTGGCTCTTCGTAGTCTCTTGCCATCATAATATCCTCATCTGGAAAGTTGAATCTCAACGGCTGATAATCTTCCATGGGTTGGTGGGCCAAATGGTCTGCTAGCACACTACCCTTGATAGCCTTTTGAGCGACATGCTAGATATCATATTCAGACAAAAGCATTTGCCATCGGGCTATCCTACCGGTAAGAGCAGGTTTCTCAAAGATGTATTTGATTGGATCCATCTTAGAGATTAAGTACGTGGTGTGTGTCAGCATATATTGTCTGAGGCGTCTTGCAGCCCACGCAAGTGCACAACAAGTTTTTTCAAGCAAAGAGTACTTGGTCTCACAATCGTTGAACTTTTTGCTGAGATAGTATATGGCATGTTCTTTCTTGCATGTATCATCCTGTTTTCCTAATACACAGCCCATGGATTCTTCGAGAACAGTCAAGTACATAATGAGTGGCCTTCCAGGGACTGATGGTATCAGAATTGGTGGTTCTTGCAAATATTCTTTGATTGCATCAAATGCCCCTTGGCACTCATCATTCCACACAACCGGTTGATCTTTCCTGAGTAGTTTAAAAATTGGCTTGCAAGTGGCTGTGAGATGTGAAATAAATCTTGCGATATAATTCAACCTCCCCAGAAAGCCACGAACTTCCTTTTCGGTCTTCGGTGCAGGCATGCTCTGAATTGCTCTTACTTTATCAGGATCTACCTCAATCCCTTTCTGGCTTACAATAAAGCCCAACAACTTTCCAGACCGTACCCCAAACGTACATTTGTTGGGATTAAGCCTTAATCTGAACTTCCTGAGTCGAGCGAACAACTTTTCCAAACTAACCAAATGCTCCTCTTCAGTCTGGGACTTGGCAATCATGTCATCAACGTACACTTCGATCTCTTTATGAATCATATCATGAAAGAGTGTTACCATTGCACGTTGGTATGTTGCCCCAGCATTCTTCAGCCCAAACGGCATTACCTTATAACAAAATGTGCCCCACGGTGTAATGAACGTGGTATTCTCCATGTCATCTGGATCCATCTTAATTTGATTGTAACTAGAGAATCCATCCATGAAGGAGAAAACAGAGAACTGGGCTGTATTATCTACCAATACATCAATGTGAGGTAATGGGAAATCATCTTTAGGACTAGCTCTGTTTAAGTCACGGTAATCTACACACATGCGGACCTTTCTGTCCTTCTTTGGTACTGGAACAATATTGGAAACCCACTGCGGATACTTGGCCACTGCTAAAAAACCTGCATCGAATTGTTTTCGGACTTCATCACGGATTTTCAGAGCCATATCAGGACGAGTTCTCCTCAACTTCTGTTTAACGGCATGACATTCTTCCTTGAGTGGCAACTTGTGGACAACGATGTCTGTATCTAGACCAGGCATGTCCCGATACGACCACGCGAATACATCAGCATACCCTCGAAGAAGTTCTATCAACTTTACCTTAACAGCATCTTGGAGAGACGCTCCGACCTTTATCTCCCTTTTATCTTCTTCAGAGCCCAGGTTGATAATTTCAGTGTCTTCTTTATGCGGCAGAATGACCTTCTCTTTCTGCTGCAACCACCTAGCCAATTCATTGGGGAGCTCATCCTCATCTTCCTCATCCGCTTGGTATATTGTACAATCAAAATCATAAAGGCCTATAGCAGTGTCGATATCAAGGACCTCGGTAGTGTCTCTGCATGTTTATGATTTATGCAGCTTATTTTAGGAAAGTGAGTGCGTGAAAGAAATGCCATTAATTATGAAAAAGTAGAAAATAAAGTGAGCAAAAAATTGAATGCAAATCAAAATTTATTCATGTTAAACATGTTTCGAAACATCAGGGGGCCCGATACAAAGCTCCACTACGCCTTGGGTAGAGCGTAGGGTTTTGAAAATCAATTAAAACTTTACTTTTGAAGAGGGAAGAATTGGGGTATTTCGATGGTCTTCCAGTTCTTCAATTCTTCACCAGGTTCAGCCTGTCGGATCCAGCTTGCAGAGACTTCTTTGTCATCAGCCTCATCTTCAATTACCATGGTGGAGGTATGATCGAAGATATGCCCAGCGCTCTTGAAAACTTCTGCTACAGGAGGAATCTGCTTCTTGTCATATGCAACTGTCGCTGTGTTGGACAAAGGATGGTATCCTAGCCCAAATTTGTCGAACTTTTCAGCCACTTCCACCATCTTTCCCCAGCCTTGGGCATTCCCTTCATCTACAACCATCTTAGCCTCTTCATAAGAGGCCATTGCTGATCTTGAACTCTGACTATCTGAAATTCGTTGCACCGCTAATGTATTCACCATTTCAAACGACTGAAAAGGCGTTTCCACCATTTCCCCTTCAACTTCAATGTACCTGAAGGACGTCAAGTGGCTTACCAAGATATCCTCCTCTCCTCCAATCTGAACTACCTTGTCATTACTGACAAATTTTAGCTTTTGGTGAAGGGTGGAGGTAACAGCTTCTGCATAATGGATCCAAGGTCTTCCTAATAGACAGTTGTACCCTGGATAGATATCCATTACTTGGAAAGTAACGGTGAAGACAGTTGGTCTGATTTTTATTGGCAAGTCCACATCGCCAATCACAGCACGCCTAGAACCATCAAAAGCTTTGACTACCAGAGCACTCGGCTTCATGCTAACTCCTTTTACTGGCATTCTCTCCAGGGTGATCTTAGGAAGCACATTTAAAGAAGAACCTGTATCCACTAAGACTCGGGATATCAATGTGTCTTGACACTTGATAGAAATATGGAGAGCTTTATTGTGGTTTCTTTTCTCTGCAGTCAGGTCATCATCATTAAACCCAAGAAAGTTTCTAGTTGTTACGCTAGCTATCACATCATCGAACTGGGCTACGATGATGTCTTTAGCAATATGCGCAGTACTCAACACCTTCATTAAAGATAACCTGTGGGCCTCTGAACTAAGTAACAACGAGAGCATGGAAATTCTGGCAGGAGTCTAGTTTAGTTGATCAATCACTTTATAGTCACTTTTTTTGATGATCTTCAAAAACTTCTCAGCTTCCATTAGCGTAACCGCGGCCTTTGGTGATGATACCTCAACAGGTGGCTCAACACTTGGCAGTTCAACTGTAGTTTTTTCTTTATTCCTAGCTGGCATTTCCACTGGTTTGGCGGCAAATAAACGACCGCTACGGGTCATTCCACTAGGTCCAACCACTGCACCGCATTTGGCAGCGTCATACTCAATCACTAGCTTCTTTGGCCTTTATTTAGAAACTTTGGGCTCAGATTCATCAATGGGATACTCTATTACTACCGGAGCTGGTCGTGTTGCTCTTCGTCTGTTTACATCATCTTCATCGTATTGCATAATTACGGGCGCTGGTCGGGCGGCTCTCTGCAGAAATGCTTCTGGAGGATCGTACTGCAAAACTACTGGTGCCAGACGGAATCGCCTGGCATCTGTTTCGTCATACTGAATGTCACTAGCAGACACATTCGAATCTCTACGTTCTATCTGTATTATCCCATGCTCTAAGAACCTTTGCAAATGTTTTTTCACCAATTCATCAGTCAAATTCTCCGCTTCTTATTGGGGAATCATCCCACTTCTCTTCAATTGTTCTCCAATAACGGCCATTGGAGTACGGACATCTTCAACATTTGTAATTAGTCTCAAACCACTACTCTCTTCCACAGCATTGACAGAAGGACCTCCATGTTTAGGTAACGGATCCTTCGTAATATTGGCACCTCTGGGTGTAAACGTGAGGTCTTTGGATTCTATCAAGTCTTGTACTCTGTTCTGAAATGCATAGCAATTATCTATGGAGTGTCCTGGGGCTCCCTTATGAAACTCGCAATGGGCATTTGCATCGTACCCAAGAGGGTATGGAAAGATTATTGGGCGTAAGTCTCTCAATGTTATATGTCCAGTTCGATTTAATTGATCAAAGATTTGTCCATATGACATGGGCAATGAATCAATCTGTCTTCTTGGTTGTCTCGGCCTTTGCGGTCTTTGAGTTGGAGCATTCTGATATTACGGTGGAGGAACTCTCTGATAATTCTGCTGCTGATTATGCTGTTGGGCTGGCTACTGGTAAGGAGCTTGGGCTACTGCAGCTACTTGTTGATATTGGATGTCCACTGGAGCTCTATCTCCTCGTCCCCTCATCACGGCATTAGTTTCATCTTCCCTTTTCTTCACAAAAGGCTTTCTTCCTCCATTTGTTGGGACTGCAACCTTGTTCTTTTTCAAAGTACTCTCGATTCTTTCACCTACTGACACCACTTCAGCAAAGTTAGGGAAACTGGACCCAAGCACGCGATCCAGGTACTGAGGTTGTAGTGTTCCCATAAACATGTCAGTTAATTCCTTGGTCAGCAATGGTGGTTGAACACGGGCAACTAATTCCCTCCATCTTTGGGCATATTCTTTAAATGACTCATTATTACGTTGGGTCATATCTTGCAACTGTGTGGGATTCGGGGCCAAATCAGTATTATACTGATAATGTTGTGAAAACGCATCTGCCAGATCTCTCCATGTACTGATTTGTCCTTTCTCTAACTGCATATACCATTCCAATGACGCTATGCTGAGGCTATCTTGGAATTAATGAATTAAGAGCAAGTCATTGTCAATGTGATCCGCCATCTTGCGACAGTATGCTCTAAGATGGGTTTTTGGGCAACTGACTCCCTTGTACTTCTCAAAGTATGGAACTTTGAACTTCTTTGGTATTACCAGTTCGGGGACTAGACACATGTCAACAGCATTCAAGCCTGGAGTCTTCTGGACCTCCAAGGACCTGATCTTCTCTTCAACAGTTCGCAGTCTATCTGCGGAAAGGTCAGCTACAACTCCCATGTTGTGTTGAGGATGAGGTTGAAAGAAATCATCATATTGTTCATCCATTTCTATTTCAGAGCCATGACGTGCAGACGTAGAATTCTCAACAAGATCCACGGGGATAGGAGTACGAGTCTTAACGATCCCAGAAGTTCCTATATTATCAGCAGCCTTCTTAGCATCGGCCAAAATCTCAGCATTGCTTTCTTTGTGGGCTAACGTCATCATTGTTTCCAAAAGTTGATCCATCTTCGCCTTGAGGGCGTCAATGTCACCCCTCATGTTGTTCTGAGTCTCTTCAATTTGTTCAAGCGTCATTTGAAAGTTGCGCCTGGTCTCGTAGCGATGTCGAGTAGTCAGTTTTCAAATTCAATTGGAGGTAGAAAGGAAAAAGTCCAATGAGTTGCAATGCTAGGTGAATATGCAAAAATGTTTACGCTTATGCTTATGATTGCGTTTTTACTTTTTTTAGGGAAGCATTTATAAAGGCGGTTATTTATCAATCATTCAAACAACACGAGAACAAATAATTCAAAAGAACTAATCCTCATTCATCCAAATTGTTTCAACATAACAAGAGTACAAGCCATCAAGGAAAATAAGTTCGTCATTCAAACAAATAACAGAAAAACAAAGAAAACTTCAAGCTTCATTTCTTCTGGTTTCGCGCACTTGGAGCTCTCCTTTGAACCTCACCAACATTTCCTTGCACACATATATGAACTCACAAATAGCCGGAGTAGTGGAGTCATCAATGGCTTCCATCGCATCTCTGTGTTTCCACACTAGATCTTTGGCCAACCAATTGCTGAACTCTACCAACCCATTTAGCTTGTTGCGGTATATGTCTCGGTTGTTCCTCATGATGTGAATGGACTGCTCATACGCCACAACATCATGAGCTAACTGGTCTCTCGCAGCAGACCAAATAGTTTTGTCTTCCATAACAGCTCCTATCTGGTTTTCCTGATACTTGATGAACTTTTTGAGCCCATCTATTTCTGCGCATACCTTATGCCAATCCTCTGGTTTAACCCAAGATGAATTTAGGGCCTCTTCCTTGAGTTGACGTTCTCTTTCCTCACCAGCTCTTGAAAGGCGTAGTGCAGCACCCAGTGTCTTGATTTCAGCTCCTAATGTCTCTTTGAGCTCCTTGTTCTTCTTAGTGGCTAGAATGTACCATTGTTCATTCTCTCTCCACTTTCTATGAGCGTACCTCAACTGCTCTTTGAGGGAATCTAAACAACTATCAGCCTGGTTGATACACACTTTGGTCCTCTTCCTCTTACCCTTCTCTTCATCAATTTTGTTTCCCATCTTTTCAAGTTGACTATCCTTTCTTGCAATCTCATGCTTCATGTGATTCTTTTCATTAGTCACATCTTGAAGTCTGACTTGCAAATCTTCATTTTCTTTCCCTAGTTGGGATATTTTGAGTCTCAATTCTTCCACTTCCTCAACTGATATGGGCACAGGTTGTGGTGTGGTGGGTCTACGAGGTGCTTCAATAGAAAAGGGGAGCTTAACCATTTTGACCCTTTCCATAACCCACCGCTGAAAAGGCATCCTGGCCACACCATCCCTTCTTCTCAATTCAGATCCTTTGGTATGAACTTTCTGCCAAGATCGTACAATCTGGCAAAGAAGTGCGGGATCCTCAACGCCCCTTTCATGAAGGATCAATTCTCCTAGCTCTTTGTCTTCAGGTTTCCCTAACATTGGATACTCAAATTGTCGTATAGCTAGTATGGGGTTATAGCTTATACAACCTTTTGATCTGATCAATGGTACGTTGCAAAAACTACCACAGCTCATGATGATTTCACTTACTTCCAATTTGTTTGGGTACCAGGTGATGTTCTTTTCAGAGATAGATACTAGAAATTGAGCCCATTCCCCACTGTTCAAAATAGGGACGGTGGCGTGACGCTTGAATACGTGAGAAGTGAGCCATTTGTAGAGAATAGGAAGACAAAATGTCAATACTGAACCCTTTCTTTCATGGCGAAGGTGTAAAGTGTAGAAAATATCGGCCAAGAGAGGGTGTACCGGGCTTTGCTCCTTCTTCCAAACGGCCCAAGATACGCTGACAGCTGCAGAATCAATGAAATCTTCGAAAGTGGGAAACAATACTATCCCATAGATGATGAGAGCTAATACATTCACCAAAGCATCCGATTGTTTGTTCTTTAACATCTTAATTGCTTCTTTCTCTAGTACAATGCTTCTAAAGCCAAAGAAATCTTCTCTTTTCTTCCAACCAGCTTTGGCTATTGAAATCAAAATTTTGAGAGCATCGACCAATTCTTCCACTTCTAGAGTCTGCCCTATCATAGTATAAGGTGCCCTACCCTTGACCGGGAAACCTAGGAACCCCTCAAACTCTTCAATAGCAGGTGTTAAGTAAAAATCTTGAAATAAGAAGCTTCTCATTTGCGGATCATAGAACTGTGCCAAGGCGGTGATAGCAGGAATCTGTACTTCAACCATTAGCAGATCAATCACCTGACCAAACCTTCCTATCAGAGTCTTCCTAAAGATCATAGGCATTTCCTTCAAACAATTTACGACTACACTGACATCAGGTTTGAGTGCTTTAAGCTGAATAGTCTTTCTCTTTTCTGAACTCGTGGCCATTGTGAATGTGTGTCAACCTGTCAATATAAATGCTTCCCTGAAAGTAAAAACCAGTGTAAGTTATGATGCACATGCAAATGTTTATGAATGCAACAGTGCAGGATCCGGGTTATCACAAGTTTCTCCCACCCTCATGCTTTACCCAAAATGGCCCACTCACGGGATAGCTTCTATGTTGATGGGTAAGGTTCTCAGAATCACGGACACCGATCGCATCAACATCACGCAATAGGCTAGCTGTATTATAACGAGAGTACGATAGGGTCTCTCCTGAGTGGAGTCCTCATGCTAGGCACATGAGGAGCGGGTCCTCGAAGACTAACACTACACGACTACCAATATAGAAACTGGTTATACGAGTGGTTCCCAGAGTCATGGACCCTTCATGAATCAAATCGTGCAACAAGCTAGCTGCGTTACGATAGGATCTACGAAAAGGTCTATTCTGGAGGAGCTTTCATGTTAGGCACACAAGGAGCGAGTCCTTGAGGACTAACACTAATTACTACCAATTCTAAACTATGTTTTCTCTCTTCTTTTTCCAAAGCTCGGGTGTAGAGCTTTACTTGTGATATTTTCCCAGAATCCAACAAGCAAATATACTACAGAGCATATAATAGAAAGAGAAAACAATAAATAAAGAACAGGAGAAAATAAACATAAAGAAAATAGTTAAGCAAAAAGTTAGTACTCTCAAATCGAGTCAAGTGAGGCTTGACTCTCTCTTGCATAGGGTAATGCGGTCCCTAGTAGAGTCACCATCTGTCGTACCTCGAAAAATACGATCCTCGCGATGGACGCGGAAAATACGTTCGAACAGAGTCGCCACCGAACTTTATTCATTCCACGGATAGAATAGGAAAATATCGATAAAACCTTTAAGGAGATAAGAACATGGTCATCGCAACCAATATTCTAGGTTCGGGAGTCGATTACATGAGGGGAAGGTATTAGCACCCTTCATGTCCGTTGTACTCAACGGGAACCTCTTGATTCGATTCGAGAGTAAAGTTAGCTAAACTATTTGTTTTCTTCTAAGGATTCTCCTATGGGGGGAATGGGTGGTTTTAAGATAGGGTGCTCGCCAAGGATTGGGGCCCTTGTGCCTACGTATCTTCACTTGTAAGAAGTGGAAAATCAGAGTATTCGTAGTTCGTGGGACTACGGAAAAAAGGGGGGATTGTGCTCGCCGAGATCATCGCAATCTTGTGCCTACGTATTCTCATTGATAAATGAGAAATCAGAGCAGCCGTAGTTCGGCTAACTACGGGTAAAGGGTTTGAAAATGAACGAGTGTTTAGGTCGCATTCTAACTGCTAAACGTTGGCTTGTCTGCTCGCTAGGGGAGGCTGAAGCACGAGTTCATATGCGCGGAAGAAGGGACTAAACAATGCTCTTTGGTAAGGTAATTGTTTGAGTTGTGGGTCGCACGAGGGCGAGGAATTTAGTGTTTGAAAAAAGAATGGGTTTGAATAGGTTTAAGGTTTCGATCGAACGAGGGCGAGAAAGAAGAGTTAGGTTAGGTAATTCGAGGGAGAATGACGACTATTCGATAAACGAGACGTCGGCCTCACAATCAATTAATCGGGATATTATTGGAATGCTAGATTCCAACGATACCTTTTTCATTCAATTTCGAAATTTGTGTTTGATGGTCGGTTTAAAAGCGTATTAGGGTTTTGAACTCGATCGCACGAGGGTAAGGAACGAGGTTAGACGGGTTGTATGTTTAGGAGGAATGACGACTATTCGATAGATGAGACGTCGGCCTCATAACCAATTAGTCGGGATATCGTTGGAATGCTAGATCCCAACGACACCTCTTTCATTCCATTAATTATGAAATATGTTTGTTGGACAGTGAATATACTTGTCCAAATAATTACGAGAAATGTTTTAGGAACGAAAGTTTGAACGACGCGCTACTCAAGGCGTACGCCTCAATAGTGGTCATTCTTGAGTTCAAGGAGTGCAAGACTCGAAGAACTTGATTCTTTCGTAATTTAATTAAGAAAGTAATTTGTAAAGGTTAGCGTAGGTAGGTTAAACTAGGGTAGGCCTATTGCTCGAGTTAAGGTTTGCGAATTTTGAAAGGTTTAAACAAGGTTGGGTAGTTTTAGGGATGAAAGACGAAACAACTACAACTCAAGGCGTACGCTCCAAGAGTAGTTGTCTAAGAGTCCAAAGAGTGCTAGACTCCGAGGACCCACTACTTCCATTAGTTAAAAAAAAATAGACTTAATTTGGAAACTACATGAATCGGGATGAAAAATTACTTTAATCATTTTTGAAGTGTAGAAAGAAAAAGAAAATCATTCTAATAGTTTAGAATGAATTTAAAATCATATAATTTCATTTAATCTATAGACAAACAATTAAATATTAAAATTAAAATAACGCATTAATATACTTTTTAGACTAACATTGTATAAATTCCTTAAGATTAATATCCTATTTTCAAAATAAACAAATTAACCACTAACTATTAATGAACTCAAAAATTGTTAAGAGTTAATCTTTACTATCTCTCTCCCTGCACCAACGAACTACCCTCCTCCCCACTTACTCTCTACCTCCTTAAGAAAACAGGATTTAATAATTCTTAATAATTAAAAAACAAAACCGTTCAAAAATAGGGAGAGATTCAAAGCTGCCTCGAGCTCCCCGACTGTAACGGTTAGATTACTTACGAGGGATTATTGAAAACGTGAATTTGATTTGGGGAAATGGTTAGCTATTAAAAGTATTAACTGATAATGAAGTGATTTGAAAACACGCCTCATTATTATCAATGCCCTCAGACATGATTAAATTCATCATCCTCTTCTGATATTCTTAATCACTTCTCAGCTACTCTCTCTCAAATTGGACCTTAGAACAAATCAAAACTCCCACTCTCTCCTTTTCACCTCGTTCGTCTCCTTTCAATGCATAAACTCTTTCCCCTTCTTCTCAGAACCTCTCATTCTCTAAAACTCACCATCGAAATTTATTCACTTTGACACCTAGCCCCAAATCGATTCACAAATCCCTAACCCCAACTCACTCTTAACAAGCGAACTCATAATCATAACAAATCCTAATCATATAATAACATATTCAAGCAAATAAATCATGGTGCTCAAACGACGAAGAGCGAAGATCAAGTGCAAAGGGGACTCACCAGTTTGGAGCTCTTCCGACGGCAAATCCGTGAGGTAGGTGGTTCGTGCTTTATCTTTTCCGCTTTTCTTCTTCTTGGTTCGTGTCCTGCTTGCTCGGGCTTCTTGACTTGAGTGATGTGTCTAAGTTCAAGTTGGCTAGAGCTCGAGTTGGCTAGAGCTTCAATGTGAAGCTCTATCAACTTTTAGAAAGAACTTTAGAGTGATTTTAGGTTTTTTGTGGATTGAATTTCACAGCTAGGGTTTTTTCTTGTCTCCGCCCCCTCCTTGAACGAATAGTAACAAATATATAGGGGCTTCATACGTGTGACATTAAGGTTTTCTCAGCAAAACGTGTGAGTTTTTTTTTGGATGGAAATTGGGTTGCTTTCGGATTTTTTCTTGTGATTTTTGTTTGTTAGTTGTTTCTGGAAATGTCTGTCTGAGTCTCATTGCGAAATTTTTACTCTAATTTTTTACTGTGTGAAAGTGTTTCTTTTACTGCTTATCAATTTGCTGACATGGAAGCCTTTAATTTGACTAAAAATGTTTTTGTTCTTTCTGCAATATTTGGATGACTTTTGATTCCTGTCATGTTTCGATGCAATAGGTTTGTTCCTTGCTGAGAAGTTTGTATGGATTTAGATGAAGACCAACATTAATGTCTTGGTGGAAAATCAAGCCTCTGCTGGTGCAGAGTGGTGTTGGAGTCTTGGTGTGGAAACAAACCTATGCCCACAGTTTCTTGGTGAAGATCATTCTCTCAATTTTGGTGAAGCAACATTTTGATACTCCATGGAGGTGAATTTACTTTGTTGCTTTTAAACTGATTTTGCCGGTCATTTATTCTCACGTGAAATATGTTACCGTAAAGGTGTGTTGTTGATGGGATTACGATAATGTCAATATCCTCCTTTTATTTCCCTGTTTTGATGTCAAATGCGAAGATCTTGTCTGCAGTTGTGCGTGTTGGCTGCAATAAAATTGGTATGCCAAGCTGTGACTTACTCCTATTATATACATCAAATTCAATGTTCTTAATCCCCTTTTTTACTTCATGTTGTCAGCTATTGTTTGGAATTCAGAGCATTGTCTCTTTCAAAAAAAAACTAGGAGGGAAAGAAAGGAAGGCGCATGGTGATTCAACGTGATGGCAACCAAAACCTGTTCTGTTGGGTCAAAGTGAAGGGCAGGAATCCTCTTCGGTAATCATCTTGCAGGTAGAGGACCATATTTGAATTAATGATATTCCTAGCCGGATGCTCGATGCTTTTTCGAGTCAATATTTTGCCATCCAAACTGTAAACATATTCTTTAATAACTTGGATTTGTCATGGTAAGATCATTATTTTGATTCCTCGTTATGACTTCAACCAACTTGACTAGTATTGGTTTCACGTGTGCAGAGACGGTGTGAAAGAATACAGCGGGAGTTGAAGCCTTGACCAGAACTGGGAGGTCTATCCAATGACTTTGGAAGGATGATTGGCAAGCTATATCGTATAGTGCTTTGGTGAGGAGGCTTGAAGGATAACAAATGAGTAGGAACTTATCACAACAGCCATAGAATGTCAAAATCTGTTTGCAGCATAAGACTTAGTCATGTAGGCGAACCGTCTAAGTGAAGGTTTTCTCTTTATAGTCATTCCTTGAAATTTTAACATTGTTTCGCGCATGAATAACATTTTTTTGCCTAGCATTTTATGTTGATTCTTCCTTTCTTCTTATTGGTTCTGCTACTAGGAACTCAACACCATGAAGAAGCCTTCCATTGATGAGGACTTGGAATGACGTTTGGCACAATAACGAAACTACCTTCGAGATTAGGATGGCTTGGGAAGAAATTGACATTTCTGATGCCAACTCGGGTGAAGACAGCACCCTGGCAGCGTTCGCAGCATGGATATCAAGATCTTTCGCAACATAAGCCTTAGAGAACCATCTTAAACTTGTATATCTTGATACTTTGTAATGTCACATGAGTTACGCTTTCGGGAAATATAATATGATTAGTGAATACTGTCACATGAAAGTCCTTTGTAACATTTGCATTTTGAATCATTTATCGAATCTTGCTTTGATAGCAGGTTATGGCGCCAAAGCGTTTGAATAGAACCTCACAGGTGTATCATAGGGACGATAGACAACGGTATTTGTTCGACTTTCCTTATGCTTTTGCAATGATGCACCAGGGCAACATAACTTGAAAAGTGAAACTGAATAATATTTGCTCTTAACTCTGTTTATCTTTGAACTTTTGCAGGCTTTGGCTATAGGATGAGGCTATGGTTTTGGTTTGAAAACAGACTGAGGACTCGTACCCTCTTCTTTTTGCCACTGTCACCTGCTGCAAAGATTCTGTATGATTTGCGAGAAGCTGTTGCGAATGCATGAGAGGTGAAGAAGAGTAGTTGTTGTTGAGAAGCTTTTACATGGAGAACGCATTGTTGCCAAGCTGTTGAGGTTGATGCTGTGACATAGGCAGCTGCGACAATTGCTGGTGAGTATTCTGTTGCTGCATAAGCTGAGACTGCAAAAGCGGGGAAGACGTCGAAAGTGGTTGTTGTTGCTGTTGTTGTTGTTGCAACTTCTGTAGCAGCTGCATCTGTGATTGTTGGTCTGAGATGTTTTGCGGCAGAATTTGAGATACTTGCGATTGTTGTGGTGCCCTTTGTAACATGCTTTGTTGCAATAACTGTAATGAAGATTGTTGCAATTGAGTTTGTTGCTGAAACTGCGAGTCTTATGGTAAGGATATCATTATCAATCCATTCTTGCCACCGGAATGGAAATTTTGTTGTGTTGAGATATTTCCCGAGAGTAACTGTTGATAAAGCTGAGAGTAAGCTACTTGTTGCTGCACACATTAATTTGAAATCAGGTTAGAACCAACTATGTCGTTATTCATAGTTGCGTTTTGACTCAGTGGTTGTTGTTGTTCTAACTAATTCTCTTCATTTTTTTTGCACATGTTCTACAACTCTAGCGCGAGGGTGAGATGATAATTGTATTGTTTAGGAATTTGGTTGAGATTTTCAAGTTACAACGTCGACATTCTCGACGATTTTTCTTCAAGCCAAGATCGAAGGCCACCATTGTAATACTTGTGACAATGTCATCTTTGGGGTGACATAATCATCTTATAAAATGGATATGTATTATTTAAATTCTAAAATTCTGAATGCAACATCTTGGATTTCATTGTACACTGCTTGTTTTATAATTTGGTAACTTCTACATTGTATGATACAGTGAGTTATCATAGTTCTCTTTACATTTCTTGTATGAATTAGGCACCATAAAGAAATTCTCATGCTTCATTAGGTATCTTGATAAATCTCGGATGTGTCTTGGTAGGTGGTGCAGCAAACTACTATTTTTAATTATTCCATGAATTGTGTCTCTTTCTCACAATGTCTAACCATCTTAACACCCCGTAAATGCATGGATATTTTTTTTGACGTGAGCAACATGAAATTGTGTAGTTATAGACTGATACATTGATTATGCCATGAGCCTTTGAAATGAATCGAAACATCTTCTAGGCTAATTGCATCCAAATTCAAGTATGACTCGAAACTTACAAATTTAATCTAAGTTTGTCACAAACTGATTTAAAATTCAAACATAGCTTGACGCTCTTAATCAATTTAAGTAAGGCTTGAAGCTAAATCGACCGTGTCTAGCAGCATCATGTAAAGTATCTTTGAACGACTTGAATTAGGTGCATATCATAACAAACAACTTGTAGTGAGGCTTAAACGACCTTTAGAGAAGTTTGTTATCCAGTTGAAATAGGGTTCAAATTTTTTGAAAACCAACAATCATGCATTTTATGCCATTGTCCATATCATATATATCTGATCGTGATAACGAGGACACATATGAATTTGGATATAAAGGTTGGGGGCACGTTCTTCATCATAAATTGCTAGGGATTATAACCATAATGTGTACACACATGGTCTTTATAAACGAAGCCTTAGGCAGTCATGGCCAGAAGTCGTGAAGTAGTAAAACCTTCATTAATTGCCGAGGTAGGACAAATTTGGGGTATAACAGGAACCCGCACTCAAGCAGAAATTTCTTCATGTCATTGGTCATGGAGACCTGGACAACTTCTTTGTTGAACCTCTCGATGTAGGCTCGCAGAGGTTCATCCTTCCCCTTAATGATGGCCTCAAGGGAAGTTTCGGTCTTCGGGTGACGGCGAGAGGTCGTGAAGTGTCTGGAGAACATTCTCCCCAATTGCCTCCATGAGGGGATGGAATCGCCAGGGTGTCTTTTGTACCAGGTCATTGCTCCCTTCCTGAGCATGGTCGGGAACAACCTACATTTGATGGTGCCCTGGATGCCACGGTAATCTAGTAGCGCATCGATATTTTCGATGTGCTTGTCGGGGTCCGTAGTATCGTCGTATGTACCCAGAGAAAGGGGTTTCTACAATCCCTTCGGCAAGCGCATAGTCATAATCTCTTGCGAAAACCAGTCGTGAGACTCATCATCACTGTTGTTGCTGGACCATGATGAGGAACAGGTGCCCCGTTTGTAGGTAGGATGGTGATCTCGACAGGGAGATGCGGTTTGTGCCTGACCCTTGGATCTGGATGGAGGCGAACGATGGGACTTTTCTCGGTGATCTCTTATGGTCCTCTTGGGTTACGGGGAATGCTGGTTCTGAGGAGAGATGTGGTCGTGCTTTCTGACGGTCTGGGTCTCTGGCTCCAGAGTTGTCCAACGGTTTCTTCCGCGTCGGGGAGGAAGGTTTTGTAGTCTTTGACACTCTTTCCTCGACGGGGGGGGGATCTTGGATGAATGGACTCTTCTAGGGCTCAAATCCTCGCGTTTTGATTAAGGACCAGGAGGTTGGTCTTGTTAAGAACCTTGAGAAGGGCAGCCATGACCGGGTCAGCGTTGGGCGGAACTAGACCTGGTAGGTGCTACAGGATGAGCGAGACCTCATTGTGATCTATGCGAATAGGGAATGGAGAAGCGGTGGGTTCATTCCTTTGTTGGAGGACATTGCCCCCAAGAGAGGTGGTTGCCCCGTCAGTATCAATCTTGCTGATAAGGAGGAAAGTAGAGTTGCGAGCATCATAGGTGTTGTCACGACTAGCCATGATCACAATTTGGAAGAACTATTTTGGTCTCAAATCTACAATGGGAGAAAAACGGGGATAATAGGTTTCCCACAGACGATACCACTGATCTTTACGGCTAATCAGAACCTGATGTGGGCTAGAGACAATCGCATGTGATGTTGGGTGTGAGAGAGGAGGAGAAAGTGTACCTGCAAGGCACTCCGATGCTAAAGTAAGAATCGGGAGAAAGAAGGCAGGTATAAAATATGTGTGTATCAGAGTCAATATTGGACACCTTACCCTTTCAAATGATAGGGTTTTTATAGTGCCCCCAGCGCTTGGCCATTCATCCTTATTTTCGGGGCGAGATAACAATTTCCCAAAGAATAGGTAACTACCAGAAACTAGTTGTTACTAGGGGCAGAGGTGCCCATAACTAGTCGTTGCTACGGGGAGAGGCGTAGTTACTGGCACAAGTGTTTTGGCTGTTTCTAGATGATAGAACTGTGTGTGACAGGTAAGGACGGGTGAGTAGAAGCGTTGGTCTAGGGGTAAACCGGTCAACCTCCCTTGTTGAAGGGGAAGAAAAGTAAATGCTCCCAAAATTGATTGGACTTAGGCAATCAATTTGTTTTGGGAGCAGAAGTAGATTGAGGCACGCCTAGCCAATGGGTTAGTCCGAAACAGATACTTTTAGGAATGTGATATGAAAATGGATTTCAAAAAGTATCTTGTATGAAAATTTCTGTTATGAAAAAGATATGTAGAGAGATTGTAGAGAATTTTGAAAGAGGTGAATGAGAAATGAAACTTTGAAATTAATATATAATGATAGAAGCACCCATTCAAAAATCATGGCAATGGTTGAGGAAAATAGACTAAAAATAAATTGTACCACATGGTGAAAAGATGTTATGAAAATGAGTCAAGACAAAATGAATGTTGGTGTAAGCCCTAGAGGCCAATACTTTTTGGTACTTGTATCGGATTATTCGTTTAATAATAAAAGGCATTTCTTTATTATGTTTGTCTTTCAGAATAATAAAGTCCCTAGAATAGTTAGTCTGTTTAATAAAATGTTAAGTGTGACTTAATCATGAGATCCCATTAAACATAAAGACATTATTCTTAAAATATCCGTAGTCAAGCTTTATTGCAAAGTGGGATAACATTAAAAGCATTGAGACTATTATGAAGATAGACTGATGATCACATCTCATGGATCATGGATAAAGAGTTATCAAGTCTTGACATAGGTATAAATATTAGGAGTAATATTTATACCGGATTGACCCGCTATGAGAATACTACATAGTATGTTATGCAAAGTGTCATAAGTTATTCTCATGGTGATAATGGTGTATTACCACCCTTCGACCTGAAACCACTATGGACCCTAGATGTAGAGTCGGGTGCTTTATTGCTGATCAAACATTATCCGTAACTGGATGATCATAAAGACAGTTGATGGGCACTCCACGAAGCATGCTGAGGGACATGAGTGTCCTAGATGGAATTTGCCAATCCTGCATAACAGGAGAAATGTCTAAGGGCCCAATATTGAACTGGACAAGGATGACACAGTGTATGCCTTGTGTTCAATATAGACATAGGGGCAAAAAGGGTAATTGTACAAACATATATTATCACGAAAAAGGTTTTGTCAGATCACATGACATTTTCGTGACTTGGGTAGCAGTGATGTGTTGCTAGATACCGCTTACTGTTTATTATGTTAAATATATAATTTAATATAATTACCAACGTTACGAAATCCTACAGGGTCACACACATAAGGACAGTTTGATGAGAGATAGAGAAATCAAAGGAACACCGTAAGGTACGGTGCACTTAAGTGAAAAATAGAAATTCGGATAATATAATAATAATTATTGTTATTTTATAATGGTTATAAAATAATAATAAAATAAATATATTTATTATAATAATAGTTATTATAATAATATATAATATTATTATGGATCATGTGAATTGGGTTTTTAGCCCGCAGCCCACAAGAGAGTCTATAAAAGGAACCCTTGTGATGAAGCTTTCACTTGATGCAATTTCGTTTTTGATTCTCTTTTCTCACTCAAATAATTCCGTTCGTAAGCAGCTAGCACTGTGACCGGAAGCTGTTCGTGTGGACTGAGTAGAGGCGTTGCACTTCATCAACGCTTGTGATCGCTGCATCAAAGATCTGAATCGCCACAAAGAGGTAACGATTCTATCACTGACCATGCTCATTCGTAAGGATCACTAAAGGAAATTGTTTTGTTTTCCGCTGCGTTTAGATCGCAATTTTCCATCAGTGGTATCAGAGCCACTTACGAAACCATGGATCTGATAGCTGTTAAATTTCCGTCTTTTCTGTATTTGATTCGATTAAAACACAGAATGAATTTAACAATAAACGATTAATTAAATTTGGCATCTGTTGTGTACGATTTGGATGATTGATGTTGATTATGCTTCAGAAACCGACATTAGTATGGTGAAGTTGTGCGATACATTGATCATCCATAGGTTACACAATTAGATCGATCACTTTTATATAAGATATAAGGAATTCTGATGCAAAGATGGTATATGGGATATACTGTTTTGATTTCATCCATTCAATCACATAAGGATTGTAATTCTTTTTGAAAGATCATCATTTACATTCGCTTCGAAATCCGACGTTAGTATGGTGAAGCAATGACATGTTGATCTATCATATTGAGTTATCAATCGAGTTGTGTTTGACGACATGAAATTGTTGCATTAGGATTAATGGCAGTACAAGTGTTGTATTGCCGCAGACTTTTCCGGTTGGGGTTGTAAATGCACAAAAGTTGTGCAGGAAACGACGTGAAATACAATGAAGTGTTCATAAAATTTTTCGCTGGGGCGCTGCCCCTAACAACCCCGCAAGGAGGCGCTGCCCCCTTGACCCCCGTCCGCTGAACGGTCAGCGGAACCCCCGGCTAAGTCTGCAAAGTGTGATCAATCAGCTGAAATTTAATTTAGTTTATTTAATTATCGGAATTTTAAACTAATAATAAAAGTGTGTTTATTATTATTTATTTGTGGTGATCATATGGCCTTAGTTTTTCCTTTATTATTGTTTTGGGATTTTTGAATACGGCCTGCGTGTCGTGCCTCTCTCTCAATCTCTTTATGTAACTTCTTTTCTCATCTCACTCCCTCGTATGTAAAACGAGTTTTCCTATATGTAATGTAATATTATGTTATAAAAAAAAAGGATGAAGTATTCAATATTAAAGGAGGATAACCTTGGAGATCATGCTTGGAGAAGCTTAGATCGTTATTAGGTTAGCTTAGGTTCTCTCATTGGCTTGAGAGAACAATTGCGTTAGGGGCCATAATTGTATCTTTTTATATGTATGTTGATGCATGTAATTGTATGTTGATGCATGTGAGAGACGTTTTGCATGTTAAGCCGGTGAGATCAAACTAATAACAAATTCCCTCAAAATTAAATATTAAGTTTATGCTTTCCAATTTTTAGCACTCATCAAGACTAGTATCGAGCATTGTAGGTTTCGCCTACGCGAGGTGCATGTTCTATATTAGTAAGGTGTGATGGGATAATTGTAATATCCAATTGCTAAAACAATGGGTCAAACTTAACTAAACAAATTATAATAAGATTATATATGTTTAGAAGCAAGAATTGGGAATGATTCATGTGATGGATCAGAATAAGGAGTTATTCACCCAATTGAAAATATTCGAGAGTTGTATGAGATACAATTGGAAGGAGTTCCTACCTAAATAACTTAGTTTTGTGTAATCAGCCTAACGCTGACTTAAAACAAAGTGAAACATGGATCTCGACCCACTAGAAAGTCTTCCAACGGGATTTTCCGAATCAAATGATGAGGGTCATTTGTTTTGAATAAAATAGTGGGAGCATATTTGATTAAAGGCCTAATTAAATATGTTGTTTTAATGATACTTATATTTTCATATTTCTCTTGTAGATTACCATGACAACAAACACATCGAACAATATTTTGCGATCCATCCTAGATAAGGAAAAATTGTCTGGGACAAATTTCCTGGATTGGCACCGTAATTTGAGGATTGTCCTCAAGCACGATAAGAAGCTGTATGTCTTGGAGACACCAGTTCCTGAGGAGGAACCTCCTAGTTCTGCACCAAAGGCAGAAAGAGATGCTTATAAGAAGCATTTCGATGATGCCAATGAAACCGCTTGCCTCATGCTTGCTACCATGAACTCTGAGTTGCAAAAGCAACACGAGAACATGTCTGCGTTCGATATGATCGGACATCTGAAAACGCTTTATCAAGAGCAAGCAAGAAATGAGAGGTTTCAGGTTTCAAAGTCCCTTTTTAACAACAAGTTAGCTGAGGGAGCCCCTGTAAGTCCCCATGTACTCAAGAAGATTGGATATGTGGAGAACCTTGACAGATTAGGGTTTCCCCTTGGAAAAGAACTTGCGATTGATCTGATCTTGCAATCGTTGCCAGAGAGCTTCAGTCAGTTTGTCCTGAATTTCAATATGAATGACTTGGACAAAAGTCTTCCAGAACTGCTAGGCATGTTGAGAACTGCTGAGCAGAATATGAAGACAAAAGGGAAATCCATTCTGATGGTCAGTAATGGAAAGAAACAGAACAAGAGGCCCATCAAACAGGGTGGTAGAGGGAAAGGCAAGGAAGTTGCCAAACCCAAACCCACTCCTCCTATTTTGAAGCCTAGTGGAGGAATAGCAAAGGAGGGCACTTGCTTCCATTGCGGTAAGACCAGACATTGGAAGAGAAATTGCCCAAAGTACCTGGAAGATAAGAATAATGGAGTAGAGACTTCAAATTCAGGTATTTTTGTTATTGAAATTAATTTATCTACTTCTGCATCATGGGTATTAGATACTGGATGCGGTTCTTACATTTGTACTAATGTGCAGGGGCTAAAAAGGAGTAGAGATTTGGCAAAAGGTGAAGTTGACCTACGAGTTGGCAATGGAGCAAAGGTTGCTGCTTTAGCTGTAGGAACTTATGTTTTAACTTTACCTAGTGGTTTAATAATTCAGTTAGAGAACTGTTATTATGTACCTGCAATTAGCAGGAATATCATTTCCGTTTCTTGTTTGGACAAGTTTGGTTTTTCATTCATAATAAGGAACAATTGTTGCTCCATTTATTTGAATGATATATTCTATGCTACTGCAAAAATGAATAATGGACTATATGTCCTTGATCTTGAAATGCCAATTTATAACATTAATACTAAAAGGTTGAAACCTAATGAGTTGAATCCAACTTACCTTTGGCACTGTCGATTAGGCCACATAAATGAGAAACGCATTTCCAAACTCCATAAAGATGGACTCTTGGACTCTTTTGATTATGAATCATATGAGACATGCAGATCTTGTTTAATTGGAAAGATGACAAAGTCCCCATTCACAGGAAAAGGTGAAAGGGCTAATGATCTTTTGGCACTCATACATACTGATGTATGTGGACCACTGAACATACCAGCCAGAGGAGGTTTTCAGTACTTCATCACTTTTACTGATGACTTCAGTAGATACGGATATGTGTATTTAATGAAACACAAATCTGAGTCCTTTGAAAAGTTCAAGGAATTCAAGAATGAAGTACAAAACCAACTAGGTAAGAATATTAAAGTTCTTCGATCAGATCGAGGCGGTGAATATTTAAGCCTAGAATTTGATGACCATCTAAAAGAGTATGGGATTCTATCCCAACTTACTCCTCCTGGAACACCACAATGGAATGGTATATCTGAGAGAAGAAATCGAACCTTGTTAGACATGGTCCGATCCATGATGAGTCACGTCGATCTTCCAAACTCCTTTTGGGGACATGCATTATTAACAGCAGCTTACACACTTAACCGTGTTCCATCCAAAAAGGTTGATAAGACACCATATGAGATATGGAGTGGTAAGAAACCACATATGTCTTACATGAAGATTTGGGGTTGCGAAGTTTACGTCAAACGACAAATTTCAACCAAGCTTGAGCCCAAATCTGACAAATGCTTATTTGTGGGGTATCCTAAAGAAACAAGAGGATATTACTTCTACAATCCTTCTGAGGGCAAAGTGTTTGTCGCTCGAACTGGAGTCTTTCTGGAAAGGGATTTTATTTCCAAAGGAAACAGTGGGAGGAAAATAGAGCTTGAAGAAATTCAAGAATCACAAAATATTGAAACACCTATGGAGGAACTAGAGCGGGAAACACAAGTAGTTGTGGAAGAGCAACCTGCTCAAGAAGAACAAGACCAGCGTAGGTCAAGCAGAATACGTCACCAACCTGAGAGATATGGATATCTCATAAGTGATCAGGGTGATGTATTACTCATGGATCAAGATGAGCCTGTGACCTACAAAGAGGCCATAACTGGTCCTGAGTCTGAGAAGTGGCTAGAAGCCATGAAATCTGAAATGGATTCCATGTACACAAACCAGGTTTGGACCTTGGTAGAACCTCCTATAGGAGTTAACCCTATAGGATGCAAGTGGGTCTTCAAGAAGAAGACTGACATGGATGGTAAGGTACATACCTATAAAGCAAGACTGGTTGCAAAAGGCTATAAACAAATTCATGGGGTTGACTATGATGAAACCTTTTCACCAGTTGCGATGCTTAAATCTGTTCGGATTTTACTTGCCATCGCTGCATATCATGATTATGAAATATGGCAGATGGATGTCAAAACTGCTTTCCTTAATGGGAATCTTCTTGAGGATGTGTACATGACACAACCTGAAGGATTTGACATACCACAAGATGCCCAAAAGATATGCAAGTTACAGCGATCAATCTATGGATTGAAGCAAGCTTCCAGAAGCTGGAATCTTCGTTTTGATGAAACCGTAAAACAATATGGATTCATCAAAAATGAAGATGAACCTTGTGTCTACAAGAAGGTTAGTGGAAGCATGATCGTGTTTCTGGTATTATATGTAGATGACATATTACTCATTGGAAACGATGTCCCTACCTTGCAACAAGTGAAGACTTGGTTAGGGAATTGTTTTTCTATGAAAGACCTAGGTGAAGCAGCCTATATATTAGGAATTAGGATCTATAGAGATAGATCACAAAAACTGCTTGGCCTAAGTCAGAGTACATACATAGATAAAGTGTTGAGACGCTTTAATATGCATGATTCCAAGAAAGGATTCATACCTATGCAACATGGTTTGTGTTTATCAAAAACACAATCCCCTTCAACTAAGGAAGAAAGGGATCGCATGAATAAGATTCCATATGCATCTGCAATAGGATCTATCATGTATGCCATGTTATGTACTCGACCAGATGTCTCGTATGCATTAAGTGCAACGAGTAGGTACCAATCTGATCCCGGTGATGCTCACTGGGTAGCTGTCAAGAATATTCTTAAGTACTTGAGAAGGACTAAGGATTCATTCTTGATATATGGAGGTCAGGAAGACCTTGATGTAATTGGTTACACTGATGCTAGCTTCCAGACAGATAAGGATGATTTTAGATCACAATCTGGTTATGTGTTCTGTCTCAATGGTGGCGCTGTGAGCTGGAAAAGTTCAAAGCAAGAAACAGTTGTTGATTCTACAACTGAGGCCGAGTATATTGCTGCCTCAAATGCAGCAAAGGAAGCTGTTTGGATCAATAAGTTCATTAGTGAACTTGGCATAGTCCCTAGCATTGTGGATCCCATTGGTTTATATTGTGATAACAATGGTGCTATCGCACAAGCTAAGGAGCCTAGATCTCACCAACGATCCAAACACATACTTAGGCGTTATCACCTCATTCGAGAGATACTCGATCGGGGAGATGTGAAGATATGCAGAGTACCTACACTTGACAATATCGCTGACCCATTAACAAAGCCTCTTGCGCAACAGAAGCATGATGGTCATACTAGATCTATGGGTATTAAGGGTATGCCTAATTGGCTCTAGTGCTAGTGGGAGATTGTTGGTGTAAGCCCTAGAGGCCAATACTTTTTGGTACTTGTATCGGATTATTCGTTTAATAATAAAAGGCATTTCTTTATTATGTTTGTCTTTCAGAATAATAAAGTCCCTAGAATAGTTAGTCTGTTTAATGAAATGTTAAGTGTGACTTAATCATGAGATCCCATTAAACATAAAGACATTATTCTTAAAATATCCGTAGTCAAGCTTTATTGCAAAGTGGGATAACATTAAAAGCATTGAGACTATTATGAAGATAGACTGATGATCACATCTCATGGATCATGGATAAAGAGTTATCAAGTCTTGACATAGGTATAAATATTAGGAGTAATATTTATACCGGATTGACCCGCTATGAGAATACTACATAGTATGTTATGCAAAGTGTCATAAGTTATTCTCATGGTGATAATGGTGTATTACCACCCTTCGACCTGAAACCACTATGGACCCTAGATGTAGAGTCGGGTGCTTTATTGCTGATCAAACATTATCCGTAACTGGATGATCATAAAGACAGTTGATGGGCACTCCACGAAGCATGCTGAGGGACATGAGTGTCCTAGATGGAATTTGCCAATCCTGCATAACAGGAGAAATGTCTAAGGGCCCAATATTGAACTGGACAAGGATGACACAGTGCATGCCTTGTGTTCAATATAGACATAGGGGCAAAAAGGGTAATTGTACAAACATATATTATCACGAAAAAGGTTTTGTCAGATCACATGACATTTTCGTGACTTGGGTAGCAGTGATGTGTTGCTAGATACCGCTTACTGTTTATTATGTTAAATATATAATTTAATATAATTACCAACGTTACGAAATCCTACAGGGTCACACACATAAGGACAGTTTGATGAGAGATAGAGAAATCAAAGGAACACCGTAAGGTACGGTGCACTTAAGTGAAAAATAGAAATTCGGATAATATAATAATAATTATTGTTATTTTATAATGGTTATAAAATAATAATAAAATAAATATATTTATTATAATAATAGTTATTATAATAATATATAATATTATTATGGATCATGTGAATTGGGTTTTTAGCCCGCAGCCCACAAGAGAGTCTATAAAAGGAACCCTTGTGATGAAGCTTTCACTTGATGCAATTTCGTTTTTGATTCTCTTTTCTCACTCAAATAATTTCGTTCGTAAGCAGCTAGCACTGTGACCGGAAGCTGTTCGTGTGGACTGAGTAGAGGCGTTGCACTTCATCAACGCTTGTGATCGCTGCATCAAAGATCTGAATCGCCACAAAGAGGTAACGATTTTATCACTGACCATGCTCATTCGTAAGGATCACTAAAGGAAATTGTTTTGTTTTCCGCTGCGTTTAGATCGCAATTTTCCATCAATGAATACGTCAAAGACTTTTCAAAATATGTATAGAACCAATCAATTGACTAGAAGGACTAATCGATTGACATAAGGGAAAATTTGAAAAAAAAATAACACAAACCAATCGATTGACATAAGGAACCAATCAATTGGCTCACCATGGAAAACAATTTTTTTGAAACAGAAGCCACAGTCAATCAATTGATCCCAAACATCAATCGATTGACATAAAGAAATTTTATAAAAAGTTTCTAAGCTAAACTATAAAAATGATGCCATCAACAACCTTGCAACCAAGGCCATAAAAAGTTGCTATGAAAAGGATTTAATGTATGATCAAGACTTTGAGAACTTAAGATTATTTATGTCAAGAAATATTCATATACCTTAAACTTGATTTGAAAAGTCTTGAACAAGCCATTATAAGATCCTTCTTTTTCTTTCTTCTTTGAAGTAAAAGTTTGCACTTGAGATATTGTCTTCATCAAAACATGTTGGAAGTTTGTCTTCACATTACATGCCCATAAATAATAAAAAATCTCGTCTCTGTTAGAAAATTTACCATTGATAATGATGTTTTCATCGAATTTGACCCCTTTGGTTTCTCTGTGAAGGATTCTCAGACAAGAATGCATTTAATGAGATGTAACGGCTCTAACAACCTCTACCCATTTACCACCAGACCTTACTCTACAACCCATCCACCATCTACCTGTGTTGAATTATCTAATGAAGTATGGCTCAACCGTTTAGGACACCCTAAAACAAATGTCTTAAATTCTCTACACCAAAACAATTTTCTTACATGTAATAAGTTGTGAAACAAATTCTTTTGTCACTCTTGTCCACTTGAGAAACAAATAAAATTTCCTTTTTCTGATTCTTTGTCTTATACTTTAATGCCTTTTGATATTGTCCATAGTGATGTTTGGGCATCACCTATTCTTAGTTCAGGGGGACACCGTTATTATGCGTTATTTTTAGATTATTTCATGAATCTTTTGTGGACTTTTCCATTACATAATAAATCTCAAGTTCGTTATATGTTTCTTCAATTTCATGCTCATATTAAAACCCAATTTGAACAAGATATCAAATGTTTTCGATGTGATAATGGGAAAGAATATGATAATGTTGTCTTTAAAAAGTTTCCTGAACTTAATGGCATGTCATTTAAGTTTTCATGTCCCTATGCTTCCCCTCAAAATTGAAAAGCTGAAAGAAAAATTTGTACTATAAATAGCTTTGTTCGCACCCTTCTAACTCATGCCTCTATCCCACCATCCTTTTGGAACCATGCCTTACAAATGGCAACATACTTACATAACATCCTCCCAACCAAAAAGCTTACCCTCCATTCACCCACTAAGATACTCTACCAAAAAGATCTTTTTTATTCACATCTTCGAGTCTTCGGGTGTATAGGTTATCCTCTAATTCTCTCAACCTTTAGAAATAAATTACAACCACGATTGACACCATGTGTATTCTTAGGTTTTCCACCTAATCATAGAGGATATAAGTGTTTTGAGTTATCCATTCGTAAGATCTTTATTTCTAGGCATGTCATATTTGAAGAAAATATGTTTCCACTTTCTACCTTAAATGTTCCTTACACGATTAAATATATATTTTTAGATAATGAATCCACACATTTCCTTCCTTCCTACTACTATGGCACCCCTACACCAAGTATTCTAACTCTAACTACCTTTAATATAGTAACTCACAAACACCAACCTCAAACCCACCTTCATTTATGCCCTCTCCCAACCAACCTTCCCAACCGACCTCTTCCTCATCCCCTATATCTCCTTATCCTTCAACTCACAACAAAAAATAAACCTTGGCCACTACATTGACGTCCACACATTCACCTTTACCAATATTACCTTAATTTTCACCTTAAATGACTACCCGAGCCCAATATGGTATATTCAAACCTCGCAAAAATTTTAACCTACATACTTCATCTCAAAATTCCATACCCTTACCTACAAACCCTATAGATGCATTACATGAAACTAATTGGAAAATATCTATGAAAGATGAATATGATTCTCTTGTTGAAAATAAGACGCGAGACTTAGTTCTTTGTCCGTCTAATGCTAATATTATTTGAAGTTTGTGTATTTTCAAGAATAAAAGGAATTTAGATGGATGATTCGAGCAACACAAAGCTCTCCTTGTAGGTAATGGAGTGATCCGACAAGCATGCATTGATTATGGTGAAACCTTCAACCCTCTAGTAAAACTGGCTACCATTCGCACAATACTCAGTGTTGCCTTGCCAAAATCATGGTGTCTTCATAAATTGAATGTTAAAATTTCCTTCTTTGACGACGATCTTGATGAAATCGTGTACATGCACCAAACTCCAGGTATCCATAATCCTTAATTCTCGGACCATGTGTGTTTGCTCAAAAAGTCTCTATATGGACTTAAACAAGCACCACACTCTTGGTATCAATGGCTCAATGATTATGTCGCCACAATGAGATTCTCTCACAACATTTCTAACCACTCATTATTTATTTATCATAATGGGAATGCCTTGGCTTACATTCTTCTTTATGTAGATGACATTATCCTTACTATTTCATCTGACTCTCTTTGTGAGTATATTATGTCTAAGCTAAGTTCTAAAATTGAAATGAAGAACCTAGGTCCTCTGAGTTATTTTCTAAGCATCTCTGTTACTCGACATTTATGAGGTATTTCTCTCTCTCTCTCTCTCTCTCTCTCTCTCTCTCTCTCTCTCTATCTCTATCTCTATCTCTATCTATCTATCTATATATATATATATATATATATATATATATATATATATATATATATATATATATATATATATATATATATATATATATATATATATATATATATATATATATATATCAAATATGCAAAAGATATTATTAAACATGTAGGAATGTCCTCATGCAAGCCATCGCTAACACTAGTGAATACCAAATTAAAATTCAGCGGGTCCTCAGGTAATCCCTATCATGATCCAACAGAAATGTCGAAGTTTTAAATGTGAATTATAGTACTTGAAATTTAAAATATCATATATATCGTATATAGTTCAGCAAGTGTGCCTTGTTATGCATGATTCAAACACACATCACATGTCCGCCTTAAAATGGATCATTTGTTACATTCATGGTACTATTGAAATTGGCCTCTACCTATATTCTTCCATCATCGACAAGCTTATATCTTGCACAAATGTTGATTGGGTTGGTTGTCCAAACACAAGAATATCTACCTCTGGGTATTGTATGTATATCGGTGATGATTTGTTGTCTTGGTATGCAAAACATTAACATATCTTATTTCGATCGAGTGTAGAGGCATAATACTGATGAGTTGCTAATGCAGTGTCTGAATTATGTTGGATTTGAAATCTACTTCTATAACTACACTGACCTATTATAAAAACAACTTTAGTCTATTGTGACAACGTCGACACCGTGTACCTTTTCAAAAATCTAGTTTAATATCAACACACCAAACACATTGAAATGGATATACATTTTATGAGGGAAAGAGTTGCTCGCTGTCAAGTGTGTGTATTACATGTTCCTTCTTGCTATCAAATTGTCTATATATTCATAGATGTCCTTCCACTACAAATTTTTGACAACTTTAGGAATAGTCATAACATTCGTCCACCTCCTGTTTATACTAATAGGGTGTATTAGACTATGTAAATATAGAAAGGATATAATTAGAGTTTATTGTAAATAATTACTGAATATTTTGTTTATCATTATTAGGAATACATTTTATATATATATATATATATATATATATATATATATATATATATATATATATATATATATATATATATATGTGTGTGTGTGTGTGTGTGTGTGTGTGTGTGTGTGAGAGAGAGAGAGAGAGAGAGATACCCATATCAATGAAAAAGGCACGACCAATATTCATACATCTATCAGGTACCTTTAACTTAGTCCATTTTCTACGAGAAAACATTTCCTTATTATAATTATGAAATATGGTCTTATGAGCGCGAACGGTCGACGAGAATCTCATTCTGGTCTATCGTTATAATTAATTTTCAAAACCAGCTTATTTTCCAATTCCATGAAAAAACACATTCAGAACGCCTTAGATAAAACATAGTGGTAAAGAACAGTACTTGTCATTTAGTCTGTGTGGGATTCGACATCATTTATACTAAAATCGGCAAAGCCGCAAACTTGTGGCCGTGTCATGCACAAGCTAAATCAGACCACTATTTGTTTGTTAAGATAAATATGCATCATTTACTGTATTATTTGTCTAATTGATGATGTAATCTTGTCTGATAATTCTTTGTCTGAATTTCAACATATGAAGGATATTTTACCCCAGATCTTAAGATTAATGATATTGGATTTCTTAAATACTTCTAAAGTTTAGAAGTTGCACGTTTTAAACAAGGAGTTTCCTTGTGACAAAAGAAGTTTTGTCTTGATTTATTAGCTAATTCAGAAATGCTTGTCCCAAAACAGCTACCACTATATCTGATCCCTCTATAAAACTATGCCTTAATGACAATGATTTTTTTGAAGATATATCATCCTATAAAAGGTTTATTAGAAGGCTTATTTATCTTAAAACCACATGGTTAGACATCACTTAACAACCTGACTAGTTTTAATCTAAGCCATATGTTGTTCATTACAATACTGCAGTATAGTTCTGAGGTACCTCAAGCATTATCTTGACTAATGGCTATTCTTTCCTAGAGACTCGTCCATTCAATTATCAGGTTTCTTAGATGCTAACTATGCTATTTATGTTGATACTAAAAGGACATGATCATACTTCTTCATTGGATTGTCACCCATTTCATGGATCTGAATATCTAGCTCTAACTAGTGCAACATGTGAACTTGAATGGATAGTTTATTTACTACATGACCCACAAGTTAATTTTCTGAAACTTCTAGTTTTGTATTGTGATAATTGAAGTGATTTACACATAGCTATCAGTCTAGTTTTCCATGAAACAATTAATCACTTAGAGATAGATTGCCACCTTGTTAGAAAAAAATTTAAAGTTTGTATAAGGAAGTTGTTACCTGTGTCTTCTCACAATCAAGTTACAAATTTCCTCACTAAGTCTTTGTTGCATTCTCCTTTTTTATTATAACTTGAACTTTGTCAACATTTATCAATGGCCAACCTATGGGAGACTATTTTCAAATATATAAGATGGTTAGAAAGTAGATTATTAGCATTGCCAAATATGAAAAGTGGTTAGAATACAATTAGTAAGTTAAAAAGTTTGTTGAGTTGGTTAGAAGGCTATCAAGTAAATTAGTGAACAGTTACGTGTTTCACACATAACTGTGATTAATGTAGGTAAACTATGACATTTTATATATTTAGTGTACTTAATCCATATGTAATCATCATGTATAAATATGTAGCTTGTGCCATGATCAATTTAAGGAAAATAATTTTAATGCATTATTTTTTCCTCTATTTCAAGAATGCTTGAGTTTGTTAACCCCTAATATGTTTCACACTTTTAATATTTCAGCATCAAAATGATAATTTTAAAAAAAAACTTAAATAGTCACAAATAAGAATATTGTGTCTCATAGTTAACCGCGATAATACTAAATTACAAAATATATCTTTGATAACACTAAATTACAACAGTCTCATAGTTAACCGTGATAATATTTTTTTTGATGCGTTTTGTTTTTTTATATTTACAAAAATACATTGTATTACGGTTAAACCATTTAACCGTTATTATACATTCATAGAGTGACAAAGTTTGAATTCTAACTCCAAATTTATTATTCTGTTACAATGAGTGTTTTCCTTATATATATATATATATATATATATATATATATATATATATATATATATATATATATATATATATATATATATATATATATATATATATATATATATATATATATATATATATATATATATATATATATATATATATATATATATATATATATATATATATATATATATATATATATATATATATATATATATATATATATATATATATATATATATATATATATATATATATATATATATATATAAATTAAAACACATATCTCCATGGTTGTTAATGTCAACCATTGTGAAAGACTTTACATTTCATCATGATTCTTGAATACGACCGTGGTGAAATTGTTTACCCATATATAATCGAATTAGCTCTCGCTTCTTGATAGTATCGTCGTATCTCTTACAGCAAAACCCTAACACATATTTCCTCTCTTCTTCTTTGTCGTTAGCTTTTATATTCTATATTATAGTCTCAATCTTATTCTTCATACATTAAGGTATTCTTCTTCTTTCTTATTCTCTTGCCTTCGTGTATGTTGTTGTTATGTTTCATTCATGGTTTTCTTCTTATTCGATATTTGATGGGTTTTTTTATTGTCATTGTATATTTTTATATGCTTCACATGATTTTCATATTATTTACTTTGGTTTAACATGTTTTGTTGTTGGTTTGGATATGCTTTAGATTTAGGTTTTGAAAAAGAGTTTATCTTCCCTACGACCACTTTGAAACCATCTAAACTTATCCTACTCTCGAATTTTAGATCTTTCTCTCAGAATGAATAGTGGGAGAAAACTTGTCCATGAGATTGAGGCTTCAAAGGAGGTTATTGATATGCTAGAGTTATGGTTGAACTAAGACAGGGAAGGTGAAATTGTTAGGAATCACATGAAAGTTGTTAAATTGTCTGGTGGAACATGCTATAAGAAGATTCTTATCAAGAATCTTAACCCTAAAAAGATAAGGAATGTATATACTATTTTGAATGATTTAATTAATCTGGATTCAACGTATTTAAAATCAGACGAAGACTTTGTGAACTGCAAAAATTTAACTAGGCATGACGATTGAAGACATTGTTATGTTTCACATGTTAACATGTTGATTTAATTTTTCTTGGATTATAATGTACTATCAGTTAACCTTTGATAGATCACATGTTAGCCTTGGATGTTGGATTACAATATACTATTATGTTAACATGATAGTTTATGTTAACCTTTTATTGGATTTAATGTACTGCTAGTTTATGTTAACATGTTGTTTTTTTTTTTCATGTTGTGTTTCCACGAATTTTTTCAATTAAGGGTATGTATGTTGTTGATAATGTTCTTGATGTTATTGGTGATGTTTTAGCTAGCAAGTGGTTATGGTTATTTACTTATCACTAATGTAGCTAGTTGTGTGAACTTAGATCTAAAAGCAAACTAGTGTTCGATGTAGAAATATTATATGAGTATTTCATACAATATTCCCATAATGAACACATGTTTTATAATCTCCCTTCTACTTTATCCTCTTCATAACATTCAGGAACTGTTAGTTATCAAGTTCTCTTAATCTATGTTAATTAATTGATGTTTTGTTGATAAATGTTGTTAGTGAGTTTGTTATATCATATATGACTGTTTGTTTCACTAACTCCTCATTGAACTTGCATTTATTCAATTAGATTTTTTAGATGATAATTAGAAAAAATAAATTATTCTTGTAAAACTACTTAGATGATCCAGTGTTTATCGAATTGCATGCATATTGTAATCATGATTTCCTCTTTACCCTTTATAATTTACTTTAATGCCACAAATTCTTCAAAACAATGATGATAAATGAACGTCAGTCTGAGTCTTTCACACAAAGTTTGATGTTTTCATAAACTAGAAAAAAAAATCAAATTTTATGTGAAAGACTTAGAAGACATCCATTTATTATCATTACTTTGAAAATTTTGAGATTGAATCAAATTATATAGTGTTGTGACAAACGATACCAATTAATAAATTTTTGGTTGAGAAACAAAGTTTCTTGGATGAGCAATGAAACAGTTAGAAAGAGAGAGAGAGAGAGAGAGAGAGAGAGAGAGAGAGAGAGAGAGAGAGAGAGAGAGAGAGAGAGAGAGAGAGAGAGAGAGAGAGAGAGAGAGAGAGAGAGAGAGAGAGAGAGAGAGAGAGAGAGAGAGAGAGAGAGAGAGAGAGAGAGAGAGAGAGAGAGAAGAAATAATAAAGAAGAAAGAAGGAGAATAGGATTTTGGGAAACTGTTTTATATTCATTTTCTCATTTAGGGTTTACAAATGATTACAAATTAATAACACAATTGGTCTCTCTCAACAACCTGAGAGATCTAGCCTATTTATTAACTAACTAGCTAACTTACAATACAAGCTATCTAAATAATTGGATCCTTAATCACAAGGCCCAATTCGAAATTGCAATTTCGACAATATATATTAGAACTGACTTCGACCATAATATATAACACTTAAACATCAACATGTAAACCATCTTCGACTTCATGCTTGTCCCCTGTCGAAACCTAAAAGTTATCCATGTCGACAGAACTAGAGTTTGATCCAATGATCTCACAAATCTCCACCTTGGAACAAACTCTATAGTAATAGGGAATATTCTAGCTTTCATCGTTCAACTTTATCAACTACATACAATGGAAAAACTTGCAGCTCGACAATGTCTTAGTGATCATGTCAACAACATTGTCATCCCTCAAAACCTTCAGCACTTGGACTTCCCCATGTTCGATTATCTCTTTGACAAAGTGTAGCCTTACATTGATGTGCTTGATTCGCTCATGATAGGCTGAATTATTCGATATGTGTATTGAACTTTGACTATCACATTTAATAGTGATAACACGACCTTGAAGTTTCAGCTCCTTTGCAAAACCTTCAATCCACAATGCTTCTTTCACAACTTCAGTGAGGGTAATATATTCTGCTTCAGTGGTTGATAAGACAATAACCTTCTGAAGTGTCACTTTCCAACTGATCATCATGCTGAACATAGTGAACACATATCCAAAAATAGATTTTCTGGAATCCATATGACATACATAATCAGAGTCGACATATCCTTCGATTTCAACTTTGTTATCATCATCACAAGCTCCACCATAAATCAGGACTCAACTCAGAGACCCTTTTATGTACCTGAGAATCCACTTCAAAGCTTGCTAGTGCGCCTTGTCGCTACTACGAAAATAAGGTGCCGGTAAAACAGAAGATTCGCCACCTTTCGTTATTTATCCCTCAGAACGGGAAAGGAAATGATCGGAAAAACCTGACGAAAAGGTATAAGACAAGGTCATCGCAACCATGTCTGGATTCAGGAGTCGGTTACGCAAGGGGAAGGTATTAGCACCCTTCGCGTCCGTCGTACCCGACGGGATCCACGCTTGTTTGTTTATTTGACGAGTTGATTTATCTATCTACGCTAAAAGGTCTGGTCTAAAGAGAAAAGAAAATGACTCGGCCGAACACAACAGTTCTATGTCTACGTATTCCTGTCTGGAACGAGAAATCAGAGTCAACGTAGTTCGCCTAACTACGAGTGAAGGGGGGAGGTTGCTCGCCGAGATATCGCATCTCGTGCCTACGTACTTTCACACGGCGTGAAAGATCAGAGCAAATGTAGTTTGGGCTAACAAGACCACATGTTCGGTTCAAAATGTTTTACCCGAGTAGAGTTAACAGACGGTTCTAGCAGTTGGTGTATGCAGCTCGACCTTTGGAGACTTAGGCGTTTACCATTTGCGGTAGAACCGAGAGTTAACAAAACTCTCCTTATGAAAATGGTTTCCAAGGATTAAAGGTCCCAGAGGACAAAAAGATGTTTGATCTTTGTTTTTGAATTCTTTTACGGAAGAAGTGTTTTTTATGGATGTTTGCAACTAATATCGCACTAGAGACTATGACCTGAGAGTGAATGCGTCGCATGTCACCCAAAGGGTGTCATACTAAACATCCAAGTTGTTGAAAAGAAACTCTCCAACAACCCTTTCCCAAATAGCTTAAGGCTCGTAGCGTATGACATCAATTAACCTTTATTACAGTATTTTGAGTTGTTTTAAGATGAGAAGAGAATGGACACAACTAAGGGGAAACTAGTCCAATCCTAGAGTTGTCATGCAAAGTTCATCCTATGGTTGAGGTTAGGAGGGAACTACTTATTGTTGTCATGCATGTTTAAAGGCCTAATGTCTATCACATTCCAACTTGAACAAGATGGAATGGAAATCCTAAGGGAAGGAAGACAAAAGAAGAAGAAGAAAACAATTATAAGAATGCAAACATGAAATGCAAACATGGAAGGTAAGGATGCAATGCAAGTGAGGGAGGAAATATGTGTGGGGCTGGAGCCTCATCAAGCTCATCTCAACCTCAAGACAAATATGAATAAATGCAAAGAGAATAGGAGAAGAAGTGCAACAAGAGCAAATCAATACAAACATACACAAGGGAGTCCTCAAGGATTCACCACTTTAGGCATGCCTTAGAGACCTCCAAAGGAGGGACCCAAAACTTCCTTAAGTGACACACCAAGGTCATTGGAAAGAGGGTGACATATTCTAATCATACAACCTAAGCCATAAATGAATATAAAAAGGAAAATGGCAAGGAACCAAGAGAAACAAGCAAAGGAGGTACATACACCACCATATGGAATCACAATGTACAAGCATGAAAGTAAGGCATCAAATGGGCAAGCTATGTACAATATAAACAGCCACCAAATGGTCCAAAAGACCTATAATATGTCCACCATAAGAAGAAAACACTATAATGTCCATCACACAAGCAATACATGGCTTTTGGAGCCAAAACAATACAAGTGTCCAAGTGAAAGTGCCAGATTATGAGTCCAATTGCAAAATAAGGAAAAAATAGTAAAATGCATCTAAAAATGTCAAATCAATTCTCCAAGAACCTAAAATGTGTCAACAATCAAAGGTTAAAAGGATAGGGGAAGAATCCAAAATTAAGTGTTCAAACAGAGAGTAAACTTCCAAAGATATCTCAAACCAAGGCAATCTAGGGCCTGCCCAAAGATGGTGTTCAAAACCTATACAAATGGTAGTATAAAATCCAGAGAAAAATATACGCAAATCCCTAAAGATGTACACAATAATACCACAAAAGATTAGGAGTTTATTTGTTGTTTTGGTACCTCAACAAAATTCTACAAGAAAGATGGTACAGTTTCGTATTTTTAATGACTATTAAAAATAGAAAAAATCAAACAAATTGAAAATAAATTCAAAATCAGTTTTTCCAATTCCTGGAATCTCTAATCACGTCAAAGATTATGGTGTAAAAATCTCGAAAATTTTACACCATAATGTTTGACGTGATTAGAGATTCCAGGAATTGGAAAAACTGATTTTGGGTTTATTTTCAATTTGTTTGATTTTTTCTATTTTTAATAGTCATTAAAAATACGAAACTGTACCATCTTTCTTGTAGAATTTTGTTGAGGTACTGTTGCGGTGAAAATTGGATATCAAGCTATTAATTAACTTGAATCTTATTTCTTTTACAACCGAACTTTATTTTATCCAAAGGAAAGGTCTAAAGAAAGAAAAGCCTTTTTCGCGATGTAACGACAACGCTTTAAGAGATTCGGGGATCGGGGGTTGGTTACATCTAGGGAAGGTGTTAGCACCCTAAATATCTGTAGTACTCTACAGGAACCTTTTGTCTGATTGCTTGCTAAGTGTGAAATATGTACTGTGGATTGGGAAAAGATATGAGTTGAAACCTAAAATTATATACACTAAGTTTGCTCGCAAAGACGTCGCATCTTCTACCTACGTATCCTAACTAGGATAGAATCAGAGCAATTGTAGTTCACCTCACAAGGGATAAAGAATACTTGATTATGATCAAGGTTCAAGGGGAACAAACATGACAATGTTTGTGTGGATTTTGACAAAACTCCCTAATCTAAGTTGTAGTATTCAAAAGGAGAAGTAAGAAATCATGACGATGATTCTTACACAGAGTTGACGGACTCTTTCCTAGGATTCTAGTTGAAGAACACTCCTAGTATAGGTGGGTTCCTTATACTTAAAGCAAAGTCTAATGGTTTCTAAGCTAGGGTTAAAATGACTTAACTAGGTCAAGGGAGAGTGAATGAATTATTCTTGACATGAGGGTCAAGTGGGCAGACCTTCCTTTGGAGGGAAAAAAGGGGAGGCGACTTGGACGAGAACTAACGAGTTTCGTCGCTTGGGGAAAAAAGGAAAGAAATCACTTAATAAGATGTCAATCATAATAAGGCATATCCAATGGTAACAACCACTTTAAACAACAAGAAATGATAAGGATGAAAACACATTGATAACAAAGATGAAATTACCGACAGGTCGCACTTAATAACAGTCAACAGATGAGATAGAATACACATGGTAACAACTCAAAATGAAAATCCTAGCATGTTAACTAACATGTATGGTCATGAATACAAACAAATCTTACAAACAAATCCAAGTGGAACCATATAAAAATTCATCTGCAAATGCGTAAACGGATGCGAAACGCACTTAATTTGTACACAGTCAAAAGAGGTGATAAAACAAGAAAACATGAAAATAAAATACATGGCATGAAAGTAGATACAAAGATGAAACGATGAAAAAAGAACGGGCGAAGAATGATAAAAAATGAGAGAGATGCGATTTTTTGAAGTTTGAATGAAAAATAGCAAAAAAATACAAAAGAGTTGCCCTCCTCAAGGGTCGAACTCAGGAACATGGGGTGAAAGGCGCTTTTGGCAATACGGGCTTACCACTGGGGTGGCTATACATCCGTTGATTGATGCCACCCCTTTAATTAATAAGGGTAGTTTTTTTCTATGGCTGGGCAAAAATAAACACTCAAAATGATTTACGTTTTGCTTCGTAACTTTCTCGTTTCTTAACCAATCGCGACAAACTTTATATGCATCTCAACCAGAAAAACATGAGGAACATGATAGTGCATTTAATTTTCTGAAATTCTCCTCCTATTTTAAAATTTTATGGCAGGTGTCTCGTATGTCATGAGATGCATTTTGATGTGTGCAACTTGTTTCAATCCATTTTAATTCAAACCAAACATACACACATACCACATAAGTGATGATGAATGATTCTAACACTTCAAATATGTTCAATGCCAACAGTTTGTGAAAGCAGTATGTTAAATGCACAGTTTTGAAAGAAAATGCATTTTGAGATGGAGAGCTCATTCTAGCAAGTCCTAATTTCAACAACTCATATCCACATATTACAAATATACTGATAAATGACTGTGAGCACAATGTCATATCCAAAACAGGCTGTAACACAAATTAACATGTAAGCATAATGACATATAGATGCATGATGGACAGCAATTCAATTCTGCATCTCATTTTCACTAAGTAATACATATGTACACATTACACCTCTCTGAACAAATGCATTTGAATATCAAGATCGGTTAAAAATAGGCAGGTGAAAAGAAATGGTGTTCAAGTGCAACACTGTGTTTGTGAAATGTATGTATATAGGCAATATCAGTTCTATACATCAATGGACCAAACCAATCATTCATACAGCTCATGTAAGTGGTGTAGAATGATTCTAAGTCAAAAGAAAATAGCTCAATGCAACAGTTGGTGAATTTAGTATGTCAAATGCAAGGTTTTTTGTGAAAATGCATATTGAAGTGAGAAACATGAGACAGTCAGTTTTGAATCCAAATGATGATGCTCACAGCTCCTAAATGCTTGATATGAGGTGTTAGAAAAGTGGTTTTGAGGAGAAACATTTTTATGCAAAAAGTGGCATATGAGGTTAATGGTGTGTTTTTGAAAAGTGCATTTTGTGGTGTGGAATTTGTGACAGCTTGTTTTAATGCAAAAGAATCATGTCAACAGTTCACAAATGATAAATGTAAAGCATCTCAATATGAATTTGGTGCAACATAAGATTGTGTGAAAATTTAGCATGTCAGTTGCTTGTATGATGTTTTGAAAAATGCATCATGATGCCTACAACCTGATCTAACTGTCATTTCTTTTAAGTAAAGGTATGAACATGTCACATGTGATGTATTTGAGGAGTTTCAACAGTTAGTGCACACAAAATTCAACTAGAATGTAAAGTGACATAGTTGTGCAAGTGTGATACTTAAAGAATGCATTTTTAAAATGAGAAACTCATGACAGTTGTTTCAAAGCCAAACGATGATGCTAACAGCTTCCAAATAATGAGTATGAAGTGTTAGAAAAGAGATTTTGAGGAATAACAATCCTATGTGGAAAGTGTCATGACAGTTGCTTGATGTATGTGAAGTGAACATGAAAAATATGTGAATCAAGTTTTGTGCACCAACAAGCCAAAGTAAACACATACACACTTTTCAAATATGCAATCAAGCATGTCCAAGTAATAAGAACCAGTTTTCCACAGCCTGTACTAAAAATGACTTTCAACACCCTTGATCCCTCTTTTGACAACAATGTTACAGTAGATTAATTAAGGCAATGCAGCTGGAATTGTCTTGCTCAAATGATGATGATGTCTTAAGGCTATGACAGTTGCAAGACAGGTTTTTTTGATGCCAAATAATTATGCAAACATTTCATAAATGATCAAGGTAAGGTGTTTCAAAAGTGATTTTGATGCAAAACAGGTTTGTATGAAAAAATGGCATTTGAACTGATTGATGAGTTTTGATGTGAACATGAAAAATATGAAACTCATCTCTTATGCAAAATTGGTAAAGTAGATCCCTCATACAACTTTCAATCATGAGAACACATGTGTTCAAGTGTTAAAATTCAGGTTTTCAATGCTTATGCTCAAAATGATTTTCCAACATGTTTTGATTTTTGATAGCAATATTGAAACAACAAGAGACTGCAACTACCCAAGTGTTTTAAAGATGGTTTTCTTTTATCCAAGTATGATGGTGCTAGAGTTTTATCATGCTCAAGGCAGGACTGACAGTATTCATACATTCAAGACATTATTGATACCTCTTGACAGCCTCAGTTTAAACATTTGGTGATCAAGGCCAGGTGAAGGTGTGCTCATAAACCATAGAATTCAGATGCAAGTTTCATGTTAGGATAGCTTAAGCACAACTGGTGTGTGGTCTGTAACTTGGTCCACAGCTTGAGATGTGGCTTTCTTTGAAAATGAAGACAACCATATGCTTTAAAAGTTACAGCTCCATGAGCAACATCCTAACATGAAAACCTAGTGCTGGCAGTCAAAATGATCCTTATGTAACAGTGTTAGCACTAAACATAATTGGCCCTAATGCATACTACCCTTTGCTAGCAAATTCAAAACATGTTTAGGACCAAGTTTAGACACAAAGTTGGCTCAAAAATTCATTATGGTTGAAAATTACATATGAGTTGAAAATAGCCAAAGTGAAAAAAAAAACCAAGCCAGGATCAAGAAATAAACCAATCATATATGGATTTCTAAAGCAAAGATGCTACCAACAAAATCATAATGTATGGATACTATTGTAGCAGAAATGGATCAACATCATTTATAAACAGAATTAGAGATAAGAGAGCATCAAATCTTTATAACAGCTGCAAACAAAATCTCCTAGGTTCACACATGGGCTGTATATACATGGTCTTTCAAAAAAATCTCAAAATTTGCAAAGTATGTCAATGTGATGCAAAATGAAGGGTGAAAGATCACATACCTCTTGTAGATAGTTTTGAAGAAACAAAATAAGCTGAGAAACCCAGAGATCTTTAATCAACTCCTTGCTTTGAAGTTTTCTCCTTTTTGAAGCAAAATGCACACTTTGAGATAGTTGAAGAAATATGTTATTCCAATGGTCTCCAACACTTTAGACAGTTGAGAAATGATATAGGTGAGGTGTTAGGATGATTAAGACACCAAGGAAATGCTTAGAACAAGATTTGGTGGAATTTGTAGCTTTTGGTCAAAGTATCTTGGTGTAAGAGTTGACTTTTTGATTTGTGAAGTTTTTGGGTTGTTTAATGGTCTAGACACCTTCTATACCATATTTTTAGAGTGTGTGGATGGTTGTTAGGGTGTTGGAATGTAGGGAAATGGTTTTGGCAGCCTTGGTAGCAAGACAGCTTTTTGGTGGTTTTTGTGAAAAGTGAGATTTGTGATTTTGAAGCAAGAAATGGAAATAACAAGGACAGAGGTTTTATTCTGGTTTTAGAATGTTGTTGATGATGAAAATGAGGTGAGGAAGGCCTCCTTTTATAGGCAAGTGAGAGTGAGGGGCTGGTTTGAAGCTTTCTTCACTTTGAAGAAAGGTTTTGGATATTTTGGAGAAAAACCTCCCTAGGAGGGTTTTCTTGGCTGATAATCCAAGCTCATTAGTCAATAAAACTGATGGGTTTCTGAGGTTAATATCAGGCTAGAAGTGTAGGAGTGAGGCTGGTTCAGAGCTAGCTTTACACCTCATGCTTCACTTTTCACTTTTGAAATGCAAGTTGCACCACTTGCAAGGCAATATGCACAAGCCTCTTTCTTTGGATTTTTCTGTATAACTCTTGGGTTTCTCATGCCACACACTCCTCACATATCAGATACAACATGTTTGATAAATTAAAATTGGCAAATTTGATGAAAGAAGTGATTTTGCAAAAATGGACAATGTGGGACTAAAGTGTGAAACCCCTAACTTTGAACACATGTAACTTTCTGCTCACAACTCCTCTTGAGATGTGCTAGTACTTTTTAGAAATCCCTCACATAGCTCTAAAACATTCATGTTTTCATGAGTTTCAATTTCTCAAAGTAACTTAGCCAAAAAGCCCTCCAAAGTTGCTAAAAAATGAGCTTAAAAAATGAATTTTTCCCAAGTCTTTTTCCCCTCTTGAAATGAATTTGACCATAACTCAAAATCTATGCATTTTATGATCATGGAACACTTAGGGACTTTTGTAGGACTTATCAAGAGCTTCCAAATGAGCTTTGAACCAACTCAGTTGGATGTGTGGTTAAGGAGTTATAGTTTAGCCCTTTTCAAAAAACCCTAATTTCCCGATTTTCGATTACTCCTTCATCCTTGATCCAATGGTCATGAAAATTGATATGCAAGTCCAATATGACATAAGGAACAACTTTTTTTCACAACTTGAAGTCCGATTCATAAAATTTGGAGAGTTGACTCTTTGGTCAACCGTACGACCGATCGGCGATTACCGAGTCGCCTGTGGACCTTCTGGGCCTCCTGAGACCTTGAAACTTATTGGATGAACTCTATTAGGCTATATGAACTTCATAAATCACAACTCCACCATTTAAACACCTTCCAACATCAAAGTCAAACTACGGTTGACTTTTACTGGTCCAAAACCCTAATCGGGTGCTCTGAAATGTACTGCTCTGAATTCTGGGGCAACAACCTCACATTGGCTTCTCAAATGACATTATGTAATATCCTTGACCTTGTTTCATATTTTAATGAGCCCAAAACATTGACTAATCACAAACCCTGAAGTTTCGATTTTGACTGCACGAAACCCTGATTCATCTGCAATTGACAAAAATAGACTTGTACTGGGTTAAGGTTAGAAATTCATGAGTATGCTCCTAAAATGAAAATGAGAATCTAAGGGGTCAAAATTTGGGGTGCAACAGTTGCCCCTATTTAAATATCTTCACTAGATGGAACTGAGAGATGACAATCCTCGTAGAATCGTAGTGAAAGGTATTTAAATATAGAAAACTGGAAATTTTGTCCCTTAGATCCGATGATATGCAAAAGGGCAGGTCATGATATGTCATGAATTAAAAATGATGCTTCATGATGCTTGGATGCAAGACATATGCAGAAGACAGAAAAACAAAACAACGAGTAACTACTCGCGGGGACCTGGCATTGTGGATCCGACACTAGGGAATACCGAGGTATAACAATCAATAGTTCAAACATGACTAGTGATGAGGATGCGCAAAGTCTAATGAAGATGACAATCTTACTGGGAGAAGCAAACACTTCATCGGGGAACAAGGTAGATTTCTACCAGGGACACGAGCGATTTTTTACTGGGGAATTAAAACTCGAACCTCACTGGGGATGATCAGATGAGGAACTTCCCATAGTGAAGAGTTCAAACGGGATCTTCAGGAATGGACTAGAAACAAAGACAAAACACAATGGGAAATACTAGTGACGACTAGATCTCCGAGACTTGTCTGGGGAAAAGGTTTCATTGGGGATAATGATGTCACCCAGTTTTAACAGATGGCTCAGGCAGTGCTAGTAACCACTAGACTTCCTGGAGGTAATGGTAACGACCAACCTGAGAAGTTTCAAATCCAATCGGTAATGCAGGACTTCGACTGGGGAAATTGGTGACGACCAAAATTCAAGTAATGCCAGTAACTACTGGACTTAAAGGAGCATATGGTGACGACCAAGTCAGGGTACCAATGACGATTGGATTTTTAGGCGATGCCAGTTACGACTGGTCTTCAAAAGAAAACATGGTGACGACCAAAATATGTGGTTTACGAGAATGCTAACAAGCTACTAGGCTTTAGCTGGGGAGGTTGGTAACAACCAAACCAAAATATACCAATAACGATTGGATTTCAAATGACGCCAGTTATGACTAGACTTCCATGGGGAAGGTTGGTAACGACCAACAAGATACCAATGACAATTGGGTTTCGAACATCTTCCAGTTACGACTGGGGGATTTAACGGAAATCAATTAGTAACGATTAGATTTCACAGGGGATCTGCTAGTGACGACTAGACTTCAGAGGGAAAGGTTGGTAACAACTGAACCAAAAGTTAATAACAAGTGGGGTTAAGACAACGCTAGTTACGACTGGTTTAAAGAAGAAAAAATAGGGTAACGACCCAAAAGAATACCAATGACGATTGGATTTCGAACATAACCAGTTACGACTGGGGAATTCAAAGGAAAAAAAGGTGGTGACGACCGAAACAAGGATACTGACGAGTGGAATTTAAGACAATTCCAGTTACGACTGGTTCAAAGGAAAATAAGGTAACGACCCAAAAGGATACCAATGACGATTGGCTTTTAACACAAGGCCCGTTACAACAGGACTTTAAACAGAATTTCACTAGCAGTGATTAGAATTTCACGGGGAATCAGAAGATGGCACTCTGAACTCGAGAGACCGAATGAATCACACTGAACCCTGGATGAAAAGGTGTATGCAGTCTTTGACAACTAGATCCACTCTCAATAGGGGAACAGAACTTTAATCAAGTTATTCAGAGATGACAGAGTAAATTCAAAACACAATGCTCAGAAATCTTCTACTGGGGACCAGTCCTTATATCATCACAAGAGGTTCCTTGAGAAAACAGTCTTCCAGGTTTGACACCTACACATGACCAAAGGAGAATTGGTCGTTTGATCTGCTTATACTTCACCAGGGAATGTAATTGGATCGCATATCAAAGCTTTCGCTACCCTGAGGTTTCGGGGAAGTATGATTTTCCTCGACTTTCCATGAGCTGGAGTTTTTACGTTTGTCAATTTTTCAAGTTTTATTCAAATAATTTGACCCTAATGCTTTCAAAAACTATCGTTTGATCAATGAACAATATTTCGCATAACAAGAAAGTAAAGGAAATGATAATTTTGCAAAGGAAGGAATGGCTCAACACTGATTTTATTCAAGAATGAAATCTTGCAAATGACAAAATTCCATAGAAATTTTTACAAATGAAAAATGGCAACGTGGATAAGGTTACATTGAATCCCATGACCATCCATTCCTAAAGACTAAAATCCCCCAAATCCTTTGCTTCTGATGAGAGCATTTGGAAGTGGATCTCCCATACAATCTTCAGCAATGGTAACAACCTTTTTGAAGTAGTGACAACTCTTCTGATGCAGTGAAACGCCTTTGTCCCTAACTTTTGCATGGACCACCCTTTCGGGTTTTCAATCCACCGGGACGCTCTTTTTTGCCTAAGCCTCCCTTTCGGGTTTTCAACTTAGCGAGCTTTTCTTTTTCTTTTTCTTTTTTCTCTTTTCTTTTCTTTTTTTCCCCAACCCTAACTTTTGCATAAGTCGTTCTTGTGAGTTTTCGACTTATCGGGCTCTTTTTAGGCGTAATATTTTCGTACTGCATCAGAATTCACTGGATGAGTAAGCTGTTCTCCATCCATGGTCGTGAGAATTAATGAGCCTCCTGAGAAGACTGTTTTCACAACAAACGGGTTGTCATAGTTGGGCATCCATTTTCCCCGTGCATCTTTGTGAACTGGTAAAATATTTTTGAGTACAAGTTCCCCTTCGCGGAATTCTCGGACACGAACTTTCTTGTCAAAAGCTCTCTTGATCCTCTTCTGATATAACTAACCATGACACATCGCAGACATGCGCTTTTCGTCGATAAGATTTAGCTGATCAAACCTTTCTCTCACCCATTCTGCTTCTTCAAGCTTAGTTTCCATTATGACTCTCAAAGAAGGTATCTCAACCTCGATGGGAAGTACTGCATCCATTCCGTATACCAAAGAAAAAGGGGTTGCCCCTGTTGAAGTGAGGACGGACGTTTTGTATCCATGCAAGGCGAATGGCAGCATCTCATGCCAATCTTTGTAAGTTTTCACCATCTTTTGCAGAATCTTTTTGATGTTTTTATTTGCAGCTTCTACAGCTCCATTAATTTTGGGACGATAGGGAGAAGAATTGTGATGTTCAATTTTGAAGTCATCGCACAACTCTTTCATGACTTTGTTGTTCAAATTGGTACCATTGTCCGTTATGATTCGGCTCAGAATTCCGTAACGACTGATAATTTCCTTTTTGATGAAACGGGCTACCACTTGCCGAGTAACATTAGTGTAAGATGCAGCTTCAACCCACTTCATGAAATAGTCAATAGCAACCAGAATAAATCGGTGTCCATTAGAAGCTTTTGGTTCAATTTCCCCAATCATATCGATGCCCCACATAGAAAAAGGCCATGGTGATGACAACACATTTAGCAACGTTGGAGGTACATGCATCTTGTCTGCATAAGTCTGACATTTGTGACACTTTCTGGCATATTGAATACAGTCAGTTTCCAAGGTCAACCAGTAATAGCCAGCCCTCAAAATCTTTTTAGACATATTGTATCCATTGGCATGAGTACCGAACATTCCTTCGTGAACATCTTGCATTAACAATTCCGCTTCTCGTCGGTCAACACATCTAAGCAGGACCATATCATGATTTCTTTTGTAAAGCACGTCATTGCTGAGAAAGAACTTGGATGCTAATCGTCTCAGAGTTTTCTTGTCGAGTGACATAGCATCTGCTGGGTACTCTTGTTTCAACAGGTAATTCTTTATGTCATAGAACCATGGTTTAACATCAATCTCTTCTTTAATCATTTGACAGTAGGCGGGCTCAGTATTGCGTTCAATTCTGATGAGAGTGGCATCATTGACATCCCTGACTTTCCACATCGAGGCTAGCATGGCTAGGGCATCGGCAATGTGATTTTCAGATCTCGGGACATGCTTGAAAGTGATTTCATCAAAATATTCCATTATTTTGACAATATAGGCTCTATAAGGAATCAAGTTTTCATGTCTAGTTTCCCATTCTCCAGTAATCTGATAAATAACCAAAGCTGAATCCCCACTGACTTCAAGAAGTTTGATTTTAAGGTCAATAGCTGCCTCGAGGCCGAGAATGCAAGCTTCATATTTAGCGATATTGTTTGTGTAGTCAAAATCCAACCTGGCTGTGAATGGAGTGTAACCACCTTCTGGATTCATTAACACGGCGCCTACACCATGCCCACTGTAGTTGGAGGAACCATCAAACATCATTTTCCACCAAAACCCTTCTTGTAGATCTTCCTCAAGACTTGGTTCTTCACACTCTTTTACTAACATAATGTCCTCATCTGGAAAATCAAATTTGAGAGGCTCATAATCTTTCACTGGTTGATCTGCAAGATATTCTGACAAAACACTACCCTTGATAGATTTCTGAGCTACGTATTGGATGTCATATTCGGATAACAACATGTGCCAGCGGGCGAGCCTTCCAGTCTGAGCAGGTTTCTCAAAAATATACTTTATTGGATCCATTTTTGAAATCAACAAAGTGGTATGGCAAATCATGTACTGCCTCAAACGTTTAGCAGCCCATGCGAAAGCACAACAGGTTTTCTCCAGAAGCGAGTATCGGCTTTCACAATCAGTAAACTTCTTACTCAAATAATAGATCGCATGTTCTTTTCGCCCAGATTCGTCCTGCTGGCCTAATACACAACCCATTGAATTCTCAAGCACTGTTAAATACATGAAAAGAGGTCTTCCTGGAACCGGAGGTATTAAGATCGGAGGCTCTTGTAGGTAACCCTTGATCTTATCAAATGCTTGCTGACAATCTGAATTCCAAACGACCGTCTGGTCCTTGCGTAATAGTTTGAAGATGGGCTCGCAAGTGGGAGTCATATTGGAAATAAATCTGGATATGTAGTTCAGTCTTCCAAGAAAACCTCTGACTTGCTTTTCTATTTGTGGAGCTGGCATGTCTTGAATGGCTCGGACTTTGTCTGGATCTACTTCAATCCCTCGATGGCTGACAATGAAACCGAGTAATTTCCCAGATCTTACTCCAAAGGTACACTTGGTTGGATTCAGTCTCAACTGATATTTTCTGAGTCTCTTAAACAATTTCAAAAGATGTTCCAAATGGTCCTCCTCGCTTTGAGATTTGGCTATCATATCATTAACATATACTTCTATCTCTTTGTGCATCATATCATGAAATAAAGTTACCATGGCCCTTTGATACATAGCACCTGCGTTTTTCAACTCAAACGGCATAACTTTGTAACAATAGGTTCCCCAAGGAGTGATGAATGTAGTCTTCTCCATATCATCTGGGTCCATTTTGATTTGATTGTACCCGGAGAAACCATCCATAAAAGAGAATACTTCAAAATGGGTTGTGTTGTCTACCAAGGTGTCAATATGTGGCAGTGGAAAGTCATCCTTTGGACAACCTTTATTCAGATCTCGATAATCCACGCACATCCTAACCTTCCCATCTTTCTTCGGCACAGGAACAATGTTGGCTACCCACTCAGGGTATTTGGAGACTGCTAAGAAACCTGCATCTATCTGTTTTTTTACCTCATCTCGAATTTTGAGGGCCATGTCAGGTCTTGTTCTTCGGAGCTTTTGCTTAACCCGTGGGCATTCTGGTCGAAGCGGTAATTTGTGAACTATTATGTCAGTGTCTAGACCCGGCATATCCTGGTAGGACCAAGCAAATACATCCACATATTCTTTCAAGAGTTCTTCTAGTTGCTGCTTGACTTTTGCCCCTAGAGCTGCCCCAATCTTGACTTCTTTCTTGTTTTCTTCGGTGTCAAGATTAATGACTTCTACCTGTTCTTTGTAGGGTTGAAGCTCTGCATGCTCATGGTGTGCCAATTTTACCAGTTCATCAGGGATTTCAAAATCTTCATCCTCATCTTCCGCTTGGAATATTGGTGAATCAAAGTCTGGAGGGAATGCAAAGTCACAGGATTTAATGGGTTTTAGGACATCGCTGCACGTTGAAATGGCTTATTTTATTAAAACACACAAAGACAAATGCAGCACATAACAGAGAAAGAATGTTTTGGTTTTTTAAGATTGCCATTTTTCGTTTAAAATGAAAGTAAAAGTAGTAAAGGAAATAACACAAAGAAATTAACAAAATAGTTCATTTTCATTGATTTTCTTAAAAGCTCGGGGCCCTTACAAAACATTCCTATAGCCTTGGGCATGGCTATGGAGATTTAAAACAAAAACAAGAAACGAAAGACAAACAAATTACTTTGACTCAGGAAAAACCAAAGGAATCTCAATTGCTTCCCAGTTGCTCAAGGCAGTGTTGCAATGATACACTAGCTGCTCTAGGTCTTCATCTTTGAAATCTTCTTCCACAGCACTGACTTGGAAGCCTCCGCTGATGAATACTTCTTGTATAGTCTTTGGACGTCCTTTGTCATGTGCTGGTGCTTCATCATGAGTTGGTTTGTAACCCAACCCTTGGCGATCCATCTTTGGTTTTACCTCAATGACCTCTCCCCAGCCTGCAGGAGTGCCTTCCTCTAGCGTAGACTTGATGCTCTGAGCGGATGCAAAAGACGAACCACTCTTAGCCACTGTTTCTTCCAACATCACTGCATTAGCTATCTCAAGTGCCTGAAAAGAGGTTTCTAACGCGCCTTCATTTGCTTCAATGTACCGAAACGATGACAGATTGCTAACCATTAATTCTTCTTCACCATGTACAATTACCAGTTTATCATTTACTACGAACTTCATTCTCTGATGCAGGGTGGAAGTCACTGCCCCAGCCTCATGGATCCAAGGACGTCCTAATAAACAACTGTAAGCTGGATTAATGTCCATCACTTGAAACACAATGTTGAATTCATGGGGTCCCACCAAAATTGGTAACTCTACTTCACCAATAACCGTTCTTCTTGAACCATCGTAAGCTTTTACAATCAATGATGTTGGCTTCATCTCTTCCCCTGCATATGCTAATCTGGCGAGTGATCTTGCGGGTAGTACATTTAATGAGGATCCTGTGTCGACCAGTACTCGGGCCAGAGTGTCTTCTTGGCATTTGATAGAGATGTGCAGCGCACGGTTATGATTACGTCTTTCTTTCGGCAATTCAGCATCACTGAAACTCAATGTGTTGCATGTTGTGATGTTGGCCACTACCGAATCAAACTGACCGAGAGAAATATCTTTCGTTACATGGTCCTGTCTCAATACTTTTTGTAACGCTTCCCTGTGAGCCGGAGAATTTATCAAGAGTGATAAGATTGATATTTTTGATGGCGTCTGATGAAGCTGATCTATCACTTTGTAATCACTTCTTCGAATAATTCTCAAAAATTCCTCATCATTTTCTTCTTCTGTGCTCGGAGTTTCTCTTTCTTTGTTTATTGTGGCGGGAGTAACTTCTTTGGGAATAGCTACTGTCACTTTTGGTTGATAGAGCCGACCACTACGGGTCATTTTGCTAGTGCCTGCAATGTTTGTTACGTCCATCTGATCATCTGTCTGAACAACCTTTCTTGATTCTTGGTCTATCACGATCATGTTATACTTCCATGGAACAGCCCTTGTGTTATCATAAGGAAATGGTCTTGGTTTTTGGATTACAATTGGTTGAGGCTGACCAATAGCAGTTTTGTTAAAGATAGGCTTCACACTTTTGTTGAATACCGGAACTTTCTCTTTTCTCTTGGACAGATCAAAAACGGGCTCAATCACAGAAACTTCTTCTTTCCTCAATGGACTACATACTTGCAATATCCCTTCATTCATCAATCTTTGTATATCCTTTCGTATCACATCACACCCACTAGAATCAACAGAACATTCTTTACAGTTATTATGCATGCTTTCAAACAGCCCTTCTTTTGACAACTTCTCGTGTAATGTTTTCAACGGTGTTCTGATCTTTGTCACATCATCAACTATCTTCTTATCTGACCCTTCTATTGCATTGACCCCTCCGTGATTTGGTAGTGGATTACTTTTAACATTGGGTGGTACATCATCAAAAGACAAGATTTTCTTCTCCATCAATTCTCTCACAAGATGTTTCAAAGCAAAGCACCCCTCTAGGTCGTGGCCAGCGGCACCCTCGTGAAAAGCACAGTGAGCATTTGGGTTGTAATGGGGAGGTGTTGTATCTGGATTCAGTGGCCTTGTTGTTATCAAACCTTGGTGAACTAAAGAAGGGTATAATTATGTGTATGTCATTGGTATTTGTGGAAGTGGAGGTTTTGTGGTTGGCCTCCAGTTTTGATAATTCTGTCTGGGTTGTTGAACTCTCTGCTGATGGTTTTGTTGATAGGGCGGAGCGTTGGGCGCTCGTTGATACCCTTGTTGATTTGGTTGATATGCGGGCGCTGGCTGCCCTGACTGATAACTTGGGCCAGGATGGTTAAATGATGGGGTTACAACTGCCACATATTGTTGTTGGGCATACTGTACCGGATATACTGGTCGCTGTTGCTGAATTTGCTGAGCATAATTTGGCTGAACTTGCTGAAAAAACCCTTGTTGAGGCTGCTGGTAATGCTGATACGGTGGTGTCAAAATATGATTCCTTCTTCCCATTATCGCATTTGTCTCACCTTCTCTCTTTTTGTGAAAACCACTGCTAACCTTCTTGACATTGCTGTTACTGGAACTGCTGGTGCTGCTGGCCACCTTCCCGTTCTTCATTCCCAATTCTACTCTTACTCCCACGGCTACGATATCAGAAAAACTTGCGGACACACTACTGATCATCTTTTCATAAAACTCTGGTCTTACTGTGTCAACAAACCAGTCTGTTAATTCTTTTTCATTCAGAGGAGGTTCCACCTGAGATGCTGTCTCTCTCCATCGTTGCGCGTACTCTTTAAATGATTTTGTAATTCTCTGTGACATACTTAACAATTGTCTTCTATCCGGGGCCATATCCATGTTGTACTTATAGTGCTTCATAAAAGCGTCAGCCAAGTCTTGGAAATTGTGAATCCTTGATTGGTCTAAACTTAAATACCACTTAGCCGGAGCCCCTTTCAAACTATCTTAGAAACAGTGGATCATTAACTTGTCGTCTTCGACGTGCGCAGCTATTCTTCGATAATACATGATTAGATGTGTGCGAGGACAGGTTGCACCAGAATATTGGTCTAAATTTGGAACTTTAAACTTGGGTGGAATCACCAATCCGGATACTAGACACATATCTCTGGCGTCAGTACCGAAGACATCGTTCCCTTCCATTGCTCGGACCTTTCTTCCGATAGTTTCTACACTTTCCTTCAACTTATCATGTCGTCCGCTTTCTTCTTCATACCCATCAAGACCTTCGTACACTGGTGGAGGATTATGAAAAACAGGGCGCGCTTGAACCTGAACAGAAGGATGAGTGTAAGTAGGGATAGCTTGATGAATTTCTGGCCCTAAAGGAACCGCTTGTTGATTGACTATTGGTGGAGGTACAAAGCCAGGTGTCAAACCATAGGGTGGAATGTTTGCAACAGTGACTGTCGTTGGGATCGGCTCTGCAGCTATGCTAGTGATCTCAGAAACAACAGTGGCTTGAGTGTCCAACATTGCACGAATGACTTGTAAGGCTTCCTTGATCTGTCCCATGCCTCCTCGTAGCTCTCCAAGTTCATTGTCGATTCTGTCCACATCCAAATTTTGTCCCTCCATTCTTAGGCGAGCTTGGGCTCGGGTGTTGTATCGGTGTTGGCGGTTCAGTGTGATTCTTTCTGGAGACAAGACAACGAGATGAGACACAACACAAGAACATGCACATGCAATGCTTATGAATGTAAAATGTAACAATGCAAAATTAATCATTCAAGGAATCCAAAGAAATATTTGCAAAAATTATAATAATGGGGAGATAAGCAAATTCAAAAGTTCTCATAGATTAATAACCAAGAGTTTTACAACAACAACTGAGAGTTCTACAAATACAAGTCTTTAATACAAAATACATGATGAAAAGAAAACAAAAGGATTCTAAATCTTCTGGTTGGATGGCCCTTCGTCTTCTGGCTGACTTCTCTTTCCACCTTGACGGATCAATTCTTGAAGTTCTTCCTTCTCTTGCATAGCCTTGAAATACTTATCTCTCCAAGTCTTTCCTTCTTTCTCAGCTTTTGCCAAAGCAGCTTTCAATTCCTCTACGAGAGTAGGCTTGGGTGAGTCAAGCTCAAAGCGAGTATAGAACATCTTCATTGCCGCTTCTCTTACCCATGATAGGTAAGATTATGAAATAGTAGTGTCGTGGTAACCTAGGGCAGTTACTCCCCTTGTGTGGACATAACGCCAGGCATATACAATTCGAGCCCTGTAAGCGGGATTCTTCCCTTCTTCCAAGTAAAATCTTCTCAAAAAGTCTGGGTCTGGTTCATCTTCCATGGGGTGCCCCGACTGTCGATGAGCCAGAATAGGATTATAGCTGATGCAACCATTGACGTTGATAAGCGGTACATTCGGAAAATCTCCACAACTTTGGATCATGGCAATTCCTCCATACATAGGGTCATACCACTTAATATCTGAGTGTTTGAGTAATAGCAGCTTTTCTGTCCATGAGAGCCCATTTTGCTTATCCCAGATGGCTGGAATTTCTGACAAGTGCGAAATAAACCACTTGTGCAGGAGAACGGTGCAACACTCAATTCGTCCAACTCCATAACGGTTCCTACGGTGGAGGGTAAAGTAAGTGTCAGCTAGCAAGGTAGGTACAGGATTTTTGATCAAGAAAAGATTGATTGCATTCGCGTCCACAAAATCACTAGCAGTCGGGAACAAAAACAGTCCGTAGATTAGTAAAACCAGGATGGCCTCAAATGCTTCAATATTCTTTGACAAGGCATGGCTCTGAGCTTTTTCATATAGGAACATAGCTGAAAATCCATACAACCCTCCTTTAGCACCCATATGAGATCGTACCTCGTCCACTTCCAAATACGCGGCCTCCGCAACTGTTCTTTCATTAGGAGTCCCCTCTCTTCCAGAAAATGGGCTAGGAGTGACGCCTACTCCCATTAGGGCGGAATATTCTTCCAAAGTTGGTAGTAACTGATAATCTGGAAATGTGAAACAATGATAGGTTGAATCATAGAATTGCACGAGTGCGGATAACATCTCTTCATACACTTGAACTTCTAGCAAAGACAGCATATTCCCATGCCTCTCTCTGAATGCCTCGGGGTCTTCTACTAAACTTACCAGTTTCTTCAAGTTCTCCAACCTTGGTCTTTGGAACACAACCTCTTCTTTCTTTCCAGAATCCATCTTATAATATCTGCAAAACAATCTTTAGTTCCCTGAATGATTAATTAATGAAAATGCAAATGCAAAGGTTTCATGGGACTCAGATCAAAACATCATTTCATTTCATTGATTTTCAAGATTTGAATTACAAAATATCTAGTACGTTTTACAAAAGTCCTAAATATAAGGCTGACAGTATTCTAAATAGAAGTCTTCTTTTGCTTTGAGTTTCTTGATTTCTTCTTCCATCTGAGTCTTCTCGAGAACGAGTTTGTCCACGACTAGCTTCCATGGAATTGGCTGGGAGCTGGAAGAAGGTAAGCCTTCTTGTGTCTTCCTCTTCTTATAAGCATTCATTTCTTCATCTTTCACCTGTAGTTGTCTGCGGAGTTCATCATTTTCTTCCATGGCCACTTGGTACTTGTATTTCCAGGCTATTTCAGTTTGTTGTGACTTCCTCAAAGCAAACTTTAATTTGTCCTCTTCAGACATAAAGATCATTGTGTGTTCCTCCTCTAAAGCCATGGGTTTCTGCTGAGAATAAGGCATCTTCAGCTGAATAGCTCTCTTTCGGATCCATTGGAGATAAGGCTCGAGAGAGACGCAATTAGGTTTCCCTAAGTCTTCCTTTCCTTTCTTGTGTACATGTCCCCAAGCTTTTGAAATTTCCCCCTTCAATTCTGAACTTCCCTTAAAGAAAATATTCTCCACATGAGCGTTGTTTGGTTTGTCCTTCAGAGGATATCCAAGCTGACGGCGAGCGAGAACAGGGTTATAACTGATTCCTCCACTTGTACCCAGAAGAGGTACGTTACCAAAGCTTCCACAACTGTCAATGATTTTTATCCCATCATAACTACGGTTGTACCAATCAATATCAGAGTGAGTAAGAGCCATAACCTTCTGAGACCACCAACCTTCCTTCCAAAAAGCATGAGACTTAGGTAAGTGAGAAGTAAACCACTTATACAACAACGGGACACAACAGACAATCATTCCTCCTTTATGTAGATTTCTCAAGTGAACAGAATGATATGCGTCAACTAGTAAAGTAGGCACAGGGTTTTTCTTCAAGAATATTTTGATGGCATTGAGATCCACAAAGTTATCAAAGCTTGGAAACAAGAAGATTCCATAAATGAGAAAGGCAAGAATAGCTTCGAATGTATCCATACTCAAGTGATCAGCATAATATTGTGCTTTTCCAACCAAGAACTCTGCAGTCAAACCAAAGACTCCTCCCTTAGTAACCATATTTTTTTGAACATCCCCCAATCCCAAGCGTGTAGCTTTAGCAATTTCTTCTTCCTTAGGGTCCTTCTCCATGATTGGAAAAGGAGAGTCTTCAAGAATAGGTAAACCAATCAAGCAAGAATATTCCTCAAGCGTAGGTACCAGCTGATAACCAGGGAAAGTGAAACAATGATAGAGTGGATCATAAAACTGGAGGAGTGTGGAGAGAAGTCCCAGATCCATCTTCCTTTTTACCCTCAACAATGACAATAAGTTCCCATACCTGCTCTTGAATCCTTCTAGATCCGTTATCAAAGTGCTCAATTTTTTACCCTCTATGTCATCCAAGTTAGGACTTTTGTAAGTGTACTTCATGGTTTTCTTTTTTCCACTGTCCATGATGATCCTATTGTTTACGAACAAGAGATCTGAGTTCCATGAAACCTTTATGATATGATGTTAATGAATGCATGAATGCATAAACACAGGTAAGCACAGATTCACATATACACATGGATAAAAATAGATAAAGGTTTCGGTTTGGAGAACATGAGTAAGGAGTCAAGGTCTACCCACCCCAAAGGTATATACTAAGGTTTCCACAACTGCAGAACAAGGTTCTAAAAGAGTTCCCGGAGTCCTCGACCCATCTTTCGGATATTATAAATTTCCCAAATACTTGGTGGTCGATAATATTCTCAAGAGAGTATCATCCAAGTGTAGTATCGCGTATCAACTACTTTGGAATTACTTCCTTATAGTTATCGCACTACATCCTAATAAAGCCATAGTGGGGGAAAAGGTAATCTAAAGGTCCTCAGTATCACGGGCTCCCATGTAGAAAGTAACATTGTTTTCACAAATACTCGATCAACAATACTAACTCTCAGAAGGGTCTCTACTGAGTGGTGGTTTTCTCAAGTCAACTTGGTCGGGAATCAACTCCCTATAAGTCTCCTTGAATATACCACCGTCCTATCATAAGTACATTTAAACACGGGTATAGTGTTGTCTCACCATTCAAAGTTCCCAAGAACCAATAGAGCACAAATATATTTATAAGTATTCACAAATAGCAAGTATTCAAACAAGATAGGCTAAACCCTCAATAAAATGTCAGTCCCCAGTGAAGTCGCCATTTCTGTTGCGGTGAAATATGGATATCAAGCTATTAATTAACTTGAATCTTATTTCTTTTACAACCGAACTTTATTTTATCCAAAGGAAAGGTCTAAAGAAAGAAAAACCTTTTTCGCGATATAACGACAACGCTTTAAGAGATTCGGGGATCGGGGGTTGGTTACATCTAGGGAAGGTGTTAGCACCCTAAATATTTGTAGTACTCTACAGGAACCTTTTGTCTGATTGCTTGCTAAGTGTGAAATATGTACTGTGGATTGGGAGAAGATATGAGTTGAAACCTAAAATTATATACACTAAGTTTGCTCGCAAAGACGTCGCATCTTCTGCCTACGTATCCTAACTAGGATAGAATCAGAGCAATCATAGTTCACCTCACAAGGGATAAAGAACACTTGATTATGATCAAGGTTCAAGGGGAACAAACATGACAATGTTTGTGTGGAGTTTGACAAAACTCCCTAATCTAAGTTGTAGTATTCAAAAGGAGAAGTAAGAAATCATGACGATGATTCTTACACAGAGTTGACGAACTCTTTCCTAGGGTTCTAGTTGAAGTACACTCCTAGTATAGGTGGGTTCCTTAGACTTAAAGCAAAGTCTAATGGTTTCTAAGCTAGGGTTAAAATGACTTAACAAGGTCAAGGGAGAGTGAATGAATTATTCTTGACATAAGGGTCAAGTGGGCAGACCTTCCTTTGAAGGGAAAAAAGGGGAGGCGACTTGGACGAGAACTAACGAGTTTCGTCGCTTGGGGAAAAAAGGAAAGAAATCACTTAATAAGATGTCAATCATGATAAGGCATATCCAATGGTAACAACCACTTTAAACAACAAGAAATGATAAGGATGAAAACACATTGATAACAAAGATGAAATTACCGACAGGTCGCACTTAATAACAGTCAACAGATGAGATAGAATACACATGGTAACAACTCAAAATGAAAATCCTAGCATGTTAACTAACATGTATGGTCATGAACACAAACAAATCCAAGTGGAACCATATAAAAATTCATTTGCAAATGCGTAAACGGACGCGAAACGCACTTAATTTGTACACAGTCAAAATAGGTGATAAAATAAGCAAACATGAAAATAAAATACATGGCATGAAAGTAGATACAAAGATGAACACAATGAAAAAAGAACGGGCGAAAAACAATAAAAAATGAGAGAGATACGATTTTTTGAAGTTTGAATGAAAAATAGCAAAAAAATACAAAAGAGTTGCCCTCCTCAGGGGTCGAACTCAGGAACATGGGGTGAAAGGCGCTTTTGGCAATATGGGCTTACCACTGGGGTGGCTATACATCCGTTGATTGATGCCACCCCTTTAATTAATAAGGGTAGTTTTTTTCTATGGCTGGGCAAAAATAAACACTCAAAATGATTTACGTTTTGCTTCGTAACTTTCTCGTTTCTTAACCAATCGCGACAAACTTTATATGCATCTCAACCAGAAAAACATGAGGAACATGATAGTGCATTTAATTTTCTGAAATTCTCCTCCTATTTTAAAATTCGATGGCAGGTGTCTCGTATGTCATGAGATGCATTTTGATGTGTGCAACTTGTTTCAATCCATTTTAATTCAAACCAAACATACACACAGACCACATGAGTGATGATGAATGATTCTAACACTTCAAATATGTTCAATGCCAACAGTTTGTGAAAGTAGTATGTTAAATGCACAGTTTTGAAAGAAAATGCATTTTGAGATAGAGAGCTCATTCTAGCAAGTCCTAATTTCAACAACTCATATCCACATATTACAAATATACTGATAAATGACTGTGAGCACAATGTCATATCCAAAACAGGCTGTAACACAAATTGACATGTGAGCACAATGACATATAGATGCATGATGGACAGCAATTCAATTCTGCAGCTCATTTTCACTAAGTAATACATATGTACACATTACACCTCTCTAAACAAATGCATTTGAATATCAAGATCGATTAAAAATAGGCAGGTGAAAAGAAATGGTGTTCAAGTGCAACACTGTGTTTGTGAAATGTATGTATATAGGCAATATCAGTTCTATACATCAATGGACCAAACCAATCATTCATACAGCTCATGTAAGTGGTGTAGAATGATTCTAAGTCAAAAGAAAATAGCTCAATGCAACAGTTGGTGAATTTAGTATGTCAAATGCAAGGTTTTTTGTGAAAATGCATATTGAAGTGAGAAACATGAGACAGTCAGTTTTGAATCCAAATGATGATGCTCACAGCTCCTAAATGCTTGATATGAGGTGTTAGAAAAGTGGTTTTGAGGAGAAACATTTTTATGCAAAAAGTGGCATATGAGGTTAATGGTGTGCTTTTGAAAAGTGCATTTTGTGGTGTGGAATTTGTGACAGCTTGTTTTAATGCAAAAGAATCGTGTCAACAGTTCACAAATGATAAATGTAAAGCATCTCAATATGAATTTGGTGCAACATAAGATTGTGTGAAAATTTAGCATGTCAGTTGCTTGTATGATGTTTTGAAAAATGCATCATGATGCCTACAACCTGATCTAACTGTCATTTCTTTTAAGTAAAGGTATGAACATGTCACATGTGATGTATTTGAGGAGTTTCAACAGTTAGTGCACACAAAATTCAACTAGAATGTAAAGTGACATAGTTGTGCAAGTGTGATACTTAAAGAATGCATTTTTAAAATGAGAAACTCATGACAGTTGTTTCAAAGCCAAACGATGATGCTAACAGCTTCCAAATAATGAGTATGAAGTGTTAGAAAAGAGATTTTGAGGAATAACAATCCTATGTGGAAAGTGTCATGACAGTTGCTTGATGTATGTGAAGTGAACATGAAAAATATGTGAATCAAGTTTTGTGCACCAACAAGCCAAAGTAAACACATACACACTTTTCAAATATGCAATCAAGCATGTCCAAGTAATAAGAACCAGTTTTCCACAGCCTGTACTAAAAATGACTTTCAACACCCTTGATCCCTCTTTTGACAGCAATGTTACAGTAGATTAATTAAGGCAATGCAGCTGGAATTGTCTTGCTCAAATGATGATGATGTCTTAAGGCTATGACAGTTGCAAGACAGGTTTTTTTGATGCCAAATAATTATGCAAACATTTCATAAATGATCAAGGTAAGGTGTTTCAAAAGTGATTTTGATGCAAAACAGGTTTGTATGAAAAAATGGCATTTGAACTGATTGATGAGTTTTGATGTGAACATGAAAAATATGAAACTCATCTCTTATGCAAAATTGGCAAAGTAGATCCCTCATACAACTTTCAATCATGAGAACACATGTGTTCAAGTGTTAAAATTCAGTTTTTCAATGCTTATGCTCAAAATGATTTTCCAACATGTTTTGATTTTTGATAGCAATATTGAAACAACAAGAGACTGCAACTACCCTAGTGTTTTGAAGATGGTTTTCTTTTATCCAAGTATGATGGTGCTAGAGTTTTATCATGCTCAAGGCAGGACTGACAGTATTCATACATTCAAGACATTATTGATACCTCTTGACAGCCTCAATTTAAACATTTGGTGATCAAGGCCAGGTGAAGGTGTGCTCATAAACCATAGAATTCAGATGCAAGTTTCATGTTAGGATAGCTTAAGCACAACTGGTGTGTGGTCTGTAACTTGGTCCACAGCTTGAGATGTGGCTTTCTTTGAAAATGAAGACAACCATATGCTTTAAAAGTTACAGCTCCATGAGCAACATCCTAACATGAAAACCTAGTGCTGGCAGTCAAAATGATCCTTATGTAACAGTGTTAGCACTAAACATAATTGGCCCTAATGCATACTACCCTTTGCTAGCAAATTCAAAACATGTTTAGGACCAAGTTTAGACACAAAGTTGGCTCAAAAATTCATTATGGTTGAAAATTACATATGAGTTGAAAATAGCCAAAGTGAAAAAAAAACCAAGCCAGGATCAAGAAATAAACCAATCATATATGGATTTCTAAAGCAAAGATGCTACCAACAAAATCATAATGTATGGATACTATTGTAGCAGAAATGGATCAACATCATTTATAAACAGAATTAGAGATAAGAGAGCATCAAATCTTTATAACAGCTGCAAACAAAATCTCCTAGGTTCACACATGGGCTGTATGTACATGGTCTTTCAAAAAAATCTCAAAATTTGCAAAGTATGTCAATGTGATGCAAAATGAAGGGTGAAACATCACATACCTCTTGTAGATAGTTTTGAAGAAACAAAATAAGCTGAGAAACCCAGAGATCTTTAATCAACTCCTTGCTTTGAAGTTTTCTCCTTTTTGAAGCAAAATGCACACTTTGAGATAGTTGAAGAAATATGTTATTCCAATGGTCTCCAACACTTTAGACAGTTGAGAAATGATATAGGTGAGGTGTTAGGATGATTAAGACACCAAGGAAATGCTTAGAACAAGATTTGGTGGAATTTGTAGCTTTTGGTCAAAGTATCTTGGTGTAAGAGTTGACTTTTTGATTTGTGAAGTTTTTGGGTTGTTTAATGGTCTAGACACCTTCTATACCATATTTTTAGAGTGTGTGGATGGTTGTTGGGGTGTTGGAATGTAGGGAAATGGTTTTGGCAGCCTTGGTAGCAAGACAACTTTTTGGTGGTTTTTGTGAAAAGTGAGATTTGTGATTTTGAAGCAAGAAATGGAAATAACAAGGACAAAGGTTTTCTTCTGGTTTTAGAATGTTTTTGATGATGAAAATGAGGTGAGGAAGGCCTCCTTTTATAGGCAAGTGAGAGTGAGGGGCTGGTTTGAAGCTTTCTTCACTTTGAAGAAAGGTTTTGGATATTTTGGAGAAAACCTCCCTAAGAGGGTTTTCTTGGCTGATAATCCAAGCTCATTAGTCAATAAAACTGATGGGTTTCTGAGGTTAATATCAGGCTATAAGTGTAGGAGTGAGGCTGGTTCAGAGCTAGCTTTACACCTCATGCTTCACTTTTCACATTTGAAATGCAAGTTGCACCACTTGCAAGGCAATATGCACAAGCCTCTTTCTTTGGATTTTTCTGCATAACTCTTGGGTCTCTCATGCCACACACTCCTCACATATCAGATACAACATGTTTGATCAATTAAAATTGGCAAATTTGATGAAAGAAGTGATTTTGCAAAAATGGACAATGTGGGACTAAAGTGTGAAACCCCTAACTTTGAACACATGTAACTTTCTGCTCACAAATCCTTTTGAGATGTGCTAGTACTTTTTAGAAAGCCCTCACATAGCTCTAAAACATTTATGATTTCATGAGTTTCAATTTCTCAAAGTAACTTGGCCAAAAAGCCCTCCAAGGTTGCTAAAAAATGAGCTTAAAAAATGAAATTTTCCTAAGTCTTTTTCCCCTCTTGAAATGAATTTGACCATAACTTAAAATCTATGCATTTTCTGATCATGGACTACTTAGGGACTTTTGTAGAACTTGCCGAGAGCTTCCAAATGAGCTTTGAACCAACTCAATTGGATGTATGGTTAAGGAGTTATGGTTTAGCCTTTTTCAAAAAACCCTAATTTCCCGATTTTTCGATTACTCCTTCATCCTTGATCCAATGGTCATGAAAATTGATATGCAAGTCCAATATGACATAAGGAACAACTTTGTTTCACAACTTGAAGTCCAATTCATAAAATTTGGAGAGTTGACTTTTCGGTCAACCGTACGACCAATCGGCGATTACCGAGTCGCCTGTGGACTTTCTGGGCCTCTTGAGACCTTGAAACTTCTTGGATGAACTTTATTAGGCTATATGAACTTCATGAATCACAACTCCACCATTTAAACACCTTCCAACATCAAAGTCAAACTACAGTTGACTTTTACTGGTCCAAAACCTTAATCGGGTGCTCTGAAATGTACTGCTCTGAATTTTGGGGCAACAACCTCACATTGGCTTCTCAAATGACATTATGTAATATCCTTGACCTTGTTTCCTATTTGAATGAGCCCAAAACATTGACTAATCACAAACCCTGAAGTTTCGATTTTGACTACACGAAACCCTGATTCATCTGCAATTGACAAAAATATACTTGTACTGGGTTAAGGTTAGAAATTCATGAGTATGCTCCTAAAATGAAAATGAGAATCTAAGGAGTCAAAATTTGGGGATCAACAGGTACCAAAACAACAAATAAACTCCTAATCTTTTATGGTATTATTGTGTACATCTTGAGGGATTTGTGTATATTTTTCTCTGGATTTTATACTACCATTTAGATAGGTTTTGAACACCATCTTTGGGCAGGCCCTAGATTGCCTTGGTTTGAGATATCTTTGGAAGTTTACTCTCTGTTTGAACACTTCCTTTTGGATTCTTCCCTTATCCTTTTAACCTCTGATTGTTGACACATTTTACGTGCTTGGAGATTTTATTTGGCATTTTTAGATGCATTTTACTATTTTTTCTTATTTTGCAATTGGACTCATAATCTGGCACTTTCACTTGGACACTTGTATTGTTTTGGCTCCAAAAGCCATGTATTGCTTGTGTGATGGACACTATAGTGTTTGCTTCTTATGGTGGACATATTATAGGTCTTGTGGACCATTTGGTGGTTGTTTATATTGTACATAGCTTGCCCATTTGATGCCTTACTTTCATGCTTGTACATTATGATTCCATATGGTGGTGTATGTACCTCCTTTGCTTGTTTCTCTTAGTTCCTTTCCATTTTACTTTTGATATTCATTTTTGGCTTAGGTTGTATGATTAGAATATGCCACCCTCTGTCCAATGACCTTGGTGTGTCACTTAAAGAAGTTTTGGGTCCCTCCTTTGGAGGTCTCTCAGGCATGCCTAAAGTGGTGAATCCTTGAGGACTCCCTTGTGTATGTTTGTATTGATTTGCTCTTGTTGCAATTCTTCTCCTATTCTCTTTGAATTTATTCATATTTGGCTTGAGGTTGAGATGAGCTTGTGGAGGCTCCAGCCCAACACATATTTCCTCCCTCACTTGCATTGCATCCTTACCTTCCATGTTTGCATTTTATGTTTGCATTCTTATAATTGTTTTCTTCTTCTTCTTTTGTCTTCCTTCCCTTAGGATTTCCATTCCATCTTGTTCAAGTTGGAATGTGATAGACATTAGGCCTTTAACCATGCATGACAACAATAATTAGTTCCCTCCTAACCTCAACCATAGGATGAACTTTGCATGACAACTCTAGGATTGGACTAGTTTCCCCTTAGTTGTGTCCCTTCTCTTCTCATCTTTAAACAACTCAAAATACAGTAATAAAGGTTAATTGATGTCGTACTCTACGAGCCTTAAGCTATTTGAGAAAGGGTTGTTGGAGAGTTTCTTTTCAACAGCTTGGATGTTTAGTATGGCACCCTTTGGGTGACATGCGACGCATTCACTCTCAGGTCATAATCTCTAGTGCGATATTAGTTGCAAACATCCATAAAAAACACTTCTTCCGTAAAAGACTTCAAAAACAAAGATCAAACATCTTTTTGTCCTCTGGAACCTTTAATCCTTGGAAACCGTTTTCATAAGGAGAGTTTTGTTAACTCTCGGCTCTACCGCAAACGGTAAACGCCTAAGTCTCCAAAGGTCGAGCTGCATACACCAACTGCTAGAACCGTCTGTTAACTCTACTCGGGTAAAACATTTTGAACCGAACCTGTGGTCTTGTTATCCCGAACTACGTTTGCTCTGATCTTTCACGCCGTGTGAAAGTACGTAGGCACGAGATGCGATATCTCAGCGAGCAACCTCCCCCCTTCACCCGTAGTTAGGCGAACTACGTTGACTCTGATTTCTCGTTCCAGACGGGAATACGTAGGCATAGAACTGCTGTGTTCGGCCGAGTCATTTTATTTTCTCTTTAGACCAGAACTTTTAGCGTAGATGGATAAATCAACCCGTCAGATAAATAAACAAGCGTGGATCCCGTCGGGTACGACGGACGCGAGGGGTGCTAATACCCTCCCCTTGCGTAACCGACTCCCGAATCCAGACATGGTTGTGATATCCTTGTCTTATACCTTTTTGTCAGGTTTTTCCGATCGTTTCCTTTCCCATTCTAGGGGATAAATAACAAAAGGTGACGACTCTTTTGTTTTGCCGGCACCTTATTTTCGCAATAGCGACAGCTGGCGACTCTGTTGGGGATTTATAGCTGCTGGGGACTTTTCCCATCCCTTACGCTGGGACCGTTTCCCCATCCCCTAGGCAAGTCAGTCCTAGCGCTTGTTTGTTTATCTTGTGGGTTTTGTACATACTTGTTGTACCTTAGCTTTACTTTCCCGCAGTTTATTTTTAGCATTATATTATATCATTATTGTGCTATTGTGGGAGGGGATTGATTCTGATGAGTGATAAGCCAGACCTAGGCTTGAGTGTATACCTAGAATTAGTTATGGAAAGTAGTGGGCGTGTGCATGCTTTGCATGTACTAGTGTCCCGCAAAATCCATGCTCAGACGAGATTCTCCCAGTTGACTTCTTTTCCAGCCCTTTGGGCTTGAGGGGTTGTTGGTTTGGAGGGTTGTCGACTCTGGGGACCGATCATTTATGACTCAGCTAAGTGAGGCCGCTTCAAGAGATTATGATGCCACACCTTCTGGGTATCGTATCATCGTTTCTTGAAAGTCTGTGATGCTGATGAACGCATAGGATGCCATACCTCGTCGGCGAATTAAATCCATACCTGTAAGTGGGATGGGGTTATGCAGGAAACTTTAACCTTCAGACAACCTGGTTTTCTCGACAGAATGGATCAGTGGCATTGATATCAGGGTCTTATTATCAGAATAGTGCTATGATCTTGTTGAAGCGGAACTTTGGTCTCTTTCAGCCAGCAACACATCAACTCTTGATCCCTTACTACATGTTTGCATTTGCATCTGCATATCATTTTGCATAACAGGTACTGCAGAACCATTGATCTTATTCCCCGTGCTAAACTAGTTTGTTGCAGGATATCCGATCAGGAAGATCACAGAAATCCCCACAAGGCTATGGAACAAGTACGAGCAGAGCTGAGTGAGGTCCGAGGCCAGATGAGGCAAGTTATGGGGAACATGCAAGAGTTGCGTTCGAACCAACAGGTATTCAGAGAGGAGAACCAGCAGTTGAAAACTCAGGTGGGTTTGATCATGGAGGTAGTAAGAAAGGTGCTCAGAGAAGAAGGTGACCAGGTGCCTAAAGCTGCAGTAGAGATGCTTGCTCCGCTTTTATCCATGGAACCTATCCCAAGGCGTGATGTGCCTCGAAGACCTGTGGCACGACCTGAGATCCCAGATTTGCCACGTCAACAATCATCTCTCACTCCCCAAGACACTCCTAAGGCCAGGAAGTATACGCCGAGGCTGAAGCAACCCGACAGAATTTTTTTGATAAGATCCCCATGACTTACACTCAGCTGCTGCAAGTCTTGCTTCAGCTTCGGTTGGTCGAACTACGGAAGTTGCATCCACTAACTGGGATCCCACCACCTGGCTATAATGCAAACGCCCATTGTGATTTCCATGAGGGGGCGGTCGGACACCACATTGAGAACTGCAAAGTTTTTAAGCACGTAGTTCAGGATTTGATCGATTCAAAGGCCGTTAAGTTCGCGTCGGGAGACACGAGTATATCAGAGGGTCTCATTCCAGGCATTACAGAAAAGATAGACACTCTTGTTTTCATCCCCAAAGTTCCCCGAGAACGAAGGTTCAGAAGTATTTTAGACTGACTTCGACGAGTAACTCTGAAGACGACTACCTCAGCGGCGAATCAAGTTCGAAAGCCCAGTGTCTAGAAGCTGGCAATCTGCATTTTTCATGTCATTTCTTTACATTTGTAGTTTCTTTCCTGTTTAATTGCAAATTTCGTTTGTAAAGCTTGTTGTTTTCAATTGATATTGATAAATGAAATGAATATGCATGTTTTTTGAATAAATCCATTCGTGTTCACTCTATTGCTTTCTTTTATTTCAAACGCTTGTTTAAGTGGAATCCGGGGAGGATGACAAAATTTCGAGAAGCGCAAGCTTCCGAATGTATGCTTTTGAATAAAAACCTGTTGATGATGTACAAGCATTGTTTCAAATCCATAAACACTGAAGATATAAGGAAGATAATCCCTTGTTAACCCCTTTGAGCCTAGTAGTAGGAGTTTCTTTCTGAAAATGAAAAACCCTCAATCTTAACCTGGGGCAGGGTAGGTGTCAGTTAATTTGACCAAGCGTTCAAATTACAAAAGGAGTGTCCGTTCGAGGATAAATCACACCTATATAGGTCATACCTAAAAAACCACAATGGTTAAACCTGGCTGATCAGGAGTGAAACAGTCACAATCTCTTTTCAAAAAAGTCAGACAAGCCGGTGTCACGCGACTCGTTCCAAAAAAAAGAGAGAAAGAAAAAGCCTGCTAAGTCGAATCTTGCAAACAAGCGACTTAGGCAAAAATTAGGGCCTCCCGCTAGACTTCTAAATTGAAGAAACTCAAAAAGAGTTAGTCCAGGCAAAAGTTAGGGGGAAAACGAAAAAACGAACAAAAACAAAAAACGAAAAGCGAAAAAGGATTACAAAAGAGAAAATCCTCAAGCGAGAACAAAATCGTGTGGCTACCGGTGCCCAAACAAAGACGAAAAGTGAATGACTGTCACTCCGAAAATACGTGGTTTCCCGAACTGTCACTCCTGTCATACAACCTTTGAAAGGTGAACGCTAAGGTCGAATTAGCTAAATATAGGTTTGGAGAACATCACGGAGAATGGGTGGTTTAAAATGAATTTTGAGCCTATATCATTTCCTTCTTTAACCGTGAACCTGACCACGTTACAACCTGAAAAAAGTCCTAATTGAAACAGGTTTATTTCGAAAGCATACTTCGGTAAAGATCGCATTGAAAATAACTCCCAAAAGGATTCCTCTTACAACATTGTATTAATGTTGACATGTTGAGGAATGATTCATACATTGTATGTCACGAATTTTTTCCAGTGAACAGATTGGAGTTCGAAAACTGTCATATGCATTGCATTTAATATGTCTTTTGTGCAGAACAACTTGTTTTGCTAGCGAGTAAGCGCTTGATAGCAGGGAAGTTTCCACAATGGAAAGTCTGACCAAAATAGAATGTAGAATGCCTGAATTCTGGTGAATCGGGGCAAGCTATGTCAAACGATCACAGCATATGAGTTAGCCATCCAGAAGTCAGTTAATCTGAAGCAGTCAGGTCAAGATTTGATAAATCTCTCGAGGACGACCAGGGTATTTCCCCACAAATTAGCCAATCAGGGGCAAAATCATAGCAAGACAGGGGCAGACCACCCTAAGAGCGCATAAGTTATTTCTTGCTCGTCGGGCAATTAATATGAAGCACCTCTTCAAGGTTCAAGATGCTGAGATAGATCAAGGTACAGAGATTGCAGATTTCCCTTCGAGGAACATCCCCGCAAAAATCCCACAGGCTGAGGCAAAATATGGAAACAAAGGAATCGTTCCTCTCTGTATCGTCAGAGCTAGCAGGTTTGACCAACCTTCAAGTGCAAGACGAATATCAGGAAGTCGTGCTACTATCTAGACAGGATGTTTTCCAGCGTCAGTCGTACATGACCCATCACGGATAATCTACAACTCAAGGCCTATTGGTGGTTGTTAGGAAACCCAACCCGTGTTAACGCATCATTCCAGAATCCAATTGCCATTGGTACACAGGAAAACATCGTCTGTTTTTCCCCAGCAAAGCCCAATCATCATTGGCACGCGCAAGATATCCCCAGGAAAGTCCAATCATACTTGGCACCTTCTGTTGTTCCTCAGCAGAGTCGGTTTCACCTTTCCAACATTTATTTTGCTGGAGTAATTCTGTGATACCCGGTTTTCCCCAGCAGAGCCGGTATCTCTTCTCCAACATTTATTTTTCTAGGGGAGATCCCTTTGCATTTTGCATCGTTGCATAGCATCCTCCCAAACGCGTAGCATTTCCATTTTATATAGAGCATTACGCTATTCTCAAACATATGCATCAGAAACATATGCCAGGTTTGGTACCGATTACCGTTAAGAACGAAGATTGTTTGATTCAGGGTATGGTCGGAAGCATTCCCGGCACTGGTCATTCGGTTTTCTTCCCGGGGAGTCTTAATGATCCGGACCTTTTTGTGAGTCCGTTGATTCTCTTATTCCAACTCTTGGTTGGCATTCTCCAGCGTAGTCCAATTTGTGGTGACTGATGTTTCGGTAAGTCGGGGTGTATTTCCCTAGCTTTCAGTTAGTAATCTCTGGTTTCCCCTTCGCAGAAGCTTCGTTCCAACTTTTGGTTGGCAATATTTGTTATTCTAACTCTTAGTTAGTAGCGGTAATCCTAACTCTTGGTTAGTGGCCTTTTATTTCAACTCTTGGTTGATAATGTTGGGTGATCGTCTCAACTTTTGGTTGGTAGTCTCCTGTGGTGAAGTCAGCTTCGTGTAGCGTCCCCTAGTTATCCTAACTCTTGGGTAGTAGCTTTTGATCAATGAGGATCTTTCCCCCCGGTTATCCTAACTCTTGGTTAACAGTTTTTATTCCGACTTTTGGTTGAGGAGGATCTATTTTTCCTGGTTATTCTAACTCTTGGTTAGCAACTTTTGTCCTAATTCTTGGTTAGCAGCTTTTATCCTAACTCTTGGTTAGCAGCTTTTATTCTAACTTTTGGTTGGCAATCTTTGCGATCTTAACTCTTGGTTAGTAGCTTTTGTTTCAACTCTTGGTTGGCAATCTTTGCGATCTTAACTCTTGGTTAGTAGTTTTTGTTCCGACTTTTGGCTGATGAGGATTTATTTTCCTCACAATCCTAACTCTTGGTTAGTGGCTCGTGTTCTGACTTTTGGTTAGCAGCCTAGTTTACCAACTTTTGGTTGGATGTTAGCTCTCGCAGTCATTTTTCCGACTTTTGGTCGGTAGTGTAACACCCCAAATTCTGAATTTCCCATTTTTGTTGAGTCCTTTTTTAATTCATTTGGATAATTGGTATTTTAATTGTGAAATTTATGTGTTGATATGTTTAATTTCAATATTGTGCTATTTTACCGATTCAGAGAGTTTTCGGGGAAAATAGAGTAAAGGGTATTTTAGACATTTAGTATTAAGTGTTAAGTGGATTATTGTGTGAGAATTAATTGGTAAGTGTTTGGAAAGAAATGGAGAGGAAAGAAAATAGAACACGAGATAAGAGAGAAAAGGGAATAGATAGAAACATTGGTGGAAAAACAAGGGAAAGAAAGAAGAGAGAAAAGAAAGAGGAGAAAGAAGAGGAAAACCTAGGATTTCATCAAGGATCAACATCTAAGCTTTCAATCAATCGGGTAAGGGTGTGAAACTCTATTATACTGTTAATGTGTATGATTGTGTATGTTGTTGATCGTTTGATGTTGGATTGAGAAGAGTTTCTACTCATTTCCATCTTTGGGCAATATTAGGATTTAATCGGTAGAATGTGGTTTTAACCGGTTAGAATCGAGAAATGGATGGAGTAGGATAATCGGGTGTTGTTGGGTTGGACTTACTGGGGTAGTTTGGTGTTAGAATTGATTGGTTTTGTGAGGTTTGGGCTTTGGACAACCATGGAAGTTCTGAGTTCGCAGGCTCGCCAGGCGAACAGCAACGAAGCTTCGCCAGGCAAAGCCCAGCAAGCAGCAGTAAACTAAGTCAGAAGCATCCACCCTGTCTTCGTTGGCAAGTTCGCCAGGCGAATGAGAGTAACGAAGGTTCGCCAGGCGAGTGTGCTGGCGAGTGCTAGCGAGTAATTCCAAAATAACTCCCAGTGGGCTTCGTTGGCAAGTTCTCCCGGCGAACGAGGTAGCGAAGGTTCGTCAGAGGCTTTGCCAGGTGAAGGTTGGCGAATGCGACAGCATTTTCCTATTTTCTGTGTTTTCCTTTTTCATGCGGATTTCTTTGTTAAGTTATGTTTAATCCTTATCGAATTGAATAGTTTTGTGTGTCGTGTGATATGTTATGTACGGGTAGCCGCAAGGCGTGAATCCTAGAATGCGGAATTTTGATTGTGAAAATATATGCCTTATATGGAATGGTATGTGTTGAAATGAAGAGTATGTGTATTTTATGGAGTATAAGTATATTGTGAATGTGCATAGATTGTATGTGCTTGTATGAGATGAATATGCATAGTGATATATTTGTGAATATGTATGCATATAGAGTAATGTTGTGAGTCATTTTGCATAAAGGCATCATGATGT